>CM069859.1:164382000-165868667 GCA_036172795.1 Pelodytes ibericus | reverse complement strand
GGTCCTGATCTATAAGAAAGAACAAGAGTCAATTTCCCAACGCACAGCTTGTTTTGGAAAATCCCTGTTAACTTTTCATAAATTGGCATTTATTAAAAGAAAAGCATAGTAAAAAAAAAAAATATAGCATGATTAATCCCCCAACACAAAGAACATTAAGGCTTATGTTTGTAATATGTGACATCAGGAAGTGAAGACACATATCCAGAGGATTACTAGACTGCCACATTCCAGAAAATCTCAAATTTCAGACATAATCTTAAAAGACAAGCTATGCTTCAATGACCACTGAAGCTCCCTCCCTCCTATACTAGCCCTGATTCAATTATTATACAAGTCAAACGATATGAGGATTTTGCAAAAAGGTGTGCAAAAATTTCCAATTTCCCCGTAGAAAATGAAAACAAGGTTTTCATGAAGCTGGAACAGCTCAGTGCAATGTTTAAATTCAGCTCAGTTATCTGGCTCCCAACTCTAGCTGCCTGAATGAAAAACACAGGAAGTTTCCCAGCCCAAACCCAAGAAGTCTGGGGGATGGGGATGAGAGCTACTGCCAAGGAACCAAATAGATTTTTAACCTTTGCAAGTGAATGACCACAAGTAGACAAATACCGAGAAAACAAGGTTGAAAACATTTAGGGCATGCAGTTCATGCATTTGAAATACAGAAGATATCTTTGCTATGCACTGTGAGAAAGCATTTGTAAAATTGTGGAACCACCCATGTTAACAACTGAGCAATTGAAGAGTACTAATGAAATACATTTATGGACCAATCAAATATACAGAAATAAGTAAGTCTGACTGACTTCTTGGGACATGTGATTCCGTGTTGCACATACTTCCAATTAATATATATTCACTGCAATTGTGCCCCTTCTATTTTGTAAGGTTAACAGTTGGGTCAACACTGCAAATGAGCTTGGCTGATTCTGGTATATTAGTACAAAGAAGTACAAATGCAGTATCTAGGAGCTGGAAATTGATGCAGTTAGAATTAAAGTTGTTTTATTTTTTTGTGACAGCATAAACTTGTAGGCAATATGGAGGACAGCCTGCTGGAATGTATAAAGGTGACCTTCATGTAGCCAAAAAAAACTATACCATATACAAGTAAGTTGACAGCCAATGAACAAGTTACCTGAAGTTTGTGTTCTAGCTGCATGTACTGTAGCGAGCAACTATATGCGTGTTTCCACAATATTTGGAAGAAGCAGAAATAAAGTTAATTTTCATCTGTACATTTGCAAGCATAATGTATAAATTTGGAGCTATTCTCTCCAAAAATATGAGATTTTAGCATGGCAGTGCACTGCAAGGACAAGAATGAAACATTGTGATATAAAAACCAATGGACACATTATAAACACTTTGAACAAAATACCAGCCCAGGACTGCCATCAAAAGGGGTACAGCCAGCATCCCTCCCTTTGATCAAGCATATATCATGCATTTTGGATTTTAAATTAAGTGCCATCACTATCCCTTCCAGAGGCAAACTGTATCTAGTGCTGGGCACAGCAAAGTCTCCTTTTTGGTTGGCTGTGTGGGCAGCGGGAAAGAACTCTATTCTGTTTTGTGCGTATCTTGCACGCTGCAACGAGAAAAAGGCAGAGGGGATGTGCTTATATCCTTCCACACAACACACCAGCCGGAAGATAGATCTACATATAAGTGCAAGTCTCCTACAAATTAGCAGTACCCTAAACCCCAGGGGGGAGAGATTTGTGGGTAGGCCCAGATAATTTGTTCTGTAAGGGGTACCAACATTTCTGTATCAGAGCATGTAAATTATAGAAAATACAATTATTCCAAATGTGCCATCCAATGGTATACAAAGGATGGTTTGGCACATCCTTCATAAAATGTCATATATTATAGGGCTTCAACACATTTTGAAAAGAAAAAAGTCTTTTGAATGTAAAGAGAAGTATTAAGTTTGAAGATAATTCGTGGGGGACAGATCGGAAACATGAGAACATAATGATTTATTGAAATGGTAGTTGGCACGCAGACTAGCCTTCCATTGGCAACCATGAATATTAAGGTAAAGAAATTCAAGAATGCTTATAAATGTGCATAAAATTGTGCTGAAGAAGATAGCAGCAATCTCAGGTCTATTGGTTTTTAGATGCCAGCACAACTTATTTCTACAATCTTAGCATGCCTGGATTGGAATACCTTTGGGTCTTTGTTGAAAATACAAATTAAACTTTTTTTGTGTTACCTGCTTTTTGAGTGTGTGATATAAATGTTTTAAATAATTAAAACATACCATGCTATAAAGAACTGGGCTATTCTCTTCATCGCCTTTGCAGTAATGCAATTCCAAACTTTTCAACCATCCCTCACACACAGTTTTAGCAACACGTAAGAAATCTTTGATGTATAAAACAGAAGGCCTGACAAGACATTCCAGTGTAAATGCTACTGTAATGTGCAGCTTTGTGAGCAGAAGTTCTCTACTACAGGCAATCAAAAATAATAAATTGTTAAAACAAAAAGTATTAAAGGGACAGTAAACTTTTTTTTCCCACTTGTGCTTCTAATATAGAAGCACAAGTGAAAAGTTAGTTGTCCCTAGTATGAGGATGAACTGGCGTGTACTTTTGATAGTACACGCCAGTTTATCCTCCGACAGCTGCCAGGCTTCCATAGAAAGCAGGCAGCCGTCTGGTCGGCCTTAACTAGGTCCCCCTGCTGATCCCATGAAAAAACGAGGGCTGTGCGTGTGCTGATGTTTGTCAGCATGCGACAACCGGGACCTGCAGTGTCTCGCAGAAAGTAAACTTGCGTGTATCTATAGAGATACGTCGGGTTTACTTCAATCTACCGGCAAATGTATTGTTTAACTCTTGCTTCCTTTAAGGAAGCAAGGGTTAAACAAAGTGTAATTTCCCTTTAAGCATTTTGAAATGTCAACATTGTATAATATGCTATGCTTTAGCATAACAAAAACAAACTAATGTACAGTCTGAATACAAAACTTAAATGTTCAACAGTCATAGCAAAAGCTATTTGTCCCACAAATATTTAGTTGATACTCCACAATAGTTTGAGAAAAAGTAACAGTTTACAGCGATACTGGTACAGATAAAAAAATGTTTTAAAAATGAACAAAAACATCTGTTTTCCCTACCAGCCAACTGAAGCAGGGAAGAATGATAAGAGATAAGTGTGTAACACTAAAACAATTCACTAGTTGATTATTATGGACATTTGATCTTGGCGCCTTCACTGTAGCAATATAAACAGTTCATGGCAAGAAAGAACAACAGTGCAGCTCAGGAGAAATTGGGTGGCACAATACAACTGCGGCAATCTTGAAACCACATATTTAAAGCTAAAAAATAGTAGAACAGCATTACAGCTACAATGCAAACCGTCATTGACATTAAAATTTGTTATTTGTGAAGCACTAACCCTGATTATAAGACGACCCCCCCCCCCCCCCCCCCCCAAACTTTGAATATTCCTTTAGGAAAAAAACTAAAAGCCTGAATATAAGACTATCCTATAGGAAAAAAGTTCAACTTGTATATATTCACATGTAAATTGCTTTTTTAATAAAAAATTATATTAAAAAAATGCATTTCTTGTTTTTCTTTTCTTTTATGTGCCAATGCTGCCTCTCTCTTTCCCTTGCCCTCAGCTTTGTCTCTCTCCCCCTCCCTTTGACTCCCCCCTCGCCTGTCTCTTCCCCCCTTGTTTCTCTCTGCCCCCCCTCCCCTTGTTACTCTGTGCCTCCCCTCGTCTCTCTTCCCCCCTCCCTACCCTTGTCGGTCTCTTCCCCCCTCCCTCCCCCTCACCTGTAATTCGCTCCCTGGTAGCTAGTGGGGGCAGCCGGGGGATGTCTGCACGATACGTGCAGACATCCTCCATGCTGCCCGACAGGGGGAGGGATGGGGGGCAGAGAGACAGGGGGAGGGATGGGGGGCAGAACAACAAGAGGAGAGAGGGGGGAAGAGACAGAGCAACAAGGGGGGGGGAGAGAGGGGGAGGGGGGGAGAGAGGGGGAGGGGGGGGACAGAGCAACAAGGGGAGGGGGCAGAGAGAAACAAGGGGGGGAGTCAAAGGGAGGGGGACATAGACAAAGCTGGGGGCAAAGGAAAGAGAGAGGCAGCATTGGCACATAAAAAGGAAATAAAAACAAGAAATGCATTTTTTGATATAATTTTTTTATTAAAAAAGCAATTTACATGCAATTTAACTTTTTTCCTATAGGGTAGTCTTATATTCAGGCATTTAGTTTTTTTCCTAAAGGAATATCCAAAGTTTGGGGGGTCGTCTTATAATCAGGGTCATCTTATAATCGAGCAAATACGGTACTAACAAGTTTTTTACTTCACTTTTTAATAATGCATTATTTAGGGTCAACTCACCATGCTTGTGCCTGCACAATACATGGTTAAATCAGAGATAACGTTAATGTCCCCTCCAATCCCTTTTTAGTAAATCGACCCTTATGACAGATTCTTCACAAATTAATCTATGTATGGCATTGTGATTTCTGAAAACACAACGTAATTTAACAAGTTTCATAACAATAGTGCCCATTAGGGATCGACCGATATTGATTTTTTAGAGCCGATACCGATAACCTGTGAACTTTCAGGCCGATAGCCGATAACTTATACCGATATTTCGTGCATTTTAATTTTTTGGGAAAAAAACAATTTCTACACAAATCTGCTGTTAAATGAACATGTTTATTGTTAACGTTTAGCTTTTTTTTGTAAATCTTTTTCATTGCTAAATAAAAATAAATAATGACGATTATGACGATAAAAACAACATATAATTTGTGTGGGTACTGTATGTGAGAAAGAATAAAATTACAGCTAAACACAAACACCCTAGAAATGTCAAAACAGCCATTGTCACCAAGGGAAAGTCAAGGTGAAAATGTCTTGTCACTAAGGGGTTAATGGGGTGATTAAGAGGTCTATTCACAATACCGTGTAGACAGTTGCAAAGTATAAGCCAACAAAATTGAAAACCAGTTTTTGCTTTGTAACACTTATCAATATTTCATCAATTTGCCATTTAGTAAATAAACTGCTAAGAGTTAAAGAAATTGAGCATATTACAACCTGATTAAATATGATTATTAGATGAATGAATCCCTTAGTGACAGTTCGATGCTGCATTTGATGTGCCTTGAAGAGCAGAATTCCTTTATTTTTATGTAATATGTTTACGGGATTCTTTTTTTTTTTTTTTTTTTTAAACCACTCTTTTCAAAATATGATAATTTACAAATGAAAAAAAAAAAAAAAACTACTAACTTTTACCTTATTTTTTATATATATATATATATATATATATATATATATATATATATATATATATATTTATATATATATAAAATTACAAAAAAAACTAATTAAAAGCCTACACGGTTTCTAATATTTGTACTGAGTTTAGATATACCAATATATGTGTTTTTCTGCAAGTAGTAGGGCAATAACCAATAGTAGTCACTTTTGCTTTCCAACCATTTTCTCCAACAGTGACCTTTTGACCCCAAACCTAAATTGAACCCTAACTATAAATCTACCCCACGCACTTACCCCAATTCTAAAAAGGTGTCCCCCTCTCCTTGCTATTTTACCTCATTGCAGGGGATGGGGACATCTCTTCTGCAGCCGAATCTTCATGTGTGCCAGGATATCAAGTTGCGCGAGGGGGCGGAGGTTGCAGTCCGCACAGACTTTCCCCCCTTGCGCTACACTTGAAAACAAAATGATGGCAGCATTAAGGGGAAGTTCAATGGATATTTTGTTATCTTGATACAAGAAAACCAAGGGGCCTCAATACCGAATTCGAAGTCACACACTTTGTACAGTGGCCAGCTTACCCTTCTTTCTCTCCCCCCATCTTCCCCGTTTTTCCTTTTCTTCTCCCCATTTTACACCCATCTTTGCCCCCCTTCCTTCCTCCCTCCCTCCCGCGCCTCCCCAGTATGCCTCTTTTCATTCCTTTTTCCACTTTCCTGTCTTACCCCTTCCCCCTCCCCCCAAACCCTCCATTCTTCCCTTTCTTCTTCTCGACCTCCCATTTTCTTTACTTTTCCCTACTTCTGACCCTCACCCCCTTTAACCACCTTCCTTCTCCATATATATGTTGGAGTTTCTTTTGTACATTGAAACTCATAACCTATTTTGTAAGGGTCTAATTTTAGAGGATATGTGTACAGTGACAATTTTAGATATGTATCTTTATCTTATCTTATGTGATTAAAGAATAGACCAGGAAATTAGGTATTTTATTTTAAAATGTAACACTGACTTAAAGACTTAAATTAGGATGCGTTTAGATCCCCTTTACCCAGGTTATTAATGCACTAATGTATGCGCATCTGGTGAATTATACACATACATTTATCATTTTAATGTTTCATGGTATTCACTTTGTTTTAAAACCTCTAGGTGATTGAGGGTGTGTCTTTCTAACAGTGATTTCACCTGCAGAATGAAGGAGTGTTTTACAAAATGCTTCCTTTATTTAAACAGCTAACACCTGTGTCCCATAGCTTATGACTACGTGCCCTATAGCACGAAACGCGTCAAGCACGGGCTTCTAGCCCTCTTACTTTTCGCCTAATTTTTCACGATTTCATGTTCGATATGTGCTGCTTTTTATATATTGAATAACAATAAAGCATTGGATTTTATGGAACCTCCTATGGTGTACGTTTGAAGCTTCTTTCTTCTGGATATACGTTCGTCAAGACTTTAACCTTAACAAGCTCCGACACCTACAGAGGATATTTAGAGACGAGGTGCTTTGTACCGAGACACCTTCTGTTTGCAGTGTTGACTTCTCTGTTGTATTTTTTGGTGGCCATGTCCAGAACAGCACCCAGGCGCCAGGTCTCATTTTCTGGTCGCCATGTGTCCAGGGTTTGTCTAGCCCTGAATAATCTATGGTTGATTGATGGATGTCTTAGTATTCAACCCTTTAGTGCCAATTTAGATAAGAAAAGAGAAAAAAAAAAAAAACATCTTAAGACAGGGCTCGACAAACCCCGGGCGCCAGGTCGCCATGGCGACCAGGAAATCAGACCTGGCGCCCGGGTGCTGTTTGTCACAGGGAGCCCTTGCCGGCTGCCATCCGTTTTTCTTTTACTTTCAGAGCGAGGGGAGAAAGTCTGTGCGGATCACACAGACTGTAAAGCTCCGCCCCCTCGCGCAACACGCTGTAGTGCCGAGTGTCACGTGACAACACGGCACTTAGCAGGAACCGAAAGAAGATTGGGCTCCAGTATAAATGTCCCCCTCCCCTGCAATGAGGTAAGCAGCAGGGAGGGAGGACACCGTAAGAAATACATTTTTGTTCTTTTAAAAAAAACCACAAAAATGGTGTGTATGTAACTGGCTGTGTATGTGGTCTGTGTGTATGTATGAGTGAATGTAACTGACTGTGTATGTGGTCTGTCTGTGTGTGTGTGTGTATGTATGTGTGAATGTAACTTGCTGTGTATGTGGTGTGTGTGAAGGTAACTGGCTGTGTATGTGTGAATGTAACTGGCTGTGTATGTGAGGTGGGTGTATGCGACTGTCTCCGTGCGATTTTGTGATGTGCCGTTGTCTGGCTCCTAAATTTTTTAGCTGGCTCCTAAAACTAAATTAAATTTGTCAAGCCCTGTCTTAAGATGCCTAACATTTTATCACCTGAAAAACTAGCGAATCATGCAGGCTGATGCACTGACTGACTGATACTAAGTGCTAGCTTAGCGACACTTATTCTTAAATATAAATCAGTTTATTAGTAGAATTCTTTTTTATGGATTAGATTATTGATCATAATTAATCAGCAGAGGGACTACTGCTTGTCAGGTATGCCTCTCCTGATGGCAGAGCGGAGTGTAAACATATACGTATATACGTCAGTTTTAGATTGAAGAAGCAACACAAAGTTTAACCAGTTTTACTACTCCACATAGAGAACGCCCATCAAACACAAACATACATAAAAAGGTAAGGGAGCTCAATATAAGCTAGCCGTAAATTTCTCTGAACCAACCATGTCCATCAGAATAGGGTTCCAGCAGCATTTTGAGCCATCATGACAGATGCCTCTTTTGTTTAAACAAAAAAACTATTACAGAACCAAAACAACAAATTCTTTTATTCTGGTCATCACAAAAGACGGGTTCTGCTTTACTCCAGAAACGCACATCATGCCATTACGTCAGGAACAATCATTGTTACTTTCTTTTTCAAAATAACCATTGTTTTCAGTGCTCTGACTAGCAGATACTGTCTCTCGTCAATAATTCAGGAGACTTTGACAGATGGTGCTTTAATGGATAGTCTGACATTGGTGCATTTTGTAGCAAGACTAATTTTCCGTTTTGTTAAATATGCTTACATTTTCTATATATTTTCATTTCGAATTACTTGCTAAACTCCACCTCCAGCATTCAAACAATCAGATCGCAGTGAGTGCACGCGCACGCAGACTCACTGAACTGCGCATGTGCTGGTGAATTGTGTGTCCAGCTCCACCTGCACTTGCAGCTCTGCATACATGATCTAATTTCGGTTGACAGAATGCATATTTAAAAAATAAATAAATAAATAAATAAAATTAAAAAAAAGGAGAAAACTAACCCTAGAGCTATTAATCCTAGAGTTCCATTTAGGGTTAAAAGGTGAGTTAGGGTTAGAATTAAGGTTAGGGTCAACAAGGTCACTGTAGAAGAAAATGGTTAGGAACAAAAAACTACTACCAGTTATAACGTGCAAAAAAAAAAAAAAAAAAAACAAATACATGTAAACATGCATATTTCTAAACTCAGGACAAATATTAGAAACTATAAAGATGAGGTCTTTTTTTACGGTTTGTAATTGTATAAAAGAAAATTATGCTGCCAGTGGTTCTGCAACGAAGCAGGCGCCTCTACACATGGGTCTGACAGGCTGTGCCTTTACCTTCTCTGCCGGTAACCACGTATGTGGAGGAGGCGGGCCGCAGGTGATCATTGAAGTCACCTGCATTGGGAGTGCCCATACACATCACGAGAGATCATAGGAGGTGCGTGGGAGATTTAATTTTACTTGTGGGCGTTTCTGATATGCTGCAGACCCCGGTTATTTCTAATTTACAAGTATTTCATTTTTTATGGGTTGTTTTAGCCAAACATGTACTTCAGGTATGAATTTACATGGATTATGTGTTATTGCCAAAAAAACACCCCAATATATGTTCAAGAACTTAAACCGATTATAGTGGTACCCCACGTGCAGGTTTGCAGGGGTTATGTGGAAGATACAAGGATACTTTCATTGCTTGCTGACTACCTTTCCCATCAAGTTCAACATGATACAACAACAACAACAAAAAAGGCAAGCCACGGATCAGGGTGGGGGGGCGTCAAAGTTCAAAAGATACCAGCAGAGGAGAACACAGAATTGGTACACAAGCTGTGCCAAAATTATAAGCAGGTGATAGGGACACCTAAACATGTATACACAATTATATATACATACACACAGTAATATGGCTATATCACAGCTTCAATGTAAGGCCATTTGAATACAGTTATTAATAAAAATAAATTATGCCACATTACAGCAACTGTAACAACAAATTAACTCAGGGCTCGACAAACCCCGGGCGCCAGGTCGCAATGGCGACCAGGAAATCAGACCTGGCGCCCGGGTGCTGTTTGTCACAGGGCGCCCTTGCGCTGCCATCTGTTTTTCATTTAATTCAGTGCAGCGCGAGGGGAGAAAGTATGTGCGGATCACACAGACTGTAAGCTCCGCCCCCTCGCGCAACACGCTGTAATGCCGAGTGTCACATGACAACACGGCATTTAGCAGGAACAAAAAGAAGATCGGGCTCCAGCATAAATGTCCCCCTCCCCTGCAATGAGGTAAGCAGCAGGGAGGGAGGACACTGTAAGAAATACATTTTTTTGCTCTTTGTGAATGTAACTGGCTGAGTGTGTGGCGTGTGTGAATGTAACTGGCTGTGTGTGTGGCGTGTGTGAATGTAACTGGCGGTGTGTGTGGCGTGTGTGAATGTAACTGGCTGTGTGTGTGGCGTGTGTGAATGTAACTGGCTGTGTGTGTGGCGTGTGTGAATGTAACTGGCTGTGTGTGTGGCGTGTGTGAATGTAACTGGCTGTGTATGTGGCGTGTGTGTGTGTACGTATATGTGAATGTAACTGGCTGTGTATGAGGTGGGTGTATGCGACTGTCTCCGTGCGTTTATGATTTTGTGATGTGCCGTTGTCTGGCTCCTAAATTTTTTAGCTGGCTCCTAAAACTAAATTAAATTTGTCAAGCCCTGAATTAACTAAGTTTAATTGAAAGATAGCATTAAGTGTAGATGGTTTGTATAGAAGGTATTCAGTGGAAGAATAGAAAAATGTACTTTATTAAGCCCTTTTTGCTTTGTATAGTTCTAACAGGGAACAGACTACCCAAAGGTGAATGTAGTTCTCACCCAAGATTCTAAGCATGTCGGTTACCTATAAGAGGTATATAAAAGTACACTATTTGTATTCTTACATTAAAGTGTTTTTATTTCAAATGTGAAATTTCACGGTAAAACTGTGCTCGTCATCTATGTCTTTACTTGCTAACACAAGGTAGACCATTATTATTCTGTACATGGTTACCTTTCACAAGGAGTCCCTTTAATGTAACATGCTGCAACATTTGCTAAACCTCCCACAAAAAATAAATAAACCAATTGGCAGCTGAAATAAACCTAAAAATCCTAAAGTTGGTAATGAATGTAGAACACTGTACAATTAAAAAAGGCTAATCAAACTGTTAAATCATAACTGTGTACTTATTAGAGCAAACAAAAAGCACAGGAATTTTATATACATTCTTAACGTAGCATCCAAAGACATCATGTGCATGAACTGTGAAAACATCATGTTATTCTGATCAGGTGTACCGAAATATAAATATAGCTGAAAATTTACAAATAGATTGAACAGATTATGTGAAGTATTCTACTATGAGACTTCTCAGCTGTCTCAGGTTAACATAGGCATCCAGATGACTGTACATTTTTACAAGCACATTAATTCTACAAAAGCTCCATGTAAAAAGGATCAACTCTCTCACCTACTACCATAAGTGTGAATTCAAATCCCCTCTTCACAGATTTCCTGTACACTTGGTTTGGGAGATTGGCAAACCCCACATATCCTTCAAGGTTCTTCTGTTGCTGCAGTCAATACATAGGATAAACCATTAGCATATCTTCTTATAGTTAAGCAAGAATTTAATGGGTATTAATCCCTACTTCTGGCCAATTGTTGCGCCACAACTCGCTGGTTAGTCCAAAAGCACAACATCTCTGCAAGGATAAGTTCTTTATACCCTTTCCTTAAATAAGCTGCAGAAATCTACTATGACTGTACAGAACTGGTGGTGGTTTATATTTTAACCCCAAGTGGTTCTGCAGCTACAAAACCTAGCAAGATTCTTAACTCTTTTAAAGCCAATTTGTGAAAAGCTTGAGAAATAAAGCTACATTTAATTCACCAATGAAGTAAAATAGCAGGACTTTCACTAATGATTCAAACACTAGTCATAAAATAAACTAATTCACCACCATTATTTCATATTCAAACAGGGAGTCTTCACACTGTGATTAACTACCACCACAGTTGGAGCCATCTTTAACAAGTAGTGCTCCCCAGCAATTAATCCATAACAAAATGAATAGTATTTTACAATTAAATGCTGCCATTCATTGCTCCTTAATTCTCTCTTTTTTTTAAAAAAAAAAAATATTGCTAAAGAAAAAACACACAAAAAACATTAACTAACAAAAACAATCCATGCACAAATTTGTACCCAATGATACTGCTAAAATATAAATTCCGTCATTATTTACACATTTTTTAACAAAGAACGACTATGGGTGAAGGCAGGTCTCAATGGGTTAGATAGTAAAACAACAGGTATAGAATATAGAAGGGCTACTTACAGCTACTTTGTAAGCAATGGAATTTCAGCATCCAAATGTTCATAGCATGTGGCAGATCAGGAGAAGATGTCCATTTGATGCAATCAATCCAACAATGGATGGCAACCGTTCAAAAATTTCAAGGAGAAAAACAAAAGAAAATAAAAGTTAGTTACCCATTATCAAAGATGCTAATAAAAAAGGTTTACAAAATACAGAAGTGATACATACATTGTTATAATCATGCTATTGCACCTTGCCATGTACCATATTTAGAGAAGCCATTTAAAGTTTATTGGTCATGTAAAAATTCCAAGGTATCATTTTGTAAAATAAGATGCTCATATATTGTGCTAGTCAAATTGCTAGCAAATATATACAGCAATATTTATTTATTTTTTCAAAGAATAAAAGTTTTATGCCTAGCTACTATGCTTTGGCATACAACATCTAAGGTGAAGGCATAGTGGTTAAAGACTATAAATAGAACAGATACATGTTATTTCAAACAACTGAATGCTTATAATTTCTAAAATCGCCATTTATGCTCATCAACCAGGGTACAATTGTAGCCAAAACTTCAAATGCAATGGTATTTGCTCACAGAATTAGAAAATGTATCAAAAGTTAATTTAATTTTCTTTAACTTAGCAGTTATTATTGATAGCTTTGTTGTGTCCTACAAGATTTTTCTTAATATGCTAAAATAAGACATATATATAATATATATATATTAGATTATATATTATATTATATATAATCACTAGGTTGGCAGCCATCCTTGATCACTAGAGAGTACTGCTTAAAATATCCTAAAAATGTGGGTCAAAGTCAGATTGAAATATACAGAACTATCCAAAAAAAAAAAGTTTACCAGAATAAAAGTATTCAGTGATGTACCTTTTCCATAATGTGCCTCAGATACCCTCTCCCAAAAAAAAATAAATCTAGGGTATACATATATGTCAAAAAATTTATATCATAAGGAAACTGAGATGTTTAGCAACAAGTCAAGCTAAATCATGTCTGGAGATGTGCAGGTATATGCATATGCTGCTGATGTTGAACACTGAGCATCATTTTGTTGTTCAATAGGAGGGAGTCTGTTGATTGGCTCCAAAAAAAAAAATGCTACGGAAGCTACTCCTAGAATAGGAAGAGGAAAGTTGGGAGAAAGTATGCACAATGTAAGTTTTGAAAGGGAGTGTTGCAAATAAATCGATGAATAGTAAATTAATAATTTTTTTAAAGCAACAGCTTTAATGCTCATGTTTGAAAGGTCTTTGGAATAATGCTGGTCTTTACTATATTGAAATATCTGCAACATTTGTGTTCTGTTTTTCTTAAACACAGTTGGTACATTTTACAAAGGGGGTAGACATAAGACTATTACAATAAAAGGCAAGCTTACATTCAGTACATCTTCATTTATATTATATATGTAAATTATCGTTTCCACATGGATGGGCACACTGGTTATTTTATGTCTGAGGCGGAACTTGTTACACTAGGAAAATAAATTGTACAATGATCAAGCTCCATATAGAATGGAATGATGTCACAAAAGGCAGAGTAAAGATTTTTGCTACAGGCATTAAATGACCTTTGAGTAGAAGGTTGGGACAATGATTTTATTCTTTAGCACTATAATGTGTTATACTACATGCAAACTGGAAAATACCCAGTAGCATTGTAATATGCCTAAGCAGCCAAGCATAATTTAGGAATTCACAGGAAGAATTACGGTGAAAAAAGACACATGTAGCATACAACAAATTTTGTGCAACATAACTTTTCTTGAAATATTAAATGTTATGTTAAAATTTTTTAATGCTGTACGAAGCAACTTGTGCATTTCATTGAGGAGAAAGCTGAACCACTGGTATCTGACAATAGACTGGGCTTCATTCATTGGTACTGGTGAACAGTGGTGCTCTTATGAGGAACACTCATTGTGCTCTGATGCAATTGTCAGTTTTCAGATAGATTATACCATTTTAAAAATGATTAATGTTGAATCTGTGGTTCGATAGGTCATTTTATTTTGCATTATTTTTATTTAGTTTAGAAGGACAAAAATGGTAGCACATCTAAAGAGTAATAGGGGAGAAATGTTGGATTTTATTAACTTAAAGAGAAGTGATAGTAACCTGGAACCACCTCATGTGTTATGAGAGCAATCATTCCAAACTGCATTGTATAGGAGGGGGGGGGGGGGGGGGGAATGAAAAATTATGCACTTTTTGGTCCACTGCTTTAGTGGGGTTTAATCACTCTCAATTAAAATCAACACAAGAAGTTGAACAGACTGTGGTCAAACGTTTAATATAAATAAAAGAATGGCTCGACACCACAAGCCAGGTAACCAAAATGTGTCCTGGCGAGCAGAGGAAGTTGCAATGTAGACATCAGTTCCCTGTGATGATATTGAAGCACAGTAATAGAGGACAACTGTCTGACATCACTGTTGGATAGATGTGAAACTCTGAAAGGCAGCTGATTCTATGATGTGACAATATTCCCTACCAGTTTCCTTTATCCAATAATCCCTCCTCTTCCCTGCTGTGCTTTGCCTTCTCTTCCTCTCACAAGCAGCAGAAAGTGGCCATTTGGTAAGAGATGTGCGTCTGAAAAAAAGTGCCGTTTGGCATCACATTTATCTGGAAGGTATGCCATTGGATACTTTTGCAGGGGTGCAAAAAATGACTGCACTGAATGGAAAGTACAGTTCCATCATGCTACATAGTTCACGTTTGTTTTATAAATTTACTTTTATATTTCTTGCAGCCAGTTCAGTTGCGTTTCTACAGCACATATATACATACATACACACAAACACACACACACATAGCCATGAATATTTTATACAGAACATAGAGTGGTTGGTTTATACTATACATGCATAAGGCTGGATCCTGGATTCAAAGAGTGATCTCTGTGGAAATACCACAAAGTCTGGATCCTGGATTCAAATTAAATTTGTCAAGTCCTTAACATTCTACTGAGTTTGACAAATTCCAGCACTCAAAGGATTTTTTTTTTTAAATTTTTTAACACAACGCAGTATAGCTAGAAATCCCACTACCTGGCTCCTAAATTAACTAATAACAAGCAAAAAGTATTAAAATGTGACACAAATCTTTAAATACAATAATACATGCTAATGAACATAGCTACTCCTAATACTCCTCTATGTACTTGGGTTCAAAGTCAATAAGTGCGGAGAAACATAAAACATCATAGTGCAATATATCTGTGAATACAATGGTGACCATATAAGTGTAGATCCTGCCCTTTTAATGGGATCATGGTTTAAAACACTAAAAGGCAATTATTGTATGACATCATATTATACACATATACATACATCCTCTTGGTATAATGGGTTGAAAGGAAATAAAAATGTAATGGGGAGGAACTGCCATGCAAGTCCCATGGCTAGTAATATACCTAATGCTGGCTCCTAAACTTTTTGTTGGTTTTACATAGAACTCTGAGGAAATATAGGCAAATCCAGTTAGAACGCCAGGCGTTATAAAGTAGATCCTGTTATAGCATGAGAGCCAAAGTGGCACTAGATATTGCTTCCACATTAAAGCAGAAGTGTAAAGAAATCAGCGTTGCTGTACCACTTGTATGGTGGGGTGAGCCCCTGCATCCTGAACACAGCGTTTTAGCGGAGCTTAGCTGTAAACATTTCTAAAAAATATTTAGGTTGGCGTCTAGATTGTTCAACCCAACTCTATAAAAATAGGTGAAGACCACCTTTTTATCAACCAATCCTCAGTCAGTGGCAGGGTTTGGATCATTGTAAATGTAGTAAAACTGGTATTTTAGGTTTATATCTAGTTATCGAATTATTTACACTTCGATAAAAATGCTTCCTGTAAAAGTACCTCCAAAGCTATGATCTATTGTATCCTCTGACCGGCAGCCTCCATGCTTCACTGCATGTCAATCAGGTCACAGATTATCACTCCCTAGTAGAGCAGTTGGAGGACCATGTTTAAGATAACTTACATGTAATCATTATGAGGGTTTTTGCTGCACTTTTAAAAAAAATGCAGTTAGCACCTATAAAGCCCCTACATTTGCAAGCTCGGCATATTTTGCACTAAAATTTGTATTTATTTATTTTTTTGGATAGAGGAAGCAAACACAAAGTGTGGGGTTTTTTTATAGTCAAAGCTTCAAAATATTCAGATGTTTTACATCTCCACTTTTGCAGAAGCCAACTTCATTTCCGTTAAAGGACGTTTTTTTTTTCCTCTACAGCCCCTGCTAGGGATTCTATGAATTTAACTTCCAAATTGCATTGCGGACAATTGTGTTGGCAATACAATTTCTGAAGATACCAGACTGACAAATTGTGCGCAATTGCGTGCATGGGCATCATACAGAATTGCACAGGCTGTGTCAGAAAAGCAATTAAGATGCCACATTCAGCCCCTTGGTTGAAAAAAAAAAAAATAAGTTTAGTTGTCCTTTAAGTGCAACATAGCACCAAATGATAGAAGGCCAAGGATAGGTAAAGCAGTCTCAGTGTCACAGCACACTGAGCAGGAGTTCTGGGATTATAATCTGGGTACACATTCTACTCAGAGGACCTTTGTAGCAAATTAGATAGAGTTGGCACTAGACACAACAGCTTTCAAGGTCTAGTAGGCACGTTGTCTTATCTCAAGAACAAAAAACAGCTTGTTGCACCAGAAATATATCCGTTTGAAACATGAACACCCACAAAGACACTTCAATTTAAACCTGTACACATGCAGGCAAAGAAACAGATGCCAAAGTTAGAAGGGAGCTTTTTTTTTTATTATTATTATTATTATCAATGCTCTGCTGCATCCTAAAGAAAGCGATACACTATAAAAAGTCAGTTCAGTATTTTACTGACCTTTAAGTACAGTAAAGAAAGCCTTGTCAAAAGAAAATTAAATTGCATATCTGGTCTGTTTTCTGTATCACTGACAAAATTGGACAGAGTCTCTACAACAAGTCCAATTGTTGGCAAATCACTGGAAAAGCAATCTGTCACATTACATTTATTTAACCTGATATAACTAACGCCGGTAACCGTATCATTCGCTAACCATCCTTGGCATGAAAAACTTGAAACTGCACACATCTGGCCTGTGACATCACATTAATGAGCAGTGCAAGTACATTAAAACATTATTACTAAATCATTGCAAACACAGTGCAGACTAGAGGTCAATTACTAGAAGCAATCAGAGCAGCAGGTTTGCATGGATAACTTGTCAATACTGTAACCAACAAATAAGTTAACCCTTAATACAGGGCTTGACAAATCTAATTAGATTTTAGGAGCCAGCCAAAAAATTTAGGAGCCAGACAATCACGCAAGCATACACACAATTCATAAACACACACGGCTTCTTCCCATATATACACACACACACACACACCTACTTTACATATACACATATATCCAAACACCTCACACACCTACTTTACATATACCCATATATACAAACCCCTCACACACACCTACTTTACATATACCCATATATACAAACACCTCACACACACCTATTTTACATATACACATATATACAAACACACACCCACCTCACACAGTCTTTTCTTGATGTGTCCCCCCTCCCTGCTGCTTTACCTCATTGCAGGGGAGGGGGACATCCGTGCTGCAGCATGTCCTCACTCATCGGCCTGCTGAGTGCCAGGATGTCACATGACGACACCCGGCACTCAGACACGCGTTGCGCGAGGGGGCGGAGCTCGCAGTCTGTGCTATACGCACAGACTTTACCCCCTCGCGCTACGAAAAAAGAAAAAAACATCGGATGGCAGCGGCAAGGGGACAGGGAGGGTAACTTCACCCAGGCGCCAGGTCTCATTTCCTGGTCGCCATGGCAACCTGGCGCCTGTCGAGCCCTGCCTTAATATCAAAAAGCTGAGGTCTGTGTCGTAAGCTTTAAAATATTCATACACTTGTTTACTAAAAGCACAATAATAGCCACATGCTCAGTGCAAAAAGCAAAAAAAGTTGCACTAATCTGTTTGCTTTTTAGTGAATAGACCCCACAAAGTTACCGCCAATCCACAACAAGGAGGGAAGTTATTTCTAGCCATAGTCCATATTTTCTACAAAACACTCCCATATTTTAAACTCAACATGGATAACCACCAAGCACAGCAAGTTTTGTTTCAGGACAGAAATATGCACAATACCAATTAATTGGTCAGAATATCATATATTTATATACAAAGTAACATCGTAATGTAGGTTGAAAAAAAAAAAAGACCATCAAGTTCAACCCTTCTACCTATCACTCCAGCTTTTGACCCAAAAGAAGGCAAAACCCCTAAGGAAGCCTCCTAGGGGGGGAAATTCCTCCTTGATTCCAGAGGACAATCAGATTTCTCCTTGGATCAATAAGCTGTATTATTAATGATTATTCTATTAATAGCCCTGTATGTTCTGCTTTTCTAAAAAAAAAAAAAAAAACATCCAGACCATTTTTAAATGCATCTATTGAAGTTGTTAGCACTACCTCTCTTGGCAGCGAGTTCCATAACTTTATTGTCCTTAACGTAAAGAATCCATTCCTTTGTGGTCTATGAAATCTTTGCTATTCCAGTCTCAGGGTATGACCTCTTGTTCTTTGTACATTTCTGTTAATTAACAGGTCACTGCAGAGCTCTTTATATTGGCCCTACACATTTATATAATGTTATCATATGCCCTCTGACACTCCTTTTTTCTAACGTATTTAAATGCCAATTTTTTAAGTCTCTCTTCATAACTAACATCCTCCAATGCCCTTATTAATTTTGTAGCTCTCCTTTGCACTTTTTCTAGTTCCATAATATCTTTTTTAAAGGACTGGTGCCCAGAATTGTACTGCATATTCAAGGTGAGGTCTTACCATTGACTTGTAAAGAGGCAAGATGATGGTCTCCTCCCGTGCATCTACACCTTGTTTTATACATGCCAATATCTTATTGGCCCTTGCAGCTGCTGACTGGCATTCAGCACTGTTGCTAAGTCTGTTATATACAATTATTCCTAGTTTTTCCCAGGGAGATATCAATTAAAGTCTATGTTGCTCTATTATTTTTACCATAATACATAACTTTACATTTGTCTATATTGAACCCTTATTTGCCACTTAATTGCCCAATCCCCCACTCTGTCCAAATCTTCCTGTAAAGAACAAACATCAAGGTTAGTCTGTATTCCCTTACCTAATTGAGTGTCATCAGCAAACACAGAGACATGGCTCTCAGCACAACTTGGGAGATCATGAATAAACAAATTAAAAAGAAGAGGGCCTAAAACAGATTCATGGGCCGATTTAAGGATTTTCCATTTACAACAACCCTAAGCATAGAATGTTATTACGTTTTTCTAATGTTGATTTAATCCCGAAATTGTTCTTTTTTTTTAAATTTGTTTTTGATACTGAAAATTCAAATAAAAGACAATAATAAAAAAAAAAGAAATAAGCACATTACAGCTACATTTTATAGCCAACCCTTTCTAGGATAATCTACTCTTGGAAGTACAGATATCACATCTCATTCTGATATCAAGTGCTCTATCTCTTTGAAACTTGCAGTCTTTATTTAATGTCATTATCCATACTATAAGCTTGCAGATTATCAGCATTAATTGACTAATGGGATGAGTAAAAGTGTTTGCAGAAGTAGCCAACTTTTTACAAGGCTTTTATTTAGGCCAGAGACCAAACAAGGCAGGACAGGGGACAGGCTTTAACAATAGTTTAACTTTAAAATCTGTAAATATGATGTCCGTAAATAGTGCTGTGAGCACATGGTCCAACATCCATCAAAAGTGAATCACAGATATGACTACTAAGCATCACAATACAATAAATGTATGATTAAAAGTGACACTGACCTAAAATAATTCATTAGGGAACTTTGATCCACTGAAGTAAATACGACAAATAAACCAATAGAGACTTTAAAAAAAAAAAGTCAGTAGACAATTCACATATGTAAAGTAGGATACAGTGTGTTGAAAGAAATCTACCTCCCAAGGGCATTTACTGTCCTTTGAACAAGGTCTTCTTACTGGGCAATCAGAGGTTTCAGAAGGTCAAAAGGTCCCATAACCACAAATTAACCTCAGCATGTTATATAATAGTGAACTGCCATTTCCAGGGGAAACAAAGTGTGTGAGCATAAAACTACATTTATTCAAAACATTTCTTTAATTTGCGCATGATCAACATAAAAATCCAATAGGGCAGTATAAATTCACAGCCGTGAATTAACAAGCATATAAACACATGCTTTAGAGAGAAAAAACATCCCATAAAAACGTAAGGAATTTTTGCTCCCAGTTATTAGCATGCCACATCTTCAGCAATGATTACTCTTACATGTGGACATCTAGTAAAACAAGCTTGGATTGTTCACTAGCACAAAGATCTAAAAAGCTGAAATTCAATGGATTGACACTTTCTAAGAATTCCAAATCAGGGGAGCTTGGGGGTTGTGGGGGAGAGATGGAGACATTCTCAGTCACTATTTAAAGTTTCAAAGAAATAAAACAAGTTTTCCTCTTACATGCTGCACCGTTTTTAAATGTTAGAAGGTTAGTAAAACTTTATGAACACTAATCTGGCATGGAGGAGGTTAATATAGCATGCTTGTGGGCTAAACGACCACGTTCCTGAAAACCGTTTCTGATCACAGGCTGATGTGGGGGAGGAAGAGGAGAATTTTTTAATTTTTTTTTTTTTTTTTTTAGCTTTGCAGTCAGACCGCACAGAAGTAGTGAAATATTTAAACTGACATTACGATATACACATAGGATAAACTGTGGAGACAAAAAAAAAAAAGGAAAATCGGAAGAGGAAATGCCAGATGCATGACTGGGCTCTCTCCGAGCATAAAAGGAGGAAGAGGAGGATATGGGAGGGAAAGCAGGCTTATGCTGGGTAAAATGCCATTATGTACAAATGTCCCCACTATGTTGTAATGCATTGATAAACATTCTACCGTACTAAATTCCCACGGCTCACTGAAAGCCCAGTGGAGTCAAAGGTTGATTAATCTTCAATACTACATATTTTATACTATTCATTTATTAAAAGCAGTGCTGCTACTTCTAAGCACAATTGCACTCGAACACTGTGAAAAAAAGACAGATTTGTCATAGGACTTCCTGAACTTAAGAATGAGAGATGAAGCCAAATATGACATTATTTAATCAATTGCTAAGCAGGCATTTTCCAGATAAATTACAACTAACAAGACCACATTATGCAGTCAACTCCTAAAGCTAAAGGAGCTATCTTTGGCCAGATGTGCAAGGCCTCAAAACTATGCAAATGGGAGGGACTCCAACTCAACCCCCCCTTTCTTCCTTTGTTTAAAAAAAAACGACAGTGAGAAACTGCCAGAAGGATATGAACCTGTCCATCAGCCTTAACTCAGGTTTCAGGGTAGGGCTCATTCATGAAGAAAACCGTTTCTTAGCCGTGTTAATCAGAGTACAAGAGAAGTGCTTTATAAGTATATAATCAGCAGTGTACTAATGTTGCTGAAAGGAGTGACCTGTATAGCAGACTACCAGAGAATATACAGGCTGCCGCAGACATGAAGTTAAGGAAAATAAGAAGCAGCCAATATGACAGTTAGCTGACAGGCAGGTGTGTTATTTCTAACCAGGGATTTTAGATTTTGCAGTGCTTCAGACCAATATCCCTATTAAGTCATGTTAGCTATACAGAACATTTGTACATTCAACATACTTTGAAAAATGTCATAATAAGTTTATGGTACTTCTCAAATAAAAAAATTAAAAAAAGATTTTTTTTTTACTTCTTCCTAAATATAAAAATATTTTATTCTGTCCACTGGAAGACTGTTAGAGGGCAGTGGCCCTTAAATCAGGTCTAAAACCATTTTGCATAGAATTCTAAAGTGCCATTTCCCTTAGTCCAAAAAAAATACTGGCTAGCTCCTGAATTCTTCTGCATGGTTCCTACAGTATTCAATAATTTATAAAACTTTGCTTAAACTAGAACTCCAAGAGGATCTTCAGATATGAGGACTATGAAAAAAGATATAGGCTTGTATACAGCAAACAGATAAATGAAAGATAATTGAATTGCTTTAAATTCAAAGCAAAAAGTTCCATCAATCTCTAAGCATTTTACATTTCAACTATCAAAAAACAACACTGATGCAAGGCAGTCTTCACAGCACAACACATTCTACAGTAT
Organism: Pelodytes ibericus; assembly: GCA_036172795.1. Taxonomy (NCBI): domain Eukaryota; kingdom Metazoa; phylum Chordata; class Amphibia; order Anura; family Pelodytidae; genus Pelodytes; species Pelodytes ibericus. The sequence goes on along the minus strand of CM069859.1, from coordinate 165,846,474 downwards.
CTAGTGTTGCCACCCAGCGGGTAAAAAAAAATATCTTGCTGCCAATGTTAAATCTATGGAGGAAATACCAAGGCAGGTATTTTTTTTGTGTGGAAAAGGTGGCAACTCTAACAGTATCCCTTGGTCAAAATAACTGGTATCTACACAAAAAAGGAAGGCATAGATATACCATACATTCAATAGGGGAAGGTGAGTGAAAATAATGGCGGACATGCACATTGTGCGTGGGGAAGCAAAGTATTGTGTTTTCAGAAATTGATGTTACCAAGATTTTTTTTTTTTTTCTTTCACTCACTAGGAATCGATGCACACATACATACCCATGAATGAATAGATGATCACAATAACTTTTTTAGCATAATGCTGTTAGATTTGTATGCAAGTTACATTTCCTGTGTGGAAATAAATGGAAAATTAGATGTTCTTGATGCTACCGTATCTGGTTATTTTCACTGGGGGAAAGGGGGGTGGCTGTGTTTATTATTTGGAGAAGACATTTAGGCAGCCCACTGCAAGTACGAAGCAATGGTATACACAGAGAGAACTGATTTCATGAATTGAGACCTACACTCTAAACCTACTAAAATGTTATCTTGATTCTGCCTATATTCCGAAATAAGGTCAAATGTGCGAGGGAATATAAATCTACAACTTGCATTTCCTTTTTGGTACATGAAATATAGACTCCTTAGCCCCACTCAATTACTATATTGAAAGAAAATGGTGATGCCAGCACCCTTTCAAATAAAAATTTACAAATGTATGCATTTTTTTATGCTATGTCCAGTATTTATGTCAGCATTGTACATTGTATTGTTTACACTAAACCACCCCCCCCCCCCCCAAAAAATAAAAATAAATATATATATATATATATATATATATATATATATATATATATACATACATATACACACACACACACACATTCCAACATGTTAAATTTCCAATTTGCTCAACCAAAATAAAAAAGTATGTCAATGGATAAGATGCATAACCAATGTCAAAAAAAATTTACATTTGTAAAAAATAAAGACGCAATAAAAACTATGGAGTCACTAACATGCCCTTCTCTGACCTCAACAATTGACCGTCTGTTGGAGATCTTAACAAATAGGATTCCAGATGCACTAAAATTTATATGCAATAGGTCCAGCCCATACCACAGCAATTTTTATTACAAGTAGCCTGTAATTTAGAATTTGTGTAATGGAACGTTAAAGATAGAATTATTTTTTTGTTTTTATAAATATATTTTATACTTCAGTCAATCAACAAATTCTAGTTCGGCTTTTGTGCCTATATATCAACACAGATTTATCCCACCTATAATATTACTCCATTCACCCCCCCCCCCCTCCCCCCCATAAATCAGGGCATGGACTTCAATGCAATCCTACAGATACAGATTATTATCTTAAATTAAATAATTCACCTTCCAAACCCAGCTCATCCATCTCCTCCCACTTGCAGGTTCCTTCCCCTGCCTTTTCGGCAGGAGCACAGCTATCCAGCCCCCCGGACATAAATAAAGTAATCGCTGGTCTCTGCTTGACAGGAACCTACCACATATCCAGACATCTCCTACACTGGTCAGGGAGGAGCCAACATATATTACAAAAAATAAACTCCTCCTATATCACCATACCACCTCCCCTTCCATTTATTCTGTTCTGGTTTTTTTTAAAAGACACTTCAAGTGGGTAGTACTCAAAATGCACCACCTTGAAAAACTTTAAATTATTGGCGAAAATCTTTTCCCATGGAACCATTTATATAACTCCGCAAACCCAACTTATTTATTTTAAATGTTGGAGGGAGTAAATAAAAAAAAATAAAAAACATGTATAATTTCTCTACATATATAGATCAGACAGTTAGCAAGGAACTAAAATCTTATGTGAATATTTTACATCAAGGTAAAATAAGATTATTTTTTTAGGCCATTGCGCTGTCAGGAAAGAAGGACAAAATTACCTCACATTAGAGAAAACACGCAATAATCTCTGGCATGTAAAATATGTGGCTAATGGTCAAGTTATAGGAAACTTTTCACACCTGCTTTCTAAAACAGAGTTGTTATACACTTGGTGTTTTTAAAGCATCCATTTAGACACAAAACAAGAGGTCATCCTAATAACTCTTCTTGTGTTCACATCTAGTCTTTGCAACTGCTGTAAATCTAGGCTCACCAAAAAAAAAAAAAAAAAGAGTTCAACATTTGAATATTTCCATCGAATCTCTCAGAGAAATACCATAAATACAAAACATTTAAACTGTAGGAGCCCTAAAAAAAAAATTATGTTGATACAAAATGCATTAAAAAAAAAAAAGGACTAGCTACAATACGATATCTTGGCATAACAGGTAACAGAACACTTCAGTAGACAAAGCATTTTTCAGAAACCTATTAATAAATTATGCTAGAATATAAAATTGCTCTGAAATTAAAGTTTCCCGGTATCCAATAGATTCACTGTAAGATTACAAGTTTAATGCACAAATAATATGTCAATGTTTCTGTTTAGCAGTTTAAAAGTTACTATAAGACTCTTGAACTGGGGAATATTATACCGCTAAACATACACACCAAGTGAGCAAATAAAAAAATGGGGCAATGCATATTAATTTTTGATCACTTATGTTATGCAAGTCTATTGGGAATTTTTATTTTGTGTTACAGCTGTTTTTGTTTCTGGTCTAGCTCTGTGAAATCCAATGTGTTTTATACTGCACACCAATATTATGCATTTAGGTTCTCTAAATTAACATTTCTCACAGAAAAGTGGGCTTCCTATAGCATTCGGAAAACCATCCTACTGAACTGTGATAGATAAGTTTTTGCACTCCATCTTTTGTGGATTCACAAGATGCTCAGCCAAACATTTGGGTGTGGCAAAAGTTTACTTAGAAAGGCCATCAGATTTCAATAATAGGCATTGCTTTTAGAGGTGTGACGGATGGCCAATTTTAGAAGTATTGTTAAATATATTTGGACTGGTGAATGGAATAAATGTCACACTTACTGTGTGTGATCTGATGGTTTTCCATCGCTAAACATCAGGAGGCAACACACTAAAATTGGCAAAGATTACCTATTAGATACTTCCCATTTACTCTACTTTACAGTTACACATCGAGACAAAGCAGCTTTAGATCAACAAATCCACAAACTAATAATCAGCATTGGCTCTGTAACCAACTCAGCCTACATAGAAAGTTTTTACTTATAGATATAAGATTATTCCCTCACACCAGGGCTCCTTACATCAGTAATAGCGAACCTTTGGCACTACAAATGTTGTGGACCCCAGTCCACATAAATCTCAGCCAGCCAGCATTAGGCTGAGCATCATGGAGACAGTTGCCAACAGAGTGTCAAAGGTTAACCATCCATGCCATGGATTCACGTTTTACCCATCACTGGGCATTGCTGACTCTTCTTACTGGACTTACACGTCAATGAAATCTCCCTCGCTTCTAATAATAAAATAAAAATAAGAAGAACCTTCCTAACACAGGCTCTCACTTATATTTCCTTCGCCCACTTCGGTTTACGGCCGGGCCTCCTCCACACTCCATCAATCCCCCTCCCCTTCCCTCCTACACAACAGGGGCCCTGGTCCCAGCCTCTACACACAACACAAACCCGCGCAGAAATCACCTCAAATAAGTCTTTCTGCAGCAATTAGGAACTATGAGGAAAAATACAAAGGGTTTACCAAGGGAAAAACTCACCCATGTTGCCTCCGGTGGGGTAATGCAGTTGCTGCCTCGCCTTGTGCGCGTCTCTTAGCTCTCACTGTCTGACTGACACAGCCCCGGGACGTTGCCGTGCGCGCTAACGTCTACAATGGGCAAAGGAAGCTCCTACTCCTGCCCGCACTATGACGTCAAACATGTGAACTAAGGGAGCGCGCACTCCGGAAGACATTTCGCTCCTCCCAGACGATAGAGAGGCAGAAGGGGAATGTAAGATGGCTAATTCCATGAACGCTTCTGCCCTCAGTATGACGCCAGACAGTTTGGGAACAGAGCTCATTGGACATTAGAGAAAAAAGGAAGACGATTTGCAGAGTGTTACGTCTCTCACTATGACGTTAAAGGAATTCTGTCACGTGACTAGAATTTGCTTTTCGAATGTGGAGCATCAAATGATTTGTACTTACTTGCAAATAAATGAATTGAGGTGAATGTGTTTTGAATATCTAGCGTGACTACATCACTGTTTTATTAGGAGTGGATATAGAAAAAGGGACGCAGTGACAGAAGGGGCTAGTGCAGCAGTATGCGTGAAAATGCATTCGCTGTGGGGTTGGTGTACTGCAGTGAACCCTAGCGGCACCCGATCTGATGTTGATGCATTTGAAAGCTTATACATATATTAAAGTGGTAATCATCCAATTTCTCTTAAATCAAATAAAAAGTATTGTTATAAAAACTGTAACGTGACATAGCACACTGCAAGAATACAAATTATATAGCTTATTGAGACCTCTTTGCTCCATATATCTTGACATGTTGTTTAGAATCTTGAGTAGTGTTGAGCGAACCCGAACCGCACTGTTCGGGTTCGTACCGAACATTACAGTTTTTGGACCCCGAACACGGACATTCCACTGTATGTTCATGTTGGAGTTCGGGGTTCGGCGATTACATTGTATGTAATGCTATTAGCTTTCAATAAACCGAAATAGAGTCCCCATTCATAAGAATTTCTTATGAATGGGGACTCTATTTCGGTTTATATAAAGCCAATAGCATTACATGTATTCCATAAACCGAAAGACACTCGGTTTATAGACTTTCGGTTTATGGAATACATGTAATGCTATTGCTATTCTATAAACCAAAATAGAGTCCCCATTCATACGAATAGGTCAATTGACCTATTCGTATGAATGGGGACTCTATTTCGGTTTATAGAATAGCAATAGCATTACATGTATTACATCTGAGAGTCAAATAGAACAGTCAAATACTGTGCTTACAGCGCACTTTGAAAAATTCTAATCGTTTTGGGTGGTAAATAGTACATTTGCGTCTTGCGGTGCTCTTCATATCTGAGAGTCAAATAGAACCGTCAAATACTGTGCTTACAGCGCACTTTGAAAAATTAGAATAGTTTTGGGTGGTAAATAATACATTTGCGTCTTGCGGTGCACTTCATATCTGAGAGTCAAATAGAACCGTCAAATACTGTGCTTACAGCGCACTTTGAAAAATTCTAATAGTTTTGGGTGGTAAATAGTACATTTGCCTCTTGCGGTGCACTTCATATCTGAGAGTCAAATAGAACAGTCCAATACTGTGCTTACAGCACACTTTGAAAAATTCTGGCTACCTCCTCCTCCTCCTCCAGCGCCGCTTCCACCTACACTGCCACGGTCACCGCCTCCTCAACCTATGGGTCACATAGTATAAACTGAAAGAGAATACCCTGCACTCCAACCCTCTCTCAAATGGATAATTCTGTTGATCCTCCTGGCAGCCATGCTTTAGATTTAGATTTATGTTCTTCCGAAACTAAAATCAAAGATTCCATCTAGTGCAATTTTATGGCTCAGCTGTATTTTTAATTTGTATGTATTTTATGTTATTTTGAAGTTATTTCCCTATCCATATTTGTTTGCAGGGCACTTGTCCTACTCTTACCCCCATTTTACTTCCTTTTGCAGCCCTCTAGCCCTTTCCAGGACTTTTTTAGAGACATTTTAGTGGCCAAAAGTTCGTGTCCCCATTGACTTCAATGGGGTTCAGGTTCGGGGTCAAGTTCGAGCACGGACCCGGACTTTTTTCCAAAGTTCGTCCGAACCCGAACATCCAGGTGTCCGCTCAACTCTAATCTTGAGTGAAATCTTCCTTCATTTGACCCAAGGTATGCAAACACCTGAAGTCTGACAAACAGCACCTTGACACTACACAATGCTACTAGGAAAATGTTTTCTGAATTGATGAGACTAAGGTTGAATTGTTTGGGGAGATTTGGAGATTTGCAGCTTGGTTGCTTGGAGAGCTTGCCATAAATGAATTCCAAGTTTATGAAGGTATCAAACAGGATAATGTCTGCCAGTTCAAGCTCAATGGCCCTAAACGTTAATGTACATTTACTACAGAAAGACTTCAAAAAATGATATGCCTTTTAGAGATGCTATGGAAAGACCTCAAGAGAGCCATTCACACCAGACATCCTAAGAATATGACTGAGCTTAAGCAGTTTTGAAAGGAAGAACGGTCCAATATTCCTCATCAATATTAGAGTTACAGGAAGGGCTTGTGTGAGGTTATTGCTGTCAAAGTAAGTTCAACCAGTTACTAAATCCAAGTGTTCATTTACTTTTTCCACCAGTACCGTGAATGTTTATTAGCTTACGCACATTGTGTGTGTCTATACTTGTAACTTAGACGATTCCTGACGGAATAATGTGTGATGCACCAGGGACCGCTAATTATCGATCGTAAACATTAACAGCACCATTAACCATATAACTGCACTTGGAGAGAAAAAGCCCAGGAAATCCGTTTTTTACCTTTCCGGCGATTGGAACTTTTGGAAGACACCACACAAGGCTCAGGAGCAAATGGAATGGTCTAGAGAGAGTTAGTGAAAGACAGAGCTGTGACAATGGAGTGATTGGAAAGTGTATCACTGATTGTTACTGTGTGTTAGTAGAGTGTAAGTGGGTTGTTTGTGAGTGTGCACATTTATATATATTACACTATGCACTACATACATTTACACACATTGCACTTTTACTTTCAAACTACAAATCACATATCTTATATTTTATTTTTGTGGGGTGATAGGAAGGATGTAGAGTGCATAGGAGGAAAGGGGGTGAGGAGAGTTGTGGTGGAAGCAAAGATAAATAGCTAATCAACCCTCCTCAGTGGAAGTAGCCATGTACCTGAACACATTCATTAACATTTAATTTGATTTCACGTTCTCTTTGCGCATGCGTTAGTTTTAACTTTTCCGTCTGCGTTAACTTTTAATAACGCAGGTCGGATAAGTTAAGTCATGGTTTATATGGTGTTAATGTAGAAGGCTACATTTCTCATTGATGGTTGCCTCGACAGCAATGTGCCAATATTTTGCCTCTATGAGTGTGAATGCTTGCCTTTTTTGTGGTTTCCAGTGAGAAGGTTACGTTTTGGCAGGTTACGTCTCCATAAAAAAAGCTGTTTAAGCAACACACATGCTCTTTGCTTGGCATCAAACTCCGCCTAAACTGATGTTTTTGTTATGGACAAAATTATAATGTCTTTCAAAAACAAGGATATTTATAAGTACCCCAACGGTACCCAAACGGTAGCGTATATTGAAGCTACCTTCTTGGGAAATTGCTACCTACCTCAATAGGCCTGAACCATGGTGTGGTTACTGGAGTCCACAAGTGAATTGTTAAAAACACAACAAAAGAACAAAAATTTCATTAGGACCACTTGTCAGGGTTTCTCTGCTGGTTCAAATAGAAACCCTTTCCTTCGGTGGAGTTAACTAGCTGGTATTAACAAGCTGTTACCATGATTACTCACCTGGCTGCTATTAGCCAGCTCAGAGCAGGTATTTAAGCAGCTAGTCTCAGTAGCTCTTTTGCCCTTGCAGTGTTTCTGGCTTCCAAGTGCGATTCCTGTGATCACGACATTCCAGTGGGCCTCTTGCAAACTATACCTAATGGTGAACAACCTTGGACACACTTGTCTATGGATTTATTGTGGATCTGCCACTCTCCCGTGGCAATACGATCATTCTCATGGTTGTTGGTTGATTCACTAAAATGTTGCATTGCATTCCTTTGAATAAATGTTCTACATCTCAAGAGCTTGCCTTGACCTTTCCTCGGGAGGTCTTTTGTTTACATGGGATACCCAAAGTGATAATCTCAGATTGGGGTAGCCAGTTTGTGTCCAGATTTTGGAGCGCTTTCTGTGCACAGATGGGAATTTAGCTTTCCTTCTCCTTGGCCTACATCCGCAATCTAATGGTGCTGCGGAACAAGCTAACCAAGCCTTGGAACAGTTCCTGCATTTCAGACCACCAGAACTACTGGTCGAACTGCTACCTTGGGCGGAGTTCGCCCAAGGTGTGTTAAATAGTGCTATTAATGCCTCTTCCCGGCAATCCCCGTTCTTGGCAAACTATTTCAACCATCCATGGACCAAAAGAATGTGCATGGGTCCCAGTCTCCGATGTCCATGCCCCAGCTCTCCTTCGTTCCTTTCATGCCCGCTTTCCCCTGAAGCCTGGACCCATCCACCAGGGTGGGGAGGTCGTTGAGAGGGAGGAGATAAAAACCCTTTCCTTCAGGTTAACCAGCTGGTATGTTCACATGGTTACTCACCTGGCTGCTAGTAGCCAGCCCCATTGCAGCTCAGAGCAGGTATTTAAGCAGCTACTCTAAGTAGCTAATTTGCCCTTGTGTTTCTGGCTTCCAAGTGCAGTTCCTGGTTTCCTATGATTTCTGTGTCCCTGACCCGGCTCTGCTGACTTCTCTTCTGGTTCTTGATTCCTGGCTATGTTCCTGACACCGTTGATTTCCGTTCTCCTGACTCCGGCTCGTCTGACTACCATCTTTGGCTTCCTGGATATTGCTTTTGGAGTATTTTACCTTTTTTGCTATTTAATATTAATAAAGGTATTTTTGCATTTTATCTTCTGTTTCTGTTTGATTCCTGGTCCCTATCACCATAGTCTCTTTGTCAGGAGGAGGACAGACTTGGCCATCAAAATATCATGTTACTGGAGGTGGTCTGGCCATCTGCTCTTTGTAAATATCTTGGCAAATTAATGGACCATCGTGTCCCAGACTATAAAAATAGATAGAACTTTTAGAGTAAAAAATCACCCACTGTGGTGACAAGATGTCATTGTGCTACGCCTCAAATAAAATATCTTAAATGGCTATAGCCAGAAAACAAAGACATGTCAACTTCTTCTAAGGCTTCACTCTGACTTTTTTTGAACACTTTCTATTAACTGTACTCCAACGTAGGAAACAGGTTACAGTCCATCTTAGTTCCCGATGAATGAAATATCATTGCAGTCATACACTTTCACTATCATTGTTCACTGATAGCAAGGACATTTTTACGTACATAACCTTGGAATCTGGTCAATGGACCAGCTAGCAAGGAGGCAGACTCTTCACAACAGGACTCACAGGAAAAGGTTAGATGCCAATATACTTGATGATTTCTCACATCAGTTCATGCTATGTTATAGCTTTTGTAGAATATTTTTTGCAGGTTGATATACACTATATGGACAAATGTATTGGGACACACAATTTAATTATTGAATTAAGCTGTTTCAACCACCTGAATTCAGTGACCCAATGCCACAGGTGTATAAAATAAAGCACCTATCCATACAGTCTCTATTTACAAAATTGTGGAAAAATGGGTCATTTTCAAGAACTCAGTTAATTAAAGAATAGTGCTGTGTTAGAATGCCACCCTTGCAAAAAGTCAGTTTATGAAAGTTCATCCCTGCTAGATATTCCACAGTCAACTATAAATGGTGATGAAAAGTGGAAGCGTTTAGGAACAGCAGCAAATCAGCCACAAAGCGGAAGACCACGTAAAATCACTGAGTGGGGTCACCGAGTGCTGAGCCGCATTGTGTGCAACAGTTGCCAATGCTCTGCTGACTTCGTAGCTGAAGAGCTCTAAACTTCTACGGGCCTTAAAAGCACAAAAATGTCCCATGGTAGCTTCGTAAAATGGTATTCCATGGCCGAGCAGCTGCATGCAAGCCTCACATCCCCAAGTACAATGGCAAGCGATGGATCGAGTGCTGTGAAGCAAGCCACCTCTGGACTCTGAAGCAGTGGAAACATATTCTGTGGAGTGTTCACTGTTTGCCAGTGCGATGGGCAAGTCTTGGTTTGGCGGATGCTAGGAAAATGTTACTTGTCCTACTACAATGTACCAACTGTAAAGTTTTGTGGAGAGATAATGGTATGGGGTTGTTTTTCAGGGATTGGACTTGGCCCCTTACTTCCAGTGAAGGGAAATTTTAATGCTTCAGCATACGAAAACATTTTGGACAATGCTATGCTTCCAACTTTGTGGGAACCGTTCGATGTAGGCCCTTTTTTAATCCAGCATGGCTGTGCCCCAGTTTGGTGTGGAAGAACTTGACTGACCCTCACAGAGCCCTGACCTCAACCCTCATCAAACACCTTTGGGATGAACTGGAAAAGGGATTGCAAGCCAGGCCTTCTCGTCCAACATCACTGTCTGACCTCACAAATGCTCCACTCGATGAATAAGCAAAAATTCCCATTGACACATTTCATAATCTTGTGGAAAGCCTTCTCACAAAAGTGGAAGATGTTATACCTGCAAAAGGGGGACCAACTAATTATTAATATTTCTGTAATTAGACTGCAGTGTCATTAAAGTCATTGTTGGGGTAATGGTAAGCTGTCCCAATACTTCACCGAAAAAATACCTGAAGTGTAATTATAAATAATATTAGCATCTCCTGCCCTGTCTGTATTATCAGATGTGTCAGGCTTAGGTAAAGAACCTAGTGCAGGGAGAAGGAATCCCCAGGATATTGCAAAATGCCAGGGGTGTCAAAACTAGGTGATAAGGCAAAAGAGAAGTCAAAGAGCAGTCTAGAGGGTCAATGCAGGCAGCATAGGTTCAAAAAGCTATATTACCAGCCAAGGTTCAGGTAGACAACAAGAAGAAGAATCAAGTAAGGTAAAGGCAAGTGTCAAAAGCCAGTAAATCCAAGCATACAGGAAAAAATCTTACAATAGGGAATGGGACTATAACAAGAACCAAACTTTAACTAGTAAGCATTATCTGGAAGGTGTTACGGGGTTTTACAGAGCTCAAGAACCTCTCCCCTTAAAGCCTGTGATCCATTCCCTGGCCTTTGAACATAGAGAGAGGGAGTGAGGGCTTATCTCCATCACTACAAGCCAATCATGTGGAGTTCTCTGGAGTGAGGGCACTCCTCCGTACGATAAATACAACATCAGGTTCGCCTGTTACTCGAGGCTTTGGATGCGGCCTACATTGCCATCACACTACCGCACTGTGGTAAAAACAGGATGCTGGAGGAGTTCTGGGAAGCGGGGACCCCATGGGCAAGGTAGGAGATGGTGCATGGACCTGACAAGAGGTCTGACGGTGCTATGCAAACTTTAAGAGGCAACATTTGCTTCACATGATATAAATCACTTGTTTTTAAATCACTATGTAACGGGACGACTACCCAAGGCCAGTAGCCCCTCTGCCTATTGTGGAAAGTCTTCCCTGGAACCAATATTGCTATCAGTACAAAAATAGCAGACAGGACCCCTAGCAGTTAGTTACAGCAAGAATGAACAACCTTTATTTGTCAAACAGCACAGACTTATAAACACACAAACATGATATCAACTGAGGGGAGGCACAGGATAAACTAATTACCGTAATTGCTCGATTATAAGACGAGGCTTTTTTCATAAAAAAAATTCTGAAAAAGACCCCTTGTCTTATAATCGAGGTTGTCTTATAATCTGACCTCAAATCGTGGTCAGACTATAAGACTGGGATCCAGGTCCCCCGCAGAGCTGGGGAATGTCTGCGCGATGAGTTCAGACTCCCCCTGCTGCCGCCCGGCACGACCGCCGGGACTTCTATGATGAAGCCGGGTCTTGCCCCGCTAGCCACCAGGAGAATTGGGCAGCCGGCTGTCTGTTATAATAGACGGAAGTGTCAGGCAGCATGGAGGATGTCTGCACGTATCGTGCAGACATCCCCCGGCTGCCCCCACTAGCCACAAGGGAGCAAGAAACAGGTGAGGGGGAGGGAGGGGGAGAAAGACAAGTGAAGGGGGGGGGGGGGACAGAGAGTAACAAGAGGAGGGGGGCAGAGAGAAACAAGGGGAGGGAGGGGGGAAGAGACAGAGACAAGGGGAGGGAGGGTGGAGAGAGAGAGACAAGGGGAGGGAGGGGGGAGAGACAGAGACACGGGGAGCGAGGAGGGAGACAAAGGGATGGAGAGAGAGGCAACACTAAGGGGGGGAGAGAGACAAAGCTGGGGGCAAGGGAAAGAGAGAGGCAGCATTGGCACATAAAAGGAAATACGAAATGCATTTTTTTTATATCATAATTTTTTATTAAAAAAGCAATTTACATGTGAATATATACAAGTTGAACTTTTTTTTACTATAGGGTAGTCTTATATTCAGGCTTTTAGTTTTTTTCCTAAAGGAATATCCAAAGTTTGGGGGGTCGTCTTATAATCAGGGTCGTACGGTATATTATGGTAAGCCTCAAACAATAGAAGACCTTATTTAAACAGGTAATTTAAATACAGTAAGACATAATCTAATTAACCATGGCACCTTCAATAAATAACATATAATAACATTGCACACACTACTTGGAATGCTCTGCCTGGGCAGAAAGTCTTGCTGCACTAAATGGGTGCCTCTGTACATGGCAAGGCCTTGGGTAGTGACAGGCTCCTGGGGCTTTGGGAACGGGGGACAACATGGGGCCCCATAGAGCAAGTCAATAATAAATCCAGGGGACCGGTAACAATGAGGAACAAGCGAAGCTGTGATATGTCCTTATTGGAATGCTATAACCCCTTCCAGTGCCAGTGGAGCCTAGGGCACACAGGCTTCAGTGACACATAGCTCCTTCAGGAGGGGGTGGTTCTTGACCCACAGAGGGTCCATATTCCTCAGGGCCGTCCAAGAACCCCAGTCACGCAGACTGTCATGATTAACTTCATGTCAGATACCGTGACTCACTTGAAATTCAGTCAGCATTTATCAGGGTCTCTGCTGTTTGATGCTAAGGAGTTTTTGGCAAGCCACTTGCTTGTAATGATGTGATGAATAAAACCAAGGCTGTCTAAAGGGTCTATTCAATAAAGAGGGATTTGCAGGGAATTGAGATGGATATTTCAAACTTTTAGCCAAGGTAGTTGGAAAAATTCTCCAATGCAGCTGAATGAGAGAAGTTTTTAAACTCAGCTACTTTGGTCTTTTGTTTGAAATTACCTCAATGTCCTGCTATTCTCTCTTTATTTACTAGACCCTCATATGTTTAATTTTCATCTGTTGAACTACAAATCCTATTGACCCTGTCTAATCTTTTGACTGACGATTCCTGAAATTTGAAACGCAACAGAAAATGAGAGCGTTTCTTCTTAGCAGGGACAGTTCAACATTTTTTGGGGCCCTAAGCAAAAAATCAGGTGTGGCGCCTCTCTTAAACTATTTGCCTCTAACAAATACTGCTCCCTTTCTCCACCAATCGATCCTCACCTCACCATATTATTTTTTTCACTTGTTTGCACCGGGTACGATTGGCACATGCAAACATGGTTTGCTAAGGAAATTATACTGCTGTCCACGGACTTGCAGTACACATGGCCTCTGACTACAGGCAACCACAAATCTAAGGAGGTGGGCAGGGGTGGAAATTAAATAAAGAAGCAAGCACTCGCTTTCTGTAGTGGTACAGGTGGCAGGTACATGGCTTCTGAGGTGGTGGAGATTCCATGTAAGTGTGGTTGGCAGGTGAGGGGAAAGATGGGCAATTACCCCACTGGGCTGCCCTCTACCATAGCAGAATAGGCAGAGGCTGCACCACTTTTCACTTCCAAATGCCTAGTGTCTTGGCATCCAACTGTGCCCCTCCAGCTTCTACAGAACGACAAACCCCATAATTCCACACTAGCTTTCTGTAATGGCAGGGAATTATGGTTGTTGTAACACATAAACACTAGGTCCTAATGTGTAGGACTTTGGATCTTTCCATCTAGTTGTTTCTCTGTCTATCAATCTCTGTGCCTTATCTGTCAATATATCTGTCCTACCTGTCTGTGTATGTGTGTCTATCTGTGTCCATCGGACTCTGTATCTGTCTATCATTATTCGTACCGTATCTGTCAGTATATTTGTCATCCCTGTCTATTTGATGATAACAGGTAGGCTGATGAAATTGCAAAAAGGGCCACTAAATTGTTTTTGCCCATCCCCTGGTGGTACACCCTCAAAAAAAAGTATGGTTTCTAAGCACCCTTTATGGTAGCGCCACTACTGCCTCTAAAGCCTTATAATATAAATACTGTTATTAATATACATAAAATATCAATATTTACTGGTAACCACTTACAAATGTCACTTATAATAATTTCATATGTATTAGTATATTACATATTTCATTAAAAAAATTATAATCATTATAATTTTCTGGGGATAACTTTCTTATCATTCCTTCTGGAAGTGAATAGGATCACTTTTAGTTGACTGAATATATAATAGCTTTCAGTTTGGTTTGTGTGTAAGGCTTGTGTATTACGTAGTCATTTCGATTGTATCCTGTATGTTAAACATAGATCAGTGGCTGACACAGGAAGCTGATAAAAAGATTACCTACACATGAGTAAGTACTGCATATAAAGGTAATCAAATGAATACAGTGGAAAAATAGGTTTCATGTACAAATAACTTTGCAAAGGAAATGACCTGTACAGACCGTCCAATGCTTCACTGACACCGCCTTATGTCTGATCACACTGCTCAGATAAATGAGAAACAGTGATGACAGGAAGCTGTTTTGTACTTTCCTGGTGGGAACGATAGAAGAATAGAAAATAAAGGAAGTCTGAAGGGAGTTGAGTGAATTTGTGATTTTTTTTTTTTTTTACTGGGAAACTGATGATCTGATTGGTCAGTCTACTACAATCCTTTAGGAAATATTTAAAATGATAATATGTGCTCTTCTTCCTCCGTGACTTGGATGATAATGTATTTAGGTTGTTTTGAAGTGCAACTCAGTTTAATTTAAACTTTTACAAGTAGCTCCCTCGAGAATTTACAGGTGAATTTCCCCCCCTATTCCAAAGCTGACTGCTATATTTTGTCTGCTCCATAGACTGTTTTCTTAATGTGTCAGTAAACTTTTCCTCAGACTTCTGCTGCTGTCCTGGCTGGTTCTAGACTCTAGTTAAGAGCTTACATTGAGGTAAGTAGAAAGATGTTCCAAATCGACCATATGTATAGCAAATTTGATGGTGGACTGAATACAGGGTAGCAGCAGAAAGCCAGGAAATGTGGTTAAGAAATGCTGGATGTGTTTTGCCCATTAACCTGTGGTCTTCCTCCAAGCAGCCTGTGAAATGTCTACATTTGCTAATTACTGATTTGGTGTATTCTTTTGGGGGTATTAGCTAAAAAATGGTCTACCATTTAAGCTGAAGTCTGCTGACCCTATTTTACACCCTGTTGGAAAGATTGCCCACAAGGCCTATATCCTTTTATCCAGTTTTGTGAGTGCATCCTACATGGGAACACTGGGAGCAAAATAGTTTAAATTATAGACATGTTACACTGTTTGTATTATTTTATTCTCTTTCCCTGTACTTTTATGCTACAAGTAGATTGTGAGAACATCTATGACTATATGCATGAGGTTGTATATAGATTTTTTGTGTGCACATATTCACATAACCATTTGGTGACTACGTTTATTGATTTAAGAGCACCCTCACCATTTTCCCCCTGTATTTGTAAATATGTGCCTGGTAAGCCAAAATACAATAATATGCATAGCAAAAGCATTAAACACCCTATTTAATAGGAGGATACAAATTCAAAGGTTTGCTCACATAATTACAAGATGCATGTTGGCCCAGAATGCTTTCTTACTGTTGATTTATGCTGCTATGAGTAGAGATGATAGTGTTCTGCTTGCTGCAGTTAACATGTGGCCATTTTATCACCAAATGTTGTACCACACGTGCTGCAGAACAGAACAACATTTCACAACAGCTGAACATACCTGTTTTCAATCAGGCCATAAAAATACCACATTGTTGACTATAACTCTGCAAGGAGGAGACAAATTAATATATCTGTTACCTGGAAATGATACACTAAATTAAATAATGAAGAAACATTACATGATCTAGCACATTCAAAAAAACCATGGACAAATTATTATTTTTATTATTCTTAACCCTTCATGACCGGACTGCTTTGGCCATGTTGTATTTTAAGAACCGTGGCTGTTTTAACACTTCTGCAGTAAAGGCTTTCTTTAGATACCATTATTTTTATCATGTCATTTATTATAAAAAAATAATACAATTTTAACAAATACACTTCTGAATTTTTCTTGGAAATTCTTTTACTCATCTTCAGAAACTAATGAAAAAAGAATTGATTCTAAAATTTGTTATGAGTTTAGAAATAGCCAATATTTACATGTTTTCTGTAGTTTAATTGCAAGTTGTAGGGCAAAAAGTATAAGTAACGCACTGTTATTTCAAAACTATTTTTTAAAATTAACGATAGTCACATTGTAACAGTGATATCTGTCATAAATACCTAAATGACCACCACATGCACATAGTAACATAGTACCGTATTTGCTTGATTATAAGACGACCCTGATTATAAGACGACCCCCCAAACTTTGGATATTCCATTAGGAAAAAAACGAAAAGCCTGAATATAAGACTACCCTATAGGAAAAAAGTTCAACTTGTATACATTCCCATGTAAATTGCTTTTTTAATAAAAAATTATGATATCAAAAAATGCATTTCTTGTTTTTATTTCCTTTTATGTGCCAATGCTGCCTCTCTCTTTCCCTTGCCCCCAGCTTTCTCTCTCTCCCCCCTTAGTGTTGTCTCTCTCTCCCCCTCCCTTTGTCTCCCCCCTCGCTCCCCTTGTCTCTTCCCCCCTTGTTTCTCTCTGCCCCCCCTCCCTCCCTCCCCTTGTATCTGTCTCTTCCCCCCCTCCCTCCCCTTGTCTCTGTCCCCCCTCCCTCCCCTTGTTGCTCTGGTTCCCCCCTCCCTCCCCTTGTTGCTCTGGTCCCCCCTCCTTCCCCTTGTTGCTCTGGTTCCCCCCTCCCTCCACCCCCTCCCCTGTTTCTTGGTCCCTGGTGGATAGTGGGGGCAGCCAGGGGATGTCTGCACGATACGTGCAGACATCCTCCATGCTGCCCGACACCTCCATCTATTATGACGGACAGCTGGTCCGTCATAATAGACGGAGGTGTCGGGCAGCATGGAGGATGTCTGCACGTATCGTGCAGACATCCCCCAGCTGCCCGATTCTCCCTGGTGGCTAGCGGGACAGCAGAGGATGTCTGCGCGATGAGCGCAGACCTCCCCTGCTGCCGCCTGGCACGACCGACGGGACTTTTATGACGAAGCCGGAAGTACCCAGCTTCATCATAGAAGTCCCGGCGGTCGTGCCGGGTGGCAGCAGGGGGACTCTGCGCTCATCGCGCAGACATCCCCTGCTGTTAGAGAGGGGGATCCAGGTCCCCTGCAGCTCTGCGTGGGACCTGGATCCCAGTCTTATAGTCTGACCTCAATTTGAGGTCAGATTATAAGATGACCTCGATTATAAGACGAGGGGTATTTTTCAGAAAACAAATTCTGAAAAAAACCTTGTCTTATAATTGTCAAATACGGTAATTTAGGTAGAAAAAAGACTTATGTCCATCAAGTCCAACCCTTCTACCTATCATTTCATTTTGATCCAAAAAAAGACAAAAACCCCTAAGGAAGCTATTTATAATTTTGCCACTTAGGGGGGAAAAATATTTTTTTACTCCAAAAGGCAATCAGATTTCTACCCTCTCCCATTGATTCTTAAACTCCTTGACAGAATCTAGTCTGCCACTATCTTTAATAAATTGGATTTACGTGGTGCATATAAATTGGTCCTGATTGGTCACTGAGTTAAATGCCCGATTTAAAGGGATTAAAACTACTAACTTGATCTGTAACCACTCCCCCTGGGTATTGGTCGCTACTGATTTTACAGTTAATCTGATTGGTTGCCAGATAATATGGCACCAAGTTCAATTATGTTTTCTATTGTGTTTGAGTTAAACTGTTTTAATCTAATATTGTAATGTATAAATACTTTATGTGTTTTGCTAAATAAAGTGTGCTCATTTTGTTTAACCAAACAAGACCAATCACGTCCGTTATGATTGGGGAATATTGAGCAGGGCTGAGAGTGATTATACCCCATTTGAGAGACTTTGGGCTTACCGGTACATGAGGAAGGATCTTGTGGAACCTACAGGAGGCAAGAGACATCATTGCATAGTTACAGTTTTCTATAAAAAATATTAGTTTCTCCTGTACTTCAAAGAAATTGGGTCCTCGGTAAATAGGGCACTTCTCAGTTTTGCAACAGTGAAACTGGAATAACCATCTGCATACAGACTGCATTCTTTATTTCATCTGTCGTTGCTGAAACCATGGGTACCCAATCCATTCCCTGGTTGTGTTCCAGAAGCTTCTGGCTCCATCTCTGTTTGGTGGCGAGGAATACGAAATATAGCGCATCCTTGACTCCCGATGTAACCATGCACCCTTGTGAAGGCTCATCCAAGCTTTTCTGTATCCATCTTGCTTTGCTTTCTTGTTTATTATTTATGCTTAGTCCTGTCCTTGCCCTGTAGTAATTTCCTTGCCCTGTAGTCCTGCTGTGGTTTTCTTTTTGCTTGTCCTTATGTTTCATTCCAGGTTTTCTGATTCCCTCTGCCTTGTCAGTTTACTTCTATTTAAACCACACCTGTTTCTGTTCAGTCCTTAGTAGTGCAGTCTACAGCTATTTCCTCTGTGTCAATTCAATGTATGTTTCTTAGATTCTATTATTTATTCTTTGCTAATATTATGTCTTAGTATAATGTCTTGCCTAATGTGGGGTACCTTGACATGGTTGGCAAGCTAACAATTAATTGGCCAATTGGTGAACCAAACCCCCACCTTTACCATATTTGGTGTTAGGCTAGTTCCTGTATTTATGTTTGTTCCTTTGTATGTTTCTCTGTGTCCCTTTACCCTGTGTCTTGTATTATTTATCCTTAGTTTGATTTCTGCTTTCTTATGTCTTGCCTCTGTCCTGAAGCCCTGCACTCTGTATTTCAGTTCTGCTATCCCTCAGATACTTTTGTCCCGGGACATTTAAGTAAACCCAACGTGTATCTTAATAGATACATGTGGGTTTACTATCTGCTGTGTCTCACATAGAGACACAGCAGTTTCTGGTTGTCGCCCCGCTCTGACAGCTGAATGTGAGGGTCTCTCACTGGTAGCACAGAGAGGGACCCGCGTTTTTGCATGGATAAGGTGCTGATCCCATGCAAAAAACGATGCTGCTACTCAGGAAACTACATTTGGTATCTTGTATGTTTTTGTATTGCCTTTTATCCTCCACCTTCATGCAGGTAGGATCGGTTTAAATCAGTGTTTCCCAAACCAGTTCTCACAACCCCTCTAATAGTTCAGGATTTAAGGAATCTAAAATTGGACTGTTATGGTAGACATGAGGACTGGTTTGGGAAAAACTGGATTATATTTATTTGACACATCTTTAGAGTGCACTAGTCATGGAAAAATAACATGATGGTCTACTCAATAAAGAGAGAATTGCAGGGAATTGAGATGGGTATTCCCATTCGATACCAAACTGCTATCAAATGTGTAGAAATATTTAATTTGGACATTTGGTTTCTAAGCCTTTTTCTGACATAAAGTGTATGCAAATGTTCAACAAAAACATTTGTCCACCCCCAAACATTGGTGTCACAATACATAGCTTTTCATTCACAAACTAAGTATTGTGTTATTACAAAGTTGTGTCAGGCTACAACCTGTGCGGTCTTGTTCAGGTTGTATCCAGTTATTTTGGTATCTTATTTGCCTTACTGTTTTGTGCTTGTTTTGTCTGTACCTTGTATACCTTTCCTAATCTGGCCACAGAGTGGCGCTTTCCTTGTCTGGTACCTGCCTTGTGCTGAAGACCTAAATGGGGCGATCCTAAAACCCTGTTATAGTTCTGCCCTATCCTAGAAGCCTGTTATAGTCCTGCCCTGTCCTAGAGCCCTGTTAGAGCTTTTCTGTTTTTTTTTTTCTTATTTTTTTTTCTCTATTTCAATGTTTCAAGCTTTCAGTCTGTGCAGTCCTGCTTCAGGTACGTTTAATGACCTGTGTGTCTGTTTAGTTCGATCATAAGGTTTCAGTTATCAACTTTAGTTGTTCATTTTATTGTACCTATTGTGAGGTACCTTGGTTCTGGTTGGCAAGCTTATCATCTTATGGTCATCTGGTGTAACTAAACCCTCACCAATACCATATCAAAGTTTTAGTCTAGTTCCTGTATTTATGTTTGTATTCTTTTTGTGTTTCCTTACCCTCTTTCTTTGAAGCAGCTGAGGATTCCAGCTCCTCTATTCTCTCCCCATATCCCAGTTCCTCTTATGAAGTGTCTTTGGATCCCAGGTCCTCACTTTGTCCTTTGTTGTTCTGTGTGTGTCTGTGTATGTCTATTTAGTTATGTAGCATTGTTTTATACTTTTTTCCTGTCCATGTATTTTTCAGTTTTTCCTTTTCTCCTTGGTCTATCATCTAGCTCTGAACTCTCTATTTAGTTTATCCTATTTCTGCCCTGTCCATATTTGCTTCTGCTCTGCTTGGTTTATCTGTCCCAGCCTGCACACATCTTGCAAGGGATTGTGTCCCATGCCTGCAGGCAGTCTTGGCTATTCTGGGTACAGCGGCTGCAAGCACAGGGCCCTGGAATGTGTTCTGCACCAACCTAGGGCCTGGGATAGTGTGGTTACCTTCAACAGGTCGTGTGTGTCACCAATGAACTCCTGAATCTGGGCACTCAGGGTCCCATGCCATCTGCACCCCATTTGTGACAGTTTGGGAATTGGAGCATGTGTGTCTAGCAATTATGACAGCCATATTGTTGGCTTTGACATCAATCTTGATGGGGGCTGAAGAAAGGATCACCATAACATTTATATTTGCCAGCAATTTTGCTATATCATCCTCTGTTTCGCTATCCTCTTCCATCCATGCTATCATAGTTCTGTATTTAATTGACTCAACCATTATAGACACATTATAAAAATATTTATTATACAGCTTAAGACTCTGTAATCATTTCTAGGACATGTCTGCCCAACTGGGATTCTGACGGGTTTTGGACATCTGTAGCATAGTGTGGCTTAGGGGGTTTCCATCGTCTGCATGATCATTTGGGCCATGTATTTGAGGCTGGTGTCAGATGGTATGTCCATATGCATAAAGGGGTTAAGTGATCAAGTACAAGTTTTTTTC
Source organism: Pelodytes ibericus (assembly GCA_036172795.1). NCBI lineage: Eukaryota > Metazoa > Chordata > Amphibia > Anura > Pelodytidae > Pelodytes > Pelodytes ibericus. The sequence continues at coordinate 165,825,351 of CM069859.1, read as the reverse complement.
GAGGTCCCAAGCACACCAGTCAAGCATTTTTGTGAATTCGTAGTCCATACTACAGAAAATACAACAGTTCCAGATTATGAATCGTTTTTGTATGTGGTATTATGCAGCTTGTCTGGTAAGTGTTGCTTCCTGTCTGTTCAGGGTTAGTCAAACTTAAGTGAAACCAGATCATTGGTGACTTGAACTACATAGTAACACTAAAACAGTAGTTTACATAATCATTTTGTTTCAGAAAGCAAAACATAAAAATAACCTTCATGGCCAAGAGTGGCAGGGACCCTTAAACAAGGCCTCCGAGCAACCCAATATTTATCATGGCCGAAGAGGCCTTAGCCGAAGGCACCCCACTGGATCCCCAACTCACTCATTATTGGGCCCAGCTAGCTATCTGTCTGCTAGTCAATGGCAAATCCTCCATATAGGGCGGATGCCGCAATGTGGCCCTCCTGAGACTTGAAACTGGCGGACTGGCGATAAATCTTTGAGATACCTGAACCAACATGTTCAGATTTTCACATCCCTCAACAAGGCCACAAAATAATAAATGGTAAATCCAAAAAGCGAAATCAGGAACAGTCCAATAGATCGGGGAGGTAGAAGTCAAGAGTAGTAGTAGAATAATCAAAGCAGGGTTCAGGGTTCAGGCAAACAGAGTTATCCAGGAGACAAGCCAAAGGTCAGGTAACGGGAAATCTAATAGAGATACTGCAACACAGCAAGAAAGGCATAACTGGAAACTGGAGTCCAAGGACAAACATGAACCAAAGCTCTGGAACACTGTGGTAACAGTTTGAGGGGTGTTGTGGGTCTCCACTCCTTCCCTCTGTTGGACAAGCCCCACACTGGATTGGATGGCAGAGGGGTGTGCTTCTATAGCACATACCTCTCTGTCTCTTTGCCTGGAGACTATAGGGGCTTTGATGATAGGGGAGACAGAGTTTACCTCCCCTCTACAGGTGCAAATAGATCCCCCTTGATTGGGGTAAACTCTGGAGGATGTATCTTGGGCTTGTAGAAACTTTAGGCCCTGCTTTTGGCCTATCGCACTACCGGATAGAAGGTATTACTACAGGCCCCGGATTCGGCCTACTCCGCGGAGGAACTAGAACACTGGATGGAGACATGGAAACACTGGGATTGCAGGTAAAGGCAAGAGGGGCATGACAGGTTTCCATGAAGTGGGTGTTTCACTTAGGAGAGCGAGTTCCCTCCAGGGCTGATTGACAGAGGGGTCGTGCTACCAGCCGAGCTGCTTTTCAAAGTACACTGCCTATTGTGGCACCTCACAGGGCAGAGGCCCATTATATCAAGGCAGATATTCAGCAGTTAAGCCTTTACTCTTGCCTTCTGCATATCCCCATAGCAGGCAGGTTGGCTCACTTTGTTCACCAGTGGGAGGGTTTCTCTCATGATTCCTGGGTCTCAGGATTCCTGGGACCATTTACACTTACCTACCAAGGCCTCGCACCTTATACACCAGGGACTCTCCACCCTGTACCTAAAAGGGGTTATAGAATGGTCCCCCGGTCACCCCTCCTTCACCAGCAACATGTTTGTTTTGCAGTATACAGGCACTTCAAAATGGAAGGGGTGCACCTCCTGCGCGATTTGCTACGGGAACACGATTGGTTTGTCCGCTTAGATCTCAAAGGTGCATGCGTACCACAGTCCCTATCCTTCAAGCTCACAGGAAATACCTTCAGTTCCTTTGGCAGGGCCTCATCTGGCAGTCCACGTCTTCCTTTCGGCCTCAGCTCAGCACTTTGGTGCTTGACCAAGCTCCTAAAACCGGCCATGGAATTTTTCCAGGCAAGGGGGAATCGTTCCATTATCTACGTGGACGATATCCTCCTCATGGCTCAAGACCCACAAAACCTTCTCTCTCCAACCTAATTTGCAGTGGATCTCCTCCACGGCCTCGGCTTTATAATAAATTAAAAGAAATCTTCCCTGATCCCCTCTCAGCCGGTTCAATTCCTTGGTTTCACTATAGATTCCATTGCGGCGGTCCTCTGTTTACCATATTCCAAAATACTGGCCATAAATAAAGATATCCGCCTGTGATGTCGACCCCACGTGCCTCTCCGGGATCTCGCATGGGTCATTGGCAGCCTCTCCGCTTCCATCCAAACGATTTTTCGGCCTGACGAGGTCCACTTAGAACTCTGTTGGTGACTTATCCACAATGAGGCGTGGAATGGTCGTGCGGTCTTCAGCTCCCTCCCAGATTTCTTCCTAGAGTCACCAGAGGAACAGGGTCTTCACTTAAATTGTATGGAACTGATCGAGGTTTTCTTTGCCACCCACAGTTTCACGAAGGACAAAACCCATTGTTCCTGCTTCCTTCGAATGGACAATGTCTCGGGAGTCTGATACGTCAATCGGTTAGGCGACACATGCTCCCGTTTACTCTCGGACCTAACCAGGGATTTGTACCAATATTGTTTGGACAATCAGATATCAGTCAAGGCAAAATACATACCTGGGAAAGACAATCTAGTAGCAGATTGGTTATCCCAGCATTGGAGGGACACAAATGACTCTCTGTACGTCATTTTTTTTCTAAACAGTCGTTGCGTCCTCTTCATCCTAGACTTGTTCGCCTCCTGAGTGAACAGACAGATTCAGGATTTTTTCAGCTAGCTGTCAGATCCTCTATCTCTGGCCTGCCTTCTCCCAGTCATGGCAGCTCATGGGAGCCTATGAATTTCCCCCATTCGCTCTCATCCTCTGTGTCCTCCATCGTCTTATGCAGCAACATGTTACTATCCTGATGATCACTCTCCTATGGCAGACACAACCGTGGTTTCCCCTACTCCTTGAAAACTGTCTTGTGATCACCCCTGCGCCTCCCTCCCTCCCTGGATCATCTATCGGAACCCGGGGGGAACTTTCACCTGCTCAAGTTACAGCACAAGCTATAACCTGGTCAGTCTTGGGATTTTTGGAAATGGCTTGATCGCTCCTCTGGGACTCTTGGGCCCCAGGATCTTCAAGCTTGGAGGGTCTGGCACAGCTGATGCTTGGGACAAGACCTTGATCCCTTTACAGCTCCTGTTATCTCTGTTTTATATTTTTTAGTGCACCTTTTTACCCAGGGTAAATCTTACCGGTCTATCAACCTTTTCCGCTATGCACGCGCCGGTTATGGGTTGTATGCAGGGATCCATTAATTCGCCGATGTCTAGAAATCCTCCTTCACGGATGGTATGCTTGACCATCCTCAAAAACATGAGGAAGGAACTAGGAACATAGTTCAGAGGAGCCGATACGGGATCCACACCCTGTTCCATGCACCAATGAGAACATTTGTTCCAGGCATGTTGGTATGACTTTCTATTACCTGGTGCCCAAGCTCCCACCATGAGCTACAAAGTTGTTTGTGGAAGATCTGATGATAACCAGGGTCCCCTGAAATTAACCAAGCAAGTATTTGAAGCTGCTCTGCATGTAATAAGTGATGAGGATTTCCCTCCAGATCTATCAACACGTGTGTGAGAGGTGGGAGAACGAACCTGGGTTGAGAATCCCACCTGTGAGTGATCAGTACTACTGAAGTTCTCTGTCGTCTGCTGGTATCACTAACTGCCATTCCATGCTTCCAGGTATCGGAGCCACCAGGATAGTTCCTCCGCTGCCTCCCAGTCTAATGGAACTGCGTGATTGTAGGTGAAACCCTGGTGCAACGATCGAATTTTCAGACATTGAAATACCCGGTAATGCAGGGGGCCTGGGAAGATCACGGCAACGGCCACACACCTGTGAAACAATCACTGAGGCATGTTACTCAGCCTGTTTAAACCCTCCTCTTCCTTTCTCTCATTGCTCAGTTATCCTGTGCTTCTGTTGGCTTGTCCTCAGTTTCCTGCTCCCTATTTTCTGTGATTTCCTGGCTCCCTGACCTCGGCTCTGTTTATTGCATTTTGTGACTTCTGGCTCCCTGACCTCGGTTTTGATATTGGATTTCGTGACTTCTCGCTCCCTGACCTCGGCTCTGTTATTGGATTTGTGATTTCTGGCTTCCTGACCTTGGCTTGCATATTGGACTGTATTTCTGACTTAGGTTGATCACTGGTCTGGAACCACCCGCTTTTTTCAGAACGATAAACAGGTTGCTGATCAAACCTCTCGATTGGTCGTGAATTGGCGTTATGGGCCCTTTGTCGAAAAGGGTCTGAACCTCTAGGTCGATCGGAGAGATATCCTGCATTGAAAATTAGATATCTTGTGCTAGACATACTTGTATTTGGGGAGAAATAAAATCTATGAGATAACCGAAGACTGTATTCAGTACCCAGATGTCTAACATGACATTTAACTAAGCGTTGTAATAAAAACGCAGTCTGGCCCCGACCCTTGTAGGGGGAAAAGGGAGATTGTAAAGGGAACTTACCGTAAGTCTGAAGAGCTGGAAACATTCCTCTGGAGCCCCAGATCTGCCATGTTGGCTTCTTTGGGGAAAGAAGACTGGAGCTGTGTGTGACGATACGGAACCCTAGAGCAGCCTTTCCCCTAGGTGTAGCGTCCTGAAGGGGAATGTTGCTGAGACCGGGGTCAAGTCAGTGACTATATCTCCCCCAGGATGCTGGTCTCAGTAGAGGGACTTTGCAAAGTGAGGCTGAAAGGGCGGTAGCTGGTAGAATACTGTGACCAAAGCCAAGGCAGTCCTCTACCCACTGGAGAGGGAGGCAGGTATCAACCTCTCTGCCTCCAAGTACAGCCTTTATAAAGGCTGCCAAATAGTAAGCTCAATGCTGACAGATCCGAACACGTAATTAGATAGAGCTAATATATAGCATATAACAGGGCTCGACAAACCCCGGGCGCCAGGTCGCCATGGCGACCTGGAAATGGAGCCTGGCGCCCGGGTGCCGTTGCCCTAATGTTCCCCTTGCCGCTGCCATCCGTCTTTTGCAGCGCGAGGGGACAGACAGCAAGCTCCGCCCCCTCGCGCAACACGTGTGTTAGTGTTCAGCCGAAAGAGCCATGAGGATCGGCTTCGGCATGAATGTTCCCCCTCCCCAGCAATGAGGTAAGGCAGCAGGGAGGGGGAACATTCGTGCCGCAGCCGATCTTCATGGCTCTTTCGGCTAAGTGCTGGGTTGTCAACCCAGCACTCAGAAGTTAAGAAGGGAAAAAATGTGTATGTTTGAGTTGTATATGTGAAGTGGGGGGGAGGGATGTATATGTGAAGTTGGGGGGAGGGATGTATATGTGAAGTGGGGGGGAGGGATGTATATGTGAAGTGGGGGGGAGGGATGTATATGTGAAGTGTGGGGGGGGGAGATGTATATGTGAAGGGGGGGTATATATGTGAAGTGTGGGGGGGGGAGGTGTATATGTGGAGGGGGGTAAATATGTGAAGTGTGGGGGAGGTGTATATGTGAGAGGGGTATATAAGTGTGGGGGGAGGTGTATATGTGAAGGGGGGGTATATATGTGAGGTGTGGGGGGAGGTGTATATGTGAAGTGTGTGTGTGTGTATATGTGAAGTGGGTTGGTGTGTGGGATTTGTATATGTGACGTGGGTTGGTGTGTGTGGGCTGTATATGTGACGTGGGTTGGTGTGTGTGGGGTGTATATGTGACGTGGGTTGGTGTGTGTGTTTATGAATTGCGTGTATGTTTGCGTGATTGTCTGGCTCCTAAAAATTTTTGCTGGCTCCTAGAATAAAATTAAATTTGTCAAGCCCTGGCATATAATATAATCACACCTGTAATTACAGCCACACAATGAACACAACATAACAGTAGGACATACAATGGGGAAATTCCGCCTCACACCTCACACCATACAAAAGGTGTCAAGTTCAGATACCTCCATAGTACACTGATAAAATAACTTCCTAATTAAAGGACATCACTTTACAAAAGGACATTGAATGACTTAAAGATAATGGGTAAGGTGACATAATGACAGGCAGGATAGGATACAATCTTAACATGAGTGAAACACAATGGGACAAAAGGTTTGGCCTTCCAGGGGACACATCCTGAATGAGCCTGTGTTTGAAGTCAAGCTGAAAACTGGGAGGTGAGATTTGGCAACACAGCTGAAATTTGCCAAACACAAGCAAAAAATATGTGAAAACAGCCAAAATCCGACAGTTGCGGTGTGAAGAACTAGGCACTATATTCACGCGGTTATTAGGGATGACAAAAGCATGCAAAAACAGACAAAATCGCAAGAAAATGGTTCTGCGATGAAGAAGGCTCCACCAAAATTGCTGCTACGTCGAAAAACTCAGATGCGCGATGGCCTAAATAGCGCGAATAGACAATGGAAAACAGTAGTCACTGACTGGGTGCAACAGGGAAAACGATAACAACTAAAAAGGGGGCTATGATGGGGTTGGGACACCACCGCCCATGATGGGGAAAGTGGGAATAGGGGGAACTAACTAAGGCAGAAAACATAGATTACATATAGTCAATATAATTTTTTATAAAGTAAAAAATATCCATATACAAATAGGCATAAAACAGGCCATTTATTAAGGTCTAAGATCTACATAAATTGTTTGACATGGTACTTATCTGAGGGAAGAAAGAGGAGTTTTAGGGTTCTCAGACTGTTATAATACTGTTGTTGTTTTCCATGCTATTTTATTGTGTTTGAAGGGTTAATTTGCATCTGTGAGGGTTAAAAGCCGACTGTGTCTAAGAAGCTGATGTCTGCAGCAGCTTCTGGAAGGCCAGATCATGCCAGTAGCGTAATTGTTATGAGAATGGTCATATCTTACTATTCCAAGGCCAGAACAGAGGTTTCTGGAACATCAACATGTTGTCTCTGAAAGTTTTGTAATTTTCCATAAGAACGACTTTTGTAACACTATTTTACATATTACGTTTTAAATGCATCTTCTTGTAAAACACGCCTTTCTGCATATTAGAATAACCAATTATATTGGAGTAACTAATGCTTTTATCTTAGTTGTACGCTTGTCTAAACAATTAAAATCAGAGTTAAGGAACACAAAGCATTGTCTAGTCTTTTCCTTCATCGTCCTTGGCTCTCCAATGCCTTGTCTCATCATCAGCACGGTAGTTCACATCAATCTGGTGTTAGAGGTGGCTGGGCAGACTACCGCGCAGTCGGTCCCGTTCAGTGTTCTTTCTTGCTGCTGAGAGAAATTAAACGAAGAGATAAGCATTTCTAAGCACTTTATAAATCCCGAATTTTTCAAAGATTTAACAATGCATTAATAGGGTCCAAATGAGCTCTTTTATCAGAATAAACTCACCAGATTTGCTGTTTTGTAATGCATCTCATCTGCTACTCACTTTTTGTGACTAGCTCTCTCTATTTTGCAGTTTCTGTATATCACTAATGTGCAGTACATTTCCCTCCTATTACCGTATTTGCTCGATTATAAGACGAGGTTTTTTTCAGAGCAAATGCTCTGAAATCGAGGTCTCTTATAATCTGACCTCAAATTGAGCAGAGCTGCAGGGGACCTGGATCCCCCTCTCTAGCAGCAGGGGATGTCTGCGCAACGAGCGCAGACTCCCCTGCTTCCGCCCGGCACGACCGCCGGGGCTTCTGTGAAGAAGCCGGATACGTCCCGGCGAGCGTGCCGGGCGGCAGCAGGGGAGGTCTGCGCTCATCGCGCAGACTTCCTCTGCTGCCCCACTAGGCACCAGGGAGAATCGGGCAGCTGGGGGATGTCTGCACGATACGTGCAGATATCCTCCATGCTGCCCGACACGGCAGACTATTATGACGGACAGCTGTCCGTCATAATAGACTGCCGTGTCGGGCAGCATGGAGGATGTCTGCAAGTATCGTGCAGACATCCCCTGGCTGCCCCCACTAGCCACCAGGGATCAAGGTAAGGGGAAGGGAGGGAGGGGGGGGGGGGGGGCAGAGAGACAGGGGGAGGGAGGGAGGGGGGCAGAGAGACAGGGGGAGGGAGGGAATGGGACAGAGAGACAGGGGGGACAGAGAGACAAGGGGAGGGAGGGGGGCAGAGACAGAGTCAAGGGGAGGGAGGGGGTTAAGAGACAGAGACAAGGGGAGGGAAGGGGTTAAGAGACAGACAAGGGGAGGGAAGGGGTTAAGAGACAGAGACAAGGGGAGGGAAGGGGTTAAGAGACAGACAAGGGGAGGGAAGGGGTTAAAAGACAGAGACAAGGGGAGGGAAGGGGTTAAGAGACAGAGACAAGGGGAGTGAGGGGCTTAAGAGACAGGCAAGGGGAGGGGGGAGAGAGAGAAAAATGGGGTCAAGGGAAAGAGAAAGGCAGCATTGGCACATAAAAAGAAATAAAAACTAGAAATACATTTTTTGATATCATAATTTTTTATTAAAAAAGCAATTTACATGTGAATATATACAAGTTTAACTTTTTTCCTATAGGGTAGTCTTATATTCAGGCTTTTAGTTTTTTTCCTAAAGGAATATCCAAAGTTTGGGGGGTCATCTTATAATCAGGGTCGTCTTATAATCGAGCAAATACGGTACTTCATTTTTATCATTTTAAAACATGCTATATTTGCATTTTATCTTTGGCTGAAAATCCCAATCCTGTACCAGTTTTTATGTTGTTTGGGTTTCCTATTAAATAGCAGTTCTTTAGAAAACACTATATTGGTATGAAAATGATAAGTGTCTATATTCTACAATTATAAAAGGAAATGCTAGCTGTTTCCTTATGCATTACCTAGTGATACCTGAACACACCAAACTCACAGTACAATGCTACCCTCCTGTGGTCTTAAAGCATGCAACAAGCAAGTTATCTCAAAACCTTCAGAATTACACCTCTTCATTCCAGGCTTCGGGAAGCTGCCAATAGAAACTCGCGCACTGAGGAGGGCGTTCCTGTTTTTGGCAGCTGTGGTCCTCTAGCCGCGGTGACAGCTTGACTTTGATGGGAGGACCATTGTGACGCAAATCCGCTTTTACGCCCATTTTGCACAACCCCGCCCTTATTTGTGCAGCTGTGTCCGGGGCATAGATCCTCAGCTAATACCCGATACAGAAGGAGGGGCTGGTGATACCAGCGGTGTCTCCCAACACGGGTCATCACAACAGAAGGTAATGGCGCCACAACACATAGACAATAGAGATGTGATAACACAACAGCCCTGGGATAGCCACACCGGTGTGTCATGTAAGATAACTGCAGTGACAGCGCTGTGAACCTGAGGCATCAATAGCTTCCATGATCTCACAGTACAAAGTAATAGTGCAGCAGTACACAACACAAATGAAATGACAATTCAGCAATTGCTGAATTCAGAACAGTTTTGTGGCAAAGTGTAAAAGTAGCAGTCGCCATGGAAACCAAAGGAGTATATGGCTACACCACTTTTAGCATGTTTGCTGTAGAATTGCACTTTGTAAATTTGAGATGATTTTGTATTTTAACACTATTTAAGTGCTTTGGCATATCGGATTTTAATAGACGAGAAAACTTATACCATCTGACAATGTAATGCATGTATAAATAGGTGCCAAAGTGGTTTATGACTGATTACATGAATGTTCCTGCTAGATGCAATAAAATGGCTATAACACACAAAAAACTATAAACATATATATATATATATATATATATATATATATATATATATATATATATATATATATATATATGTATATGTTTATAGCCCCAAATAATACAAACATTGTATACGAACTAGTTATGGTTTTACGTTGCGACAGTTACAAATAATCACTATGGGCCATTTGATAAATATTAGATATTAGGGGATGACATATTTTTAAAGAATGTGAGTACTCGAAAGACCTTTTTCGCAATCTACACACAAGTCTCACAAGTTATTTGAAATGATTGTGACCCTGTAATATACAATAGTATATTAGATTGTGTTTTAACCTATAAAAGTCAAACTTAAATTACGTCGCAACACCCAATAAAATGACACATCCAGCCACAAGGTGATGTAATAAATAGCAGACCCGAATGACACACTTAACCCCTTCCTGCCAGTAGGACATTCAATTGCAGCTCCCACTGCAGGGACCTTCAGTGGCCTCAGTCTGACATAACTCTCAAAATGAGTGCTGACTACATTGTACAAAAAAAAATCCTAACTAATACAGCTCATCACGTCTACATTTTACTATAACACGCCGTACCTGACCGTCCGTGTTTGGGCACGCCTCCACCGCAAAGTCTTGCAGCATTTTGGCATTCTGTAAACACCTTGATCACGTGACAAAAGAACCATCCGGCGTGAAGGTGTTAAAGGACAACAAAAATATTTTTTCACCTGTGCCTCTATCATAAAAACACAAGTGCAAAATATAGTACTCCCTAGTATGAGGATAGATTGGCATGTACTTTTGATAGTACATGTCAGGCAGCTGCCATTCTTCCCTGGGAAACGGGCAGCCTGGTCTGGTCAGCGACTGTCTCTCTCTGCACTAACATTAAGAAACCTCAGATCAGATGAGCAGGGATGCACCTGCCAACTCTGGTTGTCTGTGGGGCATGCGGACCTCCTCTGCCTCGGCTCTAAGAGCCTCAAGTAAACCTAGACTTGTATCTACATAGATAAATGTCTGGTTTACTCCAGGCAAGTGGCAAATGATACATTTTAAGTGCTACTTTAAGAGATTGAGTGGCTTTAACACCCAAACGTGCTGCCCATCTGTACATACACTGTCCTTGGCTTTAGTGAGCTTGCTTGTGAATTTATCTACAAAGTTCAATCTAATTTTCTCCAATATTATGGTTGTTCTTGCATGTAGTTACTTAGAGGTCCATTCATAGAAGTCTATGAATCGTTATCAGAAACGTTTGGCATCTACTCCGTACAGAATCTCAAGTCACAAAGTGCTACCTGGGAGGCAAACGCTTTTCTTAATCATAGAATGTTGTGTGGATAGAACAACTATTTTGCATCATGAGGTTGTGCACTTCAGTCCAAAAGAGGTCTCGAAGTTTTTCTTTGTGCATGTGTGAGAAAAAGTGATCTATTTTATTTGTTTCCTAGCAACCTTGGACATACTAAGGAGAAAGTATTTAATGAAATAGTAATTAGAGAATAATAAGAAGCACAAGTTGAAAACAAATATTGGCCCTAATAGGATAAACTGGCCAGTAGTTTTTAAGCCATAAAGCATAACGAGGCTGTCGCTGACAGTTTCTCGCTGCTAGTTCAATGAGAGACCTTCGTTTTCACATGTCCCCGACAGAGGGGACCCTTAATTATATCCCCTCTGATATGTGAAAACAAAGGTCTCTCTCTGCACTAGCAGAGAGACACGACCGGAACTGGCAGACCATGATCTGACACGCTAAACAAGCACCCGCACCGATTGCCTGAGTGCATGCTCACAGTCGTGAGCTGCATCTGTCTACAAAGACACGTCGGATATACTCTAGCCAGATGGCGCCAGGTTTGAAACACAAACTAAAAAAAAAAGTGTGTGCCTCTTTAACACCTCATATAACTATATCTGATCCTTAGTTTTCAAGCATAGTATCTCCTAAAACAATTACTGATTGCTCATGTTTACATTTTTCAATAGGCAGGTCTGATCAATTCAGATACATCCAGAATCTGTGTAGTTGACATATCCACATTCAATTACCAGCTACTATTTATAAAAAGTAATGGGAGGTTGGAAAATTGATTTTGGTGGTATAAGCACCTCCAAAGTCTTATTAAATCAGGGAAAGTCTTCCCTGAACTAAAATAATGGGACACTTTGTTTTTATTGGAATGACTGATGGTATGGCTATGGGTAGAGCGTTTTTTTTGGAGGTTTTAAGTCACTTTTTTTCCTTCCAATTTGTAGATTGTATAACCACATATCTACTATTTAAGAATATACTATTTAATTTAAAATAAAACTACTTTAGTACAAGAATGTTTTATTATGAATGTTATTGTCTGGAGTTCTGTGCACACCGTAGATCTTAGAAAGAGGGTCTGGAATAGGTACTTTTACAGGTGGCTATTGGGAGGTATGCTAACAGGTGGTTTTCTTGTGCAAGGAATGTTACATAGTTACATAGTGGAATTTACAAGGCATTTGTTTACCTTTTGTAAACATCTGAAACTGCTGGTGATGATAAAACGTATATACCGCATTTGCTTGAATATAAGATGACCCTGATTATAAGAAGACCCCCTCAAACTTTGGATATTTTTTTAGGAAAATAAGAAAAAGTCTTTATATAAGACTAGCCTGTAGGAAAATAGTTTTACTTATAAAAATTCACATGTAAACTGTTTTTTCTTATTTAATAAAAATTATAATAGAAAAAAAATGCATTTCTTGTTTTTATTTCCTTTTATTTGCCAATCTGCGCCCCAGACTTAGCCAATGGACCCCCCCCCCCCCCAGACAGTCATCTGCCCCCTGATTATAAGATGAACCTCCAATGTAAGCATTTGCTCTTAAAAAAACCTAGTCTTATATTCGAGCAAATATGGTATTTATGCATTAACAAACTTTATAGGTATCTAATGCGTTGCTGGGGTAACAGAACATACATGTTTCCTTGACAATTGTCTATGTAGAGCAGTGGTATTAAACTGCAGCCTTCCATCTGCTAATGGTCTACATATCCTTTAACCCCTTTGTGACGCATGGTGCTTGCGTTCCTGGCCACCGATCACAAGGTGTGACATCACGGAGGCGTCCCCAAACCCGGAAGTTCGGGCACGGCGCGATTTAGTGAAATGTAGCCGGTGCTCGCTTTGAGCACTGGCTACATTTTCTCTGTCGGACTGAGGCCCCTCAAAGTGGCCTCATCTGACAGGTGGGATCCCGCTGCTAATCCCTGCAGCGGGATCTGAGCACAGCTCATCATGGGGAGCCACAATGAGCTGTTTAACGCTGGACGCAATGCTGTCCTTTCGTCTTTTAAGCACTGAAAATCAGGATGGCCATAGTACTTACTATCGTCGGGAAGGGGTTAACACGTTGCTGGTTAAGAAGCTGGCATGGCAGCATAGGATATGCCACAGTTTGACTTCCCCGATGTAGAGTGAATTAATTTTTATAGAAATACTTTACACATACCTCCATATAGTTGGTTTAGCAAAGGTACCTGTGGAAAACAAAATGATCATGAATTATTTCAATTTATAACATCTGCTCACCAAACATCTTTTGGTTTTTCATGGAATGGAGATTTAAGCTGAGAGGTCCTCATATTTACAAACTTGAGGCATCATGTTCTGGTGGACCATGGCAAATTGGGCCAAAGTAAACTGTAGTGAATGCTCACATTACAGAGAAAAGGTAGGCATGTGCCTTCAAGACAGTAAAAGGTGCCAATGCATAGTTAATGGCTAGTCTAGATTCATTTGGTCATAATGTTTAAAACACATTTTAAATCTACAGTTATTGTCTGTGTGTCCCAATTTATCATTATACTCAATCCATGTATTCATTAAAACCAGTTACTTGACAGTAACACAACGGTTATAGGAAACATTCAATTTACAGTGTAGGGTTTCCATGACAACTCTGAACAACCAGCTTGTGATTCATTTTCACTCCATCCTCGCTGTGATTGCTTGTTTTAGCCGAGTGTTTACCACGGACTATATATAATTGATCAGGTCATTCTGTTCCCATACAAACTCTTTGTCCTAGAATAGTACTGTCCAACCCTGATACTATGCAGAAACTCTCCTTCATTAGATATAGCCAGGATAGGGGCACACACAAACCTGCAGGCCATCAGTTGGACATCCATGTTCTAGAAAATCCTTGTTCCTTAATTTTTTTATTCTTGCCTCACATAGTAGGATCTCTTATTAAAGCTTCGTGTAATTGTGTTTGAAAAATTGAGCTTAATTCTCCATTATTTGATTTTTTTTTTTTCCAGGTGACTGTGCAAAGGTTCTTTAAATCTGTCTGAATGGGCAGCATTATATTGCCTTCTTGTACCTTTCTTTCTGCATCTTCCTGCTTGTTTATTAACTGCGCGTTCGAGAAAGCCATGAAGGGCAAAGCAATGTGATGGCATCGGCTGTGATCTCCTTGTGTTCATAGCTGGTAGGAGACCTGGTGTCTTTTTTTAAATTTTTTTATTCATAACTCTCTGGCCCTAAAGGCTTTATTACACCAGCCATGGACCAAACCATGATGGATAACCCAGTAACCTTGGTGATTAAAGCTCCAAATCAAAAGTATGATGACCAAACTATCAATTGTTTCCTGGATTGGACGGTGGAGAAATTAAAATCTCATCTTTCAAATGTATACCCTAGTAAACCGGTAAGTACTGTAAAACTGAGTATGATATTTTGGAAGCAGATGTACAAACAGATACTAATACCTGAAAACATGTAGTAATGTAAAGACTCTCTCTCTTTCTTTTTCCCTCTTTACCTCTTTCTCGCTCTCATTTTTGAACTGTTGTGTACTATGAAAATATTTGTTCTCCCCTCATCAGTTTTATTTAATTTAATTTTTTTGAAGGGCTTATTCCCTAATAATGTTTGCTAGTAAAATGTTTTATTTTAAGGGGTGTGTCTATCTATCTATCTCTATCTATCTCTTCTGCATCCCACAGAGTTCTCAATTCAATATTCTTGTTTACCCAGGTGCTATTCGCCAATAGTATAGGTGTCTGGTTGAGATTGGAACGTTGACTGGAAAAAAAAAAACGCTTTTGTGATTATTGATTTATTTTTGGTTTAAGAAATCCTGTGAGTGCGTATTTTCCTTGGATTTGGGTATGAATGTGTGTGTGTGTATGTATATGTATGTGTATATATATATATATATATATATATATATATATATATATATATATATATAAAAAAAATTTTTACGCTATAGAACTTTTATATTACATTCACATGTTAGATCTAACATTAGGGAAGTTGATACTTCTTTTTTTTTTTTTTAAAACAACAAAAAACACTTTTGTCTAAATACCATACACATGTTTTTCTTCTTTCTCTGTCCTGTCTAGTCCACTGCAGATCAAAGACTTGTATATTCTGGAAAACTTCTCCTTGACCACCTACGGTTGAAAGATGTTCTCAGGAAAGTAAGTTTTGAAAAAATGAACTTTAGAAGGGCCAGCAAACCCTCTTTGTGTGGAACACAACAGTGGAAAGTATAGTCTATGGTAGATTGTATTCATGATAGGAATGTTGGATTACCACCTCATTTACATTTCTCCTGATACATTTTTAACCTACAAACTGAAGTATTGTATATGTACTTTGGAGAAAATACCTAATACTTCTGGTATTAGGACAAGCGTACAAATTTAAAGATGCTTACCTTTAAACCAAACTATTGGCCAGCTTCTGAAAATCAGAATCATGCATGCTTGAAGCTTCATGGACTCTCTCCATGGAGTGTGTCATAAACTTGCCATTCACCTCTATGGTTGTCCTGTTACTGGCCCAGAAGGGAAGTGTGCGGGTGGCCAACTCTGCACAAACTGATTAGGAATAAAGCCTGCAAAAGGTAGAAACATAGAATGCGTTGGCAGGTAAGAGCCTAATACTATCTAGTATGCCTAATTTTATTAGTCCCTGGTCATACCTTATATCTAGGATATCCTTATGCCTATCCCATTTAGGGGGGACACTAGGGATGGGTTGTAGAACTGCAATTACTCTCTTCGGAGGGTGGGAATGTTGGAAAAATGGAAGTAAAGATATTTTAGTAATTTATTGCAAAGGAATGTTTGCCTGTAAACTAGGGCTTGACAAAGTTAACTGACTTTTAGGACCCAGCAAAAAAATCTCAATGTCAGACATACAAATGAGTCACAGGTCTAAAGAGCAAGAAACCTGACCAGTGACGGTGATTGCAATGCCCAGTCTGCCATGCATGGTGTCTCTAGGTGGCTTTTCTTATGTAGTGGCAACCACAGCATCGGGAGCTGCTGTTAACCCTTTCAGTCCTGCACCCATGAGCCTTTGAGGCATTGGATTTACTTAGTGAACCTGCACTCCCTGGCTCATGACGTCACGCACCTGACCCTCCTGCTCCTAGCTTGTCAGAGTTGACGGGGGAAATAAAGAAGGCAGGTGGGCGTTTTCCTTCCTCTGGAACTGGTGCGCTTATTGGTCAGCGGGGGTGTCACTGCAGGGAAGTCCCCGTTGGTTTGTGCAATCGAGCACCACACCGCGGTGCGCGAGTGGGCGGAGCAGAAAGTGTGTGCATCCGGTGCACACAATCTGCTCCCTCGCGTACCGGAGGATTAAAGTTCAAAAATAATAATCCCAGGGACAAGAGCACTATGCGGGGCTCACGCTACCCGGGCGCCAGGCCTGATTTCCTAGTCGCCATGGCGACCTGGCGCCTGGGGTTTGTCGCGCCCTGCTGTAAACCTCTAACTTGATCTACTAATAATAAATGGTGCTATTTGCTTTGAGTCTTTGCAACAGCAAAAGCAAGTAGAGAACTTTATACTTTTGTGCAGTTTTTATATAGCAATAATTTTAGAAACATGTCGTTGAGTAGCATGTACTATGATCGTAAGTGAAATGTGAACATGTTCATTTAAACCAGGGGCGAAATGTTGGACATCTTCCCAGTCTGTATTTAGAGCAGTTAAAAAATAAATTCTTCCAGTCCTGCAAGCGGCTGTCACTCTAAATGTTAATTGTTTCAGCAGATTGATCTCTTTCAAGACAATAAAACGAAACCATATGCAGTTGAAATTAAAAGGACTGTGAATATCTATAAATGAGTAATCCAAAACTATTTACAATTACTAAAAGAAAGACATCAGGTGTGAAAATGTGTGTTTTGTTATGGCACTTACACACTTACAAAAAAAGGAAAAACGGGACCATTTAAAGATGGTTTTTAGCACACACCTCACTCTCCATAGAGCGGTGACCATCTGGAAACATCCATATTCCCTCCGAGCATGCAAAAACAGGACAGGAGCTCATTTGAAGTCAAAAAAGTATTTTATTTATGATCTTCATGCATAAAAATAGCAGTGTGCAAAATGATCCTGGCAAAATATGGCTCTGATGTGCCAACTGCCTCACACGTTTCACGCTTAGTGACGCTTAGTCATATACTTATGCACACACACACACAGAATAACATTCAGAGGTGGGAAGGAGTGGAAGGGGAATAACGTATTATTGTCTTTATTAGATGACCTTTTCACCAAAAGTGACTCCCTCTTTCCTCAGAGATCCTTTCAAATAAAGCAGAAATCTCTTACTGTGTATCTAGGAATAGGTGCATCCATCTGTCTGGAGGCGGTTTGGGAGGCAAGAGTGGGGCTTTTGCCCACCCCTGGAACTCCCATTAGCCAGCAAATCACCTTCTAGAGAGCAGGTTCAGGCTTCTTAGAGATGTAAATGGATCTTAACTAGCCTAGCTACTTCTGCAGCACATGGAGGTGCTGCACTAGGTGAATGTCACTCCAGACACTTCCCCCACAATGTCACTGGAGTAAGTTCTCTGGGGGATGACCTCATGGGAATTGTAGTTAAATCTAGACAGGGCATCGGGGGACTTAAACTATAGCACTAGACTGCATACTAACTTTTTTTGTCAGACTGCTGATCCATTGATATACAGTTATCAATATTGTTGGCTGAACATTATAAAAATTGTAGTTAACTGTAGAGTGGGACAGTGGTGGCTACTGTTTGCCATCCCAGCTACTTTAAACTAAATTTACCATGATGCTGTGAATCATGCTGCCTGAGCATCATACAGGATGTGGTTTACATAAGATGGGATGCCAAACTTTATCTACTACTACTACCATGGTCTTATTTGTTGTGGTGATTTTTTTTTTTTATAGCACTGTAATTAGGGAGAAGGTTTTGGTGAAACATGGGGCAATGTTTGTGTGGAGAAATCAGTGGTGCTTAGTTGTAGGATGTGACCATTGGTGGCACATTCTATGTGAGCGAGAATGGGGTTTTTGTAATGCAAATCAAGGCCTGGGTGGCACTGAAGGTCTAGGGAGCATTACAAAAAATAAACGTTGTGGACAATGCACCATAGACATGAAACCATTCATGGTGTCAAGTAGAGTTGAGCGGACACCTGGATGTTCGGCCGGTTCAGCCGAACTTCAGGAAAAAAGTCCGGGTTCGGGCTCGAACTTGACCCCGAACCCGAAGCCCATTGAAGTCAATGGGGACACAAACTTTTGGCCACTAAAATGCCTCTAAAAAAGTAATGGAAAGGGCTAGAGGGCTACAAAATGAAGTAAAATGTGGGTGAGTGTCCCCATTCATACGAATTGGTCAATTGACCTATTCGTATGAATGGGGACTCTATTTCGGTTTATAGAAAGCCAATAGCATTACATGTATTCCATAAGCCGAAAGTCTATAAACCGAACGACATTCGGTTTATAGACTTTCGGTTTATAGAATACATGTAATGCTATTGCTATTCTATAAACCGAAATAGAGTCCCCATTCATAAGAAATTCTTATGAATGGGGACTCTATTTCGGTTTATAGAAAGCCAGTAGCATTACATACAATGTAATCGCCGAACTCCAAAAACGAACATACAGTGGAATGTCCGTGTTCGGGGTCCAAAAACCGTAATGTTCGGTACGAACCCGAACAGTGCGGTTCGGGTTCGCTCAACACTAGTGTCAAGGCAATGTTATGATGTTTCACATCAAACAAACAAGTGGGCTGGCTTCTGACTTCTATGATGCAGTTACAATGGCAAGATCTTTCCTTCAACTCTCTCGGCATGTTTTATCTTGGTGCTTTTTGCATATAACCAAAAAGTACATATGTGCTATTTCTTTTCATTGCAGCAAGATGAGTATCACATGGTTCATTTAGTGTGTGCCTCCAGGACCCCTCCTAACTCTCCTAAAGCCAGCGTCATCAGGGAGAGTACCAGAGATGCAAGCACCAGCAGTCGATCTGTACGTAAGGCATGTTACTGTAATGTGAATTCTATTATTACACAGGTTATTTACTGGTCACACACAGTTGTGACTTTATCAGTAGAAGTAACTTTTTTTTTTTTTTACTATTGCCTTTTTTTGTGAGACTGGTGCCTGTTTTTGAGCTATTTTATGTTTACCCCTCTGTATATGCCTCTTCCTGGTTCTTATTTTATTATTATATTTTTAAGTAAATGTCCTTCTTCAGTGTTTGTTCACTTTTATTCCCACGCCTTCTATCGCATAGCATATTGATCCTTCCTATACACAGCAGCTCTGCGGAGACCATTTTTATCTCCCTTTTCGAATACCACTGCAGTAATTTTATGGGACAAATGCATCAGTCTTTTGGACTTTCTCTTTTCTTCTGATAAAGTATACATTCTATATTTATAGAGTTCAGAACACTCAGGATCAGTGCCCACTGTGTCAGCCGCTCAAGACCTGCCATCCACATCCTCCAACCCAAGGCCTGACGAAAACTTGAGACATCGTCATGCTTCTTATATGTATACCAATCCCATTCATAGCTACCCCTTATCTTATCTTAGACAAGAGTAAGTTGTTTTTACCACTAAGTCAAATAAATGTTTCCAAAGCAACCTGTCTGCTATATTTTAGATATATGTGAGGTATGTGTTTTTTATATTAGTACAGTTCAATTAACTAATTGGTGTTAATGCATTTATTTATTCACACCACAATAATGGATTATAGAGTTGATTTTAAAAGCTAAAGAATATTATACATCGAACAGGAGTCTAGTAGGCGTTTGTTTACCTTCATAAAGTTGGACTAAATGCTTTCATTTTAATTAGGCCATTTTAACCTTCATTAAAACTGTTAAGTACAGTACTCTAATTTTACACCATTCATAAAACAATACTTGAAAGCTGCCATTTGACAGAGCATTTGGGAGCTGGTTGAGTTACCGACTCACTGTCAATGGTCTGCGGGCACTGTAAGCTAACGGTAGCTGAAGTTATGTTCAGCATGTGTATAAAGAATCTGTCTTGAAATTTGCTCTCCAGTAGCATCATCCAAAGAGCTTTTGATCTGAAAAAAGGTAACTTATGTCTGGTTAAAATTTCTTTGGAAGTGTTTAATCCCTCTTTAAACATTGAACAGGACCCTACTCTTTCCCATGTCCCTCATGAAAATCATTAGAACAGACGTTCATATTATGACGTAGGATTGTAAACGAGTGCAGTGTAGATTTAGTGAAATGCAAAAAGTATTTTAAAAGCCCAAGTGGATTTTGGCTAATGTTAGATGTGCATGATTCTACAAGCAGATTTGCCTCTTTAGTAAGTCCTGTATGCTTTTATTGGTATTGTGTACTTGTTTTTTCTGTTTTCCTCTTGCCTTTGGGTAACTTTTTTTTCCTCTTTTCATTATGTCAGCTTCATAAATCATCCTTAATTAAATATCTAAATATATATTTATAGCCCCATAGGCAATCCTCTACTTGGACAAGGAGGTCCTGCTGCATTTCCAGCCTATTCTGCCATCAGCCCATTACAGATGATGTGGTGGCAGCAGCTGTATGCCCGTCAGTATTACATGCAGTAGTAAGTATTGCTTTATTTACAGATGAAAATAAACTGTGACCATCCATTCATAGAGTAAATGCATGAATCTGCTACAGACACTTCTGGCAAGCCCAGAAGTCAGCTGGAGCTTATACTTAACCAGGGTTCTTATTTATTTCATATGTCATGAAGACGAGTTGGACTAGTCCAAAATTCTCACAGCCATTTAATAATTTTGTAATTTTGTACTGGACATCTGTTTTCCCTCAACTCCTCCCATCTCTTAACAACCTCATATAAAATGTAATGGAGTTACAGCTGTTGCTATAGCCTGCCAATCTGTCTATGCTGTCTTTATTGGATAGTACTGAATTTCGAGATCACTGTGCAAGTATTTTCAGTGGAACACTACAAAGGAACTGTAAACTGTGTTAAAGTAAAAATAGGTTATTTCACATGTTTTAAACACATAGTAGTAAAACATACAAAAGTACCGTATTTGCTGAAATACAAGGCACACTTTGGATCGTGAAGTGGGTACATACATTGCAATTAGATGGTTTTAAGATCTGAGAGTAAAACGATTTTTTTCAGTACATAGTGTAATCCCTTTGTTTAGAGTTCTGTGGGCCAAAACCTGCAGATAACCTTAACCCCTTAAAAGTGACCTCATCTGACAGAGGGGATTCCACAGCAGAATCCACAGTATTGCTCATTGCGGTGGGCCATGATGAGCTGCTAAATACAGGAATAAAATATCATACAGGTGGAAAGGCATTGTAAAGTTTTATTTCAATTATATACATTTTTTTTAATACAATTTTCTAATACATACAACTCTTAAAGGCACTCATTTGGATACATATGTTCAGTACATTCTTAAAAACACTAAAGGCTCTACTCAATATAGACCGATCTGGTGTGAAATGGGGCCATATCGGAGTTTCTAGCTGTATTACGTAATTTTCCGTAATTGGGCTACTCAATATGGAGGATTTCAGCCAGGAATTGTCAATTTCTGCCGATTTCGAGATCTTTGCTTATGTTCAGTTCAGGGAAAATGGCTTGAAGAATCCTATGGATTCACCCAACTCAATAAGGGCAGAACCTTCCCAACCCCCGAAATGACCGGAATTCGACTAAATAGTTGAATTCAGAGCATTTAATTCTCCAGATTTTAGTTGGAGAATTGAACATAAGTGTACAAGAATTAAGTTAACATGTTGAACACAAAAAAAATCATATACAATTTTATATTAAGGTTATGTATTTGTATATTTTTATTAATATATGTATATTTACTTTTTTTTTATATTTTGTTTATTTTTATGTATTTAATGTATGGTTTTGTGTTTTTTTTTTTTCCCCTTATTATTTTTAATTATTTGGCCATTTCTGCTATAGCCGAAGTCTTCCCATTTGGCTTTTTGTGTAATAGCCGAGGTCCTCTTAACTTGGCTCCGAAAGAAGCCAAAGTCCTCCCTATTGAAGTCCATGGTGATGACCGAGGCAACCATTTTGGTCAGTCAACCTCTGGAGGAGTTCAGCTGACCAAAATGTCGACATGAAGATTGTCATACCTGCAGTTCATAAAACCTAAATGCTAAGGTGAGGTTTAGGTCAGTCATTAAATGAAAACTAATCTGAATAATTTACCCATTTATCTGGTCATGTAGTCATGCAGCGGCCACCAGCCACACCACACCTGAAAGTCAGATGGTACAGCCACCCTCCCCTCCTGCCATCAACTCGGACAGACCTCCTCCAACCCCCCCTAGAGCTGCCCCTAATGTTGCACCAGAAGTCAACCAGAATGTCCAAATGAATGCTCAGGGTGGCCCAGTAATGAATGAAGAAGACATTAACCGTGATTGGCTTGACTGGATGTACACAGTGTCTCGAGCAGCCATCCTTCTCAGCATAGTATATTTCTACTCGTCCTTCAGCCGCTTTGTCATGGTGATGGGTGCAATGATACTTGTGTACATGTAAGTAAATTAAGTTACTGAAATTTACAATGCTAATGATCTGAGGAAATAGGAGCAAACACGTTCTATAATACATAATTTTTTATTTTATAGCTATACTAACTCTTATGCGGCAGATAACTAAGCTATGATTAACATAATGTGAAATTACCGTAATGCTCTATGCACCTGTCCAGAAAACCAGTGTTCATTGACCATAACAAAGAAAAGGATGTTTTTCTGTGTCCATGAAATTAAGAGGGTAGAAGTTATTGTAAAATTTAATTTAATACAATTTTTTTCTGTAAAGCTTCTTTAAACTTCCTCTGGATGTTTGAAGCATCAGGAACATCACAGGGTTCCATCCCTTGGACAGAGTGCGTTCCTGATATGTCCTCATTTCTGCAGCACTTCTCGGCCTCCTGTGATGAGATTCAGGGGTCTGTAGTGGGATCCCCTCTGTTAGATGAGGCTTCCTTGAGTGGCCTCAGCCTGACAGGGAAAATGTAACAGACACTCAAAGACAGTTAAATTGCACGGTACACGAACTTCCAAGAGCAGGTTCACGTCTGCAACGTCACAAGTGAGGCCACGGTTTAATAAGACCTTGATGAGGTCTCTGACAATGTGTCCCTGACTCCTGATCACAACACAAAAATCCACATTTTGGTGTCTGGTCCTTCAGGATAAAAGTACCAAGCAGTGTTAGGGGGTCAATAAGAACAGGTTGTCATTGAAACTATATCCAGTGTACAAAACGTGATAAGGGTATGTACAGTCACAAAACTGTTGTGTACTTCTTCATCTGATTACCTTATTTACGATTGGTAGCTGCTTCCCATACCATGGTATTTTCCCAACATACCACATGCAAAGGTAACAGTTGCATTGCGGAAAAAATAAGCAGCACATTGTCACATTCATAAACCGTATAAAAGGAAGAAGTCCGTCTTAATAGATTTCACGTATGGTGTCCTATGTATTTTACTTGTATGGATTAAAAGTTGCACCAGTGGCATGTTAATATTTCAGAACATTCATGGCAAAACTGTCTGGAATATTTTGTGTGTAAACAATTTTAGGCCTAATCAAATAATTTATTTTGCAACAGCAAATTTGCTGTAAAATTGGTTAGTACTGCAACTGGTTTATGTAAATGTGTGTACCCAAACAGTGGTGTATTTTGGTTTTGTGCTGCCCTAGGCACTACTAAATTCAGGGATCTGCATTCACCAACATTGCAGAACCAGGCATGCCCCATCACCTACATTGCAGATTCAGGACTTGCCCCAGCACCCACAATCCAGAGTTACCCAGGCACGCCAGGACATGCTTTATCACCCACATTGCAAACCCAGGACTGACCCCAGCCATCACCCACAGCTCCCTGGTGTCTAGTGGCATGTACATAATGTGAAACATGTCTCCAAACCCATGGAGTCAAACAACTGTGTTACATCAGGTTCATTTTTGGGTTATACAGTAACAAAAACCTAAATATGTAGGCACTAGTGAAGTACCGACCAGAAATTTTTTCGGGGGGGGGGGGGGGGGGGCATATTTTTACTGTCATTATATGCTAGGATTTAGCCATTCAGTATGCCAGGATTTAGTCATTCAATATGCCAGGATTTAACGCCTCAATATGCCAGGATTTAGCCATTTAATATGCCAGGATTTAACCCCTCAATGTGCCAGGATTTAGCCATTCAATGTGCCAGGATTTAGCCATTCAATATGCCAGGATTTACCCATTCAGTATGCCAGGATTTAGCCATTCAAAATGCCAGGATTCAGCCATTCAGTATGCCAGGATTTAGCCATTTACCTTATTTGCTCGATTATAAGACAAGGGTTTTTTCTGAAAAAGTCTTATAATTGAGGTCGTCTTATAAGACTGGGATCCAGGTCCCCAGCAGAGCTGCATGAAGACGAGTTGGACAATATGCCAGGATTTAGCCATTTAATATGCCAGGATTTAGCCATTTAATATGCCAGGATTTAGCCCCCCTATATGCCATGATTTTGCACCTCAATATGCCAGGATTTTTCCCCTCAATATGCCAGGATTTTTCCCCTCAATATGCCAGGATTTTTCCCCTCAATATGCCAGGATTTTTCCCCTCAATATGCCAGGATTTAGCCATTCAATATGCCAGGATTCAGCCATTCAGTATGCCAGGATCTAGCCATTTAATATGCCAGGATCTAGCCATTCAATATGCCAGGATTTAACCCCTCAATATGCCAGGATTTAGCCATTTAATATGCCAGGATTTAGCCATTCAGTATGCCAGGATTTAGCCATTTAATATGCCAGGATTTAACCATTTTTTATGCCAGGATTTAGCCATTTAATATGCCAGGATTTAGCCCCTCAATATGCCAGGATTTAGCCCCTCAATATGCCAGGATTTAGCCCCTCAATATGCCAGGATTTTGCCCCTCAATATGCCAGGATTTTGCCCCTCAATATGCCAGCATTCAGCCATTTAATATGCCAGGATCTAGCCATTTAATATGCCAGGATTTAGCCACTCAAAATGCCAGGATTCAGCCATTCAATATGCCGGGATTTTTCCCCTCAATATGCCAGGATTTTCCCCCTCAATATGCCAGGATTTTACCCCTCAATATGCCAGGATTCAGCAATTCAGTATGCCAGGATTTAGCCATTTAATATGCCAGGATTTAGCCACCCAATATGCCAGGATTTAGCCACCCAATATGCCATGATTTTGCCCCTCAATATGCCAGGATTTTGCCCCTCAGTATGCCATGATTTTGCCCCTCAATATGCCAGGATTCAGCCATTCAGTATGCCAGGATTTAGCCATTTAATATGCCAGGATTTAACCCCTCAATATGCCAGGATTTAACCCCTCAATATGCCAGGATTTAGCCATTTAATATGCCAGGATTTAGCCATTTAATATGCCAGGATTCAGCCACTCAATATACCAGGATTATGACCTTTAATATGCCAGGATTTTTCCCCTCAATATGCCAGGATTTTGCCCCACAATATGCCAGGATTTTGCCCCTCAATATGCCAGGATTTTGCCCCTCAATATGCCAGGATTTTGCCACTCTATGCCAGGTTTTGCCACTCTATACCAGAATTTAGACCATCAATATGCCAAGACTTTCCCCTCAATTTGCCAGGATTTTGCCCCTCAATATGGCAGGATTTTGCCCCTCAATATGCCAGGATTCAGCCATTTAATATGCTAAGATTTTGCCTCTCAATTTGCCAGGTTTTGCCACTCTATACCAGAATTTAGACTATCAATATGCCAAGATTTTGCCCCTCAATTTGCCAGGATTTTGCCACTCTATACCAGGATTTTGCCCCCCTCCTCCCCCATTCCCCAGCACTTCCCTCCTTGTTGCTTGCTGCTCTCCGGTCATTTCCTTTGTGGATCTTCCCTCCGGTCACGCTTTTTGTTTTTTTTAAATTTTTTTGAAGTCGCGCGGCATCAATAAAGTTACAACAACAAAAAAACCGACAGGCAAGCGCCCCCCCTTGCGGACGCCCATGGTACCGACTCTGTAGAGATTTACATCTTTCTATGCTCTCAGTATTGTTGCATAAATATCCTGTGTGTTTATCCTGCTAAATAGGCACCAGGCTGGATGGTTTCCCTTCCGACAAGAGGAAGTTCAACATCCAGCAGGAGATCACATAGCAGAAGTCAACAGAGAGAGGGCAAACAACAATAATGATCTTCAAGAAATGGTAGATATACTACTATGTCTATTGATAATATGATTCTAAGCTATTTTTCTGAATTAAAGAGTGGTTAAACACAAAATACAATTTTTACAGGAGATTCTTTCTGTCTGATTTTTAAATGGGCTTTTGTCCAAAAGTTCTCCAGGTCACTTGACAAGCTCTGTGAGCTGATTACAAATCTGATCTCCATAAAATGGCACTGTTGCTTGGCTTAATGAGCTGTGCACTTGAACGGTACAATTTTTTGAAGCCCAGCAACAGTTTCAGCAGATACCCAGAATAAAATCATTCACAGGGAGCTGGGTAATTTGGAAGTGTGTCTCATGTGCCACTAGATGCAATCATAACATTTTAGAGGCTGATTATGCTATATTTTTATATATATATATATATATATATATATATATATATATATATATATATATATATATATATATATATATATATATATATATAAAACAATCCAAGGTACTCGCACTCTGCGTAACATTCGTCGTCGGTCCTCAAATGCCTGGGTGCAGCTCACATCAAAATATAAACAGTCCAAATATGTGTATAGAGGATGCACTCACAGGTCTTGTAGTATCAAAATGTAATTCTCAAAATGACAAACAACACGACGTTTCAGGCTAGCAAGCCTTTTATATATAAACAAGAACAAACAAAACTGAAATTAGGTTTTCTTGTGTGTATTATATTTACAAAAATAAAACCCAAGAGACATTTATTGCAAATATGGATTTGAACATCTCATGGAGGTTTCAAACCCATGTTTGTCAGCTTGAATGTGTTTGGTAAGAATTCTGCCTGATTAAAACTTTGTAGCAGCTCCCAGAATCTGCAATAGTGATTTTTAGTGAATTCTGAGGATGTTCTATGCATGTTATTTGAGCAGTCGATGTCCAGAAATTATTTTGCAAATACGACAATGACTAGTCTTCCAATATTCTTTGTCCATGCTGAAAATGGTTGATGTTCTTTCACTAAAGGAACGGCACATGGACGATGGGATGCAAGAAGAAGGCAGAGAAGAGACTGGAGAGGATACTGCTACAGCAGCACCACCACAGCCTGGACTCGTGGCCTCAGCATGGTCTTTCATTACAACTTTCTTTACATCTCTTATACCAGAAGGACCTAATTAGGTCCTGGACTTGGTGTCCTCTGTTGTTAGAAGCAGAAAGGGGATACCCTGGAGAAAAAGTATTTCAAATAACTGTGCAATCAAATCTCTTTTTATTTTCATTGTTTGTTGTATTATAAGAGGGCTCTGGGTTTTTGTTTTGTGCTCCTAATCATTTTGACTTGCCTATGATATCGATTTTAAGCACAAAGTGGACTTCTAGTTTTTTTTTTTCTTTTAAAACAAAAAGGCAAACGTGAGGAGAATAAAAGGTAAGAGGATGTCTTCCATTTATTTTATGGTCTTTCATAATCACTGTACCT
Organism: Pelodytes ibericus; assembly: GCA_036172795.1. NCBI lineage: Eukaryota > Metazoa > Chordata > Amphibia > Anura > Pelodytidae > Pelodytes > Pelodytes ibericus. The sequence goes on along the minus strand of CM069859.1, from coordinate 165,797,813 downwards.
GTTTTCTTTGAAACACTCAGTGGCTTTGACGTTATATATACAGCATATATAATATTTTTTTTTAATGAGCATTGTTTCATGATCAAAATGGTCTCAAAGAGCCACATTTAACCTCCACTGCTATGTCATATTATATACTTAATTTTAGACTCCTTCAGCTAGAGGTTCTGCTAGAAGGATAATCTGCTATAAAATTATTTTCCATTTGGCAAATAAAACGATAGCAAATGTATGTATAAAGAGGGAAAATTGGTAGGCAAACATAGAATGTGTCGGCAGATAACAACCATTCGGTCCATCTAGTCTGCCCAATTTTCTAAATATTTTCTTAGTCCCCAGTTCCCCATCTGGACCTGTACTATGCTTGGTTAACCTGTATGCAGGGAGGGAAGGGTTCTGATTGCAGGCCTCTCTTTTAACCCACTGTGAAGTTCTAAGGAGATCTCTCTATCAATCCTAAAACTACACCTGCATTCACTAAAACAGTGGCTGGAAGAGGGAACAAGCTACCAGGCTTTGGCTTCTCCAGTTGCTGTGCCATAGGCTACTACCCATCTTTATCTGTGTGTACCATAATATGTAAATTGTTTGCTATTTAATACTTAAATTATCTGGATACAAAATTGTGTTTTCTTTTTTTTTTTTTTTTTAAGTGAGTTTATAATTGTGAGTCTGCTACCAAATATTGTTTGACACAGTGCATTAGTTGTGCGGCAAATGGGGCACAATTTACATCTCAGAAGCCTTTTGATTACAGGTGCCCCTGCTAAACAAAGAAAATAAAAATGAAATAGAATAAATGTGTCAGTAGGCGAAATAGTACAATATCGGGAAAGTAAATTAGTAGCTCTGCGCACTTCACAGTTAAATCACTTGCGCCTAATGGGAAATTAGCACTCTATCCAAAACAGCTCTCCAAAAGTACAATTTTCGTAATTTTTGTGTTAAAGCCTGTGTGCTCCGCTGCCAAAAAAAAGTTCTGAGACATGTTTCTTATAGGACAATTACCCCTCTCCCTTTTCTGTCAAATGGAGAGTCACTGTGCCTGGATTAGCACAATTTTAAGATTTTACTAATAAATATGACGTAAAGTCATGATTTATAATGACACGGAGGCGAGTATTATGCTTATCTCTTTCTTTATTTACCCTTAGCAGCAAAGAGAATGCATTAGAAAAATTTAACCAATGAGAACATACCAAATATATAATATCCCTCCCCTCCTCTATAAAGTCCAGTGTAATAGGAAATACATCCTCTTTCTTTGTGTAAAAACATATAAAAAACATATAAAATCCAACTATTAACGAAAACATCAGCCAAAATTAATCCATAGGAAATCCAATCACGATAAGACTCCAACAGGAGGATCCATCCAGTGAACTGCGAATGAAGAAGATCGGTTCAGGTAACACAACATCGACCAAGGTTTCTGTAAACTGTGAAACATGGGTAACTGGATATGACCACGGGAAACTTCAGGCTAAAAGAACAGAAAAAATACGGTAAAGTATGTGCCAGAAGATGAAATATTAATACTTGACCTTAGTCGAAAAAAACAGTATATAAAAAACATATCATCATCATGAATCATAGGATATATAACATAATCAGGTAAAAACCACGCATAAAGGTAACGGAACCCAACATGGGTGGGAAAATTGTGTTTATTAAAGGTACAATAAACATACAATTTGGGTGGGGATAATACTCGCTTCCGTGTCTTTATAAATCATGACTTTACGTCATATTTATTAGTAAAACCTTCACATTTATAAAGACACGAGGCTCATATTATGCTAGTTCAAAGCTGATCAATCACAGAAGAAGTAAAATGCTCTGCAACTCTGAAATAAAATTCCTTACATGTTGATTCATGTGACCAGTCTGCCGCTTTCAGTAGGTCCTCCAAACGACATCCCAATGTGAATGCTTTGGATGCCATGGCTCCACGTGTAGAATGAGGAGTAAAAACTGTTGGCGAGGGATGTGGTAGAAATGGGAGAATGAGGCCGGCGAAGAGCCAGAAACAATTCCGGACGAGACTGGGTACGGAAAGGCAAAGTCCGTAACTCGTATTCCTTTAAGCACAGGACTGGACATAACTTAGGGTTACGAGGAAACGCTGGGTAAAAAACAGATGTAATTGACGTCTTAGTGCGACGAGAGATATCAAAGGACACACCCTCTGGGGTGAAGGAACGTGCTGAGATATCCAGAGCTCTAACGTCTGATACTCGTTTACACGAGATTAAGCGACATAGCAAAGCTAATTTAGCAGAAAGTTGTTGAAGGCCCAGGCCCCTTCCAGGAGTGAGAGAGTCGTTTGTGAAACGTCTGCGACAAACCAGGGTCCCTTGATATCAGCCATACTATTAGGTGTAACTGACCTGTCGCTAATAGCGGGTGTGGAGACCCGTGGAGGTCGGTGATCAGATCTCTCCAAGATGGAAGGAGACGAGGAAAATCCATGGCCATTTCCAACAGCGTGGGGAACCATGGTTGAGTATCCCACCAAGGGGTCACCAACACCAGTGATGTTCCGCTGCGACGGAGGTGGAGCAGTGTGCGGGATATGAGGCAAAATGGGGGAAAAGCATAATGCCTGTTCGGAGGCCACTATTGCAGGAACGCATCTGTCGCCAGAGCCTCTGGATCTGGTCTCCAACTGTAGAAACGTTGTACATGTGTGTTCAGGCGAGAGGCGAAGAGGTCGATATATAAGGGACCCCAGAGAAGTTCCAATCTGTGGAATAGGGATTGGCGGAGCCGCCAGTCGCTGGAGTCTGTGAAGTGTCGGGAATTCCAGTCTGCGTCCACATTGGATAGGCCTGGAATATGTTCCGCTTGCACCGATATGTTGTGTGCGAGGCAAAAGGTTGTAGCTTGATGGGATAGTGCCAGGGATCTCGTGCCACCCAGGTGGTTGATGTAACGGACTGCAGCGGTGTTGTCCAGACGCAACAGTATGGAGCAGTTCCAAGACGTCCGTGCGAAACTCCGTACTGCAAACTCTCCAGCCAGAAGCTCCAGGCAATTGATATGCAGGTTGCTTTCTTGCAGAGACCAACATCCACCTGTGGATAAGGTGCCGCACTGTCCCGTTCCATGCTTCCATGTGGGTCAACCACCAGGAGAGTTCTTCTCTGGCTCCGTAGTCCAACGGGATGGAATGATCGTAAGTCATCCCGAGTCGTAAGGAACGGATCTTCAACTGTTGCAACGCCCTGTAGTGAAGAGGGCCGGGAAAAATGGCTTGAATAGATGCGGACAGGAGACCGATGATTCGAGCCAGATGGCGCAGGGAGATTAGAGGTAACGAAAGGACTTTCTAAATCTCTTTCTTGATTGATTTCACCTTTGCCTTTGGAAGGTGTAATGAACCGTGGGGTGAGTTGATAGCGAACCCCAGGAACTCCATAGTGCGGGAAGGCGTGAGTATTGATTTTTACAGGTTGATCAAGAAACCCAAGTTCTGGAGGAGATCCATGGTCCAATTCAGATGGGTGTTCAGAGTGGCAAAATCCTGAGACATAATGAGTAAATCGTCCAGGTATATGATGAGACGAACCCCTTTCCTTCTGAGGAAGCCCATAACTGGTTTGAGTAGCTTGGTGAAGCACCAAGGGGCGGAAGAGAGACCGAAGGGGAGACAAGTAAACTGCCAAATTGTGTGATCCCACATGAATTGAAGGTACAGTTCATGATCTGCTGTGACTGGGACTGTCAGGTACGCGTCCTGAAGGTCCAGCTTGACCATCCAGTCTCCCATGAGCAGTAGGTCTCTTAAACAATGAATGCCTTCCATCTTGAAATGTTGGTACATGACGAAGGCATTCAGAGGACGGAGATTGATCACAGGGCGAATACCTCCGCCTTTCTTGGGGACCAGGAATAGATTGCTTAGGAAGCCCAGGGAGGTTGGAGGAACCTTTCTGATTGCTCCTTTCGAGAAAAGGCTGGTGACCTCTTGGGAAACTAATTCTCTGTCCTCTGGGGAGAACCGAATCATATGAGGGGAAGAAACCTGATAAGGGGTTGTCAGGAAATCGATATGATAACCTGTCACCGTCTGTAATACACAAGGGTCTGACGTAATGTCGGCCCAAGCTGGTAGACAAAATCGGAGCCTGCCACCTACTTTTGTAAGGGAGGAAAGGTGAGTTAGCTTGGTCCTTACCGTATGGTCGCCGGGACTGATAGGACCCTCTGGCACCTCGATTCTGCCATGGTCTGCTCCTTTGCAGGAAGAAAGTTGCGGGCGGAGGCCTGCTGTCTGCAAAGGATGTACGTGATGACCCAGGGCCTCGGGATCCAATGAATGGTCCCCTGGAGCCACGGCCGGGCAGACGGCCCCTGTATCTGCCGGCCCCGCCAAAAACCTTTTGTGGTGAAGACTCGTTTCATACTAGATTGAGCCTTATCTATTGCAGTGAAAGTCTGCACAAAAGAGCCTAGCTCCTTTAATGAAGTTATCTCCGAAGAGCATGCCTTTAGCCTGTGGACCTGGTTCATTAGTTGCCATATTAACCAACTTTGGTTCTATTTTTAGGAAGATGGCCTTCCTCCTCTCAACGGCTAAAGCCGTGTTAGCGTTGCCGATAAAGCAAATGACCCGTTGAATCCATCCTTTGATGGCGGGTAAATCAACAGGCGTATCAGTGGATAGGCCTGACTCCACCAGCTCAAATATCTTTGCACAAGGCCCAATGATGTCTAGAACCTTGTCTTGGCACACTAAGTGAAAAATCTAAACCTTTTTTGGTTTTCCAACCTGTCTTGCCCAGGAACTGGGCTATTTTTGGATCCACTTCAGGCGTGTCACAGGCCATATCAGGGACTGTGGGCCTTGGACACTCTGCTCGCAGTTTATTGCGAGAGGCCTTATCAAGGGGATTACGGACCCGGAATGCAATGTATTGTGCAATATGGTCTGTGGGGAACCATTCCGCAGAACGGGGGTGGTGGAGGTTGGTAGGGTCAAACAGAGGTTCGCCCTGGAGATCTATCAATGCCGAGGTCTCTGTAGGGACCAAAGGGGGTACCCGGCCAACTGTTTGCCCGACTGGGAACTCGTCCTCAGATATCAGGACGTCAGGATCTTCTGACTCCTCCAAAGCCTCTTCCGACATCGAGTCAGACTGCGATGAATCATTATCGGCCTTTGCCGATCTCCATGAACGTACTGTTTTAGCCCGGTACCTAGCTCTTTCCCGTGGTGTAACCACGGCATCCTCGGCAGGCGTAGCCTTGCCCATCTTAATCAGCTTGGAAGCATGAGGCATTGTATGATGCGTTTTACATGACGCTTTCTTGCCCGGGGCGGCAGGTAACGCCCGTTTCCCTTTAGAGGGTGGGGGTGTCGGGGCAGCCTTAGAGTGTGTGGCTAAGGCAGAGGAGATAGACTGGGCAATATTAGATGACATCCCCATAGCAGACTGAATTGCCTTGGTCACTGACTTAGACATAGCAGAGTCCAAGTAATTATGTAGATCCTCAGAATCTATAATCTCAGAGGAAGCCTCCTCTATATTGGGAAAAATCCCACCTTGCTGAGCAGCATGCATAATGGGGGATGGAGATGTGACAGGGATCTGACTATCCATAATCATTAACGGCAATACAAGGCAGAGAAAAACAGGCAGAAATAATAGGCAATATCCCCTTAAAGGAGCAAAAAACGGGAGTAAAAACGGAGCAGGCAGTAAGGCTGTGCAGTATCCACTAAGATCAGTGTCACACAGACTTAAAATGACCGCCGCGCATAATATATGCACTATGAGCTACAAGAAAATGGCCACCGTAATGTTAAAACATGAGTCCTCTATGAGGAAAAAAAAAAAAAACGGGCTCCAAGAAAATGGCCGCCGCAATGTTATTTGCACATATGCAGTGGTCCAGAAGCCCGGGAATAAACGGAGAAAAACGGAAAATAGATAAAAACATAGGAAACTGACAGAAAAAAGGTAAAGGGAGAGGAGGGGAACACAACTGAACCCCTGATAGTAACAGAAGATAAACAGCTATGCAAATGAAAACGAACGTAAATGGAAAATAAACGCAATGATAAAGGCAAATAATCAAAACCAATGCAATGATTAAACATAAAATTACATAGCTACAGGAAGATATAAATATATATATATTCCTACATATATAATATAAACATATCAAATATCATAACAATATTCTAGAAAATTATAGATGTACTTAGCTGAGGAAGCAGCAAAGAAAGAGGATGTATTTCCTATTACACTGGACGTTATAGAGGAGGGGAGGGATATTATATATTTGGTATGTTCTCATTGGTTACATTTTTCTAATGCATTCTCTTTGCTGCTGAGGGTAAATAAAGAAAGAGATAAGCATAATATGAGCCTCCGTGTCTTTATAAATTGATAATTGCAGCATGACAAAGACACAAATCCTGGTGTTAAAAGAAGGATGTATTGATCTGATGCCTTGTATAAGTAGTGTTGACTCTTTGAAATGCCTTAAATTATGGCGAAAAAGTAGATAAAAGTAGGTAAACCAGTGCATATGTGTTTACTATGTAGCAAAGCCTGATAATGAAATGGGGTTTTGTAAAGAAAAACAGCACTTTGACACTACTATCTAATGATTCTTATAGGTAAATTGACATTTACATAGTATTGAATTTTTGTTTAGTTTGTAAGTCTTTAGTTAATAAAGATTTGTTTTGGAAGTTTTATACACTGCATAAAATACATATCTGTACTTTTAGGTTTGCCTAGGTTTTCACTACTAGTACACATTTTTAGAGGAAAATTATTTTTAAAATTGTAATTCTATCCTCTCTAAAATAATGTGACCTAATGTGCAAATGAACCGTAAATGTAACACATTAATTTGTATAAGGTTAAATTAGTAAACTCAGACTTAATAGTGCCAAATGTACCATATTATAAACCAGAGTTTAAATAGTTACTTTCAAAAGTGTTTTTTTTACATATCCTCTGCTACAACTGTGCTGCTTATCACTGTAAATTTACAAACACACTGCAAGAAACTTCCTCAATCCGTGCAAAATTAATAATGGGTAATGGTAGATTTTATTTGAAGTGTGTTTTTAGACCATCCAGAACACCAGGTAGGTACATATGCTCTTCCCTGAATTTCACATCCTACTGTGTTAACGACTAGCAACTATAAACCGTGAAAGCCAAGCAGAATTCAGAAAACAGCTCGACCTGACATCCCACAATTTGCATTTGGAAATAGATAGCAGTAGAAATACCTTGGTCAATCTCATTGTTTTTTGTATACAAGTATTTCGTACATCTTGACTGCAAATATACCTCCCCCCAAAAAATAGTTTTATCTTTTAGATGTTCCAGATATTGGGGTTAAAGTTTTAGAAACCATGAAAATTACACGTTTACTGGCTGTTTGTTTTGTTTTGCAGTTTTAGCTATGGACCTGTTCACTGTTTTTTTTAGTCTACTAAAGGAGAGCTATTTACTATTAATGAACTGCAAATATCTGGTATTAATAGCGGAGTTGAAACATCTTTCTAACTTGGCTGATTAAAAGTGAACTGCCAAGTGACGTGCAAAAATCAGGCATTAATGTATTGGCTCCTATATATTTAATACAAAGGGAGGAGGGCATTTATGATACACATTTTAATTTACTCATTTATTTTTTGTCAACTCACTCATCTTTGAATGTTCTATTTAAATATGGTCATTAAAACCTTCCGCTGTCAGTCGCCTACATGTGTGGACAATAAAGCTTTTATTCATGAACGAGACAATTGACAAAGTAACTTTCAAACTTAAGTTGGAAAATCCTCCAATTCAGCTGATGGGAGAATTTTCCTAACTTGGCCACTTTGACCTGAAGTCATGAATAAAAACACATAGAAAGAAGAAAACAAGTCTGTAACAACATTAAAGAAAAGAAAAGAAAATGAACATTTCCTTCTTTTAAAATATTCTTCGATTACTTTTTTATTGTGAAAAATAGTCCTCTTTGCTTATGGTTGTCTGTACAAGAGGTGCACGATCTAATATGCTCACAGCACTACAGTTTTCAAAGACATTTACTGATCTCTTCACACCAACCACTTCACAAGCAAACTGTGTCTGGGCTATGCAGTTTATACTCACAACTCAAAAGACTTTATCAGAGGAATTGGTCTCAAGTGTTTTTCATCAACACATTAGAGCATACTAATTGTAAACTGAACACATTACATATAGTAAGTATGTTGTATGTAAACATTACCTATATGTAATAATCTAAAGTGTGTAATTATGCTTTTTTTAATAATGAATAATTCTGTTATAATAAACTGCTCTGTGAAATATTTATATTTCAAATGGGTTTCATTCAAAGTTAAAAATACGGATATCCTAAATTTGGTGCCTATTTCTGCCAGTAGGTGTCACTGACATTGCACTATCGCTTGCCCACACAATAAATGTCATGGTCTAGATTTTGTGTTTTGAGGGGGGGCGGGCACTTAGCCCATAAAAATCTAAAAATGAGCTACTGAACTTTTAATAAATAGGCACAAATGAAAGAGCTAGAGGCCCTATTATAAGATTATAATTGCATGTTCTTATATTACATATTACTTCCCACCCCCCTGGCACAGAAAGGGTGGCCTGTAAATAAAATATTTCAAAAGAGCATAGGAGGCGTCTGGCTGACTGTCCGCCAATTCAATGCCTCCTTTTCTTGGCACTACTATTGGCAGGATTTTCAAACCAGTCAGCCAATCGGACTTCTCCTGTGCTCTTTTAAAATTCTGGCTGAGATTTCATTCAGGTTTGCTCTCCACTCAGACTTTTTCTTTAACATAAGCGGCTCCTATCACTGCTCTTTCCCTGGCCCCTCATATAGTTACTGGGGCCATTTAGGGAGCCCCTGTGCCCCAGTTTTGACGGGGTTTTTTTCCCCTCTCATTTCTGTTTAATGCAACTTGCCACCTGTAAAGGAGCCTAGTTGCAGGAGGGGGCTTGGACTTCAAAGTTCAACTTGCCTCTTAAGTTGAAATCCCTTTGGGTTTTAGTGAATAGCAATTTTTATTGCTTTAGACTGAAGGGAGTTCGAGATGTGAGATTGATGTGGGGGATAGGTAAGGTAGACTATCCTTTACTAAATAGTGTGAGGTTGATGACTTTTAAAGTGAAAGTGGACCTACCATGTCAAACTCCTCAAACTATTCTTCCATTTTAGTTAATAGACCCCATAGAAATTCCATTTAACAATGCATATTAGAAAAAAATATCCACTGGCATTTTGTAATAAGCAATGGTCTATGTTTCCACACAATCATGTCTATATGGTTCCATGCAAATCAGCCTGCTATAAACCATAAAAACAATAAAAAAATAATATCCCTTATAACTTTAGTCTGATTTTCATGGCTAAAAATGTTGTTAGAAAAAAAGCTGTTAAGAGGTTAATTAAGAATTTAGTTATGGTTCTGCTTCAGTTACCCCGACTAAATATTGTGGATTAAATTTTCGTCTCGTGGGAAGGTGTTCCACTTCCCTGCCCCATTCCACATGTGACCTCTATCCATCCATCCATCAAAAAAAAATGTTTAGTATCTTTACTTAATAATTTACATATGAACAATACACCCTATCTATGTAACACAACCACCCAACGTAATATCTCAAGATGGAGTAGTTATGATGTCTCATGTTCTTGTACGAGACCCTCCTTAAGGGACACTACCACTTACCTAAGCTGTAACTAGATTACCTGTGCATAGGGTTGCCACCTTTTCTTCAAAAAAATACCGGTCTTGGTCTTATATAAGGCAAATCCACGTTTTTTCCCCCCTCTGTTTAAATGACTTGCATATAAAAGAGAAGTGCAGAGCTGAGTAAATCTGTGTGTATTTTAAAAGATACACATCGATTTCACACCAATGGCACAGTTTGCTTTAGTACCACTTTTACACTTCCATGACTGTCCCTCTAGAATAGTAATTATGACGATATGGAACCCTAGAGCAGCCTCTGACCTAGGTGTATTGTCCTGAAGGGGGTCAAGTCAATGACTATATCTCCTCCAGGATGCTGGTCTCAGTAGAGGGACTTTGCAAAGTGAGGCTGAAGGGGCTTTAGTTGGTAGCATGCTGTGACCAAAGCCAGGGCAGTCCTCTACCTACTGGAGAGGGAGGCAGGAATTGACCCCTCTGCCTCCAAGTGCAGCCTTTACAAAGGCTGCCAAGTACTATGCTCAGTGCTGACAGATCCGAAGACTCTGCCGCAGGAATGGACACACACCAGTAAAGGAGTGGAACAGGATTGAACATTTATTTGAAAACCACACAGATATTTACACACAAACAAATATGACATGACTCATTTAAAACAGGTAATTAGGTACAGTAAGGTATAACATAATCACACCTTTAAATACATTTAATGCACACCACATAACAGTAGGACATACAATGGAGAAATCCTGCCTCACACCTCAACAAAGAAGTAACGCATCACACCAACATAATGGCATTACAAACAAAAGGAAGACATACAATAGCAATTCTTAACACTTCCAAATGAACATTGTACAAAACCCCTTAAGCATAATCCTTCACACAAACATTAAAACAAAGTTATTTTCCTGTGTAAAAATGTCATCTGCAGCTAAGTCTTGGGGGGGGGGGGGGGGGGGGGGAACTGGTCTGGGCTGATCACCTTATACCCCAATGAAACACAGGAACCCCAAATCTGTATCCGCATTCAACAGTCTTCAGGGTCCCTAATATTTAGGTACCGGGGGAAAACAGTCCAAACTGTTCCCCTTGCAAGGCCAGGGCCCATAGTCTGTAGGAAGGACTAGCCTTTAGTTCTCTCCAGGACCCACAGAGGGTTATATCACAGTAATGACTTCCAAATCTCATGAGAGCAGGTTAGTCACTCATAAATTGAGAGAGGGAAAAAATAAAAAATGTTGTAATGTAAGCTAGTCAGAGGCTCACATAAAATGTGTAAAATGAAGCCTACAAAACAGGTGTGAGCAGTGGTGTATCTTGGTTTTGTGCTGCCCTAAGCAGACAAATTTTAGGCACCCCCCCTACCCACGATGCACACCTACGACATGACCCATAACCCACGTTGCACACCAAGGACATGCCCCATCACCCCATTACATACACATTGCCAACATTATTTGCCCATAATATTTCCCAGCTAATTTGCCCAATAATATGCCAGTATAATTTGCCATTAATATGCCCCAGCCAATTTGCCCAATAATATGCAAGTATTATTTGCCATTAATAAGTCACAGCCAATTTCCCCAATAATATGCCAGTATTTGCCATTTAATCAGCCCCTGCCAATTTGCCCAATAATATGTTAGTGTTATTTGCCATTAATAAGCCCCAGCTAATTTGCCCAATAATATGCCAGTGTTATTTTCCATGTAATGTTCCCCTGCCAATTTTCCCAATAATATGCCAGTGTTGTTTGCCATTTAATGTGCCCCTGCCAATTTGCCCAATAATATGCCAGTGTTATTTGCCATGTAATGTGCCCCTGCCAATTTTCCCAATAATATGCCAGTGTTATTTGCCATTTAATGTGCCCCTGCTAATTTTCCCAATAATATGCCAGTGTTATTTGCCATTTAATGCGCCCCTGCTAATTTGCCCAATTATATGCCAGTGTTATTTGCCATTTAATGCACCCCTGCTAATTTGCCCAATAACATGCCAGTGTTATTTGCCATTTAATGCGCCCCTGCTAATTTGCCCAATAATATGCCAGTGTTATTTGCCATTTAATATGCCCCTGCCAATTTGCCCAATTATATGCCAGTGTTATTTGCCATGTAATGTGCCCCTGCTAATTTGCCCAATAATATGCCATTGTTATTTGCCATTTAATATGCCCCTGACAATTTGCCCAATTATATGCCATTGTTATTTGCCATTTATTATGCCAGCCAATTTGCCCAATTTATGCCATTGTTATTTGCCATTTAATATGCCAGCCAATTTGCCCAATTTATGCCATTGTTATTTGCCATTTAATATGCCAGCCAATTTGCCCAATTTATGCCATTGTTATTTGCCATTTAATATGCCAGCCAATTTGCCCAATTTATGCCAGTGTTATTTGCCATTTATTAAGCCCCAGCTAATTTCCCCAAATCCCCCCCTCTCCCCAGCACTTACCTTTGTCCCTGGTGGCTAGTGGCAGGCAGCATGGTCTTCTCCATGCTGCCTGTTCGGCTCCCAGGCGATTGTGCCAACAGGTCACGTGACCCGGCGCACATATGACGTCAAAGCGCCCGTCACGTGACTGTCGGCACTTCCGTGTCACACTGCACGGGGAGCCGAACAGGCAGCACGGAGGTTTCTCTGTGCTGCCTTTTCGGCTCCCCGTGCAGCCTGGCAGGCAGAGCGATGGTGATGGTGAGATCCCCCCTCACCTCCGTCTCTGCCTGCAAGTGCGGTCTATTTTTTTTTTTATTTTTTTAAAGGGCCGGGTTTTTATTTTTTTTATTTTTTTTCAGTGCTGGGGGGCGCCCCCCAAAATTTGCCGCCCTAGGCACCCGCCTAGGATGCCTCGCGGTAAATACAGCACTGGGTGTGAGCATGCTTCAGATACAGTGTGATTAACAATACACTGTATACAATAAACTGTCTGCGCTTCTCACCCAAATAAAGTTGTCCCAAATCAGCAGTACTCACAGTTAATGTTCATATAATTTGCTCTGGTGCCTCATAACCATCCATATATTCCAAAGCAATAAGCGCACTCAAGGTTCCTTAATGACAAAACATATTTTATCTTACTGGTAAAAAAAAAATAGCAGTTTTGAACTCTGGTATGGAGCCTTTATCTAGGGTTACCAAATCCTGGTGACCATAAAAAAAGGACACACAGCCTCATCCCTTGCCATTGCACTCACAGGACTGGCCCCCCAGCACCCAATGCACTTATAGGATTTGCCCCAGCAACCATTGGGCTTGCCCCCAGAAACCATTGGACTCACAGGACTTGCCCCAGCACAAATATTACATCCACAGGCGCTGAACTCTGCGCTCCCTGCGCCTCCAAGCAAGCGCGTTGACATGACCCCTGACGCACTGACATGCATAGAGCCCAAGGCAGGAAAAGAGTATGGCTGTGCTCTTGGACAGAGCACAGACATCGGCTGCCATTGCTCCTCACAGAGGGCAGGTGAATGGAAATGATTTTGCTCTCCCCAGCCAGCACCTTTACAAGTAGCATTTTTTTTGTAAAGATTAACATGCAGCTTAATGATTAACTGTAAAAAGGCCTCTACTAGCAAACCCCGGATGTTATGTCAAATAAAAAAATAAAAAACCTTGGACAGACATTTAAATCCTCAAAAAGAGCACATGTCTGGGGAAAAGAGGACGGATGGCCACCCTACTTTTTCAAGGTACTGGTGTCTTATGTTCAGTCACCCCTTGCTAAGAGAATTTCAGGGATTGTTTTGGATATATCCCGCCAGACACTCTCAGGGTTTTTCTGCTCTACCTATTGGTAGGGAGGATTCTACATAGTTTCATTGTTTTATATGGCTATAGTGTGAGTCTTTTGTCCGGTTCTACATACCCCAGGTTAAGCACCTGGTGTTTGTGCTGTTTGCCCACAATCACTGGGAAGCTGCTTAGTGCCTGACCAACTGGCAGCTTCTCCAGGAAGTCATTCATGGAGCCATCATGAGCCATCTTGCCCAAGAGACTCTGTGGCTTCAACTTTCCTCCTGGATGGCTAGTTATTTTCCATCTCTGCTACTTACGTTTTGAAATTCCCTTTGCAATTCTTTCTTTCATGACTAAAGTCCTATGTCCCCAGAGTTTCTTCACTGCTTCCAGACAGGACAGGAAAGCCTCTGTGTTTTCTCTGCAGTATTGGGTTGATCTGCAGATGAGCAAGTTTTATCATCCTGCCTGCATTTTGTTTCTCTTTATCTATCTGAATTCCTTGCTTTTGGCCTGGAGGTAACATCCATATGCAGCCTTGACCATCATTCAAGCTGTAGAAGGCCGGTTGGTGGGAAGCAACCCCTCATTAACAGACTGCTGTTGCAAGGATTCTGTGGCGGGTACTCCCCACTTAAGCGGATAGCAAGCGAGTAGGTCTCTTGCTGTTATAATTCTTGAGTTTATTTATTGGATGTAATACATTTGTTATATTTACTTGACTCTTTCACTTTTTGTTTCTTCTCCTATTCGCCAATCTTTGGTGGTGTACTTCCCCACGGGAATCTGACATTAGCGTGCCTTTTTTTTTTTTATTTTATTTCATATTTATTTATTTAGCTTTTTTAGCATAGAAAAATATTACTTACAAAATTGAAAACATTAAAACAATCATTACACACGTATAACGTACAGCATAGTTAGAGCTTTACAACATTATACATGCTTTTCCGTACGTACAGACAACATTTAAGCCGGTCGTCATGGGTGTGAACCGTACCTTACTCTAAGATTTACAATTTTTCACAATCTCATCAATCCAATTACCCATAAATGGTGGCATTTTTGGAAAGCACTTATACTTATCCATTTTAATCTCTGTACCATTTTTAGTTGGTGCACAATTTGATTTTTAACTTCTGCCCATGAAATTTGTTTTGGGAGTTTCCAGTTTCTAGCTATTAGCATTTTTATTGCTGTAAACAAATGTATTAATATTAATCTATAGTCACGCTCCAGTTTTTCTGGGAACAGATGAAATAAGACTGATTCAGGTTGAATTTTGACATCTGGAATCTTTAGGAGCTCACATACCTTATCTATCATTTTCCAACTGCCACTCAGTTCCTTGCATTCCCACCAAGTGTGTAAAAAATGTCCTACTTCTTTATTACATCTCCAGCATACATCACTTGTTGTTGGATACATTTTTTAAAATCTAGCTGGAACCAAATACCATTTAAATTGATTTTCTCTAATTGCTATATTATGAATTGTTTTAGCATTCATTTTTATTATTTTATGAGTTTTAGAATCTTCCCAACTTTCTCTCCTAAGAAGACTGAGGTCATACTGCGATCCACTAATTTAATATTGTTGGGGACAACCTCTGTCAAGAAGCTCTTAATCCGTAGGTAATTAAAGATTTCTGCTCTTGGTAACTTATATTGTGTTAATATTTGGTAAAAGTGTTTAATCACTCCATTTTCCACAAGACTGTTTATATTTAGTATACCTGCGCTCTTCCATTTCATAAATCTTGGCTATTATACTCAATAATTTCCAGGCTTGCTGTATCCATTATCTTATTACTGAGTCCTAATTTTTTCTTTGTTCTTTCCCAAGCAGCAAACACCTCCTCCACCACGGTTAATCTCTCGGTGCTCCACTGCTTCCCCCAGCCTATCTCACAGCTCCATAGATGTAACATAGAAACATAAAAATTTAGGTTGAAAAAAGACACAAGTCCATCAAGTTCAACCCTTCTACCTATCATTCCAGCTTTTGATCCAAAAGAAGGCAAAAAACCCTAAGGAAGCTATTTAGAATTTTGCCTCCTAGGGGGAAAAATAAATTCTTGACAACAAGGGGCAATCAGATTTCTCCTTGGAGCAATAAGCTCTTTTATTAATGCTTATTCTATTATTAATAGCCATGGATGTTCTGCTTTTCTAAAAAAAAACATCCAGACCATTTTTAAATGCATCTATTGTGGTTGATAGCACTACCTCTCTTGGCAGTGAGTTCCATAACTTTATTGTCCTTACCGTAAAGAATCCCTTCCTGTTTATGAAATCTTTGCTCTTCCAGTCTCAGGGGGGACCTCTTGTTCTCTGTACATTTCTGTTAATGAACAGGTCATGTAAATGTAATTTTTAGCTTTTTTGTGATATATCTCTATAGTTTTTGCCATGGCTGTATATAAGCTGCTTTATTTTGGCTATGGTATACATAAGTCATTATTGCTGCTTCATATAGCTGTTTAATTGATGGCTATCCTAATCCTCCTTTGTTTACATTTTTCGTAAGTTGTCTAGTTCCTAAAGGCATCTTTTTGCCTTTGCTTATGTATTTATTAATTACTACTTGCAGCATGCTCAGCCATGTTTCAAATATCTTGAATTGACAGTGCCACAGTACATATGTCCACTTGGGGATTATATATGCCTTACATTATGCCATCTTTTTCAGTAAGAAGTTTTGTTTCTTTGAATGAAGTGATAAAGTTTCTTTCCATCATATTCTCTATTTTTGCCGTTATTTTTAAACCAAAATAGTTGAGTTCTTGGGATTTGGGAACTAGTTTGCTGAGCGCAGTTCGTAGATTCCATTTGAATTCTTGAGATTTATCACATTAAACGAAAAAATAGCTGCTATTCTTGGATGACACAGTGGTGCACCAATGAAGGGAAAAAATACAAATGAGGAAATATACAGCACTAAATAATAACAGTATATGGTAGGTTTTAGTGACAAGATTACCATGATAGTAAGCTGTGTATAAAAAAGTACACACACACAAATATAAAACTAATAAAATATAAATGTTTAATATACAAATAAATAATCCGGACAAACAATATATATGATATGGACAAAATATCTATCAAAAAACAAAATACATATACAAAAATGAATACACAGTTAAAAAAGTATAAATGTATAAATGCGGAAATGCAGTAAACCGCTTAGATAAAGAATTGAATTCCCTCAGGGGGATGCATACGAGAATCAAATATACAAGTAAGCAAATAAAATTAAAATAGGTATAAAAAACATTAACAACTTAAATTCCCACTGTGTCAGGCTTTCATTTTTACTTTTTTTTCCTTCTCGCGATCGCGTCATTAGGCCACGCCCCTTCACCAGGCCACGCCCCTTCAATGACGCGATCTTCCTGTGACTATAAATAACAGTCTGCAACAGACACAAATCGCTGAGTATTGTCTTTTGCAGCTGTTGTTCCTGACTCCTTAGCTCCAAGCTACCTTAGAGTATCTTGCTACTTTCATTTTTGATTACCTGTTGCTGACCCGGATATCCTCGACCATTCTGATTTCTCCAATCCTGACTTTTGGCTTCCTCACTCGATATTGTTACTCTCTCCAATCCTGACCTTTGGCTTCCTGAATCAAATTGTGTACTTCTCCAATCCTCTGAATACGGACCGTCCCTGTTATCCTGCATTTTTCTCTATCACCTAATCGCAAGTACCTTCCATATCTTCAATCAAGTGTTCCATCATATTTTTTACTTAATACTTCAATCAAGTTACATATATTTTTCCATATTACGTCAAACCATTTATTTTTTCTCTGCAATCAATATCAGTCAGTTTTTTTCTTCTTTTTGCTGCTAAACTTTAATACAAGAATTGCTTAAACGTTATACCTTGTGTGGATTGTCATTTATTTCTGCAGTTGAGTTTCCAAATATTCTTAAAGTCACAGCTACACTGACACACTGCAAAGATGTGCTGACAAAAAAGGGAAGGCGTAAACCTGGCCAGGTAGCTTCAAAATGAGGGACGCGTTTAGATTTCTTCCTCAGCCTCGTATAAACGTTCAGCACATCTCTTACAGTGGGGACTGGATGAGTCATAACCATAGCAACTCATTGGGACCCACAGAGCCGGCACAGTGGGACCCCGATGCGAGCAAGGAGAGACACACTCTAAGAACGTCTGAGGCAGTATAAAATATTTAAGGCATTTATACTATGACAATTTTATGGATCATAATGACTGTGTAAATAAAAGGATTAAAAGATGAATGGAATGACAAATTTCATTCATATTATGAAAATGAATTTAAATTGACAATAAATACGGCATATACATTAACAATACACAAATGGCATGAGATATCATAACTAACCAATATATAAATATGGAAGATGGATAATAACTCAACATCACATCTTGATTTCAATACATATACACTTTACAAAGAGAATTATACCTTAACAGGTTGGTGTTTTTATGTTTATATCTTCTAAGAAGACGTGCTAAAAGTGGTTTTATTGATCCCATAAAGGAGCTTAGCTGGGATAGGACTCCATAGTCTGCTATGAGTGACAAAGCTTTATATCAAGGTCCATTAGAAGGATAGAGAAGCACAGGAGTGTATTATGTATTCATTTTACATGCAATAAACATAATTATTTTAAACAAAATTATTTTGAATATAAGCACAATAAACAGGATTCCAAAACTCTGAATATTTTGCTACATTACAGAAAAATTAGACCGTGATACAGCATCGAAGCAACACATTACACATAATTGTATAATTACAAACATCACTCGAGAAAATGTATCAAATCAAAATGATCATTTAGTCCTCTTGGAACCAACGTATTAAGTAGACATGTGCAAAACTAAAATTTTCGTTTAGTTTTCGTCCATTCGGACGAAAATGTTATTTATTTCGTCTAAAACGAATTTCGTTCATTAATGCATTCGTTTCAGACGAAATTCGTTCATTATTTTAGTTTCGTTCATTATTATTCGTTCGTTTTATAGAATACAATGTAATACTATTGGCTTTCTATAAACCGAACGAGAGCCCCATTCATAAGAAATTCTTATGAATGGGGCTCTCGTTCGGTTCATAGAAAGGCAATAGTATTACTTGTATTCTATAAGCCGAAAGTCTATAAACCGAACGACTTTCGGTTTATAGACTTTTCGGCTTATGGAATACATGTAATCCTATTGCTATTCTATAAACCGAACGACTTTCGGTTTATAGAATAGCCATAGAATTACATGTATTACATAAGCCGAAAGTCTATAAACCGAAAGTCGTTCGGTTTATAGGCTGTCGGCATTTAACTATACAGAGACAGAGTCTCCATTCATAAAATTATGAATGGAGACTTTGTCTCCGTGTAGTAAAATGCCGAAAGCCTATAAACCGAACGATCGGTTAATAGACTTTCGGCTTATGTAATACATGTAATCCTATGGCTATTCTATAAACCGAACGTTCGGTTTATAGAATATCAATAGGAATACATGTATTCCATAAGCCGACAGCCTATAAACCGAACGTTCGGTTTATAGGCTGTGGGCATTTTACTACACGGAGACAAAGTCTCCATTCATAATTTTATGAATGGAGACTCTGTCTCCGTATAGTTAAATGCCGGCTTTTAACTATACGGAGACAAAGTCTCCATTTATAATTTTATGAATGGAGACTCTGTCTCCGTATAGTTAAATGCTATTGTATTCTATAAACCGACTCTATTTCGGCTTATAGAATGCAATAGTACTACGAATGAACGAATGAATGAATGATTTTCGGACGAAAATGCATTCGTCCGAAAACGAATGCACATGTCTAGTATATATTCACATGTAAATTTCTTTTTTAATAAAAAATTATGATATAAAAACTTCTTGTTTTTATTTCCTTTTATGTGACAATGCTGCCTCTCTCTTTCCCTTGCCCCCAGATTTGTCGCTCTCCCCCCCCTTAGTGTTGTCTCTCTCTCACCCTCCCTTTGGCTCCCCCCTCGCTCCCCTTGTGTCTGTCCCTTCCCTCCCCTTCTTTCTCTCTGCCCCCCCCCCCCTTCCTTGTTATTCTGTCCCCCCCTCACCTGTTTCTTGCTCCATGGTGGCTAGTGGGGGCAGCCGGGGGATGTATGCACTATACATAATAGACGGAAGTGTCGGGCAGCATGGAGGTTGTCTGCACGATTCGTGCAGACATCCCCCAGCTGCCCGATTCTCCCTGGTGGCTAGCGAGGCAGCGGAGGATGTCTGCGCGATGAGCGAGACCTCCCCTGCTGCCGCCCGGAACGACCGCCAGGACTTTTATGAGGAAGCCGGAAGTACCCAGCTTCATCATAGAAGTCCCGGCGGTCATGCCAGGCGGCAGCAGGGGAGATCTGCGCTCATCGCGCAGACATCCCCTGCTGTTAGAGAGGGGGATCCAGGTCCTCTGCAGCTCTGCTGGGGACCTGGATCCCAGTCTTATAGTCTGAACTCAATTTGAGGTCAGATTATAAGACGACCTCGATTATAAAAGGGGTATTAACACTTCCCTTGCTGATCACAGTTTCTTTTTACTGTGATCCGTTTCCTTCCAAGTTTATGGACCTCATTTAGTTTTTTCAAAATAAATTTTATTTTGTACATTTTTACTATATTACTTATATTCTTTTCATGTATTAATGTAATTACAGTTAACTCCTACAAGCCTGTGCTGTGATTATGACCAGAGCAAACGTTAACCCATTCGTGACGTTGGGACGTTCTATGCCGTCCTGATTTTAAGTCCCTTAAAGTCGTTAGGACGGCATACTATGTCCTGTGTTAAATAGCTCATATCGCGGCTCGGATCATGCTGCAGGCACTTGCAGCGGGATCCCACCTGTCAGATGAGGCCATTTTAAATGGCCTCAGTCTGACAGGGGAAATTTAGCTGGTGCTCAAAACGAGCACCAGCTACATTTCTCTAAATCGTGCGTGACGTCCGAAAGGCTTGCAATTTTTGGGCAGGGACCCACAGGGTCTATTAAGACCCTGATTGGGTCTCTGCCATAGTGTTCCTGGCTAACGATCACCTTGTGATCAGTGGCCAGGAACAAATCGTGACTTTTGGTGCTTACGTCATTTGGGACGCAAGCACCATGCGTCACAAAGGGGTTAAAACTCTCCACTTTTTTCAATTTATTTTTTAATACTAAATTCAAATCATTTCATGCTATTGGCAATTCTATAAACCGAAATAGAGTCGGTTTATGGAATACCAATAGCAAAATAGCCATTACATAAACCGACATAATAAACGAATTTCGGTTTATGGAATTGGCAATGGCATTCTATAAACCGACTCTATTTCGGTTTATACACAACGTTCGGTTTATAGACTTTCGGCTTATAGAACAGCAATAGCATTACATGTATTCTATAAACCGAACGTCGTTCGTTTTAAAGACTTTCGGCTTATAGAATACATGCAATGCTAATGGCTTTCTATAAACCGAAAGAGTCCCCATTCATACGAATAGGTCAATTGACCTATTCGTATGAATGGGAACTCAATTTCGGTTTATAGGAAGCCAATAGCATTACATGCATTCCATAAACCGAAAGTCATTCATGTCGGTTTATGGAATGTAGTACAATGCTATTGGTATTGTATAAACCGACTCTATTTCGGTTTAGAATGCCAATAGCACGAATGGACGAATGGACGAATGAACTAATGATTTTCGTTTATTAACCATTCGTTCATTCGGATTTTGTTAGTTAAAATTTTCATTATTCGTTTTTCAGACGAATGGACGAAAATGCTATTTTCGTCCGAAAATGCATTCGTCCGAAAACGAATGCACATGTCTAGTATTAAGAGTGAGGATCCAAAATGTTTCCTTCATACACAACACTTTATGTTTGTCACCTTTCCGTGGGCCCAAGAAGATTTGTTCTATTGCTAGGGCTTTTAGTTGTTTATCATCCCTGTTGTGGACATCTCCATGTTTAGATAGAACATGTTTACTATAGCCTCTCCAAATATTGTATCGATGTTCTGACAACCTCTTTCTCAAACATCTGCTTGTTCTCCCCACGTATTGGAGGCCTCAAGGGCACTATCGCCCACCAGCTGATGAAGAAAATTCGAAACGCGTCCTGTGGGGTGTAGCTGTTTTTCTTAGTGCATATCCTAAACTGTTCAATAGACCTGGCCAGGCGAACAGACCCAGTGGGTAAGGTATTTTGTCATTATTAGTTTTTATGTATTATACCATTTATGTACTATTTTTGTAGCCATAGAGGGCTTTTTTATTCTGTCTATTGTTACTTATTCCCAGTGTTTTTTCTATCCATGTGATCACATGTGATTGTCATATTGTGTCTTTTTATGTTTATTTATATATATATATATATATATATATATTCTGTTGCAATAAATTTTGTATATTTTTTTATATATCCTATTGTCCTTGCAGTTCATTTTGCCATACTGTGTTTGTATTTACTATTAGCGCTGTCTCACTTTTATACTGTGTTCTCCTTTTTTGCAGTGGATTTTTCCATTGCATCCTACTATAAGACTAGCTGCTTCAATTTATATTTTCAGTTTGAGTAATTTGCCACTCCCTATACTGATTGGGATTCCTATCCCCACCCTGTGCCTTTCCTGCTTCCAGTGGTTAGTATTGATTTGTGTTTGATTTCTTACCTTTTTCCTGGAGTACGGTCACTATATATACTATATTATTATTATTATTATTATTTTTATTCTCTAGCGCTGTGCCCTATCTTTCTTTCCATTTATTATCATGATAACTAATGGAGTTCAAATATGTATTTTTATCTACTGATTTAAAGAAAGTTTTAGCTGTAAAACAGTTTTTATCTTCATCAACCGATATTGTCATGTCCAAAAAAATCAACCCTGGTCAGACTACATTCATAGAAAAATATTAAGCCGTAGCCATTGGCTTTCAAGTCCTAAAAAATTTAATGAAGTGACTCTAATGAGCCTTTCCAGAGCAAGAACACATCATCAATATATCGTTTATAGAGGAGGAGATTGGCACGGCGATGTGGTCCCTCCTCTTCCCATCTACCCAAAAATAAATTGGCGTAACTGTGGGCAAAACGGGTCCCCATTGCCATGCAACATGTTTGTAAATAGAACTCTCCATGAAACAAAACATAATTAGATTCCAAAATGAAAGACATACATTGTTTCAAGAAATCTCTGTGCCTCATGCTCAAATATTCTTTAGAGTGGAGCATTCTCATTACTCCCTGAATGCCATCCTTGTGTTGGATAGTGGTATACAAGACCTGTATGTGACCACAAATATACCCTGTTGCTATATAGACATTGAGCTATTCTATTCTGTTTCTACCGGAGATATTTGTTTATTTATCCATTCTTGGGCCCAGTATATGCGTCTTGTCATTCTGCCATACTATCAGCTTAGGAGGAAATCCCCACATATATCTTATTCTCTTTTCCCTTAGAGTATCTGCTATTATCTTAAATGTCCTTCTTTTTTGTCTTGTCACTAGGGACAGATCTTGGAAGAAGAATAGGTTTGCAAATGTGGGGTTCTTTGGGAAGTAATCTCTTGAGGCTTTATAAATCTTTTGTTGTACGAAAAAAGAGGAACATCTGATGATCACATCTCTTGGTATTTCTTTCTTTATCCCTCTGGGCTTTATCAATATGTGAGCTCTCTTGATTATATTTTCGTTTGAGGCTTCTGCAATCCCCATATCCAGGAATATATTCAGTAGTGTATAAATTAAGGTAGTCTTTTCTATAGACTGTGCGGTCTTCAGTGTCCACTATTTTTTCTTCAAACTTCTCTACTTTATCTTCCAGGGTTTTTATGGACAGTTTGGTACTTTCTTGCTCCATTTCCATCTCTTCAAACTTTTGTTCTATAGTTGTCAGTCGATTTCTCACTTGGGCTATGTCTCCTTTAATTTCAGAGAAGTTGTTTTTAAGCTCTTGTTTGATCTGAATTAGGTTTCTAGGTTTTCCCCCACCAATTTTTTGCTGTTCATGTTTATTTGTTAATAATGTTATGCAATCAGGCAGTTCATAAAGCAGAGTTTTGCCCCCTCTGTTTTTATGTCAGACCAGGTCACCCTTTTTGACTTAGCTATAAAACAGTATGTTTAGCAATATGTTTAAATGGTGCAAAATATTCAGATAGTGGCTTTCACAGACTCACGGTTGTTTCTCCCTTTTTTGTTTTTCTATCTTAATTTCATTCAGCTTTTCCAGCCATCACCTCTATACGAAGTCTCTCCCCAGCAGTCTCACTAGTCTGCGTCGCCTCGACCAGGCCTCAGCAAGGTCTCAGCACTGCCCCAGTGAGTAGCTTGTGCTTTTTGGAGATGCTTTTATTTTTTCTTCCAGGGTTCCAAGGTTTAGGGGTGTTTGTGTGAGAATATACCTCCGGATACATTGGCGGCTTCTTTATGGGCTGCGTCAGTACCAGGACTCCAGTCACTACGGATCTTCTTGCTTCCTCCCTTCTAGAGTCATGGCATTGCTACGTCATGACGCTCCCCCAGGTTTCTATGTTCTCTGTCACTGGCTCCATCTAGAGTACCTTTTCTATACACTTGGTGATGTCTTTCTCTGTTTCATAGGTCCTACGAGAATGTGAGGAGGCCTTTGAAAGCACAACATTTTCTGCTATATATTTCTATTTATGTACTTTTATACCTTCCAAGACATTTAACTTGTGCTGGATGTCCTAGGAACATGAGAGATGCACAATATAAGTTTTACATGTCTGTTTGAAGGCTAATGCTGGATCTTTTCGCTCTAGACAAGATTTCATGTCCTGGCTGAGGACGGAAATGCAGGTAACTTTTGACATTCTGAGGATCCATCCAGTTCCACCACCTGCTCAGTCTTACCATGTCTGTTTTGTTCTTCAGTCTGGGGGCCATTTGTCTGACTCAGATTAGGCCGTCTTAGTAGATGGTGACCTGTCCTCAGAGGAAGAATTAAATTCTCTGATGATACATCTCTATTCCCGGTGCACGAAATAAACACTTATTATTGTGATGAAGTCTGTCATGAACCACAAAAGAAGGGAGATGTTTTTCAAGGTTTTAAACCTTCCCTGTGCATCATGTTTTGTCTGGAATTATTAAGGATGACGCATCCTGAGTGTAAACGGAATCGGTACAGATGCATTAGAAAAGTCTTTGCCGTCAAAGAAGTTATTCAGACATAGGATAATTTCAAACAAGATGCTTCCATGTTTTAAGGTGATAAGGAGAACTATTGCCTGTGGCTCACATGTTTTAGATCAGATGGAAAAGAAAGCTGAAGGTGCTACTACCGGCTTTTTTCCTATACCGGTTCTGACAAAATTGAGGACATTCTAAAAAAGCATCAATCATATTTGCTTTCAATTTCCTATGTCGTGCCTTACTACAGGTGATCAGGACTCACTCTAATGTGCCACCAAGAAAGGAAAAAGGAGCTCTCAGTAAGTAGTACTGTTTCCTTTTCTCCTTTTTAATAATGTTCATTCCTATCCCTTCTGGCAGTCTTTACATTAGCTGCCTATATCCTAACTTTACCATTACTGGAGAGATTTGACGTTAAGGAAGGAATGGTGTTTTGATTCAGCCAGATTTGTAGAAATCTACATGTGAATAGTGCATTCATAAAGCTTAATCCAAGTTCAATAAACCAAGTTTTAAAATCAATTTTTCAGGAATAAAATATAATTTACGAGGCCTAAATCTGAGATGCTTTCCCAAGTTTGAACTTTCCTATATGTACCTACCCATTGTAATATTAAAGTTTTGTATAAAAGATGTTGTTATTGCCACAATTTACAAACAATAAAGTGGATACCACAATTTTAATGACATCCCATAAATTAATGATCATTAATATAAATCTCTAGTAAAATAGATATATAGAGCACAAGAGGATGCTGAAAAATGTTCATGTAACCTGTATCATCTAGGGAAATATCCTTTACCTTAAAGGGACTGTCAATCCCATGAATTTAGAGAATAAAAAAAATGAAAAATGATCTATACAGTGTGTTTGCAAAAAAAAGCATCCAAGCTCATAAAATATATGTTTTAAATGTTTATGTGGTTTCCTGAGTGCAACATCACCTTGTGATATGAAAATTACACATTTCCCATTGAAAATATGTTCATTTGTAGATCAAGCCACTGGTGATGTCATAAGTAGGAGACACCACCATCACACTGAAAACATATTTTTCTCTTATTTTTTTCCATTTGCTTGCAATTTTGCTAACAAAATGTATAAATTATTTTTCAACATTTTTATTCTCTCCATTCACAGTATAAGCAATGCTTCGGTTGACAGTGTCCCTTTAATGAGAATAGATTTAGTTTGGAAGACTGTAAAAGTGCAATTAATTATGCATGGCAGCAGCATAGGATTTAATTCTGTTTAAAGTCCTCTAAGTGAAAATTGGGGTAAGTCAAATAAAATCCTCTGCAGACAAAAAGGGCTATTTATCATATTGACGTTCTATAATATTGGATGGCTCTCATAAGGAAACATTACCCTACATTCTAGATTGCAAAGTGTTTTCTACAAGGTACAGGTTGAGTATCCCTTATCCAAAATGCTTGGGACCAGAAATATTATGTATAATGTATAATTTTCACCAACAAGATATATTAAAACCTTTCAGCATTCATGAAAAACAGTAGTATCAATGCAAATACAGCATAGCGCGAATAACTCACTGTTACTGTGATGTAGTTATGATGTGAGGCATCGTTGGGAACCTGCCGTTACCGCATCTGGCCTGCACATGCGCCATTGTTTTACACTTTGTCGGTGTGGGGTAATCTGAGCATGGATGGAATGGCTACATCACAGCTTAAGGGGGCCGGACATTGAATAAACTGTTGTGCGCCTGCATTCTGACTGGTGTGTGTGGAATCTGCAACTTTTGGTAAAATCCGAAAAAAAAACTTGAAAAAAGATCCTGTTGGATGGAAACTCTGCTTCTTCTGGAATAAATCCACTTCACTGCAAGTGCTGGTCTATGTGTAGATTTTTTCTGTATTTGGAGATCGGGGTGGAGATCCTAATAGAGTGCAAACCTGCTATATCATTTTTTAGATATACGGTAGGGACCTAGCCCACCCAAGAATCTATAATCCCACATGTTGATACCTGAAACATGTTATGTAACCAGTCACTAATCTTTTCCATCAAGGACAAACGGTCGCCAGGCAATGCACTGATATTTCTACTTGTATATAGCTTAAGGTTTAGGATACCCTTTCAAACTTAATTTCCATGAGTGAGGAAAGTATAAAACACTTTCTGTATGCTTTGGTTAATTAACTAGTTGTCTAGCAGCACATTTGGTGAGTAATCCCATCTTCCAATCAGATTAGAATATATAAACATATGCGTAACTGCTTCAGAAACGATGCATGACCCTGCAATTAAACTAAGCTTTATATCTTGTCACTGTGGAAATTATCGTCAATCAATGAAAGCTTCTAAAATTAGAATGTTACAGTATATGATGATATTTTATAACTGGAAGGGCAATTTACACAGAATGATCATTATAATAAAAAGGGTGTCTTGCGGCTTCTGTTTACAGGTACTATACTAGGGCACGACTAAATGCACGTGTGTTTTCAGATCCTTACATGTTGAAGAATAACAGGACAGGACTAAATGTACATGTGTGTTTATAGATCCTTATATATTGAAGATGAATTTACAAATTACATTTTATTTTGTTTGCCAATAAAATAAGAACTATGTATTAAAATGAAGTGTTTGCATAGGATGTCCAGGGGTCGTGGGCACATGCAGTGGGTTGCTGGTCAGCTATGACCATTGCCTTTTCTTTCCAATGCATGTTCGTATAGGAGAATTAATGTTTTTTAAGCCATCACTATTATAACTACAAAAAAGAGAAAAAAAAGACGTAATGGGAAAAAAGATTAGTTAACAAATATGGAATCATCCGTAGTAGATATGGTTACTCTTAAAAATGCATCCTGCGAATATCAGACATATTTAACTTTAAAAACATAAACTTAAAAATATATGCAACATATCAAAAACATACGACCTGCAATCCTGAGCAGGAAAACATTGTAAATTGTTCAAGGTCAAATTTGATGTAATATTTGTAACATAAATACAATAAAATGTAGAAATGTATTACTTATTAAAATGTATACAATAAAAACAGGCTTTACATCCATTGTGCTATGACATTCGGCGAATGGAATATGTCAAATAAACATGGGAAGTGTCCCTGTTAGGGCATGACTTTGATGGATCCTTTCAAACCAGCTCCATGGCGCATTATTTTTTGTTTTTAAGATTGATTTTTTTTTTAAATTAACAAAAAGAATAACTGTTAAAGAACCATCTGAAGTAAAATAATAATAAATGAAACCTATTATTTAAAAAAACTACTTTTTCCACAACAAAATCAACAAAACATCCACCAAAACAGTATGAGTTGCAGCATCTCAACCAAATCCTTTAACAACATATGCAGAGTAAAAAGGAACATAAATGCTGTCCATTTTGCTAAATGATCTTTAGAACACGGAAATTGCCCTGTGAATAACAAAGATAATAATAAAGTATTTTAGGTACATTAGTATATTTTCTCGCCTTTAAGTACATCTTTAAGATGTTACCGTTTCCCAATCTATTGGTACTATCTACCGCAGAAGGATAAAGAGCTAAGTTGCCTTCCAATAGAGAGTCTACTCAATAAAAAGAGAATTGCAAGGAATTAAGAGGGGAATTTCAAGCTTTAGGCCAAAGTAGTTGAGCTGGAAAAATTATTTTTAACTAGGTCCGTCCTGTCTGCCCCCAGTTCTTCCGCCACTATGCTTCCTGTGCTCTGGAGGCTGTACTAGATTGCCTCATCATAGAGTCAATCAGGAACTGCTAAGGTGATCTGGATCTGCCTCCCTCTCCTCCCTTTTGTTTTATTGAGGGAGAGAGACAGATCAGTGTATAAGCTAGTTAAAATAAAAAAAATAAACTAAAATGTTTAGACACAAGGGCTTTTATAAAAAAAATATTCTCTGTGTTTGACCCCTTCCCTGCCATTGATCACTGCATAAGCTTGCAAAGGAGCACATTTTTTAGGGGTTAATTTTTTTGTACTGTTATTTACTACAGTACTACAAAGACTCTTCCAAGAGCTTTAAATCCCATCTTTCCCATAGATCACTGCTTAGGCATTGATATTGTTGCAAAGCAATTTTTAGCTGTTTGCATATTTTTTTTACATGCAGTATGAGTTAATTATACCCGCTAGGGGGTTTTGAGGTTTTTTGAAGTTGTCTGAGAGCATGTATAGTGATCAGTAATAGCCAAATAGTGGCAAATGGGGTGTGGTGATTGCTCAGATGAGCATCACCATTTGCTTGGTCAGGTTAATATTTGTGAATATTGATCTGACCAATATGGATCTGCTTCCCTCTCCTCACTTATATTTTTGTGAGGGAGAGAGACAGATCAGTATTAATGGTAAAATAAAATGTACTAAAAATATATATATAGTAGAAATGCCATTCCATGTGTATTATCCCCTCCCCTGCCATATGCAGTGATCTTGCATAGGAGCACATTTTTTAGCTGTCTGCATTTTTTAGGGGTTCATTTCTTTGTACTGTCATCTATTACAGTACTACAAAGGCTCTTCTAAGAGCTATTAACCCTTTCTTTCTCACTGCTTAGGCACTGATTCTGAGGCCGCTGACTCAGGGTGCAATTTTGACCCTGGTCAGTGTTCTGATACATTATCTAGTGATGTATCAGTGGCTGTTGACCCTTTCCCATAAGGATTTTTTGGGTGTCTACTAGGGATCGACCGATTATCGGATTAACCGATATTATCGGCCGATATTCACAGTTTCCTAAACTATCGGTATCGGCATCTAACTTTACCGATAATGCCGATAATATTGACACTAAGGCTAAGCAGTTAGGCAACAAATATAGCTTAACCCCTTGCCGACAAAGGACGTGCCAGGCACGTCCTGGGAGAATCTCCCTTAATGACAATCAACGATCGCGAAAACCGCTTTAACAGTGGTCCTTTGCACCGATATTTCTATTTTGGGACCCCCACGATCGCCCCACGGAGCGATCGTGGGGAGCCATATTGACGGAGCATGCTGGTCTGCCGGTCTGAGCTTCGGAAGTGAAAGTAACTTCACTTCCGTCGCTCTGAATATGCTACTTGACTACCCCTAGTGGTAGTTTAGTAGCATTGCAATGGAAAATAATTAAAATACATATTTAATTAAATAAAAATAGGTTATTTAGCTATATTAGCCTATAGGGTTAAAATTAAATATTTTTTAGCATAAGGGATAGGGTTAAAATTAAATTAAAGTTAAAAAATATTAAGGGATATAATAAGGATTAGAGTTGGGGTTAAATTTAGTGTTAGGGTTAAATTTTGGGTTCGGGTTGGGGTCAAAAGATCAATATAGGAAAAAAACAAAAAACACTATTTTTGGTTTTTGCCCCATAACTCGCAAA
The DNA here is from genome assembly GCA_036172795.1 of Pelodytes ibericus. Taxonomy (NCBI): domain Eukaryota; kingdom Metazoa; phylum Chordata; class Amphibia; order Anura; family Pelodytidae; genus Pelodytes; species Pelodytes ibericus. The sequence goes on along the minus strand of CM069859.1, from coordinate 165,767,810 downwards.
AAAATACCGAAAAATATGGAAACATGCATATTTTTGAACTCGGGACAACATTTACAAACTATTTAGCCGGGGTCTTTTTTAATGATTTTATTTGTGTAAATTATATTTTAGGTCAAAGTTAGAAAAAGTGGTTTTTTTTAAATTTTTCATCATATTTTATGATTTTTTTTGTAGTAAATTATAAGATATGATGAACATAATGGTATCTAATGAAAGCCCTTCTTATGACGATAAAAACAACAAATAATTTGTGTGGGTACTGTATGTGAGAAAGCAAAAAATTACAGCTAAACACAAACACCCTAGAAATGTCAAAACAGCCATTGTCACCAAGGGAAAGTCAAGGTGAAAATGTCTTGTCACTAAGGGGTTAATTAAGCTGTTTTGATGCCTTGCTTATATTTACTGTAGTGTCCCTTTGATATAATTGCCTATGTCATTGCTGCTCATTTTACTAAGATTTAATCTAAGTATGGACTATGTGCAATTGAACATTGTTGTTCTTGTTACCTTTTGACTGATATTTATTTAAAAAAAAAAAAAAAAAGTGGTCCAATTTGTTGTATTTGACCATATCACCATTGTTTTGCTGCATTATTTATTTTTATTTAGCAATGAAAAAGATTTACAAAAAAAAGCTAAACGTTAACAATAAACATGTTCATTTAACAGCAGATTTGTGTAGAAATTGTTTTTTTTCCCAAAAAATTAAAATGCACGAAATATCGGTATAAGTTATCGGCTATCGGCCTGAAAGTTCACAGGTTATCGGTATCGGTTTCGGCTCTAAAAAATCAATATCGGTCGATCCCTAGTGTCTACTTATCAAAAATATGTGGTTTGGTGGGTAAATTACATTTGCTGGGTTCAAAGATACCCCAAATAGGACATGGGCGCAGGTTGACAACATGTCAAAATTCAAACTTGGAGAAATGAGATGCGCACCTCCCATTGTGGCCATTTACCCCTCCCCCCCCAACAACCCAAGAAATCTACTCATGGATGGTATCCCTGTACTCAGGAGATGTTGATGGACACATATTAAGGTGATGTCTAGCAGTGACTTATAACAGGATCTATGAAGGCATATCTGAAATACAATGCATGTGAAAAAATAAAACAATTACTACCCAAAACTTTGACAAAGGCTGGTGGTAGAATTAGTACATGGAAATTGTTAAAATACCACCATTTGAAATAACCTATGGTATACCATTTGAAATAACCTAAGGTGTCTTGTTTTCAAAAACACATGGTTTGATTGGGATGTATCATACATGTATGTATCATACATTGGCCAGCTTTAAAAATAGAACAAGGGGTGAGAGAGGAGAGAACATGGGGTGTGAGGAGAGAACACTGATTTGGAGAAAAGAGAACACTGACCGGTGGGGAGAGAACAAGGGGTGAGAGAATGGGGAGAGAGAGAGAGGAGAGAACATGGGGAGAGAGGAGAGGACAGTGATGGGGGAGAAGAAAGAACACTGAAGGGAGGAAAAGAGAGAACACTGATGGGTGAGGGGACAGGAGAGAACACTGAAGGGGAGAGAGGAGAGAACACACATGGGGAGAGGAGGAAAAAAGACAGCTATGTGGAAGAGGATAGAGACAACAACTGGGAAGAGGAGAGACATACATGGGTAGGAGTTACAAAGAGACAGTCATAGGAGGTAGAGGAGAGAGACAGACACAGGAAAGAAGAGGAGAGACGGACATGGGAAGGATAAAGACAGACATGGGAAATAGAGAGAGACATGGGAAGGAAGAGGAGACAGGCAGACATGGGAAGGCAGAGGAGAGGCAGCCATGGGATGGGAGAGGAGAGAGACAGAAATGGTAAGGAAGAGAGACACACAGACATGGGAATGGAGAGGAGAGAGACAGAAATGGTAAGGAAGAGAGACAGACCAACATGGGATGGAAGAGGAGAGACAGACAGACATGGAAAGGAAGAGGAGAGAGAGACAAACATGGAAAGCGATGGGAGAGAGGCCGACATGGGAAATAAGAGGATACAAAGACATACATGAGAAGGAAGAGAGACAGGTGGACATGGGAAGGGAGAGAAGTGTGATAGACATGGAAAATGAGAGGAGTGAGACAGACAGACATGGGAAAGGAGAAGGGAGCGACAGAAGGATATGGGGGAGAGGAATAGACAGACAGACATGTGCCCCTCCTGAGATCAGACTCTGTATCCGCCCCTGCAGCACACCTCAGTAGAATCCGATGCTTGGTCAGGACCTTCACCCCAGTCCTCAATAATAAGAAAATGCAAGGAGAGACCAGCAACCGGTGTATAAAAAGGAAATTTTTGCCAGTGTACAAAGCAAGTTTTCAACCTCCAGTGAGTTCTTTATTGAGCTAATCATGTGTGAATCAGTGTGATTATATATACATCCATCAACTAAACACAGATGATTAAGGGGCGTGCAACAAAGCCCAAGTTAAACACAGCAACAGTAATATACAAAACAGATGTAATTTGCAAAATAAATCAATCCCCAGAACAAGCGTCCTGGATTTTTTTAGTTGAAAGTAAAGGTTCAACCGCCTGCATTCACAAGTATGTATATAAATCCAAGTCCAAAGAGAAAATTGGATGTGAGGAAATAATAATGGCACACATCTACAAATAGCAAAAAGACAAAATCCCTCAATAAATTATCATTGAATGCAATTTTATTGTCTAGAATAGGTGGACAGGACCACTGAGGTGTGAATGGCCTTTCACCCATTTAAAGTGTTCTCAGTTTCATAGCTTCCAAATCAATAACATTTTTATTTTTATATGAAAAGTTGATGAAAGTGTTGCTGATAAAAGAACTTAAATTCCATGGACGGCCGTTGTCTGAAAATGTTAATGAGAATCTGTGTGTAAAATAAAAAGCCAACAAGATAATTGTTGCTCACCCAAGATTATAGGAAAATAAATTAATACAATTAGCATTCGATGTTGCTAAAACCTTTGCAGATTCTAGCCTCCAACAAAGATTAGCATTGCCTGTTTGAGGCTTACCAGAGTTTTATGTTTCATATGAGTTTTTTAATCTTGTAGATTAATGGTAAGGAAGAGATGGTATCAGGTCTCTCCTGGACAAATCGAGACAAAGAAGGATGCCACGTAAGATGGATACATCAATGTTATTATTATTGAAGGCCTTTTGATCTGTTCATGCCTAGAATAAAAGCTAATGATGCTTGTTTACAATATATTTTCCACTCTGTCAAGTCAAAACAGTGTTACACAGCCTTGATGGGATAACGGAACAATACACAGCAATATTAAATCAAAACGATTTGTGCAGATTGATGAAATCTCTTGACTCTGTGGTACTGATTTACTCATTTTTTTAATTATCTTTCCATCATGCTTCATTTATAAGATATCATTAAAAAGCCTCTCTCTTACATTTGTACATGTGCTCTCTGTAATTACATGACATCTAGGGATGGTCTCCTAATCATACCTAAGAGCACAATGAACTGGATAAAGGACAAGGAAGTGATGGAGCCTGTCACTACCTGATTTAGCACTGCTGCTCAGGGGCAAATTTGAAGAGATCCCCTAAACTGGTCAGCATGTTGAGAGGACTATAATGTGTTTGTTTCATTGCCCCATTGCACCCCTCTACACTGACTGACATACTCAAGCACTTTAACACTACACACAGCTCACAGAATGTGTGCTGACACAAGCACACACTTCAAACTACGCAGTGAACCACCTAAGATGTGGGCCCACCTGCGGTGCCAAGGATGGTGGTAACTAAAGAACGAGAGCTAACCTTTTGAATCCAACAAGTGCAAATGTAGACTTCAGTAGTAGTGACTTATATTTGGCAAACAGTAGACTTTCCTACAAGGGGGAATAACCCGGGCTCCTACAGGTGACAGTATCAGCTGGGCAGTATTACCTTGTCATGTGTGAGCTCTCTGGGGCATCATCCACCGACCACTCATCAACAGTGCAGGTGAAATGATAAAAATATTTTCCAAAGGAAACAGACTGAAGCTGGCACTCTGGTTTATAGAGTGAGTAAATGATTTAATGAGCACAACAGTGTAACGGTGGGCGGATAGAAACACTTGACGCGTTTTGAGTCTACTGACTCTTAATCACAAGTGGCACTACGTGTGGAAAGAGATACATGGGGAGAACCTCCAGATCTTTACACATACATGTGGAAGAACAAATCAGGGCCATAAAAAGTGGATGTACTAAACACAGTGTCTCAGTACACTATACTGAATGCCATAAAAAGAACCCAAAGGGCATGACATTTTTGGGGATCAAATATGTAACCAGTCACTGCAGGGGGGGAAATTTGGAGAAAAAATTGGCACAGACAGAGATGAGATGGATATTCTCCCTAAACGGTCTCTTTCCACACGGTTTAAATGCTGATTTTATGTCACTTTCTGTAAAAATAACAGCTTGAAAATTGTCTTTTGTGATACTAAGAATATTTTCTACCACTAGACTGGAACCTGAATGTAAGCAAAGACCTCCTTTCCTTTTTCAGATGCTTGATAGTTAGAATAGTAAGTTTAATGTATTAGAGTAATCGGTAAATAACTGTAAATATGTAAATGTACTCCATGGACATTAGCGCTCAATGTTCTGCAAACAAAAAGCAAGTTTTATATGTTTTTTTTCCCTCTAAAATAATAATCATATGTAAAATAGTAATTGAACACGTTGTAAAGGAACAATGTGGGAATCTGCATGAAAGCATCTTAATATTTTAAAATTTTTTTGTACGTTTTTATATTTTTGTACTTTTTGCATTTTTATGCTACCATGCAAATTATTATTGCATTTTTATTTTTTGATCATATAATAATGATGCATTATAATGTCAAAGCACATAAATAAATCTTGTTCCACTTCAATATATATAAATATATATTTTGATCATAATGCATTTTCCTTTTTTAATTAGTTATATCCATATAGGACCCCATAAAGAAAAATATCTATGAGAATAAAGTTTTTAACTACGTTTTTGACCATGTCTTTGCTTAAATACAAAATATGTTTGACTAATGTGTGTATAAATAAAAATATCTTTATATGTGAATCCCACATTGTCATTAAATAAAATGTTGTTTTAAAATACATGTTGTAATGGTACAAGCTATGAAGTAATACAACTCTTAAGACTGTTAAGTGCAATAATTAGCGACCACTAACAACATAAGGCATGAAAACGGAGAGCAGCAGGGCGTTTAAGGCACGGCAGGAGATGAAGAGTACGTGCATGAGGAAGCTACCTGTAGCGAAACGTGTAGATGGAAGGGGAGGAGCCATAATCAGAGTCCCGGAAGAGTGAATAGAGTCCTCTGAAGCAGCTCGGCTGAACACATATGCGGTTAACTACAGACTTTGATGTAAGCACCCTTTGCACAGTCTTTATTAATACTGCTTTCTTAAATGTAACCTTTGTGTGCTTCTCCTCCGTTTCTCTTCGTCTTGCCACCTGCCTGCTTGAGAATAAACATCTATATTTTTTCTGCTGAATTACTGACTGGTTTGTTTGAACCTAGACTAATAGCCTCTCCTACATGTGAGTGGAATCACTCTGGGGGGCATTATTGCATAAAAAAAGGGGAATTATTGAAAACAGTCTATACTATACCCTGTATTTCTCTATCTTTTCTATTTTAATGATGTATACCAGCTAAACAGTGGAAAAAGATAAAAGATAAGTCTGTAAATGTTTTGTCTAAATGTGCACACCCTCATTAATTTTTTTTTTAACCAATTTAACCATTTGAGGTGTACACCCCTTTGAGTGGCTGCTGCACAAAGACTATATATCTTCCTTAGCGCCATTTTGCTCACTTTATTTTGAATCAAATTGTAATCCCCAAGTATCTAATCCAGTCAGATGAACAATCAAAATGTGTTCTTTCTTTAAGGTAGTTTAGCTGGGTCTCTGGCACCTTAAACAAGCAATTTAGTCAGATTTAGTTTATAATTTGAGAATTGTGCAAAATCTTGAATAGACAATAAAGCAGCTGGTATTGAAGTGACCAGTGATATTAAAGTCAACAATACATCATCTGCATATAATGTAATTTTAAATTCTTGTGTAGAACATTTGCTCCCTTTAATTTCTTTATGCAATCTAATTAGGGCTGCCATTCGTTCGATCGATAAGAGTCGGTCCAGTGGGCACCCCTGCCTGGTGCTGTTTTTTTATTTCAAACAGTTCTGACTTCATCCCTGGCAATATGGCAATATATTCATCCTTAGGGGATGAATATATTGCCGTAGAGTAATTCCTAAAATAACCAGTCCAAAGGAATCTAAGGTATGATTAAGAAAGTACCAATTAACCAGATTGAATGTCTTCTCGGCATCCAAGGCTATGAAGGCCGCTGGTACCTTCTTACTTTGTAGTCTGGATATTAAGTAAAACATTTTACGTGTGTTATCTTCTGCTGAATGACCGTTAATAAATCAGGACTGATATACATATATTAAATATGCAATAACTGTGTTCAAAATTTTCAAGAATATTTTTGTGTCAAGGTTGATCAAAGATATTGGTCACTAGTTAGTAATGGTTTTTGTATCTTTTCGTTTTTTGGTATTGGACTAATTGATGCATTCAGCATTTCTTCTGGGAACTTCTTATCAGTATCGATATCATTGAACAACCTTGTTAGCAATGGTGATAATATGTATCCAAGGTTTGGTAAAATATAGTGGCATATCCATCTGGACCTGGTGCTTTCATTTTTTTCAGGGTTCTAATTACTTCCCTTAATTCTAATGAAAAATGGGAATTAAGGTTTTCCAAATTATCTTCTGAGATCTTTGGTAATCCTAAAGAACGAAGAAATGTAAACATTTTCTGATCATCCATATTAGATTCTGGAAGATTATATAAAGAACTATAATAGTCCCCAAAAGCTTTACCAATCATGGTTGGAGAAAGGTGGGTTTTGTTTTTGTAAATGATCTTATCAATTCAAGTTGGGTCTATTATTATAATAGGGATTTTGTACTAATTCTAGAAACACCAGGACGTGGTCAGACCAGGTGATGCTACCAATCGTGGATGCCTTACAGGATTTGAGAAATTGAGTATAGGTAAAAAAAGTCATCGATCCCGGAATGGGAATGTTGAATATCTGAGTAGTAAAGTAAAATCCTTCTCCTGGGGGTGCAGAACCCTCCAGACATCATATAAGTTGTTTTTACTACTAAAATTTAAAAAATTATGTGTGCCCCTCTTCAGTTTTGGATCTACATTTTTCCCCTGTTTTATCCAATTTCATATCTGATATGCTGTTAACATGTCAGGCACTTCCAGCCGGCAACTCCGTCACCAACAAAGGACATGCCTGGCATGTCCTGCGGTGGAAAGAGCAGTTTTCACAATCAGTGATTGCGAAAACTGCTCTGGCGGTGCTGCTCTATTGCATCGATTTTGAGGCATTAGGCAGCACCGAAAATTGTCTTCTGGTGCACCATATTGGAGAGCAGCATGGTCAAATATCGGATGTGAACACTCACTTCTGTCTCTCTGATGCTATTGCTAGACTGCCCTTAGAGGCAGTCAGCAACATTGGAATTAAAAAATGACTTAATTAGCTAAAATCTAGGTTTAGGGTTTGAATAATGGCGAGAGTTACAATTAGCAACGTGTTTTGACAGGGATCCTCAGGAACTCTGAGGAAGATGATCGCCGGAATCTAGTGTAATTGCAATAACATCGTGACGCTGCTCTTCAACGACGGAGTGTGCCCACATCAATGAAGGCTCTGTTTATCCTGGACTCTGGGACGATGTACCAGCATTCAGTCTATTTTATCTCCACCTTTTAAACATTTTCATTGATTATATTACATTATTAAAATATCGCTATATTTTTTTAACACATTGAGTGTTTCATAGCTCTTTTCATTTAAGTGGATCTTCATTGACACAGGAATCCATCAACCACGTTAATTATATGTGCAGTAAGTTCTCCATTATAAACTGGAGCCCAGTTTGTGAGTACCCATTCACTACCATATTTTTATTTTCAATTAGAGTATGTTTTTCTTAATGTCTCATCATATGTTTTTTGTAGTGAATTTTATAATTTGATGAAAATAATGGTATCTAAAGAAAGGCCTTCTTATGGTGATAAAAACAATATTTAATTTGTGTGGGTACCGTAAATGGGAAAGAAGAAAATGACAGCTAAACAAATACAGCTCAGAAATGTTAATACAGCCCGTCATCAAGGGTAAGACACGACCAAAAAGACATGTCACTAATGGGTTAAAGAATAGGATATTTAACATGCCTACACTTAATGCAATCTTTCAGCAAAATGTAACTTATTTTTGCCGATGTGTCATTTAAAAGACTTTTATACTTATTATCCGTGTTATAAATGCAATATATATTTTTGATTGCTATTTGTTTTTATTTTATGCTGTATTTGAGTACTAATTCAGATGCTTTACTGAAATTTCCCATGATTCACATTCACTTTTGCAGCTGGGTAATAGGAGTTTTGTATTTTTGTAGACATCCCACCATAGCACAAACAACAGTATGTTTGTTTTTAAAACTTACTGCACAATTCATTTATCCCATATATCCAGAGGCTGAACTTCTGGAGCAATTAAGATGTTACAGACTGTTATATTGGGAAGGCAATAAAAAAAGATAAATTTAATAGACAAACAAAAAAATTCTGTTTACAAATGCCATTTACCGGAAGACATCATATAAAAATGGACATCGAGTTATAAATCTGTCCCCTGTATGATTTTATAGACTATGTGATTTCTGCTCAGAAGCATAATTAAATGATGGCACAAAATGTTAAACAGGGATCTGACAAGTGATGTTTCTTTATTAAAACATAGAGTATTACAGTATATGAGAGCCAACTGGCTAACCTATTATGCCCACAACAAAAGCTCAAGACAGTCTATTTAGCCTTTATCACTAGAAGACTATTCCGGATAGTATTCCAGATACTTACTATTATTTAGTCACTTGTCCATAATTTGTCGACCTTTTAAATTGTGACTTCTTGTACCAGCAATCCTGTTTTTATGACAATGCTTCTTGTTTAAACTTTATTTAATGATTTAAAAAGGGATTAAACCCTTTATAATTGTTTGCACTAAACAATGTAGAGTGTTTTTTGGTAACTTATAGACAATTCTTCAGAACTCGTAGAACAATAGTGGATATTAATACTAGTTGGCTGAAAATGATCCCTCACTAGACAAAAGTCCTCTTGATGAGATGACATAGGGAAACTATACCATAAACGTCATATGATCACCCAACTTAACTTGAACATGAAAGCTCCAAATTGCTAAACTCAATGGAAGCTCAGTGGTGCTGCTTGTTTTTTTTGTTTCATCTGCAATAAAATATACCTTCTCATCTAAGTAACACAGCTACCATGCAAAACTTAATTTTACCAGAAAGTGTGACTATGGGTTTCTGCAAGATTATTTCCTGGGGAGACAAAGGTGTATAGAATATTCTCCCCCATCCCCTTAATACCTCCTTCCCTCCTTCCCATTGCCTACCTTTGTTGGCCTGGGGAAAAAAATTCTCTGCTGGGAGGTAAATGTTAGTTACCCATAAATAGGAAAGAAATATGGGGGGATGGGACTCTTCTGCGCTGCCACTTCAGCGCAGATACTTCATCGCGGTGGTTTGAACGCGTTCCTGTTCAGACCCACCTCTTCTTCGACCGTCTTCCAGCGCCGCCTCTTTCATCGCGGAAGTTTCATCGCCGGGTTACTGGGTTCTTCATCGTCGTTGTTGTAATAATGTATTTATTATGTTTTTAAATGTTTATTAATGTTTATATTAATTTTTTAATGTTTATTAATGTTTATTAATGTTTATATTAATTTTTTTAATGTGTATTAATGTTGATTAATGTTTATATTCATTTTTTTAATGTTTATTAATGTTTATATTAAATCTTTAAATGTTTATTAATTTATTAAATGTTTATTAATGTTTATATTCATTTTTTAAATATTTATAAATTTTTTAAATGTTTATTAATGTTTTTAAATGTTTACTAATATTTTTATCAATGTTTTGTCTTCAATACATTTTTATTAATGTTTATTAATGTTTCATTCATGTTTATTAATGTTTTTACATGTTCATTCATATTTGGATAAATTATTTAATAAAACAACGCAGGCAGCATGGTCAATGAGAGGGTTAACCAGACTGAACCCTCTCATTGACCATGCAGCCAAGCAATGCTTGGTAAGGTTGCTGCGAGGTAAGTGCGACGTTGGACAGTCCTAGACCCAGAAATATGGCCGTGGTAGTAGTGGCTAACAATCCCTGTGATTCTCAGCATTCTGGGAACATTAATAATTATGTGCTGTGCTAGTACTGTCTGAGGTGTACATTCAGTCTTTGCACCTTGGAAGAATTAAAGATCTGAGAAAGTCTTGATCAATTAGAGGTTAAATATCAACAAGGTAATTTTGTTTTCCAAGTAAACTAATTATACATATTGCTTTATCATTCCCATATTAGAGTTATAAATTGATATGTCGTTCAGACAGGATGATGACATCCAAATTTCGGATAACAGAACTGACAACTGCCTCAAGGTAAAAGAGATTCTCAGTCTAGTCGATGAAACTCAAAACTTTTCCTTGAATTAAAGGTCACTGTTTATAAAAAGCATTACTAGAAATAGTTTGTGACACACACATCTATGGATACAAGTCTGCCTTTCAATGAATAAAATACTGTAATACGTTTAAAGTGAAAGAACAGAAAATTTAAATTAAGGACCACAATAACTTTTATTCGTCATTCAAAAATTACATGTTGTCACTTTGAAGGAAATAATATTCTGTACACTGTGCAACATCATTGCTAGTAAACGTGTAGGTAAAAATTGTATTATAAGTCAAGGTTTGTATGATGTTGGCATATAGATAACAAATTACAAATGTCTGCATGTCACTGAGGTAAGCATTCTGGGATCACACATGCAGGTCCCAAGGTAGGGGATCAGGAAGCAATTTAATCTGTCCATGTTTTGGTACTTTCAATAACACTGTTAGCATTGTTTTTACTTTGCAGACCTCAGGTTACTTAAAAGACAACTGTCAACGTAATTTCTGTTCAACAAAAGGCCTCACCTAAATCTATAATCTTTATCTATTATAAATTGTACTCATTTTAAAATGGTCTACACTTTTTTGTTCCAAGTCTTAAAAGTAGTTAGCAAAACTACCAAAACACCATATGGCTACTAATAAAGCTGAATTACATATGGAAATAATAATAAATACTCTTGAATGCTATTTTTTGCTTATGGCTCAAGCATGGGAAACTCTACTTGGGTGCTGTAGACTTTTTCAAGCTTGATAGCACAGAAGTAAAAGACAAAACATCATATGTAAGAATAAGCTTTCTGGCAATAATGGATATTCAGTGTTAATCTATGTTACACTTACGCATATATATTTTGTAGTAACAGTTTAACAGTTTTTCAAAGTGGCTAAAATGAAAATATGGGACATTAAGTTTTTCCCTCAAGAGATGCTGCAGGCAGCAATAATACCAATCCCTAAAAATGGCAAGGATCCAACAAATAGAAAAAATAAAATACTGTCTAATATGTTTGAAGGCTCTATTGCCAATCATGATACATTACATTCAATGATACATACAATACATACAAAGCAGGGGTGCCCAATGGCTCCATTACTGTATATTTTATCATTGTAACCTTTGGCTGTTAGAATATGGGATAATAAAGAGATTAAAGGCATGGTGACTGAAAATGTAGAATATAAATTATCCTTGTATGCAGATGACATCTTTTTCCTAAGGGGTCAGTATTCAGTTTAATTGGAATAATTTCAAATCTTTGGGGTTTTGTCAAATTAGAAACTTAACTTAACTTAATAGCATCACAATTAAATGGGACAGGCAAAAAGAACTGAACGTTGTGCTAAGGGTGTTGATGATTTCTGCCCAAATGGATTTATTCCATATGGCTCCAAGTGGTATAGCTAGAAGACAAGCTTAAATCCAGAAAAAGATTTTAGAGTATGTGTGAGTTTCTGTGGTTGTGTGGTTGGGTAAGGGAGGTAAGGGAGGAAAATACATTATTTGGATAGAAAGAAGGGAGGGGTTAGTCTCCCAAATCTGTCTATATACTGAAAGACTAGTATGTTAATGATTCAGAACTTAACTTGAGCCCCCTACAACCTGATCCAACATTGGGCTGTCCAGATTATGGTGTTCCGGCAAGGGCCGTCATCTGCGCTTGTGCCTGGTTGGTTGACACACCCAGCACAAATTGGTATGACTTATGGCCCTTTATTGAGAAAGATCATAGAATTTACATCTGTATTGTGGTGGCTTTGCAAATACTTGTCCAGATCATACTCCTATTTACTCCTATTATCCTTTTTAGAGAGCATTGCTCCTCATATGACTATTTCTTTGCAGTGGCTCGATAACTCCATTACTCTTAATGACATCATTCAAGCACGATCAACAGTCTCATGATCATTGGATTATAAAATCAAGAAAATATACAGTTGTATCTTCTTTAACCAGGTTTGTGTATTGTGTAATCGTCTCTTTTTCAACTGATTTTGGGTCTACACTGGCTCTGTCTGGACAATCCAGATATTGACTTGTCCATGGAACTGTTTCATTCCAGTCATCATTTTGTCACCTACAATGCCTACAATCTGTTCCCTTCTCTCCAACCTCTCAGTTCATGTCACCCCTACCTCTCATGTCTTCAATAAAAAGGGTGCCAACCAACTTCCTTTGGCCATATCCTTTAACAGAACATCAACTTCGCTTTTGTAGGACTATGTTGATGAAAATCTATGAAAAGTCTTTATCTGGCCAATGTCACCAGCTGGAGCTGGCATATATTTTGTAGGTGAACATGATGGCAGTCCATGTATTGACTGCTGGGATTTGATGTTTCGCCCCTGTGTCAAGCATCGGTTTCCAGCCATGGCTTGACAAAGACCCTGTGTTGGTCGAAATGTTTCCACTTGGTATACATTAAACAGTCTCACTATCGGAGTACTGACCATCTGTTTCAAGTTTTTTGCTAAAAAACTTGGGCCTAAGTCCCTCGGTCCATGTTCTATCTATTATTTTGCCTGTTGCTATTGCAGTGTATCACCAAATATAAAACATAAGTCCATCTACTTTAAGAGATATTTAATAAGAAGCAAAAACACAGAAATATGCAATAATTAGTGGACAGCCCAAAACACAATGCAACATTTCCCCAAGACTAACCTGAATCTTAGTTTTCAACCAAAAGACCAAACATAGTCCAGTACAGATTGCCCCAAGCATGCAGGATGCAGGCAGGGCAGGGAGAGACATTTATATTTTTCATTCAATAACATATTTAATGGCTTGGAGGTGTGCCTTCATTATTATCAAAAGACACATGTTGTACAGGAAGAGTTAAACTCTGATGACATTTGCATGCTTGTTATGTCACCATAGCTATGAAACTTGAACCCCCTCCTTCTGTCAAATTGCATCGCTTTCCATGTCTCCCTCCTCAAGCCTTGGACACTGAATAACTCCTCAGGTAGATTCTAACCTCCTCCTACTCTTGTATGGTTTATGTTGAGGAGGAATTCAAAGTTGAGACTGCTAGAAACTGCTAGATTCTAGACATTGCAGTAGCTCCTGGATTATCTCATGGACTGCAAGCGATAGGATCCCAAGGAATGCTCCTAGGAACCTTCAAATAACCTACAAACTCCTAATTTGGTCCAAATTTCTCCACATACCTGCCCAGATAAACTAGCGCCAGGGTACTTCCAGATGCTGCACCTTGGGGGGTGCTGTTGGGACTTACCCTGAGGCCCGGGACCTGACCTGATCTTTGCACTGTTTGGATGCAGGTCTCTGTTGCATCCTCTTCCAATGGGGTCCATCATCTGCACCCGTGCTTGGTTGGTGGACACACACTCGACAACCACAAAATGGCAGTGCATGTCCCATTTACTGAATGAGGGGTATTGTTAAAGCTCACTGGGAGATCAGGAAGACTGTCCTAGCACTACTGACACTCATGCACACTCCATGCACCACCTCTTGTAATAAAGGTGCAGGGCATCATCATAAACCTGCAGGCAGGGCTGATCCTGGAGGGTGCACGCTAAAGTCAGCGATGCGCTTGGTTACAAGGGCCGCCGACGGGCAATAAAGATTTTTTTCCTCTAAATAGAACTTGGATGCCGAGTGTCAGCACCCGAATTCGACCTACCAACGTGCAGCCTGCTCAGGAAGGGGGGCAGAATTGGCAAGCCTGGGGGCAAATTGGCAAGGTTGATGGGCATATTGGCAAGTCTGATGGGACAGATTAGCAAGTCTGGGGGGGGGGGGAGCCGAATTAGGAAGTCTGGGGGTTGGAATTGGCAAGTCGTCTCGGGGTCAGAATTGGCAAATGTGGGTAAGTCTGAGGGGCAGAATTGTCAAGTATGAGGGGAGGAGTGACAAGTGTGTGGGCAGATTGGCAAGTCTAATGGGCTCCTGTTTGTGGAATATTTGATTGGCCTCTGCATGGGGCATATTTAATGGGCCCCTTAAATGTGTGAGTGGAAGGATGTGAAAGAGGCAGGGTTGTGTGTGTGCCTAAGTGGGCATTTCTGGAATGGACATTTGCAGAGGGGTAGGGTTAGTAATATAGCCATGCCCTCATGGGGGGCGCCAAGAAAAATTCTGCGCCCAGGTATCCGTGAGGGAGGGTATGACACAGGTATAAAGGAGGCGGGGTTGCCTCACTTTGGTCCAAACAACCCTATAAATTCCATTTAGACTATCCTACGTCCTATCCTATCCTAAGTGCTGCTGTGCTTGTTATATTACCTATCTTATTATTTATTTGTTATCTCTGGGTTTCTGACTCTGCTTTGCTCTCATGGACTTCCCTGTTTGCCGTCTGCCCTCTGTCCTCTGTTTGTTTTATGGTTATCCTGTCTGCTGCCTGGCTTCTGATCATTGGCCTGTTGTATTGCCTATGCTGATTGTTGCTCACCTCCTGAGCTCTATTGGTGTTTGCAAGTTTGACTACCTGTCTACCAACTCTATTTCTAATCCTTAGATAATGTAAATTAGTAGAATTCAAATGGAACCATAAAAAAAGATTGGTATAAGATTGAACAATGTATATCAAGACTGGATCATTTAGAATGTGCCCTCTGGTTAGAATCAAATGTATATAAAGTATGGAAACAAATATGGTTTTGGGAGACTTACTTGACTTATTGTATGTGACTAAAAATAAAATGGGTATGAAGAATAAATTATCAGCTCTTTACAGGCTCTTGAAAAGAATATTCTGGACGTTGGAGTTTAGAAATCAAGATTAGCAGTAATTAAATATAGTATTGCAGAGCCTTACCATGATATAGGAAAACATCTATATAAGATACAAGATATCAATCCTGACAGGAACAATCAAGCCAGGAACAATCATTGCCTAGCCTTGAGGAAGCCCACTAGAAGGGCGAAACGCGTTGCTTGGCACTACTTCTTCTCACCTTCCTGGGGCTTGATTGTTCCTGTCAGGATTGATATCTTGGATCATCTTTTCATGTTTTTAAGTGTAAGATATTTTATGTTTCTTATTAAAATTGTACTGTATATGCTCTAACACTTGTTTTATTTGTTTGGAGATACGTATACAACTTGAAGAAATCATTTGTAACCATCTGTGAGACCACATTTACGTGAGTCATATTTCTGATACATATCCTGTATTTTGCACCTTGGTTTGACACTTTAGCGCACTGTCACTTTTTGTATCACTATTGTTTTATGTATAAGGCACTTGGGGTAGTTGCCTGACAGATTTGCAGCTTGTGTAAAATAGGACAAGCGCCATTTAAACCTCTACACTTTTTTGCACATAGGAAAACATCTGACATGAATAATTATAAATTATTATAATATGGTGTTAAGCCCACTGAAGGGCTTAATGTGCCCAGGCTGTTGTGATGCGTTTAGTGATGTCATAAACACACCTGCCTTTTAACTTATTGTTCTATGTCCAGTCTGTGCCAGACTTGGGCACAGCTTCATGCTGAGATGTGTTTAACCTGTATGCTTTGCACTGATATTCAGACAGATTTACCCAATTGTTGCCACTCCCGAACTGAGCTTTCATTCTGGGTTGCTCTCCACATTTTTTTCTCTCCATTTTTTGCTGGAGCGGATATTTTAGTAATAGGTGTATTTTTTATGTATGGTTGGTGCCTTTCCCTTGTCGAGAAGATGAGGATCCAGGCATTTCTGAACACTGCTGGGACCTAGATACAGGTAATATTTTATTTACTTTGTGTGCCACGGGGCTGGAGAGTGGTTTCACTGCCCACCTTCATGGCACTCAAAAGGATTTTTTTTATGATACTGGCCCAGGGAAAAGTGGAGGGAAGTAGGTAGTGGGTAAGTGGATAGTGAGGAATTAAGTTTTTTTTTTTTATTATTTATGCCCGGAGGCCTTAGGAAAACCCCCGGATATTATTTATAGGGGTTATTATTATTTTCGATTCTGGGTAGGGTTGCCACCTGGCCGGTATTTTACTGGCAGGCCAGTAAAAAAATGGCTTGCTTCCAATGTTGAGTCAATGGAGGCAATAGCAAGGCCAGTATTTTTGGGTGGAAAAGGTGGCAACCCTAATTCCAGGGGCTGTGGGCAAGTCTCTGGAATCCTTATTATCATTGTATGGGAGGGTTACTTATAACACCTTCATCATTGTGGGGGGATATGATTTTTTGACATGCTCCCAATACCAGTAATTTTATCAGGGAGGCTGGAAGACAATTGTGAGGTCAGGTCATGATGTTGGATTAGAAGGCCTAGCTCGCAATTTCCATTCCAGTTCATCCCAAAGGTTTTCGATGGAGTTCAGGTCAGGGCTCTGTGTGGGCCAGTCAAGTTCTTCCCCACCGAACTCATCTAACCATGTTTTTATGGATCTTCCTTTGTTCACTGGGAAATAGGATTGTCCAAAATGTATTGGTATGCTGGAGCATTAAGAGTTCCCTTCTCTGGAAGTAAGGGGCCTAGCCAGACCCTTGAAAAACAACACCATACCATTAACCCTCTACCAAACTTTACAGCTGTCACAATGCAGTCAGGCATCCGCTAAACCCAGACTCGCCCATCAGACTGCCAAAGAGTGAAGTGTCCTTTGCTGCAGAGTCCAGTAATGGTATTCTTTACACCACTTGATCTGACACTTGCCATTGTACTTCTACCGCACAGTTTTTGTGATGATATTAATGCCAGTGGAAGGTAGATTTCAGCTATGAAATCAGCAGAGCATTGGCAAATTTTACACACCATTTGCCTCAGCACTTGGTAAACCTCGTTGTGACTTTACTTGGTCTTCCACTTTGCTGCTACTCCTAAATGCGTCCACTTTCCAATAATATCACTTACTGTTGACTGTGTAATATTCAGCAAGGATGACATTTCCTGAACTGACTTATTGAAAGGTGGCATCATATCACAGTACCACATGTGAATTCACTGAGATCTTCAGAAGGACCCAATTCTTTCACAAAGTTTTGTCATTTCAGACTTCATGGCTAGGTGCTTGATTTTACACACCTGTGGTAATCGGTCTGATTGAAACACATGTAGTGTATCTCTTTACAGTTATTTCCACTATAAGAGTCTGGGATGGTGAGTGGTGCATTTTGACTATTTAATTTGTCATGCTCTTGTCACAGCTTGTTCTCAAACACAAATCACTGGCTTGTATTGTGGAGCATAGAGCATGGTGAGAGCAAAGGGCCACAATGATGGTACAGACAGACAAGAGTTCCATGCAGGCAGCAATGATGCAAAATGGGGGGGGGGGGGGGCAAGCCTGAGTCAAAGAGAGTAACTAGACGGGTCAGGAAGGGAGAGTTCAGAGTAGTCCAGAAACAAGCCGAGGTCAAATACCAAAAAGACAAACAAAGAGGTCTTGGGAACTTTGGAGGGAACTGGGAACTAAGCCGAGAGAACCAAACTTAGCAGCTCAATATTCAAGCAAGGAGCAAAGGTTTTTTTTATAGGGTTTTCAGTACAAGCTCCTCCCCTCAGCTCTGGTGGCATCCACCCTCTCAATAGGTTTCTATGGAACACTTTGGAGAAGTGTCAGTCACTTCCCCTACCTTCTCTGCATCCACTAATGCAGAGACTTCATAGGGCACCAGGACACGCCCCCTCGCAAGTATAACGCAGAAGCGCACGTTACCCAATTTTGTAAAGTCTGAAAGCATGTTCTAAAGTGTTTTGATTATTATTATTATTGTTATTAATCTTGCTCTTAAGCAAGTTCCTGTATCTGTGGTCTTGGTATGGTTGTGTTCCAGTTTAAAACTGCTTAAATAGTAGTCAGGACCGCCCATGGGGAAGATTAAAGTGATAGGTCAGTGACATTCGTCACAATAAAATCCTTGGAACATTAAAGTACCTGGTCTTAAAGGTAGAATAAGCATGTATTTTGCCTACACATATACCTGTGAGGCTGGGAGTCAGGAGCATAGTGTAGGGGAGCTCCAGCAGTAGGTAAATCCAAAGGCAAAAGTACAAAGGGGTTAGGCAAAGGCAAGGTCAAAGGCAGCCCAGAGTGTCGAAGCAGGCAGATTAGTAGCAAAAACGAGTTTGGGAACCCTGGGTCAGGAGAAGAGAGATCAGCAGTATCCAAGAGGGAAGCCAAAGGGTCAATAGCCAGTGGTTCAAAATGCAATACTGAATAGTAATGAGAGGTAAAAGGAACTTCACACGGAGAGAACCTAGCTTGGGAATAAACAAGCACAGAATGGCAGGTGAGTAGGGTTTAAATAGGGAGTCAGGCACCATAACCCCTCCCCTCAGCTTTCAGTATCCTCCCTCTGCCATTCACTGCATAGTAGGTGTGCCACAAAGGCAACACCCACTCTCCTCCCTCTACCTAGTCCTGTGTTAGAGTGGCCATGCCCCTTGGACAAGAAACCCCGCCCTTTGGCCATGAAGCCACGTCCCCAGGTGGCAGAAGGACACGTGTACTCGCTCTGGAGGAGTCAAGCACTACTCGAGGCCGGGGATGCGGCCTAGTCCCCAACTGTGTGGCCAGAACATGGGAGGATGGAGCTCTGGAGGTGAGTGAAGGAGACATGGGACACTGATGCCTGCGGGTAGTGGGACCTGGAGCCTTACAGACCCCCCCCTTACACGTGACCTCTGGGCATTATTGGGGCCGGCTGACCAGGATGAGCCCTGTGAAAAGATCGTATTTTGATGGGTGCATGAATGTTGGTTTCAGGTTCCCATGTCCTTTATTCTGGGCCATATCCCTTCCAGTGAATGAGGTATTCCAAACGACCATAACTGATACAGGAGTCCAGTATCTCTTCCACCTCAAACTCGTCAGTACCAAGAACAGAAACAGGAGGTGGAGGAGACTGACGTCTATGAGGATTAGCATCTGCTACCCATTTCTTCAGAAGAGAAATAACGAAGGTGGGATGTATGTGCCAGTAATCAGGAAGCATTAGTCGGACGGCAGCAACGATTGCTGAAATTTCAAAAGGACCAAGGAATTTGGGGCCCAATTTTTGGGTTGGACCAGAAGTCTTAACATGGGCAGAGGAGAGCCATACTTTGTCCTCTACTTAGAACAGAGGACCAGGAGAGTGTTGTCGATCCGCAAACGTTTTGTATTCATCCTGGGCTTTAGTAAGGGTATCACGAAGTAGAGAAAATCCCTGTTGAAGGAGGTTGAGACGATCTGTAGCAGGGGGTACTTTGTCTATACAAGGAATATTCAATAGAAAGCATTGAAAGGTGACATGTTAATAGATCTTTGGAGTTGGTTGTTGTAGACAAATTCCGCAATCGGCAACAGGGAGAACCAGTCATCTTGCAGATGAGTGATGTAGCAGAAAGGAACTGCTCAAGGATTTGGTTGACTCTCTCTGTTTGCCCGTTGGTTTGTGGATGGTAAGCAGATGATAAAAGGCGTGTTATCCTTAGACCTTTACACCGAGCGGACCAAAATCGTGAGGTGAACTGTACTCCTCTGTCAGAAAGGATAGTTCGAGGCAAACCGTGAAGTCGAAATATGGAGTTGATAAACAAGTCAGCCGTCTCTGCGGCAGTGGGTAGACGGTCTATGAAATGTGCCATCTTGGTTAGACAGTATGGTATGACCACCATTATGGTGTTGTGTTTTTGAGATAGGGGGAGATCCACGATAAAGTCGACAGTGATATCCTCCCATGTTTGTTTTGGGACTGGTAGGGGTTGGAGAAGTCCTGTACTCCTTTTATTGTCATAGTCGTGGACATCTTTACCGAGACCAGGCCCCCAAAAGGTACAGGATGCTAAGTCTAGTGTCTTCTTGATACCTCCGTGACCAGCCGAGAGATGATCATGAACTGTGTAAAGAGCCTGGCTTCTTCAGGTACAAAAAGTAGATGATCCTTGTACAGCAGTCCATTCTCAGACCTTAAGGTGGGCAGGTGCTCTGATATTGGACTCGTCTGTAGAGGTTCTGCGGGGATCATTGTATAACACATCCATGGCTTGACGGATGGTCTGACAATTTTGAAGGGACAGATGATTATTCTGCAACATGTGATGAGCCCATGCCATGGGACTTCCTGTTAGTAGGGAGGTAACTGCCCTTACCTGGACAAAGTCTCTGGCATATGTGCGTGGTTTAAGAACAAACAGTAATTTGCACAATGTAATGAAGGATCTGTATTGACTTTGATCACTATTGAACATCTCCTGTATTAATGTGGGGTTCTGGGGCAGCGGCCCCTTCTTCTTGTGGGGGAATGGCATGGAGAGGTAGAGGGTGTTCCTCAGCTTGGGGAAGTAGCTGGCCCACCTGTAGGGCTTGCACCAGGGCTTGAAGGGTTTGTTGGACTCTTGCAAGTCCTGTATGGTGTGAGTCAGGGCCAGAATTTGCTGTGTGAGCGCACGTGTAGCCTCATCTATCCCTGCAGGCTCCATAGTTGGCTTGTTTATTCTGTGGCCAAGAAGCCACACCACGTGGCCATGAAGACACGCCCCCAGGTGGCAGGAGGACGCGTGTACTTGCTCTGCTGGAGTCAATCGCTACTCGAGGCCGGGGATGCGGACTAGTCCACAACCGCGCAGCCACAACATGGGAGGAGCTCTCCCGGGGTGGTGAGTGAAGGAGACAGGGGACCCTGATGCCTGTGGGTAGTGGGACCTGGAGCCTGACAATACCCCTGTTCAGTTGCTCTCTTTCCATTGATTCTTGTTACTGAACCATGCTTTTGACCCTGATCTCAGCTATTGATCTCGTTATTGAACTGGTGTTTTTGAGCCTGAACTCAGCTGTTCCTGACTTGTATAGCTGCTATTTTCCCTGTACTTGGCTCCTGTTCTTCCTGTCCTTTCACAAGTGTCCTGGACTCTATCCTTGACACATACCTGAGGGCTCAACTGGATGACTATAGTCTTCACTTTAGGTGAAAAGTGTGTTCAGACTTTGGGATAATCTACCTTGGATCCTGCCTACATCCACTTACTGTACACTGAGAATCTAGACAATAAAATTGAGAGCAGTAAGGAGGGTGAGGTGCTCACAATTCAATGGTCACATTGATAATAGATAACTAAATTCATACCCTTTCAAACTCTAGGTCTCTGCCGTTCTGGCCTGCTCTCTACTGTCAATCACATTTCACATAGGACTAATCATACTAGAGACTAAAAGACATATTGTTGGGCATCAGTCCAACATGTGGCAACTTGCAGCTTCATGGACAAAAGCAGCTGCTGGGAAGAGAAAAATACCTACTACTCCCTGAATACCACAAATCACCAGGGAAGAACCCACAGGGACCAACAGTGAGTAAATGAACCTTGCAACACCAGGGAAGAGCCCACAGGGGCCAACAGTGAGTAAATGAACCTTGCAACACCAGGGAAGAGCCCACAGGGGCCAACAGTGAGGAAATGAACCTCACAACACAAGGGAAGAGCCCACAGGGTCCAACAGTGAGGAAATGAAGGGGTCTATCTGATTTTATTTTTCTGCATAATAACTGTTATAACACAGTTGAAAGTGAGCTCAATTTTCTACTCTTTCCCCAGTTAAGTTGAGAGAAGAACACCTAAATCTGGCAGCTGGATTAACGTGCTTGACGGAAACCATACTGGAAGTCTTTAGAAAATTTCCACTAATAGCTTTAATCTGTTAAAAATAAGTAATTCCAGCAGTTACCGTATATGCATTGTGCTATAATATTCATGTAATCTGCTGAAAGATTGTTTCCTAAAGCATTTTGCACTGATTTCCTGTTCTATAATTAGCTCTTCTGCTTGAATACTCTAATTCGCCAAGTATGTAGTCAGCTGATGTCAGGCTTATGCCTTTTGGTATCGCAGTCATCTGTCTGTATTATTTAACAACTTAATGCAAGAACAAAGGGGTGTAAATTCCAGCTGCCAGGTGTCAAATAGACTCAGTGAAATCCTTTGAATGCCACAGTTGCTTGCAGTGATAATCAAAGTATGTTTTACTTATTTCTAGAGCTAACAAAGTGTTTGCCAAAAAGATTATTTTTGTATAATATGAGACCGTGTGTAATTTATTAAACAAAATTGTAAACTTTTCCTTTTATCATGGCAGAAAAGTAATTATTTTATAAGAGATACTACCGGTAATTAGAGACGCTATTAACCTACCTATTATCCTACCTTCTTGCGCCCTCCCATTGCTGGGTAACATTAACAATATTATACTTCCAACAGCTTGATGTTATAATAAGGAAAGAGGAAAGTCTGATTGGGAGTCTCATTGAAAGGATGATTTCATCTTGAAAACCAAGTTAAAAATGAACATTGCAGAAGTTACCAAAAGGTCTACTCAATAAAAAAGAGAATGGCAGAGAAGTGCAATAAATTGTGATGTGAATTTCAAACTTAAGTCCAAAGAAGCTGAGATGGATACATTTTGGCAGAATTTTTCTAATTCAGCTGCATTGGGCTAAAGTTTACAATTTTCATCACACTTCTCTGCAATTCTCTATTTACGTGTAGACTCTCAAGTTAAAGTTGGTTTTATGGACATTAACAGACTAGGCCACAAAGCTAGTGATGTATAGCTTTATTAATGGAATATGGAATTATAGGAAATTGACATGGAAATTCAAGCATTACGACCAAATTACAACATTTGAAAGATTCTCTAATTCAGCTGAATTGGTCTTAAGCTTGAAATTCCCTTATCTTTTCCTTTTATCATGGCAGAAAAGTAATGATTTTATTAGATATACTACCGGTAATTAGAGACGCTATTACCCTACCTATTATCCTACCTTCTTGCGCCCTCCCATATAACAATATTATATTTCCAACCAGGGCCGGCCTTTAGTGTTCCGGCCGCCTGTGCGGGCGTCCCCCATGGCGCCCCCCCCTCGCTTTTACCCCCCTATGTATGTGTCCATTTCCTCTTCCTTGCCATGTCTGTCTCTCCCCCCCTCCACCTGTTCTGTCTCTCTCTCTTCCCCCTCGCTTGTTCTGTTTCTCTATCCCCCCTCCACTTGTTCTGTCTGTCTCTCTCTCTCCCTCTGTTCTGTCTCTCTCTCCCCCCCTTCCCCCTGTTCTGTCTCTCTCTCCCCTCCCCCTGTTCTGTCTCTCTCTCCCCTCCCCCTGTTCTGTCTCTCTCTCTCTCTCTCTCTCTCTCTCTGTTCTATGTCTCTCTCCCTCTCCCCTCCCCCTGTTCTGTCCCTCTCTCCCCTCCTCCTGTTCTGTCTCTCTCCTCTCTCCCCCTGTTCTGCCTCTCACCCCCTGTTCTGTCCTTCTCTCACCCCCTGTTCTGCCTCCCCCCTCCCCCTGTTCTGCCTCTCACCCCCTGTTCTGTCCCTCTCTCACCCCCCCCCCCTTGCCTGCAAATGTGGATCAAGGGAGGGGGCGGAGCTAACCGTATCAGTGGTGTAGCTCCGCCCCCACCCTGTGAAGCAGAGCAGCGTCTGCTTCACGGGGAGCCACAGACAGCAATAGAAAGTGCTGCTCAGCTCCCCATGCCTGCATTAAGCATGGGGAGCCGAGCAGCACTTTCTATTGCTGTCTGTGGCTCCCCGTAAAGCAGACACTGCTCTGCTTCACAGGGTGGGGGCGGAGCTACACCGCTCAGCCAGTTAGCTCCTCCCCCTCCCGGGACCCAGCACAGCATGCCGAGCAGAGGGCTGGTGAGGGGGGATCTTTTGATCTCCCCCAGCCAGTGCCTCTACCAGCTTTTTTTTTTGTCGTTGTTGAGCGGCCGGGCAGGCGCCCCCTGGAGTGTTGCGCCCTGTGCGATCGCACAGGTCGCACACCCCTAAGGCCAGCCCTGTTTCCAACAGCTTGATGTTATAATAAGGAAAGAGGAAAGTCTGATTGGGAGTCTGATTGAAAGGATGATTTCATCTTGAAAACCAAGTTAATTTCCCTACAATGCCATCATTCGTGCATTATTAAATACATAGAAAGTATTCTGTATTCTTATATTATTATTACTTGTTCTTAAGGGCACCACATTTTAACCTATGATTTTGAATGGGTTTAAGGTTGCACAGCATTATTTGACACTGGGATTTATTTCAAGAAATGGTAAGTTACATATATAGGGTAGGGCCATCTTTAAATTAACATGGGTCTAGGCAAACCTCAGCTAATGTGCCTCAACCATTCCTAACACCTTTTCTCAATGAAGACCCTGCTCATCTCAACACCCCATCCCACTTCACTTCAATCTCCATCCTAGTCCTTTTAACTAGAGTTGAGCGGACACCTGGATGTTCGGGATCGGCAGGTTCGGCCGAACTTCGAAAAAATGTCCAGGTCTGTGCTCGAATTTGACCCCGAACTTGACCCCGAACCCGAACCCCATTGAAGTCAATGGGGACACGAACTTTTGGCCACTAAAATGCCTCTAAAAAAGTCCTGGAAAGGGCTGCAAAATGAAGTAAAATGTGGATAAGAGTAAGACAAGTGCCTTGCAAGCAAATGTGGATAGGGAAATAACTTAAAATAACATAAAATACATACAAATTACAAATACAGCTGAGCCATAAAATAGCACTAGATGGAATCTTCGATTTTAGCCTTGGAAGAACATAAATCTAAATCTAAAGCATGGCTGCCAGAAGGATCAACAGAATTATCCATTTGAGAGAGGGTTGGAGTGCAGGGTATTCTATTTCAGTTTATACTAAGCAGGGGCGTTGCTAGGTCTCCAAAACATCCGGGGCTGGAGCCCATGATAGATTTTATAGAAGTAGAGTAAATAAAATCACATGGTTAGGCAGCATACAGACTGATATAATTGACGCCAATGAACAATAGGTATATATGGGTATATATCGGGGCTCAACAAATCCCAGGCACCAGGAAATTATACCTGGCGCCCAGTTATTGTTGTCCCTGCATGGTGCCCTCGCCGCTGGGATCATTTTATTTATCCAGCGGAGCGCGGGGGAGCAGTGTGTGCACCGGCTGCACAGTCTTCCTGCTCCATCCCACAATGCACCGTACTATAGTGTCCGAGCGCTGAGTGTGCTCAGCAGGGCTAGAAACAACAGCAGGGCACAGACCAGGCTAGAATGAGGTATAGCAGCCAAGAGGGGGACATATTGATAGATGCATTTTTTTTTTATCATAAACAACAACAAAATTCCTGACTTGTGCGTAAGTGTATGTGACAGAGTGTGTGTTTGTGTGTATGACTGACTGCATGTGTGTGTGTGACTGTGTGTTTATGTGACCCACTGTATGTGTGTGTGACTGTATGTCTGACTGTGACAGAATGTATATGTGTGTGTCTGTGACTGACTGTGTGTGTGTCTGTCTGTGACTGTATGAGTGTGTTTGTGTCTGTCTGTTACTGACTATATGCGTGTGTGTGACTGACAATAAGACTCGCAGCACACAAAAAACTCACATTACTCAAAGTTACACTTATACACAAAAATACACAGCCACAAATACACACACATACACATGCAGCCACACATACACACACATTCACACTTGCACAGTCACACATGCACAGTCACACATACATACACACACCCTTACACACAGAGACACACAATCCCACTTACACACACCAACTTACATCACACACACACACTTGTATGTGAGCAAATTCCCATGATTTAAAAATAACTGAGCATATAAAAATGACTCAACCCTGACCCCCCCCACACATAGATACCCTTACATAGACAACCTTACACTCACACACACATCCAGACAACCTTACACACAGACACCCTTATACACACAGATGGCCTTTCCCACACAGACATTCTGCCACGCAGACTTGTGTGTAAACCTGCAACTCTCACACTCACATCACAAATATTTTTAATTTTTTAATAAAAAGGGGTAAAAAACTTGGGGAGAATAGGCTGAGGTATGAAGGTATGCTCCTTCTACCAACCTAATAAAAGAGAGAAGTGCAGGGAATTGAGATGGGAATTCAACTGAATGCGAGAATTTTTCCAGCTCTGCTACTTTAGCCTTAATTTTGAAATTCCCATCTCACTTCCCTGCAATTCTCTCTTTCATGAGTAAAGCCTATAATATAATGAGCAGCTCATACACTCATAATGTATGGGTTTAATAGTATAACGAGGTCCATGTGATGTTTAATGCCATGTGTATGGACTCATTGCCATCAACATAAAGACTATATATAAAGATGAATCACTATTATTCATATTGAATGTGATAATCAGGTGTGAAAATAAAAATGGTATGAGCACTGTTTCACACTTGATTATCACATTCAATATGATTAATAGTAATTAATCACATTTTCTCCTAGTAATCTCACTGCCACTGACACACACTCCTAACTCTGCCACTTATGCTTTCACTCTCGAACACTTACACTCTGCCACTCACACACACTCATAACTCTGCTGCTCACGCTTACACTCACACACACACACTCATATCTCTGCTGCTCACACTTATACACTCCAAAACTCTGCCACTCACCCACACTTACACTCTGCCACACACATACACGCACACTCATAACTCACAGTCTTCCAAACACTCACACTATGCACACTCACTCATACAATCACACTCTGCCACTTACACACACTTACATTCTGCCACTCACACACATACACACTCATAACTCTTCCACTCATGCTTACACTCACACACACGCACACTCATATCTCTGCTGCTCACTTATACACTCCAAAACTCTGCCACTCACCCACACTTACACTCTGCCACACACATACACGCACACTCATAACTCACACTCTGCAAACTCACTCATACAATCACACTCTGCCACTTACACACACTTACATTCTGCCACTCACACACATACACACTCATAACTCTTCCACTCATGCTTACACTCACACACACTCTCTTCCAATCACACTCTGCCACACTCACATACACTTACTTACACTCTGCCACTCACACTCTGCCACTCATATGCATACACATGCACACTCATAACTCTGCCACTCACACCCACTTACACTCTGCAAATTACATTCTGCCACTCACATACATACACATGCACACTCATAACTCTGCCACTCACACCCACTTACACTCTGCAAATTACATTCTGCCACTCACATACATACACATGCACACTCATAACTCTGCCACTCACACCCACTTATACTCTGCAAATTACATTCTGCCACTCACATACATACACATGCACACTAATAACTCTGCCACTGACAGTCTGCTACTTACATACACATGCAGACTCATAACTCTGCCACTCACACCCACTTACACTCTGCCACTTACCTCACATACATACACCTGCACACTAATAACTCTGCCACTCACACTCTGCCAAACACTCACCTGCAAAACTTGAGGGGGCGGAGCTAAAACGAGGGGCGGAGCCTATCGTGAGGGGATGGAGTCTGCTGCTGTTCAGCATACAGCATGCAGGAGGCGGGATCGAACGTGAGGGGGCGGAGCCGAGCGCGAGGGGGCGTGGTCAGGGTCTCCATTCGGGGCTATGGAGGGGAGATCCGGGGCTTCAGCCCCAGTAGCCCCCCCCTAGCGACGCCTCTGATACTAAGTGACCCATAGGTTGAGGAGGCGTTGACCGTGTCGGTGTAGGTGGAAGCGCCGCTGGAGGAGAAGGAGGAGGAGGTAGCCAGAATTTTTCAAAGTGCGCTGTAAGCACAGTATTGGACTGTTCTATTTGACTCTCAGATATGAAGTGCACCGCAAGACGCAAATGTACTATTTAGCACCCAAAACAATTAGAATTTTTCAAAGTGCGCTGTAAGCACAGTATTGGACTGTTCTATTTGACTCTCAGATATGAAGTGCAGGACGCAAATGTAATATTTAACACCAACAAATTGCAGTATTTAAAAATGCCTAGATGTTGAACACTGAGCTAACAGAAAAGGATTAAAGTCATGTGCCTGGCACACATGCAGTTGCAAGTCCACTCTCTGTGGCACTGGGCTCAGGGCAGGGTACAAATATGTAGTATAGCATCCACTAAAATAATCACTGTAATTTGAATAATGGCTGTAGGATTATGCCCCTCAATATGCCAGGATTATGCCCCTCAATATGCCAGTATTATGCCTCTCAATGTGCCAGGACTTAGCCACCCAATATGCCAGGATTATTATGCCACTCAATATGCCAGGATTTTCCCACACAATATGCCCGGATTATGCCCCTCAATATGCCAGGATTATGCCCCTCAATATACCAGGATTATGCCTCTCAATATGCCAGGATTTAGCCACCAATATGCCAGGATTATTATGCCACTCAATATGCCAGCATTATGCCCCTCAATATCCCAGGATTTTTCCCCTCAATATGCCAGGATTATGCCCCTCAATATCCCAGGATTTTGCCCCTCAATATGCCAGGACTTAGCCACCCAATATGCCAGGATTATTATGCCACTCAATATGCCAGGATTATGCCCCTCAATATGCCAGGATTATGCCCCTCAATATGCCAGGATTTAGCCACCCAATATGCCAGGACTTAGCCACCCAATATGCCAGGATTATTATGCCACTCAATATGCCAGGATTTTCCCACACAAAATCCCAGGATTTTGCCCCTCAATATGCCAGGATTATGCCCCTCAATATGCCAGGATTTAGCCACCCAATATGCCAGGATTATTATGCCACTCAATATTCCAGGATTTTCCCACCCAATATGCCAGGATTATTATGCCACTCAATATTCCAGGATTATGCCCCTCAATATACTAGGATTATGCCTCTCAATATGCCAGGACTTAGCCACCCAATATTCAAGGATTATTATGCCTCTCAGAGTGTAAGTTGTGAGAAAAAAGTTTCCTCACAACGCTTCCCTCACAGCCACGGACCTGCACCGGGAGACAGAGCAGCAGCGAGGAGGTAAGTAAGGGGGAAGGGGGAGGATTTTTTTTTTCATGGTTCCGGCGCCCCCTGCTAAGTTGCCCCCTAGGTGGCTGCCTAGGTTGCCTTACAGGTGGAGCCGGATCTGCCGAACCCCGAACTCCAACACGAACATACAGTGGAATGTCCGTGTTCGGGTCCGGGGCCCAAAAACCGTAATGTTCGGGACGAACCCGAGCAGTGCAGTTCTGGTTCGCCCAACACTACTTTTAACCCATTCACACCTGATGGTCCAAAATGGTGTCTTTTTGCTCCTGGTCCTGATTTACAGAGTGATCTGGAGCCAGGCACACCTTGGCAGAGACCTGAAAATAACGCAACACTTCACAATGTTTGGGACGTCTCGAAGTTTGGGCACACCGCATTTTAGTAAAATTTATCTGGAGCTCATTTTGAGCATCAACTACATTTTACATGTCAGAGTAAGGACACTTAGAGTGGCCTCATCTGACAGATGGGGTTCCGCAGCACAGCTCATCATGGAGGGCTGCGAGGAGCTGTTACAGTCATGATGTTCTATGCCGTCCAACAGACATCTAGGCACTATAAATTAGAACAGCATAGAATGTTCTACAAGCACAAAGTATTTAATCTGATCATCCATTCTTCTTGTACATGAATATGTGGCAAGAAGAAGTAATTCACCCCTTTTAGTTTCCAGCAATTGTGTGTGATAAATTTGTCTTAAAATATGGTCTGATCTTTATCTAAGTTACAATTCTAAACACATTTTTCTTGTCCAAAATAAATACATCATTCAAATATTCACAGCATAGGTTGGAGACATGATGTTAAACCCTAGGCTAATAATGTCAACAAA
The DNA here is from genome assembly GCA_036172795.1 of Pelodytes ibericus. Classification (NCBI taxonomy): domain Eukaryota; kingdom Metazoa; phylum Chordata; class Amphibia; order Anura; family Pelodytidae; genus Pelodytes; species Pelodytes ibericus. Next base: position 165,737,532 of record CM069859.1, on the reverse strand, counting down.
AATAATTGGAGTCAGGAGTTAGCATATCTTTATTCCAATCAATGAAACAGGATTAGAGATGTGTTTTAGAGCTACTATGATATTTTATGTTTGTTATACAGAAAAACATATGCTTAATCCTGCCTCACAAAAAATAAATCTCAGAAGATCTACAAACAAAAATGGTTGATTTACATCAAACTGAACAGGTTTAAAAATAATCTCATAGAGGTTACATATTCATCAGTTCAGTTAGACTAATTGTTTATATGATGATTTAGTACTGTGGCTAGAATTGGTCTCCAAGCCAAATTGACTCCATAGGCACAACGCAGACTGCTCAATGAGGTAAAAAGGAACCCTAGAATAACAACGAGAGGCTGCAAGTAATCATTGGGGCTGGTTAATGTCTACATTCATGAGTCTATCATACACACAACATTGAACTGGAATGGAGTCTATGGCAGGAGACCATGAAGGAAACTGCTGCTCTCCAAAAAGAAAAATCATTATTGCATGCCTGAAGTTTGACAAAGACCACCTTCACGCTACACAGTGCTAAGGTTGAACTAATGTTGAATTGGTGGGGAAAAACACACAGCACTTAATATGGTATAAAAAGGGCAACGAATACCAACATGACAAAATCATCCCAACGGGAGTATCATAGTTTGGGGCTGCTTTTCTGTCTCAGGGTCTGGACAGCTTTCCATCATTGAGGGGGGCAATGAATTCCAAAGTTTATCAAGGTATCATACAGGATATTGTCAGGGTGGCTGTCTGCCAGTTAAATCTTAGTAGAAGTTGGGTGATGCAGCAGGACAATTGTAACATTCAAGATTTTTGGTAAATTGCTGCACCTCTACCTCTCTCCGGACACTGGATAGGGAAATAATCACCAACACAAAGAAGAGGTATACACCGATAACTTATTGTTTTTTGACAATATGGACGTCCCTATAGCTGTCCTTCCTTGGCTAAGTATAGGTAGGCGACGCTCCCGTAACCACCTGTTCATCCTCCCCACACTCACCACCTGGCACAGATATGGCTGAATAGCCCTACTTACCACATTTACTTCCCCCCTGAGCCCAGTTCTTTATAATTCAGATTTCCCCCCTGGTCAGGGCGGTCATTGGGATCCTTTTTTAATTTGACAGCGACGGGCCAAATGAGTCTGCTGCAGTGGTGGATCCAGGCGGGGCAATGGGGCAATTGCCCCCCCGAGCAGTGCCGGGCTGGGGGAGTGGGTTGCATCAGTGAAGGTCCGCCCCCAACCTGAGGGGAGAGCAGGTCAACTCACTCTGCAGGGAGGCACAAGCATCATCGGCTCTGTGTGTGTTAAATCCATGCTGCTCGCGCTCCCCGCACATAGTGATGGTTTAGAGCATCGGAAATATGATGCTCTGCGTCATCACTACATGCGGGGAGTGCAAGCAGCATGGATTGTGCGCTCAGTGTGTTTAACACACACAGAGCCAATGCGGCCTATGTCTCCCCGCAGAGTGATCTGACCTGCACTGCATCAGGTAGGAGAGAAAACTGGGAGGGGGGGAAGGAGAGAACATGGGGAGAGAATGGGAGACAGAGGAGAGAACACAGGGGGGGACAGAGGAGAGAACACGGGAGTGAAGAGGGGACAGATGAAAGAACACAGGGGGGACAGAGGAGAGAACACAGGGGTGACAGAGGAGAGAATATAGGGGAGTGAGAGGAGAGAATATAGGGGAGAGAACAGGAGGGGAAGAGAGGAGAAAACATGGAAAGAGAGGAGAGAATGGGGGGACGGAGAGATGGGGGCGGAGAGAGGAGAACACTGATGGGGGAGAGAACACTGAAGGGAGAAGAGAGAACAAAGATTGGGAGAGGAGAGAATACAGATGGTGGAGAAGAGGAAACAAGACAGCTTTGGGGAAGAGGAGAGTGACAACCATGGGGAAGAGGAGAGACATACATGGGTAGAGGGACAAAGACACAGTCATAGGAGGTAGAGGAGATAGACATGCATGGGAAGGTAGAGACAGACATGGGAAGGGAGAGGAGTAAGACAGACATGGAAAGGAAGAGGAGAGAGACAGATATGGGAAGCCAGAGGAAAGACAGACAGACATGGGAAGGGAGAGGAGAGACAGACAGGCACGGGAAGCAATGGGAGAGAGACAGACATGGGAAAGAAGAGGACACAAAGACAGACATGGGAAGGAGGATAAGAGAGACAGGCAGACATGGGAAGGGAGAGGAGAGAGACAGGCGAACATGGGAAGGGAGAGGAGAGAGACAGGCAGACATGGGAAGGAAGAGGAGAGCGACAGAAGGACATGGGAGAGAGGATAATACAGACGGAATGTGCTCCCCCCCCCCCCCCCCCAAGATCAGACTCTGGATCCGGCCCTGGTCTGCTATCCTACCGCTCTACGCCATTCTTCCAGACAGCACTAATTCTTTCCTCACTAAACTGAGATATGCCCTACTCAAACACTTCTTCCAAACACTTCCACAACAACATAATATGTTTAGAGAATTGACGTATATGGAACATGTTTGTACACACACAGAACGACTACACCATGGTGTATCACTGTTGTACAAAGAATTATTCCCTACTGAGAACTCCCACCTCACAGCTTTGTTGGCAAGTGGGAAGTAGCTCTTATTCAGTTAAACAATGGGACAAATTCTTTACCCTCATGCACAAATGCTCTTCATATACAGCAGTACAACAGTGCTGCTCCACAGAATCAACCCGATTACAGACATCTGCTGGAGATGTGAACAAGAACTGGGTACTATGGTTCACATCTGGTGGACCTGCAGATACACAACCGCTTGATTTCAAGTTACAATAAATTGATTGTTAAACATTTATTGAGCACAACCAAACTGTTGATACCCCTCCACTGGAAATCCATATCCACCCCAACATTGCAGGATTGGATGCTCAAAGTAGAGGAAAAACACGCTTGGGAGGAGCTCTCCAGTTCAGCGCTCAACCGACATGACAACACATGGTTTAATTGGTTAGAAATGACGTCAGGTGTTGATTTTGCGCAGTTACTCCATAATTAATTATACTTCCACGTGCCACAGGTGTCAGGAAACTACTATGGGAGGCCGTGACCCATGACTTAAGATTCCCCATGCCAGTGGACCACTTACCTGGGGGATAACTACAATCCCTCCACTATTGTTTCATTTACAGGGGTAGTTTCTATTCAAATGTGGGTCTCTCTGATGTTGATCTGATCACACCGTAATGTATGAGACCTTCCCCCTGTGTATATAATGCATACTTGAATTATGTATACTGTGTGCGAATATCTAATAGCTCCAACCCCCACCCACCCCAACCCCTTCCTCTATTTTATTTTGATGAACAAAAAACAAGAAATAAATATTTTCGGGGGAAAAAAAAAAAAATCTGCCTTTTGGAGTAGCACAGTCAGAGCCCAGACCTTAACCCTAGATGCTGTGGAATGACCTCTAGAGTGCTTTTTTACACCAGACATCCTAAGAATATGGCTATAGGAAAGAATGGTCCAATATTTTTCCTAGATGTTGTGCAGGGCTGATTTCTAGCTACTGGAAGCGATTGTTTGAGGTCATTGTTGCCAATGACGATTCATCCAGTTATGAAATCCAAAGGTTCACTTACTTTTTCAACCAGCACTGTGACTGTTTAATTGGTGTGTTCAAGGCATGAAATATTATCATTGTTTGTGTGCTATTAGCACATTGTGTTTGTCTATACTTGTGACTTCACAAGCATACTTGGGATGTGAGCACTTTCTAAGATGGTTCCCTCATTTTGAACACCTGTCTTGGAGCTAAATATAGTTTGCCTCCAGACACAGCACCACCCTTGTGTGGTCTCTGCTTTATGCTGTAGTTCTGCTGATGCTATTTGATTTTTCATTGTGTATCTGACTCTGTTGTTTGGTCCGGTGTTGTGATCTTGGCTAGTTCCTGACTTCCTCTTTTGATTCTGGGAACTGCTATGCTGGCTTACTGTCAGCCTCTTGAGTACCAGGAATCCTCTGCAAGTTATACTGTCTTGCTTTGCCTTGCTCAAGCCAAAAGTTCACACCACATCCTTCTGATCTGTAGCATCACAATCAGGTAGCAATGCACACACAATCAATCTAAATTGTAGGGTACCATATACCAAAGGATTACAGTGACAAGCAGAAAAAAAAAACGTTTTCTCTGGATCAGTATCCCATCTCTTCTCTTGTTTATATACTTGTTGCCTTTAGTTTTGTTGCTACACGACTTAACATCGTTATTCCACTCACAGATCTATTTAATGCTAAGGGAACAGGGGTGTTATTGTCCCCTTCAGTCCCCTAGTGTCCCCATCCCCCCACAAAAAGAATCCTCAGCCCCCGTATAAAATATCCCTAATATAACTCATTGCACCAGGAGCTGCGCAAATGCCACTGCCCCGATTATCCATTCAAAGTTCAGGGGCTGCCCACATGTCCCTGGCCCCTTGATCAAAAAAATAAGGGTCAGGCACTGGCTAAGGGCCGCTATGCCCCACTAATATAAATACAATTAATTAAATAAAAATTACATTTAAGACCTACCTACCCCCTGTTTCTACCATGCCCAGGTTGGGGGGTATAAAGTAAAAACATAAATCCTGAAATAAAAAACCACCCATTGAGCACCAATGATGATAACTACATCAGCCAATCAGAAGTCTCCCTGGTCCCAGCCTTGTCAGGGGCATGTGGGCAGTGTGCAAAATCGGGGGGGGGGGGGGGGGGGGATGGGGGGGCAAATATTTGGGCCCCTGGCCCCAAATATTAAAGGGACATTCTATTCCCCAAACTCACTTTGGTGTAAGATGAAGATTACTGCTTGTATAGTGTACAGCCTGTTTTTCCTGTGTGATTTGATGAAGGCATTCTACATAGATCACATTTGTAATATTTGACTCAAGCCCTCCCCCAGTGATTACTCTGCATGTTCACTGATTATATAGACACTGAGCATATAAAGTTTTGTTTCATTTAACAACTTTTTTTTTTTTTCCTTTTTATTTTTCTTTTCTTTTGCCATCAGACAATTGTTCAGTGTTCTTTAATTTTGGTCATCGCCAGATGTAGTTTGGTACACTATATATTGCATCCTTTGGCCGACTCAGAGAATTTTTACTCCTCTTTTTTCCCTTTTCCCTTCTTTCCATTCTCTTTTCTTTCCTTCCCACTTCTCTTCCTTTCTCTTTTCTTCTTCTTTATTATTACAATTGTCTTTAAATCTTCAATCCGTACTCTCTTGTGCATTGTTGCATATTGAGTAGTACATTTTTAATATATTCATAAAAAACTGTTTTACCCCTTCCCTCTTCCTCGTCTATGTCTTATTACGCTCCCACAATCTAGATCAGGGTAAAGGTAAACCTTAAGTAACTCTAGAGCAAGGTCTAAGTAACCTTGCTCTTGTACACATAGAATCTCTTAACAGTGCAACACATTGTCTGATGACATCACTAGAGAAACAGGACATTCAAGTCATTTGAATGACATTATTCTCATTGGTTCCTGCAGAAAAAAAAGAGGAAATTGATTTTACTCTGGGCAGTCCTGGTTCCTTGCAAACTGCTGTAATTTTACAATTTTATCTAGTTGTAAGATTTTAGTGCATTCTAAAGTACTTTCGAAGATGCATTTTGGGCACCAGACATTCCCTTTAAATGGGTACAGGGGCATTTCAACAGCCTCTGGCCCCATACATAAATGAGGGTAGGGGCATTTCGGCAGCCTCTGGCCCCATAAATAAATGGGTTAAGGGCATTTCAGCAGTTTCTGGCCCCATATTTAAATGGGTTAAGGGCATTTTGGCAGCCTCTGGCACCATAAATAAATGGGTTAAGGGCATTTCAGCAGCTTCTGGCCCCATATATAAATGGGGGTAGGGGCATTTGAACAGCCTCTGGCCCCATACATACATGGGGGTAGAGGCATTTCTGCAGCCTCTGGCCCCATATATAAATGGGATAAGGGCATTTCAGCAGTCTCTGGGCCCATATATAAATGGGGGTAAGGGCATTTCAGCAGCCTCTTGGCCCATATATAAATGGGGGTAAGGGCATTTCAGCAGCCTCTGGGCCCATATATAAAAGGGGTAGCAGCATTTCGGCAACCATTGGCTCCATATATAAATGGGGTAGCAGCATTTCGGCAACCACTGGCCCCATATATTAAATGGGGTGGGGCCATTTTGAAGCCCAGGCCCACTATTCTTTTGAGGGGAGTGCTGGTGGCAATTTCTGCAGTTCCTGGCCCTGCAATTTGACCCCCCAGCACACTTTTTTAAAACAGATTTAACCGTTTCAGTGCCCTAGGAAACACTGTTTGTGTTCTCTACAACACTCAAAGGCTTAATGTGTAAATATTGGCTGCATTTTTTGGCCTTTTTTACCGATCCTCATTGAATTACAGCACAAAATGTGTTCATATTGGAGTTTTTAAAGGGTGTGGTAATGATTTTACTGCACCCCTTAACTATGTTAGTGGTGGGCATTGAATCACAAATGGCTGTTAATTTACTGATACCGTCACTTCTTAACTTATCGGCTGACATTGAATCCAGGCCAATTTCTTAAATTATGTAGCAATGGACAAATGGGATAATCAGTTTAATGCCATCTATATCATGAAAGAAACAAGCATAATAAACAAACTACCTATTTTTTTTTTTAAATGTTATGAACTTTTATCAGTCATTCGCTCATTACTGCCCCAATACGTTATTTCTTGTTATTCTGTGTGTTTCATCTGGAACAGGAAAAATACAATAACTTCAAAATGATCAGGAAAATTGCCAGATGTATTCATCATTTTTTTTGTATAATTTTACAATCTGCCTTCATCATGTTCTCAGGAATTTCAAACCATCCTGCTGAGCACATAAATTCAAAAATAAAAAGTTGATTTCAAACCATAGTGTTTATCCAATACATTAAACAGGAACTTTCTTGCAAACATAGAGTCATTTTTTTCTGACTGATATTTGTTTGAAGAGATCCTGTCTTAACACTCTCGTCTGCTACAGACTAAGCAGACTAATAGATTCTTTCATCACCTCAGTGCAGTGCCTGCTGTGGCAATCATTCAGCAAGACCTGTGTCTATGAAAACAGCAGCACTAAACTCAACTTTCAATTAATAGTTTATTATTTCAAGATACTCAGGGGGTGAGTGGTGAGAGCTACATGCCTATGTAACTGTGGGCTTCTTGTGAAGTTCTTTTGGTGGGGACGTGAAGGGCAATGAAATATGACCATGAACCACTCTAGCGATGACAAATGGATTTTCACATGGGCCCAAATCGACCACCTCACTAGAGAACATGTGTTTTTGCCCTATGTGGAATTCGAAGGCCCATATTAAAAACTTGTTTGGCTTTTCACACGCCGTTTAAAGTGTTGACCAGATAGAAATATTTTCTAGAGATAATAAGGCAACTGAGGGTAATAATGCTACATTGTCTACATACAACCATTCCTCAAATTGTTTCCTTGGTACGTTAAATTCTTGTCTTAAAACACACAAAATCCCATTTCTACTCGTGAGCCTTATATTTATACACATAGTAAAAGTAAACTCAATTTTTAAACTGGGCCAGTCAACTTTCTTGACATAAATCATTTTAAACACTATTACCAAGTTACAAAATTCTTCCCCAGAAATAATTTTGGAAAGCGTTCCCATATAATAAAAAGAGAGACTATTATATATATATATATATATATATATATATATATATATATATATATATATATATAAAGACCTATATAATTTATATATAAATTGTCAGATCAATCGTTGGTTCCCGTGGTTTGGTAATAAGTACCCGATCACGGCGCCCACGGGGGCCGGAAGGGTCTTTTTGGCCACTCAGCCAGCGATACACTTGGTGATTGGTGTAATCATTGTTTACTTTGATTAATTTTTGCCGTTTAAAGCGGAGGAGGTCATTTTTGTATTTATTTACCTCTTCTTGTAGTTTGGTCATTGAAACTGTCGCTTCAGATGAGGAGAGGGTGATGGAATTGACAGAATCGAGCTGTGCTAATTTCTCCCGTACTCCAATCAGTTCACGGCCCACTTCTTCAATCACCAGAATAACCAAGTCCAATGAGCATATGTATAAGACTGCATCTATAGGGTGCAGTGCTCTGCTTACTCGTTTGTCTGTCTCTGCCCTTGTTTCTTATATATGCAGATGTTGTGTTGATTATTTTATTTGGTGTGTTTTTTTCTGTTTTGGATATGTTTTGTACTGATTATATCTGTCTTCCGTAGCAGCGTCGCGTTGCTACAGTAACCAGCTAGATGCATGCGCACTGGGTACCTGGGTGAGTACACATTTCCAATCAGCTGCTGCTTCCGGGTTTCGGCATCTTTACACACGGAAGGTAAGGATTGGCTGCTTCTTCTTCTTTCAGCTGTTCACAATCGGTGTTTATTAGCTCTCTACTGGTATTTATATCGTATCTCAGTTTCTTTGTTTGTAGTCTTGATAAAGGTCCGAGATTCGGACCGAAACGTCGACCACATGTTATTATGTATTTGAAAATACTACTACTTGGTTATCGACTATAAAGACCTCTATTTACTTAATTGAAAAGACCCGTGAGTGCATGTATTTTTTCTATCTTTTGGACTGGTATATACTTGGAGCCACATTGCACCCGGGCATGAGCTGATTTCATTTGCTTCCCATTAGCTGAGTGCACCTTCTTTGGATTACGTATATATATATATATATATATATATATATATATATATACATACATACATACACACACATATATATATGAATAGTCTTTTAAAAATGGCTACATTTTGTACTCCCAAGTTGTGAAAGTGTTCACTGCTAAGGTGGAGGTATATAAAGAGAAAGAAAAATGTTCTTGGTGGGGCTAAAAAAAAAAAAAAATTTTTTATCATTTTATAGGCTTACCTTAGGGGAATAAACACTGTTTATTTCTATCCCTATTATCTTTAGATACTTATTAAATTATATAATTTAAACCATATTACAAGCAGATTAATTTACTGTACACATTCCTCAGAGACAGTTACTGGTTTGTTGTTTTTTTAAAAAAGCTTCTGGCAGCAGCCAATCAGAACCTGTGATTTCTGTAGCTAAGCTGACTGCTCATTCATTTACGCAAAGTGAGTAAATGATGCAATGTGCCACTTGAAAAAAACGTTAGATTGTATTTAAAATAATAATAAATAATAAAGACTGAACAGTTTTAGGAACATCAGGTAAAGAAGGTTTTTTAAAGAGCTATATGACTAGGCAAAGAAAATTTATGACGAGAGGTCGACTGACCTCCCTGCAGAGTGAACAAGCAGCACAGTTTGAATTAACTAATGTTATTCAGCTGTGTTCACAATGATCATATTGGCAAAAAAAGGAATACTTTATGGACTGCTCTTCAATGAAAATTCATAAGACAATGATTACAAATGTTACTTTAAAATGCATGTTAGGACTGATAAGCACTTTAATTAAAGACAACCTGTTATTGCACACAAGTTATATTTTTATCCACATATAAGACACATTGCTCCAATTTTTTTAGTGGAATCAGGAAAACAACTCCTAAGAGCCCCAGAGTTAGAGTCAATCTAACAGGTGAAGTGCTTCAGGTGACTGATGTTGGAGACATCTTTCACTTTAAGTGAATGATTTAAGGGCACACCACATGAAGCTTGCATGTCTGGCAGCTTTGACAATTATTGTTTTACTATAGTGCTACAACAATGTTTCTGGCAAAATCAGCATCAGATGGTACTTTCGATATAAGACCATGGATGTGTCTCCATTCAGGTACTAAATAGTTTTGTCTGTTTTTTTTTTACATGTATGGCTTGAGTTGCTTAGTGTAACAGCTAGGCATAAAGCTAAAGATAATCTACTGAGACATGCACATTGGTCAACCATGATCTACACAGTTGTTTCTGGAAGACGTCATGGTTTAATAACACACATATATTTCTGTAGGTAATCTCCTGACAATGAGTATGACTAGTGTTATACATAGACAGGCATTATATTGAGGACAGTAAAAACTGAGTACAGATACATAACACAAGATTATTGCACTCTGTTACTTTTCATCTAAAAGACGGCAATCTGCTACAAAATCTTATACATTACTTTGTATTCGACGATTACATATCTGGCAAGGTTTTTGATCCAACAGATCTTTGTTAAGCTTTGTACTTTTTATCACAACCCATTTTAGTCAATTGCATTATGGTGGGGATCAATAATAGAGATGCAGATGCAAGTGTCGGGTGAGTAAAAAAGAGTTAAAATCTCTGTAGTCATTTCATAAGAGCAATTTATTTTTTTAAAATAAATTTCTACACTTTTTGTGCCTCAAATTGTGACTCTGTCATCCGGAAGTTGATGGAGATCTTCAGCAAGTTTAGCTGTCCTTCAGACCACTATTTAATAATAAATGAGATGAGTGGCCCAAACAGTGCAGGACCACTTAGAAGTTTGAGACCGGTGTTCTGAAAATAGAGGGGGCGAGATAAAAAAAAAATGAACAGGAAGTGGCGTTGACTTAAATGCGCAATGCATGAGGACAGAACAGCGCATACATGAAATCACATCCCTGATTTCCGTTCTTTCGATCCTGCCCATTTTCTCAGAATGCCGGAACAAGTAAACAATGCGAATTCCCGACTTTTGTGGGGACTTGGGATTTTCTGTGTGCATCACCTTTATAAATCTCCCCTATATGTTTTATTTATTAGGCAAGCAAAAAGAAAAAGACACTAAAAAGAAAAAGACATGGATGATCACATACCCATAGAGAGAAAATAAAAAAAACAAATATTCATAGGCAGATATACATAAGGACAAACAAATAGAAAAGGCGCACACTCTAAGTAAGCAGAAGCACTCTAAAGATTTTTAACTGAAGTAACCGTGATCTGCAATTTTAATTCCTTACTGTTTACTTAATGTCTACTTGTTATGCAGGCAGCATTCACTCCACATAATGGTCCCTACCTGCCAATGTGCTTTGAGGGATATTGTTAGCATTAAATTTGCCATTTACATTTTCATGTTTGACATAATTGAGGAATGGATGCTCTTATGAAAATTAAACTTGTGGTCCTTCTGGGCTACCGTAACCCTGTTAAAATGTAATGAGATTCTTGATGCATCTTCTTTGGCTTATTATTAAATAGAATATCAGTATGACTAATTTGTCCAGCCTAAATGCAGCCAGGAAAGAAGCATTATTGATAGATCTGAGCACAAATGGTCTTCTCAACTCAGCCTCTAATGGCCTAATAATGCATTATATTTGAATCAGAAATACTTTGAGCTGTAGTGCTTATAGTCATTATTGGAAACACCTGAATGCATCATTCATCAAGGTTACATGGGAAAACAGCCCACTTGTTTATTATTCTGTCACTACACATCTCTATTTAGACCCATGTTTCAATCATTTGGTTGGCTGCAGATGGCTTTGTGGCTTATTGTCTCTTTTTGTGTGTGAAGGATTTTGAGAAGAGACTAAAAGATTCGGAAATGAAAGCAGCTTAAGATGTCACACATCTTGACGGCAACAAGGTTACGGATCTGTATGTAAGAGTAGTTTCAAATTTCATGACATTTCAGAATGAGTTATAAAATGATTTTACTCTAATCTAAAAACCGTGCATGTTATATCCATGTGCCATGTAACTAATAATCAAATAAGAAAAACTGAGCATAGCGACCCTTTAATAAGAGATTATTATGAAAGCTGAAACCAGCAGGTAGCTAGGGTTGACACCTTTTCTCCATAAAAAGAAGAAACTGTATTGCCTCCATTGATAAATATCATACTGGCCTGCCAGTAAAATATCAGCTGGATGGCATCTCTAAGAGCAGCATTCGTTTTAATTTAATCCTGCATGCTATGCTTTCCATTGAAATTTCCACTAAACTATATTTTTTAAGTCAAAAACATAGGTGACACTCAATTGGAAGGTAATGGGACCATAGCACTAAAACCAGGAAAAAGTCAAGAACAATGCAGAACAGCTGTGTGGATTGTAGCTAAAGATAACCAAGAATGGACAGGACTCTGTTATATATTTCATATGAGAGGTTAGCTGTGAGTTATATAATTATCCTTTCAGTTATCTGAGGTGCTCTCTGAATCCTGCGGAATGTCTAAACAGCCTACGTCTGTATTTTACAAATGGGGTATACAGAAATGTATAGCTCTGTACATAAAGAATTCAGTGGATCAGTAAGTGAATACATTCTGGAATGGTGTCTAGTCACATTTCCTTGATTGTATGAGAAGAGTCTGTGTGTGTCTTGTATACACAGAATCCCAATGTAAATACAAAATCTATACCACTTCTCCCTCATTTCCCTTCCAAATCTCCAGTAGAGAAGGCTTTCAGTGTCAGATTGTATGCATAAGAAATGCCTGCTTAGACAGACATAGTAGACTAGAGAGTTCTAAGATTGAACTAATGACCGAAATCATTTAATGGTTTTAGTGCAAAATAGTGAGAGTGCAAAATAAAGGGCATGGGGCAGTATGTCACAGAATGTCACAGATCAGTAGCTTTGTTAATATGAGTATTACTCACAAACGATGAGACTCAAAAATCCAGGCACATGGGTACCAGGTATGTTGACGAGGGTATCCCTTTGGCTAGTAATATATACCACTCAGAGTAGAAAAAAGACATGATGACAATACAGCTAGGGAATGAATAAACATAAGATGAAGTCAAACGTTTTGTTTATTAACTTTTGCATCAAATATAACATCTGCCACAGCTAGCCTTGGACAGTGTGGGTAAATCCTTAGTCTACAAGCAGTGTATACTTCAGATTTAGTCTAGTAGCTATTTTCGGGTTCCTTATTGACTCCTACCACACATGTTCCTTTGCTCCTTCGTCAATGTATTTAGCTTGACAGCTTCTTCAATTGGACGTCAAATTAATGCAGTTGTTAAGCAAAACTAGGTTAGATGACCAAGACTAGCTGTGGTCATAGAGGCCATAGACCTATAACTGACCTCAAGCCATTTTTTTTACTGGACTGTAAAATACTTGATGGGTCGCACCCTGCCTCGAGGGAAAAAAAGGATACACAGAACATTGTGGACTTTCCACCTCATGTATTGTCACATGTTGCTGTCTCTCTTTCTAGGTGTAGTTGATGTAGTTTTTAGCTTCAGCTTAGATTTGCTGATAGTAACGTATGTGTTAAGCCATTTTATATGTATGTATACACTTCATATATATTTTGGAATTCTGATCTAATTTAATAGTTAAATGGTCTACTGCCAGCAATACAGATTTAAAAACATGAACCCATTTCTAGTAAAGATTAAAGTAAATGAACACTATGCAAAAACCTTTGTACCCAGTGATTTTTGTCCCAAAATTAAAGACTTGGTGATGTAATGGGTAAAACAGTTCAAGATGGGCACATATATTAATTGTGTGTAATCTATCTATTGAATGGTATAGCACGAAGTAACCAGAGAGATGTGCCTATATGAGACCTCCAAATGGAGCGTGAAGAGTTATGAAATCATATAGAGAAAATTGTCTAAAATGTAAACTAAAACTAAACTAAAAGTTTGCTGATTTGATAGATCCTTTTTGCTCTAAAGGAAAGTTACTAGAGGTATTAACTCCCTGAATAAAATAGTGCAGCAGCTAATCCCACATAAAACATACACACTCACACAAACCTTTTTAAGTGTTTATGTAAACAAATGTTTATGTGTGTTTTTTAGCTATTATTATTTTGCTGGTCTATATGCGCATCCAAGGTGCATTCTTGTGTCACTAACAATAGTTTGTATATCATTTTACAGATACAAAATCTACCACATCTGCAGTGGGAATTATATACGGAGATGAGCACACAGGGATAGTGCCTCATATTGGCGTTATTTCCAATTTCTTGATGAAAGTACATTATGCATAAATTAATGGGAAACAGTTAATCCATGTCCCCTGTTAAAGGGTACAGTGAAAGCAATACCACACCCACTAAAATAAGCAGCACAGTAATTACTGCATAAAAAAGAGTTTCAGTGATCCCTGTTTAAAGTAGCAGACAAAACAAATGATATAATTTTGCCAGTTCCTTCAAATTATGGGTCCCGAGGTTGTCGAAATGGTCCCTTAAATGTGATCAGGGCTGAAATGGCGGTTGCTGAAATGGTCCCTAGCCCCCCAGATCATCAATAGGGCCAGGGGCTTGTAAAGATGCCCCAGCCCCCTAATAACTGGGGTCGAGTGTGGGTGCCATTTCAGCAGTCCTGGTCCCTCGATTTGTATGGGGGTTAGGTGGGGTAATTTTGGCTGTCCCTGGCAACTAAACATTAATGGGGGGGCTAACACTGGGGACCGGTAGTGGTTGTTAGACACCCAGTCTCTCTAGCGCTAATTAACATGTCTGGAGGGATAACAGCATTTTAGTTAACCACTGAATTAGTGCTCTAACGCATGTTACTTCAGACCAGTGTGTTTGAGTTTTAGTAGCATGTAATTCTTTTCAGAATAACTTGCAATTAAAAAACCTTAGTCATTTATTCCATTTATTGACCAACATTGAATAGCCCCCAATATTGTATATATATAGAATTCAGTGCATTTAAGATATAAAGACTTATGTGGGCATAATTCATTTAGCCATGTTGGCTTTTCATTTTAAGTATATTTCTGAAGATGTTATACAGGGACTAGGTTGTAGAGTTGCCATGTGACCATTCATTCTTTTATAAATAAAGGAATATAAATGTTTTCTACCTTGTGCTAATACTGATTAATGATGTTGTCCATCGGTCACTAGAGGGTGCCACTACACAAATAAATATTTGTATCACACACACTGTTTTCTCATAGGCATCAAGACCAATCAGACATTAAAGTAAGAAAAAAATAAAAATACATTTTGACACAGAAAACTTGGCTTTGTGTCAGGTCTTTTAATAGGAAGCATGTAAGCTGCTTTATCAGTTAAGTTTCCATCAACTTACATAAAACTAAGAGGGAATAGAAGTGAAATGTATCTTTGACTTATGAAAATATAATTATAATACAGCTCCAAAATGACTTGGACAATGTAATGGAATAGACAGCTTGCATTATAAATAAGAATACTCAGAGTTAGTTATGCTGATATGGGCAATTACTTATTTTAGTAAATAGTACCAATAACATCCTGAGGTAAGGAAACCAATAAATCATTTTATTAAAAGTAACATTGTAATGTACATTGTATATTAAAGTATATCAGGGTACATCAAATGACAAAGAATGGATAGATATAAAATTTATCAGTAAATATAAAGCAATTTTTTATACAGAACAGTGTACACTCTCTACCGCACATTACATAACTAAAAAAAATGAATCAGAAAAAGTAATTTTAGCTTGTTACATTGAACCTATGCCTGGTCTTTTTATAGTCTTCTAGATGATATAAGTGCACCCTAAAAGGCTAATACAAAGACCATATATAGTGTATCTAACTAGAACGCATTTCCTGATTTGTGTTTCATTTATGAATTGAATAGAACATTTTCACATGTTGCTAAATTTAAAAATAGAGTTTGGTTCTTGTTGGTCATTTTTTAACTCGGCGGTTCTGTCTTTCTTCAGGCATTTAGGTTCATGTTAAACAGCGGCATGAAAAATGCACCATGTCTAGGAAGGGTCTGACTCCAGTTAACCCTCTCATCACCATGCTATGGTTAATTTAATGCTATTAGTTAACTATTAAAAGTGTAAAATAAATATATCTTACCTTTTCCACCACAGCCGGACGCGACGGAAATCTTGCGACAGAACTCTGGCGACGGAACTCTCGCGTTAGATGTCCCGCAATGAAACGTCCGCGACGTAATGCTGCGAGGTAAGTGAGACGTTGGACAGTCCCATCCCCATCTAGGAAAGCTAATTCGGCCTAACTGCATGCAATAAATGTTACTGTGTCTTAAGGAGACGACATTATTTTAAAAAAGGTCCTGAATGCATGAGCGGAGTGACAAGACACCATCTAAAGGCTATTCTGGATTCAAATGGTGACCCCAAGCTATATTCATTTTACATTGCTTTTTACATTTCTTTTTATTCTTACCTGAATGTACAACATCATAGTCACAGAGTGGCTGTGTTTTCTTTTTATGGTACTAGTTAGTATAAGAGCTGTCAAATGAATACCTGCTCTATCAGACATCTTAAAACCTTACCAATATTCCGGTTTACATACATTGCTTCAGCTGGGCAATGATTCTTCAAACAGATCTTTAGCTGTCGCACTTGCCTTGCACTTTATTTACAAATAAATTCTGATGAAGCAGTGCTAGAAAATGATGAGCCCTTATGTATGTGTGTATTAGAAAAACATTGCCAAAAGTTACATGTATTACATGTATTATATCTAGGGTTGCCACCTTTTCTTCAGAAAAATACCGGCCTTGGTACTGTCTCCATAGACTTAACATTGGCCTGAAGCCAATTTTTTACCGGCCTGCCGGTAAAATACCGGCCAGGTGGCAACCCTAATTATATCCTTCAAACCTATTTTAGGCCACTGTCTTTTTTTCAAGAAATTAGTTAGTAAACTGTGGGGAACTGACAAGGAAATGCAAAGAAGCAGACCAAATAGCTGAACTGAATAGACGGGCAAATTGAAAACTCAATTACTTTGGCCTAGCTTTTGCTATTCCCATGTAAATGCACCACAGATCACTGTTTACTGGATCGGTCTCACTGACTATCTATATCCGGACAAGTTTACCAGTCACTTGCCGCCTGTCCTGAGTAACAGAACTTTACTTTGCGGTCTGCCCTGACCTTCAGCTTTTCTCCGGAACAGATATTCTCCTTAGTATTTGTTTAGGATTAGCTATAATGACACTTAGTCACTATAAACTGTATATATCAATATATGTATAAATAAGAATGTTATCTCTTTGTTTGTCTTACTTAACCATGTTCTTTGTGACTTATTGAAAAATTAGCAAGACAACAATAATATTAACGTAGCTTCAATATAATAGATAGATAATCTGACCATCCACCATCAGACCCATAATCACAGTCCAATATAAATAAATTCAAAGTAGTTGAAACTGTAGCATAAAAACAAGGATAACATAGTATATCTCTATATATTCTCCAAATTTAGGAATTCAAACATGGCCATTTATAGTTCAGTTTCTCTTATTTGGATTAAAGTCATCATAGTCCTTTTTCAATCACGCATTATGATTTTTTAATATCACAAAAAGCTTACTGCTGAATGAGCACAAAACAATAGCATAACAATAAAATATAATATTGTTAAAACCAAGCATACACTATTAAAGTGAAAGCATACAAGGGTAGCAAAGTGATTGTTTTAAATATCCCAGAATGCACTTATTACAGAAATGGAAGCCAAACACAAAATGTATCTTTTAGAAAAATGTTCCTTTTCATTTAATTGAAGAAAGTATAAATTAGGTCTACATTTACTTGAGTCATTAAGTTCAAAAGGAAATGTAATAATTATTTTGAAAGCCCCTATCAAAAAAACAAACAATAATAATAGAATTTAGATTTTTTCTTCTTCTAGAATATTCTTCTAGTGTGTACATTTAGCCATTACTTTATTTCCAATAACCTTATATTCAGGAAAAACATTGTAACTGGTTGTAATTTATGAGATTTCACTATAATGCACTTCAATGCATTTCTACAGCCCTTAAAAACAGTTTTAAAGACCCATATGTGCTGTAATATTATATAGTTACATAGTAGTTTAGTTGAAAAAAAAAGACTTGCATCCATCAAGTTCAATCCTTTTCCTATTCATCTTTATTGCTGTTGATCCAAAAGAAGGCAAACAAAACCTCTTATTTCAGCAATTTTGAATCCTGCTTTCAATGGGGAAAACACTCCTTATTGACTCCAAATGGAATCAGATTTCTCCTTGGATGAACAACCACCAAATACGTGTTATTGTCTATTGTACAATTTAAAACGACATTGCATGTATTTCATAGAACAACTTCCTCAGGCAGTGAATCCTATTCCTTTATTGTGAATTCTTTTCCACTGTCGTAGACTAAGTCTTGTTTGTTCAAGTCTTACCCAGGCCCATTTTAAAGGCACCTAATGTATTTGATAGCACCACCTCTTCTGACAGTGAATTCCATACCTTTATTTGCCCTTACCAAAAAGAATCCCTTCTACTGTCGTAGATTAAATCTCCTTTCTTTTGGGCTTGAAGAAAGTGGGTGACCTCTTGTCCTTTGTACTGTTCTGACAATAAACAAGTCTTTAGAAAGCTCTATGTATGGATCCTGTCCATATTTATATAACATTATCATATCCTATCTAAGAGGTATTGTTTCCCCGGCGGCGAAGCACCCTAGGCGGCCATACACAATAAAGGTTAAGCCAGGTCACCTGGGACATTCGCTCATACTTGGAATGACACTCTATTTCTAAGGTCTTGGGCCGAGGAGATATTGAAATCCTTACAAAATGAAACCTTATGTTCCTTTAAAACCCCCCACAGTGATAGAATATATAAAATTAAAGATGTTATCACTTGTGAGTCAAGTGAGGTTATATATATGTTATGGTGTCCTTGTGGGTTACATTACATTGGCAGGAAATCTAGGTCCTTGAAAACCCATATAGGGGAACATGTGAGAAACATTAAAAAGGGTTACGATAAACATAGTGTCTCTTATCATTTCCTTATAACACATAACGAAGACCCCTCCCTGCTCTATTTTATGACTATTGATAAACCCAAAATTCATTGGCGAGGTGGTAATAAAATTACAACCCTTGGTTGGGCAGAAATGAAGTGGATCTTTGAATTAGATACCATGGCCCTTAGCGGTCTGAATGCAGACTTTGAACTGTGTCACTTTCTTTGAAAGCATTCTGTTGATTTCTTTGCACTGTCATCTGGATATACTTGGTATATTTGCTGTTTGTAAATGGATATATTGTGGTCATCTTTTAAAAATATTTATATTTATTCTTATTTTTATATATTTTTATATGGTAGTTACATATATTTGTACATGCTGTTCTATATAGACTCATTTTCTTATTATGCTGAATGTCAATATGTTTTTAAACACGCATTCTTCATCTGTGCCATCTCCCTTTTATCAATGACTAGCATATGTGCGTGTATATAATATATTTAGATGTGTGTGTTTTTTAACATTGAATCGCAAAATAAGGTCCAACATTTTCACATTAAGCACTTATATCTTTATGAAAATGTTTTTTTTTCGTATTATACGTTATAATGCTGCCGTTTATATCCTCTCTTTCCCCTGCGACTAAGATGTCAACTACTTCACCTAATCACACACATCACATGCGTTGCTATGTTAACGCATCTGGAGGACGCTTTAAAAACTGGGACACTTTCGTTTGGATGTCATCGCTTTGAAGGAGTCTGATTGGTGCGAAACGCGTCACGAGATTTGTGACGTCATTCGAGAAGTGAACCCAGAAGTCTTTTTTGCCTGTTTGTTTTTATCGTTGCCGTCTGCCTGCCACTGTCTGGGGAAACTGATTGGACATTATCTGTTCAGAGATCCCACTAGACTGGATAGACTGGTGACAATTTTTTAATCAGTTTTACTGCTACTTATTATTGTTTTGGATGTAAGCCTCAATGTTCTAGGGGGATATTAAACATTTATATTTCTGTGATACACCATCATATTTTCTATTTGTATTCGATTAATACCCTTGGATTACATCATCCCCCTGACGAATGAGCTACAGTTCCATCTGATGGATACCCAACACCATATCTGTGGATTATAGGTCCTTGAGTCCATTTTCCCATCATACTTAGAGCCGGTCTTATAGGCTCCAAACTGTGTGAGTGTAATTTCATTGGGGAAAATATTATCTATATCTGCCCTCTTGTTTACAGTACTGCACATTGTGTTTGTATCTTTTTTTCTTTTTTATATATCCCTATTTGGAGTACCCTCTCTACCTTCGATAAGTATATATATTTACTCCACTTATTCCTTTTCCTTTGCGCAACACTTTATTACATTCTAAAATGAGAATTAACCTCTAGGCTGTCTAGCCTTCTTGTTATACCTCTTTTAATATCTTTTTGGCCTTTACAGTCGCCAGCTGGCACTGCACACTACTGCTAAGTCTATTGTCTATAATTATACCAAAATCTTTTTCATTACTAGATTTCCCAAAGGAAAAATCTTACATTTTTCTATATTGAAACTCATTTGCCATTTATCTGCCAAGTTATCCAATGTCCAAATCCTCTTGCAGTGAAGATGCATCTAGTTCAGACTGTATCACCCTACTTCATTTTATATCACACTGAGTCATGGCTCTCTATGCCCACTGAGAGATCATTAATAAATTAAAAAGAAGATGACCCAGGACAGATCCGTGAGGTACTCCACTTATCACATTTGTACAATTTGAGAACTTCCCATTAAGCCCCACTCTTTGCATCCTTTTTTTTCCGTTAAATATAAATTCTTTATTATTTTCTCATATCAAAAACATAACCATAAACCATGACTCATAACTCATCAATACTATAGAGATTCGTGCACATACAAATAAAATCGTATAATTTGCTAATGACCTTTAACACAAAATAAATAAAGATGACATATACAACACATTGCTGGGGTCCGAAAAGGGAAGCACAAGAGGGGAAGCCCTAGGATTTCTATATAAAATACTCTTTGCATTTTATCCTTATGCCAATTGCCAAATCACTCACAAATGTTTACCCATAAACCCATTTCATTCAATTTGTACAGTAACCTTTTCTGTGTAACAAAAGCTTAGCAAAGTCTAAATATATAATGTCCACCACAGCACACACACACATATATATATCTAGAATGCAATTAATTAAGTTTAACAAGATCTTTCACAAAATAATTTTGGTTCCTGCTAATGAAATTCCTGTCCAAGATGACATCTTGAATTTATTTCCTAAGAAACTCATCAAACAGTTTCACAGGTGTGTGATTGCCGGAATTCTGTAGACACTATGACTGAAATAAAATAATCCTTGAAAATATAACAGTCAGTCCAGGGCCTGGTTTATCTTTGTAAGTAACCATGGATGGATGCCATCCAGCCACTGGACTTTGTCTACCTTAACACTATTTAATTGTTTTAACACTTTTTATTGTGTCGGCCAATCACATGCTTGCTGTGACTGTTCTGTAAAAGTTGTTTGCATGTTCTTGTCCATTGGTGATATCACTTGTGTCAGAACTTATGGTGCCTCAGAAAAAGGGCAACCCTACCTTTAAACGCTCAAGCTTCTCTGAACTATTTTGTTTCTTTTTCAAAGGTGGGGAAACATGCAAAGTCAATGCAGCGCTGTGAAAATCAGACAACTTGTTGCAGCTCTGGGATAACATCACTCACATAACACACATCTTGCAGCCTGGCCATCTTTATCATCATAGATCAGCTGCATTGTTGCTAAAGTAATGATGTTTAAAAAGATAAAAATGTAAACTTATGAAGGGATGTAGGAGCTGCTTAGGGCCTCTGTAAATTGTACCCTTCCAAAGTCAGTCTTCGTAAAGACAAAGAATAACAACTAAAAAAACAGTTATATTAACATTTTAAAACCCCAACCCACCAGTGTGTTATGCACCACATAATACACATTAATCCCATGACTATTCTGTCTCGGTGAGCAAGTAGACCTTAGGAACATTTTCAACTCCATACATCTAAATAACCTTTAAATATGTCTTGAGGATGTCCATCTGACTGATGGCTGCCAGTTGAAAATCATTGTTTAAACAGTATGACAAATTATATGCTAACAGAAGAGATAACACATAAGCTAATAAACCTATTATATGATAAGTAAGTTGATTTGTTTAAAATAGTTTAATTGCTGGTAGAGGTGACCAACAGGACCAAGACACTGGATGAAACTAAAGAAGACACTTTATTCTTATTTTACCACAGCTATTTATTCATTTAGTTTAATTTCATCTCAGTTTAGCTGTTTTTTAAAATATTTTTTCTGTTTCTTTTTCTATCCTTCTCAGCTTCCATCATGTACTTAGTTTATTTGCAGTAACTTTATGAGATATGGTATAAATGCACTTTGTTTAAGGTGAAATAGGCAGTAACCTATGAAAAGCATAGGATTATGTTGTGTGTGAGGTCCCCTTAGAAGCAGCTGCATAAACCATTGCTCTACTTCCGGTTCATCCATCTGATACTTCCTTCTTGCATTCCATCTGCCTACCAGGACAGCTTTGGTGTTGTGAAAGTGGTTACCAGGCTTCCTGCAAGTAGCCAATTGGGGCACAGAGGATTACTTTTAATATTAAATACTACATTATTTCCCTCTGTCGCGCTTTTGTGTTTTAGCCACCACATAAATTGTTACAGCATCAGGGGATATTTCCAAACATAGGCTACATGAAGGTATTACTGAAAGTCAATTTTGAAACAGGGACTTTGTTTCTAACTTCTGGACTCTTTGTGCATAGGGTCAATTGAGTAGCACCTCGGCAAAGACAACATACACTTAAATTGAAAGTGGGAGTCCGGCCTGTTTTGGGCCTGTAAGTGTTTCCAAAAATTTCTGATGGGCTTGGAAAGGTTCAGTTTTATTTATTAATGACATTGACAATGCACTCCAGAGATACCAAAGAATGGTATGGCTAACATAGGTGTAATGCCAAGTGTATGTGCAATATGTGTGCAGTGGAAAATCCTTTGTTGCAGTGGCAAGTCCTGGGGTGCAATATAGGTGCAGTGGCAAGTCATTTGGGTGCAATATGGGCTCAAATGGCAAGTTTGTGCAATATGGGTGCAGTAGCAAGTCCTTTAGGTAGAATGGCAAGTCAAATGAATGCAACAACAAAAGTGTGAACAATATTAGTGTAGTGAAAAGTGCAATTAGGAGCAATATGGGTAAATGGAAAGTCCTGTGGGTGCAATAGCTAATCCTGTATGTGAATTATGGGTGCAATGGGAATATGGGTGCAGTGGAGTGGAAAGTCATCCAAGTGTAATATGGTTGAAGTGGAATGTCCTTTGGATGTAATGGCAAGTTGCTATTGTTACAAAAAAAACTAACAGTGGACTGTGGAATATCTATCAGGGATGACATTTCACAAACTAACTTATTGCAAAGGTAACATCCTATCAGAGTACCATGCTTGAATTCACTGGGCTTTTCAGAAAGACCCATTTTTCTCACAAAATGTTTGTAAATGCAGACTGCATGGCTAGGTGCTTGATTTTCGACACCTGTGGCAATGGGTCTGATTAAGAGGTGTGTCTCAATACTTTTGTCCATATAATATATATATATATATATATATATATATATATATATATATATTAATAAGAATTATTATTTTTAGGGGTTAAATGAAAATGAGTGCTTTTCAAATTTATCACCCAAAACTTTACAAACTTCACAAACATGTGGACGGAAAAGTATGTTTTATTTTTAGTGTGTGAATGTATTTATACCTGTGCAGTTATAAAGTTCTGGATTCCTAAAAAAAATAGACTCTAACTTGGAAACAGTATGTTTTCTTAAAGGAGAATATGCAAACTGAGCAGAGGACTATATGGAGGAATATGATCTGAATATAAAATAGGGAGAGACCACAGTTGGCACGGTGTGCAAATACATAGATAAGGCAGACATAACAAGGCTGACAAATCTGAAGACATGCATGTATACTGTCTGGTTTGCACATAAAATAGATTCCTTGTCTATACAGATGTTCTCAGTGGAGTTACTATCCATTACTGAATGAAGGGTGAGGAATCAGCAGTTCTGCAGGTGTTAGAAGAAGTAGTTATATAAAACTGAATAATCCATATAGCAACAGATGATCATATTTCCACCACATTAAGATTTTAGTGAATTTAGTGAATTAGTTAATTAATGTATAAAAGTCATCTCAACTCCAGAAGGGAATTAGCTACGTGGGAAATAAAAGGTTTCTGTCTACTACTTGTGAGACAGAAGTGGTACCTTTCATTGACGTCAACAGGCAGTATTGAGTATACTCACTTTGACTTTTACTACTGTGAACTGAACATTTGTACAGTGAGTCTAATCAGAACTCACAAAATAATTATCTAGCAGTGTGACTATATTTACTAGAGTAGGTGCATGTACTAGATTGACCGGGACAGTCCCGTAATGGGACTGTATGTTGAGGCAGCATCAATCCGGGACAACACATTGACCTAGACTGAGAGCTCCCTGTGAAGGAGACTGTGTAGAATTACTGAGATACAGATCTTGTAAGATATAAGATTACATTTTTGGATTATTAAAATTATGTTTTTAAGTGTAACCTATTGTTAAGTAATAAACAATTAATGTCTTGATTGCACTGGATATAACAAGTAGTTTAAGTATTTTTCTAAATCATGACATAACTTTATGATTTATTAATACATGTAGGTGAGTAAAAAATGGAACTTGACCAAATATGGCTTTGATCATGACATCAGGAAATAAAGAAAAAATACAGGTAATCATCATGAGTTAAGTATCAAACAAACTTTAGACAGACTGTTACCAAGGTGTGATCAACACAATCGATGCTCCTTGTCTGTTCTTGTCTAGTCTCCAACTGTAAAATCTTGAGAGATGACTGTTCAGTCGCGATGCGAACAGGTCCAAGTCCAGAGGACCACATCGCATCTCCAAACAGAGAAAACAGACAAAGAAGACTCCAAGTACTGAGATGGCGTGAAATCTTGTCCGCTCAAGACTTCTCCAAACCTGGCATATGCATAGCCTGTACTGACATGTGTTTTAAACAAAAATGCTAAAAATCTGCCACAAGATGCAAGAGAGAGAGAGCGACCTCATGCCGCCTAGGTGTTTGATATACAGCTCGGTAAAACTCTTCACTGCGAAGGAACTTGCCAACACTTCAAAGCAGTTTATGTGAAACTCTTGCTTTTGAATAGACCAACGCCCTCTGGTGAAGGATTCTTAGCAAACTGCTCCCCAACCATGCAAACTGGCTCCAATGCGATAACCAGATCTGGAGTAGAGCTGAAGATCGCCCTGCCATTCCTCCAGACATCCATATGTTGTAGCCACCATTTCAGTTCCTATATTGCCTCGCAATCCAGAGGAACCACCTGATCGTACAACCAACCGTGGAGTAACAACCGAGTCTTGAGACGTTGGAGATCAGGATCATAAATGGGCCCCAGGAAAATTGCCTGAATAGAGGCTGACAACAGCCCTATTAACCAAGCCAATTGATGGATAGTGAATAGCAGATTTCGCTAACACTCGTTTGATCTCATTCTTGATAAGTTTGATATTCTCTTTTGTCAGATACAATGATCCATGCACTGAATCGATCATGAAGGCCACAATATCGATGACTTGGGAAGGTCTCAGTTCCCTGCAATTCTCTCTTTATTGAGAAGACCCTCTTTTAAAGTGTTATGAATTGGTGAAATGAGAGCCATGAGATATTAGACAATATGGGACAGTAATCCTTCAAGTATGCACATTACAAGAACACACTAGGGATTATTGTAGAGAGAGCAAACCTGTACTGTTTATAAAATGGTATTTTGTGTTGCATCTCAGAGGAACCAATAAAGTTTGTTTTTGATAAAGAACAGTGCTTAGGATTCACAATGACATCATAGCAGAGAGGATAAGGAAAACCTTACAAAGTAAAAAAAAAAAAACATATATCTCATATGTCAGATTGCAATTATTTTGATTTAGATATTTTGATTAGATTTAGATAGAAAGGAAACATATCTATTTTTTTACATTTCCTTATTTGAAGAGACTTTTATTCCCTTTTAGCATTTTGGGCACTGGTGTCCTGATTGTTTTGGTGTAGTGTGAGGCCTGTAGGTATTGTAGATCACCTTTATACTGCTCCTTTGTTGTATGCATCACTGCATGATGCAGTGCACCTCTCTGTATCATACATTGCTAAACACAAGGCATCTTTGTAGAGGTGATTCTATAATAGAAGAAACCTGTTAGTGACTATGGATTAAGCGTACCCTGCTATAGAAAGGTAGATAACATGTAGCACCCACATATTTGATAAACTGATTTGACCTTGTAATGTTCTATAACACATAGCCTTGGACTGCAAAATATCTATTGTAAGGATTACAAATCCTAACTCACTCTTCTTCTGCTCACTAGGAACTCAATAGTAACCTTGTTATAGTGGGTCTTTTATTGCTAGTTAATGGAATTCTTTTAAAATTGAACCGGTTTGAAATAAATAGATTTACATTGATTTTTTGATGTACGCACTGCAGGCTACACTACCCACGTGTAAACAAATTAAAAGCCTTAAACCTATGCGGCAAAAGGTGTACAATGCTCTTAGATAACTGAACATACAAATGATCCCTGGAGACACGTTGCATTTTTCTTTTCTAAGAAAACAGCGCCATCATTTTGGGTCAATGAGGAATACATAAAAATAACAAAAAAGGTTCAACCAATTGGACAGAAAGAGAAACAGATGAATAGATAGTCAGACAGGGAGAGAGAGATTTATAGCTAGAGATAGACAGACAGACAGGGAGAGAGAGATGTAGATTTTCAGGGCCACATACTGAAAAAAATTCTGCCCCCCTAAGCTCCCCCCCGCCCCCCCTAACCTCCCAAAGCCATTTTACCCAGGTGTTTGTATATAATGCCAATGATTTAAATGCACCCTAGGACATGCCCCATCACCTGTATTGATGCCCCTGGAAGTGCAAGGAGCCTTGACAGGGTGAGGAGGTGGGACCCAGGAAAGGGTTAAGTTTTTCTAATGCGTCACAGCTGTGGGAGGGGTCACTTAAATAGACCCCCCCCCAACTTAAAATCATTCAGATTTTAACTGACAGGCAAAGTGATTGTTGTCCCACCCACCCTCCTTACATAGTTTGTTGAATTTGGGGGTTTCTTGGTTTGTCACAGCTGCAGGGGTTTAGGAGGTATTGGGGGTTGGGACATACTATTTAGGCTAGGAATGGCTATCATCAGGAAACTGGTCCTGTGGGGAATCCGACGATGCCTATGTCATGTGTTTATTTACACATATTTTTGGCACATCTCTCCTTTTTTGTATTTTTCTTTCTGTGTATGGGTTTTCCACCAGTATTTGCAGCATAATATTTATAATATTTTTTAGTATTTAAGAGAGAAGGCGCTCGTTTCCCTATTTCTTTTGTATTCCAAAACTGGACTGGTAAACTGCAAAGTCTTGTTTATGAAAAGAATAATAAGTGATAAGACCTTGCTACTTTTCAACTGCTACACATAAAACAATGAGTGACCTTAAATTATTTCCATGTTAAATTACATATTTGAAGTTACTTAAACAATTATACAGATGTGGATTAAGCCAACATATCCGACAAGTTGAAATAGAGTTGGGTTACGTCAGAAGCACTGTGACTCATGGGAAAACGCTGAATTTGTACCATTGGGTAGTAGACTGCTGCCATATTGTTCCCCCCATTTTTTAACCAGTCTTACACCTAATTCATGCCCTGAGGGGCCACGGCAAGAAAAGAGTAGCTTGTAGTGTCCCTTGGTTGCAGTCTTGGCTGCTTTGATGGTTAATTTTCCCTTAACCACTGTAGACTTCTGTACAGCAATTTCAAAATACAATTTTCAATTAGGAAACTAAATCTAGAATGTCAATAGACTGTGAGGCCCTAGCATTTATTAGGGTTTTTACCAATATTAATCCTTCTCCTGTTCAGTAGACATAGCTTTTGTAATTGCTACCAAGATGGTAGGGGAACTTGTAGTTAACTGTATAATAGATGCCCAAAAACTGTTACTAGGCCTTATTTCCCAGGACACAAGTGAAATAGAAGTACAACTAGAAAATTGTGTAACTAATATTCTGTACAACCAGTGTATGCATTAACCTACTAAGCATCTTTATTTAGAAGAGGACAGTCCTTTTTGATCCCCAACCCTCTTTAGCTCCTTTGTCCGATATTACCTTTCTTTCAGAAACTCAGAAAGATTGGTGTTTGTGTTTAAAATTTTGTTTTTGTAAATAAAATACTTCACTCTTATTCTACCTTATCAAATTACGTAAATAGCTATAATTTGGTCATACGGTTACTTCCTGGCCACACCTTGAGACCCTCCACCGACAACAAAAAAATATCTCTTTTTGAAATTTCCGGTTAATTATGTAAGTATATGTTACTCATTTTATTAATAGTATTAAGTATAATTTCTAATTAAATGCAAGCCCTCCTCTATATAGTAAAGGAAGAAGATTATATTTATATTTGTAGTTTAAGACTGATAATTTGTGGAAAGGACTCCACTTAAAATTGACTTATACAGCCATTTTAATTTATTCATTTTTGCTTCTACTTCATATTTATTTTACAGCCTCATAAATGGCCATGAATGGAAAATATTTATGTCAAGTCAAAGAATAAAATCCAAAGACTAGCTAATGTGCAGAAAGCACAGCTTAGAACGGTGATTTCTATCTCCAAAGTAATGACCCTGGCACTAAATCACAAACTACATTAGATGTATTAGGTTTTCAAATGTGGTGGCAATTTTACAGAAATCAGAGATAAATGCACTGATACACTATAGGAGAAGCTTAACTAAATGCATGAGAATATGATATTTTCTCATTTGTACTCCACGATAAATATTAAGCTATCCAAGATTCTCACAGTACATTAATAAATATTTGAGACAACACGCTGTTAGGTGAAATATTTTAAAATCATAAATAATGCAATAGAAGTATTCATAAACTACATCCAAGGACATATGTTCCATATATTAGGCTACCCATTAACGGGATGGTTCCAAATACTTAAAGGTAAGGGTTACAGTAACAAGAATAAAAACGCCATCCAACGGAACACAAAGCACTTTGGCTTACACACTTCGACTTGAAAAAAATCAGATGTGATTTCCCAACATAATGGGACTTATTTTATTCACTTAAGGAAGATGAAAGAATGAGGTGACCCTGTCTGGAAGCAAACCTGAAGCATGAGCAGGTACTGCAGTCATAGCATTTGATGAAGGGTTCCTTTTGTGGGAAAACATATTTCTCTAATCCTATTGGAACCAGATGCTGAGATACCAATCTTTGCATACACAGATGGCAGAGACGATTGCATTTGCATGGGTGACTGGTCAACAAGTTTGCTCAGTAGGAAAATGTATCAACTGTATGTGTTGATGCACACAGGAGGAAACCACAATGTGGAACCTGGTAATGGAAACCAACTCTGGATCTGGGTAGAAGAAACAGCTGTTCACCTGATGGAAACAAACCCTGTGGTTGGCCCTAATATGACCAAATAGGATACCACAGATACCTGAGTGATTGAGATATGCCATATTAGAGGCTAACAAGAACAAGTACAGGGTAAAGCAGAGTATAGGCAGAAATGGATCTGGGACGGCAGTGAACAGGGATAGTTAGGAAGCCACGGTCATACACTAAAGAATAATCAATACCAAAGTGGTTTGGCAGAGGCAAGATCGCAAAACAGGCAAGAAGGTCAAGGACTCAAGGCTGGCAGCTAAACGTCCAAATCATAAAGGTAGGGTCAAAATCCAGTAAAATACTTTAATTGCTAAACAAAAGAAAAAGGCACTATCATAGACAAATGTTTAAACAGCCCTCCAAGCACCATGAAACTGAAATTATATGTATGGCCTCCTAAAGACCATGAAACTGGGGAAGTCTGTTTATTCACTTTATCTGACACTATATTATGCTCACTCTAATCAGTTGAAGGAAAGCCAACAGAGTTGCGCAAGGTGGCCGAGATTCACTGCAGACGAGATTAAGTCAACCATGTTTCTGGCAGGAGAAGAGCCCCGCAGTCCTTGTAGGGTCCGAGAGATAGTATGAAGGGTCTCCATTACATGTTACATTGCAGTATCCTTTGGCAGGGTCTGCTCAGCCTTTAACAGTTAACAAAATGAGTACTATTATGGTGTCTGATAATAGCATATATCAGGATTTCTTTAAATCCAAGACTGTGCATCTCCTAGAAGAGAAAAGTGCTATATTATTATAAAGCACCAAGAAATTACACTAGGGAAGATGGCAACAAGAATACAACACACAATACATAAGTAGATATACAGATAACAAATGTAAAAGAATAGTCTGTCTGTGAGCTTACAAGTGAAAGGAAACATTGTGTAGCAGAGACATAAGGAGAATTGCCAGTGATAATCTGGATACCTGTCCTGTAGTAGTGAGGGCGATAGAGGGAAGCTGGCATATAATCTCTACTACAATGACAGCTGGATTCTCCATATACTTTAACATACAGTTAGAAAAATATTGATGTAATTTACATTTGAACTAACATCAGAAAATTATTATTATAATAATCATCCATCACAACTGTCCCACCTGAAGCAGGACAGTCCCCATGCAGGACTGCTAGCAGACAGTGCCAATTGTCAGTCTCTGATGTCTGTGCATGTACAGTACCCCTGTCACTTTGAGTAGTGCTGACATCCATCCCTCCTAAGCCACACACCCCCTGGCATTGTGCACTGCTGTTGGTAAACAGATTGCTAGTAAACAGATTGCTCCAACCACATGGATACAAACTATTTAAATATAACACCAACACAAACCTTTGTATTTCCTTTCATTTGTATCTATGTTTTGGCAACATCTTTTTTAAAATAAAAAATAAAACAGTATCTTTCTCTGTAATGCTTCACAAGGTATTTACAGCTAAAATGATATTAGCTTTCTTAGATAAATATAATCTCACCAATTGATAATATCGTTTTAAACTGATTAACTAAAGTAATTTTCAGGTGTTACTGTGTACACATCTATCGCTCCCAACTATTAGCTATAGGTTTTACGAGTATACATGCACCCACAATGCACACAGTGCAGACTCCCTAAATTTTTCAGGAGTATGATTTATTCACAGGCGCACATGCCAATAGCGCTAGTATTGCCCTGATTGCGTGTGCGACCAGTTCATTAGAAACACAAACAAAAAATTGTGTTTAATTTGTATATTTGTAAGAAATTTTGTTAGCCTTTATAAAAATGAAAATGTATTTAGAGAACACATTTTAATCAGTCAGCATGTCCTCAGCATACCAGTGGGTCACTAAATAAAAAGATTCCCAGATCTAAAAAATATGTCACTATAACTGTATAAAATGCATGTCTATGATTTACTGGACTATGGGAGTATCATCTTTTATTTTGCAAAAAATGTATTTCACAAATTTAAAATCATTTACTGAAAATATTGTAAGTTGCCGAAAACTTACTTTTTACCACTACAAAAAAAAGTTTTCTTTTTTCCTTTTTAGTACTCTTTTCCTGATTCTATACCACGTAGTCTCAAAACCGTCCTGTTGCAGGAAATATGTCTGATAGGAAACTGTTAAGGATATTCATTGTGCCCCAAACGTGGCAGTGTGGGAAGTTGTCCTGCATAAATCATAGTGGGCATAAAAGTGTCTTGTAAACTCTTTGAGCATCCGCTGTAAAAGCAGTGAGAAATCATGAATGGGAAATAACTATGTGGTTCAAAGTGCAAACGACTTGATGACATATACTACTTTTCTCAGATGTAGGAAAGATATATTTGAGAATCTATCAGCTAATTTACCCACACACTAAATTGGAAAGAAATGACAATATTATTATGGCCATCAAACAGTTAAAAAAAAATGCATGTATTGTTTATCAGGTTAGTAACTTCTCCTGATTCTCACCCTTAACTAGCCAGCATTCAGCTGGAGTCTGGGAGGAACAATAACATTTAAAGTGTTTTAAAAAGGCAAAAAATCCCAAATGATAACTGTGCCTGCAATGTGTCCATATATGTATTGCAAAACATACAACTAAAGGTTTTTTTCTCTCGAAACAGTTATAAAACTATGACTGCCAGGTAAGCCACTTTTTGTTGGATATATAAAATATAACTTTTACATACTCCAGTATAGAATGTGGAAACCAACTGTACATTCTGTAAAAGCATGCCCTCAACTATTCCACTCTTGGTACGACAGTCCTGATTCTGAGTCCATTTTCCATTCTATGTTGTCTGGGAAGTAGATAATTTCCGTATGGGTGCCACCATGGGCACCACGGTGGGGGGGGGGGGGGGGGGGGGGAACAAGGGGGGACACTTGCCCCAGCCCGAAATTTGGACTTGCATCATAGGAGGGAGAAACAGTAGGTTACTTAGGTATGGTAAATTATATATGTAGATCATGGAAAACACCTGTCAGACAGGGAATTGCAGCAAAAAATAAAAAATAAAAAAGGTTATGTAATTCTATACTCCCCCCTGGTAGAATGGTTTGGTCTGCTCTCTCAGGGCCCTTTTTACCACTGAGCAATGGGGGGAAACTGCCTTGGGTTTAGACACACTGCAGTGTCTACTGAATCTGCTAATTGAGCCCTAAAGTTTCTGAATCCTTTTTTATATTCTTAAAGTTTAGGTATTATATGATTATGGATTGGTACTGCAGCTGCTGTAGAATGCACATCTCATGATTCTCAGCCATCCATTAAGTTGGATGAACATCATGATATATGTAATAACAGCACCTGTAGTGCCAAAGGTTACTATGACTGCTGCATAATTACCAAGTGTCCTTTTTTTGTAACCAGGCCTTTATGTCCCTTTCTATTGCCTCTAAATGCCCTTTTTATAATGCTTCCCAATGTTTGCTGTGCATCACAGAGCTGCACTACAGAACACAACATTAACTTTTGTTGACTGCAGCTCCCATGATGTTGAGCAAGTAATGTTGCTAGTTGCTAACTGTGGATGGGGCTGTGCGAGATGGAGGGGGCAATGGGATTACAGTAAGTCTACAGTACAAACATTATCTACAATAATATTCAATCAGCCATATTATTACCTTATCTTATTAGATTTGTAGTTACAGACTGCACAGTAACCGTTTTGTTGTTGACCGCAGCTCCCATGATATACATCCAGCCCATTACTGTCTGAATACCATATTAATTGTAGACTGGGGTAATAGTGGCTAATATTTACTACCCCAGTTATTGTAAACTTCCCATGATGCTCAGGTATATGCTGGTCTGTTAGCTACTACTACCATGGTTATATAATTGTCCTATTAAGGGGTAACTTTTGTAATATTTCCCTCTCACCAGTCAACCCCTCTCCTAAGCCAACAAAGGTAAACAAAGAGGAGAAGGTAGGTGGTATTAGGGCTACTGGGGAGGATATTTTGCACTAATAGCATGAAAAGCGTTGAGCTGTCATACGTTGAGTTCTACCTCCTTACGATATCACTTTGACTATTACTGATTCCATGGATTTGTCTCACCAATTTCCTTGAATAAATTGCTGATTTCCACATGCCGTGAGTCCATTCCTGCTTTTATATTTTGCCCCATCCTGGAAAAAAATCCAGTGGATGATTATGGGTGCCACAATGTGATGTCATGAAAGCTGCACAGATCCAATTTAAAAAAAAAAATCTTCTCTTCTCTGAGCTCCAGATTTTCTCATCCTGGATAAATCATTTCTATGTTTTAGGCCACACCACAAAACACTGCTTAGAATGAACAAAAATAATAATAGTAATATTATTCATTCATATTAGATAATTCAATGATTAATTTATTAATTAAAGAGAAAATACATTACAATTTAACATAAATGTTACTGTTACATAAAAAATACATATATTTACAAAATGTACACAGAGAGAGATTAAGAATACACTTGAAGTTATGGAGGATAAATGAACCCAGAAGTGTAAATCATATTTTGGACAGTTCGCTGAATAGAAGACCTACCAAGGTGTTATGGACACTATATATATATGGTCACCCTACCAGAAACAGATCATGTAGCTGAAGGTCTGAACAATATAGGGTTTGTATAATGTGACAGTGTGTCTGTTGCTGACAAACCAGAGCTCTGTCAGCACATAGAAAGCAACCCAACTATTACATATATGTAAGAAAAGATGTCACCCCCAACCCCATTGTCAGTCAATCAGACACCTCCTATGTTCTTTTGAAATTCTAAGGAAGGAATATTTTATTTATTCTGAACTTGGTGCATATTACTGGCCCCAAGCCCATGGGGACATTTATTTAAATCTGGGCTTGGGGCATATTTATTTATTTTAGCAAACGTGGCATGGCGTTGCCCTGCGGTCACGAGGGGGCTGCTTCTATATACAACTGGACCAGCAGGAGGTCACTGACACCAGGGGGGCGGGAATTTACATTAATTTGGGGGGAGGCCACTGTGGGTGACCACTATATTCTCAGTCCCCTAGCATAAATTAAATGGGGAAATAGGGAATAATGGCTTTTTTTTGCAAAACACTGCTATTCCCTTACTGCAATACCAGCTCTTTATCGAACTGGATATTTGTGGCCCCCATTGCTGCTGAATCACGTGCTATTTCATATTGAAAATTGTGCAGTAGTTAAAATGTCCTGGGTGTGGTATTTAGCAGGGGCCATTGAGTCTACCCCATTAATTGAGATTGGAACCAATATGGAAGTGCATATTGCTAATTATCGTTAACATTCTTTACGTAAAAGTTTTCATCCCTGTTTATTGTATTTGAATTAAGTCTGTTGTTGATGCTTAGTTACAATGACGGAGTGGAGTCAAAGAATAGTGTTGTATTTAAAAAATGTAAAAATCTTGATTGGTTTTCTAATGGGAATGAAGATATATGCATGCTAGGCCTTACAGTATTATCTGTGATGATTGATGACCCTGCATTTATTCTGTTTTTAGTGCTTCAGCTATAATGTGGAACCATCAATCACATCAAATTAAAGTCTAGCACTCACTAATCTAAGAGAGCATGTTGTGTCCTTGAGAGGCAGTGAGTTTGGTTCATACATAATGTCAATATTCAAAAGATAGGAATCAGGCATGACACGCACAACTGCTAAAGCAGGCAGTGGGCAATTTGCTAGTTCTCCACTGTTGTCTGACAGCAATTAAAAACATCCACTGGCTGAGGATGATCCCAAAAATATAGCTGTGCAACTCAATAGCCACAAAATATCTTACCCCTACAGTAGATCTAATCATCCACATATTCATCAAAGCACATACTTCAGTGATGTGTAATAAAGATATACTAATTCAAGCATATTATAATATGCAGGTGTGGTTTTTGAGGGAGTGAAATAAAAAATATGGGGGCCCTCATGGCTGCTATGTAGCTGTCTCCCATCCATTAGGCCCTGTAGAGGCCCAGTAAGCAAGTGGGGGCCCTAAGATACCACCAATGATAATATATAATAATTTGCATTAAATAAATGAATTACAATTAAGCAAACTATACCAGGTCCGTTTTTGTGAAGTTTGACCCAAAAGAACCTTCAGAAAAGATTTCTAAACGTAAAAAGTGATAGTGTTATATGAAGGACCTTTTATCATGAGCATTTGAACATGCATGTAGACACACGTTAGGAGAAAATCCAGAATAAGATGCAGAAGATCTAAGCAATGATCTAATAAATCATGGCTAACCTTGGCACTGCAGATGTTTGAGAACTACATTTGCTACAACCGCTCAGTAAGTCATAAGGCTGATTGAAAATGATGAGATGTGTAGTTCCCAAATATCTATATTACAAAGGTAAGATTCCCTGATCTAAGTGACAGACAAGCTGGTATTATTATAAGAAATATACATAAAATAGCTGAGCTGCTTTAAAAAAAATGGCAATTATTGTAGAACAGTTGGGCAGAAGCCACACTATTGGCAGATTTATTTATTGTCATTATTCATTTCAAAAGCAATGCTATCATAGCCACGTATAGACAAAGTGCCCATACACAGACACCAGTGTCCTTGTGAAGGCCCATAGAATATTATCAATAATCAGCCACAGACCCGAATAAATGTCCACTTTGAGCAATGTTGGGGCCTACCCCTGGTCATACCAGATATCTCACTCGGATGTTACAGATTTTAGCACCTACAGACTTGGAGCACATGAGTAGGTTGTGTGGTTTTTGTGGCTCTTGTATAAGGCTAGACCACACAATATACTTAGGTGACCTAATCTAATTTTGGATAAGTATATACATGGCTGGTGCTCCATCTATCTGGATCCCACATCTTCGTTTTTGTCCCAATGAGTTATGAGGGTATGCCCAGACATGGGTCCCTAGCTCATTGTACCTAGAGGGATACCAGCTATACCACACTGATGAGGCCAATGAAGGCCAAAACGTATGTCTATGGTTGCTGTATTCTTCGTGCATAGGAGACCTGCCAGGCTATTTGGATATGGACTGCCCTTATGGGTGGGACCAGTCTGATATGCTAATGGAGAGGTTTCCTCTGTAATGATGCAAGCAAGCAAACAATGGTGATTCCTCTCTCAAGTAGGTTACAACCTATAGGGCTGGCTATTTCAGCTTTTGCCCATTCTTGCTGAGAGGGATCCCACAAGTTTGTTTTTATCTATCTGGGTTACCCTTAAAACTTGCCAAATAATGGCACTCCAAAGGATTGGAATTATAAGAGGTCACAGCCCATGGGAGATCCAGCGCCTTAGCCCCTTGGCTTGTGGTGCCGAGTTAGTCTTCCCTGTGATCACTAACTGCTGCTCTGTCATTCCTTTTTAGGGACCCCCTTCCACAGCTGCTATGCTTGATCCCCCTGAGAATTAATTGCTCCTCCAAACAGCCACCTCTATGCCTGTCGAAATATCCATGAACCGAATGTGTGTCTTGGCATTTAGTTTAGACAGGTCTATTTTAGATTTTACGATCCAGAGGGCCACCGCATCTCCCCTGACTCAACAAGGGAGTTTACCGCTTGCTTATGTGCAAGGCCCCCAAAAGTTCAACCCTTGGGAGATGAGTGTCTTGTGAGCAGGGCATAGGGAGACCACAATTCTGAGTAAAGTAGGAGAAGAGGGAGAGCTGAGAAGAGGGAGAGGGGGAAAGGACCTCTTTGGATGGTCTGGGGGCTCACTAGGGGCCTTGCTGTGGCAGGCGTGTGTGCAAGAACACCTTCCATCAGTCTTCCTCTAGGCCTTGCTGGGAGAGTTAGTGGAGGGAGGTGCACACTCCAAGGCTGGGGGCATGTACCCCGTGATGAAGGAGCACTTTGCTGGGTGCTGCAGTGCTGTTAGTACAGTATTGTTTATTATTATCTTTCACCAGTGGTGTGTTTTTTGTTTTGAGTGTTTTTTTTTTCCAGCAGCCATGGATTCTACTGTCCGGATCCTGGCCAGCATCTCTTCCAAATTACTGGAACTCATAGGGCAGAATTAGACTAGGGAGACTTTCAGCAGGATAAAATAAGCAGATTTGGTAAAAGGATGAGCTTTTAGCAAAGATTATGAGGTTTCATGCCATGTGCCTGGTTTATATACCATTCCGAAGCAGCCTCCTTTTTTGTATCCAAACCATGCTTTCACATGGCAGTAGACCGACGAAAACCCTATCTATTGACATCATTACGTGACTACATGCAGGTCAGTGTACGATGCATTCATATTTCCCACTAACTATGCACAGGAGATGCAGAGCCTGGAGCCTGAAGGTTGGTGCAGATGGGGGCACATTGAGAAGCTATTGGTGTCCCCAAACACATTGCCACTCATATATGTGCTCCAAAAAGCTTGCCAGTCCCATATGTGTCCCCAAGCAGCTTGTCAGCCCCATCTCTGTCCAAAGACAGGTATTTCCAGTGGCACCTGTGACCCCAAACAGCTCTGCCAGTGGCACAACTGTCCCTAAACAACTTTGTCAGTAGCACCGCTGTCCCCAAAAAGCTTTGCCAGTGGCTCTATTGTCCCCACACAGCTTGCCGGGGCCACCTCTATCCGCTGTCCGCAAACAGTTTTGCCGGTGGAACCACTGTCTCCATACAGATTTTACAATAGGACATTTGTCCCCAAACATCCTGCCAGTAGCACCTCTGTCCACAAACAGCTTTTGACTGGCACCTCTGGTCCCAAACACCTTTCAACTGGCACCTCTGTCCCCACACAGCTTACTTGTGCCACCTCTCTCCCCCAACAGCTTGCCAGTGACACCTCTCTCCACCAACAGCTTGCCACTGGCACCTCTCTTCCCTAACAGTTTTCCAGTGGCATCTCTGCTTCAAACAACTTTCCAGTGGCATCTCTGTCTTAAAACAACTTGCCAATGTCACCTCTCTACCCAAACATCTTGCCAGTGGCACCTCTGTCATAAAACAGCTCACCAGTGGCACCTATGTCTCCAAACAGCTTCCCAGTGGCATATCTGTCCCTAAACATCTTGTCAGTGGCACATATGTCTCCCAACAGCTTGCCAGTGCCACATTCACCTATCTGACATAGATGTTGTGCAGCAAATGTATGTAGAGAATACCAATGATGGTTGTGCTGGTGGGAAATTGGTGATATATTCTGCAGAATGAAAAACTAGGTGGAGCTAGATTATGCTAATTTTGTGGGTTGGGCAGTGGGTGTGGTAAACTTTCAAGTAAGTAATTCATAGCTGTACTGCAAAGTTTCCCTGGGATTTGTTTTCAAATGTTGGCAACTATGATGTATAGACATTATAGAATGAAAACATTAAAGGTACGTTGTCACCTAAACATCATGTACATGGTGTATCTCGAGAATAGAAAAATATTTTTACAAAATGATCTCTACATTGTGTTAGCAAAATTTTATAGAAACGCTTACATTAAGAGTAAAAGGTGTTTTAAATTAGTCTGTGGAGTCCCCTGCTAATGACATCACCTGTGGCTTGAGATGCAATTATGCTACTTTCAAATGGAAATGTGTAATTTGCCTCTCAAGCCACAAGGTGATGGTTTAAACAGGAGACACCACAGACACATTTTCTTATATATATGCATTTGCTTGTAATTCTGCTAATACAACATATTGATCATTTTTATTGTCTACATCAGTGGTGTATCTTGGTTTTGTGCTGCCCTAGGCAGACAAAATTCGGGCACACCCCATCCCACGCTGCACACGCACGACATGCCCTATAACCCACATCACCCCATTACATGACCCCATCACATGCCTCCATCACCCACATTACACGCCTCCATCACCCCCATTACATGCCCCATCACCCCCATTACATGCCTCCATCACCCCCATTACCTGCCCCATCACCCGATTACATGCCTCCATCAGCCCACCATCAGCCCCATTATATGCCTCCATCACCCCCATTACATACCTCCACCCCCCCATTGCATGCCTTCATCACCCCCATTACATGCCCCATCATCTACATTACATGCCCCATCACCCCCATTTTATGCCTCCATCACCCCATTACATGCCCCATCACCCCCATTGCATGCCACCATTGCCCCCATTTCATGCCCCCTCAGCCCAGGACTTACTCTGATCCCCGGTGGCTAGTGGCAGGCTGCATGGTGTCCTACCATGCTGCCTGTTCGGCTCCCCGCGGTGAGTGTAGATAGGTCACGTGACCAGCACGTGATTCTTTAAAATATCAATCTATCTCTACCTATAACACACACCATTAGTTTTAATAAAATGATTTAAAGCGCAGTAAACAGGTATAATACATCTATTATCCTGTTTTCAAGTTGTGATCTAAAAGTACCTCCAACAGGGATTAATTAGTAGAATGTAAACAAACATTTTAACATCAACTTCAGAAAAATCGTCACTTTTCATATCTCACCCCTATCTCCAGCTGTAGAATTAACAAATTGAATGTCGTCAGCAAACAGGAGTTGCATATGATATGAAGTTCATTACTAGCAGCCCTGGGCTATGTTCAAAGCCCAGTTTAAACAACTCTGCTGATTAAATTCCTTGCAGGAGTCCCTGCCAGAGACTGTTACAAAATACTAACATCTAACAAGTTTTTTTTCTTTCTTACATGTTCCAATTATTTGCCTCCTATCTGCAGGTGCTGGCAAATATCAGTGATGTTGGCCTCTCTGTCTACAGTCTTATCCACTTGGCGCCTCATCTAGTGCTCTCACATTACCAGCAGTAAGTTTCTGATTTGAACTGTTAAAAGCTGAGACTATTACTCCGGCTCTTTTTTCTTCCCCACTACATTTCCTCCAAATAACTTGAAAGTGCCAAAACCCTGTGTTTCTTGTTCTGTACTCAGATATATTGTTAGATGGAGACATTAATAACCTTGTCTGTGCCTGTGCTCTGTTCTGAGCCCTGTGTTCAGAAAGTGCTAATGTGATGATGGTTCTCTGGTTTACAGAGACAATACATTTTAACAGTTGCCTAAGTAATACAATTTGTGGTGAAGGTACATAAAAGAAAACTATGTCAAGGTAATAATGCTTGATTGTCACAGCTCAGCCACAGGAATTGGTGCAAAATGTTTATATTAATTTGTGTAAATCACAATTTGGCTGAAGGTGTGATTATGGGTGTGGCATGTTTAATTAACTTTATGGAAAATTGAGAGTTATTGATGAAAATTCATTTAAGAATAATGCATTTTATTTACAAATATATAAACATATTATTGTATTTTAAACCCTTCCTGTTTTATGCCTTCCTAATTTTTAGTGCTTAAAGGACTGTAGGATGGCATAGAACGTCCTGCATTTAACCGCCCATCGCGGCTCCCCGCAATGAGCTGTGTGCGGATGGCCTAAGTCTGACACAGAATATGTAGCTGATGCTCAAAGTGAGCGCCAGCTACATTTTGATAAAAAAAAACCTGCAGGTAGTCATTGAACATCCTGACAGTAACAGCTCATTGTGGCGACCTGCGATGAGCTGTGCTGCAGATCCTGAGTGGCCTCAGTGTGACATAAAAAATGTAGCGATCGCTCAAATTGAGCGTCCTCTGCATTTTTGCCAACTCTGCATGCCCAAATTTCTAGGTTTGTGACGTTGCAAAGTATTGTGGGATGTGGTCTCTGCTTATATGTTCCTTGTCCGAGGAGCACAAAGACTCCGTTTGGGTGGTTTGGTCGTTAAGGACCAAAGCACCATCCAGCTCCATGGAGTTAAACACACTATATGATGAGTTTTATTGCTTTGGAGCTCTGAGAAAACTAAAAATTCAGAGTTCCTAGAAAATAGGGACACCCAGGGCCGGTGCAAGGATTTTTGCCGCCCTAGGCAAAATAAAAATTGCTGCCCCCCCCACACACACACATTATCAGCCGCTAGAGGTGCTTCCGTGTTTCTCACTGTGAACATTACAGTGGGAGGACACGGAACATCCAAAAAAAAAAAAAAAAACATTCGCAGCTGAGAGGAGGATCGGGGAGGAAAGTTCCCAGCTTTGGTGCTGGAGAAAGGTAAATGGCTGAGGGTGCCCCACTCCTAAGGACTATATAGTGCCAGGAAAATGAGTTTGTTTTCCTGGCACTATAGTGCTCCTTTAACACCAGTACTGCACAGTGTCTTTTCTCTGCAGCGACCGGCTATAGACACCAGTACCACTACATTTAACTGTAGTGGTTCTGGGACTATAGTGTCCTTTAAATGTGAGGTAAATTAGTTTCCAATGTAGTATTAAGAACTAAACAACTAAATAATAAACATATTGAATTGTCTACTTACCACCAGGACATCAAGATGATCTGGTCTCTGGCTGCAGTCTGGCTCTTGGTCTGGCTCTGGGGACTGGAGACAAACACCAATGGATTTTGCCCCCCAATATGCCAGTATTATGCCCCTCAATATGCCAGGATTTTCACCCACAATATGCCAGGATTATGCCCCTCAATATCCCAGGATTATTATGCCCCTCAATATGCAAGGATAATGCCCCTCAATATGCCAGGATTATGCCCCTAAATATGCCAGGATTATGCCCCACAATATGCCAGGATTATGCCCCTCAATATCCCAGGATTATGCCTCTTAATATCCCAGGATTATGCCCCTCAATATGCAAGGATTATACCCCACAATATGCCAGGATTATGCCTCTCAATATGCCAGGATTATGTCCCTCAATATCCCAGGATTATGCCCCTCAATATGCCAGGATTATACCCCACAATATGCCAGGATTATGCCTCTCAATATGCCAGGATTATGCCCCACAATATGCCAGGATTATGCCTCTCAATATCCCAGGATTATGCCCCTCAATATCCCAGGATTATGCCCCTCAATATCCCAGGATTTTCCCCCCAATATGCCAGGACTTAGCCACCCAATAACCCAGGATTTTCCCCCACAATATACCAGCCAGGATTTAGCCACCCAATATGCCAGGATTTTCCCCCACAATATGCCAGCCAGGATTTAGCCACCCAATATGCCAGGATTTTCCCCCACAATATGCCGGCCAGGATTTAGCCACCCAATATGCCAGGATTTTCCCCCACAATATGCCGGCCAGGACTTAGCCACCCAATATGCCAGGATTTTCCCCCACAATATGCCGGCCAGGACTTAGCCACCCAATATGCCAGGATTTTCCCCCACAATATGCCAGCCAGGATTTAGCGACCCAATATGCCAGGATTTTCCCCCACAATATGCCAGCCAGGATTCAGCCACCCAATATGCCAGGATTTTCCCCCACAATATGCCAGCCAGGACTTAGCCACCCAATATGCCAGGATTTTCCCCCACAGTATGCCAGGATCCTCCCCCCTTCCCCCTTACTTACCTCCTTGCTTCTGCTCTCCCGGTGCTCTCATCTGCCCGTCTGTGGCTTTGAGGGAAGCGTT
The DNA here is from genome assembly GCA_036172795.1 of Pelodytes ibericus. Lineage (NCBI taxonomy): Eukaryota > Metazoa > Chordata > Amphibia > Anura > Pelodytidae > Pelodytes > Pelodytes ibericus. Next base: position 165,694,797 of record CM069859.1, on the reverse strand, counting down.
GTGCACTCCCCTCCAGCCAATGCGCATTCAGTAAAGTTTTTTTAATTTTTTTAAACAAACTTTATTGAATGCGCATTGGATGGAGGGGAGCGCACAACGCTTCCCTCACAGCCACGAACCTTCACTGGAGACAGAGCAGCAGCGTTGAGGTAAGTAAGGGGGAGGATTTTTTTTTTTGACACAGGGTTCCGGCGCCCCCAGCTAAGATGCGCCCTAGGCAGCTGCCTAAGTCGCCTTATTGGTGGCGCCGGCCCTGGGGACACCAGTGGAGGAAAGAGGGACAGAGGCCATCTATGTGTTACTGCCATCTAGGATTGCACCCAGCAAGTATTTTGCCAGCAGGCAAGTAAAAAAATGGACTCACGGTCAATGTAAAATCTATGGAGGAAATAGTAAGGTTGATGTTTTTTTTAAGAAAAGGTAGCAACTTACTGTCGCTTTTGAAGAAAAATAAAGGTACAGTTATCGGGCAATGGCGCAGGAATCCAACTGGGAAAATATTATCAACCAGTTAGTAGCCATGAAAGTAAAACCTGCAGTGGGTTAACCTAACACAATACACACACTTCTTAGGTCAAAGACTAATGCAACCTGCAGTCTCTTTAAAAAACGCTTTTTAACTTATGAATACTCTACTGTGAGTGATGGGAGTTGCAAATGAACAAAAGCTAATGGCTTACCCAATTCTGACTTTTTGATCCAATGACAATTATAATTGCAAATGAAACAACAGTGCTGTGGAAATGCCAAGGAAAATAACATTGTCAATCAGCTCTGAATGACTCAACTCACAGCTCTGTAAAAGTCAGAGATACAGTGGCTTGGATGGACTCACAGGGCTTTTATTGAAATTCTGTTCTCCCTCTCTCTGGCTTTTTTGAAGTTCTTTTTTTATAGAGCAGCCAGAAGCATCAGCCAGGAGTTATAATTTGCATCAAGCAACTGTTAGTCTGTTCGCATTGCAAATGTGACATGTTTTCTAGGTAATTAATAGCATATGTCTGGCAAATTGCAGCTTCTCATGGAGCCTTTTTCATTACAATTAGAAAGCATGAGAAAGAGGTTTGAAAAGAGGGAAGGACGGCTGCTTCCATTTATTTTCCTAGCAGAAAACCAGTTTGCATTTTACAAGCTAATGCACTTAGGAATCATATTCTGGATTTAGAATTTTTTTATTTTTTATTTTAGCCCCCAGGCATAAATAATGTATAGCATCATCTTCAAATAAGATGTAGAAAACTCAGTCACTCAGCCATGCAGTACTTTTATTCAACTTTTGAAGAGTTTTGTTTTTTGTTTTCGCGGTAAAGTGAGTGAGCAAAATATTCCCTTGAACTTCATTTATTTCTAATTTATATTTTGTTTTTCCTAGTGTACTGGATAAATCAGTGAAGAGGTTGGGCTAGTCAGACCTATCCAATAAGTGGATCAATATTTACAAATGCATTGGAACTTCCTCCCAGCATACTTTGGCATTTATTATCAGGACGAAGCTTGGAGGGCTTGTATGTCTAAGTCACATGTTAGTCTGAGTGTAACCATAAACCGTCAGTGCCAGCTTTAACCCCCATCTCACCTGTCAGAGCCAGCTGTGCCCCACATCACTAACCTCATGACTGGTGCTGCTACTGTGTGTCTCTCTCCCTGCCCACCATGGGAAGATTAAAATGTGTGGAGCAATGTCTATTGGATCTATTCACTAAAAAGTGACTTTCACCCGAGTTTGAAGAATAAAAACCCAGGTTCAGATCTTCCCCATTGAAAGTAATGGGAGGGGAAATTATCAAAGCTATGTTTGAGACTAAGTCAAATTCGGCACCTGAGTTTGACTTAGTCTCAAAAATAGCTTCAATAATTTTGCTTCCTATTACTTTCAGTGGGTAAGATTCAAACCTGCTTTTTTTTTCTTAGTCAAACCCGCGTACTGAATTTGTCTTAATCTCAAAATGACCTCCAAAGTTGAATTTTAGTGAATAGACCCATTTGCCTTTGTCTTGTTTTACTCATTATCTCATATGCTAAATCACCTCATAGAATTTATAATGTAAATTTTTTTTTATGGATAAGCAAGTATGTTCTGTATGCTGTATGTATAGTAGATTTATTTTATTTAGCACAGTGTTGTCTCCTTACCTCTAGTACTATTACAAACCTAAATCCCACAAGTCATAGAACAGTGTGACCTATTGATTGGGGAAAAAAGCAGGCTATCTGTTCATGGAACACTCGATAGACACAGCGTAAAAAAGCAATTAGTTCATTTAATCAATATTGTCAAGTCTCAAGCAATGGGATAAAGTGCGTTCCATTCACAATGGGAGATTAATTCAGATTTAAACACATAATAAACTGTACAGAATTTATCCAACTTGTCCAACTTGTCAACAAACAAACAAACAAAAAAATTTATTTTTTTAAATTTAGCCAGAGTTAATATAGAATACTAAGATTTTATAGTAGAGTAGAGAGACACATGCTGATTCTCCAAGTTATTAGCAGTGTTGTTAAATCATAAAAATAACCAATTTTAAAAAGTTTTTAGGATTAATGACAAATATTTTCACATAATTATTTTTTCGTTTTTGTAATACATATAATAAATGTTAATTGTCCATTTATGAGTAAATGTGAATTTCACATGTACATGCAAGATATCGATTTTCACTAGATACATTTTATCAGAACCTTTTAAATATTTAAATGAGCAGTCTGTGAAGGATACTGCTACCATAGCCAGCACTAGACATGTGCAAAACTAAAATTTTCATTTCGTTTTCGTCCATTCGGACAAAAATTTTATTTATTTAGTCTAAAACGAATTTCGTTCATTACTACATTCGTTTCGGACAAAATTCGTTCATTATTTATGTTTCGTTTCGTTTTATTCGTCTCGTTTTATAGAACACTTGTAATACTATTGGCTTTCTATAAACCGAACGAGAGCCCCATTCATAAGAAATTCTTATAAATGGGGCTCTCGTTCGGTTCATAGAAAGGCAATAGTACGACATGTTTTCTATAAGCCGAAAGTCTATAAACCGAAGGTCGTTCAGTTTATAGATTTTTGGTTTATAGAATACATAGAATTACATGTAATTCTATGTATTCTATAAACCGAAAGTCTATAAACCAAACGACCTTCGGTTTATAGACTTTCGGCTTATAGTAAACGTACAGTTTTAGTGCCTTTCTATGAACCCATTCATAAGAATTATGAATGGGTTCGTAGAAAGGCACTACTACTGTTCGTTTTCTATAAGCCGAAAGTCTATAAACTGAACGTTCGGTTTATAGACTTTCGGCTTATGGAATACATGTAATCCTATTGCTATTCTATAAACAGAACGTTCGGTTTATAGAATAGCAATAGGATTACATGTATTACATAAGCTGACAGCCTATAAACCGAACGTTCGGTTTATAGAATAGCAATAGGATTACATGTATTCCATAAGCCGAAAGTCTATAAACCGAACGTTCGGTTTATAGACTTTCGGCTTATGGATTACATGTAATACTACGTGCTTTCTATAAACCGAACTAGAGCTCCCATTCATAAAAATTATGAATGGGGACTCTGTTTCGGTTTATAGAAAGCTAAGAAGTTGAACGAATGAACGAATGGTTTAATATAAACGAAAATCATTCGTCCATTCGTGCTATAGTATTGGCATTACTATAAACCGAAATAGAGTCGGTTTATAGAATGCCAATAGACTTACATGCATTCCATAAACCGAAAGTCGTTCATTATGTCGGTTTATGGAATGTAGTGTACTATGCTATTGTATTCTATAAACCGACTCTATTTTGGTTCATAGAATGCCAATAGTACTACGAATGGACGAATGAACGAATGATTTTCATTTATTAACCATTCGTTCATTCGGCTTTCGTTAGCATAGCATTTTCGTTATTCGTTTTTAGGACGAATGGACGAAAATGCTATTTTCGGACGACTAATGCACATGTCTAACCAGCACCCCTTTTGTATCCACAGAACATGCTTCATCACCCACATTGCATACCCAGGACATGCCCCATTACCCACATTACACACCCAGGACTTTACCCTACACATGCCCTATCACCCACATTGCACACCCAGGACTTACCCCAGCAACTTGTCCCTTTAACACACTGCACTCGCAGAATAAACCCCAGCACTCCAGGACAGGCTCCATCACTATGTTGCACTCCCAGGACTTACCCCAGCCAGCACCTACAGCTCCCTGGTGTCTAGTGACAGGTAGCATGGTGCCTCTTGTTCTCCCTGCATCTGAAGTCTACGCGTTGGGAAGTCACAAGACCCCTGGCGCACTGACATCACACACATGTGGGAAGAGCGAAAGGCAGCATGGGATGACGTTTTTGTGCCTGGGCAGCGCACATACACCATGCTGCCTGCTCGCACTTTGATTTACAAAAGCACAGCAAAAGAAACATTACAGTTTCTATTTTAGTCCATAAAGCCTATGTACTGACTACAGTGGCATTCACCTAGACACCCAGATGGTATTTTACTAGCAGGTCGGTAAAAAAATGTCTCAAGGCCATTGTGAAGTCTTTGGTTACAGATATTACAGAAAAAAAAGCTCTGGACTCACCTCTCTTATCAGGCATGGATTCTATTCATCAGACAAATGAAAATATTACAGTTTGAATTGTCAGTATCAGTATTATAAAATGATAAATATAAATATTAAGAAGTAGAACTTGTTATATTTATAAATGATAAAAAAAAAAAAAGATTTTTCAGAACAGTAGCTTATTCACATACATGAAATTTATGATATTTAATTGTTACAACTCAGCTTGACTGACAGAGGGGGTTAATCACCAAGGATGCCATAAGCTCACTTCGTGGCAATCTGCAGGTGATTGGTCATTGCAGTGTCAATTTGTTAGATATTTAGCTTTTGATAGTATTTGTAAATCAGATATGATAGCTATGGGTACTTTATAACAAGATCCATTTTTTTTTGGCACGCTGTAGGGCAGACATTTATTGAAAGCAAAATGACTCTTCTGGGCCAGCACATGACCATTTTGCTCACTATTGGCTAAGGAAAGGTCCTGATACTGTTATGACTTTTGAAATATTTTGTAGCAATCATGCTATTGTGTAAATCTGACCCCAACAAATTGTTAGCTTTTTAATTCTTACATATTTGCATGATTATTGCTTATTATTATTAGTTGTTATTACACTATTAAATAATTCTAAAGTAATATTAAATAAGTAGAAAGTAATGTAATATAAAATAATTATTTTTTCCTTTCAATATATAGATCTTTATTTGATTTTTTGTTTCAACATACATAGCAAAAACAGATATACACATAAATATACATAAAAAGTGGATACGTTCATGGCTAACAAACATTTATTTTTATTAATGGCTAATATAAACCTTTTGAATGAAGAGGGGCCAGTAATTGTTGACACTGCTTTGGGTCTCAATAGCTTAAGGAGTGCCTGTGGTTAAAAAGCTAAACGTGTAGAGAATGTCTTAACGAATGTGTTAGATCTGCAACATGCTAACCAGCATCTTGCCACCATTTTGTGTTTTGTAGTAGTAAGCAGATCATGGTATGCATCTTGTCGCAAATAGACATAAACTTGATTATATAAGGTTAGCAATTTGGCAAGCATAGTAAACTAGGACATTTGACGTATATCTACATCATTTATGTAAACATGATGTATATATATCATGAATGTAAAGGGGTGTCGTCAATTTTAAAACAAAATCTTATTATATAAGGATAAATATGGCATAAAAAATAGCCATACATTTTCTTTAAAAAACTGTAAGTATTTTGTATAAGTAATACAAAATACTAACTAAATTAGAAAGAAAGAAATTGTATTTAAAAACACACACAACAAAAAACACTTGTCTTTAAGGGATTCATTTTTTTTTCATGTCACCCTGGCTTTCTGCATGTTTTTGTGTTTCGGTGATATTAATACTTTTGTAGTTCTATTATCCAGCATAAATACCGTGAGTAAGATTTTCCTTTCTAGAATCGTATTAACACAATTCTGCTCATGTGGGGTCTGCATGCGTTTACATTTGATACATCTATCAGTGATTTTATCTCCATGTTTCCTTACAGATTACAGAAGAAATGTTTTAGGATATAGACAGTGATATGGCTTAGCAAGGCAAAAAAAAAAAAATATGACACAAACTTTAATTTGTTTTTTTGTTATATATATATCCTTTTTTTTATTATAAAAATACAAAATTTAGACAATACCAAAACATTAACACACTGAGACATTACAATACAATAACATACAATTAAGATATCAGTAATATAAATATGGATCGTCCTCCTCCTTCATATCCACATAATGTTAAGAAACCAAAGGAGTTATATTAAGGTGGACATTAAATGAGGAAGAAAAGTTATAGAACGAAGAAAAAAATAAAAAAATAAATGAAAAACGAGCATTGGGCTGAGCTGTTGACCGGGCAGTTTAGACCATGTTTGTAAGAATTGGTTGTAGTGTTGATCAGATCAGACCAACATTACATGCTTTTGTCCACATGGGAGAACTCCCACTTTTTATTCCAAGATTATCACCTTGTTGTTTGATTACCTCTTCGTCGCTATCCATCTAGTCCAGGGGAGCCACTTATTCTCAAATTTAATGTTATTGTCCAACTGATAGGAAAGACCCCTTTCCATATTATACTGATAACTTACTTGGGACTGAATCTGACTCCAGGAGGGGGCTGTCTTTTGTAACCAGTTTCTCGATATAAGAGTCTTGGTAGCCATCAGAATTTGGACAACAATATGTCTTTCTTTAGCTGTGAGATCAGCAATGTTGAAATGTAACAAGGCAATCAAAGGATCCCCCGCAATAGAATGTTTCATTATTACTGATATTTTTTCGAAGACTTCCTCCCATAATGGTCTAAGAACAATACAATCCCACCATATGTGTCTTGTACTACCCTGTTGTAAGTTACACCTCCAGCACAGGTTGGAAGTAACCGAGTTCATGTTATTTAGAATCTTAGGAACCAAATGCCAACGATGGAGAATCTTGTAGTGAAGCTCAATTATATTTAAGCAGTGGAATGACTTCCCGACTTCTGTCAGGGAGCCATACCACTGCTCCATCTGTACCTCCCGGCCTATTTCCCTTTCCCAATTGAGCCAAGCTCTTGGATTCACCAGCTCTACGTCTGGTGGATTCCCATCCCCATATAACATATGAATGTCAACATAGTGTTTTAGACGTAAATAACTAAAGATTTCTTTATCAGGAAGATTCAGTTGTTTTTGTATCTGTGGAAAGGGTTTGATATTTTTTTCCTCTATTAAGTCATAGATTTTAACGGGATTTTGTTTTGTCCAATTCCCCAAGCTCAGATCTTCTATATTAAGTTCAATTGTTCTCAACGGGGTATATGGCGTTATTTTTTCCATTAGGGAATGTGAATTTCTAAGCTGAAACCAATCAGTTAGTAGATCTCTTATATGGTGACAGTCTATCCCAGCTAGGAAGGACCTACTTGATCTTGAATTCATCCATATTGCGGTTGATAGATCCTCTAGTCCCGTTAAAGAGGACTCTATGCTATACCACGGCTCTTTCTGGGCCAGCGGGTCCTGCCATCTCTGCAGATGGTAAATCCGATAGGCCTCATAATGTTTAATCAGGTTTGGAACGGATAGGCCTCCCCTTTTAGAGTGTTTCATAATGAAACACAAACTTTAATTTGACCCCCTTTTCCAAGTGGAATAACAAGGATGCTATCTTCAATGTATGACTTGGGTGAAGTTAACCTCTTCCCTGCCAAGCCTATGTACATAAGACCGTAAAAACTTCAAACACATGAACCCAAAACAGGTAAAAAAAAAAAGGACAAATGCACAATTAATTTCAAGAACTAAGGTATGTAAATATTAAATTAGAATTAAATCTATGAAATCGGGCTTGTTTTCATTACATATATGTGCAGCTCTAGTTATACCCTCAAGGTTTAATATGACTTCAGTAAAGGGGTAGGCAACCTTCGGCACTCCGCCTGTTGTGGACTACATATCCCATAATGTTCTTACAGCCGTAATGCTGGCAAAGACACCAGAGAATGCATACTGCACATGTGCAGGATCGTGCGCATGTGCTGAGCTCCGCCCCTTTGCATCCCGATTTGACAGGGGCAGAAGGTGGGAGGTATCTGTGTAGATTTTATTTAATTTCCTCCCTGAATTGGAACTTGTCATTCCAAATTTTTAGATATCTGGTAGACTTAAAGTATTGATCATTCACATGTTATGTAATTAAAAGTACTATTTGTTTGGCGAGTTCAGAAAACAATACTATACAACATACTACTGCAGGGCTAAACAACCTTTGGCACTCCAGATGTTGTGGACTACATTTCCCATAATGGTCTTACAGCTGTAATGCTGGTAAACATCAAGGTAAATGTAGTTTACAACATCTGGAGTGTCAAAGGTTGCCTTGCCCTATTCTGGTATGAAAATACTAGAAATCATACAATTAAATTATTTTAACTGTTCAGACTGTTATTGCAATTTATTTAGTTTTTGGTATAATGTTTTTTTTTTTCACAAAAAATAAACATAGAAGATTAGTGGAAAGCTTTATGAAAAGAACATTTTTTTTTTACCCTTTTAAGATGATGATTTAAGAGATGGAAGAGTGTGCAACATCTTGGGTATGCAAAGGGTTAAGGGACACATCGAAATCCACCTGGCCCTTTGAATAAATACAGTTTTGCAGGTGTCTCATGCATATTATAGTTCAATTACCAAATGGTAAGTTAGGCCTCTTTCACTTTCGCACCCTTGTCGGACATTTGTCGTTTCAGGCAAACTGTGCCTTTTAATGCAGATGAATACTTAGTGAGTCCAGGGTGTGACCTTTATTTATTATGCGGCAGCATTTTATGTAAAAAAACATGTTTCGAAAATTGTCAGAATGAAAGACCAGCAAATTGTCTAATGGTTTCATCTCTTATAGGATTATACGAGACCTTCTTCTTTAAGCGCTGTCCCCTTCCCCCTCTCAATTGCAGCACTAATTTCAGTAATGGAGCATTAATAGAGTAATGGGTTGGTGAAGCTAGCCTGAAGGAACTGTAGTGCTCAGCAGAAATTGAGTAAATAAACAATATATTAGATTTCTAAACAATACTTTTAGCCTAGCCCCGGGGGAATAGAGAGTCGGCAAGATTTACTTAAGTTAGCCCTATGAAATGTATGCAAAGAAAAAAAAACAATATCTGTATTCACTCTGGGCGCACTAACGATATACGGCTGAATCACTATCACATAAATCTCATGGATATGAAGAACATGTTCTTTCAATGTCCCGTTCAATTTCTCTTGCTTGTATGATTTACCAGCCTTGTGCATCTTTAAGGCTGCATCTATTTATTTTAATCGAGCGATTGTACACTAAGTCATGGGCATGCTCTGTTTCCTGAAGTGTGCCTGCTCAAGAGATCCTATGATTGGATTTGTTGAGATAATGCATAGGTATGTTTTAGTTCAGGTGTAGCTTACCAGTTGTTGCTGAGCTGCAACTCCCATAATCCTCTGCTGCATAGTTTTGAGCATCATATGCGTTACATTAACATTTATTGTTACATGTTGGCTACTCTTCTTCTGGATCTTATATGACTTGCCTCTGTGATGGCGTAAATAAAGGTATGGTCTTTTACATTTTATTTAAAGGGAAAGTATAACCATAACTGTCAAGTGCCTTATTTGAGTGACAAACTGGTATTTTCCTTTCTAGATGCTCAGTATGTTTGGTGTGTATCAGTTTAAAGAGTCTCTGTCAACCGAAACATGTTTATACCATCAATGTACAAAATAAAAAAAATGATCAAAAATATATAATATATATTCACTGTGTTAGCAGAATTGAATGTAAATGCATAAAATGAGAAAAATATGTTTCAAACATATCTATGGAGTCTGAACTTGTGGCCTTTAGGTCCCTTTAACCTTGAAGCTTTATAGCAATAAAATAGAATGTATTCATAAACTAACAGTAAAGTATGTTTTGGGTACATGGTATCTTTTTCTCTTGCTCTAAATTAAATATGTAATTACATAAAGAGCTACCAATAGTTCATATAGTCATTTCCAAATGCCTAGTAATTCAAAGTATCAGCTTTGCCGTGGTATAACACAAAATGTTTGCTTGCAAGCACTATTGATGGGTCCCATAACCCCCCAAATGTTCACTAAGCCAGCAAGGCACTCTCTTAGGGACATCACTGACCGTGATTAGGTGTTTATGTCTCATGCAAGCACAACTGCAGTCCGGGCTGTGCCTAGGGTTACTGACAGCTGGGTTGCCGGATTTGTTTTGATGTTCAAGGGGAGTTTGGCTTTCTAGTTAACTCCTCCCCTTCCCAAACATGACACTTCTAGCATCACACCCCTTATTTGGAAACCACTCTGGACATAAGTTCCACCCCAATTAGACTACTTTCACAAAAACAACTTTCAACAGTGCCACACTGCCCCCACAGCACTTGCCACAGTGTCAGATTATCCTTAATCAATTTCAACACGAATGCTATAGTCATTGTGCCTTTTAAAACATGCCAGTCAATTTGTCCATTAAAATTGACCACAGACGTGCCAATTAAAATAAGACAGACACTTTGCCAATGAGAATATGCCACAGCCAAGTGCCCATTGAAATATGCATAGGTCAGTTTGCCCATTAAAATATAACACAGTGAGTCTGCTCCTTAAAATATCACAGCCAGTTTTCCTAATAAAATATGCCACAAACAATTTTACCATTATAATATGCCAGATACATATTGCCCATTAAAATATTCCACACTCAGGTCCATAGTAAAATATATCACAGGCAGGTACCCATTAACATATGCCACAGCCAGGTGTCTATTAAACAAATGGAATGGTCTGTGTGCTCATTTAAATATGCCACAGTCAGTGTGCTCAATAAAATATGCCACAGTCAGTGTGCTCAATAAAATATGCTACAGTACTTTTGCATATTAACATAGAGTGATCAGCCATAACATTATGACCACTGACAGGTGGAAGCCGGTGGAGGCAGTGTGATGGTTTGGACAATATTCTGCTGGGAAACATTGGGTCCTGCAATTCATGTAGATTTTACTTTGACATGTACAACCTACCTAAGCATTGTTGCAGACCATGTACACCCTTTCATGGAAATGGTATTCCCTCATGGCATTGGCCTCTTTAAGCAGGATAATGGTCCCTGTCACAAAGCAAAAGGGGTTCAGGAATGGTTTGAGGAACACAACAACGAGTTCAAGGTAGGGGCGGGTTAAGGCATGGGCTTTAGGGGCTGTAGCACAGGGGCCTCTGCAAAATGGGCATCTCGAGGGCTGCAGCTCCAGGCCCCTGACTTAATCCTGCCGTTGAAATAACAAAAAACAGCTTGCCGCACACCCATCCCTCACCAGCTCCCTGACAGCAAGTAGGCAGCTGACAGGAGTCTATGCATTGCCCAGGCACACAGAAACATGTTCATGCTGCCTCTCTGGCGCTCCCCGCCACTCTCATCGTGATCACCTTGGGTCATGTCACCTACTGCTGATTTTTCCAGATTATGCCATGTTTATACATTACTGCTGATTTTGCCATGTTTGCCATGTTTATACTCTACTGCTGATTTTGCCACGAAATGCCACGTTTATAGATTACTGCTAGTTTTGCCATGCTATGCCATGTTTATATGATACGTTAAGTGCAATCTAAGTGTGGGGGTAAGTCCTGTGAGTGCAATCTAAATGCTGGGACATTTATCAAGTCACTTATGCCCAGTCCGATATTACTGGGGGCCTCCTAGTACCTGCAGCCCAGGGACTGACAATGTCTTAATCTGGTTCAAGGTATTGACTTGGCCTCCAAATTCCCCAGATCTCAATCTAATCAAACATGTGTGGGATGTGCTGGACAAACAAGTCCGATCCGTGGAGGCCCCAGCAACTTACAGGACGTAAAGGATCTTCTGCTAACGTCTTGGTGCCAGATACCACACCACATCTTCAGAGGTCTAGTGGAGCTGCTGCCACAATGGGTCAGGTCTTGCAAGGAACCTCCACCATGCTTCACTGTTGCCTGAATGCACTCATTCTTCAGTCCAGAGCATCTGCTGCAATTTTTATGCAATCCAGTTTCTGTGTTCTCATACATAGTTGAGTCACGTGGCCTTGTTTCAAGGTCATAGGTATGTTTTTTGGCCACAGGTCGCTCCATGAAGACCACTTCTGACCAGACATCTCCAGGCAGTATTGTGATGAATACAGGTTCGTATGAGTGCATAATAAAATATGTGTGAGTTCACTTTAACTCAATGTAATCCCACAAGTAATATTTCAAATGAGTGCAGCCAACACTGGGTTAAACTCCACCAATTTAACCAAATCCCGCTAACCTTGGCCACCTGATCTGTACTCCATAACTCTCACCTTTAATTTCTTCTTACTACGTACCCCTCTCCATACACCCCGTTGAGATGTAACCCGGCCTTCCTTGGGTCCCCTTTAGCTGACCGAAACAGACTAGCTGATTTTATAACAAATATTAGGTTGAAACTGATCACTGCTTGTCATGGTAGTCCCCGTGACCAACTATTCCCCTCCCCCCATAAAATGTACCTATGTCTGGGTAAGAGTTATGTGTTTTCCCCTTGTACCTTTTCCGAAAAGGGCTGTATTCACTTATGTATGTATTTCGGATGACCAGCCAGAGACCAAGTTCCTCAAAAAAGGTTAAGTCCTGTTCTCTGGCGGCATTCATCACATTTGAATTGTCGGCACGTTGCTGATTGGTAGGCGGTTTCAAGCCCACTAACAGAATTAGAGAAAAAATATATCACTCATCCAGCACAGCGCTGATTGGTTGTTTGTTTAAAGGGCCTAGTCAGTGCTGTGCTGATTGGTTCCCCAGTTAAAGGGCAGACTTGAATCTCTCAGTGCCGCCAAGTCTGGCCGTGAACCATGCCTCCTCATTGGTGATTGATCACTCCATGGTTACTTCTTCACTATTGGTCGCCAACTTTTTCATTTTTTTTTTCAATTTATGTTATCAAGAAGTTTTACTTTATAAATATGTTGTGTTATGAATCAATAAAAGTTCTTCTGATTTTACCCAACATGACTGGTCTCTTCCGCTATGTTGTGGGATTGCTGGTGGGCAACCAGTGATAATACCCCCTTTTGGAGATTGTTTTTTCCTGGACCTGAGGAGTGTTTCTTGTGGAACTATTTTTGTCAGGAGCTACCCATTCTAGTTTCCCTTGCGTGACACTGCTATTATCACCACCCGACCCATTATGCCGTTAGATCAGTTCCATTACACAATCCATAGCTCTTTCTATGACATGATCAACCTGATTTTATAAGAAAATTCCTGCATCGAAGTGAAAGATAGTAATTGATTGTCATTTGCTACTATTATTCTGGTTTCGAACTTCTTTTTTATTTTCTAATACATAGATATAACAGTATAATCAGTCTCCATCTTTAGCACAGTAGTAGAGGGGAATTTGCAAATAAACATTACTTCAGTGAATAATTTGATATTAAAATGATGACATAGAAAATCCTTTAATTGAGTACTGTGCATTATTTATAATCATGGACAACTTGGAGAGTATCCAAGTACAATGGAGAGCTTAGTGGCTAAATAACAAGATGAAGGTATTAGTGCATTATGTGAACACACATTGTTAGGTTTTAGGTTCAGTGCAAAACATTAGTAAAACCATTATATGCAGCCTGCCCTATATTATAATGCCTAGTCGGGAGGAGCATCACTGGGTTTTTTTTTTTTGCTCACTTGCACCTTTACAGAGGAGACCTCTCCATTAGCATATCAGACTGATCCCACCCATCAATGTGGACCTGAAATGCCTGACAAGCCTCCTCTGCATGAGGAACACAACAACCACACACATATACTATCATTCAGGCTATCATAGGCCTCGACAATTTTGTATGGCTGGTGTCTCTATATGTACAGTGAGTCAAGTATCCATGTCTGGGCATACCCTGAATAACTCAAAGCAAGAAAAAAAACTAAGATAGCTACTAAAATAGCCTGCCCCCTAGGATAAAAACTACTGTTTTTTTTCCATTGGGAGTAACTTAAATTCCCATTATACTTGACAATCTTCTTTATGAACAAGAACTGGTGCAAATTTAACATCTGAGTAAGTACAAATGTGTATTCTGCCAAGTAAGCATGCAAAAACAGCATCGAAGACAAAATGAGAGCTAGTCACTAAAACTGAACCAACAAGTGAGCTGCAAACACCAGACATTAATTGCTGAGTTCGAAAGTTAGGGTAGCTGGAGTTTTGCGATTTACTTGCAGTTCACGTGTTAGTTGAGTTTTAGTGTTGAGATCCCAAAATGCATTGCTACCCCATGGTTCCGCTTGATATGGGACTGTTATCCTGTGCACCCTAACTTCATTCTCCGGGACACAGGAGGAGAACCAATACTGTGCATTTGCAGACTCATGGACATGCAGAATTCGCTTGCCATGGTAAGCATATGATATTTCACTTCTAAATTCATAAATTAAAATGAATAAATGCTGAATTTTAATATTGACTAAAGTGGCCTAAGCTAAAACAAACCCTAACGTGCTGATGAGTATTTATATATATATGATGTTGTTTGTACAAAATAATTTCTAAAATAATGTCCGACTTTACTAGTGGCTGAAATAAATAGTGGTGGATCAGCATTGATTTCCACACACAAATTTGTAATTCCACAATTATCAAATCTATTTAAAATGTCCAGATGATTTACTGTATCATAAAATTATATCAATCAGGCTAACTAGAAAATCCACTTCAGTTAAATGACATGCACTGGGAATATTGGCCCAATTCAACTTGTTTACACAATGCTCTTTTATGAGCTTATACTATGAAAGCCTCTCAATTAAGTATTTGATATTTTTTTCTGAGATGTACAGTTTCTACCATAGCAGTGAAAGACTATCCTAATACACAAGTACCAAATGACAACCTCCTGATAGCAAGGATTATTTTTCTAATCTATGCAGGTCCTGCTCCTTTTTAGGTGCCTTTCCTTGTGATAGTGTAATGACTAGTTGCGTTCCTGTCTGAAACATTGCAGGAAAGAAAAAAAACATTAGAAGACCAACCTAATCTTTAGTCTGGCTCCATAAACATTGAGATGCAGACCTAACCAGTCTAGTACCCCAAGCATTACCAGCACTGAGTTTAAAACACATATTTGTGGCTGATATTAAAAGGAATTAGCCTTCGGTGAATTGAACTGAACAACACCAGAAAACTATGCCATGAGGTAATTTTCCCAATGGATGGCCACTGATTAAGAAATATTTTATCTCCACTAATGTTAAGACTTTCCGCACCCACGGCATATACTTAAAAGCAGAATGTTCCATTAGCATGATATTATTCTTGCAAGTAGTGAGACATCTCAATGGAACATGTTCTTGGTGATATCAGTGTAGTAATACTACACAGAACTAATGGTTTTGTGTGGTTGTGGGAAAACAAAATGATCTCTATATTTTTGGGGGAAAACAATGATTATTTATTTTTTATGTTTTAAAGACATTTTGATAAAATATAATTGTTGTCCAAATTTCTAATATAGGACAAACCAGAAGCTATATCAATCGACTTAGTTTAAGCAATCTACCAGAAAATTCGTATTGTGTACTTACAATATAATAAATCTGGCAATGAACATTATGTGTAGGGTTACCACCTTTTCTCCAAAAAAATACCGGCCATGCCACTGCCTCCATAGACTTAACATTGGCCTCAAACCAATTTTTTACCGGCCTGATGGTAAAATACCGGCCAGGTGGCAAACCTAATTATGTGACATAGATAATAGTAATAATGTGCTTTAACAAATAGCATGACAAACTAGCACTGGAATAATTAAGTATCCAAAGAGACTGTCTATTGTCTACTGTGGAAGGAGATTTATTATAAACACTTATTATACACCTTTTCTACATTTTATTCTGCAGTTCATGCTTTTTCCCTTCTTTTATTATCTGTAAGAAAACCTACATACCTCATTGATGTATTAAGCTGTCTGCGGTTGTGAAGCATAACTATTTGACCGTCCTCATAAGATCTGTATGGATTTGATATCTGGAAGTGACTGCAGGAGAAAAAAAAAACAGTTTCCCACTTAAACATTGTTCAAGAGAGACCCAAACACAAATGCTTTCTACACATATAATGATATCTGTCTTACAAGCAGTAAAATGCTAGAAAGAAAATGTGTGCTGAATAACCAAACTACTCTTCCATTTTTCACTACATAAAATATATATATATATATATTCTACTTTTGCAATACGGATAATAATTGATATTTTTGGTAAATTAGAATACCGTATGTCACAAATATTGCATTGGTCCAGACAGTTATGCCTCTGTCTGCTTCCTTAAACATATACCCTCTGGGCATCCGTTTTTCATATTTGAAAAGTGATTGAGACATGACATCATAGCTTTCGGCAAGGTGACAGGAAAACTGTCTCCTCCATTCATCTGTTCTCTTTTTATTCCCATGGATCAACACTGATGATAGCTCTGTCCATAGCTCGACATCAACAGACAGTGCTTGACAGCGCTCCTGCTAAAAACTCAAGAGGGCTGATAAGGACCTTAGTTATGGAGCCATCACAAAGTAATGTGTAGTGCTTTACATGTTTGTTTTTACCAGAGCTTATTTAATCATGTCAGCTAACTGGCATGAATCAGATGCTCGACACAGTGTTTTCAGCCATGGCTCATGGCACTGGGGGAATTGGAGTTAACGTCCTGCTCCATCCATATAACAACTGTGCATTGCATTCACTTTATTTCTATTTAATCTAATGTGAAATGAGATCATGGACTGTGACTCAGGAGCCCTAAAATACTGATATTGTGCTTTATTACAAAGATTATAATTACGTTCAATGTCTGGGGAAACTAGCTGTTCTCTACATATCACAGGTCGATGGTTTATTTATACTGTAAAATTAAGTTCTTTACTTAAAGTGGTTAGTTACATGGATTTCAGTGTTCTAATTTGTTCTGGTGACTCTCATGGCTGTCTCCATGAAAATTGCAGACAAAAGCCACTCAATTATCCTAAGAGGAATTTATATACAAAAAGTAAGATTTAAACATTTGTTAATTATATATCTTGTTTCGTACTACCAGCCTTTTAAAAGTAACCACTACCAAAGCAATAAAATGATCTTTTAAGGAAAACTTGGTTAACTGCTTGTAATTTGTTACTGAGGCGTACTGCTAGGGTGACCATAAGTCCCGCAATGGGACTTTATGGCCCGGGGCTCAGTCAGCCTCATTCCTGGATAATGCAGAGTCCTGGAATGAGAACTTTGTATGAAGGAAGTCTCAGCCAGTGTGGAGAAACTGAGTCCAGAAACATCTCTTGAGCAACAGGTGAAAAACCCATACTGTTTGTCTGTGTGTGACAGTGAGTGTGTGTTTGTGTGTGAATGACTGCGTATGTGAATGATTGTACATTTGTGACTGTGTGTTTGTCTGTTTATGTGACTGTGTGTGTATGTAACTGTGTGTTTGTATGACTGTGTGTGTATGTGTGTGTATATGTGATTGTATTTGTGTGAGTGTGACTGTATGTGTGTATATGTTTACCATGAGTGTAAAAAATGAATACTGTTTAATACACACATGCATTTTCTGATTAGGCAGCACTAGGGTGACCTCATTTTATTTCTGCAATTCAGGGATCCATTATGTCGCAGATAGGCACATGTTATATATGTATATACATATATAAATCTAATATCATATACCCACAGATTCACATATGCACACACAGTCACATGGGCATGAAATGCTTAATATGTGAATTACATCAATTACTCCTGTTTAAGGTAACCATATACACTATATGAACAAAAGTATTGGGACAGCTGACCATTATACCAACAGGTATTTTCATGACATTGCTTTCTAAATACATAGACATTAATATGTAGTTGGTCCTCCTTTTGCAGATATAACATCTTCCTGATGCTTCCTGATGTCCATAGAGCTTCTAAGAAGCAGAGTAAAGCAATAAAATCATGAGTAAATTGAATTTTCATGTCATAAATTACATGAAATAGTGTAAAAAACATATTGTATTGCTAGGGCCATCTGCATTGTTTCACAACAAATTTCGCTTGGCCCTAATAATGTGATATGATTATCCAATCTGGAATCCATCACTTTCTTTTAGTACTATGTATAAATCAGCTCAAGAAATAGTCTACTAAATAGCATTTTTACAGTGGTGCTCAGATCTAACAAAAAAGGTATTTTTTTGCTGAAATCTGAATATATTCTGTCTGTTTGACACACTGCCCATGTCAATTATCCTGATTATACCAGAAACTTGAAGGTGAAAAAATGAATCTTGGCTACAGAATGTTAGATGATGAAGTAGGGGAAACACATTTACAGTGACCACAGCAATAATAAATGATGGGAATAAATCTTCCAAAGGCAGCAAAAATGTCATACTAAATTAACTCCTTAACGAAAATGCCCACAAAACAATGCCCATACATGTACGGGCTGACTTTAAAATAGTGCAATCGCTGAATGTTTGCCATGATTCGCGCTGTTTTCAGCTTTCCTGGAAGCTTCACGAGTGAAGGCTATCCAGGAAAGTAAAAAAAAAAAAGAAAAGGCCACCGGGACCATCCAGTGACAATTGTCACTCACCTGTCAATCACGCCCCCTTACCCTATGCAAATCGGGTGAGGGGTGTTTCAAAATGATTAAGCTCTCTCAGCCATTGCAATGAGGAATGTGATTACAGAAAAGGCTAATCGCAATCCATTCCCATCCTCCCCCAAATTTGGGGGGAGAGATGGGCCAAGTTGATCCTTGTTGCTTTAACAGTTAGGCAGACCAGGATCAACCATTATTTTTTGCATTTATTTATATGATCACATTGATCATATGCAATAAATGCAAAAAATATAGTAAAAGACAATCAGTGTTCATACAGCAATGTCCTCTCTCTCTCACTGTCACTTTTTTATCTTGTGTCTGAGAGAGAGAAGAGAGAAATAAATGGCATCACACTTTTTTTTGCCATTTTTACACTGTTTATTAAATTTGACACATTACACAAAGGGTTCAGTCTAAAAAAATGGTTGTGGGGATTCATTTAACCCCCTAGTGACAGAGTTCTATGCTGCATTTGATGAGTCTTGAAGACCAGAATTCCATTAATTTTGTCATACATTTGCTGAACTGTGAATTTATTTCTTTGTGTTCAGTCTACCTACACAAATTATATATCATTTTTTAAAGGATGGATAGGGCTTTCATTTGATAATATTATTTTCATCATATGATATAATATACTGTTAAATATATATATAAAATATGATTAAAATATGCCATTAAAAACACTTTTTCTAACTTTGACATGATTTAAAAAAAACAACAATTACAAATGGTAAAAAAAGACCCCGTCTATATATTTCTGATATTTGTTCTTAGAAAGACCAATGTTTCCATGTTTTTCTATGTTTTATTTCAAGTAATTTATTATTACCTAACCCTAAATTTACCCTAACCCTAAATCTACCACCACCCCTTAATCTAACCCTTGTACTAACCCTAATTCTAACCCTAACCCACCTGTAACCCTAACCCTAATTGTAACCCTAACCCTAACAATAGATGTAGGGTTAGTAGATCTAAGGTTAGCTTTCTCCCTTTTTTTTCTCCTTTTTTTCTAACTGTAATGTTGCTGACTGCCTCTAGGAGCAGTCAACCAACAATTTCAGATTGACTGAAGAGATTACTCTCACGATGCTCTCTGCTGGGCAGCTGTATTGGAGGAGCACTGGGTGATCGCGGTGGTATGGGGGGAAGAGAGGGTGTTGCATATGGTGATGGTCACGGTGATTGTATGCAAGGGAGGGGGGGGGGGCAGAGCCAAGGCACACTCAGGCTAAGGAGTGCAACACTACATGAGAACTCGGGATGTATATATATGTCCTCGACCACGCTTTTCAGTATGTGTATATACGTCCAGGTACGTTAAGGGGTTAAAAAGCAAGCGTGCGCTTTTATTTAAACGCACACATTGCTAAAGTAGCAAAAAAGCTATTGACAGACTTCAAAACAAACCAAACCATTGTCCTGAAGGAGTTAAGAAAAGGTGGAATCTTCAAAGCAACTGAGCTATTTAAATATCTGATTGTCTAAACAAATACAGATTTATTAAGGAAATTATTCAATATGCCCAGATCAGATATGAAATTCACACTTTGGCTAGTAAATTGTTATTTTCCACATACATGTGAATATTAACCACCATGCCAGAATGGTAAGATAGGCAAGTAGACCCTCTGAGCAGGTAGCAAATCACCACATGATACCCCAGTGCAATACACCCTCAGTGTCCAGGTACCAGCTTTGTCTATAAATGACTTGCAAGTGTAGGGGTCGCAGGTGGTCCAGGCTACCCTGGCACTTACAAGTGTGATGTGTGGACATAGCTGGTATGTTGACAGTGGGGATGTATTGCTCTGGGGGTATTGTGATGATGTGCTACCTGGTAAGGGTTACAATCAGGGTTAGGGTTAGAATTAGGGCAACAGGTGGGTTAGGTTTAGAATTAGGGTTAGTATAAGGGTTTGAAATTTAGGGTTAGGGTTGGGGTCAAAAGTCAATGTAGGAGAAAATGGAAATACCCAAAATAGTGTTTTTTTTCCCTATATTGACCTTTTGACCACAACCCAAACCCTAAATTTAACCCCAACTCTAAGCGTTGTGATATCCCTTTATATATTTTCATTTTAATTTAATTTTAACCCTATCCCTTATGCTACCCATAATTTAATTTTAACCCTAACAGCCAATTTAAGCTTAATGCTAGTTTTGAGCTAATTAAGTCTTTTTTTTTTTATTATTGCAGTCAAGCAACATGTTCAGAGCAACGGAAGTAAAAAAAATGTCACTTCCGAAGCTCTGACCACAAGAGGGCATTGCCATATTGCATTAGCATGCTGCTCCGTCAATATGGTGCCCATGATTGCTCCGTGGGGCATTTTGGTGCTGGCTATTGCCTTGACATCGAGGCAATAGATCAGCACCATCAGAGCGGTTTTTGCGATCATTGATCTTGAAAACAGCTTGTTTCACTGCAGGATGTGTCAGGTACATCCATTGTCGGGAACAGAGTTCCTGGCTGGACGTGTCAGGCACGTCCATTGTTGGGAACATTGACGCGAAGGGGTTAAATAGTGATATATAATTTGTGTAGGGGGACTGAACACGAAGAAAGAAAATCACAGTTAATCACAGTATGCCAAAAATTTTACAAAATTGAATTCAGGAATTCTGGTCTTCAAGGCACATCACATGCAGTATATAAGTCTTTCACTAAGGGGTTAATATGCCAGTGTTAGTTTGCCCATTAATATGCCACAACCAATTTGCCCTTTAATATGCCAGTGTTAGTTTGTACATTAATATGCCACAGCCAATTTGCCCATTCATATGCCACAGCCAATTTTGCCCATTGCCAGTGTAAGTTTGCCCATTAACATGACAGTGTTAGTTTCTCCATTAATATGCCAGTGTTATTTTGCCCGGGCCGCGAGTTTGACATGCTTGCAGAAGACGATTTAACTAGACATAAAGAGTAGATTAAACCACCTGGCAGGCAGGGGAGTGCAGCAGTTTTTATTTCATTCTATGATGTCAGCGTGGTTTGGTCCTCTCTCTATGATATCACTAGTAATATACCACAAGAGCTTGTGTAGCAGTGTGTAAAATAATATATTATTTAAAATGGCAACTCTTACACGTATGTGTTCATTTATTAGACATGTGCATTCGTTTTCGGACGAATGCATTTTCGTCCGAAAATAGCATTTTCGTCCATTCGTCCGAAAAACGAATAACGAAAATTCTAAGCTAACGAAAGCCGAATGAACGAATGGTTAATAAACGAAAATCATTTGTTCATTCGTCCATTCGTAGTACTATTGCATTCTATAAGCCGAAATAGAGTCGGTTTATAGAATACAATAGCATAGTACACTTACATTCCATAAACCGACATAATGAACGACTTTCGGTTTATGGAATGCATGTAAGTCTATTGGCATTCTATAAACCGAAGGTCGTTCGGTTTATAGAATAGCAATAGGATTACATGTATTACATAAGCCGACAGCTTATAAACCGAACGTTCGGTTTATAGGCTGTCGGCATTTCACTACACAGAGACAAAGTCTCCATTCATAATGAATGGAGACTCTGTCTCCATGTAGTGAAATGCCGAAAACTGTTCGTTTTCCATGAGCCGAAAGTCTATAAACCGAACATAATTCTTATGAATGGGTTCAAAGAAAGGCACTACTACTGTACTTTTACTATAAGCCGAAAGTCTATAAACCGAAGGTCGTTTGGTTTATAGACTTTCGGTTTATAGAATACATAGAATTACATGTAATTCTATGTATTATATAAACCGAAAATCTATAAACCGAACGACCTTCGGTTTATAGAATTTCGGCTTATAGAAAACATGTAGTACTATTGCCTTTCTATGAACCGAACGAGAACCCCATTCATAAGAATTTCTTATGAATGGGGCTCTCGTTCGGTTTATAGAAAGCCAATAGTATTACACGTATTCTATAAAACGAATGAATAAAACGAAACGAAACGAAAATAATGAACGAATTTCGTCTGAAACGAATGCAGTAATGAACGAAATTTGTTTTAGACGAAATAAATAACATTTTCGTCCGAATGGACGAAAACGAAACGAAAATTTTAGTTTTGCACATGTCTATCATTTATACTTTTTGTAATAAAAGTATGATTCAAAACAAAATATGTATATGTGGCAATTCCCTAACTTTTATTGGGTTTGCTATGTGGTGTATGGGGTATGTGTTTTGGTTTTCATGTACTATCTTCATTAATGGCATTATATTTACTTGTATTGCGTATGATATGTGGTATAGGTACTCATGTATTTCTTTATAGTATTGAATTTATCTGTCATTAGTATTTTTTGTATTTATATACATATATTAAAAATATGTATTTATATTTTAATGACTGAATAGTATATAAGTTATGATTAACAATTATACTTTATTATATAATGTTTTAAATATATTATTAAAAATATATATATTTATATGCATTAATATATATTTATATTATTTTTATTTTAGTTAGAAAAATAATATATATTTTAATAGGTAATAATTTTTAATTTAATTCAGAGACACACAATGCTTCATTGTGATTATTTCAAGTGAGGCTCTACTTCTCTGCATCTGGACCCCCAGAAGTCTGCCTTTCTACCTAACCCTTTTTTTTCCCTGCCTTCAGCTTTTTCTCTGGGATGACCCTCAACAAAATTGCATGCCCTTTTGATAAGTGGGCACAAAGTTACCATAGTTCCAAACTTAATGAGTTCCCACATTGCATTGTTTCAGTGCCAGGCACAATGTTTTGCCTGTTAGTGAATATATGAGGGTGCTGACACATATGTATCTCCCTAAAAATAGAGGTCTCCCCATTAGACAAAAAAGGGCGAAGCTCTGCTTGCTAGGGGTAATACAGAAAGTGGGTGTGTCTAAATCTGCTTGTTTTTCCCCATATCATACACATTTTTGAAAATGGCCAGCCACTTTGCAGCAGTGTCCACAGCTTTTATTTATTTATATTTAAGGTTTTTATTCTGGTTAAGCACCTACAGTATGGCACTAGATTGTGTATCTGGGATAATTTGCTTCTTGAGGAAACAAATAGAACAATTTAACACAAACATATTTTTTGATAAAGTAACATATATTCATTGATGTGTAGGAGATACATCTGCTGAAACATAAAAACATCAAATATCTTCCCCAGAGAAACATTATGAAGATAACTAACATTCCATTTCCAAATCACAATCCCCTTATATGCAAAAGGAAAGGTTTCAAGCTGACATTTATTTTTCAAAGAAAAAAAAAAATATTACAGACCACCCAAGAGACAAAAATAAAGATAATATTAATGCTCGTGCCAGTATATTTTTAGTCAGATGCAAAGCTTAGTTTGTCTCTTTTAAAAACAATTAACAGCATATTTATTAATATAAATAATTACAGAGTATAGATAGGAGTAGGAAATAATAAGAAGGGATTTCTAATAATAATAATAATAATAATAATAATAATGAAACAATTCATTCACTTTATCCTTTCCTGACTCACATCAACGTGAGTTGAAGAAAAAGCTACCTGAATTAAAGTGTAAAACGATTTAACCCCTTCGCGACACAGGACGGACTAGGTGTCACTAGTCACTGAGACTGAGTGACCAAGATGGCGCTGCCCTTCTAAGGGCAAGAGCACAGGAGGCAGGAAGTACCTGCTTCCTGTGCTCTCTGGCTGTCACACGATTGCCTCTTCACAGAGGCAATCAGTGACTGCCAGGCACACTGACAGGCAGTGGGGATGTTCTGCTGAACATCCCCACTGACTGGTCAGATCAATATTAACCCTATATTGATCTGACCAGTTATGATCTGCCTCCCTCTCCTCACATTTTTTTAGTGAGGGAGAGAGACAGATCAAAGTTCTAAAAGTAAAAAAAAACAATAAACACACAACACACAAATATTAAAACAATAAAAAAAAACGTATTAAAGCAATTCCCTGCGTTTAACCCCTTCCCTGCCACTGATCTTGCACAAGCAGTGATCGTGCACATCAGCGCATTTATTTTTGCCGTTTGTGCATTTTTTAGGGGTTAATTTTTTTTGTACTGTAATTTATTACAGTACTAAAAAGGCTCTTCTAAGAGTTATTAACCCCTTCTTTGCCGTCGATCACTGCTTACGCAATGATATTGACGCCAAAGCAATTTTTATCTGTCTGCATATTTTTATTTTATTTTTTTTTTACACATACCCGCTAGGGGATTACATGTAAAGTAAAAATATTTGAGTTTTTTTTTTTTAAGCTGCCTGAGCGCATAGCGATCAGTAACAGCGAATTAGTGGCAAAGGCGGTTTGGTGATTTCTCAATTAAGCTCACCATTCGCCCTGGTCAGATCAAAATTGGTCGGATCAATATTCACAAATATTGATCTGCCTCCCTCTCCTCGCTTACATTTTTGTGACGGAAAGAGACAGATCAGTATTAGTGATATAAAATAACATTTTATAAAATTGTCAGGTTTTATGAAAGTCTTTCACTGTGTATTAACCCCTTCCCTGCCATTCATCACTGTGTAAGCAGTAATCTTGCACAGCAACAGTATGTTTTTCTGTCTGCACTGTTTTATGGATTAATTTCTTTGTACTGTAATGTATTACAGTACTAGATAGGCTCTTCTAAGAGCTATTAACCCCTTCTTTGCTCGAGATCACTGCTTACGCACTGATTCTGAGGCCGCGGACTCAGGGTTCGATTTTGACCCTATTCAGCTTTCTGATACATCATCTAGCGATGTATCGGTGGCTGCTGAGCCCTTGCAACAAGTAGTGATGGGGGTCTACCGATAAAAAAATATATGGTTTGGTGGGGGTAAATTACATTGGCTGGCTTCAAAGATATATCCCATAAAGGACACGTACGCAGGTTGACTACATGTCAAAATTCCAAGTTGGAATTTTGAGATGCGCATCTCACAAATGTTGCCTTCTAGCCAAAAACAAACCAACAAACCTATGCATGGGTGCTATCCCTGTACTCGGGAGATGTTGCTGAACACATATTGGGTTGTTGTTTGGCAGTGACATATACCAGAATCTGTGAATTCATGCCTGAAGTACAATGCATGTGGAAAAAAACCTCCCAAAAAAGTACTACCACAAACTTTTACAAAGGCTGGTGGTAGAATTAGTACCTATACAGTATTAAAATACCACCATTTGAAATACCTTAGGATGTCTATTTTCCAAAAATATATGGTTTGATGGGGTAAAATTCATTGGACGGCTTCAAAAATGTTCCAAATGGAACATGGGCGCAGGCTGACTACATGTCAAAATTCCAGGTTGGAATTGCGCACCCCCTAAATGTGGAATTTTAGACCCAATACAAACCAACAAACCTATGCATGGGGGGTATCCCTGTACTCAGGAGATGTTGCTGAACACATATTGAGGTGTTGCTTGGCAGTGGCAAATACCAGAATCTGAAAATTCCTGCCTGAACTACAATGTGTGTGGGGAAAAAATGACATCCCAACCCTTTGACAGAGGTTGGTGGTAGAATTAGCACTTGGAAAGTGTTAAAATACCACAATTTTAAAAACCCTAGGATGTCTAGTTTTCCAAAATATATGGTTTTATGGGGTAAAATACTTTGACAGGCTTCAAAAGTGTCCCAAATGGAACATGGGCGCAGGCTGACTACATGTCAAAATTCCAAGTTGGAAATGCACCCCCCCTAAACATGGCCTTTTAGCCCCCAAATAATCTAACTAACCTACACATGGGTGGTATCCCTGTACTCAGGAGATGTTGCTGAACACATATTAATGTGTTTTGTGGCACTGACACATAATAGGATCTATGAATTCATGCCCGATGTACAATGAATGTGAAAAACAAATTACTATCCATAACATTGACATAGGCTGGTGGTAGAATTAGTGCATGGAAAGTGTTAAAATACTACCATTTGAAATACCCTAGGGTGTCTAGTTTTCAAAAATATATGGTTTTGTGGGATAGAATACACTTTTTGGCTTCAAAAATGTCCCAAATGGGACATGGGAGCAGGTTTTCTGCACGTCAGAATTCCAAGTTGGAAAACCAAAAAGTGCACCTCTCAAATGTGGCCTTTTAACCCCCAAATAACCTAACCAACCTATACATGGGGGGTATCCCTGTACTCAGGAGATGTTGCTGAACACATATTGAGGTGTTGTTTGGCACTGACATATAACAGGATCTGTGAATTCATGCACAAAGTACAATGTATGTGAAAAAAAATTACTACCCAAAACATTGACATAGGCTGGTAGTATAATTAGTGCATGGAAAGTGTTAAAATACTACCATTTGAAATACCCTAGGGTGTCTAGTTTAAAAATATATATGGTTTTGTGGGGTAGAATACACTTTCTGGCTTCAAAAATGTCCCAAATGGGACATGGGCACAAGTTTTCTGCATGTCAGAATTCCAAGTTGGAAAACCAAAATGAGCACCCCCTAAATGTGGCCTTTTAGCCCCAAAACAAACCAACAAACCTATGCATGGGTGGTATCCCTGTACTCAGGAGATGTTGCTGAACACATATTGAGGTGTTATTTGGAAATATCCCTTCACATTTTAAGGTAATGTTTACCTAAATTGCAATATATGTGAAAAATTAAAAAAAAAGATTTTTTGCTGCAAACTTTGGCATAGATTGGTGGTAAAATGGCTACATGAAATGTGTCAAAATACCCCAAGTTAAATGCCCTGAGTTGTCTAGTTTTCAAAAATATGTACATGTTGGGGGTCATTCATGGATTTAGTACAGAAATCAGTGTTACAATGTCACTATCGCTAATTTTGAAAGAAAGGATTTTAAAATAGCTTTGCTCCACTTATAGTTCTGGCCCTGTAACATGAATAAAAAAGCACAAAAACATAAAAACATGGGCTATTTCTGAACTCAGGACATATATTAGAAACTTTTTAGCAGTGTTTTTTTGTTGTCTCTTGTACATGAGTATACGATTTTTCAAATAAAAGTCATAAAAAAAGTATTTTTTCAATTTTTTTGCCATATTTTATTATTTTTTTTACATCAAATTATATGCTATTATCAAAATAATGGTATCAAAAGAAAGCCCTTCTTATAACGATAAAAACAATATATAGTTTGTGCGGGTACACTAAATGAGACAGAAATAAATTACAGCAAAACACAAACTGCTCAGAAATGTTAAAACAGCCCATGTCACCAAGCGTCGGACAAGCCAAAAAAGTCATGTCACTAAGGGGTTAATAGTGAATTCATTGTATTGGATTAAAATGTAAAACAAAAACATACAGAGGAAAGAAGTTGTTTTGGTCTGTTTACTAAAAAGTGAGCTGTGGGGAATTTATAGGTGCACAGTGAAAACTGATCAGAATATTTGGGTTTGAAAGCTAGGTAAGCTGGAGAATGTTATTACCTCAGATGATTTTTGCAGCTCACTTGACAGTTCACAATTGTTTATTTTTAATCAGCTGACACCAATATCTTTAAATGACAACTGCACCTTATTTTTAGTTTGTGCTTCTAATATAGAAATATGACTTGCCCCTTAGGGTGAGTATAAACTGGAATGTGTTTTTGACAGTACATGCCAATTTATCCTCTGACAAGCATCTGCCATGCTTTCATTTAAAGTAGGCAGCCTGGTTTGGTTGGTGATTGTCTCTCCCTTAACTAGGTCTCCTCTGCATATCCCATGCAAAATATGAGAGACCCCAACACACTGCTGATCCTGAACAGACAAACAGGGCAAGCACCAGCTCTTATTGGCTGCGCATGTGTTGATATTGTCATCAGGTGCCAGCCACCAGACTGGCTGTGTCTCAGCTGTGAGACACTGCTGAGAGTAAATCTGCATGTTTCTATTAAAATACATGTCGTGTTTACTCGGGAGAAGCAGGACATGTTTTTTTTAACCCTTCGAGGGTTCCAAAAAAGTCATTTAACATGGACAACCTTGCCGGAGAGAAAGGAGAGTGTACACAAGATAGAAATTTTCATTTCTATACATTTGGAGAATAAATAAAGTTGAATAGAAACAGTGATATTTGTGAGTTATGTAAATTTAAGCTGTTCTTTATATGGTTACAGCAGCCTTAATAAGTAAAGTTGACTAAGCCACTGGCTTTGACAGCTAAAAATCTCTGATCACTGACTGACTGTTATAGCGATCGGATGTGTTTCCAGGGCATCAGCAGACAAGGCACTTGCCTTGCATATCATGATCAAAACAGCACGACATGCCAGGATGGTTCTCCAGTGACCTGTCTGGCACGTCATTTGTCGTGAAGGGGTTAAAAATGTACATTTTCTTTAATATGGCATCAAAGGAGTGCAGCATGTAATCCCTACTGGTTCAAGTAACTGCTCACGGGATATATCTGTTTCTTTCCTCATCTTCTTAACCATGAAGATATGGTACTCAAATAGTTAAACACAGCATTTGAGCATGGAAGCCTTTGACATGCACTACTGAAGTGTTAAGCTCAGACCAGAAAGATTTAATGCATTTTGTGTCCTTGTTGCAAAGAGTAAAGGCTGGATTCAGATCAATATTAACATGCTTTATCTCCTACGTCCTGTGCCTTAGAAAGTTATTGTTATAGAAGCAGAGTAAAGCAGTTTGCTCTGTAGTGCAATATTTTTTTTTAACAGATTACAACGTATTTTTTATTATTTTTATATATATATTTGCAATTTTTTTTTGTTTTAGTCTTTTTCATACTTTGAGTCAGTGCACCCCTGTTCAAAATCAGAAAGTTCAATGGACCTCACTGTCTACAAAACAAAAGTATAATGAACTCTGGCTGACTATGCAACTGGAAACATTGACATGATAAAGATTTTTTTCCCCAGTCATTTGCTTGCTTGTGAAGGTTCAGAGTGAAAAGTTAATCTGCTTATCTCTTTAGCGTGAGGCCAGAAAACACTAACTGAAGGTTTCTTCTAGAGATCTACTGGCATAAAAGGCTTTACCACTTGGCTTATGTCTTCTTTACAAACTCTCCCTTCTGTTTCAAGTAATAATCCACCAAGAGCTGAGATCTTAGTAAGGTCTATCATCAAAAGAGTTTTAACATATGTTCTCATTACACTGTTTTGATCTTATCTTGCTAATAGTACCGAACTCTGTATCATGTTTTTTGTTGGTTGAACTGGTCTGCTTGCAATTAGTTGCTCTTATACCTACAGCATTAGGATGCTTCAATTATGCATTTTTACTTTAACTATCTCAGCATGCTTTACTTAAGGGAAATAAAACTGTACAAAGTTGTGATACGCTATATTACTCAGGACACAACATGGCTTAAAAAAGAGACTAACGGCTGAAATTATTTTTTAAGCAGACAGAAAACCAAGTCTGCCTTATCAAAACTGCTAAAGTTATTTAGTACTTTCCTTTCCAAAAGCAAAATACTAGGGAGCTGCCATTTGTTGACATGGCATCAAATGGCATGACATCATGTCCTTGTCATTTGTCTATTCATGTGTCAGTCATGGCACATAGCCAATAGCGAGTAGGAAATGACCATATTATCCCCTGCATTACCCTACACAAATCAGGCAGTGTGGAAGTCTCTGTGGTACTAATAAAGCTAATAAATGTAAACAACTGTTACTAAGGGTACAATATACAACTGATAAATTACCTTATGTCATAGAACTCTCCCTGACTTGATCTGAAAGGATGCTGGCATATTACAGTTGGATCAATGATATCTAATGAAGGCCTGTCATTAAGACTGGGCATTGTACCAGATTCTCTGGCAATGGGCTTAATGGCTAACACATTCAGAGGTCCACTGGTCAGAGGAACCACTTTACACAAAGGGCTGAAGTTAAGTAAAAGGTTTATAAGACAGTATGAGATATGGGATTACTTCAAGTTCGTCCATGAAACCAAACCTGTAGACATTCCTCTGTGATCATGAATACATATGAATGATAAGTAATTAATTTATACATTGTCTCAATTTTGTCATTTTACAATACTTTTTCTCCTACAACAAAATAAACACAGGAAATATTCACCAAATAAATAAACCACAAAAATGAGATATTTGTATTGCTATAAGTATTTTAAAATATTTTCATGTACTTTTATTTCATTTTACCTTTATAGTTTGCAAATGATTGGTTTAAATAATGTCTTTTGTCATGGGGGAGCAACTGAGGTAAGGATGTAACACCTTGTAGACAAGTCTTTGAAACATGATTGAAACAAAGTATAATCCAAAAGGCATTCTCATTTACCTTGAAAAGGCTGTCTTAGATTTAGAGGCCTCATCAAACAGGATTTACCAATATCCTCTTGCGGGGTTTAAAGTCAATATGTACCACACTACCAAATCAATCCAAAAGTTAATCCACTCCTGACGTTGTGCATGTATCATATGTTGATAAGGAATTGATCTCCCTGGAATTCATATACTTTCATCTGACTTAAGCACCTGCTCTATTGAAAAGTGAAATTCTTTTAGTCTCACTATACCAGTACTTTTGGTACTTGCAAACTTTAAATGGTGAGTACTTTTAAATAACATGAGTATTGTGGTTTTTTAATCAGATTTTAAATCATGCTCATTCATGTATAGTTACTGGGGTGGGTGAAAAAAGACTAGATAAGCCAATATCTATGAAATAGGAATTCCAGTCACAATTGATCTTCCATCATAGCAAATGTTTTGGGAGCATGTGCATGCCCATTCTATTCACTAAAAATCAAATTTGAAGAGAGGAGGTTGAGACTAGGTCAAATTCCACCTCCAAATTCAAAGTCAAATTCAACCTCCAACTTCAATTGGAGGTATTTACTAAAGAAAAATCAGCATACAACTCAACACCTCTCATCAAAGTCAAATTCAAAGTCCATGTTGCCACAGAGTGCATAAAAAAATGGTACGCACCAACATTTTCAGGAGGTCTAGTTGGGTAGTCGAATTTTCTCCTATGGGATGACAGTAGCGTTTTCTTTCTAAGTTAAATTCAACCTCCAAATTTGGACTCTCAAACACCAAAAGTGTAGTTTCTTCTCCTATTGAAAGTAATGGAAGGTGAAGTGAGATTTTGAGACTAAATGGTCTACACAATATAGACCAAACTCCGTCCCTAAATAATTGGACCAAAGTTTGAAAAGTTTTGGGGTGGATCAGGGCCATATTGGAAGCTGAATTTCAAGCTACACAGTATGCAACAATGTGACCCTGAATAACCTCACAATCTGGCCATCATAGTCGATTTCACGCAAAATGCTTTCAAAACTTTGAACCAAAAATAGTCTTTATCATCCCCATAGACTTCTAGTGGATTATAGAGGCTCATAACGGGATGAATTTGACTATTGTGCACATAGCTGAGTTCCTCTAGAAATGAAAAACAAAACAAAGAAAACAGCTCCCAGCACCCATACCATAGATCCAATGCCAGGGCTACTTGCGCTGGCCACCCATATAGTAAAATACATACAAAAAAAAAGGGGGTAGATTCTGGCGCTTAATCCAATACAAAGCAGCACCAGCCTGTGTGTTTCTGTGTGTACAGACGTGGTGAGATAGACAGACAAAATGACCCAAAAAATAGGAGTGGTAGGTGCGCTAAGTGAACCCTTAGTGCAAATAAAAATAAGTATAATATTTTCCTGAGGAATGATGGTGTTGCTGTACACCTTGCAGATGATCCTCAGTATGTATACAGTGTATATATAAGAAAAAAAAACAGAAAAAAGCACATAGATCATAAATTCTGTTATACATTAGTGTGGTATTTGGAGGTAGATGATTCCACTCACAAAACCAGCAGACGATCAAAGTTCTTCTATAAACTTGTGGAGTCTTCCTTTCTTTCAGTCAAACGCTCACATATATATAGAGGAAAAGACCAAAGACATATATTGAGTGTAAAAGACTTAAAAAATTTAATGTATTATAGTAGTATCTTACATCTCAAAGCAGGTGGAACAGGATAAGGAATCTCCATAGCAAAAATCCTCTCAGCTCTTACAATCTGGATGTGCAAAAACAGCAAGTAGTAAACAGCATACAATGAGTTCAAAGCAGGATAAAAAGTCCGTATAAAAGCAACAGTGGTGGCGCACCTACCAATCCTATTTTTTGGGTCATTTTGTCCATATAGTAAAATGTATCAAAGGCCCCAATTTTCCACCCTAATAAAAAAATATTTATTAAATGTGCCTCCTGAGTGGGTACCATCCTATAGGACTATGAGGGACAAACAGGAATGGAAACCAGAATGCAGGGTGCAGTGTAATCTGAACAGAATTTAGTCAACAGCAAGTTGTGGGAATAAATATTGGGAAACACCTGGGTTTGTGGGATTAATATGCATGTAGTAAACAGACAAAGTTACATAGAGTTGAACAGGCTGTATGAATGCCAATATACACCAGATGCAGAATCTTTGTAATCCAAAGCATGGTAAGACTGTTCATAAACAGGGGCAAGCAAATATATTTTAATGCAAAGTAGAAAACATAGTTAAGGATGCAGAGCTCACAGTATTCTACACAGTTATTATGTATGCAGAGCTCAGAGTATTCAGCACAGTTTTTAAGCATGTAAGGTTCCTAGTTAACAGCACAGTTCCTATGCTTGCAAGGTTCACAGTATTCAGCACAGATACTAGTATGCACTAGTACATGGGCGTCCAACGTGCGGCCCATGGGCCAAATGCCTCCCGTCCGCCAGAGAGGTGCGGCCCGCCTGAGAGGTGCGGCCCGTCTGAGAGTGGCAGGGGTAGCCGCACCTCTCACCCGCTCCAGCAAAGTGCGCATCGGGAGGTCACTAACACCCGGTGCTCCATCGGGGTCAGCAGGGCCGGCCTTAGGGGGTGTGCGACCTGTGCGAGTGCACAGGGCGCAACACCCCAGGGGGCGCCCTAACGCCCAAAGAAAAAAGAAGCCGGTAGAGGCACTGGCTGGGGGAGCTCAAAAGATCCCCCCTCACCAGCACTCTGCTCGGCATGCTCTTCTAGATCCAGGGAGGGGGCGGAGCTAACCGGCTGAGCGGTGTAGCTCCGCCCCCACCCTGTGAAGCAGAGCAGCGTCTGCTTCATGGGGAGCCACTGGCAGCATGAGAAAGTGCTGCTAGGCTCCCCATGCTTGCATTAAGCATGGGGAGCCGAGCTGCACCTTCTCTTGCTGACCTGGGCTCCCAGGGATGGAGAGAAAGACAGAACAGGGTGAATGGGAGAGAGAGAGAGAGACAGAACAGGGGCGGAGAGAGAGACATAACGGGGGGAGAGACAGAACAGGGGGGGAGAAAGACAGAACGGGGGGAGACAGAATGGGGGGGGAGAGAGAGAGACAGAACAGAGGAAGGGGAGGAGAGAGACAGAACAGAGGGAGAGAGAGAACAGGTATGGGGGAGTTAGAGAGAGACAGACAGGGCATTGAAGAGGACAGGGACAAACATCGGAAGGGAGAGAGATACATACATGGGGGGGCGCCACGGGGGAATCCTGCACAGGGCGCCGGAAGACTTAAGGCCGGCCCTGGGGGTCAGAGAGCGAGGGGACGGGGCTTTCTCCTCTCACGCAGGGGAGAAAGCTCCGCCCCTTCGCACTCTGACCCCGATGGAGCACCGGGTGTTAGTTAAATCCCGGTGCTCAGATGGAACAATCCCCCTCCCTGCAGATATAAGGTAAGCGAGCAGGGAGGGGAAACAACATGTTTTTTTTTCTTTCTTATTGTAAAAGTGTAACATGTTGTGTTAGAGTGACTGTGTATTTGTGTATGTGTATGCACGTTGAATGTGTGCATTTAATGTGAGTGTTTTTTTATTGCAAACAAAATAACGAGGTTTTTCTTTCTTAAAAAAAAAAGAAGCAAAACTCTATGTGTGTGTGGAAGTGTGAATCAGTGTATGTGGAAGTGTGACTTAGTGTATGTGTCAGTGTGACTCAGTGTATGTATGTGTGTAAATGCAACTATGTGTGTATTTGAGTGTGTGTGTAAGTGTGATACTGTGTGCGTGTAAATGCAACTATGTGTGTATTTGAGTGTGTGTGTATGTAAGTGTAACTTTGTGTAAGAATGACTGTGTGCATTTAATTTGAGTATTTATTTTTTTGCTGGGGAATCTGTGACATACTCACACACTGATCATTACTGTGATATATAATTATATGTGTGTGTGTGTGTATGTATGTATGTATATCCACGTGTGTGTATGTATGTATATCCACGTGTGTGTGTATGTATGTATGTATGTATGTATGTATATCCACGTGTGTGTGTATGTACGTATGTATGTATATCCATGTGTGTGTGTATGTATGTATGTATGTATATCCACGTGTGTGTGTATGTATGTATGTATATCCACATGTGTGTGTGTGTATGTATGTATCTATATCTACGTGTGTGTATGTATATATATCCACGTGTGTGTGTATGTATATCCACGTGTGTATGTATGTATGTATATCTACGTGTGTGTGTATGTATGTATGTATGTATGTATGTATATCCACGTGTGTGTGTGTGTATGTATGTATGTATGTATATCCACGTGTGTGTATGTATGTATGTATATGTATATCCACGTGTGTGTGTATATATATATATAAATATATCCACGTGTGTGTGTATATATATATATATATATATATACACACGCGCGCACACACACACATTTTTTTTCCAAAATGAAACATCAATGCGCCCCACACACAAATAAATTTACGGCCCACTGCAAAACAAACTTGGACACCCCTGCACTAGTAATACAGGATGGCTCAATAAAGGAATACCTGAGGAAATGCAACCAATAGAATAATCCGGGGACAAGCCAAAAATACTGGAAGCCAGAAGAAGATCAAAGTCAGACAGTTCAAAGGTCAGGGAAACAAACATAGGAGAGCGAAGTCAAAAGAAGATCCGAGGTCAGGGGCACAAACAAAGGAGTAGAAACTAAGGCAATCCAAATCTGCAACGGTAATCAGCAAAACAGTATTAACGCAGGATACACAAGAATCACTCAGTGCCAAAAAATCAATCTGTATAAATAAGCTGAAAGACTACGGCGAATTAGACATGAGAAATGTATAACATTTGCTGCCAGGCCACTTATTTATTGTATTCTAAAAAACTTTTATTAACAGTTCCTTGGTCAGAAATTATAATTAATCATAATTTCATAAAAAAGCATTAAGTACATGCTAATGTGTTACGTTTAAATATGAACTCTTTTACTTATAAAATGAATGGATACCATATAATGTATGCATTTTCATAGTAATTTTTCGCTCCTTCGTCTGTTCCGTTTACGGAGCATGATGTCATCCACCAGAATATTAAGATTCACTTCTTCCTTTGAGTATTTCTTCTTGAACTGGGCAGGATTATTCATTCCACTTCCACTTAAAGGATTATCTTTTTTTTGTTATTTTTTAAATTAAATAGGATACATGGAGCGTCATCTTTGTACTGAAAGCGAGAAAGGGAGTGAAAGTCAGTCATTTTTAGAAAATCTCAGACAGTTACTGATGAAAGAGAATTCTATCATAACCTAAGAGCAGTGTCAAATTAGCTAGGTTTGCTCTCAGAACAGACAGACGTGTTGAAATTTTAGAGAGGACGGTTTAAGGGACTTTACAAACCAGTTACAACTGTAAATATGTCGTACTTGGTGGAATGAAATAAAGGGGTGTGAAGCATTAGACACTAAAAGCTATGTGGCTAATTTGTCATAATATATCTTTTAGATCAGAGATTTCCGGGTTTTTAGAGATCACATTTTACAATTTTTGAAGAAAAAAAAACATATGTGTCCTCTATGTTGCTGGACCTATTGGCTTTTAGTTATTAGTGACTTAGACATAAGATAAATACCTGCCATCCATTGTGTCAGGCAGTTACAGGAACAACAAACTATATTAAATATTCACTTTACCTGGACTACATGTACTTTATTTACTGCTGAAAGATGATGGACTGTAGTTTGTATGTAACAGTGTGCAGCTATGTTTGCTGTTAGTTTGTCCCCAAACTGTTTTGTTTGACTTTGGAATAGGCTTTCTCTTCAAGAGGTGTCCCTATTGAAAAAAAAAAGCTTTCTGCTAAAGTTCAATGAAAATAGTTTATAATGATTGGCTGGGATCTAAAGCCAACTAATAGGCAGTGGTGTTTTTAGAGTCTGTGCCAGTGCCAGACTGGGAATACAAACTAGCCCTGGAAATAGTTCTAGCCCCATAGCATAACATTATTGGTTTGTCCACAAAAGGGAAAACCACTCATTTTAAAAGCACATCTGAAGAGTGTATTATTTATAGATAAGACTGATATATACCCTTGCATAGGGAAATATATACCCCAGTATGTACACAAGATTATATCTCATATACTGCCCTGATATATACCCCATGCACAGGACAATACATAGGCCCCAGTGTGCAGGGGTAAATATCAGGGCAGTATGTGTATTATAACCTTGTGTGCATACTCGTTGGATATATTGATTTACCACAGCAACCAGATTTCACTCACAGGACTTGCCCAGCACCCAGGACCTACCCCAGCACACAGATTGCACTCACAGGACTTCTTCAGCATGGAGATTGCACTCACAGGACTTTCCCCAGCACCCAGGACTTACCCCACCACTGAGATTGCACTCACAGTACTTGCCTCATCACCCAGCCCAAATGCATAGATGCAAGAAAATATGTTTAAATGTGCCTTT
The DNA here is from genome assembly GCA_036172795.1 of Pelodytes ibericus. Taxonomy (NCBI): domain Eukaryota; kingdom Metazoa; phylum Chordata; class Amphibia; order Anura; family Pelodytidae; genus Pelodytes; species Pelodytes ibericus. The sequence goes on along the minus strand of CM069859.1, from coordinate 165,657,278 downwards.
GGTATCTCCTGTTTAATACAAAAAAGTAATACACAGAGGGGATACATAATCTATAGATCACTTTATTTGTATTCTCTACATTCACAATATAAACAATGTTTTGGTCGACAGAGTGCCATTAAATTTACAAATAAAAGACCACGTTATGATGAGTAAAATGTTTTTTTATTTTTCTTAATGACTTATAATTGCAGATTTATTCGATTTTTTTAATAAAAAAAACAAGAAATAAATAGCCCCCTACGTTAGATATTATCAAAATAAAAAGAATATATAACAGTTACTAACAGAGGGAATTTTTCAGTCAAACAACATAAAAATACTATAGGTGGGTTCAATAAATATATTTAAAATACTAAATGTATATTTTAATAGATAAAAAAAAAATCAGCAAATAAGATGAAACAAGAGAGCAGTGTATTTAAAATATATTTATTGAGTCCTTCTATAGTCCCCACACTAGTATAACACAAACCAGTAAATACAATAACTGACTTTCCCCAATTAGACTGTGCAATACTATTAGATATTAGCTATAAAATCCTAAATAGTCACAAGGATAAAGATAAATAGCCTCACTACAGGACATTTATTTTAATGTGGCATATTTTTAGGGAAATAAAAATGTCCTTCCATTTAAATTAGGGGTAGTTTAGTATTCTTTCATGGTGCTAAATTATGTGAAAGTTGTGCATTTGTAGTAATAATAATAATTATTATTGTTATGTTCTTATTAAAAACTGTTTTAGTCATTGGTAACCCTAGTTGACATAAGTGGCAAGATTTATCTCTTCACCAATGCCATAGAACTATCAATGCACCTAACTCACAGAAAGGACCTATGTGTATACTACTCTAACAAAAATGAACATTTTTAAGATAACGCAAGTGGGAATGTTGAGTATTAGTATTAACAAAGACAGAAACTTTATGCTTGTCCTATTTAAAAATAACAAAACACTGCTTATAATTCTTATCAATCCCTGTGTGCAATGCCTGTATCATTTCATGTTTCTCAACAAACTGTCTTGTGGGGCATGAATAACAAGCATCTATCTGGGTGTTTATAATTTCTAAAATTACAGTCATGCTCTCTACGCGGGGGGGGGGGGGGGATGAGCATTAGCTTTGCATGTGGAAAACATATGTGGTGATAACATACAAATATAAGAGATTTTTTTGTATGTTTCCAAGTGTTAATTTTAAGGTCAAAAAAGTCAAATCAAGTCAATATGCACAGTTAACCTAAATTGCTATATTTTACATCTGGACATTCATGTGGCAAAGTGTTAAAGTTTAGAGCTAAAAAAAACTATCACTCGGGATGATGGTTAAAAACAGACAGATAGGTCGAAATAATTAAGTAATGGTGTTAGCGTATTGTTTTCACTCAATAGAATGAGATGGCTAATAGGTTCTAATCCACTAACTGTGGAATCTGCATTAATCCTCATGTTGCAAGTTTAATTCTTGGCAGGTTTGACCCTTCTGGGGTAAATAAAGTAGCATTAAATTGGGAAATAGTTACATTCCCTGGATGTTGGACAACAATGAGATCCCAAAGATGTACTTGAAAAAGAGAGAATATATTAATGTCCATTTCCTGGTTAAAACACTAAGGTTTATGTATACAATTCCTGCACACTCTGAATACTATAAATCAGTAGTGTATCTTCCACAAGGCAAACAAGGCACTCACCTAGGGCGGCACTTTGCCAGAGGGTGTTAAAGCACACTTCTGGTGCTTCAAACATTTTCGCTCCCTCCTCCACCGTTCAGCAAGCTTTTAGCTCCTTCTAATTAATCAAGATGATGGGTGCACCTAATGGATGTGGTGGGGGTATGAAATGAGGGTGATGGTGGCATGTAATGGGGGTGATGGGGCATTTAGTGTGTATGCAATGTGGGTGACGGGGGCATGTAATAGGGGTGATGGGGCATTTAGTGTGTGTGCGATGGGACATGTAATGGAGTGATGGGGCATGTTGTGGGTGTGCAACGTGGGTGATGGGGCATGTAATTTGTGTGCAACGTGGGTGGGGGCGTGCCCAAATTTTTTCTGCCTAGTGCAGCACAAAACCAAGATATACCACTGCTATAAATCACTTATTAGGTGCAAAATCCACTCTTACATATGAGGTAGATAGTGTTCAATGTAAGAGTTGAGACGCCATGATCTTCATGATCATCGCTCTTCAGCGAAACACGCAATGCTACACAAAATACCAGGATCACTTGTCTTTAGTCCTGATAATACTAGCTTATATGACATGTCTGTCTTCATTCAGCTGTTAAAGATGCTTCCAATTGATTTGTCCAGATGTGGAGGTTCCCTTCAAGATAATAAACATGTCATCCTAACCTTAAAGCCATACAGTCTTCCTGCCTCTCTTAACATTGCACCACATTGGCAGGACTGGGTAAACCCAAGAGATACCTGGGTACATCATAAACTTGCTGAGTCCTTGCACCTGGGGACAGGAGGAGATGGAGAAGAGACATTGGCAACCAGATGCTTTGCTGGTAAGAGGGCAAACCCACCAAACAAATGGAGATTATTCACCATAACTGTTAACATTAAATGGAGAAAAAGGCATGTAATATAATAAATTATTAACCAGAGAAAAGAAAATATCAAACCTAAATTTCAATTACTGAACATTTTTTTACATCTCAGGAAGATTTGTTGGATTAAAACAGAGCTCTCTCTAGGAATTTTGAATTCAGACTTACAAATCCGTTGTAAAAACACGTAGAGCAGTTGGCTACTCTGTCTTACTCTGTCTTTGATTCTGTGTGTTTTGTTATATTGTTACTAGGGAGACTTTCAAAATGTGACATCACAGTGTCTTCAGAATGTTCAAATTGTAGCTGGATTGTTTCATAACTTCAAATGATTAACCAAAATTCCAGTATGATATAAATGCGCATCTAGCTACTGGAAGACGTAATGGCAAAACCTACAGGAAATTAGGTGGAATTTATACTTTGCAAAAAATTTAAAAAAACAATTAAATTGCAAGCTACGTTTAGATTATACAACATAAAATATATAAATGATGACACCTGTATACCATTTGTAAAACAAGATTTTTTGTTATCACTGCATCTCCTTTATATACTACTTTTGTTCTATTACAATGTCAAGAGCTACTGCAAATTTACACACACATAGAGAGTCACATTCACACAGACACAGAGCCACTTACACCCACACACATAATAGTTATCATTAGGTCACACAGAGGCACTTACACACACACACACACTTTTTAAAACAATATATAGTTTTTGGATTATTAGGTTATACACACACAAACAGACACAGTCTTTTACACACACACAATAGTTATCACTTGGTCACACAGAGTTACTTACACAAACATACACACACACACACAGAGTCTTTTAAACACATAGTCACTTGCACACACACACACACAGAGTCACTTACACACACACACACACACACACACACACACACACAGGCTCGTACACACACAGAGAGTCCCCTACATACAGTCACTTACACTCACACAGAGTCACTTACACACACTCCGAGAAAGTCACTTACCCACACTCACACAGAGAATCACTCACACACACACACACACACACACACACACACACACAGAGTCACTTACACACACACACACACACACACACACACACACAGAGTCACTATTTTCTTGTTACCGGGGCTGCTTCATCATGCAAATAGTGGTTCCTTTTCTTTCTTTTTTTTAATCTTCCCTCCATCTCACCCGTGCTCAGGACATCATGGATAGAGGAGGGATTATGGACCCTACATGATCTGCAGGATTTTGTTGGGGAACTAAGTTCCCCGACGCTGCTTCCAGTATCTTGCGGTTACAGCTGCAGATCTCAAGTGGGCTGCACCTCCATGTCACACGTTGGACGCCCCTGTATTATGCAAATTAACTATTTTCAATGGGAAAAGGATAAATTGCATATTAGGCCACAATCATAAACAGATTACAGTTTCAAATATATGCAACCAGATGAAGATTATGATGTATCCATGTAAGACCATGAGTATGAAATTCCTTATAAGTGGTGGTGGCATATGAGTTTTGCAAGCCAGCAAACTACCAGGAGCTTGTGATCTACACACTGGAGATCCTGATACTAGATTATTGATTCAATAGACCTCTCCCATTACTTTTCTGTGGTCCACCATATATCAGTGCTTTCTGAATGGGGAGGAGGCCACCATTCAACTTTGATGGGATCAGACCTAAACCGAGCGGAGCTAGAGATGGTGTTGAGGGAAAAACTAAACCAGGTATATTTTATCATTTGAAAAAACAATTAGAATATATCTAATAATAAACTGAAATGTAGATTTTTTTTATTGTTTATATAGTTATTGGATTAAAATGTGAAACAATATTCACAAAATGTCCTAATTTCTTAAAGTTTATTAATAATAATTTACATGTAAAATACTGACATGAAAATACATTCATTTTAGAAATAAGCATCTGCAGATGCTTACATTACTTGCAATCCCTTATGCAAATGTTTAATTTTTATAATCCTGTAGACCTGCTGATAATTATAATCATGCATACTGTATAATGCGCAGAAAGCATAAAAATAATAGAGATTACAAAATACTAACAAGTCATCTTTTAATATTCATAGTCTTTAACTTATTCTTAGATATTAATTGTATGATCAATGTAGCATCATTCCTACAATTTTGCCAATTCTCCCAAAAATCCAGATGTTTAAAAACTATATGACACACCACAATAGAGTATAAATATATTTGACACAAAGTTATAGATGAGTCATTCACATATATTTTCTTTTATGGAACATTAATCATATAATAAAAAGTATCTGTGTGATGTAGAATTGACAGCTTGTAAAAAAAATAAAAAATCATCATTGTAAATGAGGGCCATGGAAATAAAAAAAATAATCAACCAAATCAAATCAGAAATGCAATCATCCTGACTATTTGGAATCAACTCAAACCTCAAATCAAATAAGCACATCATATTTGCAGATTACATTTTTAAGGCAGAATAAGATAAGCAACAGATCCTATATTTTGGGAAATCGGAAAGGTGGGAAACTAAGCTGACTGTGTGAAACTGTGGGTATGGGGCTATTGCTATGTGTGCCTATCACTTCGTGTGACTGTACAGTATGTGTGTGTGCATGTGACTGTGTGCATGTGCTTCATCTTGTGACAGTGTATGTTTTAATTTTACAGATGCACTAACAGAATCACATACACACACAGTCACATACACATAAAATATATAATATTTGCATTTCAATTTTGGATATATATATATATTAACTATAAAACAGAAAGAGTTTGTTTGTCTTAACTGCTAAAATCTCTAGAATGCTGAAGTTTAGAATCGTGAAATTTGCATAGCTTATTCATGCTGGAATTTCTAGGGCTACGTGACTAATTTCAGCTCTCTACATTGTTCCTGTCCCGAGTTATGAGTTAATTAATTTTTGAGGTGAACCATATGGACATGGCGGATGGACAATAGGAGATTATGGCATCACTGGTGATGTAGAACAATGACAGCAAATTAGATTTCTAGCCTAAAGATTTCTATCCTGTTATAGGTTTCAAAGGTGCTAAGGGTGGCATTTCTAGGTCAATGCAACTACTTTCAACTATTTTATGTTTCGAGTTGAAACGTGACTTGCAGACCAATAATTGTGATCTGCTATCAGATGGAGCAACGAGACTGATGAGGAAACAGAAGTTTCTCACCGGAGGAGAACACAGCATTGGTACTTATAAGTCATAGGCTTCATTTTATATCACATTGAACTCACACCTGTAGTTTATGTAATACGTGTAATAGCTGTTTCAGGGATAACTAGGATTCTACATTCATAGGGAATGTTGAACATGTCATAATGGCTGCCAAACATTGATAAACTGCAAGGGTGTGTGTGGTGAACTGCAGCTGATGTCATAATCTCCTTTTATTAGTAAATGATGGAGCATAGGCTAAACATCACATTTTTTTCCAGACTGAGAGTGTTTACAAGAAGGTGCAACAAAAATTCAGAACCTATAGCACACCGAAATACACCAAACCCAGGAGCAGCGACAAGAATCTAAATCTCAGGCAAAGCCAGGAAGTAAAGTTAGTATATATATAATATTTCATCACTATATACTAGGAAAACTTGTGCTCAGTAATGCTACGATGCCTGGATCTATGAGTAAGATTAGGCAGCCTGCTGATGAAGATGACCATCAGGACAAAAACATAAAAAAAAGCTGATTGAATATCTTTTAATCGGATCATAATGTCAAAATCAAGATCTTTTAATCAGATCATAATGTCAAAATCAAGATCTTTTAATCAGATCATAATGTCAAAATCTAAGTGAATCAGAGCTGTGCATGACATTGCTATTTGCCCCCAAACACTTTGTCAGTGCTAGCCATGTACCCAAAAGCTTATGTCTCTTCACCCTACATTTCTGGAGATGGCAGGCAGATTTGTCCTTGAACTGAACTGTTGGTTTGCACTAACTAAACTCTCAACCAGGGACAAGTCAAGAAAATGGTTCTGCCTAGCAAGCTGTTTTGAGGAAAAATGCCCATGCTAAGATGGCCCATGCTGTTTGGAGGACTATAAGGGGCAGGCAATCCCTAAACAATCTGCCTGTGCCATTTTTGCCACTAAACAGCTTGTCAATGTCCCCAAACAGCCTGCCATTGTCATTGTTACCACCAAACAGTGCCCTCAAATGTTGCACAGGCAGGATGTTTGGGGGAAAATATACCACAGGCAAGCTACTTTACCGCACTGACAAACTGTTTGTTGGTAAAGATAGCATATTCAGGTTGTATTGCGGTAAGTATGACACATACAGGCTGCTTGGGGCAAATATCACTCATTGGCATTAAATACAAAGTTTATGTACTTACTGCTCCTTGGCATGCCATACAAAGTTTATGCATTTACTGCTCATTGGCATGAATTACAAAGTTTATGTATGTACTTTTCATTGGCATCATATACAAAGTTTAATTATGCATTCAAAGTTTAATTATGCATTTCATATATGCATTTACTGCTTATTTGCATAATATACATAATTTATACATTTCTGTTGCTATAAACCTTGTATATACAGTTACTACTCATTAGCATCATTTAAATCCATTATATGTATTTATTGCTTATATTATATAAATCGCTGTGCACAGGCAGCATTGTGTTTAAACTGTGTATGTTCATTACAGTGGCGTAGCGTGGGTTGTCAGCACCCGGGGCAAGGCAAGTAATTTGCGCCCCCTAACCCGTGGATTTTAGCACTCGAGTCTCTTCTACTAGATTAGTTAAAGAAACCCTTACCCCCCAAGCACATGTATTGTTTGTTATGAAAATACTTATGTAATTAAAGTAAAATGCATCTAAATACAAATTTATTTTCCAACACTTTATTGAGTGCGAACATGCATTACACACATTCTCCACATTTTCAGCAGGTCTATGAATACAAATATACACATGTAGTAACCTAGCATGGGCCATGCTATTATATGTCGTCTCACAACCATCGTAAACGACAAAAAATATCAAGAACAAAAACTAAACATCAAAATGGAACCATACCCTGGAGATGATCCAAGACTGGGCTAGATGGAGCCAACTTCCTCAATCCTGTACCTCTAATGTTACCCCCCCCCCCCCCCACACACACACACACATATGCCATAATTGTTGTGCCATTCAGATGCCAGTAATATTGTAACTTTCGGATGCCAGTAATATTGTGCCAGTCAGAGCCCAGTAATATTGTGCCAGTCAGAGCCCAGGAATATTGTGCCAGTCAGAGGCCTGTAATATTGTGCCAGTCAGATGCCTGTAATATTATGCCAGTCAGAGGCCTGTAATATTGTGCCAGTCAGATGCCTGTAATATTATGCCAGTCAGATGCCTGTAATATTGTGCCAGTCAGAGCCCAGTAATATAGTGCCAGCCAGATGCCTGTAATATTATGCCAGCCAGATGCCCAGTATTATTGTGCCAGCCAGATGCCCAGTAATATAGTGCCAGTCAGATGCCCAGTATTATTGTGCCAGTTAGATGCCCAGTATTATTGTGCCAGCCAGATGCCCAGTATTATTGTGCCAGTCAGATGCCCAGTATTATTGTGCCAGTCAGATGCCCAGTAATATAGTGCCAGTCAGATGCCCAGTAATATAGTGCCAATCAGATGCCAAGTAATATAGTGCCAATCAGATACCCAGTAATATAGTGCCAATCAGATGCCCAGTAATATAGTGCCAATCAGATGCCAAGTAATATAGTGCCAATCAGATACCCAGTAATATAGTGCCAATCAGATTCCCAGTAATATAGTGCCAATCAGATTCCCAGTAATATAGTGCCAATCAGATGCCCAGTAATATAGTGCCAGCCAGATGCCCAGTAATATAGTGCCAATCAGATACCCAGTAATATAGTGCCAGTCAGATACCCAGTAATATAGTGCCAGTCAGATACCCAGTAATATAGTGCCAATCAGATGCCCAGTAATATAGTGCCAATCAGATACCCAGTAATATAGTGCCAATCAGATACCCAGTAATATAGTGCCAATCAGATGCCCAGTAATATAGTGCCAATCAGATGCCCAGTAATATTGTGCCATTCAGATACCCAGTAATATAGTGCCAATCAGATGCCAAGTAATATAGTGCCAATCAGATGCCCAGTAATATAGTGCCAATCAGATGCCAAGTAATATAGTGCCAATCAGATGCCAAGTAATATAGTGCCATTCAGATACCCAGTAATATAGTGCCAATCAGATACCCAGTAATATTGTGCCAATCAGATACCCAGTAATATTGTGCCAATCAGATGCCCAGTAATATTGTGCCAATCAGATGCCCAGTAATATAGTGCCAATCAGATACCCAGTAATATAGTGCCAATCAGATGCCAAGTAATATAGTGCCAATCAGATGCGCAGTAATATTGTGCCATTCAGATACCCAGTAATATAGTGCCAATCAGATGCCAAGTAATATAGTGCCAATCAGATGCCCAGTAATATAGTGCCAATCAGATGCCAAGTAATATAGTGCCAATCAGATACCCAGTAATATTGTGCCAATCAGATGCCCAGTAATATTGTGCCATTCAGATACCCAGTAATATAGTGCCAATCAGATACCCAGTAATATTGTGCCAATCAGATACCCAGTAATATAGTGCCAGTCAGATACCCAGTAATATTGTGCCAATCAGATACCCAGTAATATTGTGCCAATCAGATGCCCAGTAATATAGTGCCAATCAGATACCCAGTAATATTGTGCCAATCAGATACCCAGTAATATTGTGCCAATCAGATGCCCAGTAATATTGTGCCAATCAGATACCCAGTAATATAGTGCCAATCAGATACCCAGTAATATTGTGCCAATCAGATGCCCAGTAATATAGTGCCAATCAGATACCCAGTAATATTGTGCCAATCAGATACCCAGTAATATTGTGCCAATCAGATGCCCAGTAATATTGTGCCAATCAGATACCCAGTAATATAGTGCCAGTCAGATACCAGGAATATTGTGCCAGCCAACACCCCCCCCCCCCGTACTTACATGAAGCGGCTCCGTGTCCCCCGCCGGATGTCTCCTCCGTGCAGTCTTCCCTCTTGCACGGAGGAGGGAAACAGACACCGGATGTGACGCGACGTCACATCCGGCGTCAGTTTTTTTTTTGTTTTTTTTCCGGCCGTCGCATCCATCGGATGCGGCTTGCCGGAAAAAAGCGTTCACAAGCGCAATGCACTGTGAACGCGGCAGCAGGGGCTGGGGGCCCACGGGACAGCTGCCTTGGGGCCCCCCAGGAGTAAATGGGCCCAGGGCAGCTGCCCCGTTTGCCCCGCGTTAAAGGCGGCCACGCGGCCGCATAGGGCTAGTGCGCCCCCCCAGATATTGTGCCCGGTGCGGCCGGCCCCCCCTGCACCCCCCACGCTACGCCACTGGTTCATTAGACATCCACAGATTAAAGGCTACAGAGATTGTGCTCTATACCTCCAGTACTTGTACTCAATCTCGCAGGGTTATGGAGTGTCGCATGACTTCACACAACGTCACATGACCCAACCACTTTCACATGCAGTAAGAATTTTACTCTAAAATGCAATCTGCTCTAGGACTACACTAGTGTGTTCTGATGACACAACAAGAAAAGGGTACTTTGGAACTGTAATGTAATTAGACACAGGGGCGTTGCTAGGCTCAAAAATGATCTGGGGCTATAGCCCACAGCTTTAATAATACTTAAAATACAATGATGTCTCATGATCGATAGGTAGACAGACAGAGGTACAGAATGCATAGGTATAGATATAGGATAGATGTAGATAGATATAGGTACATGATGATGCATGAGTACATATGTGATACAGATGCATATATAGATAAAGATACAGGATGCATAGGTACAGATTTAGGCTATATGGACAGGTACAGGATCCATAGGTACGGATATAAGCTATTAGGACAGACACAGGTGCAGGATGCACAGGTACAGATATAAGATACAGGTATAGTAATGCATAGGTAAAGGTATAGATATAAGATAAAGGTATAGGATGCATAGGTACAGGTGTGGTCAGTCTTAAATATCCTAATATCTAGGATAACCTTATACCTGTCCCACGCATGCTTAACCTCCTTCGCTGTATTAACCTCTACCACTTCTACTGGAAGGCTATTCCATGCACCCACCACCCTCGCAGCAAAAAAATATTACGTTTATAATCACAAAACAAAACCTGTAAAATATTAAATATTTCCAGCCTTTTCAAAAGCTTGAGGTAGACCCCAAATAGATGTATATAACTAGTTGCATTTATGCCAGGGCTTGACGAACTTAACTGAGTTTTAGGAGCCAGTAAAAAATCTAGGAGCCAGAACACAGCACATACACACAATCACATGCAGTCATATACAGACACACATACACACTCATACATGCAGTCAGTCACATAGACACACACACTCATACATACAAACAGTCTGTCACATTCACTCGTACATGAATACATAGTCTGTCACATACACTCATACATATAGTCTGTCACATACACTCATACATACAGTCTGTCACATAGACACACACTCATACAGTGTCAGATACACACTCATACATACAGTCTGTCACAGAGACACACTCATACATGCATACAGTCTGTCACAGAGACACACTCATACATACAGTCTGTCACAGACACACACTCATACATACAGTCTGTCACAGACACACACACATACATACAGTCTGTCACATAGACACACACTCATACATACAGTCAGTAACATAGACACATACATTCATAGAGTCAGTCACATAGACACACACACCCATACAGTCTGTCACACAGATACATACATACAATCTGTCACATAGACACACACACTCATACATAGTATCACACATACATAGTCTATCACATACATACGTACAGTCTGTCACATACATACAGTCTGTCACATACTCTCATACATACACACACACATACAGTCTACCACATACACTCATACATACATACAGTCTGTCACATACTCATACAAATGGTGTATTAAAAAAAAAATTAAAAAAAAATGTTGTTCAATATGTCCCCCCTCCCTGCTGCTATATCTCATTGCAGGGAAGGGGGCATTTCCGTTCCGCACAGACCATCACTAACCATCATTTGTCAGGGTTAATTTTTCCATCATTTGCCAGGGTTAATTTCTCCATAATATGCCAGGGTTATTTATCCATCACTTGCCAGGGTTAATTTCCCCACCATTTGCCAGGGTTAATTTTCCCACCATTTGCCAGGGTTAATTTCTCCATCATTTGCCAGGGTTAATTTCTCCATCATTTGCCAGGGTTAATTCAGACATCCTTTGCCAGGGTTAATTTATCCATCATTTGCCAGGGTTAATTTCTCCATCATTTGCCAGGGTTAATTAATCTATCATTTGCCATGGTTAATTCATACATCATTTGCCAGGGTTAATTCATACATCATTTGCCAGGGTTAATTCATACATCATTTGCCAGGGTTAATTCATACATCATTTGCCAGGGTTAATTTATCCATCATTTGCCAGGGTTAATTTATCCATAATATGCCAGGGTTATTTATCCATCATTTGCCAGGGTTAATTAATCTATCATTTGCCAGGGTTAATTCATACATCATTTGCCAGGGTTAATTTATCCATCATTTGCCAGGGTTAATTTATCCATAATATGCCAGGGTTATTTATCCATCACTTGCCAGGGTTAATTAATCTATCATTTGCCATGGTTAATTCATACATCATTTGCCAGGGTTAATTCATACATCATTTGCCAGGGTTAATTCATACATCATTTGCCAGGGTTAATTTATCCATCATTTGCCAGGGTTAATTTATCCATAATATGCCAGGGTTATTTATCCATCATTTGCCAGGGTTAATTAATCTATCATTTGCCATGGTTAATTCATACATCATTTGCCAGGGTTAATTCATACATCATTTGCCAGGGTTAATGTATCCATCATTTGCCAGGGTTAATTTATCCATAATATGCCAGGGTTATTTATCCATCATTTGCCAGGGTTAATTTCCCCACCATTTGCCATGGTTAATTTCTCCATCATTTGCCAGGGTAAATTCATACATCATTTGCCAGGGTTAATTTAGACATCATTTGCCAGGGTTAATGTATCCATCATTTGCCAGGGTTAATTTCTCCATCATTTGCCAGGGTTAATTAATCTATCATTTGCCATGGTTAATTCATACATCATTTGCCAGGGTTAATTCATACATCATTTGCCAGGGTTAATTCATACATCATTTGCCAGGGTTAATTTATCCATCATTTGCCAGGGTTAATTTATCCATAATATGCCAGGGTTATTTATCCATCATTTGCCAGGGTTAATTTCCCCACCATTTGCCATTGTTAATTTCTCCATCATTTGCCAGGGTAAATTCATACATCATTTGCCAGGGTTAATTTAGACATCATTTGCCAGGGTTAATGTATCCATCATTTGCCAGGGTTATTCTACCCATTAATGTCACCCTCCCTCCACCCCCTTCCCCAGTACTCACCTGTTGGTGATATTTATATAAAAATACATGGAGGTCCTACCTTGTGCAGCCTGTTCCTGGATGGGAGGTAAGTGGCAGGTCATAGAGGAGGCTTTTCTGCAGCCCCTGGAGCAGAGACCAGCCTCTCCACAGCAGCACAGCATCCCTCGTGGTCTGTGCTGTGAGGGAGGACACGTGGGTTCCTGCCGGTCACATGGGTTGGGGGCGGGGTTATCATAGTGACAGAGCAGGAAGCAGGGGAAGCTTCACAGACTCTGGGCTATGGTCAGGAGACTCGGGGCTCCAGCCCCAGTAGCCCCCCCCTAACGACGCCTCTGATTAGACATCTTGTGCCCATTTAGGTAAATGGGTAAAGTCACTAATTCATGTCAAGGATGTGCTGTGTTTAGCTAACATTTATATTTTTTATTGGTTAAATTAACAAACTAAATATTGTGAAAATGTATCAAAGCTGTCACCTTGCCATCACGCTTTTGGATTATTTTAAGTTATAAGGCAGTCATCCAGAGTAACATCTCTGTGTGTGCTAATGTATAACACTAACTCCTGACAAATATATGTGCACCTTTCGAAGTCCAAACCTTCAGGTTTCTCCGGTACCCTCAAAGTCAAGCATAAACTCTGATTTCACCAGAGGCGTCACTAGGGTTGGTGTCACCCGGTTTGGTAACTCAGGGGGTTAACCGCCTGGATTTCCTCCAGTGCCATGCCAGCCCTTCCGCTGAAGCCACATTGCACCTAAAGGACTTAACACAGCACCATACAGTACCCACAGCACTTGCCATGCGCCTATATTGCACCCACAGCACTTGGCTTGCTCTCATATTGCACCCACACAATTTGACATGCCACAAAAAAATCATAAAATCTGATGAAAAAAAAAAACTCTTTCTAACTTTGACCTAAAATATAATCTACACAAATACAATCATTAAAAAAGACCCCATCGACAATGGACGTGTCCTGTGATGAAACAAGCGGTTTTCCTGATCAACTACCCTGGGGCACCCACGATCACTCCACAGAGCGATTTTTGGTGCTATGATGTAGGAGCAGCATGCTCCTGCAATTTGGCTGTGCCCTCTTGTGGTCAGAGCTTCGGAAGTGAAATTTTTTTTTCCGGAGCTCTGAATATGTTGCTTGACTGCCCCTAGAGGCAGTCAGCAACATTGCAATGAAAAAAAGATTGAATTATCTGAAATCACTATTTTTGGTTTTTGCCCCGTAACTTGCAAAAAACTGCATAAAAACATGGAACAAAAATATTTCTGAACTTGGGACAACATTTAGAAATTATTTAGATGGGGTCTTTTTTAATGATTGTATTTGTTTAAATTATATTTTAGGTCAAAAAGTGTTTATTTTTTTTAAATTTTCATCAGATTTTATGATTTTTGTTTGTAGTAAATGATACGATATGATGAACATAATGGTATCTAATGAAAGCCCTTTTTATGACGATAAAAACAACATATAATTTGTGTGGGTACAGTATGTGAGAGAGAAGAAAATTACAGCTAAACACAAACACCCCAGAAATGTAAAAACAGCCCTTGTCACAATGGGAAGGTCAAGGTCAAAATGTTTAATCACTAAGGGGTTAATACTTTGATTGCAAAAGTATTTGCGTTGAATACCTTAGAGGGTTACTATGCATGATAACAGCAGTGTAAAGTTTTCGTGGGCACAAATAAGCAGACATATTCTGTGTCTGCATTTTAGTGTCTGACTTTTATGGTACACGATAGGCATTAAACTCATGACATCATAAGAACAAACAGTAGTTGTATGGTGACTTAGTTGGAAATAATAATACTGAGGCACTTTACTGACTTCTTATCAATTAGGTCATGTCTGACCAAGATTGGAAGAATTATGGAACACAGCGTATTCTGTAAGACCTTTTTAGTACTGAATGGTCTGTTCTAGCAGCCATGTGCTGCATTTAATTTCACTAATTATTTTTAGAGACCTAATAAAAGAATAGAATGGAAATATTCCTACCAAAATTGCTAAAAATTAACTTTTATTGATGCTTATCAAGTGATAATAAAAAATAAAATTTTTTAGACTATTCTGAAATGTGCTTAATCAGTGAAAATCAGTACGCAAATATATTCAGCTGTGATCAATTTCAGTATATAATCATTAATAATTTTTTTTATCAATACGGGTATATAATTAGTAACTTATAATTTACGCTAATGCTGGGTATAAAGAGTAACTAGGGTAGATTCAAAGGATCCCGTTATTTTTCCCAAAAAAACCCATACGGAAAAAAGTTTTAGTTGCATATATTCACATGTAAACTGCTTTTTCATATTTAATAAAAATTCTGATATAAAAAAAATGCATTTCTTGTTTTTATTTCCTTTTATTTGCCCATCTGCCTCCCACAGCCATTTGCCCACCAGACTTAGCCATTGCTGCCCCTACCCCCAGACTTGCCCAATGCTGCCTTTTCCCCCTCCCTCCCCCAGAATTGGCCAATGCTGCCCCCCCCCTTTCCGCAGACTTGCCCAAAGCTGCCTCTCCACCCTCCCTCCCCCCCAATGCTGGCTCTCCCCCCTCCCTCCTCCCTCCCTCCCCCAAACATAGCCAATTGGCTAGTTGGGGCAGCGCACATATGTGCAGACATGCTTTATGCTGCTCGACACTTCCGTCTTCCGTCATAGAAGTCCTGACAGAACTGCGGGGCAGCAGCAGAGGATGTCTGCACGTATGTTCAGACATCCACCGGCTGCCCCAATCTCCCTAGTAGCGGGGGCAGACGGTGGATGTTTACACGATACGCGCAGACATCCTCCACTGCTGCCTGGCACTTCTGCCGAGGCTTCTATGACCGACTGCCAGAAGGACAGACATGCCGGGCAGCACATCCACCTGCTGCTTGCGAGGGGGATCCAGGCCTAGGTCCAGGTCTGCGGGGGACCTAGATCCCAGTCTTATAGTCAGACCTTGATTTGAGGTCTGATTATAAGACGGAGCTCGAATATAAGATGCAGGGACTTTTTCAGAGCATTTGCTCTGGAAAAAACCTCATCTTATTTTCGAGCAAATATGGTAAAATAACCGAAGGCAAAAAAACAGAAAATCAGGAACCAAAATCAGGAACGCTAGAAAGGTACATAGGCACAATACAGGCTGTATCCAAAGAAATGCAAAGGCCATGTTTGCAATTATCTACAGTTATAAATAGGGCTGGCCTATTCCAGTTGATACCAACAGGAGGACAATAGAAACACTAGACTGGTGGCCACTAGAGGCTGAAGGAGAAACTGCCACAAAACCTAAATATAATATACAGGAGCCAGGGAAATGGGGTGGAACAGTGACAGATATGACATATCTGGGTGCAACAAAGGTAGCATCACATTGGCCATGGCCGAACTCTTAAAGTGGCTAAAGTCTTAAAGGGGATGTGCTAAAGACTTAAAGCCCACATCCCACAGTGGCCCTAGGGTAGGTGGCATACCAGGAGCTTTTCCGGTATCCCAGTCACCCACGGTGCTGGTCAGTACCAACCTCTCATTTCACATGCTCTTATTGATGGTGAAATACCGTTTGCACAATGCACCAATCATAAGCTCCGGTACAAAAGTTGCTGTGAGAGGTCTTCATTTTTTCTTTTTTTGATAGCGTGACTATTCCCTAAATATATTTAACCCCCATACCATAGAGTTGACAAATTCCCAGAAATAAATTAGCTTCTTTAATTACAGATAATGGAATATAAATGTTAGATAATAAATAATTATATTACATATACCACATAATGGGGTAGATTCAATGGCGGCCGATAAATCAGACAATTTCAAAAACATACATTTTATGCTAGGGAACTATAGTGTCATAGTAACCTCTCAGTTTCCCAGTCTCCCCTCCCCCACAAATAAAAGACAATACAGGCCTTGCCATCCAATCAGATGCCTCCTGAGGACGAATGTATTAGTTACACCTGGATGTTCGGGTTCGGCGGGTCCCCCCCTAATAATGTTAGGGGGGACCTAATGTCCCCCCGGTCCCCACCCATTGCCGGCGGGTGGGGACCCTATAATAATAATGAGGGGTGGACCTAATGTCGCCCCCCAGTCCCCACCCATTGCCGGCGGGTGGGGATCCTATAATAATAATGAGGGGGGACCTAGTGTCCACCACCCGGTCCCCACCCATGAGCAGCGGGTGGGGACCATATAATAATAATGAGGGGGACCTAATTTCCCCCCACCCGGTCCCCACCCATTGACGGCGGGTGAGGACCCTATAATAATAAGGAGGGGGGACCTAATGTCCCCCTCCCGGTCCCCACCCATTGGTAATGGGGTAATAACAATTTCATACTTACCATTTGATGTCTTCTTTTTTCTTTCTTCTTTTCTTTAGCCCCAAAAAAAGCCAAAAAAAAATCATAATACGCTCCGCAACTGTTAAAAAAACAAAAAAAAACGAGGGCAAAAAAAAAAATCCACTGGTGGGTTAAAAAATATTCCATCTTCGCCCATGGAGGGCCCTGTGCAGACTGAGCTCTGCAGGGCGGGGGAAGGCTTATAAAGCCTTGCCCGGCCCTGCAATTAAGCCAACCAATCAAAGTGCTCTGACAGGTAAATGAAGAGACTGACAGGTAAGTCTCTCCATTTACCTGTCACAGCACTCTGATTGGTTGGTTTGAAATCCAACCAATCAGAGTGCTCTGTGTCATTTTACTCAGCGTGGGAAAGAATTTTCACACTCTGTTTAAAATGGCTAGCACTCTGATTGGTGGGGACCGGGGGGGGGGGGTCACACCCCTCATTATTATTATGGGGTCCCCACCCGCCGGCAAAAGGTGGGGACCGGGGGGGACATTAGGTCCCCCCTCATTATTATTATAGGGTCCCCACCCGCCGGCAATGGGTGGGGACCAGGGGGGGACATTAGGTCGCCCCCTCATTATTATTATAGGGTCCCCACCCACCGGCAATGGGTGGGGACCGGGGGGGGACGACGACCTTATTTTACTGGTAAAGGGCAGCAATAGCTGTCCAGTCACTTGTAATTTTAAATCTGTAGAGGCGATATGAATCGCCAAACCCTGAACTCCAACCTGGACATACAGTGGAATGTCCGTGTTCGGGGTCCAAAAATCTTAATGTTCGGTACGAGCCCGAACTTTGCAGTTCAGGTTCGCTCAACTCTAGTTAAGTGTGAAAGGGTTGTTGTTTTTTTTAGAATAGGTAGATGATTCTTTATATTTGAGCAGCCCCTTGTCCCTGTGCCAAAGATAAGCACTCAAGATCCTCACGGATCATCGAGGAACATTTGTTAGAGGTAGATTTTCGATCACTGGGTACACTTTGTAGGGGGGAAAGGGGAAGAGGAGGAGCACTTTGCCCCCCTCAGCATTTTTTTAAACATAAGGTTAGCACTTTCAGTGCTGTAGGGAGCACTGTGTGTGTTACCTACAGCAATGAAAGGTTTAATGTGAAAATAATGGCTGCGTTAAACACATTTAAGTTGTGTTTTTTTGAGGTGATAAATAAACAGGCAAAAATGTATGTTCATTTATACCCGTTCTCACTGAATGAGTTTGTGCAGTAATGACAGCACTGTGCAGTGATCATATAGCATCTTTTAACGGCTGTGGTAATTATTTTACCACACCTGTTAATTGCATTAGCAGCGGGCATTGAATCAAGAAATGCCGGAAACGTTTTTCAGTTAACGGCTGATATTGAAACCAGGTCAATATATCTTGAGTAGGATTGCTTTGAAGCTCCATGATATTTTAATACACAGGATTAAAGAGGGACAAAGGGATTTAAAGCAAAAATAGGAACTGTCCCTCCTAAATAGGGACACAGAATGGTCCTAGAATGCCTTGCACAGGCTTGATTGTATACAAAAAAAACAAAAGTTGGCAACAAATGTATAAACATAACGTAAATGAGAGGATTTGGTTGTATGAATTGGCCAAAGTATAATTAAGCTCACCCGCCACGTCAAGGCACACTCTCAATAGGGTGAGAACCTGAATCTACTGGGCACACAAATCAGTTTATACTACTACCAAAACCTTTAAGCTTAATGATGCTTTGGCCAAAACATTAAAACCAAAACCTCTCATGAATATTATATTTACACATTTGTTGACAACTTTATTAGGGTGAGAAGCGCAGACAGTTTCGTTTTTTTTGGATGCAATCGGGCCTTGGCATTTTACTTTTCCCTACAGGCCCAATTGCAGCAACGGAAACAAAAACCGGTGTGTTTTATTTTAATATAACTCCAAATGGATTAATTTTCTTCGGTTGGTGAATGCTTTTCCCACTTTTGCCTGTTAACTTGGCTTTGTGAAATAGTTGTAGGCAAATATTAAGAGCAAATGAGGGCTGCAGTTTCTCTCTCTAAGGGCGCCTGGGATGTAGTATGCATTTATATATAAAGTTTTCCTAGATTCCACTTTTAATAATGCATAAAAGAACATAAAATTCTGTGGAATGCAGGTGATTGATGCCAGATCTGGAACATAATCTTTCTAAAATAGACATAGCTAGAATAAAACTTTGCTAATTTAGTGCCTGCTGCCATTGTTATTATTTTAAAAAGAAAAGTAAAGAAAAACCTCCCTGCTGTTGGATGCTGTGCCTGGCCATAAACAACAAGCTGTCCAGCGTTTGCACCTGTTGCCTTTGCAGTGCAGACGCAGCTGAGGGATTTATGGCTGACTACTTGCTATACTGATAGGGAAAAGAATGGTTTGAATCTGCTCAGATAAAACACAGAACCATCTACAGAAGGAACTGATGTTAAGTGAAGATGTCATCACTAAATAGTCTTACTAAGAAATATTCCTACTGACTCTGTGCATGATTCATCAAAACTGATAAGGTCATACAGATGCAAAATAATAGTAGCAGCAACCAAACGAAAAGCTGTGGAAACGCCATTTTAGAATTCTTGACTAGTATGCAATCTACTCTCTAAATTCTTCTTTTTTTTTTTTTATTAAAGCATCTTCAGTTAGGGTTGCCACCTTTTCCTCAAAAAAATACCGGCCTTAGTACTGTCTCCATAGACTTAACATTGGCCTGATGCCAATTTTTTACCGGCCTGCTGGTAAAATACAGGCCAGGTGGTAACCCTATCTTCAATGAATATTTAAATAAAATGCTTCCACAGAGGTTTTTCAATAAAATAAAAAAACTTTATTAGAGCCTAAGATAAAAACACATGCAACCAGTCACCAGGCACAAATAAAATTTCATTGGATAAGAATTCATTAGTGTATTTGAAAGGGTTAAATTGATGTTGAGAAGCCCCCCTTGCTTGACCAAGTTCAGATAAAGGTCACAGTCCCTGAGGAAGTCAGATGAGACATAATGGTTTATTTAAGAATGTCTTAGACTACAAAAAGAGGAACTAATGTTGTAGCAAGTTTCAAATGTCTTTTCTGCTGACTGACTATATTGAGTTTTATTTTAGTTTTTCTGCCTAGTGACAATATATGTACCCATTGTCCACCCCCCCTTGTGACATGTATACGCCGTTTCTCATGTACTTGATGCTATGTTTGTGCAAAACCTATAACCAATCAATGCACAGGACAACGCCTAGATTTGTGTATAAATACCAATGTTTAATAAACTATATTCAGAGCTGAGAATAAAGAAACACGTGCCTCTGTGTATTTTGTTTTCCGCCTTCACAGCTCTCCAGATATCTGCTAACCTGCCACACATCAACGGCCTTAGAAGTAACTGATCAAGGAACAGAGACCGGCCGTTCCTTTCAATTTGGTGTCAGAAGTGGGATTCGGACATACAGGGTGAGTACAAGTTGTGCATGGTTGTATTTTATACTTCTATGCTGTGCTCCCTTGTCTCTCCGAATCCCGTACCTAAAAATTTAGTGGCTTAAGTAAAGCCGTGGGTTGTTGTTAAACACTTGTCACTGGGACGAGATAATATTGTGTTTCTGGTACACAATTTAAAATAATCTATTGATCTATGGTACTTGTCACTGGGACGAGAAAATATTAAGATTTCACTGGGAAATCGCTGAAGCACAAATAATAGATATAGATATTAAGATTTCACTGGGAAATCGCTGAAGTGCGTGACACTGGGTCGCGGCACAGTTTAACAAAACCTACTAAGAGATATATATGTATATATGTAGATAAATATATACAAGCAATTTGTAATTAGGAAGTGTTACTTTCTAAACTGTCGTTGGTGTGTCAAAGGTTATTTGTACATATGTTAAAGTATAAGATAAGAATTGTACATTAAGTTGTGTGAACTGCATAAAATTATCTGTTCATAATGGGACAAAAGTTAAGTAATTTAGCAATTACAAGTTTTATATCAGGTAAAAGGAATGATGTCCCTTTGTATGGAATCCCCATTATTACACTCAAATTTATGTGACCACAGTATGTAGTTCAGGTATAATAATGTCATAATAATTAAACCCAAAGGAAGAGAAAATTAACAAGGGTAAATCTAAATACCCTAAGAGTCCTGTCCCACAGAAAGCTAAGACAGAGTAGCTGTATCCAGCACTTCCTGTTTGATCAGAGCCCACACAGTAGAGCGACATGCACATTGTCAGATAAGGAATTAACTGCTTTGTCTGTGGCCATAAGGTATGTTTGATTTGTCTCCCTGCAGTACACAGTGTTTTATGTATATAGTAGAAATTTTATGTATAAAGTATAAGAATATTATAACATTGCATTGTTAAACAGAATTATAAGTGTTAAGTATTTTTAGTTTGGCTGGGACACATGTACAAGTAAGAAGATAATAGTTCTGAACTGAAGTTATGTAACAGAGGATACAGATCCTTCTGTAAAACATATTGAAGATTAGAGTCTCGTGTCTGTAACTCCCAAGTACACGGTATCTTGGTGTTTTGGATATGGTAGCTGTGCAAGTTGATAAGACCATAGAAGCTGTGGCATATTATGTTTAATGTTATCATTAGGAGAATTGTCATTATTATTTAAATGTTTGCATAAGTAATTTTTGTAACTGATATTTTTTAAGATATAATTGTATTTTTATAAGTGATGTCTGCGCAAATGGGCAATAGTGTTACAGTAAAAGTCTCTAATATTTTACCACAAGAGTAGAGACATGTCCTAGTTTCGTGTCAACAGCCCCAAAGTAGCAGTCGTGTTTTATGGAGATGTAACAAAAGGTAGTGTTTTATATTTAGTGGAGTACAGAAGACGTATCTTATGGATCACTCAAAGAGCGCTCACAAAAAAAAAATACGGCATTTTCAGCCTTTTAGTATAATTTTGAATGATTCATGAGTGAAGGTCTTCTGGGTTATATTGATCAGTGTGACAAGAAGTTTTATAATAAATTCGTTTTAGCAGGAAATTAACAATAGTCACTGTAGTTGTGTTATTTTGGGTAAGCAGAGTTGTTTTATTTTGGCATAGTCGGTAATTTTATTACTGTCATTAATTTGCTACTGCGCTTGTGTGTAAAACAGTAAGAGTCATATATTACTCAAGGTCTCTCTTGGACATCATGTTATATATACGTGATCAATCCAGTGGATAGTATAACAGCTGTAAAATTTCATAAATGCCATTATTTGATTTTTATTAAGGTTTATTTTGATTCAATCTATATATTCAGTGGCATCATGTAAAATTATGAGGGTAAAAAGAAATCTAATATTTGTTTAAAAATTCTAAACATTTAACAGGTTTTACATGTTACCTATTAGAAATGTTTATTTGTTTAGGGTATATTTTTTCCTTTTTGTATTTGGGTATCTTGACCAGTATATATTTTTTATGTAGGTTGGAAGGATTTTTGTATTTGAATTTTTAGTGTATGTTGAAGATGGATTTTGTTTTTTTTCCAATATAAGATATCACATTTTCCAACACTTTAGATAAAATAGATAAGGAAAGATGTATTGATTATTTTTAAGGCATTTGTAGGTACTGATATATTTTAGATTTAAGTAGGATTTCAGAGTTGATACTAGAAAAAGACTTGAGTAACGTTTATTCGTAAAATGTTGAGAAGTGGGGGATTTTTGTGTTAAGCTGTTGAAGGCTTTGTGGGCCATGGAAATAGCAATTGATAAAGATAAAAGGTTTTTGTATGTTGTAGAAGGTGAGAGGTCATGTTGCAAATATGTACAAAGAGAAGATGTTATGGACTAAGAATATAACAGTTAGGATTTAAAAGTGAATATTAATTTGAAAGGAAAGACATAAGTAATAATGTGTATGGTATATACCAATAAGAGGTAGAACTTTTGGTTTATACTGAAAAGTATTGATCAGTGTTTTTAAATAAACTCCCTGCCCATCCAATATAATTTTTGTAATTTGCATTTACCGTAATTGTTTTATTTTTGTGGTGTGACCAGAATTATTTTTACAGTGTTACAGCGCTACTTACATTGTTGGTGATATATGAATATAATTTTCAAATTATAGGGAACGTCAGATTACTAGCTGGAGAGCAATACATATTTAAATAAATAGAGAGCTAGCATTATATACAGTAAATATATAAACACACACACACACACACATCCGTAATGTTAAAAATATTCATTTGTTGAATGTTAGTGTTTGTTATAATTAAGGCAAAGTACCCCATGTGATACAGTGGGAGAGATTATTAAGCTGTTGTTTCAAATTTTAGATACAAGTTAAATTTTAATTTATGAGAATGTACATCTGTCAGTGATTAGTGGAAAGAATTAGCAAGTGTCATGTTCTTAAACATGCTGTGGTGTTGGAGGTGAAAGAGTTAATTATATAAATTCAGATAGTTTTTGTTGTATATGAAAGAGAGAAAAAGTCCCCCCAGAAACCCCCCCTTCATTTCCCCTTCT
This sequence comes from Pelodytes ibericus, assembly GCA_036172795.1. Lineage (NCBI taxonomy): Eukaryota > Metazoa > Chordata > Amphibia > Anura > Pelodytidae > Pelodytes > Pelodytes ibericus. The sequence goes on along the minus strand of CM069859.1, from coordinate 165,633,271 downwards.
ATCTGTTTGTCTAATTGCAGATAAGAGAGTTGTAGCAGTGGCTGCAAAAGTAATTTTTTTTTTTTGTGTGTGTGTGTGTGAAGGGAGGGGGAATGGGCCAAAGTTGTGTTCTGTGCTGTGGTCATGTTGATAGTATATTGATAATGGTCAAGAGATATATTTTGTTGTCAATAATTTTGATGAAGTATATGTAGCAATTGTGAATTTTTATAAAATATTTTTTTTTGACAGGCCACGCCTGTTAGTTTTATTGAAGTAGCTCCAGTCTATGTAGATGTTGTTTCAGAGTTTACTGATAAGGACCAGCAAATCTAGATTATTACTGATGCAGTTCCAGTAAGAGGTCTTAATCACTAATGAAGAGCTTGTGATTATTAACAGTGATTATTATTATCAGTTGTATATTACACTCATCATGCTCAGTCAGGAGATTCATAAAAAGAATAATAATATTTTTAAGAACAAAAGAGTGGTCTAGTTATTTTGAAACATGAGTTAAGAGTTATAATATTTTTAATGATATTTTAATGTAAAGCAAATAAGCCAAAATGTTTAATGAAATATTGCATGTTACTAATTGGAATATTTTGAGTTTTATTTCCATATAGATTAAAGCTGTACAGCCAACAAAAGACAAGTTCACAGTGCACCAACAAATCTATTGCTGATAAAACATTATTTCTAAAGAAAGAAAAAGTTTATTTTAAAAGAAGAAATACTTACAATACAAGTAAAGAAAGGATCCTAACAAAGTCTACTGGAATAGTGTTGTGAAAATTGTTCAAATTAACTCCTGGATCCACGTTATTTACGTAGTGCACATTCCTGTACTGACAAACAGGCCAACAAAGGAGCAGCAATTTAATGTTTTGATGGGCATAATAATCCCTGACCACTAGCCAACATAAGCTGAGTCGTCAACCTAGGATAACTCGCAAAGAATACACCCAGGAGTCTGCAACAGATACAACAGTATACAAAAGATCATCATTGTTGGGAAGTATATTTTCATATGTACAAATGTATACATTTGTTATTGAAGGCTTGTAATTTTTGTAGTAGAGATTTGTTTAATTGTGATATTACAGGTATGTTTAGAGTAGAGTGAATTTTTGCAGACTGACTCTACCAAACACAATGAGTCGACCCATAAGAAACTGTATTTTGATAATATGTTTGTGGAATTTTATGTAGACAGTATATAAAATCTCAGGAAATGTATCTGATATTTTAAATAGGTTAGTTTGTTTTTGTAAGAGAGACTAATCAAGAAGGATTATGGATTTAAGGAATAGGTTAAAAAGTGTCCACAAGTAATCCGTGAGATCCCCTGGGACTGGGAAATTGGCTAGGATCACTTGGAGCGAAACTTGTAAGTGGTTTAGCATGTGTGAGATCAGTGTTGCTAATTGTTTATGTTGTTTGTTTCAAGGGTCTCATCCTCAAGTGCATCCTGACCACTGACATCATGCCCCTACGAGAAGACTGGAAGACACTGCTCAGATATTCCCCATTATGGAAGCTTACAGTGCAGCTAAGCTGGATGACCAACCAATGTGTGAAATCGAGGAAGTGTGCCTTATCATCTTGGATACAATGATTATGTTGACCAGGCAACTCCTGATGGTTATCCTTAAAAACAGACAATGTCAATTTCTAAGAATAAAAGGGGAGAACAGTATGAATATTATATGGACTGTAGGGGCCTCTGGAGTCACGTCGTGGATGGGAGACCATATTGTTTTGTCTGCTGCCATTTCATCTGACTGTTTTTTGTGTTCTGAATGCATGCTATGTTGTGTGTTCTGAATGCATGATGTCAGTTTTGCTTCAAGTTATTTTAAAGTATTCTGCAAATGACTCAGTCCTTGGGAATTGCAAACTCCGGAATAATATGTTTGATTTTTACATAGATCTATTGGTTGTAGAGAAGGGTTTTATTAGGCAGGGTAAGAGGAGCAATCAACAATAGATAATTCATTTAGTTTTGTGTCCATCATGTGTTTTTGTTGGTCATGCCATTATGTAACATATTTAGATAGTTATGTTAGGCCTTCCATATTTAAGAGAGAGATACTGTGAATTTTCACAGGTCCAATATCTCTCTGCAGAGCGAAACCAAGGTCTGCTCAGTCGTCAGAGGTCTATACCTAATCTCAAAGGCTATTAAAGTTAAAGTTAATGTTAGATGTCAGTATTGTCCTGAGGCAGTCCGGTAAAACAGGAAAGCCATAGTCGGTTAGTAAACATTAAATATGGATGTGAAGATTTTTGATTCAATATGTTGTTTTAATGGATCAGACCACTCCAATTTTATCCAGTGGTATTTAAATAATATAAGAGATGTGGACACAAATATCAAGTGAGCCACAGGTTTTGATTGGATATTCGAAATATGCTCGTGGTTAGGAGATAATTAAGTGTTTTGTTTTAATAATAGCAATAATCGGTGTTTTTTATATAATTGTGAGGTGTGATAAATGCATTATTGCTTAAGCTGTTAAACCAGCTCCAAAACTCCAATACCACACGTAATATTACATTACCTATGCTAGAGCTTCTCAACAGCAATATTAAGATTGTTCAGCAAGTGAACAAAAGAGTGGAACTGAAAGGGTTAAATTGATGTTGAGAAGCCCCCCTTGCTTGACCAAGTTCAGATAAAGGTCACAGTCCCTGAGGAAGTCAGATGAGACATAATGGTTTATTTAAGAATGTCTTAGACTACAAAAAGAGGAACTAATGTTGTAGCAAGTTTCAAATGTCTTTTCTGCTGACTGACTATATTGAGTTTTATTTTAGTTTTTCTGCCTAGTGACAATATATGTACCCATTGTCCACCCCCCCTTGTGACATGTATACGCCGTTTCTCATGTACTTGATGCTATGTTTGTGCAAAACCTATAACCAATCAATGCACAGGACAACGCCTAGATTTGTGTATAAATACCAATGTTTAATAAACTATATTCAGAGCTGAGAATAAAGAAACACGTGCCTCTGTGTATTTTGTTTTCCGCCTTCACAGCTCTCCAGATATCTGCTAACCTGCCACACATCAACGGCCTTAGAAGTAACTGATCAAGGAACAGAGACCGGCCGTTCCTTTCAGTATTAGAGCTGACTTCATGCTGAGTTCAGTTTCAAATAGGGTTCTTAATAATCTTTGGCATTGATATGTTAATGTCATTGAGTCCGTTAGAAAACACTTCATGTGCACTTAAAAGTGGGGAAAAAAATGTTAACACAACTATAAAAACAATGAACCTTTAATAAGAGATATGATTAAAAAAAAGTGGAAAATCCACTTATCATTAAGAAAACAGTAAAAACAATATGAACTGTGCTATTAATGTAAATAAAAGAAGCAGAGAGGCATTAAAAGATTACAAAAAATATATAAATACATAGAAAAAATAAATATCTATGAAAATAAAATAAACAAAAATAACAAAAGGGTCACAATGTGAAAAAAGGTGAGATTGCCATTATACATAAAAAATATGTAATTGCGCCATTTATTTGGCTGGAAAGAGACAGACATGAATGGCATGGGGGTGACAGAGAGGGATGCTATGAGGGAGAGAGAGACAGACAGGGATGGTATGGGGGTGGGAGAGACAGACATGGATGGCATGGGGGAGAGCGAGACAGACAGGGATGGCATGGAGGGAGAGTGAGACAGACAGTGATGGTGTGGATGGAGATTGAGACAGACAAGGATGGCATGGAGGGAGAGCATCACAGACCGGGATGGTGTAGAGGGAGAGTGAGACAGACAGGGATGGCATGGAGGGAAAGCCAGACGATTAGGGATGACATGGAGAGGGTGGTCCCAACAAAAGCATCACATTGCATGTGTGAATGTGTGGCTGCTTGTGACATGTCGAACATGACAGTTTCAGCACATTTTCTTGTGCTTTGGGGGTCATGAGACTTGTTAGCACTCAGACTGTTAAACTCACAAGGAGTTGAAAAGGGCAGCTTGGGGGGATGTCTGTGTACCTGGCAGAGCATAAAAATCCAGCTCCCACCACTAGACACCAAGGTAATACTGTGGATGCAACCTGGGTGCTGGATAACTCCTATGGATGCAATGTAGGTGCTGGCTGGTGTAAGTCCTGGGTGTGCAATGTGAGTGCTGGGTCATGTTCTGGTTGTGCAATGTGGGTGCTAGGGTAAGCCCTGGGCACACAATGTGACTGTTAGGGCATGTCCTGGGTGTGAAAAATGAGGGCATGTCCTGTGGATGCAATCTGAATGCTGATTGAGGTAAATCCTGGGTGTGCGATAATAATAATAATAAAAATTAGTTAATTCATCTTCTCTGCCCCATTCAATGTAACAAAAACATTGTTTCATTATTTTATTTTCAACTCAGGACAGCAGAGCTACTACCATAATCATTCCTGATTTTTCCAGCTGTGGGATTATGGGAACCTGTTTCATACATTCACAGATCTCTGATATTTCCCCAACTTTACCCCTAAATTTCGTTCCTTTATACCCAAAGTTTCTAGCCATCCTTCTACAAATAATGTTTATTCGGACTCTATAAGAAAAATAATACTGTAAACCCCTGGAAAAGTAAACATTTGTAAAACCATAGTATACAGAAATAAACAAAAACCATAGTTGCTATAATTATACATAACATTTATGAAATACTCCACTGCTGAGGCTTCCCCAATGTGGTATTAGTTGTCAATTTTGAAAATATAAAATCGCTGATATTAGATATTAGTTTCAGAAATTTGTATAACTGAGAGGTGACAAATTATCCTCGAGAATCAGGGACAACTTGCCAAAAAAACCTATAACAGGACAATGGCAGAACCAGACCAGTAAGAGCCCTGGTGAAGAAACAATTTATTAACTGTGGCCGTGATAATGGACAGAGTGTCCACCCTAAAGGGATGGGCCAAGGTGCGTGACCTGCTCCATCCTGTGATTACTTCCTGTGATGGACGTAATTTACTAAAATTGAAATGACAAATGAACATTGAAAAAATTGAATTGGAAAAATACTCCAGTGGGCCTGTCTTTCTAACTGAGTTGGTAATTCCTTGTTTTTATAGTTCTCTTTTAAAGAATAGCTCCTTAGATTGAAATTCTAAGGTTCCAGTTGCGGTTTAAATCAGGCAGCTTTGCCTAATAGTATGTTTCAAGTCAGACAACTCTACAGCACTGTATTTTGAATATATTTACTAAAATATTGTCTGTTTCAGCTAACTTAAACTCTTTCTCCAAGAAAAGGTCCCTAGTGCAGCAAGCTTTGGTTTCAAAGTAGTTCCTTCACACAGGACAACCAACCACCATAAACTATCCTTGTTGACCTTTTATTACTTTCTAGTGCAGAAGTACTATTAGTTGGCTTTTGATGTACTGTACAAATGTTATCTTTACTCAGCTCCCGTCATTAACCCTCAAATTAAGAAAAACAGAGCCATTTAAAAACGTACTTGAAATATGAAGAGTCTCTCGCAGGCTCAGATGCAGTATATACAGTGACGGTTGATTTATGCTAAATGCCAAAAGATTTCTTTCCCACTATTATTTATTGTAGACCAAGTCTATAGGTTTCCACCTTCTGGTACAGTTAATGTGCTTATCTCAAAAAAGTCCTCACTCTTAATTTATAACCACGTTATGAGATTACGGACCCAAAAGTATAAGTGAAAAAACCTGGTAAATTTGCCAAGTATCATATGAAGGGAGTGTAGGCATCTGTAACATCAACACACTCAAAAGTGTTCAACGCCTTAAATGCCAAGTTAAATGGAAATAACATTGAAAGGTATACAATGCTAAAGTATTTTGAACTTTGCAGATGGAGAAATATTTTTCAATGTTTTGACTGTTTTTTTGCATCACTTTTGCCCTTTAGTGGATATTAATCATGCCATATAACACTTAAATAAAAGTATTAGGAGAAAAAATATTTTTTTTTTCGTAGCTTATAATAAACCTATATTTAATGATTTTAAATATGGCATTCTACTTAAAGTATAACTGTTGTGACCATTTGCTCTCTATGGGGAGAGAGTTGCCTTTACACTGGTCTGGTCTAGCCAGTCCTGTTCATAGCAAAGCTGCCATGATGTGAAATAAGCACTGCATTAAATAATGTCACTGCATGTGCCCCAAGAGCACTGTGCACGGTGAATGTCTGTTGGGCTATATGTCCTTTCAGTTGCATCATATGTTATCCACCTAAATTGTGAATAAAATGGCAGCTCACCAAAGGTAGCAACTGAAAATTACAGTTATACTTTAAGGGTACTTTGTATTCAGTGTGTTTTGATGCTTTCATAGGATTACAAAGGTGCACAGGATACATACTACTGTTAAAAATGTGCAATGAGGTATTCTTAAAGTTACCTGTCGTGTCAAGTTGACATGGTATCAGTCTACAGGGGATAAAATTGTACATACTATACATTGTTCTAGCCAAGCACTGGGGTTGTTGAGCATCAATTGGCGGTTGGCTGGAATAGGTGGTAGTTTCTTTCAATCAAGTATATCTGTTGGTCTATATGTTCATAGGTGACTTAACCAGCATGTAAATTAAGGGCATATGCCTTCTTAAAGCTAAACTTGTAATGCATAACATTTTGTTGAGGATGGGTTTACTTTGACCCCATTGCAACACTGGACGTCTCAGGCAGAAACTACCTTGCCGACATAGAATGTGCCTGACACGTCTTGTGTAAAACGAGCACTGAAAGTGATTTTTTATCACTTTCAGTGCTCAGCCAGTATTGCTATGATGCCGCCATGTGTTTTAGTGAGGAAGAGAGACAGATCAATGTAGTAAAATTAGTTATAATAAAATAATACAAATAAAATAAAATTTTGAGACCCAAGGGCCATTGATCGCTGCTTAAGCAATGATCTTGCACATCAGCACATTTTTTGCTGTTTGTGCTTTTTTTTGGGGGGGGGGGGGGGGTTACATTTTTTGTGCTGTCATTTATTAATGTACTACAAAGGCTCTTCTAAGAGTTATTGACACCTTCCTTGCTGTAGATTACTGCATATGTATTGATCTTTGTGAGCAAAGCCATTTTTTGCTGTATGCATATTTAAAAAAATGTTTTTACACCTTCTATGGGTTAATCACACCCCTTCCCTACCATTTTGAGACTCAAGGGCTTTTATAGAAGCCATTACCAGTTTTTAACCCCTTCCTTGTCATTGATCACTGCATAAACAGTGATCATGCATATCAAAACATTTTTTGCTGTCTGCATTTTTTGTACGTGTTAATTGCTTTTTACTGTTTTTATTACAGTACTACAAAGGCTCTTCTAAGAGCTACTAATCCCCTCCTTGTCATAGATCACTGCTTAGGTATTGATTCTGAGGCCGCTGACTAAGGGTCCGATTTTGACTCTGGTCATCTTTCTGATACATCATCTAGTGCCACAAGGAGTCGTGGATGTTTACTTTTCAAAAATATATGGTTTGGTGGGGGTAAATTCCATTGGCTGACTTCAAAGATTTCCAAAATAGAACACTGAGATGCACACCTACTAAATGTGCCATTTTAGCCCCCAAGCAATCCAACAAGACAGGCCATGTCACCAAGGGTAACACAAGGTCAAAATGTCATGTCACTAAGGGGTTAAGGAGTCTATTTCACAAATCCCATATGTGCTTAGGTTAATACAACTCTATAATAGACTCAAAGCAAAATAATAGGATCAGCTTACTGCTTGTACCAACTGCTGCCAATCACCGGCATCTCTACCATATATCCACAAAAATCAACTGTTCGGATGAGTTCATAGCAGCATTATATTCAAGAGTAATGATGTCAAATTTCAATTGAATGCTCAAATTTCGTAACAGTGGAGGGATGACTGCAGAGGCAGGAACCACAGGTCCACGCCTGACCACTTCACTTTAAGTATACACAAGTTAAAGAATGCAGTTCCCATAATATACGCACATTACGTTTGTCAGGGATAAAACATAAATCAACTATAAGTCACACAGGCATCAACAAGCATAGACTCCCAAATAAAATAAATAAATAAAAATTTAATGAAAATGCATTATGTGTTGGGAATTAGTAGAAAGTGTGTCACCATTGGGTAAAAATGTGTCCGATATGGGACAATGTTGTGTTACCATTCAGCCCTATTCATTTGTTTATAATAAAGAAGTTTTCATTTTGTCATATTTATAATTAGGTACTGTGAAGAAAGTACATCCAAGGTAGAGGCCAAATATTCCACACCAAAATAAAAAGGTATGTTATTTAGAGAAGACTTCTATTCCTGTTACTTTCTGAAGATACTCTGTCACCACACTTATAAAGATGCAAAGTATTTAATTGAAAATGTACAGGAGTTCAGTGCTTATATGACCAACCAACAGGATTTCTTTATCATTTATTACAATCAAACTGATGTCTGTGGCACCCTACATTGCAGGGTGTCTAAACTATCACAACCAAATTATAATTATTCACTAAATATTAATTTAATCAATTGAAAAACATGGAAAGTGAATGAAACAGGATAAGGATGGAAGAACATGATGTATACAAATGTTCCCAAAAGTTGTGCTGTGCACATTTAGAACACATTTCTTTGTACACTATTTACTATGTAACATATTCATTGTATTGTATTTCATTTAGTTATATCAACAAATGTTTTCTTGTCACAGCTTTCAGCACCATCAGATAGATTAACACTTGTGCTTTTTTATCAATCTGTGTAAAAGGTACTTTAATACACTAATTACAAATTTAGGCTGCACAATGCAGAGTAGTATACACATCACCAATATGCTTGAGAGCAGCTTGAAATGTACCATTAAATCAAGATGGTGTCTGGTGTTATACACGTCCAAACTCTCCATTTGTCTTTTTGACAAATGGACAACTTGCTCTAACCAATAAAGTACAATATGTAAGTACAATATGTACAGTAAGTTGTCTCATAGGACTATCACTTTTTTCAGTTTGATTCATCTCATAATATTTTGTTTGGGGTTACTGTGATTAGATACTTCACACATGGTTGTTTTCTTACACAGATTTCGGAAGTTGCTGGGTGAAACTTGAGTGGGTGGATCCCAATGGTTCTGGAATTTGCAGGGTGGGATAAACATTAGGCTCTTCTTAATGTACAGCATAGCAGTGACCATCAGCCCTTGCTTTAACTGCATTTTCCTCACTAACTCATTAATGGGGCTGACATGCTCCAATGAAAAAGACCTAGTGCGTCATAGCTAGAGCCATCTATACTTAACAATTGTGGGGAAAAAGGTCAACTTGTAACACACAAGTGTAATAAATTTTATTAAAAGCATAGAAATCAAAGATAAGCTTAAGCTAGCGAAGTCTTTTAACCTTTAGAATGAACCAAAAAAGTCTTCTAACAAAACAAAACAGAGCTTTTTTTTGCACAGTTCTGTATATTTAATAATACTAGACACCCTCAAAAGAGGACAAAATAATATTGACAAAAAAAGTAGCAAACAAATAAATAAAAATGAGAAAATGAAGAAAAATTATGAACATATTATATCTCAATATTAAACAAAACCAGTAAATATATGGCAGCAAAAGTTAGGGTTTCTCTGCTTACATGGATCCCACAAAATTAGAAGAAGGTTATGTATAAAAAAAATCCTACACTACAAAGTTTTATAAAAAAAAATATGTGTGATTGCCATTTGTTATGTATAATGGTGATTGCGCTTTTTTATAACTTCCGAAATTTTGTTGTGCCAAACGCTGTTTCCCCAATACAAAGCAGGAGCTTTTCAACACCTGGTCTTTTATATAGAGGCTAAGTTGGCACAACGAATGCTGACCCAATTTAAATCAGCACTTTGGGCGTAGGTAATGCATATTTCAGGAGTCTGCTTTTTATATTATTGCACAGGCCAATTGTATGTTCGCTGTGTTTTTCTATGCCCCCCCCCCCCCCCCAAAGTATTAATGCCACCCTTACAAAAAAATAATACTAATACCAAACATGATCCTGTTAAACTGGGATGAACAACTCTTTCGCAATAAGGAATTTGCATTTTATTTGTTAGGACCACTAAACATTTCCAATGATTCTGCAGCTATTCACATGTAGAGAAGTGTTTCCAAACCTGGAGGACATGCCATGCCAAAGAAGGGGCATGAGACTTTGCTGAAAATTGGAAGAGGAGGGACGTGATCTCTAAAATATTGGTAAACCATGATGAAAATATACACTCTACAGACAAAAGTATTCGAACACACCTCTTAATCATTGAATTCATGTGTTTCAATCAATCCCATTGCCACAGGTGTATAAAATCAAACACCTAGCCATGCAGTCTCCATTTACAATTATTCGTGGAAAAATGGGTTGTTCTGAAGAGCTCAGTGTATTCAAGCATGATAGATGTGATAGGATGCCACCTTTGCAAGGCAGTTCGTGAAATATTCCACAGCCAACTATAAGTGGTATTATTAGAAAGTGAAAGTGTTTAGGAACATCAGCAACTTGATCACATAAAGTTTATACATGTCTGACAGTAAGAAGTGTTGTGCTTGAAAACAAAAGATCTATGCATGGAATTTTAGAATATAAAATGATCTAAAAATTATCACCTTTGCTTAGTTTTATTTCCATGCTCATTTTTGTGGGGTACTAGTAGGAAAAAGTAGGACACTTGTAGCAGTTCAAAGACATTTTTATGATTATATATGATATATACAAACTTTTTTTTCAAATACCTTTCCTGCTAAAGAGTAAGCATACATCAATTATGTGAAGCCATGCTCTCTGCAGTAAATTAGGTATAGAGATTAAGGCCACAGTAGTTAGAAATAATTTGTGATCTGTTCGGACCAAGCTTACAGATAATAAACCAAATGAAAAAAAATTAGCAGAGGACAAGGAAGATGAAAGCAAAACAAGAATTTAAGAAAACCACTTATAAAAACAGGTACTGAATAAGCTTTAAGTAGTCAGACTATTTATGCAATTCAAATCTTACCATCATCAAATCATGGCATTTTTTGGTGAAAATATAGAACCACTATATAAATCTGGTAAGTTACCTTGACCTGATATCAAGTATCTTCTTGGCATCTGGTTGAATCTGGTTCCCTGGTCTATGGCACATCTGCTCCTGTACATCTTTGAATTGTTTCTTGTACTAATGAGTTATATAAATAATAATTATTGGTATAATTTGCTTGTATGTGAACTGCTGCGCTCTGTATATTTGTACATATTTTTTTCAATTCGATATCTGTTATGCGACCCATTTACATCGGTTAGCTTATTTAAAATCCATTTTGGGGCTTGATCCCTGTTAATATCTGTGTCAGTGTTATGTGAGAACATTTCTTTTAATGTTGATAGAAACAATTGGTGTGTCTACAGCTCTAAAGAGATTCAAGCTGCAACCTATACTGTGTAACCCTAAATCACACAAAGAGGAATATCAAAAAATAGTGAAAATGTTATGGTGTCCCCACCAAGTCATATACTGTGACAATTGGTGCACAAATGTTTTTTAAAGGTACCATACAGCTTTGATAAGTATATGTAGATGGTATCTCCTCTGAGGGGTATATCTGGTAGTCCCGTCAGGTAACTGTTTTAAAAGAACATACAAACAACACAAATAGTGTAATATGTACAGATTCCAAGTGTTGGTATATGTGGTAGATATTACACTCACAAACACACGTAGTATATGCGCCTTGAAATACCAGTGGTATTTGGTATTCCCTTGGATGCACAAGGTATATGTCTCCGGTTACAACAAACGAGCAACAAACAATGTGTTAAGGTAAGTGCATAAAGAATAATATTTAATGTATAAAATATCTTACATTAAAATTTGGAGTACTGGATAAGTAATCCGACCATGACCCCACCCCCCGCCCTTGCCGCTGTCATTTTGGTAATGGCTGTGTATGAATGTGTATGGATGGTGAGCAGTAACAGGATGTTTGCTTTTGATAACATTTGAACTGAAAAAAAGAAAACTTAAAAATAAAGATATATAAAAAAGAAATGCTTAAAATGTATGTTAAATAAGATAAATAAATCAAATAGAAAAAAGTTTTATTTATTATAAAAAGAATAAAAAAGAAATTTCTCTCTAAAAACGAATATATATCCAAGAAGGAGTTAACACTCTTATAAAGATTAATACAGAGCACCCATATATTACAACTGTTCTCAATTTAAGTACCCAGATATATAAAGTTAAAAAAAGTTTAAAAGGTCAAAATCATAATTAAGGCCATTGGTTTGTAAAGTGTGTAATTTAAAGAGCAATTCCATCTCCTTTTGGCCTTATGTTATCACCACCACGCCAATATTTTTTTACTTTTGTAATAGCCCAAAATGTTAGATTTTTAGGATTTTTGTTGTGATGTTCTAGAAAATGTAATGGTAACGAGTATTGAGAAAACTGCCCTTTCTGATTTTCTTCAATCCTCTTTTTTAGGGGTCTTATAGTGCGGCCCTCATATTGTAGGCCACATGGACATTCCACAATATAAATAAAAATTTTTGTTTCACATGTTAAAAAATCTTTAATCTGATGCTTTTTATTTGTGGCTGTTGCTATAAAATTTGTCTTTGAGTAACCAGAAATGTCAGTGTTACACCCAATACATTTTACAGGGATAAAAACCTGGTTAAGATGACAAAAAGTGTTTTGCTATATTGGTTTTTATTTTGGTCTTAGCAATTTTTGGTAATTTTCTGTTTCAGATTCGTCTCTCTCCTAAATACCACAATTAGTCTTTCTGGCAGGAATGGCCTAAGAATATCATCCTTTAACAGAATATTCCAATGTTTACCTATTATTATTTTTTTTTTATCTCCCTTGTCTTATTATTATAATTAAAAATGATCGGAATTTTTGGTTTGTCTAAATTGTTTTTGTTTTTGTATGTAAGAAGACTAGTTCCATCCTGTTTTTATACACTTTCTATTTCTTTATTTAGGTCTTCTGTTGAGTAACCTATTTCTAAAAATATAATTTTTAAAATCTGGGCTTGTTCTGAGAAAATGTGTTAACTTCTGTGCAATTCCCTCTAAGACGTGTGAATTGACTTTTTTGGGATGCTTTTTAGCCACACAAGATAGTGGCAGCTGTCACTACAAATGAATTACAGTTAGTTCTATATTGCAATTATTATTATGATTCAGGTGTGTAATAAAATCTTTTTCTTCTCCCTTCCATATAAAAAATACATCCTCGATGTATCTACCAGGTTCGCTACCTAGTCATGTAGAAAAAATGTAGAAAAGAATATATTTTTTATTGTCATTTATACTTAATTATTTATAAAGATACCTGTATAACAGTGTTAATGTTGATACGAAGTGTATAGAGTTAATACTAAATTCATTTCTAATTCTCCATTCGGTTTATAGAATGGTATTGAACTCATTTGAACCCTCCATTCGTTTTATAGAATGGGACACGAGTTATCTCATTCATAACTTGCTCGGTTTATATCTTTTAAACCATTGCGCATGTGTTATCCGAACAAAAGTGCGAGTCTTCGGTTTATGTGGTTCGGTTTAGGAGATGCGAGCACTATACTCGGATAAACTTTAATACGAATCACTTCTGCGCATGCGCAGTTAGCGCAGATACAATACGAGCTTCAGATGTGTTTCATGTTTTCAATACACTAATCTGTTCTTTAATGCATGTTAGTTAAGCCGAATGATTCGGTTTTGAACACTTCGGATCAATTTTAAACAAACGATCTGTAAGAGGATATTAAGCTGACGGACATATATAAGGAGAACTTTTTCCGGGACTTGTTATCCCCCTGAGGAAGTCTAAAGGACGAAACGCGTTGGGTGACTTTTTTTGTTCCTGTGAAGCCACCGTATTCACCGTGTGGGCCTTGCTTCAAACCCGGAAGTCCTATCCAGCCCCGAGGCGCAAGGAGTGCTGGAGTTAAAGACAGGGTGTCCATCGTTTTTATTGGATTTTAACAACTTTGCAATATTTTTTACTTTGTATTTTGGAATTAAAATCTTGCTACTCTGCATCCCATTTGGAGTTTGAATTTGCTTTACCTGCACTCTGAAAAATTGGAGGAGAGAATCCCTGAAGGGGGCAAGTATACCACTACATGCAATGTTGTGCCTGATTCTATGCTCCTAGGTTATTAGGAGCTTTAATTGTGAGTGATGCAATTGATTTCTTCGTTTCTGTGGGATATACTGCACCATTGTGTTTTTTTTTATCGTTTTTTTTATCATTTTTTTCAGGCACATCATGATCCAGTGAACCTAAGGTTTCTAAGTATAAATACCAATTTTTTTTGCACATATTGCACATTGAATATTTCTTGTGTTTTTTTGTGGTTTAAGTATAACTTTTCCTTTTTTCACATATTGCACACTGATTATTATTTATGTTTGTGTGTTTTCTAAGTATGTGTTTAAAAGCAATTATATGCACATTATGCACATATAGCACAGCTATTGTGTTTTATTGTGAATTTACCTATTTTGGCATTTTTATGTGCTATATTTTTATGCACATTTGCACATTTTGTATATTGCACGATCATTGTGTGTTTTTGCACGTTGTTTATTTGCACAAAATCTTTTTACTATCACATTTGTGTTGACACATTGTCAAGGATTTATTATTAATTTTTGTATTTTTTATTTTATTTATTTTTTGTATTCAAGTGTCCATGCACTGAGCGCCTGATTTTTCTCTTGTTCGCTTCGCTACCTAGTCATGCCCACTCAAGACTGACCTATCTTCCCAGTCAGCCATAAAAATATTGGCGTAGCTCTGAGCGAACCTGGTCCCCATCAGTTCCTTTATGTTGTAAGAAAAATTCTTCATGGAACCATAATAATTTGTGCGTTAGTATCATCTCTATGGCTTCTAATAAAAATACTATTTGTTGGGGTGGGATATTTTGTTCTCTATCTAGAAATCTTCTCATGGCCTCACTCCCTTTATCATGAGCAATACTTGTATTTAGAGATGTGACTGCTCCAATAACCAAAAAATAGTTCTTATCTCACTTATCTTATCTAACGTTCGGTTTATAGGCTGTCGGCATTTGTAATGCATGTAATCGTGTGGGGCCCCTATCAAACCAGGGCATTACACACCCAGGACTTACCCCAACACACCAGGACATCCCCCATTCCCCACATTGCACACCCAGGACTTACCCCAGCATATGCCCATCACCCACATTGCACACCAAGGACTTACTTACCAAAGCACCCAGTACATGCCCCACATTGCACTCCCAGACTAATCTCAGTACCACATGACATGCCCCATCATCACATTACAGACCCAAAACGTACCCCAGCCAGCACCCACACATCCCTGGTGTCTAATGGCAGGAAGCAAAAGGCCACTGTAAAGTGTAACTACAAAAAGCATAAACAGTCCCAAACTTCTTTCTCTGTTATTATTTACTATTGAATACACTCAAAAACTTTTCAATGTTGATTAACTGAACCCCTTAGTAACTACCTTATTTTGAAAATGTTGTAACCTTTGCGACAATGTGTCGGGGCCTTTACCAGGTCAGGTAGGAGTTTCAGTGAAGGGATAGAGGAGGTGTCTGGTTGCATGTTATTTATTGTGCAGGGTGAGAACAGATATAGAAACAAAGAGATAGGGATCTGAATAAGGACTGAAGGAGAGGCAAAAAGGGATCCTTAGTAAAGAAGTGCAGAATAGGAAAAGAGTTTATATATAGAGGGTGAGGACTGAGAAGTGAAACTAAGCAGGTAAAGCTGATTTCACGTGTCCTTTCACCATGGATTAAATGTACATTTTTTACTTTGGCATACCAGTCTGCACAGCTGATTCTTTCCGCAAAATACACACTTCTTTTTTTGTTTTTTGTTTGTTTTATTGTTAAGCAGGAGGAATACCCTAGAGAAAGTGAGGACTGAGCAGGAGTGATGTTAAGGGAGCAACTATAGCCAGAGGGTGTCAGGAGATGCTGAAAAACATCCCCCAGGCAGGTTGAGCAGTCCAGGTTTAGTATCCAAGTTTTTGGACAGGGTCACAATTAAAATGAGCTTTACGCAGAGGTTCAGGAACAGAATTAGCAGCTCTCAGAAGTAAGGCATCCAACTTCAATGCAAAAGCACAGTTTTGCATTAAACTGCAGCTATTTCACAGTGATATGTTGCAAAAGGTAACAAGTTTTTTTTATCAGTATAAGAAGGGTTTTCTTGAGATGCCATTATTTTCATCATATTATTGATAATGTAAAAAAAAAAATCATAAAATATGATGGAAAAACTTTCTAACTTTCAACTTAAAAATATTTTATACAATTACAAACAATTTTTTGTTTCCTAACCCTATAAATAGCCCTAGAAACAACCCTCACTCTAACCATAACCCATCTGGAACCTTAACCCTAGGTTTAACTTAGTTTTATGGTTAGTTTGGGCCTCTAGAGGCAGTCTAGCAACATAGCGACGGAAGTGATCTTGCCGGGTACAGGGCAGTGCAATATTGGAAAAGCATGCTGACGTCCAATATGGTGTCCACGGTCACTCAGTGCAGGGAGCTCTGTGCCCTGGGGCCAAATTTTGATGTTGCTTAATGCCTCGACATCGAGGGATTACAGCAACACTGTTTGAGCAGTAATATGAATAATCCAGTGCTGAATATTTTTCACAAGCTATGACTTTTACCTTGTGTGGACTTTTTTGTTCTATCCATGCACCATACAGCATCCAGTCTGTGCACAAGGCATGGTAGTCCATTATACTGTGAGCATGTTATATGTTCTAAAAACTAGTAAAATTCTTCATGGAAAATATTATTGAAAAGTATGTCTGGCATTTCCCACTGTTCTTGGCAGTTTTTTTTATATGGCAAATAAAAAACAATGTGTGTGCACATATGATGAAAATATTGTTTCTATTACAAATGTGGGCAGAATTTGCTCACCTAAACCAGTGGTGGAGTAAGGCCATCAAGGGCCCTGGTGCAGAATCTATTTTCTGGGCCAACATCTACGCCAATATTTTTCTTAATTTCTGTTTGTGTTTTTTTAAAGCCAGTAAGAAAAATAGTTACTCATGGAAGGAAGAGAAACAGTTGGCTGGCCAAATAAAAAGGTAAAACTGTTATCATACACGCCATTGAAGAGACAAGCCCTTGTGCATTGCACCTTCTGCTCCCCCTATGGTTTCTCCCCTGACTTATATATAATAATCAATAAAATAAACTATATATTTAGACTCCAATGTTAAAGTATGGAACAGGTTTTGTTACTCTCTTCCTACTCTGCACAGATTATAATTTTAAAACTGGAAAAAAATACATTAAACATATTAGTCAAAAACTGTAGGCAGTATAACAGATTTGAGTAGGCAGCAGGGGCGTATCTCACCCCTGAATGACAGGCGTGCTGCCAGCCCAGAACACGCCTGTCACTTGGAGGCACGACGATTCTCGTGTATTTCCGGGGGTTTGTTTGCTGAGAACCGACAGCAAACAAACCCCCGGAAATACCGGAGAGGTGTTGTTACATAAGAAAGCCGACGCTGCGCTGAATTCGGCAACAGAGTCACTCACTCTGTTGCCAATTCAACAAGCATGGAAAGTATACAAAAATTCGTGTACTTTTCGTGCTTGTTGAATTCCCAACAGAGTGAGTGACTCTGTTGCCAAATTCAGCGCAGCATCGTCTTTCGGATGTATTTCTGAAATACACAGCATGGGTGCTCCGTGTTAGGGTGTGCGGCGAACACCTAGCACATGTGGAGCATCCGCCACTGGTAGGCAGTATAATATGAATGCCATGAAGTTAGGTAATAATAACATATCATGAGCTGTCAATTCAAAAGCAAGCACTTTGAGTTGCCTTGAGGAGAAAATCTCTTTTGAAAAATAGGTCGTTGTTATAAATTTTATTTATATTAAATGCATCTTGACACAAATCCTTTACACAAAAGATGTTGAGACAATTATTTTTTAAACAAAATTGAGAATAAGTTCATGACATGTTTTTATGAATAGGACTAAAATACTTTGTTGACAGAAAGCCATAGTTGGGAGAAAGCTGGTTATCTAAATCATTAGGTTTTTACTTTATCAAGATGTCCCTGTTCCCTAGACAGTGCCAGTGCCAACAGGAGAGCACTATGAGTTCCAGCTGTCAGTGGGTAAATTATGTTAAGTGTAAATAAAAGATTGGGAAAAGGGAGAGGGCCAGGGGAGGGAGATAAACTGTGCCTGACATCTACAGTAGTAGGTGCGTGTTAAACCTAGAGGATTACTCTGTTTTTCCTCTATCTATAAATCCGATAGAAGAGAACTAATTTCTCTGGGAGGACGTTCCAGGTCTCATTTAACCACTTTTCAGATGCCACGCAGGGAGAATGAATGGATATGCAAGGTACATATAAAATGAAGAATAGAAGAAAATTATGTGTCCAAGTAATTAAAAAATAGATAGGATAGGAGTCTAGAACAAATTACCCATTAGAGAAAGTTTTGAGCCGGATGCCTGGCATATCCAGAGCTTCCATATCAAAGCCAGCAAGTGCATCTATGCATGTAATGTGATAACTTTGTAACATCAAAGTTTTATTCAATTGTTTATTGTTGTGAATAGTTACAAGACATTGTTTGTCATAACTCAACATGATGCTCTGAACCATCATGGAGGAAGATGGGCACAAGGTAACACTGACCAAGGGTTGATCCTGTCATGAGCACAAATCTCTTGCAGCTTTTACAGTGCTCAACATGTCCTCAAAAGGTGGGTTTCAGACCTATGAATTCAAGCTGCTTTTTAACCCCTTAAGGATCCGCCGTTTTGGACATTTTTGGTAATTCTGGACAATGACCATTTTAACATACTATATACTGTTTTTATCACCATACATAGGGCTTTGTTAAGATGTCATTATTTTCATCATATCATATAATTTACTATAAATAAATCCTAAAATATGATTAAAAAATGCAAAACAAAAAAAAAAATTTCTAACTTTAATAAGAAAAATCTTACAAATGATAAAAATACCCTGTCTATATGGTTTCTAATATTTGTCATGTGTTTAGAAATAACAATGTTTACATGTTTCTCTACCGGTTTCTTGCATGTTAAAGGGCACTAACCGATACTAGTGTTTTTTTGTTTCCTAACCATTTTCTCCTACAGTGACCTTTTGACCCAACACCAAATTTAACCCCCACCCTAAATCTACCTCTAACCCTAAAGCTAACCCTTGCACTAACTGTAATTATAAGGTTAACTCATCTGAAACCCTAACTGTAACTCTAACCCTAAACATAACCCTAGATGTATGGTTAATACATATAGGTTAAGTTTTTCCTCTCTGGGTAGTCAAGCAACTACAACAGAGCAATGAAAGTGATTTATGATCACTTCCATCACTCTTGCCGAATACAGGGCAGCGCCATATTGGAGGATCATGACCTTTGATCGCTGCTTATGCGGAATTTAATTGCATGATTTTGCATTATGTGCCTGGCATGTCAGGTGTTGAGAAGGGCTTAAACTTAAGAGTACCAAGACCCCAATGGACAGTCCACCCCTAACCCTGGTTACATGTCATGTGTGATTAATTAATATTTAATTTCCCGGTCTGTATAACATTCTGTTGAAAAACCCTGCACAGTTCTACTTTCAACACCCTCCTGATGTCTGATCTTGAGAGTCCTTGAAAATAGATTCTTAGTACTTAAAGGTATATCATATGTATGGTATTTGAGTCTGTGACTAGTTTAGCCCACTAACATTTTCTTTTGATGGGAAATGTGGTATATATCAGGTGGATGGGTCATTTACAGAAACACTGGCTGCCCTGCTTGTTGAATAGTTTTTTGGTCTTTGTTTAATTAAGCTTCATTTTTCTCTTTTGCTTTAGTGTAAGACTAATACAACTTAATTGTTATTGTTCTTTATCATCACTTGTCTTTTGTATGGGTGTAGAGATTTAGACAATGGATTCTGTTGGTTTATGCGCTTTCACAACTCCCAGTCTTGTCTCAGGTCACTGCCATCAGTTTGCCTACATGATGTTGTCCTCTTCCCTTTTGAATTTGTGCCTTCCTTTTTTTTTCACTTAACAACCTATGTTCACCCCTCTCTTCTCGGCAGATGGTGGACTAGCATTCTGGGACCAGGAGAGTTTTCCATTGTCTCAACAGATATTTTTTGTGCACCTGTCTGATGGTTGTGTTCCTAAGTTGTGTTCCCGTGTTGTGTTCTTGATCTTCTTGTTCTCAATATTGCAGAGGCAACACAGTTGCATAACCTACAGCTTATTATGCGTAGTGGAGAAAGCTCACGCCTCACAGCTGTATTAAGGGTTATGTCGAGTAGCATATGGTATCTTGCTAAAATTTTTCTAATAAAGCATCAGTAAATGGTGTGGCTTCCAGTGGTGGATAGCCAAAGGCTGATTGTTGCTCCCATTCACAACTTCTTGTATGGTTTCTTGTGTGTCAGTTTATGCCGGAATACTCTTGCAGTCTTCACTCCCAACAGTGCCTTACTTGTAGGGTTGCCACCTGGTCGGTATTTTACCGGCAGGCCGATAAAAAATTGGCTTGACGTCAATGTTAAGTCTATGAAGGCACCAGCAAGGCCAGTATTTTTTTAAAGAAAAGGTGGCAACCCTACTTACTTGAGAAGTGAAGGCTTGCTTCAGCACTATTGAGAAAAAAGGGGTCCTCAATGCTCAGCTATATGTTTTATGGTGAATATGAGGTACTGGGTACTTCAGTTAGTTCTGATTCCACCTTATTCTTCAACGAGAAGCTCACAGTGTACTGGTAAATACAGCCCCAGTATTCAGCAATAGATCTTTTCATTGTTGTAGAGGAAAGAGATTCATTGATAGTGTCCTCACTAATCATTTTGTCATAGTATCCATCCTATATATGCCATTGGAAGGATGAAGTTCTTCAAATCCTGCCAGCACTGCTCCAAAATATTCTTTTGCGCCCGTGCTGGGTAATGGGTTGTTCATTGGTCCACTTGTACTACTCTCTAATCTCAGTTTCCTGTAGCCTAAAGTTTTTATTGCACTTGTTTTTACACTTCTCTGGAGGGTTTTTTCTCATCTTCTCCCTACTGAAATAGAGAGTGAGATGGTCTTTTTTAATGTCAGCAGACAGCGTTCATTGCAGTTAAACAAAAGGGTCAACTAGGATATACAAGCAGGCTTAAATACAATACACATAGAATAGACACTAAACTAATGTGAGATGATAGGAAGTATAAAGTGCTTGGATACCTAGTATTTGTAAAACCAACAAAAAAAGACTGCACATTTTTTTATGTACACTGTAGCAAAACAATTAGTGCCTTCTGGTCACAGTACACAGAGAGTAACATCAGCACTGGAAGGGCCCTCTGTCTTTTTTCACTTGCACCACAGTATATTATCACAGTTAGGTGGATTAAAGCTTATCTCAGCTCTGCTTTCTTTCAGATCCCCTCAGCAATTGAGCCACCAAGATATGTAAGCAGAAAAATGTTTAGAGGGCTCAGGAAAAAAGCTATATTCTTGATATGGCCTGGTCTATTTTTGATTCTACCTTTAGTACACATTTAATTTTATTCTGGACCCCATTAAAGAAACAATCTCAATCAAATTTTCTTCTGTCTTTTAATAGTAGTTCAATGTTTTTGCTAATGGTTTAGGTTTTTTCTTAATGTATTTTGTGGATATTTAGATTCACAATAATTTTTTAATATCAGTTGAAGTCTTTTAATAACAGTGGGTATATAAATCATGTGTTTATTATCTAATTATGAAATCATTATGACATCATGTAATTACATTACCATTTATTTAGATAGCGCCAACAAATTTACGCACTGCTCGGTACAGAGCATAAGAAGGGAGTTACAAACAAAATTGGACAAAACATTTTCAGATTGGAACATGAGGTCCCTGCTGCAAGATTACATTCTAAAGGTGATGGGGAACTTGAGACACACAAGGAGAGTATGAGGCAGAAAAATGGTAAAAATAATAGTAGATTCTGATAATGGAAGGTGTGGGGAGAACTGAGTCACACCAGAAGTTACTTAATAGGTGATTAGTTGGGTGCATTGTAAGCCTACAAACTGCAGCCACATCTTTGGAGACTGCAGGTGAGTAAAGTATGTGAGGTGGTTAACATATTGCTAGTAGTTAATGTGCAGAAGAGGGAAGAGTGACAGGTGGTTGATTACAGGTCAAGTCACATCATGTGATTAACCAGATCTATAAAATAAATTAAGCTGGTTGTGGGGAAGGGAGGGCGAGCATTAAACAGTCTGGTCTTGTTGCAAATGGATGATGTGAGTGTATGTGGATCCAAGAGAGGTCTCAGAAACATGTATGAAACAGTCTGGTCTTGACTTTTCAGCATTTATGGCTGCTTTATCGCTACCCTAGCAGTAGCATTTACATAGAAACAGCTTTAAAATATACCTAAAAAGATAGTGGGTGATAGGTTGTTGAAATATATGAAGTATCCTCAAAAACAAACAAAAGCAACAATAGTTGCTTCTCCTGCTTTTCCCACTTTCTGAACAGTAGCTTAGGTGAACTATTTGACCAAATGGCAAAATGATTTGATACCATCCCTTAAACTTATTGTTTTGGACTTTCGGTGAGGTTTTAATAAATAAATATGAAAGGACCTTTGTCTTCCTAGATTCTCCCATACCCCAACGGTAGGACTTCTGCCTATGTCCGGGTGCCTTTATCATCAAATTGTTCCTGAAAGCTGATTCTGAAAGCTGAAACAAACAGTCATGGTGCATAAAGAGTTCATTCAATTATTTAAATAGTGTACCCTAGTTACTCCTTTTCTGCATTTTAAACAACCTTTTATAATAGGTAGCTATTCATGGCTTCTAAGGCTGGGGCAAAGTTCTACATGTGGAGCAGTCACCTTGGAAACAAATGGCTTGTTCCTGCAGTTTAAATCTCTTTTTAAACTTTGCTCGGAATTGACATTAACCCCTTATGTGTCACAGAGCTTAGATTTAAAGTCACAAATTATCCGATAAGATTACTATTACTTGTATTGGTTGGCACTAACAATGGATGGTTGGTCTCATGATGACCCCCAGTCTAGACATTGTTCTTCTTGTGGATAGTAAAGCATAGAATTCAATCCTTTTGTTAGTCCTTTAAATATTCTAACTGACATTTTTTGTTCATATGAACTGCTCTGACCAAAGAAAAGGTGACACTTTGTAAATAAAACATTGTCGCTACAACAATTCACTCAGCAGTTCACTTTCTGTGACTTGTACTATCCATATATATAAATATTTCTTGTTTGTTTGTTTTCGACGCTTCTGTTGATGTTGACAGCTCATCCTTTGACCGTCTTTTCATTCTGCCTATGGCGAATTTTGGAGAAAATAAAAGACCCTACTTCCCTAATTAGATTAGATGGCCTACAAATTGAATTCAACTCCTCTCAGTGTCCCCTCAGCTGGCTGTCATTAGAAGTAAAAGGTTGGGCCTTGGCACAAGCCCAAATACTAGCTTACTGAATTTCTAATTCTAGATATCTGACAGGCCACAGTCAAAGGAACAGCCTTGGGGGAACGCAATACAAATTTCAACCATTAGAGTTATTTGTTAGAGTGAATCAGACCCATTTAATCATTAATTCTACAGTTTGTTAATATCTTGAGAGAGAGAGAAAGAGAGGGAGACATAGATAGTAAAAGAGAGAGATGTGCACACACACAAACAAAGATGATCGGAAAAGGAAACACTTTAGGTTTAACAGAAAATCTTTTTTTTTTTTCAAACTTTGCAAACTAAATCTTTTCTCAAGTATTATTTGTATGTTATATATGCTATTATTTTCCACATATTTTAACACCCTGAGAATACATTATATCAATTCATCATGTATAAGAATCGTCTCGGATCACAGGTAAATAGTTAGGATAGATTACCGTATTTGCTTGAATATAAGACAAGGTTTTTTTCAGAGCAAATGCTCTGAAAAAGACCCCTCGTCTTATATTCAAGGTCATCTTATGATCTGACCTCAAATCGAGCTCAGATTATAAGACTGGGATCCAGGTCCCCTGCAGAGCTGCAGGGGACCTGGATCCCCCTCGCTAACAGCAGGTGGATGTCCTCCCCTGCCTCCCGGCACGACCGCTGGGACTTCTATGATTAAGCCGGGTCCTTCCGGCTTCATCATAAAAGTCCCGGCGAAAGTGCCGGGCAGCAGCAGAGGATGTCTGCGCGTATCATGCAGACATCCTCCGGCTGCCTCCACTAGGCACCAGGGATATTTGGCAGCCGGGGGATGTCTGCACGATAGTGCAGACATCCTCCATGCTGCCCGACACTGCCATCTATTATGATGGACCGGCTGTCGTTCATAATAGACGAAAGTGTTGGGCAGCATGGAGGATGCCTCCACTAGCCACCAGGGAGCGAGAGACAGGTGAGGGGGGAAAAAGACAAGGGGAGGGAGGGAGGGTGGAGAGAAAGACGAGGGGGGGCAGAGAAAGACTAGGGGAGGGAGGGGGAGAGAAAGACGGGGGCAGAGAAAGACAAGGGGAGGGAGGGGGAGAGAAAGATGGGGGGGCAGAGAAAGACAAGGGGAGCAAGGGGGCAGAGAAAGACAAGGGGAGGGAGGGGGCAGAGAAAGACAAGGGGAGAGAAAGACAAGGGGAGGGAGGGGGAGAGAAAGACAAGGGGAGGGAGGGGGAGAGAAAGACAAGGGGAGAAAGGGGGAGAGAGAGAAAAGTTTTGGGGGAGGGAGAGGCAACGTGGGAGGGGGAGAGTTGACAATGCAAGGGGGGGGGAGAGAGGCAGCATTGGCACAATAAAAACAAGAAATGCATTTGTTTAATATCATACTTTTTATTGAATATTAAAAAGAAATTTACATAAACTTTTTTCCTATAGGGTAGTCTTATATTCAGTCTTTTAGTTTTTTTCCTAAAGGAATATCCAAAGTTTGGGGGGTTGTCTTATAATCAGGGTCATCTTATATTTGAGCAAATACGGTATATAATTCAGCCAGAATGAGAGTAAAACACATAAGCACATAGAAGCAATGCAAGATTTGGAACAATGATTCGGAACCTGGTGAGACAGGGAGTACATAAGGGACCAGTGGTAACACCTGAGTTCATAACAGTGAGGACAACGTCATCGTTAAACACACAAGTATATTGCAATGCACAGGTGCAGCCAGCAGCACTTATGGATATTCTGCTGCATATGCAATGTGCACAGGCAGCATTGTATTTAAACTATATATATGTATGACATCACGTAACCCTGACCACTTTAGGCTCCATACCATTATGTCCTGCAATCTTTCATCATTTGTTAAATAACTTTATATTTATAGGATTTGCCCAATATATATTGTAGAGTCCAATGTAACTGACTGTGGAGTGTTGATTAACTTGCAATAGGCGGAGGTACAACCAAATGTGCTTTATACATGGGAGGATCATGCTTCTGGTCATCAGCCGTGTCTTCATATTTGGGTCACAATAAATCCCCTGTCTACCTCCATACAATGACTTATTGGCTTGTGTCAGAGGTCCTATATGCCCTACTGATTCAAAAGTGCAAAGTAGGTGATTCTATATTACAAAACTATACTAAGGTAGAGGCATTTTATATTTAAGACAAAAGATGCAGACATACATATAGTAGAAGAACATGACACCAATAAATAAAGAAATCATTTTTTCATTGTCCTGGCTATTTTTCTTAGCATTGTCTTGAGAAAAAGAACTTCTTAAAGCTCTGCCATCCTTATCGTCTGATCTAGCATGTGTTATTGTTGACATTTTCATTGTATAGTGCTCCAGACGTACTACCCTAAGGCGTATACTGACAAATGGTATTAAATTATGACTTGAGGATTTATGTTTGTGTTTGAAGAAAGGAGACTCAGATTCATGAGGTTGGATTCTATTACCTGTAATAGATCTAAAAATGTTTCTATCTTCTAATTCTTTGACCACCAGAAATTACATTTTTAAAAATAGTGATAAATCTGTTAAATGTTATAGAAATTCAGATCATATTCATGTCACTGTTTGTGCCCCCCCCCCCCAAAAAAAACGAATAGAATGTCCCTGCATTAAAATTATGCTTAACCATTAAGTATATGCCTCACCTCAAAGACCAGCGACAAGTGTAGTTAAACGCGGCACTGTACCTTACCAATAAAGGGGGAAATGTTGAGAAAGTTTAGCACCATCCACCATCAACTGATACAGAGAACAGCCAGTCCTCTACAGCCAGGCAGCGTTCGCACCTGAAAACCTTAGATATCTCCGCACTCACATCCCCATTTCATTTACAGTTTCCATACTTTTTAATCCACCATTGTCTGAGTTCTCCAGGTTATCATCTCTGTGGAGTACAGTATACAAATGTACACACCATGAAAATCAACTGCAGAAAATCAACATCATTCTGGAAGTGGTTACTAGAAAATGTTCAAAAAGTCTCTTAGCAGAAGTTTGGTCATGCAGGCTTGAGGTTGAGGAAAAGTAGACATGGCCGCAATTTATATGCCATTTTAATCTACCTTAAATGTGTTCCATGTTCAAATGTCATGTCCATAATTATTTCTTAAAACTTAATGTATTCCTTTCCTCCATGTGAAATCCCCCAAAAATTGCATTTCAGTAGGCATAGAGTGCCAAAAGAGTCTCAAAAATTGTCGATGGTAGCAGTTTTCAATCACATGATATTTTAATTATCGCAACTGTTCATAATCGTCTTTTATAGCCATTGCTTGAAGGTTTTTTGTGAGAATAAACACTTAATTTGGAATCCTCTGACAGCAGCTCCGTTTCTACTAAACTAGCTAGCATCTGGATTTGTGTAAATAAAGTCCTTACCTATATTTACTGTACCTTGTGGTCCCAGGCTTTGGTGAAAAATCAGATGAGGGTCATTTTCCTTCGATGCATAACTGTACCCGTCAGTTAAGATCAGTATGGGCCTGAGGCATCTAGTTAATTTGCTTATCTATGATATGGTTTGAAAAACAGTTAGAGAAACTTAGGATATCATTTTAAAAAATACAGAGAAGCAACAGACTGGCAGAACATTTCTGCTTTGTTTACCATAGATTACACACAAAACAGTGGCATCAATATGGCTATATAATATATTGATTTAATATTTAGAGATATCTGTTAGCTAGCAAAAGGTAGATGTTTATTAGCTAGGAGAACATTCAATAAATAGGGTTCATTTGCTGAACATGGTTTTGCATGCTGGAGGCAGTTGTAAATGATGCAATTAAAAGACAAATGACAACATTGTGTATATAATAGAGAAATATGATTTTTGATATTGGTCACTGGGACAGGAAGGGAAAATGCAATTTATTATGTTTTGTAGAAGATCTGTTAATCTTATTTACTTCTATGTTTTAAAAAGCTGAATATTATAGGAATAATGACGGTTGAATGATTGAACATATACATTGATTTTGCTTTGCAGAATATTACATTTGTTCAAGTCTGTTTTGATTTAATATGCTGCTATTTCTTTGTCAAAATCTACATTTTCTAAATAATTACGTACAGTTAATAGGATTACTTTGTCGATTCTGGCTGATAAGAATGTTTGGTTTTATCAGACAAAAGCACAGAGGTCCATGGGCATTGCTTTCCATAATACGTCCCTGACCCGTTGAGGTATGGATTAGACTAGACCTCTGAAGGTGTGCTGTGGTATAAAACGTTAGTAGCAGATGCTTTAAGTCCTGTAATTTGTGAGGTGGGGCCATCATGGACTTGTTTGTCCAGCACATCTCACAGATGCTTGATTGGATTAAGAGCTGGGGAATTTAAAGGCCAAGTCAACACCTTCAATACATTATTGTGTTCCTTGGCAGGGCGCATTATCATGCTGAAAGAGGCCAATGCCATCAGGGAATACAGTTTCCATGAAAGGATGTACATGGTCTGCAACGATGCTTGGGTAGGTGGTATGTGTCAAAGTAACATCCACATGAATGGCAGCACCCAAGGTTTTCCCAGCAGAACATTGCCCAAAGCTTCACATTGCCTCTGCCGGCTTGCCACCTGTCAGTGGTCAAAATGTTATGGCTGATCAGTGTATATTGACATAAGAAATTGTGATGACCTTGTGGTAACGTTGATTGTGGCTTCCATATTTTGGTTGGTTGAACTCTATGCTGGTGCTAACCATTCATCAGACAATGTAGGCTTCCATCAGTTGACAAAGAGAGTCTATATCGGAGTATGACAATGCATCTAGTAAATGTGTTTATACATTGTTGTGGTCTAGTAATATACCTATATTTATTAATACACAAGCTTGAAGTTTAACCCAAGCATAACCAAAAAAAAATCAGTGCATCCATGCACAACATAAAAACAAACATATTCCCTTGTTTGCCATCTCCCATTTTCTCTAAATGGAACTTTTGGCAGTTGTTCTCTCCATCCTGTATAGTATAATGCTTGGCCAGTGGTGAATAAGGAATTTTTAATGAGAAATATGCATTTCATTAATAGCTGAGCTGGAAACTTTGTCCAACTTGCCTACCTTCAGGTATTTAAGATTTTTGTAATTCACTTGTCAGTTTACCACAGTTCACTTTCTCGTCAATAGACCCCACTAAAAGAGTAAAAGGAACAATTTCTTTTTATGGGATCCATATTAATTATTATTTTAATACATTGTTGGTTTTACCTGCACAATGCTTTTGGACTATTTATGCAGACACACCAACATTAATGAATGACAAATTAGACTACATTAACTTATTGCCAGTAAAAACACATTTTCACAGGTTGGCAACCCTGGTGGTTTGGGGCTTTGAACATGACACCAAATTATCCTGGCCCTGTCTGGTCACTATACATAATCATGCGTGTCCTGATGGCTGAAACAAATAACACTTTTGAAGCCTGTTCTGTGGAACCGTACCTCATCCTATCACCACAAGCATTGAAAGACGATATGCTCATGACAGAGGTTAAAGCTTTTCAATCTGCGTGATTGCTGAGGGAAATTTAGCAGCTATTGATTCCTTCTTGTAGTTAATGCCCCCGCTGGGTCATAATAGAGACCAATCCTATTGTTTAGTAAATATGGCTCTCTGTTGACTACATCAATTACCATGACCCCAGGGCTCTGAAAGCTTCCCTCTCTGCCCATTTGCAGTGACAGCTGTCACGCTAATGAATCCTCAGTGACATTATAATTAAACTATTTTATAAATTCACATTTTACTCTTTCCATGGAGTTTTTTCCTATGACATAGAAAGCAATATGTTTTTACTTCTTTGTTAGCATAATTTTTGAGCATGTTATTATTTCAAAAGTTTTTTCATTAATTCCCTCTGGAGTAGTACGAAAATAGCCCACCATTAATTATATGCGACTAATGAAAATTAATTCAAAATTGTAGCTTCTGCTTTAAAGGAAGTACTTATTAAAGGGATATTACCATTAAAAAGATTTTGGTCTGTGCGCTTAAATGTGCTGTAGCATAGATTGAAGCTAGGGATTCTCAGCACCTAAGTGACAAATTTTCATGGTGTCACCATGACAACCTTACAAACTGTTTCGACCCTTTCCAATTGCCTCCTCTTTCCTAATTTTAGGAGCATTCAGTGTGGAAATTACACTAGTTTCTTGAACCATAGCAACATTCTATGTTTCTATGTTCTATGTTTCTATCTAACCTGTGTGCTAACTAGGGTTACCACCTGATCAGTATTTTGTTGGTACAGTCGGTAACCTAGCTTTTGGAGCCGGTACCATTATAACAAAAATATCAGCCATGAAATGGAGTGGCCTTTGGAGTCAAGAAGGATTTTTTTTCCCATTGAATGCAGAATTAGAATTTGCTAATATAAGCGTTTTTTGCCTTCTTTTGGATCAACAGCGGTAAAAAAGGATTAGGAAAATGATTGAACTTGATTGACGATAGACTTTTTTCAATCTAAACTACTATGTTACTATAAGAAGAGATGGGGAGAGACATACAAAATGAGGGATGGGAAAAGGACAAACAATAGGAGAGATGGAGGTAGAGACAAACAATAGGACAGATGGAAGTAGAGATAGACATAAAGAGAGAACGAGGTAGAGACAGACATAAGAAAAGATGGGGTAGAGACAGACCTAAGGAGAGAAGAGGGAGAGACAAACAAAATGGGGGATGGGAAAGAGACAAACAAAAGGAGAGATGGGGTAGTGACAGACATAAGGAGAGATGGGGTGGTGACAGACATTAGGAGAGATGGCAGAAGAAACACACAATGGGGGATGGGAAAGAGATAGACAAAAGGAGAGATGGTTAGAGAGACTGACAAAATGGGGAATGGCAGAGAGATAGACTTAAGGAAGAGATGTAGAGAAATACAAGGGGACGTGGGGTGAGACAGTCAAAAAAGGGAAAATAAGGGAGAGAGAGACAGACAAAAGAAGAAATGAGGAAGAGAGACACATAAAAGGGGAGATGGGAGAGAGATCAGACAAAATGAAAGATGGAAGGACAGACAAAGTGGGAGATGAGAGTGAGAGAGACAAAAGGAGAGAAAGGAAAGAGAGACAGATAAGGAAGGGAGATAGAGAATGATATAAGAGGATACAGGGAGAGAGACCGTCAAAAAGGGAATAGGGAGAAGGACAGACAAATGGCGAGATGAGGGAGAGATTGACAAAAATGGAGATGAGGGAGAGAGTCAGACAAAAGGAGAGATTAGGGTAAGAGATAAATATGAAGGGATAATAGGGATTATCTGGGATAAGAGGCTATCCCAAATTCTTGATGGGAATTGAGCTCCAGGTATTGCTTTAAGGAAAAGGTGGAAACTCTAGGGCTAACAAAAATTTGTCTGGTCACTCCTAAAAACTGTAGCTTGATGTCATTATAAGGTTTTGTGGTGAGCTTCTCTGGACCCATGCAGCAAAATTAGCCTTTAATTAGCTTTTCACTCCTCTCACAAAAGATGGGAAAACATAAAAAACACTCTTCAGTTCTATTTTCATCACCCCAAACACCAGGTAACAAAAAACAATTTCTTTTAAGAAGTCTTTTCACCTAGAGGACAATGTGGGGTCAATTCTCAAAAAGAGGAGTTGCAGGTGACAGTCAACAGACTGAATCTTTTATAGGCAATGACAACTCTTTAGAAGGGGGGACATATGAAAAGTGTTGCAGAGATGGCAGCCCTCTCACTAATGCCCCTGAATTTAGAGGTCCCTGTGAAATTATTTTTAATGTAAAACTGCAGGAGAACTGTTATTTGTTATAATGTAAAATCTGTGATTTTTGCAAACAGGCATAAGCTACCTTATCATATACAATGAGTGAATGTATGTAAAACTAAAATGTACTTAAAGGGACACTACCACTTACATAAGGTGTAACTAGATTCTCTGTCCATTTAAAGTAAAGCTATGTGTAGAAAAGATACATGATTTTTTGTGTGTGTGTGTGTTTGTTTCAATATATTTCAATAAAAGGGAAAAATAAAGTTATGTGTTTATTGCCTGGAGCCATTTTGTGAAATGTTCCCATAATGCAACTGCCTCAAAAATCTTAGATCAGATTTAAAGAAAAAAATAGTGTCGAGTGTATCCCATTTTTTGTCTAACCTACAGTCACCAGAGAGGGCTACTCCATGGATTAAATGGGAGAATGATCTAGGAGTATGCCTTACTTATAATGACTGGGCGCACGCAATATCATTGTTGCTAAAAAATGTACATAGTATAAATCTTAGGGAACTACAGTATAAAATCAAAACAAGGTGGTACCTAGTTCCAACTAGATTACATAGGATAAACTCAGACTTAACCTCTACATGCTGGAGGTGTGATAGAGAAATAGGTTCACTGTCCCACATATGGTGGCATTGCTCATACCTTAAACCTACCATTCTGAAGCTACAAGATCTATTGAGTAGCTTGATGGGCCTTAACATTAATCTTGGAGCAGAATCCTTTCTTTTTAACATCCAGTTGATTGGAAATAAGTGTCAGAGAATACTCACCTTGCATATACTGCTAGCGAGCAAAATATGCATAGCTAGACAATGGAAAAAGAAAGGAGGTATCCAATGGGCAGAGGTTAAGCAGCAAATAGATTTCCAGTATAAAATGGAATGGAAAATGCTTTTTACCAAAAGCTAGACCAATTAGACAAATTCCATCAAATTTGGGCACCTTGGAAAATATATAACAACTATTAGATGGACTGACTCCCTCATCCAAAGCCCCCCCCCCCCCCCCCCCCCTTGCTCTCTTTATCCCCCTGAACGGAATGAATGGGGTCTGGTTGAGAGAGTGTGATAAAATAGGAATGGAAATTAACCATAGAAAAGACTTGATCACATTGAACTCAACCGATTTGAATGTTTTAGTCTAACTGCTTCAAGGAAGAAAAGTGGGAATTTTACCATTTTGTGTCTATCACACAATAATAAAGAAAAAGATTTTATATTATAAAGAAAAAAAAGAAAAGAGAAGAGACCAATAGGGCAGAATAATGACAGAAAATATGAAAATAACAATTTGGTAATAAATAAAATGGCCAAAGGATGCAATTAAAAATAATTTTGATTGAATTTTCAATCATGAGGAACCTAAGAAACATTTATTGTCTGATGGCTAAAAAAAAAAAAAAAACAAAACAAAAAACAAAACAAAAAAAAAAAAAAATCTTAGATCAGGGCTCACTTTACAGCCGATGGCAAATCCGAAACATGATGTCATAAGATACACTACTGGCGCCTGCTTATCATTGGAACAGGACTAGGTGTGTCAGTACAGTATCTTCCAGCACAGACATAACAACATTCTGAAAAGGTGACCAGGACTCACAGAGCTATTCCACAATTTATAAGTACATTGTGTCTTTTAATGCTGACAAGCTCTGTGATACACTCATACACTGCATATTCCTGTGAGTTTTGTTGCTGTGGAGCTCTGTGATACACTCATACACTGCACATTACTGAGAGCTTTATTACTGTCCTGTGATAAACTAACACACAGCACATTACTGTGTGCTTTATTGCTGTGGAGCTCTGTGATACACTCACACACGGCACATTACTGTGAACTATATTGCCGTGGAGCTCTGTGATACACTCACACACTGCACGTGGAGGTTGGGGGGGACAGATGCTGAGGGGGCATATTAGGGAAGGAGAGAAAAGTGGATTAATGGCTGGGGAAGGGAGGGCATATCAGGGAGGGAGAGCGCGTGCTGCATGGAGGCATGTCAGACAATAAGACATATGCTGCACTGGAGGGAGAGATGCTGCACTGGAGCACTCACACACACACCCTAAACACTCACAGATACACTCACTGACCGGCACAATCAGCCAACACTCACTCACTGACAGGTACAATCAGCCAACACTTACTCACTGACTGGCACAATCATCCAACATTCTTTCACTCACTGACCGGCACAATTACCCAACCCTCACTCACTGACAGGCACAATCAGCCAACACTCCCTCACTGACAGGCACAACCAGCCAACACTCACTCACTGACAGGTGGGATTGCCACCTTTTCTTCAAAAAAAATTCCGGCCTTGTAACTGTCTCCATAGACATGCCAGTAAAATACCAGCGAGGTGGCAAACCTACTGACAGGCACAATCAGCAAACACTCACTCACTGACTGGCACAATCAGCCAACACTCACTCACTCACTGACAGGCACAGCCAACACTCACTCAGCCCGTACCCACTCACAGACACACTCAGCCAGCACAGACACCCACTCCCTGACAAACTCAGTCAGCAGAGGAGGTTGTGGGGGATGGCGATCACGGGGTAGGGGAGTGCAACAGAGCACTGCATCTGAGGGGAGGAGGGTGAAAGGGCAATGTCAAAGGAGAGAGTGTCCATGTCCATGCCAAAAGTGAAGGTGTCTGCCTGCATTAACTAACGCAGGAAGCATGAACTAACCCCAGACACCCTCTATTTTGGACTTTATAGCCAGAAGAGAGGATGTCTGGGGTAATGCAGGGCAGGGAAGACGGGGCAGATGCAGGGTGAGGGCAGGGCAGAGGAGAGGGGAGCAGCTTGGGGAATACTAACCTGGTGCACTTTCCTCTGCCCTGCTCCATCACCAACATGGCTCCTAACTGATTTCAAGTTGGAGCTCTGCCCTGCAATGTCTATAAGTCGGATGAGAATTCCGATTTATTGACTGCATTGTGAGTCCCAGACCCCAAAGTGAGATTTTACTTCTGTAATGTCCCTGTGGCACCCAAAAACACTATATTACACAAAACAGCGGCTCCCAGTCACACTTGCTTAATAACATATTTTATTAAATATACTGACATAAAAAACCCACATATCTGAAATCAATAATGCTTTTTGGTGGGAGTGTCCCTCTAAACTGAAACACTAACTTTTTCACTTATCTTATACAGTCTACAAATACAGTCAAAAGTACAAATGTCTATATAGACATGATGGACCTTATCCAAGCCTATACTGGTCGCACAAGGAGAAGTGTATTTTAGTGTAGTCTCAGTAGAGACGTTGACTTGTTATTAAAATAGGAACTCGAGACTCCAAAAATGGGAATAGTTACACTATTACTACGTCTTTACTCGTGAGTGTCCTTAAAATGAAGGTCCTTAATGTGGGACATGCGTGTATATTAATACAAGTACACCATATAGAAAATAATCTGGGTGGAACTACTCCTGTCATTTTTAAAATCTGTAATCAATGTAAAAAAAAAAAAAAAAAATTAAGAGTACTAAATAGGATTATAGATCTTTAAGATTTAGTCCACTAAGTCTTTAGCTCTTAAGGGTGTGTTTAATTCACAAATGATAGCAAAGAAACACTGCTATTTGTTAAGATTCAGATGGAGAAGTCATATGTGCAAATGCAATCTAATGGTGCTTGACCTCCCTCATACCATTTTCACTTTGACAAGCATTATAAAGGGTTTTATGACAAGCCACCTTAAATCTTAGGCACTGACTGGTTAATCTGTATGGACAATATAATTATTGTAAACCAAGGTACATTAATCCTGAAGAACTAATACCACTGGATAAGCCAGAGATTAATAGGACAGGTTAGTTAAATTTCACTTGTACAAACAGTGTTGCAAAAATTACTTATATTTGTGTCCAGCTGGTTAAGGTAAAAAAATTAATGGTTTTACTATTTGTCTGATTTTGATGTACAGAAGTGGAAAGTAAAAAAAAAAACTAAAAATGAATTGCTAATTTAGTTTTTTACTTCTGTACATCAAAATCATTAAAGCTCAAGTTTCTCACTCATTAACTTAACTAGATTCTTCTTCTTCTTCTTCTTCTTCTCCATATATTTTTTATTTTTTATAGATCCATCCACTGTCTCTGTGAAAGCATACAGCTTTCAATAATTTTTTTCAGGTTCATGGATAACTTTTACATGCTGCCTTGAAGAATGAATAATTCATATGGGTACAAGTGGAAGATGTCTAACTGACAGCATAACTGTGCATGTACACCTTCTCCGGTATCCCAGACTCTGTAGAATCCTGCTGTCCTGTCAAACTCTAACTCTGTCCTGAAAAGCGTGATAGAGGTAGAGCTTGGAGGGACAACGGGAAAGCCTGCCAAAATAGGGATTGTCCAGCACCCTGTCCCTTTGGTGGCATGTATTTGTCTACACACAGATAGCTGATATGGCAACTTCATACATGGTGGGGTGGAAAATTACAGATGAATGCTTTCTTTAGACTCCTGAGCAATATGTGTGCAAGTTTAGTTATCATATGGGTTACTTTGAGTGTTGCATTTTTCAAACACTTTGAATATTGTTCTATTTCTTTCTCCATTCTCCAGCCAAATGCTAGAGCTGAGTGGCAGGATTAGTCAATGCTGCAAACCTCATATATGTGAGTAAACTAAATACAGTTACATTATACAGGTTTTCAATTTTGTTAATTATTTTATTTTATATGTATTTTGTTTAAAAGGTAGGTCATTTGCAAGTCAAAATTGTATTTTAATAAATGACATAATTTTAGTGGACTAATTAATTCAGTTTTGCCAAATCTTTTTTTTTTTTAAATATTTTTGATTCCTATTTTAAAATATTGTAATTCCCTTTACTTTTGTCTAATTTTAGAACAGGAATCTTAAGAATTACTATGCATGTTCATTTTAGGTTTATTTGTGGAAATTCTGTGTGTACCAGAAGATATGCTAATTATATTAAATTGATCACCAGTGGTGAAGTTTGCCTACAATGACTGTGTATGTTAAGTCATAGATAGATTTCTTGCAAAAAGATGCCCTTTATGGAGACTGACCTGTGCCTTTAAAAAGACAGCTGGCACTCACTGACAGGAATAATTTAATTAAAGGGACGGTAACACAATTTTTTTCCAATGCAATATAAAATGTCAAATTATCTTGCTGCTCTCAGCTCAATGCAGAAGTTCTCTTTCTTTATTTCACTAGATTGTTGCTGGGAACGCTTGTACAGGCATCAATATCCAAGCACAATGAGGCATGCTAGGAGTGTCAGAATTTGTCCCAAAAGGGTATTTCTTATTGTTTAAATATTTGGTGGCACATTTGACCCTTGTTTTTTTTTCAGGCATTGATATCCATCAGTTTTAGCTGCAATAGTGAGGGAGAAAATGTTTGGTGCTGGACAGCTGAAGGGCCATCTTTAATATTGATTGGACCCTGGGCAAGAATTTGTTTTTACCCCCGCCCCCCACCAACCCCCTGGCATGCAATCATGCCATCCACCCCAACTCCCAAAAAAAACAATACTGCTGCCTACAACATGTATGTGCTCTCTAATATCCAGGTATACTTTTATAATAAAAGCACTCTGAGTCCTTTTATGCAGTGTATAACATGTGTATAATAAGTGTTTAATTGCAGTGTATGAAATGCATATATGGAACAAAATGTAAAGATGGCTGCAAAATGTATACCTTCTTATTGTGCAACACTGCAATAAAAGTACCTAGTGCCTATATTACAGAAATATACATTGAGTTGAGTTGATGCCAAAGAGCTCTATTTTGGTCTCATCTGACCACAACACTTTCCCCCAGTTCTCCTCTGAATCATTCAGATGTTCATTGGCATGCTTCAGATGGGCCTATACATGTGCCTTCTTGAGCAGCGGGACCTTGCAGGCGCTGCAGGATTTCAGTCCTTCACGGCGTAGTGTGTTGCTAATTGTTTTCTTGGTGACTATGGTCCCAGCATCCTTGAGATCATTAACAAGATCCTCCAGTGTAGTTCTGGGCTGATTCCTCACCGTTCTCATGATCATTGAAACTCCACGAGGTGGATCTTGCATGGAGCACCAGACCGAGGGAGACTGACAGTTATTTTGTGTTTCTTTCATTTGCGAATATTCACTCCAACTTCTGTCATTTTCTCACCAAGCTGCTTGGCGATGGTCTTGTAGCCCATTCAAGACTTGTGCAGGTCTACAAACTTGTACCTGACATCCTTGCAAAACAGATAAGTGATTTGTGTAAAGTGAACCTTGTGCAAGAAATTTATAAAATAATTAATACTTGCGGTACCACACCCGCTGCAGCCTTCTGGAGCAAAACAATCTGGGAAA
Source organism: Pelodytes ibericus (assembly GCA_036172795.1). Lineage (NCBI taxonomy): Eukaryota > Metazoa > Chordata > Amphibia > Anura > Pelodytidae > Pelodytes > Pelodytes ibericus. Next base: position 165,595,647 of record CM069859.1, on the reverse strand, counting down.
ATGATGCCCTTAAATTAAACCTTATTTTATGGCGTCGATATATAGACGATATTTTGATTATCTGGAGAGGAACTGAATCGTCTTTGCAAAAATGTATAGAAAATATTAAACTGTTGGAAGAAAGTATGAATAAGGTCTCCTTATTAGATAGATCAACCCTATTACGAGATAGAGTTAAACCTCCGATTAATGATTTAACCAAGGATAATCTGTTCAGTTTCTCTTTCTCCACACAATACAACTCTCAGGCTAAGGCTATTACAAAGGCATTAGAAAAATTCTGGCCCATTTTAAAAGGTGATCAATATCTTAATGTAATACTTCCTGAGCGTCCTAAAGTAATTTTTAAAAAAGCTAGAAGTTTCAAACAAACTTTTATCTCCCAGTGCTCTACCAAGGATGAATAAAGAGGCTCCCCAACATTTTTTAAGCACCAAACCAAAAGGGTTTTTTAAATGTGGTATGTGCAAAATGTGTAAAGACCAACCGAGACACACGCAAACTTTTACCAGTCATGCTACTGGAAAAACTTATGAAATCAAAGATTTTATTAATTGCAATACAAGTAATGTTGTGTATCTACTACAATGTCCATGTGGCGCCCAATATGTGGGTAGGACTATTCGTCCACTAAAAGAGAGAGTCCTAGAGCATTTGGGAGGTATCCAGAGTGACAATCCTAAACTTACGAAATGTAATGTCCCTAGACACTGTAAACAATGCACACTTTTTTCTTTTGATGCATTTTTATGTCTGGGTATTGATAAAATTATCCCACACTGGAGAGGTGGAAACACAACTCAAATTTTGTCACAAAAAGAAACCAGGTGGATCTATGAACTTAAAACTAGAAGTGGAAAGGGTTTAAATACTGATCTCGACATTATGTCCTTTTATGATGACTAGCGGGTTATATTATATTATATATTTTATATTTTATAGTATTTTATAATATTTTATAATGTTTAATAATCTCCACCATATTTGAATGATTTTTAATCGTGATATCACCTGGTTTCTTATACCTACCTCTGCCTCTGTATGTTCCTTGTATTTATGCATAGTGAGGCCGTTTTAGATGTTCCTCTAGTCCCACTGAATGTATTTACTGTTTGTGTAATATTACCAGTACAAATTGTCTAGTTTTGGCTGTTAAGAATATTAAGAATACCATCATAAGAATATATATGTGAAATTTTCTCTTTTTTATCATTCCGTTTTTTATTCCCTGCATTTTGCTGTTTTAATGATATATTTATTTTTGATATTGCATGCTCGGTGGATGTGTTACTCCCCTAAAACGAATTTGCGGCTTTATTCTCCGTTTTTCGGAGTTACTGTGGACAAAAGGTTGCTCTGGCAACAGAGGACGCTTTACCTCGTCGCATCCGTTTACACGTCAGACAAGTAGGAGTGGCTACTACACGGAAGACGCTTAAAGAAGGGGATTTACTCCGATGCCGGCAGTTCTCTTTTTTCCTCCTGATGAAGCCGTGTCGAGCACGGTGAAACGCGTAGAGGTGACAACCGATCGCGTTCCAGTGCTACATTTCCCATCACCCTTTTGGATGAAAGCTCCGTTGATGTTAATGTCTTCAGGAGCATTTCTATGACTTTTACATCTACTGTCTTGTGAGTTTTTTCAGTGTTAGGGGCCAGTATCTGTTGTATACATACTGGTCCTGCACATGTATATACCTTCTTTCATTGCAGAATACTATTAAAGCTGTTTTTACGGATCTACAAGTTTCACTTGATGTGATTGACACTCACGTACGTTTGTGAGTGCATCCATTTTTACTTTTCTATTACACTGCAACAGTGTGGCATTATTGCACTATTGTATTTTGTTTTATTCAAAGGTACCCATTCTTTCGCGCCCATCTGCTTTTTATCTTTGTTATTACCTGACATCCTTGGACAGCTCTTTGGTCTTGGCCATGGTGGAGAGTTTGGAATCTGATTGATTGCTTCTGTGGATAGGTGTCTTTTATACAGGTAATGATCTGAGTTTAGGGGCACTCCCTTTAAGAATTCCTAATCTCAGCACTTTACCTGTATAAAAGACACCTGGGAGCCTGAAATCTTGCTGATTGATAGGAGATCAAATACCTATTTCACTCATTGACATACAAATCAATGTATAACTTTTTTGACATGCGTTTTTCTGGATTTTTTGTTGTTGTTACTGTTAAAATACACCTACCATTAAAATTATAGACTGATAATTTCTTTGTCAGTTGGCAAACATTCAAAATCAGCAGGGGATCAAATACTTTTTTCCCTCACTGTATACACACACATCTCTCTCTCTCTACAGCACCGACATTGTACCTAAAGGACTTAACACAGCACCATAGAGTATTCACAGTACTTGCTATGGACTTATATTGCACCTAAAGCACTTGGCTTGCACTCAAAGTGCACCCACATGATTCGGCATGCCACAGTGTCACTTTGCCCCACAGAACTAGCACTGCAGAACATGCCACAGTGTCACTTTGCCCCACAAACATGCCACAGCATCACTTTGCTAATTAAAATGAGCCACAGTCAGGTACCAAATAACATGTCATAGTCAGTTTGCATTAACATATGCAACAGACAGTTTGCCCATCAAAATATGCCACAGTTTGTCCATTAAATATACCACATGGTGTCCATTAAAAATGTCACAGATTGGCCATTAAAATATTCCCAAGCCAGTTGCCCATTAAAAAATGTCACAGCCAGTTTGCTCATTAAAATATGCCACAGTTTGCATATTAAAACATGCCACTGTTTGTCAATTAATTTGCCAGGCAGTCCATTAAAAGGACAGTCTAGTCCCCAAACTCCCTTTGGTGCATGTTGAAGATTACTGCTTCTATAGTGCACAGGCTTCTTTCCAGTGTAATTTGATGCAGGCATTCAGCATAAATCACATTTTTAATATTTGACTCAAGCCCTCCACAGTGATTACTCTGTATGTTTACTGCAGGTGTGGCTGCAATGATTATATAGACACTGAACACATAAAGTTTTGTTTCATTTAGTCGCTTCCGGTGCTGCTGCAATAGAATAAATTATGTGGACCATAATAGACTTCTTAGGATCTCTTAACATGAATGAAATTATTCTCATTAGTTCCTGCAGAAAAAAAGGAAATTACTTTTACTCTTTTACTTTACTTTTACTACTTACTAGTGTGGGCAGTCCTGGATTCTTGCAAACTTCTGTATTTTCGAATTTCATCTAGCTGTATGTTTTTTATATTTTAAGCAATACAAAATGTAAAACATGCATTTTAAAGTACTTTGAAAGCACATTAATATGTATTAATATTTTGAAGATGCATTTTGGGCACTAGACAGTCCCTTTAAGATGGCCAGGATGAGACAAGACAGTTATGGAGAGTGTGCTAATAGCTGATTTTTTTGTTTTGCGTACCCAGAAACCTAAAACCACCATGATTAATCAGTGAATAAGAAAGGAGAACCTACAATACTCAAGATTGAACAATGTAAAATTGACTTTTAGTTATAGACTAATATGTCATAGGTTCCTGCAGCAAAAAAGAAGGAAATGTCTTTTACTCAGCTAGTGTGGGCAGTCTTGGTTTCTTGCAAACTGCTGTACTTTCACAATTTTATCTAGCTGTAAGTATTTTATGCAATGCAAGAATATAAAACATGCATTTTGAAGGACTTTGAAAGCACATCAATATGCATTAATATTTGGAAGATGCATTTTGGGCACTAGACCGTCCCTTTAATAGCCACTGTTAGTTTGCCCATTAATATGCCACTGTTTGTTTTCCATTAATATGTCACTGCCAGTTTGCCCATTAAGAGGCCACAGCCAGTTTGCCCATTAATATGACACTGTTAGTTTGCCTAATAATATGCCACTGTTAGTTTGTCCATTAATATGCCACTGTTAGTTTGTCCATTAATATGCCACAGCCAGCAGTGGTGGGCTAAACATTATATGGCAATTATCAATTTTTGGTGGTGCTCTGATATTTCTATGTACTGTGTATAAATCACTTCAGCAGCGCACTCTCTTAACCCCTATGCGGCTGGGATATAGTTAGGCCCCATCCTCTGCAGAGGATGGATGCAAAGTAGATAGCTCCAGTGCCTTTTTTTTTTTTGCTGTTGAGATATTTGTAAAATAGGTGAGTACATTTTTTGCGGGAAGGGTTTTTTTTATTTTTTTTACAGGTGATTCATTCCCCCTAGAGGTGTGTAGGTAGGGTTTAATTTCATTTTAATAACATTTTGGGAGTTGGGACCCTGTTTACTATTATGTTGCCTCCAATGTATGTAACAGGGGGCTGGGAGCGATTTTGTCTGGCTCCCAGTCACATGTATTATTGGGGGGCTACCTGTTCTGGCCCCCCCATGTATATAACAGGGGGGTTGAGAGCTATCTGGGTGGCTCCCAGCCCTGTTTATTATGTGGGGTCAGGGTGACTTGCCATGAGTATAATGGGGGTTATATATATTAATTTTAAAATGTATTTATTTATTTCGTAATTTGGGGCTTTCTAAGTAGCCTGAAATCAAAGGCTATTCGTATCACTGAAGTGGTCCAACGCTGATTTTTTTTTACATAGAATTGATGTCGTGGTTCATATTGTAATTATAGATATGTCTGTATACATAATAAAATATGTGCTATATATTGGGAGTATTTGTGCACATACTCATGAATTTGCAAATGTTTTTTTAAAATAAATATTTTTCTATTTGTGAAAATTACACCAGCTTGTATCAAGTGCAAATATAAATGGACAGAAGAGATATTCACAAAAACACTTGTTTTTATTTGTATGTATATATATATATATAATGGTTTTTTATTTATAGTCGGCTCATACTTTACTAGGGAAGATTAGTACATTAGCATTTGAGAGAGAAATAGGGGTGCAGCAAATGCAGTGCATCCTGGCCTGGTCTATCTAAGAAGGCCTCGGACAGATACTATTTCCTGTTAATCACTTTACTTCATGGCTTCATTGTCCAATATGGATTGAATTTTTCATGTTACTGAGGCCTCCGTGAGTCAGTATTTTACTTATTGTAGCATATTTTGTAGCACTGTTTTTTTTTTTTTATTCTTTTCAGAAACAAAAATCTGCAGTGGTAGAACCGTATAGGCCCAAAATTATTTTTCTACATCAGGACCCTTACTGGTCTTGTTCCACCACTGTGAGCGAGATCTGGTTTGTATTTCTCTTCTTGTTAGATTATTTTTAAGGTCTTATCTACAGGGAAGAACAGATACGTTGACTGTTTACTATAATGATCAACTGCATGTATGTGTGTATACCATATCTAAGCAGACACACACTTGTATAGAAGTACGTACAGTATGTAAAGAACAATCCCTGGTTAACTGCTGTCAGTGTTATTCCTAAAACATGATTATGCTGCATTCTTCAACACTACATGCTCTTGACCTTCCAAAAGAATGTCTTCAGGTCCTCAAACTACTCTTTTATCTTTTATCTGCAGCTTCCAATGAATGCCATTTTGCTATGCCTGAAAATAAAACACATCAGCTTTAATCAGAAACTTGCTGACACAATATCAGCAATGTGTATTATTCCAGTGCAAAAGTGTAACATCAACACCAATGAAACAATTATTTTACAAAATTATTTTTGCCTATATCTTCAGTGTTCAATTATTTTTGTTGTTATAGGATCTCGGTGAGGCATAAGATTGACAGAACAGAACAATTCAGTTGCTAATTATAATAATTGCAAAATAAAAAAAGATCCTCGTTGTAAAAACACATTCAATAGTTATTATTTATAGTTTTATTGTTATTAATTAAAATTACTAGATTTTTTATTTGCTTGTTTTGGTCTTTTACTATAAGACTTTCTACAAATTCCTATGTGTGTTATGGTGTTACATCTGCAAGAGGGGAAATAAAAGAATGTCTTACTATTTTTCTTAATGTATAAAGAGCTTTATTTATATTTAAAGCTATATTTTTATACACAGTAGAACTCTCTTTCATAGAACCATGTTACAATGTGTCAGCTGATGAAAACTATTCCTTCCATCGATTCTGCCCATATTTCTACCAACTGTAAAATAATCAGACCTTATTTGGTCTTTGGTCTTATATAATTTTCAGTATAGACTTATGATTATCCAATGCATGCTTAAACTCCTTCACTGTATTAACCACTACAGCTAGAAAGCTTCTTAATGCATCTACTACTCTCTCACTAAAATAACACTTTCTGATTTTACTTTTAAATATCTGAGCCTCTAATTTCATCTCTGAGCATCTACTTGTCCTCTGCCCTGGTAGTTTTCCTTCTTCAAGTTGTACTTTCTTCCATTACCGCATTATTGTGTTGATCCTTTTTATGTATTTAAATGTTTTTTGCATATCCCCTCTCTCTTAAGCTACACTTGTCAATATCATTTAGCCTTGTGAACAATTAATCATTTTAGTTGGCCTTTTCTCATCTGTTTCTAAGATATCTATATCCCTCTGACTATACCCTCGAACGGTCCTGTTCTATGGGAAATAGTACAGATTGCAATACTGTACTGTGCATGAGCAATATCATTGTCACATTTAAGTAGCGTTGACATTCTCCCTACCAACCTACGTCTCCTCTTAGGGGATACATTTAGCTATGGTTCTAGTTATGGAAGAAATAGGGCTGAGGGACAATTTAAGGGTTAGGAGGAGCATTGTAAACATTGGTTTTATTGTGAACATGCCTCTTTTCCACTTGCATATCATTTCGTTTGTGTGCTTAATCAATGCTCTATTTAGTAGACATGTGCATTCGTTTTCGGACGAATGCATTTTCGGACGAAAATAGCATTTTCGTCCATTCGTCCGAAAAACGAATAACGAAAATTTTAACTAACAAAATCCGAATGAACGAATGGTTAATAAACGAAAAACATTCGTTCATTCGTCCATTCGTCCATTCGTGCTATTGGCATTCTAAACCGAAATAGAGTCGGTTTACAATACCAATAGCATTGTACTACATTCCATAAACCGACATGAATGACTTTCGGTTTATGGAATGCATGTAATGCTATTAGCTTCCTATAAACCGAAATTGAGTTCCCATTCATACGAATAGGTCAATTGACCTATTCGTATGAATGGGGACTCTTTCGGTTTATAGAAAGCCAATAGCAGCATGTATTCTATAAGCCGAAAGTCTTTAAAACAAACGACGTTCGGTTTATAGAATACATGTAATGCTATTGCTGTTCTATAAGCCGAAAGACATTCGGCTTATAGAACAGCAATAGCATTACATGCATTCTATAAACCGAACGTCGTTCGTTTTAAAGACTTTCGGCTTATAGAATACTATTGGCATTCTATAAACCTAACTAGAGTCCCTCCTCATTCATAAGAATTTCTTATGAATGGGGACTCGACTCTAGTTCGGTTTATAGAAAGCCAATAGTATTCTATAAGCCGAAAGTCTTTAAAACGAACGACGTTCGGTTTATAGAATACATGTAATGCTATTGCTAAACTATAAACCGAACGACTTTCGGTTTATAGAATAGCCATAGGATTACATGTAGTACATAAGCCGAAAGTCTATAAACCGAAAGTCGTTCGGTTTATAGGCTGTCGGCATTTAACTATACAGAGACAGAGTCTCCATTCATAAAATTATGAATGGAGACTTTGTCTCCGTGTAGTAAAATGCCGAAAGTCTATAAACCGAACGATCGGTTTATAGACTTTCGGCTTATGTAATACATGTAATCCTATGGCTATTCTATAAACCGAAAGTTCGGTTTATAGAATAGCAATAGGAATACATGTATTCCATAAGCCGACAGCCTATAAACCGAACGTTCGGTTTATAGGCTGTGGGCATTTTACTACACGGAGACAAAGTCTCCATTCATAATTTTATGAATGGAGACTCTGTCTCTGTATAGTTAAATGCCGGCTTTTAACTATACGGAGACAAAGTCTCCATTTATAATTTTATGAATGGAGACTCTGTCTCCGTATAGTTAAATGCCCACAGCCTATAAACCGAACGTTCGGTTTATAGGCTGTGGGCATTTAACTATACGGAGACAAAGTCTCCATTCATAATTTTATGAATGGAGACTCTGTCTCTGTATAGTTAAATGCCGGCTTTTAACTATACGGAGACAAAGTCTCCATTTATAATTTTATGAATGGAGACTCTGTCTCCGTATAGTTAAATGCCCACAGCCTATAAACCGAACGTTCGGTTTATAGGCTGTGGGCATTTAACTATACGGAGACAAAGTCTCCATTCATAATTTTATGAATGGAGACTCTGTCTCCGTATAGTTAAATGCTATTGTATTCTATAAACCGACTCTATTTCGGCTTATAGAATGCAATAGTACTACGAATGGACGAATGAACGAATGATTTTCCTTTATTAACCATTCGTTCATCCGGCTTTAGTTAGCTTAGCATTTTCGTTCTTCGTTTTTCGGGCGAATGGACGAAAATGCAATTTTCGGACGAAAATGCATTCGTCCGAAAACGAATGCACATGTCTAGTATATATTCACATGTAAATTGCTTTTTAAATAAAAAATTATGATATAAAAAAATCTTGTTTTTATTTCCTTTTATGTGACAAAGCTGCCTCTCTCTTTCCCTTGCCCCCAGATTTGTCGCTCTCCCCCCCTTAGTGTTGTCTCTCTCTCACCCTCCCTTTGGCTCCCCCCTCGCTCCCCTTGTGTCTGTCTCTTCCCCCCTTCCCTCCCCTTGTTTCTCTCTGCCCCCCCCCCCCCTTGTTATTCTGTCCCCCCCCTCACCTGTTTCTTGCTCCCTGGTGGCTAGTGGGGGCAGCCGGGGGATGTATGCACTATACATAATAGACGGAAGTGTCGGGCAGCATGGAGGTTGTCTGCACGATTCGTGCAGACATCCCCCAGCTGCCCGATTCTCCCTGGTGGCTAGCGAGGGAGCGGAGGATGTCTGCGCGATGAGCGAGACCTCTCCTGCTGCCGCCCGGCATGACCGCCGGGACTTCTATGATGAAGCTGGGTACTTCCGGCTTCCTCATAAAAGTCCTGGCTGTCGTTCCGGGCGGCAGCAGGGGAGGTCTCGCTCATCGCGCAGACATCCACCGCTGCCTCGCTAGCCACCAGGGAGAATCGGGCAGCTGGGGGATGTCTGCACGAATCGTGCAGACAACCTCCATGCTGCCCGACACTTCCGTCTATTATGTATAGTGCATACATCCCCCGGCTGCCCCCACTAGCCACCAGGGAGCAAGAAACAGGTGAGGGGGGGACAGAATAACAAGGGGGGGGGCAGAGAGAAACAAGGGGAGGGAAGGGGGGAAGAGACAGACACAAGGGGAGCGAGGGGGGAGCCAAAGGGAGGGTGAGAGAGAGACAACACTAAGGGGGGGAGAGCGACAAATCTGGGGGCAAGGGAAAGAGAGAGGCAGCTTTGTCACATAAAAGGAAATAAAAACAAGATTTTATTTATATCATAATTTTTTATTAAAAAAGCAATTTACATGTGAATATATACTAGACATGTGCATTCGTTTTCGGACGAATGCATTTTCGTCCGAAAATTGCATTTTCGTCCATTCGCCCGAAAAAAGAAGAACGAAAATGCTAAGCTAACTAAAGCCGGATGAACGAATGGTTAATAAAGGAAAATCATTCGTTCATTCGTCCATTCGTAGTACTATTGCATTCTATAAGCCGAAATAGAGTCGGTTTATAGAATACAATAGCATTTAACTATACGGAGACAGAGTCTCCATTCATAAAATTATGAATGGAGACTTTGTCTCCGTATAGTTAAATGCCCACAGCCTATAAACCGAACGTTCGGTTTATAGGCTGTGGGCATTTAACTATACGGAGACAGAGTCTCCATTCATAAAATTATAAATGGAGACTTTGTCTCCGTATAGTTAAAAGCCGGTGTTCTGACAAATTTCTGGAGCAAATTCTCCTGCGCAATCGCAGGAGAATTTGCTCACTGCGCATGCGCATAAAGTTACAGCTGATAACTCAGCTGTAACTTTGTGACCACCGTGCATGAGACAGCTGCGCAACCCACCTCCCGCCCCCTCACACCCGCCGCACACCCCTTCTTACCAGATCATCGACCACAGCGATACACAGCGCATGCGCATGCCTATCCAGCCGTTTGGGAATGCGCGCGTCCGTTGTTGTGTTCTTAAGGTGGTAAGTAACACGGGGCGTCGGGACATAAGGGGGCAAGCATCCTGGTGAGGGCTGCCTCATCTTGATGGGATTTGTGATCCTCCTGCTGTATTATTGATGCAGCAGGAGGATCACAAATCCCATCAAGATGAGGCAGCCCTCACCAGGATGCTTGCCCCCTTATGTCCCGACGCCCCATGTTACTTACCACCTTAAGAACACAACAACGGACGCGCACATTCCCAAACGGCTGGATAGGCGTGCGCATGCGCTGTGTATCGCTGTGGTCGATGATCTGGTAAGAAGGGGTGTGCAGGGGGTGTGAGGGGGCGGGAGGTGGGTTGCGCAGCTGGCGCATGCGCGGTGGTCACAAAGTTACAGCTGAGTTATCAGCTGTAACTTTATGCGCATGCGCAGTGAGCAAATTCTCCTGCGATTGCGCAGGAGAATTTGCTCCAGAAATTTGTCAGAACACCGGCATTTAACTATACGGAGACAGAGTCTCCATTCATAAAATTATAAATGGAGACTTTGTCTCCGTATAGTTAAAAGCCGGCATTTAACTATACGGAGACAGAGTCTCCATTCATAAAATTATGAATGGAGACTTTGTCTCCGTGTAGTAAAATGCCCACAGCCTATAAACCGAACGTTCGGTTTATAGGCTGTCGGCTTATGGAATACATGTATTCCTATTGCTATTCTATAAACCGAACGTTCGGTTTATAGAATAGCCATAGGATTACATGTATTATATAAGCCGAAAGTCTATAAACGGATCGTTCGGTTTATAGGCTTTCGGCATTTTACTACACGGAGACAAAGTCTCCATTCATAATTTTATTATTTATTATATACATTATAACATATTATTTATTATATACATGTATTCCATAAGCCGACAGCCTATAAACCGAACGTTCGGTTTATAGGCTGTCGGCATTTTACTACACGGAGACAAAGTCTCCATTCATAATTTTATGAATGGAGACTCTGTCTCCGTGTAGTAAAATGCCGACAGCCTATAAACCGAACGTTCGGTTTATAGGCTGTCGGCTTATGGAATACATGTATTCCTATTGCTATTCTATAAACCGAACGACTTTCGGTTTATAGAATAGCAATAGGAATACATGTATTCCATAAGCCGACAGCCTATAAACCGAACGTTCGGTTTATAGGCTGTCGGCATTTTACTACACGGAGACAGAGTCTCCATTCATAAAATTATGAATGGAGACTTTGTCTCCGTGTAGTAAAATGCCCACAGCCTATAAACCGAACGTTCGGTTTATAGGCTGTCGGCATTTTACTACACGGAGACAAAGTCTCCATTCATAATTTTATGAATGGAGACTCTGTCTCTGTATAGTTAAATGCCGACAGCCTATAAACCGAACGACTTTCGGTTTATAGACTTTCGGCTTATGTAATACATGTAAACCTATGGCTATTCTATAAACCGAAAGTCGTTCGGTTTATAGAATAGCAATAGGATTACATGTATTCCATAAGCCGAAAGTCTATAAACCGAAAGTCGTTCGGTTTATAGACTTTCGGCTTATAGAATACAAGTAATACTATTGCCTTTCTATGAACCGAACGAGAGCCCCATTCATAAGAATTTCTTATGAATGGGGCTCTCGTTCGGTTTATAGAAAGCCAATAGTATTACATTGTATTCTATAAAACGAACGAAAAAAATTAACGAAACGAAAATAATGAACGAATTTCGTCTGAAACGAATGCACTAATGAACGAAATTCGTTTTAGACGAAATAAATAACATTTTCGTCCGAATGGACGAAAACGAAACGAAAATTTTAGTTTTGCACATGTCTACTATTTAGATCTCAGTTGGCAAACACATTTTGCTAACATTCAGAGAGAAACTGATTTGGCTAACTATATGTGAATAGCACAAATTAGTTATGGATGGCTAAGTTGGAATTAAACATTCCACAAAGAAGCTAGCTTCAATGGATAAATTGTAGCATGCTGAGAGTAAAATCTTTCATTTATTGAATCAAATGTATCAAAACAATCCTGGGCTTGTACGTAAAGAAACTCACACACATCAATATCAGGTATGAGACGATTTTAGCATCATACGTGTTTCGTACCAAAAAAGGGATACTTAATCATAGGTTGCACAGTTATAAAGGACAATGACCTTGACAATTGACCAGAGGCGGTAGAGATGATTGCCTAAAAGCACAAAATAACATGTTATTAACCTGTAAACACTGGGCAAGAAATATAATTAAATATTAAATCATCTGAATCATTAAAAACAAGTGTATAACACTCAATCTGTTGCTCCAACATATGTTTATACAGTAGAAAATGGGAGAGGGGGGCAGTTTCCTTCTACAGCAATAGTGTCCAAATCTAAAGATTTCAAAACCTTTGTGCCACACATCCACTTTAGTAGCCTAAAGTATATCCCTTTAAAGATTAAATCAAGTTTACAATATAGTGTATACAGATCTACAGATACAATGCAACAATAGTACATGATATTAGACATAAGACCCAAATTTATATAACGTTAAAATCGTCTAAAATGTATATGACGCTAATAACGTCCCATCCCTGATATTTATGTGTGTGTGTTTATTTTGTACAAGCCCAGGATTGTTGTTATAAGTTTCGATTCAATAAATACAAGATTTTTATTACACCCTCAGTGTGCTATAATTTATCTGTTGAAGATGGCTTCTTTGTGGATAGTTACATTACGTTTATCTGCTCCGGATCCTGCATTAGCTACAAACCGTGAGACTATGCATGTTGTTCTTCTGTTGTAGAAATTTCTCTCTGGTCTTTGAGTTGGTATAAATGTTTGTTATTTGCAGTTCACTCGTCAGTTCACATTGTTCACCACTATTCTTTGTAATAGTAATGAGTCTGTAATGGAACTTGCCAACTGGATTCATATGTAAAATCTCTACCCTTAGTAGCAACTGGTATGTAATATAATTTGGTTTTCCTGAAGTGACAACCAGATTGCATTCACAAATGGTGTTTGTGGATTGATAACTAGTATATATTGTCACATAGTGTTTGTCGAGTGATAATCATTCAGTGATGTTGCTTCGTGTTTGTGCAGTTGTAACCACTCTATATTGTCACTTGGTTTTCCTTCAGAGATAATTAGTCTGTAACATGGCTTCACTTAAATACGTTAGTAACAGATCTACATATAAAATCTTGCTTACAGTAAATACACAAGTTCATAAGGAACATGACACCAAATAAAATTATTATTCTATTTAAAAAAAAAGTGAAATATGAAGTAGGTGATTGTCACTGTCCCTGTCATGAAGTGAATTATGACTGTCTGTGTGACTGGGGTTCTTGGAGGGCCCCAAGGGCCAAATACCTTCCTCTGGACTATGGACCCTGTCTTTGAATATGCTATATTTGGGGGTACATACTTTGGGGGCATCATTGACACCCTGCTTCAACACAGGCTCACTCAGGATGTCAGCCAGGATGTGGACCTTGTGATCCAAGCCTTTGCATTATTCATTGTGTCTCCCCCAGGTTAAGAAATGTTATTTTAGTATATGTTAGTGTTGAATTGTGTACTTATCCAATCAATAGGTGTTTAGTGTCCTGTGAGCCATCTATTGTCTCTCGTAGTCTGGATGTCTGGATCTCAAGATGGCATGTTTATTTTATGTAAAGTTGTACTGTAGCTTATTACCTGTTCTAAGTTAGGTTTTCTATTGTTTGAGGCTTACATGTTATAATTAGTTTCCCCTGTGCCTGCCCACTAGTTGATGTCATGTTTGTGTGTTTATATGTCTGTGCTATTTGATAAATAAAGGTTGTTCATTTTTGCTGTACCTAACTGCTAGTGGTCCTGTCTGCTATTTGGGTACAAAGAGCAAGGCTCCAGGAAGGAATTGCTGGGTGGATGCTGAGTTTGACTCGGGGGGCAGAGGTGCTACCGGTCTTGTGTAGATTTCCTACAACTGGCAGAGGTGCTACCGGTCTTGGGTAGACGTCTCGTTACAGTGATCATAATGGTCACACCCGCTGTTCCCTTGCTCTCATGCTGTATCTGAGACCTGCTTACACATCACCTGCAAAGTTCGGCCCCTTTTTCAACTGATATCCATTTTGTGGGTGAAAATTAAGATCCTCCCCTTTTCACATGGTCATGACACCTGGGTGCACTGTTACTCTGAATCATTGCCCAGCTTCTGTTCATCTACTGTGCATTCTCCAGCCAGATGTTTCAATAATTCTCAATAACACAAAAAAATGAAAGCTAAACTTTGCAGTTTCTGCATTCAAATTGTAATCAAAACGTATTTAATTAATTGTCTAATGCAATATCATCATGGGTGGGAGGGGGGACTGTTGGGTGCAGGTATTTATTTGTATGATAACAACTTATATTAATTTTAATAAAATTTCTGTAAAGTTGATGGACTTAGGTCATTTTTCAACCACAATTACTACTATATTACATGTAAAGTGATTGGCATTTTTAGAATCTGAATCTATTTCACTTAATATTCTTCCAATGGTAGCACTATCATGTGCTCTTTTTGCTATTGTCTCTAATCATTCATACGTATTAGTATTTCTATAATAGTAACTAGTCTGAAGGGTATGATATCCCTTATGTGTTAATCGGTTATGTTCCTGGTGTGGCAGTCACTATGTAAATACACATGATTATCTGGATTGGTGAATATGATGGATTATCATTATACTGCTGAACTGTCCATCTGGAGCAATATATGTAAGATACTATTTGTTTTCTACTAATAAATTTTGTATATTGTTATACTCACTCTATCCTCTGCAATCTTCTTTAAATCCACTACTGGATGATATCGATTGAGGAGGAAGAGATTGATTGAGGAGGAAGAAATTAGTGCTTACAGCAGATGAGCCCTACATACCATGGATGTTTTGTGAGTGCAATAACACACACTTACCACCTTGCCTAACACATTGTGGCTGTACTACTCTATGCCTTTTGTTTTTCTTTTTGCATATGCTTTTTGACATCTGTGACCATCTACGTTCTGCATAATAGCGACCCTTATTTAAGGTAAATATCAGCATTCCTTATTGCCATTTCTTTTGGTGGGGGTTACTGAGCGCACCTACCACCTTTTCTGTATATAATGGATTATCAGACTACTATTAATACTTTTATTTTTATTTTATTTCTTTTTATTTAACTCATATATAACTTTTTTCTTATCCATTCAGATATTATATAGGCTCTTAATAGAATTTGTTCCACATTATACTATGATTTATATATCAATATTTTAAATATGCACATAAGTGTAAAGTTGCTCTCTTAATTATTCATGCATATAATTCTCACCCGTTACCCACTATATTTAGAGAAGTTCCACTTTTTGTTTGAATTAGATTTTTATGAATTTGTAAATGTGTATGTATTTGCACTTCAGGAATATATTTTAGCTTATGAGCACTTTAAATTATGTGATTCATTGTGGTTATAAAATAGCGGATATCCGCTTGATGGGTGTGCCTTGATGAAGTGCCAAGTTTTGGTGCACAGGCAAATCCTGATAACTAGGACAATGCATTATTTGCCATTCCTAGCATGGTAAGTAGATAGGAGCGTTAGATACTTGTTATACCTGAAACCATAAATACATATCTGTAATTGTTTAGTTTTATAATGTTTGTTTGCAGTGTTATACACATTGCATTTACAAAAGGTATGACAAATAGTTGTTGCAGTTTTATGATTGTTGTTACACAAATTTAATGTTTAAGGTATTCTGGATTGAGACATATTTTCTAGTTCACAAACTTGTAAATAATCCACAATACTTGAGAATATCTTAATAGTATACAAAGTTTCATAGCTGTGTAATGCTTATAACATCTTGGAACATTTTACACTAAAACCCTCCCATTGCATGAAGTCATTGTATATTTCAGATAACACCCTGCTTAATATGTACAATACCCCTTATTTTTCACATTGGTTAGTATTCTAAATATTTGGACATGAATGAAACACAGATATTATTTTATGTGCCTTTATATCCTGTGTAAGCCTTGGATCTTTCTGTCTTTTCCTGTTGAACATTGAAGATATGTCTTTTGTCTAGATTATAATCCCACACATAAATTATATACATTAAACAACTGAGAAATATTAACAACCTAATTATTCTTACATACAACAGCCAAATGTATTTAGAGAATACTATTATTCAAATGCCACAATTTTATTTTATTCTTATTATTAATGAGTATTAATTACACCATGGTATATAAGTCTTGTCAGGTTTTGGCATCATTTGTGAAATTTAGCAGGACGTTTCCAGTGGATTGATGGGTAAACGAGCATTAATAATTAGCTGTTTTTACATGTGTCTTTGTCATAATATTTACTTATCTAATGATATTACTTAGAACTATAGAGAGCCTATACAATAACAAAACCCCATCAAGCTATAGACACAAAAATAATTTAAGTATGCTAAAATCCAAAAGACAGTTTCTCTGTGCAGTCAAGCACGTCAGTTAGTGAATAAATAAATTCTTAACAATTAGAACATTTGTGTACAGGTTAACAGTGATAAAAAAATATATACTGTGGGTTTGTTACCAAGGGTAGCTCTAAAACTCCTTGTGGTAAAAAAAATAAATAAACCAGTTATTGTTGTTAAATGTTGCGGAATGCGGAGTGACCAAACCAGACAGAAGAGAATAAGCCGATGATTAACGCCTTAACGCATATGGACGTATAACTATGTCCTGAAAACCATGGACCATGAGGACATTTATATGTGGCCTGAGTTTCACATCCGAAGCAGCCTCTGAGTGTGCCCTTGGTCACAACCAACCCCCCCCCCCCCCCCCCCGCACATACGATCACCGTAAGTACGTCCTGAAAAGCATGGAGGACCATGAGGATGTATATATGTGTCCTGAGTTTTGGATCCGAAGCAGGCTCTGATTGTGCCCTTGGCCACACTCCCCCCCTCCCCCGTGCGCATACGATCACCGTGAATGTGATTGTATGCGTTCAAACACATAGGCAATGAAAGAAGATCACTGCCTCTGTATTAACGGTGTTGCATAATGCTGTGGGTGCCCAGCAGAGAGCGACGGAAGAAGTAAAAAAAAAAAAAACCTCTTCCGTCACTCTGAAACTGTTGCTTGACTGCCCCTAGAGGCAGTCAGCAACATTACAGTTAAAAAAAATACATAAAAGGAAAAAGCTAACCCTAGATCTACTAACCCTAGATCTAGGGTTAGGGTTACAATTAGGGTTAGGGTTAAAATTAGGGTTACAGGTGGGTTAGGGTAAGAATTAGAGTTAGTACAAGGGTTCGATTAAGGGGGTAGATTTAGGGTTAAATTTAGGGTTAAGTTTGGGGTCAAAAGGTCACTGTAGGAGTATTGGTTATTGCCCTATTACTTGAAAAACACCCCGAAAAATTTGGCAACATTGGTATTTCTAAACTCAGGACAAATATTAGAAACTATACAGATGGGGTCCTTTTTACAGTTTGTAATTGTGTAAAAAAAAATCAGGTCAAAGGTTTTTTTTAGCATATTTTCATCATATTTTATATATTTTTTAATTGTAAATTATATCATATGATGAAAATAATAGTATCAAAAGAAATCCCCATCTCTCCTTTAAAAAATGAAATATAATTTGTGTGGGTCTACTGAGCACGGTGAGAGAAATCACAATTCAGCAAACATATGACAAAAATAATGTAATTCTGGTCTTCAAGGCATATCAAATGCAACATAGAACTAAGGCAGGGCTTGACAAAGTTAACTGACTTTTAGGAGCCAGCAAAAAAATCTAGGAGGCAGACAACAGCACATACACACAATCACATGCAGTCTCATACACACACATACACACACACACACACATATACTGTCAGTCACACATACATAAAGAGTCAGTCAAACATACATACAGTCAGTCATACATACACAGTCACACATACATACACATATACAGTCTGTCACACATACATACACATGAGTGAGTGTAAGTCAGTCAGTCACACATACATACACATGAGTGAGTGTGAGTCAGTCAGTCACACATATATACACATATACAGTCACACATACATACACATAGCTACTCAGTCAGTCACACATACATACACATATACAGTTACACACGTATACACATATACAGTCAGTCACACATGCACACACATATTTAGTCAGTCAGTCACATACACAGTCAGTCAATCACACACACACATACACACAGCATACAGTCAGTCACACAGTCACATATCCACCCACATACAGTCACACTTAGTCACTCATACACACATACACAATGTCAGAAATACAAGTGAGTCACAGGCCTAAAGTACTAGAAACTTGACCAGTGACAGTGGTTGCAATGACCAGACTGCCATGCATGGTGTCTCTAGGGGGGATGAGGTTATTTAGTGGTGACTTTTCTTATGCAGAGGGAACCACAGCATAGGGGGCTGCTGTTAATCCTTTCAGTCCTGCACCCATGAGCCTGTGAGGCATTGACTTTACTTAGCGAGCCTGCACTCCCTGGCTCATGACGTCACACACCTGACCCTACTGCACCTAGCTGGTCAGAGTTGACGGGGGAAATAAGGAAGGCAGGTGGGCTTGTGCCTTCATCTGGAACTGCCCACAAGTGCACTGATTGGCTGGCGGGGGTGTGACTGCAGGGAAGGAGGGCATTTTAACTCCACGCTGGTCTTTGCCTCAGTCCACGTTGGACTGTGCACCCGGGCACAAGGACACAATCTGCTCCCTCGCGCACCAGACAATTAAAGTTTTTAACAAAAAAAAGATCCCAGCGATGAGAGCACCATGCGGGGCTCACGCTTCTCGAGAGCCAGGTCTGATTTCCTAGTCGTCATGACGACATGGCGTCCGGGGGTTTGTCGAGCCCTGCACTAAGGGGTTAAGTGCCAGCTGGCACGAAATGCGTAAGGAGGATTTTCTGTGTGTTGTGGCATTCTTGTGTTGTGCCAACCACTTTCTACTTTGGAACGGGTGCTGTTTATATTCTCTGGTGTCTGGTTTGGTCACTCGGCATTCCGTTTCTTCAGTTCAAAAATACACTGTCAGGAGAATATGCAAAAACTGGTGGTATTTTCTAATGGGTCAGCCCAATATGTGCTGATAATGGCACCGAAATGGTGCCTCTGAATTGTGGATGGATTCAAATCACACAAGTACATGTCAAAGCCGAATGCCTGAAATGTACCGAACCGAAGTGGTAGCCTCAAAATATACCATAGCCACCATAATATCGTTTGTGAGCTTTCGCACAAACAGAAAAAGTCCAGAAATACTGGAAATAAACTAAAATTCAACTGAAATAAACTGAACCTCCATAGGAAATAGTCCTAGTTTCAAGAACTTGATACAAAATATTTCTAGAATCAACTTGCAGCCAACCACTGACAAGGAATCTGTGTATAAGATTTGCAGCATGGTTGCTGTTCCTGGAGGGATAAGCCAAATGGCACATTATTTAGCTAAAATATAAAAATGGTCAGAGCTGTGGCAACTGACACTTAATGTGGATAAATGCAAGATTATTCACCTTGGGCGTTAAAACCCAAAACAGAATATAGAAAATTTGAAACAGTCCTAACCTCAACATCTGAGGAAAGCGATTTAGGAGTAATAATTTCAGAGGACTTGAAGGTAGGTAGAAAATGTAATAGAGCAAGCAGAAAGCTTGGTTGCATAGGGAGAGGTATTAGCAATAGAAAGAGGGAAATGCTCATGCCATTGTACAGAGCACTGGTGAGGTCTCACTTGGAGTGTTGTACGCAGTACTGGAGACCATATCTGCAGAAGGATATTGATACTTTG
Source organism: Pelodytes ibericus (assembly GCA_036172795.1). Taxonomy (NCBI): domain Eukaryota; kingdom Metazoa; phylum Chordata; class Amphibia; order Anura; family Pelodytidae; genus Pelodytes; species Pelodytes ibericus. The sequence continues at coordinate 165,575,584 of CM069859.1, read as the reverse complement.
GAGAAAGTTCATGGAAGCAGTGGCGTACCTACCAAATTTTTTTTAAATGTGCGGGCAAACGGGGCAGCCCATTCATTCTTGAGGCCCAAGGCAGCTGCCCCGTGGGCCCCCGCTACCCATGTCAGTACTTACCTCCATGCTGCTGTCTCCGTCCGTGATCCGTGGCTGTGAGGGAAGCGTTGTGCGCTCCCCTCCAGCCGCGAGGATCTATAAAGTTTGTTTAAAAAAAACTTTATTGATCCGCGAGGCTGGAGGGGAGCGTACAACGCTTCCCTCACAGCCACGGACCTGCACGGGGAGACAGCAGCAAGGAGGTAAGTACTGGGGTCTGGGGAAGGGGGGAGGAGGGTGGCAAAACGAGCATACTGAGGGGCAAAATCCTGGCATATTAATTGGCTGTATCCTGGCATAATAATTGGCTGTATCCTGGCATATTACATGGCAATATCCTGGCATATTAATTGGCTGTATCCTGGCATATTAATTGGCAAAATCGTGGCATAATAATTGGCAATATCCTGGCATATAAAGTGGCTATACCCTGGCATATTAAGTGGCTATACCCAGGCATAAAAAGTGGCAATATCCTGGCATATTAATTGGCAATATCTGGCATATTAATTGGCAAAATACTGGCATATTAATTGGCTGTATCCTGGCATAATAATTGGCTGTATCCTGGCATATTACATTAGGTTTTTTTTTGTGTCCAGAAAAGTAATATTACTTTACTGAGAGGGTGGTAGATGAGAGGTTAATACATGAAGCAGTTTAAGCATGCATGGGATAAGCATAAGGCTATCCTTGATATAAGAGAAGGACAGGGACTAATGAAAATATTACTTTACTGAGAGGGTAGTGGATGCATGGGATAGCCTTTCAGCAGAAGTGGTAGAGGTTAATACAGTGAAGGAGTTTAAGCATGCATGGGATAGGTATAAGGCTATCCTATATTTAAGATAAGGCCAGGGATTAATGAAAGTATTACTTTACTGAGAGGGTAGTGGATGTATGGAATAGTCTTCCAGTAGAAGTGGTAGAGGTTAATACAGTGAAGGAGTTTAAGCATGCTTGGGATAAGCATAAGGCTATCCTTGATATAAGAGAAGGACAGGGACTAATGAAAATATTACTTTACTGAGAGGGTAGTGGATACATGGGATAGCCTTTCAGCAGAAGTGGTAGAAGTTAATACAGTGAAGGAGTGTAAGCATATGGCTATTCTAGATATAAGATGAGGCCAGGGATTAATGGAAGTATTACATTCTGAGAGGGTAGTGGATGCATGGAATCGTCTTCCAGCAGAAATGGTAGAGGTTAATACAGTGGAAGTGAGAAACGTTGTATTATTTTACTTTCGTCCATTCGGACGAAAATGTTATTTATTTTGTCTAAAACGAATTTCGTTCATTACTGCATTCGTTTCAGACGAAATTCGTTCATTATTTTCGTTTCGTTTTATTCGTTCATACGAATCAATTGACCTACACATTCCATAAACCGAAAGTCTGTAAACCAAAGTTCGTTCAGTTTATAGACTTTTGGCTTATGGAATACATGTAATGCTATTTGCTTTCTATAAACCGAACTAGAGTCCCCATTCATGGGGACTTCATTCATAAGAATTTCCTATGAATGTGGCACTCGTTCGGTTTACAGAAAGGCAATAGTACTACACATATTCTATAAGCCGAAAGTCTATAAACCGAAGGTCGTTCGGTTTATAGACTTCCGGTTTATAGAATACATAGAATTACATGTAATTCTATGTATTCTATAAACCGAAAGTCTATAAACCGAACGACCTTCGGTTTATAGACTTTCGGCTTATAGAATATGTGTAGTACTTTTGCCTTTCTATAAACCGAACGAGAGCCCCATTCATAGGAAATTAATAGGACTAATAAAAGTACTAAAAAAAAATTGGGCAGACTAGATGGACCGAATGGTTCTTATCTGCCGACACATTCTATGTTTCTATGTTTCTATGCTAATGGGCAGTGGCATCCCGAGGGAGGTGTGGGGGGTTCGGACCGCACCGGGTGACACCTCCAGCAGTGGTGACACCCGTGCTGCCGGTATCCCCCGCAGCGCAGCGCAGTCCTGTACTTTAATTTCTTTCTCTGGCAGCCGCATCCTCTGGATTCGGCCTCCAGAAAAAAAACTCCCTGCGACCGGAACTTCACATCCCCAGACGCCTCCTCCGCGCAGGAGGAAAGACTGCACGGAGGAGGCGTCCGGGGACACGGAGCATCAGTCAGGCGGTAAGTACTGAGGAAGAAAACTAGCACTGTAACCACACAATATTACTGGCATCTGAATGGCACAATTATACAAGCATCTGAATGGCACAATATTACAGGCATTTGAATGCCACAATATTACATTCAACTGAATGGCACAATATTACAGGCATTTGAATGGCACAATATTACTGGCATCTGAATGGCACAATATTACTGGCATTTGAATGGCACAATAATACAGGCATTTGAATGGCACAATATTACTGGTATCTGAATGGCACAATATTACTGGCATTTGAATGGCACAATATTACAGGCATTTGAATGCCACAATATTACTGGCATCTGAATGGCACAATATTACTGGCATTTGAATGGCACAATATTACAGGAATTTAAATGGCACAATAATACAGGCATTTGAATGGCACAATAATACAGGTATCTGAATGGCACAATATTACTGGCATTTGAATGGCACAATATTACAAGCATTTGAATGGCACAATAATACAGGCATTTGAATGGCACAATATTATAGGCATTTGAATGGCACAATAATACAGGCATCTGGTCACGTGATGACGTAGACGTGGTTGGGAGGAGCGTCTGAGGTCGATGGATTCTGTGTAGGAGCAGCATGTGAAATTGTCCGGACCCCTGGAAGAATTACAGCGATAAGAAAGATGGCGAAGAGAGAGAAGCAGGGGCTGAGAGTTAAATCGAAAAGGTAGTGGAAAGAGAAAAGGAAACCAGCGGAGACCCAACCCGAAGCCTGAGTCGGAAGCAGTGGGCTGAGACAGGGGAAGAAATATTATCCAACCGGGGGGGCGGCTTCAGCCCAGCGGATAGGTGATCCATCGGAAGTTCCTGAGCGTGACGCGGAGTGGCGGAGGCTGGTGGGCCATCGAGGCTTCAGCGTTGGCGGGAAGTTAGGAGAAGGAACCCCTGGAGAAAAGTAACTGTGCAGCAGGAGCAAGGAGGAAAAAATCCGGTTGGAGACACACTCAAAACAGGCATAGTATACATCTCTGGTTTGATTGGAGGGGAATGTGTACGTCCTGTAAGTGCTGCATGAACAATATACTTAACGCTTCTGTACACTTTTAACTGTATAGAAAGATAAGCCCAGAAGAGAGATAATACCCTGTAAGACTCAGGCTGAGGGAAGGGGAAGGAAATACAACACTGGTCTTTATATTCTGGGAGTGAAATTATATTGCCACAGAATACTATTGAGTAGAGCATGGCCACTAAAAGGGGGTCCGAAAATGCTACTACCTCCAAAAAAATAAAAACCAAAGAGAAGCGTATCCCTGATATTGGGAAAAAAAGGGAGAGTGGAATTGAAGCCCATTTCCTACCCCAGAATATAATGTTACAGGTCACCCCTGAAGCTATAAATGTTCAAAATACCAGTATGTTAACTACAGGTTTAGAGTCACCTAAACACTTGTTGGATAGCTCCGGGGAAGCAGAGACTAAGAGCATTACTCCGGAATATCTACAAAAGTCCTTGGATATGCAATTTTCATTGATTAAAAAGGAATTTTCCAGCCAGTTCGGGGAATTTAAGGAAGATATGATGAGTTTGGGTGACAGAATAAAAACTAATGAAGATAAAATTGATCATTTGGAGTATAACAGAGAAATGGCAGACGATAAAATAGATAAGTTGTCCCATAAAGTCCAGGACTTGGAATTGAGGATATCCGATATGGAAGATGGGGGCAGGAGAAAAAATATAAGAATTCGGGGGATACCTGAGTCTATCACTCAAGAGAAATTAGTGGAGTACCTTCTGGATTTATTTTTGAATATGGGCTTAAAAGAATTGGGAGAAAAAGACATTGAAAGGGCCCACCGATGCAGAAAACCAGTGGAGATAGCAGACACTTACCCCAGAGACACTATTGTTAGACTGGCATTCTTTGGTACTAAAAGGAAAATTATTTCTGCTGCTAAAACTTTAAATGTAAAGGAGGGGAAATTCGAGAATCTGTCTTTTTTTCAGGATCTATCATTTTTCACACGTCAAGCTAGGAAATCCTTTAGACCGGCAGTGGAGATCCTGAGACAGAGACAGATTAAATATTGGTGGGGTTTCCCAGTGAAGCTTTGTTTTGCCTTTCAGGGGAGAGACATGTCCTTCAATAAAAATAAAGGGGCTCAGGATTGGCTAGAGCAACATGTGGAGAAGGAGTAGAGGAGTTGAGAAAAAAGGCCTTAACGCTGGATACAAGGGGGCGAAGTTAGTGTATAGGGGCGGAGGTTCGTAAGGTGGGGGGTTTTTTTTTGGGTTTTTTTTGTTTGTATATATATTTACGTTATAGTGGAAAGTCAAATGAGTAAGGAGAAGTGAGATGCTGGCAGGGAGTCTATTAGAAATACAATTTAGGTGGTATTGTAATAAGAAGGATGGATAAATATAACAAGCACGGAGAGCTATATAAGGAAGTTAGGATTTATTTTATTTTTTTTCTTCACAATATGTGTTAATTCACAACCACGTTATATCGGACTATTAGATGAGAAAGGAGCAACGAGAGGGATAATCGGGTTTTTCATTTGTAACATAATCAAGGTGGAATGGAAGTAAGAAGGATTTAAATTGCACGATCAGGGAAATTTACACAATTAGGTCAGGAGTTTCACTAGGAGTATTTAATTGGAAAGTTCTGTCACATTTTTAAAGGATATGTTCTCACACGTGGTTTTTTTTTTTTTTTTTCTTCCTCTCTCTTTCCCTTCTCGCGGGGGGGGGGGGGGAAGGGAAGGTATTTTTGGGGAAACTATATCAGGTTTACACAATTATAAATAGTTTAATGGAGAAGAGGCACTTATTAGTAAGAATAAGGTAGAACATAAAGTTGAGAAACGCCTGGGAAGATTATGCACAGGAGAAATGGGACGAGGGGGGGGGATAAACGGGAAGAGGGGGGGTGTGGGGGAGGTAGGGTTTTTTTTTTCTCATGGGTTTGGGGGCCCCGCTCCTCTTTTTTACTATGAGCCCTAGTGGTATGGGGAAGGGAAAGTAGAGATTAAATTAAAGAATGAATTCACAGATCCATCGACCTCGATCTATGGTTTACCTAGGGATACTTGAAAGGTGAACCAGGGAAATGAGGAGGTGTAAGAAGACGAAGTATGTTGTGTTTATTCGTCAGGATATGTATGTTGTTATATGTGATGTAATTTTTGTTGACTTGGTGGAGACGACTGGAGCAGGGGGGGACGGGAGGAGGGGGAGGGAGATTGGGTTGGTAGAGGGAAAGCGGATAAAAATAAATTATGAGTGACCATGTTTGATAAATTCCTGTCTTTAAATGTACAAGGGATGAATTTACCTCAAAAAAGGATAACCCTTATAGAATTCCTGTCCAAACAAAAGATAGATGTAGCCATGTTACAGGAAACCCACTGGAATATAGATTTTGCTAGAAAGCTGTCATTTGGTAAATATCCCCATATAGAATTTGCGTCCTTGCCCTCTCAGAAGAAAAGAGGAGTGGCTATGCTGTTCTCAGGAAAGCTCAAATATGAGTTGATACATAAAATACAAGATCCAGAGGGCCGGTTTTTATTTGTAACCTGCAAACTAAACGATAAAATGTATACATTTATAAATGTATATGCCCCTAACAAAAGACAGGTAGGTTTCCTGAATGGGCTCATGCAGAAGGTGCATGACCTCATTCAGGGAACATTGATTATGGCTGGGGATTTTAACTGTATTCCGAATGTGGAGTGGGATAAAAAAGTAATTAAGGGAGTACAGATTGATAAATCAATTATTAGTATGGCTGGCGCTCTTGATAAATTTATGGGTAGATATAAACTATATGACCTATGGAGATCCTTACATCCCGAGGAGAGGGACTATACGTTTTACTCTTATAGGTATAAATCCTATTCTAGAATAGATCTCTGCTTGGTCCAGCCTCAAATGATAAGTTTATGTAAAAAAATAGACATCCTAGAAATAGCCTGGTCAGACCACGCTGCACTAATAGGCGAACTAAGTGAGGAAGGAAAATACATTAGACCCACCTGGAGAATAAATGAACATCTTTTGAGCGATGATATATATATATATATAAAGGATCTCGCAAATATTTCAGAATTATATTTTAAAGAGAATAAATCAGACGACATCTCAATGGCCAATGTCTGGTGCGCATATAAATGTGTAGCAAGAGGGAACCTGATCAGTAGACAAGCATATATAAATAAAGAACAAAAAGCCAACCTACCTGAACTTTATGTTAAACTTCAAAATATAACTAGGAAAAATAAACAGTTGGCCCATCCTAATCTTGAAAACGAGATTAAACTGATTCAGAAGGAAATAAATGACAAACTGATGGAAAGAGCAAATAGGACTCTAACCCGTATGAAACAGAAATGGTACTATATGGGTAATAAACCAGAGAAGCTACTATCTAAACAACTCCAGGGTCTAAACCTTAAATCTAGAGTTTCCAAGATTATAAATGGTACTAAACTGGCAGTCTCTCCTAAACAAATTGGAGCCGCGTTTGATTCATTTTATTCAGCCCTATACACTATACCTGACAGGGGGATATCTAGAGGACAGATAAAGGAATACATTAAGAGCTCAAACTTGCAAAAACTTGCTACCCTCCAGAGCTCCTCCTTGGATATACCGATAAAAGAATCTGAAGTCAGGAACGTAATTAAACATCTGAAAAACAATAAAGCTCCAGGGCCAGATGGGTTCTCCGGAACTTTCTATAAAAAACTAGCAGGTGTATTGACCCCCCAACTGACAAATTTTTTTAATGAGATTATGGTAAATAGATGCTTCCCAGAAGAGTCCATGCAGGCAGCAATACTACCTATTCCTAAACCAGGGAAAGACCATGCCAATATTATAAATTATCGCCCAATATCCTTAATCAATGCAGACACTAAAATTTATGCTGCCATATTGGCATATAGACTAAAAAGTTGCATTGGAGAGTTAATTCATAAAGACCAAGTGGGCTTTATACAAGATAGATTGGCTGGGGATAATACCAGGAAAATCCTAGACCTTGTTGAATGGGCTAATTCCTCTGGTGAACCTATGCTGGCCCTGTCATTAGACGCGGAGAAAGCATTTGACAGGGTCAGCTGGGTTTTTCTAGAGGAAACCCGTATGGCAATGGGCATTGGGTCAGGCATGTTGGATGCAATTATGGCCCTATACATAAACCCTACGGCTAAGGTGATTGGCCAGAATATTGAGTCCAACTGGTTCCGGATTCAGAATGGAACAAGGCAAGGATGCCCACTGGCCCCCCTGCTTTATATAATCTCTTTAGAACCTTTAGCAAATATTATTAGGCAAAGCAGTGAGATAAAAGGTATTATGGTTGGGTCAGTGGAGTATAAAACCTCAATGTACGCAGACGACGTTCTGCTCACTCTGAGGGATCCAGAAAACTCCATCCCGGGGCTGCTTAGAGTGATTGATAAATATGGGTTAATGTCAAATTATAAGCTGAACTTAGAAAAATCACAGGCTATGTGCATTGCGATGCAGGAGGACTTACAACAAAAACTCAAAAAAAAAATACTCATTTAACTGGTCGGTAGAAGGGATAGAGTATTTAGGCCTGTTGATCCCACCCGATGGTAAAAACTCCTTAGAACTGAATTGTAATAGAGTTTGTAGAGAGATGGAAATTAATTTTAATAAGTGGAGGCCTCTCACAATCTCGTGGATGGGGCGAATAAATACAATTAGGGCATACGTTATCCCTAAATGGCTATATGTCTTCAGGATGATACCAGGCACGCTAAAATTGGAACAAATCAAAAAAATACAAAAAAAGCTAATGGAGTTCATTTGGATGGGGAAAAGACCAAGGGTTAGTAACAACTTATTATATATGGATACAAACAAGGGAGGACTAGGAATGCCGGCAATGAGAGAGCTTTGGGAGGCCAGTATGTTAATGCATGTCAACCAAATACAAGTGATTACTAATAGGGGAAAGGATTGGTGGCAAATTGAGACAAAGATATCAGATCTGAATAATTTGGAATGCATACTATGGCTAAACGGCCTCAGAAAACGAGATATGGGTGGGAAAATCGCAGGCAAGACTCTTGCGTCTTTGATGGACTTTTGGGGAAAGTTTAAAAAAAGATGTGGGCTGGATAATAAGCTTCTTCCTTCTGCACCTATTGAATCCTTGGGACTCAACATAGTAGATCTTGATATAACAAATTGGAGGCAAGCAGGAATAAATAGAATTGCGGATTTAGAATCAGTAAATAAAACAGTAGATTTTAACATCCTAAGAAATAAATATAATCTCCTGTCTGGGGATCTGTTTAAATTCCTGAGAATTAAGCATTTCGCTCAGGATGGGATTTATAGAGACAAGGGACATGAGGATGAACCGCTTATAATAGATTTATTTGACAACACTTCCAAGAAAAAGATACTGAGGGAATGTACTAGGGCTATAAGACAGTTATATTTAAAACCAACACCCGCGGTGTGGGGAAGTTGGGAAAAGGACCTAAACCCTAACAAGAGTCCAGTAAGAATATACGAGGATAGTTGGTATAAAGCCTGGAACCAAGTAAGGAAACACACACATTGTCTAAACCTACAAGAAACCTATTTCAAAGTAGCCAATAGATGGTATTTGACCCCGGTTAGGCTCAAAAAGATAAATTTAAATCAAGAAGATATATGCTGGAGATGTGGGAAGGACAGAGGGACTCTGTTGCATATGTTCTGGGAATGTGAAAACCTACGGGATTGTTGGAGGGAAGCCTTTTCAGCGATCTCGGCGGTATGTAGCAGAAGGGTGGAGGATACCCCTAGGAGAGCACTACTTCACCAGAATTTGGGGAAAATTGATAAGGTTCATGTTCCTTTGGTTACTCAAATCCTTATAGCAGTAAAAATTGTCATAGCAAGAAGATGGAATAAAGGCGGAAATATCCACTGGGCCGTGGTAAAGAACCAAATAAACTTACATTGTATTATGGAAAAGGGGTATTTTCTGAACAGGGGGGAATTGGAGAGGTATAAAAAAACTTGGGAAAAATGGTCAAATTGATAAGCATCCTGAAGTAATTGCTTGGAACTGCCCGCCGCCCTCCCCTCCCCCTGCTCCAGTCCCGTTGACGCAGAGATAAGTTTGGGGGTTGCCAGACGTCTCCACAAATTTATGTCTATAAATGTTTGTCCCGAATTTGTGACTGATTGTAGTTGGCTGAATGTCCTATTTATATGTTTATATATGTAGAAGTATTATCATGCATACTATGAGATACCGAATGATACGTTCTGTATACTTACCTATAGATTTTATAATACTTTTGTATTTGAAAATTTGAAAAAGAAAGTTAAAAAGAAAAAAAAAATACAGGCATCTGAATGGCACAATATTACAGGCATATGAATGGCACAATATTACTGGCATCTAAATGGCACAATAATACAGGCATCTGAATAGCACAATATTGCAGGCATTTGAATGGCACAATAATACAGGCATCTGAATGGCACAATATTACAGGCATTTGAATGGCACAATAATATAGGCATCTGAATGGCACAATATTACAGGCATTTGAATGGCACAATATTACAGGCTTTTGAATGGCACAATATTACAGGCATTTGAATGGCACAATATTATAGGCATTTGAATGGCACAATAATACAGGCATCTGAATGGCACAATATTACTGGCATCTGAATGGCACAATATTACTGGCATCTGAATGGCACAATAATACAGGCATCTGAATGGCACAATATTGCAGGCATTTGAATGGCACAATAATACAGGCATCTGAATGGCACAATATTACAGGCATTTGAATGGCACAATATTACTGGTATCTGAATAGCACAATAATACATGCATTTGAATGGCACAATAATACAGGCATCTGAATGGCACAATTTTACAGGCATTTGAATGGCACAATATTACAGGCAACTGAATGGCACAATATTACTTGAATCTGAATGGCACAATAATATAGACATTTGAATGCCACAATATTACTGGTATCTGAATGGCACAATAATACAGGCATCTCAATGGCACAATAATAATGGCATCTGAATGGCACAATAATTATGGCATTTGAATGGCACAATATTACTGGTATCTGGATGGAACAATATTACTGGCATCTGAATGGCACAATATTATTGGCATCTGAATGGCACAGTAATACAGGCATCTGAATGGCACAATATTACTGGTATCTGAATGGCACAATATTACTGGCATCCGAATGGCACAATATTACTGGCATTTGAATGGCACAATATTACTGATATCTGATTGGCACAATAATTATGGCATCTGAATGGCACAATAATAATGGCATCTGAATGGCACAATAATTATGGCATTTGAATGGCACAATATTACTGGTATCTGAATGGCACAATATTACTGGCATCTGAATGGCACAATATTATTGGCATCTGAATGGCACAATAATACAGGCATCTAAATGGCACAATATTACTGTCATCTTAATGGCACAATATTCCTGGCATCTTGATGGCACAATATTACTGACATCTTGATGGGCAAATTGGCTGGGGCATCTTAATGGCACAATATTACTGATACCTTAATGGCACAATCTTACTAGCATCTGAATGGCACAATATTACTGTCATATTAGGCAAATTGTCTGGCTTATTAACAGCAAAATAATACTGGCATATTATTACTGTGTGTGACATTATTTGTGGGGCTTCTGTATGTGGCATATTTATTGGACCATCTGACTGGCATTACTAAGGAATCTGTTTGGCATGGTATTGGAGGAAATCCAGGGGGGTGACACCATGAGTTACTGCACCGGGTGACACCAACCCTAATGACGCCTCTTCTAAGGGGAAAAGTGAAGACATGACCAGGAGAAGAGTGAATATGTGGCCAAGTGGGAGACACACAACCAGCAGGTAAGCAGTGAATACAACTTTCTCAAGATCCCTGTAGGAGGTGAATTGAATGCTAGTAAGATCACCAGTCACAGACATCATTTACATGGGAAGTCCTGTGCATGATATGATAGGTACATTGTATGTTTTTTCAAATAGTTAGATAGTAGATTATATTATATTATCTACTTCCATTGAGGTGCCTGGCTATCAGCAGTGCCATGATCTCAGGACACGTCTGTTAGTCATCTACAACAGCACACATATCATATTTCTATATTCCTTATTATTACACAGGTGATGGTCTGTGATTGTGAAGAACAGTGTCTATTGATATAAACAACTATATTCATATTTAAAGTTAAGGAATAATGACAACACAGTTAATATTGTTATAACATAACAACACGACAACATAATATAAATTTATGTTTTTTATTTATTTGGAGTTTGGCCATTTACAAACATAAGATGGCTACTCTCTAGCTTTGTGCATGTTAAATACCAGGCCAAGAGTTCCAACGTCATATAATTAATATATTGTAATAACAAATTGTATGAGTATCTACTTATCTCATCATCACTAAATATTTAGGATGAAAATATCGTCTGGCACAACTGGTGCAAATTCACTTTCAATCATTGTTCAGGACATTGGAATACAAAGATATGTTTGATTGAATTCTCTGAAGCAATTAATTGAGACCAGCATTTCTCTCTATTGACTACTTTTTGGCTTGCTGTGGCTGTACCTGGCAACATTCCTGTGGCACTATAAACAATTAAACAGGGATGTAAAGCAATACAAATGAAAATGCATGCAGAAAGTCGAATGCTCTGTGACCTTTATTATAATTAGTACAGAAAGGAAAACAAGCTCATGAATTTATAAATAGGTTTTTAGACATAAATGCTCAGAAACCTATATTCTGATGGCAGATCAGATTCATTTTTCCATGTATATTTTTACAGTTTCCTGCTTAGGGCATCAGCATATCGATAGACTTAAACACAAGGTTTTGCTATGGAAGCCACTACTTATTTCATTTCAGAAAAAGAGGAAATCAAATTAAAATGCCAGTAGTTTCGCAATGTTTAAGTTTTTTAAATATATTTTGTTTTTTAATATGAATCTGGTATTTTCTCCTTGTGGAAGGAAATAGATATATTTAACGTCGCCACCTTTTCTTCAAAAAAATATTGCGCTATTACCTCCATAGACTTGGACTTAACATTGACCTCAAGCCAATTTTGTTTCGGCCTGCTGGTAAAATACCGGCTGGTGTCAACCCTGTATTTGTTTACAAATAACAGTATAGACATTAGCATTATATATACATAATATTTAAACAGAGATGGTTCCCCAACGAACTAAAAGGAATTAAAATTTTAATGACAAAGTAGCTGAGTTGGAAAAATTCTCCCATTCAGCTGCATTGGAGAATTTTTCCAACTCAGCTACATTGACCTAAAGTTTGAAATTCCTGTCTAAATCCCTTGGAATTCTCTCTTTCTTGTAAAGACGCTTATATCAATTGCCCACGTTCAGTTCAATAATATCAAGCATAGTTATCCAGAACGCTTTATGTTGAAGAAGTAATTTAGTCCTATCATCCTCTTGGCAGCGAAGGAATGTGATCAGTTGGCAAGGTCTGCAAAGGTCCATAGATTTCAGTAATTTGTCTACCACAAAGTCCAGATATCCATCATCAACAATGTTGGAGCCTAACTCTGATCTGTAGTGTAGGTAATCCTGTGCCGCACAGTATATTGCTTATGTTAATGAGGATGGGAAAAACTTGCTCAAGGTCAGGTTACCTCACCTAAAACTGTTATTTTTGGTGGGAAAATGCAAATGTTAGTCAGTCAATTGTCTTTGCAATCAAGCAATGCAGCATAGATGAACGTGTTGAATGTTCATTAATTTGCTTGTTTACTAAAGCTGACAGGTTTGTTTGTCATTTGGCCATTTATACAGTATTCATTGAAGTTACCATATTAGTTTTATTCTGGGCTTTCAAAATTCCAAGAAAAGGAGAAAAATTATTTATACATTGCGTTAGTAGATTTGCAATTAAATGCATAAATTAAAAGAAAGACATGTTATAAATGTGTGGTGTCACCTGTCTATGATATCACCTGTGGCTTTATATGCAAATTACACATTTTCTATTGAAAAAAAAGTTAATTTGCATATCACGCCACAGATAATGTCATTAGAGACACCACATAAACATGTAAAGCACATTTGTGTTTTAGTTTATGCATTTGCTTGTGATTCTGCTAACACAATGTACAGATTATTTTTGATATTTTTAATTCACAACATTCACAGTAAAAATAACCTTTAAGTGATGGAGACTCTTTGGAGGTCTGTGCTCTAAGCTGGGATGTAAAAACATAGGAATAAATGCTGACCAAAGCAAACAGGGATGAGAGTTTTGCTCTGTATAACTTCTTGAGAGCCACTATTTGTATTTATTCATGAAATTGTTCTGTACAATTGATAGAAATACGCATAACTGGGATCATAAGTTTAATATAGGATCATAATAGAGCTATGTAACCAATGGGTACTTCATGGTGAGTGGGGTAGGACAATGAACTTTAAAAGTCACCAGACATCATACTCCCCAATCGTCCCTCTTTAACCATTACCTTAAAAGTCACAATCAGACATGTATCCTGTGGTCATGATTTCACTCTCCATTGTTGGAGACTCAAGTTAATGAACATTGTGTGTGTAGAGGTTTGACACTCCCTCCCCAAACCACGGCTTCTGGACATCCCACGTTGTTAGTGGGGCATCTTGGGAGGAATGCAGATCTCATAGTATATGAGGCCTGCTGGGAGTATCAGACATGGCTATGCTACCAACAGACCAGACTAGGTAAGCCCCCAATGCCATTTGAGGCAAAGTAGAGTGGGTTCAGCAGTAACCTCATCCACTTTGGTAAACTGTTATCACACCAACTCTGAGCACTTTTTACCTATGCAGTGTACACAAACAGGTCCATTCATTAAACGGTGAACTGTTAAGATAATTGCAAAATTTAAGTATTAAAAGTTGAGTTTGGTCTTCACCCCAGCTCACTATTTTATGTATAGACACCAAAACGAGTTTAAAAATAATGACATAGTTAATTAATTTTGGGGGAAGAATAGGAAAATAGTATATTTTTGTTTGAACATCTGATATATAAATAAAGATGTGTTTTCAGGTGCTAAGCACCAGTTGCCATTCTCATGCATATGGAAAACATTGTGCATCTGCTCCCAAAATGATCACTTAGTGAACCTTAACCAAAGTCTTTGAAATGTCCTGTCCAATTCGCATTGGCTTATAAATTATTCTCTTACCTAGTCTAATTCCCTATGTTTTTATTAATATCTAGAAGGAATAATGTATCCCTTTGTCTGATGCCACTATTATAATCTTTATTGATAATAGATTCTTTCCGATATTATAAAATCAAATATATTCCAACCTAAATGGAATCTCTGTGCCTTATCAAATGTTCCATAAAATATGCTAACCTACATTATTAGATTTGTTTTTTATATCTATTTAAATTTCTTTTACATAGCTTTTGCAACCCAACCACGGCAGTTTTAGGTACAATTGAAGTTACAGCCACCATGTTTTATTCATAGCTATTGCGCATAATCCCCATCAGAAGCTGGCTCCAAACGTTTTCAACACCTCGGACAATGTAGGTGACATTATGATTTATTTAAATTTGGATAAATATGTCACTTTGATAAGAAGCCCCATGAGAGCAGACCTGGGGGACCATGAACTGATGTATTCTTCAAGGAATGAAGAACAGATTTCTGTGGGAGTCTGGCTGTCTCTCTGCTCAAATCTTTTAATGTATTTGACCAATCTGTTGCATAATACCTTCTTATCTTGACTTATTGTGATTCTATCCTGTCTGAAAACACGTTCTTTAAAGTGTATGATTGAAAAACACATGAAAAGTTTTCATTTTAATACATAGAGTATAATTTATGTAATGCTATGTATAGATAATCCAAGTAGTCCTGTAAAGGCTCTCTTAGGTACCGATTATTTAAAGGGGCAGTTTTACCTACAGTGTCCAAAAAATATTTTTAGATAAATACTGCATTGTTTTATAATTGTTTTCCCTATGCTTATCCCATCTCCTAAAATTGGCAAAAAAGTATAATAGTTTTACTGTTGCTATAGCAAACATAATGGAGGTTGCTGACCTGAAAAGCCCCTCTGCATTATTTGTAATGTAGAACTATAGGATAACTATTTTAAAGAAAAAATAAGAGTATACACATATATTAAACACATGCACAACATACAGAAAATAAGCTAGGTTGAAAAGCCCGTTTAAGTTCCTGTGTCCACTGCTGACATCCTGTACTGTAATCTGGAGAACTGTCAAATCAGTGGCATATCTTCTTTTACAAGTAGACCTGAAGTCTGCAGCCACAGAGTCAGACTTAGCTGCCTATCTTATCTGACATCACCAGTCTCTAATGCAGGCTGTCACCAAAAAAAAAAACCCCAACTAAATAATATAAAGCCTTTACTTAGTGTCTTCTTGGGCCATCTGCAATGCACAAAAAAAGTTCTTGGTGTGTTATGTAAAACAAATATTTGTGATTATTTTTTTTTTTGTTTTAATTATATTGGTAATTTCATTGCTAAATGTGGCTACTATCTGCAATGTCGCCAGTGCTTGTTGGATAAGCAACATAGGATTAAAGTTAATCCATAAAGCTTGTTGTTTTTGCTGTTTCCTCTTTACTTATCTAAAAAAAGATAAAATGTTATCTTTTCTTTGCAACTTTTATTTTAGAAAGCATCCTATTAGTTTTAATGCTCCCATTTAGGAGCTGACTCACACCATCTGCTATGGAATCCTGTGACAAAGTAGACATAAGGGTCTACTCAATAAAGAGAGAACAGAGATGGGAAACTCAAACTTGGGGCCAATGTAGCCGAGTTGGAAAAATTCTCCAGTGAAGCTGAATGCAAGAATTTTTACAACTCAACTACTTTGGCCTTAAGTTTGAAATGTCTCAATTCCCTCTATACTGAGTAGACCCTAAAGAGATCTATTCCTATTCCCCGTCAATCTTATGTCCATCGAGGTACAAAAACATATGGAGGCGTGATCAAAAATGTATTTTAACATGTTCGTTGCACTACTGTTTTCATTGTATCAGGGCATGGAACTTCAACCAGTCAAGGAGAGCACCTCTGTGTGAAGATATTTGTGGGTGGAGGGTCATAAGCTCTACCCAATTCCTGCCAGCATTTTAGGGCTGGACACTTTTTCTGAAGGCTTGCTATTTCACTCTGCTATGTATGCCTATTATCGAAGTAAAACCCACCTTCCTTAACCAGGAAGCTCCTCATACCTGCTTCCAAGGGAAAAGCAAGCAGGAGGTCACTGTACCACCAGCAGGTGTTTTCATCCAGTCAGTATTTTAGTGGTAGTCTAAGTTGGCTTGAGATCAATTCGGTGTGTTTGACCATCCCGAATTCCCTTGAGTTCTATCTCTGTCTCCAAAAGCAGGACAGAGAGTAGAGCACAATGGGACAGCCTCCAAAAATCGTGCCAAGCAGGATAGTTGGGATGCATGTTATAGCAGGGCCAGTGCTTGTTCCAGGTGTACTGTGTGTTAATAACAAGTTAATGTGCTCTACAGCAATTCACTTTCTTCATCCTAGCATCATAAACCACACTTAACTATTTTCCCAGTGATATCATAGTCCTCATTCTCCTTTTCCCCTTGTTTCACAGTCCTTACTCTCCATTGTCCACTAGTATTACCATATTACTGTGCTTTTTATTGTTTGTTGTGGTACACTCATACCCACAACACATTACTGCAGTTTTACTTATGTGTAATATGCAGCATCTATGAGTTGTGCAGCTGTGAATAAAATAGGTACCATCTATTCAAAGTAACTCCCATCAGCATACATTTAGCCAGATATTGAAAGTGGTACAGTATAGATATTATCAGTATATTGTTGACCAGAAACCAAGGGTGGCACAGGATTGTGCCTATTACACAAATGTGGTAAAGGATAACACCCATCAATATAAATGTATCCAAACCAAGATGCAGTGCAGGAAAACTGCCTTCAGTATACAGTAAGCCAGACACAGATGTGGAACAGGACAGCTGACATCAACATACACAATTGTAGCACAATATATCTCCCATCAGTACGTTGGACATAGATAATGGTACAGTATAGCATGATAGCCAGACACAGACTGTGCTATGGTACCAGTATATAGTTAGATAATTACTATTCATATTAGGTTTAACCAGACAAAAATCTCCCATTATCCTGGCTAAGAAGCTTTTTATACTGGTACCTTCATGTCATGGGAAGTGCAGTCAACAGCTGATGAAGTTCCCATGATGTTTAATCAGCCAAAGATATCCATTGATGCTGCTTAAACATCATCAGGCTTTTTAAAGAATGAATGCAAACCCTACTCCCTGGTCTCTAACCTACTGGGGGCCTCATCACTGGTAGTCTGTTGAACTCCCTGATTCTCTTCTCTCACAGAATTTTAGGACCCTGTTGCTTTTCTCACTATAAAATCACAGGATCCTAAACTTCCATGCCAAAGCTGGTGAGCTATTTAGTCTCTAGTGGTTATCATTCAGAGATAGACATAATAAGAACATGTGGCCACCATTGCATCATAGTACTCCAGTACTGGTGGATCCTACACTGGACGCTATATGTAGAGCACCCTTTTGCTACACCCAAAAGCTGGTCATGTTCAAATATTCATTCAAAAACAAGGGAATTATTGCACTTTTTTATTGCATCCAGTGTAGAACCCACCAATATTGGAGGCCTTTGACACAGTGGTTGGCTAAGCATGATATGGCCATATGATGCTACTAAATCTAAATTTTCGTCATCTGGGACAAGTGCTTTTTTAAGTATCTTTAAGAGAAATTAGCAATTTTTTGATATTTATATATACTGTGGAAAAGACAGGCCTGACAAGGAGCAAGCCTGCATTGTGCAAACCTACTGTGACACACATTTTCCCGGAAAGGATAAATTAAGGCCAAAATTAAACACTTTGAGAGGTGCCGGATCAATGTGTGGATTGGACAAAAGGAAAAACATGAATTAGGAACATATGCAGCTCTGATTGTATGTATATATATATATATATATATATATATATAATTGAATCATCACAGAACATGCAACGGTGCACACATTGTTTACCTACAGAGGTGGTGCCAACAGATAAGCCAATTAAAACTTTCCCACCTGTATTCTATACTGTCCTAAAATACTTGGCTTTAATACCAGTTGGATGGCATAGAGCATCCATTGTGCGAAAGTTAAAAGCAGCCCCTCACAATGAGCTTTGCAGGTGGACTGCAGCAGGAAACCCTCTGTGAGATGCCATACCTGCCATAAATTCTGCGCACATGATTGAACATTCAGAATTGTGCATGCACAGCACCTCCGCTAATAAAAATAAGCACTCTCAGAGCAATTACACAACATCTATGGTGAGTACATAGTGTTCTATTCATTAAAAACTTAACTGTAGTGAATGAAGGTTTCCAACTCAGCTATTCATGCTGAATTTTTGAAGTTCATCCTGGTAGGGACCATGGATCAATGGTGCTTAACATGGGATAGGAAAAGGGTTGAACTTGATGGACGCAAGTCTTTTTTCACCCTAAATTACTATGTAACTATGATTAGGAGAGCCAGGACACTCAGAAACCATAAATGATAACATAAATCTGGGATATCGTAAATGTTGCCTGCTAATTTTTCCTTAAAATAAATAATTCTGTAAAGTCAATAATATTGACCAAGAGTACTGATATTTAGTGCCACAGAAAGAGTGTTTTCCGTTTAGGCACATCCAATGCAAACAATCATCTGTCAACAAACAGTTTGTCATCTGTCACTTAAACCTGGCTTTTACTGTTAATATAGAGAGTAAACAAATATCAAAATTGATCTATAAAGTGTAATAACAGAATGGTGTTTTATTGCATCAATTGTAAAAGCAAACACAATACATGCATATGTAGTGTCTCCTGTTTCTGACATTACCTGTGGCTGTGCGTAATTTGCATTTCAAGCCACAGGTGATGTCATAAACAGGCGACACTACAGACACATTTATAACATCTTTTTCTCTTAATTTATGCATTATCTTGCAGTTCTACTAACGCCATGCATACATAATTTTTCATTAAGTCTTATTCTTTACATTCGCAGTGTAAACAATATTTAGGCTACAGACACCCTTGAAACATGAAAGAATAAGATCTCTCCCTCGATTATTCTAATGACTTTCTCATAAATATTAAATATTTATTGTGTGTAATACAGTATAGATTAAAGGCACTTGCTGAGGGGGTATTTTTCAACAGTGTAATTTGAATTCAAAAATGTAAAAGCTTACGTCATACAAATAAAGCTATTAAATAAGCTTGATAATAATATAAGCCTTTATGTTTCAACTTTGCATCTTTTAATAAAAATAAATTGATGTTTCCCAGAATTATTTTTCTTATGCTGTAATATGATTATAAGTCTTATTGTGGTGACAATCCCAATTATGGGATATATAATAGCTTCCTTTGAGGCAAAGTTAATTGAAATATTAATTAAATATCTTTACCAAAGTTATCCTTCAAATCTAACGCAAAGTTGCAAGACCATGGAGGATTGAACTCCAGCCACTCCTGTACAGAAATAGGTGTCTGGATCTCATTTATCCTTGTTTAGTTTGGTATGTCTATTAGACATACAGAGTTGAAATGCAATGCTGTCTTTGTATACTGTGCCTGGACAGACAGGACCCCTAAAACACTATACTTTCCCAGCAAATTTGGGACAGTATGCATATTGTTATGACTTGCGATTTAAAAACTCTCCTTTAAACAAAGAACAAAATATCCTGCAAAATTATAGTAGGTAGTATGTATAATGTTATTTATCTTTAAAAGTGTATTGCAAAATAATGATCTCATTAGTTTATTTTGAAAATAAAGCTTTATTTAAACCATACCTCAATAATCTGCAAACATACCAATCAATATATTCGAAGTGATTATCCCTTACTGAAGACTAAGCTTGAGGAAGCATCTAATTGTCTCTTTTACAAGTGGTTAATTACCGTGACTGTACTGAGGAGGTAACGTGTGCAACAGCTCAGAAAATAAAACAGACAGGCCTCTGTCAGAGCCTGAGATCAACACCTCACCCCACTGTGTGCTGCTGCCGTTGAAATGCTGCTGTCACTCAGTGGCAGATTATCTGAAAAGAGTGACAGTTTACAGATGCCACCCACATCTTGTACACACACAATAAACAGAACACAGTGCAAACACAGTGATCGGGGTAGTATCGTCCACGCAATATGCCTCACTGAATACTCTAAACAACTGCCATCTTTTTGTTTCCCTCACAAATGCCACTGATTAACTTGTCAGAGCTGGACACAATAAAATGTCAGTGTACACCTCTCTCTGGGAGTCCCAGACAGTGTATAGAACACACTAAGAATCAGGAATATAAATTAGAATGTTTAGGAGTATATTAAATATATGTTATATGTGACAGGACTGAAATGTCATCCAGGAAGGACTGCAATGTCATCCAGGAAGGACTGAATTGTTGTGCAAATTGAAACAGAGAGGTCTGGTGCCCCAATAATTTTGTACATACAGTGTATATATCATATACCTGAGTGACAGAAATAAAATGTGGTCACCCTAAGCTTATTATTTATCATATTTGTTAGCATGAATTATTTTTCAATTTGCTCATTATGTTTATATTTATGAATTCATTTTGATATGTAGCATTAATTTATTCTGCTTTAATCTTTATCTGTATTATAGCACAAAACAGATTTGAATGCACAAAGTATTTTTAGTATGAAATTGGTACGAAACAGACATTTGCAAATAATCTTCAAAAATTAATAAGTATGCTGAGCAAAACATCACTATTGAACCTAAAGGGGCTCTGGCACATTGAGTGTTCTTAGTACTGTCATAACTCCCAACATGCCCCAATGGTAATGCAGGATGCCAGGGCCGTGGCTTGGAATAGGCAGTCTCAGTGTGCAGTACTGCAGTTACTCAACGTGGCATCACAATTGCAAGTGTGCACAGCTGTGCAGAACCCATTCTCTTTCACTGTCCAAGAGAATTGGGACACTGGAGAATGAAGTCAGGACCGCGGGATAGTGTTAATAAATTGGCACTGTCCCATGTAAATCAGGACCATTCAATTGAAAAAAATCTGGGTATAATAGCCTGCAATCACTGAAAGAATAACACTTTATTTGCTTTCCTTTTTTGACTTTATCTTTACATGATCATAAGTGATTTCACAATCAGTGCACAAGTAGAAACTATAAGGTACAATGACACTGACAATTCAACCTACATAAGCCAAAAACTGCCCACCAGCAGACACTCAAAGGGTTAACCGTTGAAGATATTATTATCACCGCTGGTTTAAAATAAAGATAAATATTATTGGTGCTGGGCAAACCAAATAACCAATTGTAGATAACGTGCTTTCATTTTTTATCATTAGAAAATTATGTTTTAAATTTATTGAGTTTTGATGATCTGTAAACAAGCTACTGAAAGAAAGAAACCTTTACATTTATCTTTATAATATGCGTGGGTTGCCATTCTTTTCATTAGAAGTGGACATTTGCTATTCGCATTTAACATACTGATTCAATCTCGATCTTAACCAAGTTATCTCTTAAAATGTGGGCAGATGCTCTCCTATGCCCATTTACCACTGACTTGACATCCAACATGACATGAGCAATAATGACTTGCTTTCAGTATCATTAGAATAATAGCAAATTAATAGAATTATTCATTATTTTAGCACCAACCTTTAAACAAAACCTGCTCCCCTTCACTTACAACTCATTTCTCAATACTAATTGAACTGTTACTCATCAGATTCTGTCTGCTTTTATGCTTCAATACATAGAATAATTGACGTTCTAATTTGACATCAATCGTAGGATGTGCAGAGCAACAAAGGACCGCCATTCCAAAGATTTAAACACAATTGGACCATTCAACACAATAGTAGTCACAATTCAGGAGAACATCCTTTTTAGGCATGCCTTCAGCAAATAAGGTGCTCAAAAGAAAGGACTGTGTTAATCTAGCCTTCGTACAAACCTTCAATACAATTTTTACTACCGTTACCTGAGTTTTATCATACATTTTGTGTTAATCAGATTTTTGCTTTTACGTATAGCGTGTGATGTTAACACAAGGATTTTTCCTGTTGTGGAAATATATATTTTCAAGAAAATCAATAACGGTCTACATTTTACATCATCTAGAGAGACGTGAACGAAAGACAATAAAGGTTAGGGATTATACAATCTCCTGACACATTTTGGACTTGAGTACATAGTTATATAATATTGTGTTGTAATTAAAGGCAGAAGGCCTTGTTTATAGAGTAATGCTTTTTGTAAAATCTCCAACTAAAGCACAAACACATCAAAATGTTGGAGGTTAAAGAATAGTAGTAAAGTATAAAATAGGTGCTTGTACTTGTATGAAAAGTAGGACCATACAGTGCCTTGCAAAAGTATTCACTCCCTTGGCATTTTTTTTTTTTTGTTGTTGCCCCACAACCTGGAATTAACATGGATTGTTTGAGGATTTGCATCATTTAATTTACAGAACATGCCCACAACTGTTTTTTTTTTTTATTGTGAAGCAAACAACAAATAGGACAAAATAACAGAAAAATGTGCACAACTATTCACCCCCCTAAAGTCAATACTTTGTAGAGCCACCTTTTGCTGCAATCACAGCACCAAGTCGCTTTGGATAAGTCTCTATGAGCTTGCCACATCATATCACTGGGATTTTTGCCCATTCCTCCATGCAAAACTGATCCAGCTCCTTCAAGTTGGATGGTTTGTGCTTGTGAACAGCAATCTTTAAGTCTGACCACAGATTTTGTATTGGATTGAGGTCTGGGCTTTGACTAGGCCATTCCAACACATTTACATGTTTCCCCTTAAACCACTCAAGTGTTGCTTTAGAGGGGTGCTTGGGGTCATTGTCCTTCTGGAAGGTGAACCTCCGTCCTAGCCTCAAATCACACACAGAGTGGTACAGGTTTTGCTCAAGAATATCCCTGTATTTAGCACCATCCCTCTTTTCCTCAACTTTGACCAGTTTCCTAGTCCTGGCTGCTGAAAAACATCCCCACAGCATGATGCTGCCACCACCATGTTTCACTGTGGGGATGGTGTTCTTTTGGTTATATGTTGGGTTTGCGCCAGACATAGCGTTTTCTTTGATGGCCATAAAGTTCAAAATACATTTTGGGATTCTCCCACATGCCCTTTTGCAAACTCAAAATGCCATTTTTTTTTTTGCTGAAAGTAATGGCATTCTTCTGGCCACTCTGCCATAAAGCTCAGCTCTATGGAGCGTACGGCTTATTGTCGTCCTATGTACACATACTCCAGTCTCTGCTGTGGAACTCTGCTGCTCCTCCAGGGTTACCTTAGGTCTCTGTGCTGTCTCTCTGATTAATGCCCTCCTTGCCCGGTCCGTGAGTTTTGGTGGGCAGCTGTCTCTTTGCTGTTTTGCCATGTTCTTTCCATTTGGTTATGATAGATTTGATGGTGCTCATGGGGATCATCAAAGATTTGGATATTTTTTTATAACCTAAACCTGACTTGTACTTCTCAACAACATTGTGCCTTACTTGTTTGGAGAGTTCCTTGGACTTCATGGCAGTGTTTGGTTAGTGGTGCCTCTTGCTTAGGTTTTGCAGCCTCTGGGGCTTTTCAAAAAAGGTGTGTATATGTAATGACAGATCATGTGACACTTGGATTGCACACAGGTGGACATCATTTCACTAATTATGTGACTTCTGAAGGTAATTGTGTTGCACCCGAGCTTTTTATGGGCTTCATAACAAAGGGGGTGAATATATACACACAGGCCAATTTTCTGTTTTCTTTTTCTAAAAACTAGTTTTATGTATATATTTTTCTCATTTCACTTCACCAACTTAGATTATTGTTTTCTGATCCATCACATAAAATTCAGATTAATGAAACATTGAACTTAAGGCTGTAATGTAACAAAATAGGTAAAAAGTCAAAGGGGGTGAATACTTTTGCAAGGCACTGTATATCGAAGAACAATATAAAAATGTTTTAATAATAAATAAAAATATTTAAAAATTAGATGGTAACTTTGTTTATGAATTGTATATGCGCAAAGACTGGTTGTTTGTTGATCACATGTCTTGTATTGGCTGTGGAATTATTAGCTTTCTCAGGACAAGGGCAATGACCGAGGCAAGAGCACTGAGTGCTGAGGAACCATGAAGCTAAGTGAACAATTCAGTCTCTCCCCACTCAGCACTTATCTAACAGAAGAGATAAATGAAGAAAAAAAGGAATGTATGTAATCTAAAATAGGAAAAAATGGAAGAAAAATTGAATTTGAAGGGAACAGAGAGAGCAGTAAAGACAAACAAGTGATAAATGTCAGTAATTGTTTTTGCTTCTGACTGAAAGTGTTCTCTTCAATGTGCCTATTTCCTGACTGGGAAGTGTTGATGTCTGATTTCTTACAATTTTTTTTATTTTTTTTTAGCTATACGCTTAGTAATGTAACATTAGATATACCATACTGAAAGTCTCACAACCCAGCTGAAGGAAAGAAACATGATAAGAAGTATAAAATGTTTCCTTTAGCTAACATTTTTGAGGTGATAAATCTCCTGGGGGAAAGGCTAAGATAAGTCTATCATCATAATTATTTCCAAATGAGCATTGTCTTTCCACAGAGTACGAACATTGATATCCTGCTTCATGTAGAGCCGCAAAGGTTACCAGCGCTGAAAGATCTTCTCCATCTGAGGCACCAAGCTCATTGCTTCATGTAAATTGATGGTCGCAAGATTGTGCCAAAAAAAATGTATCTGTTAAATTTAATTGAAGTTGAAGTATGTATGTATTCTCTACATATATGACTATGTCATACCAATTTATTGTGTATGTGTTGCTGAATTGAAAGATACATTTATATTGATGATAAACGTTAAAGCTCTCACCTTGTTCCACTGTACAGCAGTATTTTGTCATTTTTTGTAATATCTTGATAGGTGATTGAGCTTACAAGAGGCTGGATACCCAATACTATTTGTCTTTGGTACTCCATGGAAACTGGCAATTAACTTCCTCTACAAATTTTTAATCAAAACATGTCCGTTTCATGTGCATAAGATCTTTGGATAATGCATTAGATTAATCCCAAAGGGTACTGGGCATTGGCATCCCATTCAATACTAGGCAAATAAGATTTGCAGCAGGTAGAAGGCTGATCATTTCTAAAGAATGCTAAACATAATGTCCAAATGTTACAGCCTGTTGAGCATACATTAGCAAATACAAATTGTTCCTATTTAATAGTTGATAATATACATATATTTATATCACACTTGCCAACGTTCCCCCATCTGGTTTTGGGTTGTGCTGGGATGCGGCCAAGTGGGGAAGGATTCACGTTACCTTATGCCAATGGCTAGTGCAAGCTGACTGTACCATGCTGGCAGAGGCCTATAATGTATTTTATTTTTGCAGATAGACACTTGTGCAAAGTACAGTCACTATGTAATAGACAGCATCCACCTAGGACAGCAAGGAGTTTGACATGATAGGACTCCACAAACCACTGTCTGATTCTAGGACAGCTGGTAACATTGATAGCAACACATTCTATTGGAATTAGTATTCTTCCATACCAAACCATCTGGCGTTCTAGTTAATATCCAGTTGTGAAACAATTCTCTATTCAGTGATTAATAAATGCAGCCAGCAGAGTATGCAATGTAGAAAGTTGAGATTTTGGGAGTAGCTGAATCCAAAATTCCATGAAATTAGGCAAAATTACATAATGTTTCCTGCAAACAGGAAAAGATTACTTTACCTGAGCTAATGACACATTTATCAAGGCAATTATTAGAAACCCACAATGACTGTAATTTAACTCATTAATGCTGTGCTTACATTACTTTACATTACAGGTGTACAGTAAAGCTAACTTGCTTTGGGTTTAAAGGAATTGTCCAAAAACAAAGTTCTAAATGACCAATTCTTCTAATCTAAATGGGATTAAGTCTTCATCTATAAACTGTAATAGGTAAACCCAGCCAACGTATGCTTTAAAAGCTGAGACATGTCTCTGTCTGCTCTGAAATCCATTTGAAGCCTTTTTTTGTAAAAAAAAATATAAAAAAATGTAAGAAAGGTTTATCATATAACCAACAATTTAACATAATGTTGTAGTAAATTAAACATTAAAAGAATGTGTCTTTTCAATTTAACTGTTATTAAACTCTAATTATAAAACATAGCCTGTATTGAGAGACATAGCTACAGCAATCCAAAGCCAATTCCCCTTCACCTTGAATTTTAAAGCAAAACTTTTATTATGAATGTATATGAATTCATGTCAGCATGCAAAAGTTCTATGAAGAATAAAGTGAAAAGTGGTGCTTCAAATTATTGCGTTAGGAATGTGTGTACAATTGTATCATTTCCCCAGTGTTACAGACATGGTTGAAAACAAAAATTTGTACGAAATAGTACAGGTGGGTATACTTAAATCAAGAATTTCCTCACTTCAGGATTCAAGCCAGGTAACAAACAATAGAAAAAATCATATCATTCATCAACCTACCAGTCAATGTTAGCATTGCACTCACACAGCAAAAATGCTTGCTCAGCCAGTAACAGTGCATCAATGGGAGTGTCCATCACCTAACCCAGTGCTTGGCATTGTACTGCCCACTGGGCTATACTTCTTGTTTAAAAACTGAGCTAAATAGATGTACACATGCATTTAATGGCAAAAAAATAAACATCATCTGACAGAATCGCAATACTGCTCTCCTGATGAGAATTCTAGTATTTCTCTTGAATATAGAATTCAAAGGAGAGGGAACTAAGGTCAAGTGGGAAAAGAGATTTAGCTTGAAGTTGTTTTATTATGGGTGAAAATTTTGCCCTGGCTGGTAGATGATCTGTGTAGGGTTAATGTGTAGCATTATAATCATAATACTTATTTTTGTAAGTATTAAATGATCAGAAGTCATGTCTCTTTAACTGAAAGTATTGTAATATTAGTGAGATATTAGCACAAATATTAGCACTGCTACGTACCTGTTATTATTTCTTTGTATTTGCTAATGTCAGTTTCACAAAATTGTAATTATTAACCTGTTGGGGGAAAAAATAAAGAGAAGAAAATTCCTGTGGTGACTTTTTGAGAGATTACTCCCTACCTCCAATTAATAATGCAAGAATCTTGGAAAGACAATTTGATCTTCCTGTGTACAGCCTGATATTCAACAGGAACACACTTGGCAAGTTTATATTATTTGCTCTCTAAGTGATACTGTCTCTAATTAGTGCTTAGCTGTCTCAAATAGGCTGATAGGACTTGCTTTGCCTCTGCTTTTGGAGACATAAAATGCAGGGGGAGGTAGACAGCTTGTCCCCACTATTTTAAGATTGATTAGTTTGACTAATGTAAGATTTATTTAATGAGACATTTTTTTCTTAGTCTCAGTTAAGTAGATAAATCAGGTTTAATGTGTTTTTTGTTGTTTTATTTTCATATATTGTCCATATATATTACATCTCAACAAATACTTAAGTATAATAATTTAATTCATTATTTACAATCATAATTTGAACATTGATTTAGTATATATATATATATATATATATATACTATACACACAGGGGTTATTTTTAAAAGGTAATTTTTTTTTAAAACTTTAAAGTTAAATGACACAGTCGCCATTTCTTGTGCCTGATGGCGATTGTGCCTTTTTTAGAAATGCCAACACTGGGTTTGGTGGATATTCTCAGCCACATTTCAGGCACCTTTTTAGCACCTGTTCTTTTATACATGGGGTGTGCTGATATCAAATGCACCACAGCATCCCGTCAGCACAGGAAAGGCGCATATATCTCAAACTCCCAACTTTTGTGCATAGCGCAAACTTTATACAATGGGGTATATAGCGATGGCTCCACTTTTTGGATTTTTTTCCTTGTGCACCGGAATTATATATAACCCATAATATTCACTTTTTTTTATATGTACACCTAATCATAAATATTAAACACCCTGGTAGGAGATTGTAATTTCAGAGCATTATATATGGTTATTGTCTACAAAAAAATAGTTTTTCCAGGATTTCATAAATTCGCACAGTTAATAAAAAAAAAGTATTAAAAATATCCTTGGTTAAAAAAGGGAAAAAAATTACTCTTAGTAGTGCACCTTTACTAGGCTGTTAAGTCTATGCAATATGGCTGGCAGTTGGAATAAAGAGAAACCATTAGATAAGAGAGGGCAGAAGGGGAATACTTTGCTGACAGAAAAGAAATATGTTTTGAAGTAAGTTCTAGTGCCAGTGATATCTTAATCTCCCTGGCACATAACAGTTCTTTGAGAAAGGCAGAAAGATTTCACTGTGTGGTGTGTTGACCTTTATTATATGTTAATGACAAGAAGAGTTTATGTGAAATGTGCAACTTTGCCATAGAAAAAAAACTCAGTGTGGTAATGAGTATAAATCTGACCACATTAAATATGGCAGCCCTTCAGTTTGACATGGAATGATTAATCGAGCTGCAAAAATTAGAGCTATTCCCTGTGAGACTCAGATCAAGCACTGAGCTAACACACTATACTCTGTTACCTGGTGAGCCATTACATCTATAATGGATTGCACACTACCACATTTAGAAAAGGATATTTCTTGTTGGCGTAGTCTAGTTTAGGTGAAATCAATGGTTTCAATGTTGGTCTTTCAGTCTCTGTTGAAGCACAGAATTACCTTGCAGACTTACCTTTCATATCACAAGTTGAATAGAATGGCTACGATTCTGAAATTGGATTTTTTTACAATCTATCTGGCACCATCTGAGATCTTAAATATCATCATAGTTATTGAGGTCTTGGGATGCCATCCAGCTGGTATTGTACCAGCCAGCTGGAAAATAAATTGACTTCAGGCCAATGTTGTCTTTGGACGCAGTAGCATGGCTGGAGTGAAGAGGCCTCAGGACAGGCCAAGAGATTAATAAACCTTTTTTTAAATAAAAATTAACTTTAATGAGTCAAGAACTGATGAAGAGTAAAGACGGTACCAACACTCTGGCACACTAAGATGTGACACATGACTGGAGTTTTGAAAAATGCCAATGTTTTACTCCTGGCAAAATATTTCATAAATAGTTATGCTGAATCCAGATTTGACACTACTAGGATAGTGGAAAATCAGCAGTACTTGATGCAGCAAACCAATGACACTTCACAATGTTTGATTTGTACCATTTTGGGATGTTACAGTGTTAATTGACTCCATCTTGTTAGATAGCTCTTATATAGCAGCACACTTCCCTGGAAAGCCAGTGACACAGACACAAAGTCTAGCCACATGCTTTTTGCAAACCAACACATGTCAATGGTAATATCTCATCAGACCGAACTGTTACAGTAAATATAACAGGGGATTATTTTTATTAAGATTATATTTATTGCATGGCGCCAACAGTGTACTGCATAAAATTGTAAAACATGGACAGAATACAAAAAATGTTAAGTTGCGCAATTAAAAACCCCATTACTGAAGATCATGATGGAAGTAGCATTGCTGTGTATTCATAAATGCTAAATTTCTACAAGCTTTTCGTCATATTAAATGAAACAATATAAAATAACAAGTATTTCATGCTTGGACTGTAGCTTCAACGGAAGATGCTACATGCAGAGTGCATTATAAAAGAAATTATACT
Source organism: Pelodytes ibericus (assembly GCA_036172795.1). Taxonomy (NCBI): domain Eukaryota; kingdom Metazoa; phylum Chordata; class Amphibia; order Anura; family Pelodytidae; genus Pelodytes; species Pelodytes ibericus. The sequence goes on along the minus strand of CM069859.1, from coordinate 165,545,486 downwards.
GCTAGAGCGTTAACAGGATCTTCCCTCCACTGCAAGAGAAACAACGGCTGTGATTTGTGGTTCCTACATTTTTGGAGCCAAACACTTAGTTTAAACAAACCAGAAAAAAGAAGCTGTCACAAACGATATAACAGTTTGAGTCCAAATCCAAATAAGGCTCAGAACAAAAAAAAATAATTTCTGAAAATAATGCATGGCAAAGTTCATACCAGACAAATGTTGAAAACAGCCCACAATTACCATCTTATATGTCAAATACCCATGTCTTTATTTTTCAAATTTGCTAGTTCTAATAATTAAGGATGTTCACACAGATATGAAACACCATGTCTACCTACCAACTGTCCCAATTTAGGAGTGACAGTCCCCATTTTGGATGGAAATCCCTCTGTCCCTCATTTCTTCTGTGATGTCCCTCTTTTTCTTTTTCTTTGTTTGGTGGCAATGAATGTATCAGCGAGCTCCACAGCAGCACAACACACAATAAATGGGCCCAAAACTGCAGTAAATGGGGTTTTAGATTTAATTTTATGAATGACGACAAATTATATCAATTTGGCCATTTTAAACTTCTCTGATAATGTCCCGCTACGACTATGCAGTCAGCAACATCCTCAAAACAAAAGTGTCCCTTTTTGGCTACTTGACATGTTGGAAGGTATGAGACACTGTAAACCATATGCAAAGAGGCCAACAGAATCAGACATAAGAACAGTCAGAATTTAGACTCTCTCCTACAGAGCTTTGATCCCCAAATGAAATATTAAGCTCACTGATCTTTAATGTGTTACTGATTTAAGGTCAGTCTCGCAGATTTTAAGCATTGGCGCTATAACTGACTTCCATTGAGCCGCCTAGATAAAATCATCTCATTCCTATTTCAATGCCATTTTATGACCAAGCAAAAGCAAATGACACTTATTTCAATCTCTAGCTGTTGACATCTCTGTCTGCACTGAGGTCACTACAGTGTAAACCTGTCCAAAAGAAACAAGGTTTGTTACTCGTTACGAACTGTGCCAAATTTCAAGGGAAGTAGAAAAGAAAATTAAACAGTGATATAGGATAGTTATTTGAATGTACCCTTACAATAAAAGAGGGCTGTAAAAACGTATTTTATTTAACAAAAGTAGACGAAGCAAAATAACAAAACAAAAGTCACAAGCAAAATACACTCACAAAATTAGTATTTTGTTATTGAACAAAAAGTAGATTTTTGTGTGTGCACAAGCAACAGTGTTTTTATTTTATTTATAGGGTAATGTATTACAATTAACTACACTCCATGCTGTTATTTTAAATTGTTTATATGTTCTCTATTTTGTTTCTCTATTTGGTTACTAATAAAGTGTGGCTCACTATTTTTATTTTCAAACAAATGTTAAAAAGTTGGGGGGAGCTATATTTATTCCTGTTCTCTGGGTCACAGACCATTTTGACTCAAATCTGCCACCTTAAGCCAAGCAACCTCCTATAAAAAGTTCTTCCGACCTGCGGCCCGCTATGCAATTTGCAGCTGTGGAACAAATGCAGCCCATCTGACAGCAAGGTGCGACAGAATTGATTTAACGATCCATTCTCATTAGCCCTATAAATATGTAGTTTTCTTTCAATAAAGTTTATTTAAACATTTTTTTTACTGCTTTTCTATTACAGATATACGACCAACCAGTTTTCTTTGGCTAACAAAGTTTTCTTCACCATTACTTGTAAAAAAAAAAGTTTAATGCGGCCCAATTCTCATTTCTGAACATGGGGCGCACTTTGCAAAAAACTTGGACATCCCTGTTCTATAGGAACAAATTAATGACTGTATTAGTCACTGTACTGAAGGCCCTTTGTATCATCGCTATGGACTGCAGTCTTTTCCTGCTTTTTAATCTCTGACAGGGAATTATTGATAGGCAGTCTGTCGCTTTCTCTCACTCTTTTCCCCCTCACTCAGGCTCCATGCAGAGTTGTCTGGTTGCACTTAAGAGCAGAGCTAAAAAAGTATGTGGTCAGGTCGCCATTTCCCTGAGGGACTGTAAAAGAAAGCTTATTGGAAACATTTCTCGCTCTCACTTTTTTTTAAAACTTATTTCTGTTAGACCTTATCCTATAAAACCAGACATACTTTTGGAAAGTGGCAAGTTTAGAAAATATGCCAAATGGTGTAGAGATAGAGAGGGCTCTGACGAGATCTTCTCCTTAAGCTTATCACTGTTAGCTCTACATTAAGTTAGTAGCCCTAAGAAGGAGGAAATGGCTTTTGTCTAGTAATGGACAAGGCCTCACTGACAGCTGATAATATGCTTTGTGATCAAGCAGACACTGAAAACTGTATTGTCTATCCAACACATGCAGATCGTAGATTTTCTGTAGGAAAATATCTAAACAGTAATAAATTAGATTTCTAGGGTAGTGAACAAATCTCCAAATCATGGATATTACCCCTCAGTGAAGTCTATTGTTTAAATGTGTTATTTTTCTTGCTTAGAAATTTTGCCACAGCTTAAAAATTGTAGGCATTTAGTAATAAAACTCTATTTTGCACCATTTCATCATGGCATTTAACACTGTATTACCACAGACAGAGTTAAAGCACTGAGTAAAAGATGTGCGCTGTCATAGTTATACAGAGTAATAGTTAAATCGACTCCATCACCTAAAAATGTTTAATACTGTGAATGTTGAGAATAAAAGATAATGAACAATTATCAAAATTTCACACAAAGGCTGTGTTATAAACAGGAGACACCATAGACATGTATAAAGTCTATTGCTTGTTTTACATTAATAAAGGGGGTGTAACCTAAACGTCTATCTGTTGGTCCACTGTACATTATGTAATAAATCAATGATCATTTTTGAGACATCTCCACTTGGCACTTTTTTGGGATTTGATTGCACACAAATACATAAGGCTATGTCATAAACAGGGAACACCAGATATTTAAAACAATCTTACATTACTTTTCCACATCTACCTGTCTGAATTAGTCAGTAGAGTTTCCATATGTTGCCCTGTTTTTTCTGGACATATATAACTTTAAAAAATTGCTCTGCAGTATATAGAGATCACGTGTTCATTTGCAATTAATTAAATAGAAGCATGTAAAAGTTATGTGTCCAGGAAAACATGTCTATTGCTTCCTTTAGATATTCGAGTTTCCTCGTCTTCTCGAAGCTTCATCAGGGCCTTAGCCGTTCTGGCAACCATATATATTTTGAAACGTTCTCTTCCTGTGTTGTTAAATACATCTCTTTTATACAATCTAGAACTTGCTCAATAAAAGCCCACCTGTCTAGTTGATAAATTCCAGCCATTTTCACCTACATAATTGACTTGTATTTCACTTTTCTTTGTAGACCATACACTTACCAGTAATGCTCTAAATGAAGTTTCCTAATTGATGATAATTTCTAATTTATGATAATAATCCAGTCATGATGAACAAGGATTATGTGTCAGACATAAGTTAAAACATGTTGGACAAAAATGAAGGGTTAGTTTCATACAGTTAATTCACAGTCGTGTTGTGGCTATTGTTACTGGATTTCAGGGTTAATGGTAAACTCAGGATGAGGCCTCTGACTTTAAGTAGCTGTAAATTGGGGGTTTCTACAAGTCAAATCCAAATACAGGTAAAAAAAATAATAATTGAAATCATAAGCAAGCTGATGGAGAGGAAAAGGATGAAACACGGAGTGTGAGTAACACATCTTAATGGCAAAGCAAAATTAACTAATTATGGGGAGAAGAGCATTTAAAAGGAGGTGCTTATTATCACTGGCAAGGAACACTACAGCCAATAAATGTGTGCGTCACTAGCAGAAAACTGATTATTGTTTATTAATTCTTTTATTTCTCTTGGTTACATCACAAAAACCATAGTCACACAGTAACTACATATAAGTCCCAGTTCTACAGTACAAGACCATACTAAGTACATCAATAGGATATCTAATATTAATAACAAAAACAGGCTAGGAAAGGGGAGGGAGAGGGAAAAACAGGACCAGGTAGAGCACCATCTATGATTGCTTCCGCAGCAGGAGAACAACAAATGATTCTATTTTGGGGACTAAGAAATAAAAGAATCTTTGCTGCACCACTACAAGAAATGGCCAACATTAGATTAGGCAGTATTATTAACTTTGTCACTGAGGACTTATTACCTAGAGAAACTTTCCTTGATCCAGACATAAATGAACTGACAGGTTTCTTGTTTTACCTTCATTTGGCCCCCTTTCTTAAGTCTTTAAGATATAGAGTGGACTTTCCACTGAATTATACTAAATTTTAAACAATTTATATCCAAAGAGAGGTGGTTAGTTATGACTGCAGAGGGTCCAGTCATACCATATTTGTGTAAACTCTGTGATTTAGGGGTCTCATTGGAAATCGAAGATTTGATGTATAGTTAGAGGAAGATGGAGCATTTTTAGGGATGAGTTAAGGGAAATGGTTGGGGTAGATAGGGATACTTAGAGGAAGACTGGGGAGGGGAAAGAATAAAGAAAAAAATACTTTTGTTTCTCTCCTTCTTCCACTTTTTTTCCTTCTCTTCATTCTCCACTCTCTCTCTGATTCTTTGGACAACAGCCAGACTGCAAACCAAGTCTTCACATGGTGAGAAGAACTAGCCTGCAATGCAGCCGCTATGAACCAGCCGCGAGGAACTGTCCCATTCCAGCAAACCACGTCCTCGGAGCACGCACCAGACTCTGACATGTTGAAAATACACAATAAAGCAAATACTTTTTAACTTTACAATTCATTGAAATTTAGCAGTTAACATGTTATTTACAAGCCAAAAATAATAATAAATATCAATGTTATGTTTTAAAACGACTTCTTTTAAAGGTATTTGAAAATTATTCTATCAGTTATAACTTAATATCCAATATCTGTGGAACATAATTAATATAATAATTATGAAATAAAATATAAATATAAAAAGCATTATTAGCAATTTTTACTTGTTAATTTCTGTAAAACTCTTTGCAAATATCCATAAAAGAACTGTTTGGTAAACCTATACATTAGATTTGTGTATGTATATAGATCTGAAACACTTTATTCATACTTTCTGAAACTAAAGTTGGAAAGGTCTCTGCAATCTAATGTTCTGCAAAATGGTTATAATTGGGAAAGAGGTTAGAAAACTGTTGACAAGCTGGATAAACACTTCATTTTCTCTTTGGCATATGCCAACCTGACAGACATTTATATTATTATTATTTTACAACTCCCCTGCTTATACTATCACTTACATATTTGACATTCTTTCCACTAATCATTAGTAGATGGAACGGTCAAAATATGCTTGACGCAAATAGTTTTTCAAAACCACAAAGAGTTTATCTCAAGCAAGTAATATTTTTCACATTTCTGTATATGCCATATAGTTGGATGGGGTATTAAAAAAAGAGAGGAAAGAAGATATTGTCCTGCACTTTTAGGCTTAACCCTTTGTATGGTAACACAATACATTTGGGTGTTATTTCTAAAAGGCCCCGCACATGTCTTATGTGTAATGGTGATTCAAATATTGGTGAACCTCTTTGTGTCCATTCATTTCTAGAAACTCTACTGACTATTTTAGTAATAAATATAACAATCAATAAATAATATAAACAGACTAGCTTCTATGAGCAAAGGCCTAGAATCTAGGCCTAGAATCTAGTCAGGAGTATTTAATTTGGCTGCAATTCCTTTACTAGCCCAATGTAAATGTACGTCAAGTGGACTTTAATGTTCCAATGATATCACTTTGATATTAGGAATGGACACATACCTTATATCATTTGTTTGAAGTGAAGTTTGTCACAGAAAACAAAGTATTTCACCCACTCCATTCAGAAAAGTAGAGAAATATTTAATAAGTTTCATCTTTTAATAAGTACATTCCAATGTGCAATGGTGCTGAAAAAATAGTGAATGTGCAATCGCTAAAAACAATTGTAAAAACCAAAGTAAAGTAAAATTATCCGACCGGTTTCGCCATGCTAGAAGCCGTTTCTCAAGGTAAAGCTATGACCTACACTGGTTTACTACAATTGTTTGTTGCACCCCATATCAACCCTCAAGTGTGGGACTGGCACAAATGGCCCTAACTCCCGATGTTTGGGGCTATTAATAAATGCGTCATTTTTAGACATAATACCCATGGAGCACTAAAAAAAAAAAAGCTTCAAAAACACATGCCTTACCAATGGATTTGCTATTGAGGACAGAAAATAGAACCCTGATAGTTTTAATAAAACTAACATTATCATGTTAACCTATGATGGTACACAGGTGAAAGGACGTAAACTTACTTGATCACACAGCAAGATGCTTAGCTGCATTAAATGGTTTCACTGTGCATGTGATAATCAGAGGTAGGTACCTAGATTGTTCATGGTGGACACTTGCTAGATTTTGTGACGGACAATTTAATAATGTTCGGTGGATCTTCCCATATCTTAACATGGACACTGTTGACCTTGTATGGACTTTTCATATATTCCTGGGATCAATAATGCATTTGCACTGACAGGCATGCTTACTTTTGCTTCCATAGCTCTTCTAGGGAGGGAAAAAAACTAAAATGCCTGAGATCCACAACATGCATATACTCTCTATAGGGAAATTAAGAACCAGACATCGATACTAACACTGGGTTCATCCCAATTTGTTCATATGAATCAAAGTTGTCTCAAGCAGTTTTCGAATATTGCAAAATCACAAGCTTTAAATAGCCTCCTATATTTTTTTCAAATGCCACAAGCTCTATTTTAATAGACTTTTGAGGAAGCCATAGAGGTGAAACGCATCAGGTTGCGAAGACACACTGGGCTGAAAAAAATTGCAGTAGAGTCAAACCAAGAATATTCACGGGAAAGATAAAATGTTTTTATATTTTGGTTTTATGTGTATTTATGATCAACAGTTTTGTGAATAATTATAATAAATTGTTACATTTCTATTACCTTTTATATATATATATAATATATATTTTTAAAGACACAGAGTTTTGAAGACATATTTTCACCTAATATTCTGTTCTCCCACGATTTAAAAAAACGCTAACCTAGTTATATTAAATATTTTAAAAATAATTATGTTTATTTAATATAAAATATTATTTTCAGTTTCATATTAGTGGTTACATTTTGTCAAATTTTTAGATACAAGCCTGGGTCTAACTGAGCAGTGTTCATGTTGTTTAGCATAATAAATGCTCAGTCCAATATCTCTATACTACTTTCCAAAAAGTTACCATCACAAAATAGGATGTATATCCTTCCTTCCTTCCCTCTCTTTCTTTTAAGTGAGAAGACTCTTTCACATAGTCTCCCACTTACATTTTTCAGAGAGGCCCATCAGTTTCTTGATATGCCACTTATTGCATTATAAACAGTCAGCCCGGTTAAAGGGATTCTCTCACAAGATACAAGTAGTAACAGTGGAGGGCGGGCAAGGGGGGGAGGAAGGCAACTGTCCCTGGACTGCTCTCTAATCTCTCTCAATGGATAGGAGCTGCACCAAAAGCCACTGGGAAAGTGTCCCTTTTACATGCCCTAGTCGGTAATACTATTGATCTTTCTATCCTATTGTCTTGTCTGCCAATCAATAACTGTATTTTATCTGACAGCAAATATGTTTTTCATGTCTATGTGTGTCTAGTTCTGATGACATCAGTTGAGCTGAGGAAGGGCAGCTAAATAGTTTTTGCTTCCTGTACCAGCAGTTGCCAGCCCTCCCTTGAATTGTATTGTATAATAATTATTAAACATACACATCTAATGTGTTACTACAAGTTGATGTTGTTTCTATTAATGATGCCTTTTTGGAAGAAATTAACCTGCATTTCTTATTTAACTATGGATACTCAACTAACTTTACAATGCACACAAGAAATAGAAGATTACAATATCATATTTTGATAACACCGTTTTAATAATAGATTTCATAAAACAGTATTCTATTCATAGATCAATGGAAATCATAAAGCAGGGGTGACCTGTTGCGTAGCCATGCTCGGTCCAACTTACTTAAACGACCATGTTCTCATTGGCCATGTTAATGTGTCATTTTGTTTGAATAAAGTTGATTTAAACTTGTTTTAACTGCTTAAATAAGAAAAAGATCTGTGGATCACAAGCAATTCTTCAGTTTGCAAGCAAAGACATAAAATAAGAGAAGATGGGGACTTTTCAATGACCAATAGAATTTTTTTTTAATTTGACAGTAATACATGATATTTTGCATCAGTGAATCGGGCCCAATATGTTTTAAACATGTCTGTGGTGTTTCCTAGCGGGGTTGATATGCAAATTACACATTTTCCAATGAAAAATAGTCAATTTGCTTATCAAGCCATAGGCGGTGTCATAAAGAGGAGGCACCACATACATATTTAAAACAAATATTTTATGATGTATTATGCACCTCAGAAAAAAACTTGGATGCCCCAGTCATATAATGTTTTTGTAGCAACTATTTAATGGATTTAATGCAATTCAATATGCACATATTGACCAAACAGTAAAAAGATGGAGAATGCCATGACATATATCTTAATATCGAATAATAATGAATTTCCTAGCCATTTAAAGGTGTAAAACACAAAACATGTATCCCTTCATAATAGTAAATTCAAATAAAAGATGAACATATCATTATTCTATTAGATCAAACTTCTTATCTGTTTACTGTTCATGCAGCAACTGTTAGTCCTGCAATCCTTGTTTGAGAACAAGATGTTGTTATGGAAAGGAGATAAAATAGCAAGCCCTGGATAACTATATCTCTGCTCTCAGCATCTGAACAGATAATGGAATCTTCATTGTGCCTCTAATTGTCCATCTCTTCTGGGGATCAGATTTTCAGAGAAGAAAAGGAGGATGGGATAGACATAGTGCAACTTAATTTGTGCCTTCTATATTTTGTATAGATTTTTGATGGGATAAATATAGATATACTGATGGATAAATAGACAGACCAATAGATATTTCAGATAGAAAAATGTGACTTGATAACATTTGCAATTGCTGAACTTAAAAACAAACGCTGTTGAATGTAAAGCATTCCTCACAATAGGACTAAGGAATAAACTTAACATTGAACATATACAGCTGCCATTGAAGTGTACTATAATAAAGCTGCTTGGGCGACCAAGACAGAGTACCAAACAAGTCTCTATTCACCTGTTGATAAAACAGAAGTAAAGGATAGTTCAATGCTTAATTTAACCAACAGGTTGATGCTGTAAACATATACGACTTTATTTATGAAAGAGGGAATTGCAGACAATTTCACACATAAGTCAAATTAGCTGAGTTCAAAGTATGTCTGAATTGGAGAATTTGGCGCTATTATGATCTTAAAGGGACTGTCTGGTGCCAAAAATGCATCTTCCAGATGTTAATGCATATTAATGTGCTTTCAAAGCACTTTAAAATTCATGTTTTATTTTTGCATTGCTTAAATTATAATATACTTACAGCTAGATGAAATTGTGAAATTACAGAATTTTTTTACAGGACCGCCCACACTAGCTGAGTAAAAGTAAATTTCCTTTTTTTCTGCAGGAACCAATGAGAGGAGTAACTTTCCAGCAACACATGTGATGGGCCTTTCCCGATCTGGGAGTCTGTGAGTGCAATCATTACAAACAATGCACTCAAATCTCTTTTATTACAATATCACACTGTATGTATATTTATGTTTTTTCATTTGTAGTTTGTATACTACGAGGAGCATTGAAGATTGCATCAACCATTTACAAAGCAATTAATGTTGGCAAAATGTAAGGTGGTGGTCACACAGCGCACCCACCACAACACTGAGTTTATCAAGTAACCAACCTGACTAACATCTCCAGTGATGTCAATCTGTTGCACTGTTAACAGATCCTACTATGTACAAAAGCAAGTCTATTACAGTCCACACAATGTATATTCCAGCAGCACAGGAAGTGACTAAATAAAAAAAAACTTTGTATTCTCAGCCCATATTTAATCTTTGCTGCAGTAGTACACATGCAGAGTAATCACTGGGGGTGAGCTTGAGTCAAATATTAAAAATGTGATTTATGCAGAATGCCTGCATCAAATCACACTGGAAAAAAGCCTGTGTACTATTCAAGCAGTAGTCTTCAACTTGCACCAATGTGAGTTTGGGGACTAGACTGTCCCTTTAAGTTTAAAATGCCCTTGTCAACACACTCTTTCATTAAGAAAGCCCATTGTGTAGTTTATGATAAAGCACAGGGATTACTGATGATAGGCCAAATGGAGATGTGAGGATCATGGGAATAAGCTTAACCATAGCCTAGCATAGTTGCCAGCATCAGCCATGTTTCCAGGAACACATATTTGTTCCACATGCTGCAGATAGACCATGCAAAGTGCAGCCCGGCAGTATGTAGGATGGATATACACACAGACAGAATCCAATTAATTAATCATGACAGGTCCTATGGAATGGGATTTTCAGTGCGTATATGCATCCTACATGCTGCCTGGCTGCACTTTGCATGGTATTTCTGCAGTATCTGGAACAAATATATGTCCCTGGAAACATGGCCAATGCTGGCAACTATGGCCTAGTCACATGTGAAATAAGTAACGTAGTTGTCATAATTCATGGGAAATATCCTGTTACATTATTCTACCTTTAAAAAAAAAAAAGAACAATGGTTACTTGTGAAAATTGCTTATATTGCTGGGAATAATGGTGCTGTTTAGTCTGTATATATCAGTCAGAGAATTCATTAAAACTAGTGCTAATACCCATACAAAATAATATGCCAGCAACAGGCTGGCTGGTAGCCTATCCCAGTGAATTTATGTGTTTATCAGTACATGCTGTAACACTATGCTATTACACTGAAAGCATAAAGGAGTGGATTTTTCCCTGTTGAGATTATAACAGCTCAATCTGTTTTAATGTGATCTCACAGCTGACTGAGCACTACCCTTTGACCTCTCTTTTTTTCCTCCAGGGACTGACTTCTGTTTAATTGACACATGTGTCTGTGAACTGGACTGGGAAAGATTAGCAGTGACTTAGCTAATTAGCATTTAAATGTCCGCTAATGTTCCAATGAGTTTGTCATTTGAAATCTTGTTAAAATAGATGTGATACTTTCTATAGTAATGAAATTTAGGGAGCTTTCAGTGGCTTGTGCTTTTTCCCAATGTAAAAAAAACAATGCTACTGTCTCAGGCCATTTATTCTAAAAAGCCTGTTTTTAAAATGGCTTTGTTTTGTTTTAACAATCTTAACATACAAACAAAATACCCACATAAGTAATATTGGTTTTATACACATGTGGGGTATTCATAAAACCAGCATATATTTATTGTGCAATACATTGAAATTGATCAATTCTATTAGCTTATATGCTACCTCATTTATATAATGATTTCATCACATGTATAGCACCACAGGAACAGTACCACTAAAAGGCTTAGTATAGTAAGTCATGAATTCCTCAAAAATAGCTACTATTTTCACAGCACTTTGCTCCAGCCTTGGAGTTAAAAAGCAACAATCTAAACATCTCAGATGTCAACTGTACTTGCATAGTGGGCCTGCATTTCACAGAAGAAGGCAAAAAGCATGCTGCTGCAGTTTTGTGCACAAGGTATACAGCTGTATGCCTGTAATCCTTCAGATACAGACAGTGGGTGCAGTTAAATAAAGATTTTTTGGTGTTTCTAGCAAAAAAAGTAGTAATTTAGATACTGATGTTGAGAGGGATGACTGCTAAGGGTGCAAATAACAAAATAGTGGATTCACAGTTAGCATGCTTATTCATATCCGCTTATAAAAGTAGACATAAAATATTTTTTGTGCTTTTATAGAAGAGATTCCAGAGTTGCCAACATCACCCATGTTTCCAGGGACACATATTGGTTCCACATGCTGCAAAAAGAGCATGCAAAGTGCAGCCCGGTAGTATGTAGGATGGATATACGCACAGACACATCCCAATTAATTAATCAGGGTGAAGATCTCATAGAACCTACCCTGATTAATTAATTGGATTGTGTCTGTGCGTATACGCATCCTACATACTGCCGGGCAGCACTTTGCATGCTCTTTTCTGCAGCATGTGGAACAATTATGTGTCCCTGGAAACATGGCTGATGTTGGCAACTATGAGATTCTATAACTTAAAACACAGATGCAAGTTTACTTACAATGCACTTTTCTAAGCATTTTCTCACACAACAATTTAACCCATATTAAGTCTATATTTTAAAAGGGCTCCAGTAGAGATGCAAGGAGTCTAATTAGTATGCACTTAAAAAATATATAACATGCGTAATACAGTGTGTGCCACCAATAAATCAGGAATTATCCATCAAGCGTAAAGGAAATATGATGTCCGCAGCCTTTTGAAAATCAGTTGATGTAATTATGTAAGGTAGAAAAACTTTTTACAAATATACTTGGGAATGTCATTGAATTATCCATTCTACAGGAGAAGTTAAGTACATTTGAATGAAATGTGGCTCATATAAAAGATTAGTGTTTTTTTTGAGAGGCATTGTTTACTGATAGTACACCTCCCTCCTCTAACCAGGACTAGGCACTAACAAGAAGCTGTTGGCCAATGTTTTAAACATTTACCATATCCCTAGAGCACGTGAATAAACACAGAACTCTTGAATAATGTGGCAGTTGAAGTCATTCATTTGTTAGCCTTAAAAAAGAAAAGGGGAGTCCCCTAGACTAATGCCCCTAGACTAATGCAGCAACCTCAACATCTAGAGACAGCTGTGCTGAGCCTTGTCTATACTCAGCACCCGTGATGGATGGCCTCATCTTTCAGGGGGCCTTCTTCCCAGGTTGACCTCACTGATCAGCGCCACTGGATCCAGAGATGCTGCCAGTGATTTCCGCTGGCCTCCACCACCCCCCTTCACAGGACGCAGCCTTGGCCAGTCCCCGCTGACCTGGTACTCAGTAATAGCCCTTTAGCCACAGCAGTTGGCATGTTTCAGAGCCAGTGCTACAATGGGTCTGAGTGGGTCTAATGCCATGGGAGGCACTTTAAGGGGAGGGGGGGTGACATACTCCCTCTCCGCTATCCAGGTTTTTTTAATTTAAATTTTCCCCACAGTGTGTGGTTCCCCAAGTGATCATTAGGGAACACTCACAATCTAAAAAATCCACATGAGCACAGCGCGAGTGGGGGGGGGGGGGGGGGGGGGGAATCTGTGCATTAGTACAGACCTCCCCTTCATGCTCAGATCTCTTGCTCAAAAAAATCTGTGTGAAGTTCTGTGAAGGTATGCTCTCTGTTCAGCACCCAGTGGGCTATACTGGCATCAAAAAATTTATATAAAAGTGGAAAGATATCCCTCTGCATTGATTTTTCAGTCATTCTCTGTGTATGTGGTATGTGTGCGAATGGTGGGGCAGCATTTTAATTCTGTACCCAGGCAACTGGCCTGACTATACAATAGATTTCCACCTTTTGACTCCACAACCAACTGGCTGGCTGTGCTTGCTCCTGAGCCTACCAGTACAATCAGTGTTAGTAATGTTAGAAAAGTTAGCAATGAGGCTATGCTCCTTGGTTGCCTCTTAAATAGTCCTACCTCATTACCCTAATTCCATTAATGGCCTATTTCTGTAATCTATTTAAGTCTTTCCAGACTGTCCCAGCCCATACACCTTGTGCCATTGTTTAAGGGCTACAATCCTGGGCCATCTTTGAAAGCCTGCAGGGGCGAGGCACCTTAAAGGGACACTCCCACCAAAAAATGAAAACACGTAAATATCACAATTTTTGTTGGCAGGTCTCAAACTTCAATATATGGTGTCCAGGAAATCCCCCTTTAAAGGGAGACTTCCACCAAAAAATGAAAAGGTTTTACTTTTTTTTTATTTTATGTTGTTTATTTCAGACATGTCTTTTGCTTTTCTAATGTGACTGTATTTAATAAAATATGTATCTAAACAAGTGTGACTGGGCGCTCCCATTTTGTGAAATATAGTGTTTTGGGTTCTCTAATCAGGGTGGACCTATACTGGACTTTGTGATGGACAATTTGATGATGTTCTGTGGACCTTCACAGACCTTGCCCCAAACACAGGTGTCTAACATGAAGTAACTTTACGAAGCAATGTATTCTGAAAGTGGCTCGGGAAAATGAAAACATCAGAAAATACATATCTACATCTCTTATTTCATACAAGCTACCTTTTAATTTTACATGTAGTGTTCCGATAACTGGTCCACTATTTCTTGATTATTTTAATTCCAGATGGATCAGCAATACATTCCAGCTATGTTGATGCAGAATACCAATTTATGTATATAACCCCTGCTGATTGATTTGTTTTTCAGGACTGTTAATTGCTTGGAATACACGTGACCATATGTAAAATCAAAGACAAGTTATATGCAGCCTACGTAATGAAAATAACACATTTGTTTGAGTTTTCCATGGCAGATGTGGTAAACATCTGTTGTGGTTCACATGCTATGTGGCAGATAAGTCATGATCCTGATAATAGATGCATATCAACTTGTGGGACTTTTTATGTATACAGCAGTCAAAAACACTATAATGCAAACGATCTCAGCATTTTTGTATATTAGAAAAAGGCATGTGACAAAAAAAGTATACCATATATTTGGCCGTTAGTTTAAATAACTAGTACTCCAAGCTTAACATTAATGAAAGTTGATATAATTCCCTACTTATTTGATTGGTCCAGGGGTTCAGGTCAGCAAAGTAGTGATAGCCCAGTTTTGCTTATCAAAATCCTTCTCTCTTATTAGTCAAAATGTTTCAGAAACCACAACACCGGTATCATCGGAGATTAGAGATAAAGTTTCATATCAGGCAAATATGGAAAAATTAAATTTTATAAGGATCAACAATCTAACGAACTACTGGAAAATATGGGCAAAATGATATAGATATTGTGACCTAAATAAATAAATGAGATATCTGACCATAAAGACTGAGGCCCGACCATTGGGCTCGAAACTCTCAGTGACACAGAATGAATGATAGTATGTTAGTTTGGAAGGAATGAATGTTGTAGTATGAATGAATATAAGAAAGAAGGATGTTGAATTTAAATCATAGGGGACGTTATTAACATCAGTGTGTTAGAAGTGAGAGTAAACTGGAGATATTTCTCTTACTCTCCTCTTTCGTGATCTAAATATAAAGTAATGTAGGAATACTGTACATGTATTGTTTTTCCTCGGACATCTCTACCCTCTGAAATGCTGATTAGGATATGGGTTACTTTTAAATTTGATATAGTTTAACAGATAAGATTTTGGATTGAAATAACGATTTCCCCTTTTATATATAAGTTGAAGTTGAACAATAACAAAGTATATTAAAAATGTATGTGTGTGTGTAAGAATGTAAAATGTAATATTGCACTGTATTGTTATTTGATCATTTTGATACATTAATTAACAAAAATGAAAAAAAACTAAATAAATAAAAAAATGTTTTAGAACCTTAACTGTGCATAAAAACTATGTGTTCAGTTAATGTGTGTTACCAGCAAATTTTAAGATATTGTAGAAAAACAGTTTCTTACAAATATTACCTACTGTGCTAAGATCACAATACATCCCAGCATCCACCTTGTCTCCTACTTCTGACTGACTGCCTTTTTAAATATTTTTAAATATTCACTGAATTTTGTGTTTCACATCAGATGTTATATTTTATTTAATAAACACTGTTCAATTTTTAATTGGTATCCTCTCTCTGTGTGGCACACTATCATCAACCTTATTGGAGATTATTAAAGGTGATTTAAAGTTATGTTGAGACCTTTAATCAGGGCCAACCTTAATTTCTCAGGAGTCTTGTGCGGGCCACCACCATGGCACCCCTCCTCCTCTCTACCCTCACGTCTGTTTGTCTCCTCTCCCTCATGCCAGTCTCTCTCCTCTCCCTTCCCATGCCTGTTTCTCTCCTCTACCTTCACATATCTGTCTCTTTTCTCTCCCTTCCCATGTCTGTCTTTTTCCTCTCCCTCCACGTATCTCTCTCTCACTTCCCATGTTTGTCTATTTCCTCTCCCCTGCAATGTCTGTCTCTCTCCAAATCCCCCTATTGTATGTATTGTATGTCATTCTCCCTTCCCATGTATGTCTCTTTCCTCTCCCTTCCCATGTATGTCTCTTTTCTCTCCCTTCCCATGCCTGTCTCTCACTCTCCTTTTCCATGTATGTCTCTCCTCTCTCTTCCCATGTATGTTTCTCCTCTCCCCACCCCCATGATCTGTTCTCTCTCCTGCAGTTGCACAGGTCGCACATCTCAAAGGCCGGCCCTGCCTTATGTTGGGTATCTATGTGCCACTTTTTAATTAGGCTCCACATCATGTGAGTGCTATCAAATTGGGAGATATAAAGGGATTCCTGCCATACTATTATTTTTCACTGTTCACTATTTTTATCACGACGTGTTTCATATGATGTATGTCGAAATCTGTTTTAGAAAATATAAATCTGATTGCTATTCTTAATTTTTTTTCTTTTACCCGCCATATAGTCAGGTTTTGCTCCATTTATTAAAACTTTTGTTCAGTTAACAAAGTGAATGTTTTATGTTTGGGGCTAAATGTAAAACAGAGAGGCAAGAATGGAAAAATGAGGGTGGACTAAATGTACTGAAAAAAGTACCACGCTCAAATGTGACAGTATTCCTTGGTAGCATATAGTTAAGTATGTAGATCAGGAGAAAAATAACTTTAAAACCCAGTAGACACACCTACTTGATGACATCATCAGTGCAACCTTTCAAGCAAATTATTTTTTTAGATGTAAGGATGTTCATTTGCATATTGTAAGGATGTTCATTTGCATATTGTATGATATTCTCAGTGAGGGATGCAAGAGGAGAGTGATTTTTTTTTTCTACTATTTTTATTTTATTTTAGCTATTTCTACATGCATGACATGCACATTAATGTTGGCTTACTACACACCTGTTTTAACACTGCATCACAGTCAGTTTATTCCAAATTATTTCATACTGACTGAAGAACTAATTAAAAACCATCATATGTGCTTTATCAGTTACTGATTTTTAAAATATAGGAACACCTATTCATTTCAGGGTAAACCTCAAACTCAGCAGCTGTCTATAAATTCCTGTGGTGTATAATACAAGCTTCTCTGTGTTTCCATTAAACTAGATAATTGCAGAGGAGTTTTCTGCTATGTTGCAGGGAAAGGAAGTTGCTCTCTTGTGCACAGTCAAGTGTTAAATCACTTCATTTCAGAGCCAGACTTCAGCCTCATCACTGCTAATATTGCTGATGGGTTAAGTAATTTCTTTCAGTCAGAAGATCTACTAACAGTGTCAGTAATCAGCACATCCAGACTCCTGCTGAGTAGAGAATGCATTCTTTCTCATACCACCTGACTAATACCAAACAGAAATGTTACTGTTTCTTTAAAAAGAGCAAATAACTATTACATATAAAGGATATTTTAGTCCCTGTTGATGTAGTATACCTCTTGCGTCCATCGCCAGCCCTTGTTCTAATTATTAAAATAGTTAATGCTTAGTTACTTAGACATTTTTCTTTATGGAAGCAAGAGGCCTGCTGATTTAAAGAAGACCCAATAACCATTTAAGGGAATTCATCTGATGTGCTGATTGAAGTTATTAACGCATTATCTTCTGTCAACAGTGAAAACTAATTGTTAAATAAGGATTCAAACAAACTAATCTGATTCAATAAATAGGCTTGCCGGTAAAAATATGGCTTCAGGTCAATGTTAAATCTATGGAGGCAATAGCAATGCAAATATTTTTTTTACGAAAAGATAGCAACCCTAGTTATAAAGGAAAGAACTGATCTACATATGTTAGGTGGTAACATGTATGTAAGAAAACTTTGCTAAGTCTACTCACTAACCTTTAGGAAAATAACATGGGAACAAAAGAAAGTAACTCACTGACCCCCTCATCATACAGGAGGTCAGACTTTCCCACATGGTCTTCCAGAATATATCCTAGGGTATTAGATCTGGAAACTCATGCAGCACTAGAACTAGTAAAGTTGCTTGAGGTATTGCAGTTGCCTCTGATGACCTGCCAATTGTTAGAGAGAGATTGCTAGCCAGATATTTGGCTAGCATATACTTGCATGTGGAAATTGCTTCAGGTGCCAGGCTGACTGCTGCATATTTAATAACACTGCCAAAAAGCATCAAGGCCACATATAGTCAGTGAGCCTTCTATTGCCCAAGGTAGAAATGCCCCGTGATGCTGTTATTTGGTAGATCCAATTTTATAACCAACCACCTTCTAGTGAGCACCATGCATACACATATCTATTAGATTAAACTGCTGCGTCCCCTTGCCCAGAGAATGCATGAAAGAATACTGATTGTATCCTTATTATTCCAGGGATCACAATAATTAATACAACTTGATGTAAGGATACCAGTAATCACCACTAATGCAGGCCTATGTATATGTATGATGGAATATTATACTATGGATATGATTTTAAACACCTACAATAACATTGATCCAAAATATTACTATGATGCCATACATCCTTCATGTGTTTTGCAGATTCAATGCCTCTAAGCTCCTTTGATTCCTAACAGTGACAAAAATGAATACTTCTGCACCCTACTACCACTGCCAAATGTGGTCACTGCAGCTGTTGTATGTGTGTTGAACTTTTTAAATTAATCACATCTGTGTGACACATGCCAATCAATGTTAAGAGCAATGAAAAATGTTCAAATTCCATAACACTGCAACAATATATTTCATTGGGATTAAAGGAATTCATCTTGGGTAAGACCTTTCCTCAATCTGAGGCTTTGATGCACATTAGAAAGATGTGTCAGTTATTACCAAATTCTCTGTACTACAGACTTTTTCAACGTTGTCCTTTAGAACCTGGAGTACATCACAATAAGGGATGCTTCACCCTTACTACCTGACTCCACTTTACCTTGATCAGAATTAGGTTTGCT
The DNA here is from genome assembly GCA_036172795.1 of Pelodytes ibericus. NCBI lineage: Eukaryota > Metazoa > Chordata > Amphibia > Anura > Pelodytidae > Pelodytes > Pelodytes ibericus. The sequence goes on along the minus strand of CM069859.1, from coordinate 165,526,506 downwards.
GACTTTACTAACATGCTTTCATGTTCTTGACAATCAAGAATGGTCCTAGAGACATTCTCAACAGAACTCTAACTGGAGCTATCATGTTCTGTCTGGGATAACCTGCCAAATGTTCCTAAATTTATATTGCTTGTGCCAATCATTTTATTCATGAGCTTATCATTCTGGAAATATGTAGCACCTTGCTGCTTAAGAGATAAATATGGTCATGTATATCTCCCCCTCCCTACATTGCCTCCCTTGTTAACCGATACTACTCTTCATGACCTCTGCATTCCTCAAATGGACTTAGGCTCTCCTCTAACCTCATCACCTCTTCAAAATCATGCCTGCAAGATTTTGCCTGAGCTGCTCCCTCTCCCTGGATCTCCATCCAGCAGAGCATCCAGCTTAAAACTCAACTCTTTAAAGACACAGTCACCCTTTTCACTTTGGTGCAAGTTGCTGGCAGCACAGGGTAGACTAGGCTGTCACATTCCTTTTTTTTCTTTTAATCTATATAAAAACGATATTATACTCACGTTTGTAAATGCACCACCCAGTGTCGGCCCTCGGTAATGCAATGGTGCGGCCGCACTGGCCTTGCGCAATCGCAGTTCATGATTTACCCATCAACCACTGCTCTGACATGAATGATCTCCCCGGTTCCCCATGCTTCCTGTTGGAGATATGCATAATTAGTCAAAATCGGGAGCGTGCCTTGCTCACTGGGAAATGTCAGTGATAGAGAGCATGCTCAGTAGTCATTCCCATCCACATGAATGGGAATGAATATGATTGGTTGAACAGAAAAAAAAAATCGTCACACTTTTGGAATGTAAAAGTGGGCATTCCTGATTGTTTCAAAAGCCTCAAGATCTGCAAACTGCTTTTAAATGCAAGTTTATCAATTTTTAAGTTATGAAAATGATCAAATATGCATAGCAAAGCACTATTTCAGTACTTTAATATGCATTAAGACTTGGAAAATGCTTTTGGGGCACCAGACATTCCTTTTAAGGAAGTTTGTTTCTCATCCCACTAGAATAACCATTAATTAACCTCTAGCCAATCCCACCTAGCTCTCACTGTCCTCAAACACTATTAGAAATAGGAAGCTCATCCAACTAGAATTCACATGTTTTATATCTGGCCAAACCCCCCTTCACCAACCATCCCTAATACTGTTACTACCACCACCGTATCTTTGATTTCTTCACTCTCTTATGTGTCTCATGTCCCCCACTTCCTCTAGATTGTAAGTTTGCGAGCAGTGCTCTCTTCCTCATGTGGCAGTCTGTTCTTGTTCATCTAACTTAAAATATTTTTAAAGTGTCTCTATCACTCTATGTTCTGTACCTTGCACTTAGAAAATTGTTGGTGTTATATAAATAAAAATGAATGTAATGTAATATGTATACAAAGTAAAGTGGTTATCGTTTACAATCTACATTGCTTAATATTTCTACATTACGCTATAATGAATAGTTCATGGGGTTATATGTAATTATTTGATTATATAAACTGTTCTATTCTAGATCTATCATTAGGCCCAACACAGTAATATAACTTTGTGTTTATGGTTTATGTGAATATTGAATGAGCATGGATGTTAATGTAATGTCATCTTTAAAGGTGACATTCATCTATATTCATTTTTGAAAGGGATATTTAAACCATTTACTAAATATTTATTAATTAAATTATGTGTTTGTTTTGTCGGACAAATTGTGTTGACTATGATAAAAATGCCCCAGTAGTAATATTACTCTGATGAGCTAATTATAAGGTTTACCTCTGTCTCGCTGACACAACTGAACTACAGAATAAATTGCATTGAAATCATCAGTTTCTACGTACATATTTTTTATAGCAACTAGAAGAAAGTGTTACATGGCTAAGAGCTGGAACTGAAGTGTTGCTATATGGACAAACGACCTTCCTTATGTTTCTATACATAGTGTATTGAATGTGTTAAAAGCATTATGAATTTGCGACCTGACAACCACAAGCAGAGTGATAATTGTCAAAGGATTGACGGTTTTGAAAAATAAAAATAAATACAGTTAGCTACAGAGAAGTATATGGCAGTGAGAAAAAAAGGTTGTGTGATCCATAACTGTTGTACAACATGTGCAACTGATGCCAGAAATGTTCACTTTGTGTTTAGGTTTTGGGGAGGAGAAGAATACTGATACCTAAGTGATATATACGCAAATTGTATACAAGTTATTAAACGATTACATGCACTTGAAAGAATTACGAATTTCTGTATGGAATAGAGTTATGGTACAGAGAACTATAAATAAAGTATGGCTCAAAGAACTTATTATATAAAATATCAGTTATTTATTTATAATTCATTGTACCGGAACTGTTTTATTTAACTTTAGAATGGATTTGAAGAATTTAGCTATGGAAGAAGAACATAGAAAAGCTACAAGCCTTTTGTTATTAAATAAAAACTTCAAAACACTATTTGGTAGGTATGTGAATATTTATTGAAAAAGTGTTCAGAAAGAGTTAGTGCACAGGTTAATTTGGCTTAGAGTTATCCTCTCCAATTGTTGCTTTCTTGGTTCTGTCGATTACTGGCATTTACATTACATAGTCTTCCATAGCCAGTTCTGGGTATTGGCTTATCCTGAGTATAATCCAAAGGTGCCTGCCTAAACCTCTGATTGACTTGATATCACCATACTTGCTGCCTGGCCTGACCTCAGATTATCTAACTATATCACTATTCTTTTGCCCTGGTGCCCACTCTCTTGCACCCAGACATCCCATTATTTATACTCCAATGATCAGTGGTGCTTGTCAGCAGTGTGTCTGCATCTGAGCTCCACATGACCTGCTCCTCACAGACCATAGTAGTTACTAGCAACCTTGAGTATAAGAAGATCAGTCTAAATATTTATATAAAAAGACAACTGAGTTTAAGAATGTGCTACATTTTTTATTGTTTATTAGGTTTTACCACTTATAAATAAGTCATATTTACAGTATTACAAATCTTTTATAGAGCTACTATAGGTTGATTATAAGGGTTTCTGTACAGGAGAAAAATAACAGAAACGTAACTTGCTAATATAATCTAGTTTGAATTACAGAGATTGCTAAGCAGAGATTTTACATCCAAATTTCAACCAAAAGCTAACCCATAAATACTAGAACCAACTATTATTTTGTTGGAGATCACTCAGCACTTAGTCACAATATACCTTATGTATTATATTCTTATAGCTGTGACAAGAGATCAGGGATGACAATGATAACCATAATGATGGTAATGAGGACGAGCAGGGTTTCCATTCCCGTTACAGAAATCAAAGTGCCTTTAATTTAAAAGCAGATCCTATGAAAGCCAAGAGTTAAAACACTAAAAAGCAAGACTAAAAAGATCATTGGAACCAATATAGAATTTTAAATGTAGCAAGCAATTTCAAAATGAAAGTTAATGGAATTTGTACACAATGCCCTTTCCTTAAAAGGAAGATCCATCATGCATCTCCATGTACTCTGCGTGCAATTTCCCCCAAAAACTACATATTTATCAGCTAATGATAGGGACAGTTATATAAAAAATAAAACTAGTACAAAGTGGATGGGGCTCACACTATGATCCCCTTTTGATTCATGCTCCACCCCTAAACAATTATCATTTTAAGCAAGAGCCTAAGCTGGCGTATGAGAAGTCCAGCACTGCTTTCAGACCATTATAACTTGATCCTTCTAGTGAATTTTCTCCATTAAGGCTTGCTACAAATATTTATCAAAATGATTTAAAATATCATGTAGTTGTCAAGCTTAATCCACATCTATAGATTGTCCTTCAGGATAAAAAAAAAAAAAACATTTCTGGTCATTAAGGGGTTAAAAACATATTCTTTGTCCCCATTTATAAAACCCTTTTAATACTTTAATAATACTCTGCTTTAAGGTCTTTCACGTTAAGGACACTTGCGAGTAAGGACGTCATTACAGTGCAACCATTCCCTTTTATGGACACTCGCATTTATATTTTAATAATGTGGTGGCATCTCTATTGATACTAACCATTAGTACAATATGCCCCATTGGTATATATATCATGTCTCTGAAGGCACAAAACATTTTATAACTTATCCTACTAGTTCTAGACATTGCTTCAGGCCCTTGGTTTCCCACAAGCCACAGAGCCTCAATATGATGCATACTTGCTTCTTGTGTCATCAGAAGATTCTAAATTTTAAATAAATTTTGTTTGTGAAACGTGTTAAGATCCACCTCTGTGCTGTGATGTAACAAAAATGGATTAGGAAATAAACTTAAATCTGGTGCTTTTTGTTATAAAGAGATATTGAACTGTCATATGTCCAATTTGTATTGCTTGGTAGAACTAATATAGGTTGTACTGTTCTAATAAATGACTACAAATTCTACAAATAGTTACCGGCAATCAACAAGCTAAGTGAGGTTCATTTAAAGTTTTGTTTGTTAATAATGTTCATCCCATAGTACACGCTAGCCAGGTGATATTTAAAAATGGGAGGCAAAGATCCTTCTTTGTTATTCACTACTCATCAGTATCCCTCATTAAGTTGGATCGGTAAGATTCAATGGTCTACCACCCACATCATCTTCAAGGAAGAATTATTAGGTTGGGCTCTCCAGTGTGTGTGACATCTGTCACATACAGATATCTCAATATTAACTGATTATCCTGTTTTAGTAGAGTACAGTTTTACATTCTGGTCATGTGACTGTTGTGGATGTAATAAGTGGCATTGATCTTGTGTCAGTGTAACCTTTGCCATTAGGCTGTGTTCTCCTCTCTGCCATCATTCTGAATCAGACTCTTCTCTCAACTCCAATAAACAGTATGCGACCTTTGAACACAGTAAAACATTTTCAGAAAGTAAATAACTAATCTTCCATATTTCTAATGCAACATAATATTATGTTCTGTTCCAATGATAATGTTAAGATGGTGAGAACTATATTTGGACCAAACCACTGCTCTATCTGTCGTTTTATCTATGAGTCGCGTCTGTCTATTTGTGTATATCCATGACGATAACCAGTGGGCTGATGAAGTTGTACTGTGGGCCACTAAAATGTTTTTGCCCCCCCTGGCCAAAAGCTACCAGCCCCAACCTTTCCCTGCATTTTTTTATATTTTTATTATGTTATTTAACAAAAGATATTTTAAAGTAAAAAAAAAAAAAATAAGGAAAAGCGAAAAGAGTTTAGGAAAGGATAAACAACATTGTAGTAAATAAGAAAAACATAAGATGGACTGTCCACTGCAGCTATTGCTGATTAATGTTTCCACACAATAGGATAATGTGTATCAGGTTGTGCATATTCATATGAAATAAAATAACATATAGGGAATTACTGTACTTGTTTCGCAGTTAAATCGTTAGCTTTCTGACGCAGGTTGGATAAAAGTCAATAGATCTACACAGCTGCCGAGGCCTGCCTTAAATCTCTGTCAATCCCAGCTTGTAATTACTCAAAGAATTGAAAAATGAGAGAAATGAACGGTAGTGGCAGTTTTTCCTCAAGTGTGCAGAAAATTGGCAGCAAGATGAAACTAGAAGCATTAAAATCAAAGAGCTGTGTCACATCAATGTTTGAAGTCTCTGAGCGGCTCTTTGAAAATCATCTGGCCCTGCTGAACACAAACAGCCGATAAAAGCTTCAGTCAAGTAAGCCGTCTGGCCCCGCACCTTCTGTCCCTAGGAAAGCAGCGGCATTCCTATCACACTTTTCCCTTGGCACAGGTAAACTCACGGAAAAATAACAAGAAGCACAATATCAGTAGGCTGTCTCAATACGGCTTTTTAAGTCTGCTTACTGCCATTTATTTTATTCCTGAAAAAATAGTTATGTATAAAGTAAACAAGCAGTATTTTGTATTCATTATTAGTCACTGTTGTTTTTTTTCTTTCCAAAATCTAAATTTAGGCATGCACATACTGCATCCCTCCAGAAGTTTTATTTGGTGCTGTTATATGAATAATTTTGTAATGTAATGTGATTACAATGGACACATTTCATGAAAGTATGCCAAGTTAAATTTGACTGATACACCTATTTATATAATGTGATGGCATTTGCAGGGAAGCAAACTGCAATTTAGTTGTGTGTTGGTTTGCTATTATAGGTCCAGAGCCCAGAGTTGCCACATATACTTTTACTGGCCATGCTATTACTTCCATAGATTTTTTTATAGGCCCCAGGCCCAACATCAGAAATTTTGGGGTCCAGCAAAGAACAAATAGTCTGTGCTCCCCCATAAACATACCCACCACACCTGACACTTACCCCCTAGTGGTCTAGGGTACTGCTCATTCACACAAAGGGGTCCATTCACTACAGTTCAATATTTGAGGTCGAGATTAGCACTAACTCGAACCCCCTTTTTGGATTACTCATCTCAATCTTGCGTATGGTATTCACTAACATTTTTGCGAAAGGCCCAGATGTGGCATGTTGAGGAGTTCAAGACTAAGTCAAACTCCACCTCCAGGGGGCATTATGGGAGGCAAATTGATCAAAGCTATTTTTTAGACACCTGAGTTTGGAGGTTGGCACCTGAGTTTGGAGGTTGAGTTTGAGTTAGAAAAAAAAAAATCACTTCTCTCAAATCACCTACTGAAATACTTGCTTGGAAGTCGCATTATTTCCTATGAAAGAAAAAATTGCACTGCCACTCTTTATGTGACTATGCTTGACACTGTCGAGCTGGGATCAACTCGGAGGTCGAGTTTGACTTAGTCTCAAAGTGTAGGACGACATCCAAAGGTACAAAAAGGAATGCAGCAAGTCAGCATACCCCAGTAGATAGACCAGCACCCGGTGAATAAAGAGGAAATTTATTCTGTACAAAGCAATGTTTCAACCTACAATAATTAATAAAGACCTCATTGTAGGTTGAAACGTTGCTTTGTACACTGGAATAAATTTCATCTTTATACGCCGGGTGCTGGTCTCTCTATGTATTTTCTGACCTCCAAAGTTGACCTCCTCAAGCTATTGTCGAATGTTAGTAAATAGACCACATGGAGTCTCATACACACTCACATAAAGTGTGGCATATACACATGGTGGCACACACAGTGTCATGCACAGTTACACACTCATTCACACACACAAACACAGTCACACTTGCACGGTCATGCACTTACAAGTACATACACTTACACACACAATTACACTTATTCACACTTAAATACACTTACACACGATCAGATGTACAATTCTTTGATATTTCATTGGAAGGCTATTGCACTATTGCATGGATCTACTGCCAACCTTTCTGTAAAATGGACATTACACCTCAGTCTTGCACCCCAGCTTATAACTCATATCCTTTTAATCCAATGAGTATCTGTCGCAGATATCGATAATATGGAGAATCTGGAAACTCCTGCCACACCATCCTCTTTGAGCCGTCCCACCTCCAGCACTTGTCATAACGTCATCAGCAAATGACTTGAGCCCAAGAATCCACTAATGCTGCAAAAAGGCCACTTGTTGAGCACCTGCGCATGTGCAAACACTAACTAGGTGTGATCAAGTGATTTGTGGTGTATCTTCACGGCAACAGAGGAGATTTTTACTTAAAGGAAGAGCACCCATGTGGCACCAGGGCAGTCCACAGAGCCTCAGTGTGTCATCATGAGCTCTGCTGAGCTGGCGATTAGCAGATTTTCTCTTTTTTTTTTTAAATGGAGAGAGATTTCTCTCCCTAGCAAGCCCCCATGAGAACCATTCCTCCACCGCCGTAATGGTTGTACTCCCTGATGGCAGACTGATAGACCTCAAGCCATTTTTTACTGGCCTGTCCAGGGCTAAACTCACTTCCACTACAGCAATACTCCACCAAAATTTTACTGACAAAAACACCTAGGGTTTTTCTTTGTGAAATAGTGAATTGCAGGAAAATGACAAGGGAATTTCAAATTAAAGGCTAACGGAGACAAGTTAGGAAAACTCAAACTCTGCTCTTTTGGCCTTAACTTTACAATTCCCTTGTCAATTCAATACAGTTCCCTCTTTCATGAATGAAGCCCTCTGACTTTTCCACCAAGTGGTTCTATCATATAAGGAAATTAAATGGCTGCTTATGGCCCCCACTTGCTTAGGGAATCCCACAGAGCCTAACTGAGGGGAGACAGTTAAGGGGGAAGGGCAAATAGCTGACACAGGGGTCGACTATTGGATTTATGACGAGTCCACATCCTTCAACAGCTGTGACAGAATAGCCAGAAAGTCTTATCACTGATATTAAACACAGCACTCAAGAGTATGTATTTATAGTGATCTTGATATTTCAGAGCTGTGCTTCTAAACATAAATAACAATCTGATATTTTTTTTATTGGAAACATTTATATAATTAAATATATTATTTTTCGAAATGTCCTTTCATCAAAGACATCGAAGAGTCTGACCAGATGAAATAATGAACAAGTGAATGTAAATAATGTTGCTCATTACCCATAACAGTATCAGGGTGTTTCTGCTGATACAAGTAGGAAACAATGGAACATTCCAAATACCACATGATAAATCATCTTAAATCCTTTGAAGCTTAAAGGAGAACACTTGTAATATGCATGTAACACATGTATCTCCAAATTCCTGTCATTTATTCATTCTTCGGTATTAAGTACATGATTCAGTTTTCTAGTCCTTCTTGCTGGTAATGTGCTAAGTTTGAACCCCAACACAGGTGACATCCAATAGGCTTTAGAACTGGTATACTTTTTGCAGAGAATTATAATAGCTATTCTCTAAATGTTATTAATAGTTATATATAATTGACCATTTGCATGGCCAGACTAGATATGTTAGCTGGTAATATTTCCTTGTATATATTATATAATAATATATTTTAGATTGATTACTTTGGTACAGTTTACAGAGTAAAGTAGAAAAAAGGGATATTTTTAAAGTAAGCAGAAGTCAGATTTTGGAAAATGTTCATAGATATATTTAAATAATTGTAAATCATTTAGTTATGTAGTTTGATCAAAATACAAAAGGCTATCCATCCTAGCACAGGGTGGAATAAAAAAAAAAAATCAGCATGAATATATAAGTTAACTTTACATTCTGAATGAGCAGAGCTTTAAAATAAAAAAAAATATACATCAAGGACTTCACAGTATTAGACAATTGGTGATATTCCCAACTGACTACATAAACTGTAATTATTTTACAACATACATTACAAAATATGCATAATATAACAAAGAAAACAAATTGAAAGAAAACCTTGTGCTGTGATGATATAGTATGTAATAAAATAGTCTGGTCTAGTTTTTATATATTCAGACAATACCACTATATTCTATGCAGTCAGAGAGTCGTTTGTAGTTATACTTCCTATAGTATAATACTTCTACAGTAGCTAAATTTCAGTCATTTCAAATTCAAAAGTATTGAATTTACATTTAACCAAAATAAATTAAATGTTTATTTAAATAAAATAATAATATATATATATAAAACAATAATTTAACATTGATACAAACTTTTTTTTTAGTGTTTCTTTACTTTATTTTGATAAAAATGTTATGTGTTTTATCTATATTTCCATTTATTATTACTATGTCAGAATTTTTATTGATATTAATTTTTTTTACTACAGCCCATTTTGGGATTATTGCTGCGATATTGGCAATGGCCTAAGTCCTCCCACTGACTTATTTGGGAGGACTTTGGCTATTTCCGCTGTAGCCAACTAAATAATATATTCTATACTATAGGAGTAAATGGAGACTCACTTTGACATTGAGCATTGGTATTTTCTTTTATTTACACTGCGGTGACTGTCTGTTATATAGTCTGAAGTCCTAATACTAAGATACAAATTAAAAGATACATTTTTTTTGCTTGAGAGTACATACTAATGTATCAAAGGCATGCATCATAAGGACATGCATTAATTAAATATATAGTGCCATCCAAAATTTCATACATCCAGGATTTACCACTGGCACTCAGGACATGCCCCATAGCACACATTGCACATCCAAGACTTACCTGTGCTTCCTGGGAAATGGCCCCTTACCCACACTGCATATCCAGGACTTACCCCTGGCACCCCAGGATATGCTCCCTCACCCACATTGCACATCCATGAATTATCCATGTCCCCCAGGAAATGCCCCCTCAACCACACTGCACATCCACTTACCCCTCCCCAGGGTCTCCCTGGTGTCTAGTGGAGGCAGCAGGAAGTCTGTGCAGTAGCAGCACAGACATTTCCATGCTGCTTCTCGCTTTGCCCAATGCTGCTATGAAATAAGAGCACCAGAAGGTCCCATGATCCATGAAAAGGCAGCATGGGAAATGTATGTGTTACTGCACAGACATCCAGCTGTCTGCTCGCCGTGGAGATGCTGGTGAGCAGGGCCGGCCTTAAGTGTTTCGGCGCCCTGTGCAGACCCCCCCCCCCCCGGCACCCCCTCCCCCTGTCTCTTTCCTCCCCCCCTATGTATGTGTCTCTCTCCCTTCCCATGTTTGTTCCTTTCCTCTTCCTTGCCATGTTTGTCTCTCTCCAACTCACCCATATCTGTTCTCTCTCTCTCTCTCTCTCTCTCTCTCTCTCTCTCTCTCTCTCTCTCTCCCCCCCTTCCTCTGTTCTGTCTCCCCCCTCTGTTCTGTCTCTCTCTCCCCCCTCCCTTCCTCTGTTCTGTCTCTCTCCGCCCCCCCCCCCCCTTCCCCCTGCTCTGTCTCTCTTTATATTCAGAATAATAAGTATCTGAGATGGTTGCAGGCTGTTTATAGCTCACACAGTTAATACCTTAGTAGGGAGCTCAGAATAAAAAGATAGAAAGGGACTTTTACCCTCCAACCTAAGTGTTTATACACCTTTTTTGTAACAAAACTTTTTGGGAGCTTCATTTTGACGGATGCTAGGCTAAAAATAAGAATAAATTATGCCGGAGCTCAGAGTAGCCAGGGCATCCAATGCTGGGCATTTTCCACTAGTCCCATACAATAAAATAAATAATCCCCCTCCTCCCCCAACCTCCATTTGTGCCAAGAACTGGCATAAGTAGAATATTACAATAAATAAATATGAACTACCTACCCTCCCCACTTCTACCTTTTCATTTGTATGAGTGTAAAACAGAGCTCCAGAGCAATACAACTCACAATAAACTGAGTTTAAACTGAAGTAAACATGTTTTTATATTAATGTCTTCAAATAAAATACTTAATTCTTGTTCTAAATGTTTATTAAATCGCGGAATTTCAGCCTTGAAGTTGCTGAAACGTTCCATTAACGTGCCGCCCAAAGCCACTCCCACAAAAATAAAGATTTCCCTCTGGACATCTTTCAGATTATAATCGAACAGTACACTTATGATGGGTAAAGCAACTGTGTTACCTAATTATCGTTTGTACTGTGTATGTAGAAAATAAAAAAATATACATTGCCTTAGCAGAAGCACAAACAATACATTGTTTAAGGGGGGAAAAGGCATTTTAAATACTTTTGTGGTGTCCCCTGTTTATGACATCATATTTTGGCTTGAATACAAATGAACTGCTTTTAATGGGACATGTGTAGCTTGCATATCATAAACAGGAAACACCACAGACACATTTTTCTCTAGCTTGCAATTTTCTAACAACATATAGATTATTTTATATTCTCTAAAATCACAATGTTTACATGGTCCCTTTAAAGAGTTCCAAAGTTCGATTAACTGTAGGTCTGTGTACAGAAACTGCTTTTGCTCAAATTGTATGTATACATACATAGATGTAGAATAATTGCTATTTACTTTATTATTTTTTATCTAACTGTTTATAAAAGTAAAATAATATTTAGATGTTCATGAACAACTAATCCCGACAGAAACTAAGTGTAAGAGACAAAAATGAAATGTTCAAACGGTTCCTGGCACAAAATGCATGGAAAGTCATTAGACAAATAGCAATTGATATCTTGTTAAAACTGGTATAATGTCAGATTTACAGCTGGTCCACAGGTTCAGCAGTAATCAATAATGACAATTTCATTATCCTTGTAAATGATTACTCGGCTCTGAAAATAGACTGTCTCCAATTCTTACACATACAGCAGATTAAACTAGTTGAACGCTGATCCCAAAGAAAACATCTATCACTTTGAACGCCATACGCAGGCTATAAAGTGAATCTTCACAACCAGCGTAAAGCGTCTCAGGAGGAAAAAAACTTCACACCAATAGACGGGACAAAAAAACAAACCAGTAAAATAAGGTGTGAATGTTCCTTCGTGTAAAAATCCTTTTTGCAATGTCACAGGACATTATGGTATTTCAGTCAAACAATTAAAGTGATAAAAGCCTTGATCTGTACAAGAAATATGAAAATGTACACAAGGGAACTGCTGGAGGGTATGCTACAAAAAAGAAATGGGATTAAATGACAGCTAGTATTTTTTTGTTAATTACTATTTTTGTTTTTTGCATTTGTTTTCTTACAAATGTTATATAAGTTTCCCTTTGCAGTAATAAATAAAGCTGTGTATTTTACAGCAAAGAGAAGCAGGGCAGTAAACGCTACAACACTCACACACCATTTAGTTTTTGTTAAAAAAGCAATAGCACAATTTAAGTAACAATATTGTGCTAAGAATACAAGACAATGAATCTTGGCTACGTCAGTATTTTTCCATTGAGAAACTTTAATTTGAACTTCTGACGGACAAAAAGCTGTAAACATATTGAAACCCATTGTAAACATAGAGCTTAAAATTAAGATACGAGATATGCACATATACGTTGTTTATTAATGATTTCGCAAGTTGTGTTGAGAGCCTTGTATAAGGCTCCCAACATTCTCGTTTTATTTCGGTTTATAGAATACATGTAATTCTATTGCTATTCTATAAACGGAAAGTCTATAAACCGAACGTCGTTCGGTTTATAGACTTTTGGCTTATAGAATACATGTAATACTATTAGCTTTCTATAAACCAAACTAGAGTCCCCATTCATAAGAATTTCTTATGAATGGGGACTCTATTTCGGTTTATAGAATAGCAATAGAATTACATGTATTCTATAAACCGAAAATCTATAATCCGAACATGGTTCGGTTTATAGACTTTCGGCTTATAGAATATATGTAATACTATTGGCTTTCTATAAACCGAACTAGAGTCCCCATTCATTAGAAATTCTTATGAATGGGGACTCTATTTCCATAAGCCGAAAGTCGGTCCCCATTGACTTCAAGTTCGGGGTCAAGTTCAACCCCGAACCCGGTCTTTTTTCCGAAGTTCGGCCGAACCCGCCAAACCCGAACATCCAGGTGTCCGCTCCACACTACTCTTGTGTTTTGTTTCACCATTCTCATTTATTTTCTTACCATGTTTTATTATTTTTGTTACATATATTCTGTATATAAGAATCTTGCATATATATGAGTAGGATGATACCAACCCTAATGAAGTCATGGTCTGGATCATTTATAAGTGAAAACTGGTCATGTCCCAACAATTTAGACATATTAGAAAGCAGCCCAGGAGGCAATTGTCCTTCTGTTATCCTTGCCAGCCCCTGACATAGGATAATAGCAATGTGTAACAGTATCAACTTTACCATCCTCTTCTTCCTGGTTTACCAATTTTACCAAACTCTTCTTCCTGCTTAATTCAAATGTAATAATCAAAAATATACAGTCAGTATTGCTTTAATTGTTCTGGGGTTCTGTATCTTAATATTTATTTCTAGTACAAGGTGTTCTGTTGAAATGCTAGCTTTGTATTGCCCTTTATATCTTTATCCTGTTTATTATTAAAGGTTTCCAAAGTTTGAAGAAAGTGTAAATGTGTTTTTCTAAAACCAAGATACTGTTCAACATATCCATGCTATACAACCATTGCTATTTAAATAGAACCACTGGCAGGGTTCCCACTGGAATACAAAATTTCTTTCTTGTAGCCCTTACACTATGAATTAGTTTAGTTTTATCTTTATAACCATTTTCCATTATCACTAGTAAACTTAAGTTTGGTGGCAGTGATAATGTTTGTTACGGTGTTCTAACATTTCATCCGGGAATCCAGATTTTCCCGTTGAGTGAACCGCGCATGTGCGATATCACTCAAATCACTGGTTAGACATCTCAGAGGAAAATGCAGAATACCGGTCACCATGCATGCGTGAGTGTCTAAGTCTAAGATGCCGCCAACTACACTTCCCATGATGCATCCCGTCTGAGGGTAAAGATTGGGGTTAGCTATTTTATACCCAGGTATATACATTACACCTCACCCTTACCGTCACTCTAACCCTAATCCCCTGATCTAATCACTTAGATTAAATATCATTAGAGCCTGGAGGCATCTGACTTTGCAGAGAAGCACATGAATGCGTGGTGGCCGGTAGTCTACATTTCTTCTGAGATGTCTAATCAGTCATTTGAGTGTTCGCACGAATGTGCAGTTCACTCTATAGGAAGTTCTGGATTCCCAAAGGAAATGTCAGAACAATGTTCCAGATACAGTAAAACAGAAAAAATATCAGTCGCATGAGCAATTGCCCTAAATGGGACTTGACTGAAGCAGATATGTACCATTTTAATAATTATATTAAATGATGTACCTCATGTCTTTCATTTTAAATCAAAGTTCCCAACTCTATACATTACTTATTTTTCTCAGCCTTTAAATGAAATCATACGTCTTTCAGGAAACCATAGTGTGATAAAATATTCATTTTTCTTTGCCTAATGATTACAGACAATTTGATCCATGTACAAGGATATAGGAGTAGTGTGAGTCTGTGAGCTTTCACCATGCAAAACACTGACATAAATGCCATTACAGCACATAATGTATTTGCTCAACATTAGTGTTCTTACATCACATCATTGATTAGCTGTACTTGTAGGTGTTTTCTATCTTTTTGATATGTTATCTTTTAATACACTGAGATCATTCAGTGGCATTTTGCCTTCATTTGTGAACATTCCAGACCTGTTTTTGGGTGCCAGGCAAATACTGGCAAGAACTGTATCTGCATACAAACTTTAATCTTAACCCCTTCGCGTCACAAAATGTGACGATCGTTCCTAGGAGCGAAAGCATGCACCATACCAGAAGAACTGGAAAATGGTGCTGTCCTGTTGTGGGCAAGAGCTTCGGCATCACCACAGTCTCTCTTGTGGTTGCTAGACTACCCCTACCAGCTGTCTGCAATATTACAGAAAAAAATAGGGTTCGGGTTACAGTAAGAATTATAGTTAGGGTTACAGTAAAAATTAGGGTTAGGTTTAGAGTTAGGATTAGAATTTGAGGTTTAGATGATCATTGGTGCTGGGGTCAAACATTACTTTAGGTTTAGGCCCTATAAAATGGCACCCAGCCCCCAAATAAATCTATGGGGCCAGGGACTATATTTTATAGTATAGGTCGATTCTAGTTTTACAATTTGTTTTGGATGGCTACTTTCACTGGGCCAATGATGATGATCCAGAATGTCGGGGATCATCGAGGGACAATCATATCAGGTGGATTTTTCATAGAGGGAACCCTTTGTGTGAGTGGGCAGTGATTTTAATTTTCTTTTTTTAAGGGGCCAAAATAATAATAGTGGGGGCCAGAGCCACTTAACCAGCCCCTGGCCCCATAGAATATATTAGGTAGCTAGGGACAAATGGCCAGCCCTTACTTCCATTGATTATATAGGAGCCTTAATAACAAAGGCAGGGGCACTTTGCCAGCTCTTGTCCCCATAGATTGTATATGGGGGTCTGGGGGGGGCAATATTTACAGCCTCCTACCCCAGTATAAAGTGGTGGAACTTTTTTTTTTAACAGGGTCATTTAATGGGTGTGGTCATTTTTACCTTTACTTTTTAAAGAACACTGACAATAAAATGGCAGCACCAGCAGTTATTTTACTGCAACTTGCCATCTTTAGAGATGCACAGGGAGAGATGGACATCTAAGTCTAACTCACCTCCCAAATAGTACTCCCTTCACTTTTTAGGGAATAGTTTGGTTTTTTTTGCTTCCCATGAAGGTAAGTTTGAGATTGGAGTCTGAGTTGCGATTTGTCAAAGAGGGAAAAGGAGGTCAAATTCAACCTTTCAATTAAACCACCTTGAGACTACATGAATTCTTAGGTACGACCCATAAGACTCCACACAGAGTAGGAAGCACATCACCACTGACAAACTAATTCTATATTATCCTGGCCCACAAGTGAAAGAGATTGAACATTTCTACTTTTACCAAATCAAAGTCAACCTCTAAATCTCCCCAAATTCACTTATGTTACCTCATCCATATTCCATTAACCACACGTACAGTGCATATCGTTACATAAAGATACTCCTGTCTTATAAATATAAGCATGTTCCTACCATTTTAATACAGAAAAATGTCCTGCACAAGTAAAAGATTGAAAAGAAATTAGCCATTAGAGGCCAAAGGAGGAATATATACATTTGTTTGGCATACAAACAGCTCTCCCTTAAAAGACTCCTAATTGAGGTTTCCTATTTAATCAATGGCATTTTCTTAAATACTACTGAGTTTAAAAGCTTTGTAAATTAATTACAAAATGGAAGAGTAGAGTATTGCATTATCTTTCCATCACTACATGTACTGTGTTTCATGTGGTTGAACGATCCTCAAAGCACAGGCCCATAAACACACAGTGATACATTCATACACTGCACAGACTTGGATGTATAAGAAATACTGCTAGCAAGGTAGGGGGAAGTACAAGGATGGCTTATTTTTATTGTGGTAATAAATCTTTATATCTTGTTTTAATAAAACTGTTATAGCACAGAATAATGTAAATAATGTTTTTTGAAGTGAGATGTACAACATTTTTATCTACTATCATAGTTAGTAATTTTCAGTAAACTGCACCTGAATTGTATAATAAAGTTGCCTATACAAGAAATATTATAGAATATTTGAGTGTTACTTTTTTGTCATTTATTTAAATATCTCTGTAATTTTTTTAATAATTTTCTCAAATGTTGACAACATATTTAGAACACACTGGGGGTTATGTATAATCACTGCGCACATGGTGATAGCACCAAAAAGTGGCACTATCGGCGTGTGTGCCTATGAATAAAGCATTCTCCCATTAAATTTCTGGAGTCTGCACTGCCTCCTCCAGAGAACTACTTCCGGGTCGTGCACGCTTTCATTGCCCCAACAAGGCTCAAGTATAAAAAATCGGGCACTGATTAGTGTGACAGGTTTCTCTCCAGCACTACAAAGTGTCGGGATGTATAAAAAGGCGCAATCGCATTATACATAACAAACGGTGACTGTGCCTTTTTATTCCATTCCCGACACTTTGCAGTGCAGGAGATTTTTCACATAACCCCAGAGTGCATGAGGTCCCATAATACCTAAACAAATAGCAAACACTATAAAAATATCCATAAGTCAGCCCATAGAAAGTTACTGTATGCATCTTCATAGTATTTACAAAAAAAAAACTGTCTACGCTTCTCACCCTAATAAAGTTGGCAACAAATATATAAATATAATATAAATGAGAGGTTTTGGTTATTTGGATTGGCCAAAGCACAATTAAGCTCACCCGCCACATCAAGGCACACTCTCAATAGGACGAGAACCTACTCTCACCTCCTATCTAGTGGGCACAAAAAGCAGTTTATACTGCTACTAAAACCTTTTTATTGTGTTGCAAGAGGTGCAATTAAACCTATTCCCAATTAACCCTTTAACAGCAATCTGCAACCAGACAATTAGGAGCCAACAACCTCAAATATGTGCAAGCAGGGAAAAGTAAAATGTTTGTGCTCTAAGCTAGTCACAGGATCAAATAATATACCTGGATAAAATGATGCTTACCAAACAGGTGTGAGCATGCTGCAAATACAGTGTGATTGGCTGTACAATGTATACAAAAAACAAAAACTGTCTGCGCTTCTCACCCTAATAAAGTTGGCAACAAATATATAAATATAATATAAATGAGAGGTTTTGGTTATATGGATTGGCCAAAGCATAGTTAAGCTCACCTGCCACGTCAAGGCACACTATCAATAGGGTGAGAACCTACTCTCACCTCCTATCTAGTGGGCACACAAAGCAATTTATACTTCTACCAAAATCTGAGACTGTGACTAGCTTAGTGCACCGACATATTTATTTTCCCATCTTCATAGTATTGTCTCTGTTTTGTTAGCCAGACAGAAAATATAAATACCTTACACCAAGCAACCATAGGAAACCATGAATGCATCCAAACCCTGCTTGATTACAGGCCAAGCATTTCTATTTATTTACATGTTTATTTGTTTTTGTAACATGTTTTACAAAAGAAGCTAAAAACAGGAATCATTATGTAGTCGTTGTATTTCCAGAATGCTCATCACGTATTAATTTAATGAATTCTACAACAGACTGTTTAAAATAATTGTATTAAAAATGTCTGAAACCAATGAACCATTTTCAAAAACAAACCGTTTTTAATGCTCAATTCTTAGGTTTTCTTCAAACAATAACGTCTATTTCAATTCTTATTTATAAATTCACATTGATGTACTGTGGATTCTAGTTCGAACGCACCTGGTCATCCAGTTTAATTTCCTAAGCTATATTTATACTATTCTTAGACGGGTTGTTGCACAACACTTTTACTTTAATTGAAATTTTTAAAAAAGGCCCGGTGATATAATTCCTTGTTTAACATTTAAACCATATACACGAGCATGAACGTTGGTAATTAACATTGTTATGGAAACAAAGTCGGAATAATAATATTGTGGATTTATATATGTATCAACGAGATTTCACAACCAGGCTTAGGTTTGCATCTTATTAGTACTTACTTCTAAAGCCCACATGACTTAAAATCCATTGTCAAGCCATTTATTACAATCATGAGACCGATTTGGGTAGTATTTTGCAAGATCTGATTACTCTCAGAGATAGAAGTCAAGCTGTTCTTCTGTGGAATAATCTGTATGTAAGTAGATAAGACATATAAAATATCATACATGTGTTTGTATTTCCTACTGTTATGTCACATCCACTAGTTATAAAAGAAAACTTCGATTAGGTTTGATAGCATTATATGACTGGTGTACACTGAAGGCTGTAATTATCGTTTTTGTATGTAAACTATCAAGCAATAAATGAGGTTACACAATGTAAATGATATTCTTAAAACATAACACAAATAAGAAAGCCTCTGAAAGCTGCAAACCTGCTGGAAATCTTGTCTGGAGCCAAGATATTTCAGGTACAGTAATTGATTGTATATTTTTAACTTTGGAGACAGACAGACACACAGACAGACAGACAGACAGACAGACAGACAGACAGACAGACAGACAGACAGACAGACAGACAGACAGATAGATAGATAAAAAATAAGTAACATCATAATGTGTTATGACCAAAATAACCAATTCTGAAGATGTTACCGCTAAATAATGGGGTTGTGTTGCAATTATAGAAAATAATGCACAGATTGCTTTCAGATATGGTTATGCACTTGTGATGCAGTCATATATGGAAACAATTGTGCAGAGTTTTTATAAATAAACTCATAATATTGTTTGAAAACTTGTCATATACATAGACCAGCCGTAACATTATGACCATTGACAGGTGGCAAGCCGGCAGAGGCATTGTGATTCTTTGAGCAACATTCTGCTGGGAAACATTGGGTCCTGCCATTCATGTGGATGTCACTTTGACACCTACCACCTACCTAAGCATTGTTGCAGACCATGTGCACCCTTTCATGGAAACTCCCTGATGGAATTGGCCTCTCTCAGCAGGATAATGTGCTCTGCCACAAAGCAAAAATGATTCAGGAAAAACACAACAATGAGTTCAAGGTGTTAACTTGGCCTCCAAACTCCACAGATCTCAATCCAATCGAGCATCTGTCGGATGTACTGGATAAACAAGTCTGATCCATGGAGACCCCATCTTGCAGGACTTAAAGGATATGCTGCTAATGTCTTGTCCCAGATACCACAGCACACTTTCATAGGCAGGGCCGGCCTTAGGGGTGTGCAGGGGCGGATCCAGAGTCTGATCTCGGGAGGGGCACATGTCCGTCTGTCTTTTCCTCTCTCCCATGTCCGTCTGTCTTATCCTCTCTCCCATGTCCGTCTGTCTTATCCTCTCTCCCATGTCCGTCTGTCTTTTCCTCTCTCTCATGTCCTTCTGTCACGCTCCTCTCCCTTCCCATGTCTGCCGCACTCCTCTCACTCCCCGTGTCCCTCTGTCTCTCTTCCTTCCATGCCCGTTTCTCTCCTCTTCCTTCCCATGTCCGTCTATGTATCCTCTTCTTTCCCATGTCCGTCTGTCTCTTCTCTCATTTCCCATCTCTCTGTCTCTCCTCTCCCATCCCATGTCTGTCTGTCTCTCCTCTACCATCCCATTTATGTCTCTCTCTTCTCCCTTCCTATTTATGTCTCTCTCCTCTCCCTTCCCATGTCTGTTTGTCTCCTCTCCCCTTCCCATATCTGTCTGTCTCTCCACTGCCATCCCATATCTGTCTGTCTCTCCTCTGCCATCCCATGTTTGTCTGTCTCTCCTCTGCCATCCCATATTTGTCTGTCTCTCCTCTGCGAACCCATGTCTGTCTGTCTCTCCTCTACCATCCCATTTATGTCTCTCTTTTCTCCCTTCCCATGTATGGCTCTCTCAGCCAATTTGCCAAATAATATGCCAGTGTTAGTTGCCATTTAATATGCCCCAGCCAATTTGCCCAATAATATTCCAGTGTTATTTGCCATTTAATATGCCCCAACCAATTTGCCCAATAATATTCCAGTGTTATTTGCCATTTAATATGCCCCCGCCAATTTTCCCAATAATATGCCAATGTTATTTGCCATTTAATATGCCCCAGCCAATTTGCCCAGTAATATGCCAATGTTATTTGCCATTTAATATGCCCCTGCCAATTTTCCCAATAAGATGCCAATATTATTTGCCATTTAATATCCCCTGCCAATTTGCCCAGTAATATGCCAGTTATTTGCCATTTAATATCCCCTGCCAATTTGCCCAGTAATATGCCAGTTATTTGCCATTTTATATGCCCCTGCCAATTTGCCCAGTAATATGCCAGTTATTTGCCATTTTATATGCCCCAGCCAATTTGCCCAGTAATATGCCAGTTATTTGCCATTTTATATGCCCCTGCCAATTTGCCCAGTAATATGCCAGTTATTTGCCATTTAATATCCCCTGCCAATTTGCCCAGTAATATGCCAGTTATTTGCCATTTCATATCCCCTGCCAATTTGCCCAGTAATATGCCAGTTATTTGCCATTTAATATCCCCTGCCAATTTGCCCAGTAATATGTCACTGTTAGTTGCAATTAATATTCCCCAGCTAATTTGCCCAATAATATGTCAGTGTCCTATCATTAATAAGCCCCTGCCACTTTCCCCAGTACATTCCCCCCATCTCCCCACTCCCCAGCACTTACCTTATCCCCTGGTGGCTAGTGGCAGGCAGCATGGTCTTCTCCATGCTGCCTGTTCGTCTCCCAGGTGGTTGTGCCAACAGGTCACGTGACCCGGCGCGCGTATGACGTCAGCGCGTCGGTCACGTGACCTGTCGGCACTTCCGTGTCGGCACACTGCACGGGGAGCCGAACAGGCAGCACGGAGGTTTCTCTGTGCTGCCTGTTCGGCTCCCCGTGCAGCTTGGCAGGCAGGCAGAGAAGGTGAGGGGGGATCTTCTGATCCCTTCTTACCTCCGTCTCTGCCTGCAAGCGTGTTTTTTTTTTTTCCTCTCTTCTCGGGGGGGGCAATTGCCCCGTTGCCCCCCCCTGGATCCGCCACTGGGGGTGTGCGACCTGTGCTAGCGCACAGGGCGCAACACCCCAGGGGGCGCAGCCCGCCAGCTAAAAAAAAAAAAAAAAGCCGGCAGAGGCACTGGATGGGGGAGATCAAAAGATCCCCCCTCACCAGCCCTCTGCTCGGCATGCTCTTCTAGATCTGTGGAGGGTGCAGAGCTAACCGGCTGAGAGGTGTAGCTCCGCCCCCACCCTGTGAAGCAGAGAAGCTCCTGCTTCACGGGGAGCTGCAGGCAGCAAAAGAAAGTGCTGCTCGGCTCCCCATGCCTGCATTAAGCATGGGGAGTCGAGCAGCACTTTCTTTTGCTGCCCACAGCTCCCCGTGAAGCAGACGCTGCTCTGCTTCACAGGGTGGGGGCGGAGCTACACCGCTCAGTCAGTTAGCTCCGCCCCCTCCCTGATCAACATTTGCAGGCAAGGGGAGGGGGGGGAAGAGGCAGACTGAACAAGGGGAGGGGGAGAGAGAGAGTCAGACAGAACAAGGGGAGAGAGAGACAGACAGAACAGGGGGAGAGAGAGACAGAACAGGAGGAGGGGAGAGAGAGAGACAGAACGAGGGGGAGAGAGAAAGAGAGAGACAGAATGGGGGGAGAGAGAGAGACAGAACAGGGGGGGAGAGAGAAAGAGAGAGACAGAATGGGGGGAGAGAGAGACAGAACGGGGGGAGAGAGAGACAGAACGGGGGGAGTGAGAGACAGAACAGGGGGAGAGAGAGAGACAGACAGAACAAGGGGAGAGAGAGACAGACAGAACAAGGGGAGAGAGAGACAGACAGAACAGGGGGAGAGAGAGACAGACAGAACAGGAGGAGAGAGAGACAGAACAGGAGGAGGGGGAGAGAGAGACAGAACACGGGTGTCTGGGGGGGGAGAGACAGAACACGGGTGTCTGGGGGGGAGAGACAACGGGGGGGGGACAGAACAGGGGGAGGAGAGACAGAACAGGGGGAGGGGGGAGAGAGACAGAACAGAGGGAGAGAGAGAAAACAGGTATGGGGGAGTTAGAGCGAGACAGACGTGGCAAGGAAGAGGGAAGGGACACATACATGGGGGGGGGAGACGGGGGGCGCCACAGGGGAAGCCCGCACAGGGCACTGGGACACTTAAGGCCGGCCCTGTTCATAGGTATAGTGGAGTCCATGCCTTCGCAGGTCAGGTCTGTTCTGACTTCAAAAGGGGACCTACACAATGTTAGGCAGGTAGTCATAATGTTATGGCTGATTGTGGTATACTCTAAGTGAGATAACCCCCAGTTTAAAATGGATTCGCATTTATTATTGGAACTTTAAATTCCATAAGGAATAATAATTAGTTAGATGGCCAGACCACTATATATGATCTTTAGGGATACTTTCAGTTCAGGTATAGTGCCAACAGACTAGCGAAAGGTGGATGTCATTCCAATATTTTAAAAGGGATCAAAATCTCTGCCGGGTAATTATAGGGCCGTGAGCTTGACATCTGTAGTGGGTAAATTATTTGAAGGATTGCTAAAGGTATACAATCAAGAATACATCTTGAATCAAAATATAATTAGTAAAAGTCAACATGGTTTTGTGAAAGACAGGTCTTGTCAAACAAAGTTAATAACATTCTATGAAGAAGTCAGTAAAAATATAGATCTAGGTCAACAAATTGAGAGAAATAGGTTTGGGGGCAAACGTGTGTATTTGGACAGAAAATTGGCTAAAAGATACAATGCTGAGGGTTGTTGTAAATGCAAAATCCTCAAATTGGACCAGGGTATTGAGCGGAGTACCTCAGGGGTCTGTTTTAGGCCCTCTTCTTTTTAATTTGTTTATTGATGATCTCCTGAGTTGTGCTGAGAGCCATGCCTCAGTGTTTGTTGATGACATTAAAGTAGGTAAGGTAATACAGACTAATCTTGATGTTTGTTCTTTACAGGAAGATTTGGACAGAGTGGGGGACTGGGCAATTAAGTGGCAAATGAGGTTCAATACAGACAAATGGAAAGTTATGCATTATGGGAGAAATAATAACAAAGCCACACATACTTTAAATGGTATTTCCCTTGAAAAACTACTAATGAAAAAGATTTAGGAATAATTGTAGATAACTGACTTAGCAACAGTGCTCAATGCCAGACAGCAGCTGCAAGGGCCAATAAGCATGTATAAAATGAGGTATAGATTCACAGGAGGAAGATATCATCTTGCCTATTTACAAGTCAATGGTAAGACCTCACCTTGAATATGCAGTACAATTCTGGGCACCAGTCCTTAAAAGGGATATTATGGAACTAATAAAAGTGCAAATGAGAGCAACACAATTAATAAGGGGATTGGAGGATGTTTGTTATGAAGAGAGACTTAAAAAATTGCATTTATATACATAAGAAAAAAGGCATCTCAGAGGGGATATGATAACATTACATAAATATGTGCAGGGCCAATATAAAGAACAAGAGGTCACCCCCTGAGACTGGAAGAGCAAAGATTTCACAGACAGCAAAGAAAGGGATTCTTTACGGTAAGGACAATAAAGTTATAGAAACTCACTGCCAAGAGAGGTAGTGCTAACAGCTACAATAGATGCCTTTAAAAATGGTCTGGATGTTTTGTTTTTTTAGAAAAACAGAACATACAGGGCTATTAATAATAGAATAAACATTAATAATACAGCTTATTGATCCAAGGAGAAATCTGATTGCCCTTTGGAGTCAAGAAGAAATTTCTCCCCCTAGGAGGCAAAATTCAAAATAGCTTCCCTAGGGGTTTTTCACCTCTTTTGGATCAAAAGCTGGAATGATAGCAAGAAGGGTTGAATTGGATGGACTTGGGTCTTTTTTCAACCTAAATTTCTATGTTACTATGAAATAATACATTTTTAAAAATTCCTTTTTTATTTTTACCATCTAACTATATAATTATTTGAACCTGGGAACATATAAAAAGGACTGTAAATTAGAGTGGCATGCACTCGAAGACGCCAAATAGGACAATAAAACGCATCATGCTCCATCTGTCTTTGTCAAATGCTTAAACCTTCGTCCTGAAATTGTTCAGGTTCTCTGGAGAATCTTTCATGTGTATTGTTGAGTGTGTTCTGACTGCGTTTTGTGGGAGCCTAGCCTTGTTGGGGTATGAGGTTTTCTATGATTGGAGCCTCTCTTTTTTTTTTACATATAAAGGGGCATTACATATACACTTAAAGGGACACTACCACTTACAAAATATGTAAGTAGATAACCTGGTCAGTTAAAACAAACACATATATAAATAATTTGCCACTGTTTGTTTGTTTTTTATTTGACTGAATTAATTTCATATAAAAGGAAAAATAATCGGCCAAAATCTTCCAGCCAGCATCATTTTAAAACTGTGGCCAACGCCTACATGATGATGTCATAAGATACACCCCTGCTCTCTTACTGGCACCTGTGTATCAAAGTGGGCAGGACTAGGTGACTGTGTACAACTTTTTTTTACCTGCCTTCTAACACAAAGAGAGGAGATTGACCTGATCAAACAGAATCATAACTCTGCCGCCTTGTGATGTAATAGTTACATTACCCTCCCATTCAATGCAAGTCTATGATTAGAATTCTGACTTATAGACTGCATTCTGTGTCCAAGGTGGCACCCAAAAACACTATATTTCACAAAACGCCGGTACCCAGTAACACTTGTTTAGTTACATATTTTATTAAATACAGTCACATAACAAAAACAAAGGACATACCTGAAATCAACAATACAAAATAGAAAAAATAAAACCTTTTCATTTATTTGGGTGTTAGTGATATTTATGTGTTTTTCTTAGAGCAAGGAGTGCTTATTAATGTGTATGTGTAATTCAGATCACATTATGTCCTTTTTGTTTTCTCTTCCATGTTTTTCTTCTGGTTAATGAAGAAGAATAGAAGATTTGGCTCCTCTTTGTAATAGTTTCACATTTAATTATTGTTTGATATGTTTTATATTGCCAGGGTGTTCACTGAGTTCACTGTGCTCTTTACTTTTATTTTATTTTTGATATATCATATAGTGAGTACAATGGAATCCATCTTTGAACCAATATTTCACATCAATGATAAGCTTTGATCCCAAATTTCAAGTTTTGTTTCTTAATATGGATCATTGGATGCCTGTCATTCTATAGACTTGATCCAGTCGTAAAGGTTGAGCCCTTTTTAATTAAAAAAATATGAGAAGTGGAGAGATCAAACAACTGACTATCCACTGTGAGAAGACTAACGACTAATAGAGCTCAGCGTTTTAGAAGGGTTTTTTAGGATTGCTTTTTTACTTGAGTAAAACTAATTGATCACAATTTATTTATTTATTTAGAGAATGTTTTACCGGGAAGAATACATTGAGATTTCTCTCGTTTTCAAGTATGTCCTGGGGACCCAGTCCAGAATGGAATTACACAGAGTTACACATTTAACAGTAGATTAAAAAGAATACATTCATACATACATACATACATATATTTATACAAGTTGGAGAGAGAACAGGGTAAATCATTATTAATACAAAAAAAAAACAACAACATGTACAGTGTATATATAGTAGTATGTAAACTAATAACAGGAAGATTCTGTTCTGAGGATTTGTGAGACACTCATTTTCAGGGATTTTAGACTAAAGGATGATTATTTACATTTTATGCCATATGTTCTCCATCTTGCTAAGATGGCACAAAAGATACATTTATCATTATGGATTTGCATTCTCTACTTAATATTTGTTATTACAGGTCCATTGCACGTCCACATGGTGCAATATGTACCTCTTAAATGCCTGAGGTTTTCATTCGCTTATATGTTTCTAATTAGTTCTATGAGATATAACAACAGAAGTGCACTCACCATGTTAGTGCTAACCGCTGGTACAACCAGGGCCGGACTGGCCTACCGGGACACCGGGAAACTCAAAGGGGCCGCTAAATGCCTTTTAAGTATTCGTTTTAAGATTTTGGAAGTGGCGGCATGCCTGCTCCAACTCCCCCCCGACCTGAAACTGTTGGAGCGCCAAATGTAAGTGGACATCGGACGCTCAGAAATATATCCGTGTTCTGCAACACCATCGGATCTGTCCTGCTTACCAAATAAAGACAAATGAGCAGGGAATTGGACAAGTTGCTTCTTTTTTTTTTCTGGTAAAGAAAGAAAATCTGTGTGTATATGTAAGTGTATCTGCATGTATGACAGTCAAATAGAAAAGAAAAATGCCCCCATAGGGAAAAGTTGTCTCTACCCGTTGAAATAGGCAAACCTCCTGTTTGAATCTCCGATGATGAGGTGCTGCGTCAAGCTGTGAAGGCAGCAGAGTATTCGAAGCAAGAAAAAACAAAAGACGTTTGCACTCTCCAATCCGGTAAAGTAAATAATGTATTTATTGCAAAAGGATCCGAGAAAATCACGAAAAAATTTGTGCAGGAGTATAAACAGTGGGGAATTAGCCTTACACGTTTCGTGCCTGCTGGCACTTAATCATAGGCTGAGTGTGTGTGTGTTTGTGTAAGTGTAACTGTAAGTGTGATGTGTGTGACAGTGTGACTGTAAGTCTAACTGTGTGTATAAGTGTAACTGTGTGTCTGTCAGTGTGTCTGTCTTTAAATGTGACTGTGTGTAAGTGTGACTGTGTCTGCAAGTGTAACTGTGTGTAAGTGTGTATGTAAGAGTGACTGTGTGTCTGTTAGAGTGACTGTGTTTCTGTAAGTGTGACTGTGTAAGTGTGGCTGTAAGTGTAACCTGTGAGTGTATAAAGGTATCTAAGTGTACATGTAAGTGTTTGTATTTATGTATGTGTGGCTGTGTATATATATGTGTAAGCATATGTGTGTGTTTTTGTGTGTGTGTGTGTGTGTGTGTGTGTGTGTGTGTGTGTGTAAGGGTTTATGTGAGTAAGGGTTTCTGTGTATATCAACCAGAATATCTGGCTGCAGAGATTCAGTTGAGGCCACAAAAGTGTGCGATGTGGCCGCCTTTCCCCTCCTTCACAGTGCTGGAGTCTGATAGATGCCCTCTCTGCTGGTTAAAGTCCTGTGAGTGCATTCTAAGTGCTGGGGTAAGTCCTGTAAGTGCAGTCTAAGTACTGGGGTAAGTCCTGTGTGCTGGGGCATGTCCTGAAAGTGCATTCTGGGTGCTGGGGTAAGTCCTGGGTGTTGGGGCAAGTTCTGTAAGTGCAATTTGCATGCTTGGGTAAGTCATGTGAATGCAATCTGCATACTGGGTAAGTCCTAGATATTGGGGGCAAGTCCTGAGTGCAAAATATGTGCTGGGGTAAGTCCTGGATACTGGGGCAAGATCTGTGAGTGCTATGCATGTTGGAGTAAGTCCTGTAAGTGCAATCTATGTGCTGGGGTAAGTCTTTGCTGGGCCAAGTCCTGGGTGCAATATATGTGCTAGGGTAAGTCCTGGCTAGGTGCTGAAGCAACTTGTGTAAGTGTAATATGCATGCTGGGGTAAGTCCTGAGTGCTGGGGCAAGTATTGAAAGTGTAATCTGGGTGCTGGGGTAAGTCCTGGATGTTGGGACAAATTATGTAAGTGCAATCTAAGTTCTTGGGTAAATTCTGGGTGCTGGGTAAGTTCTGTGAGGCGTAAGTCCTGAGTGCTGGGGTTAGTCCTGTGAGTGCAATCTATGTGCTGGTTTAAGTCTTGGCTGGGACAAGTCCTTAGTGCAATATATGTTCTGGGGTAAGTACAGGCTGGGCGCTGAGGCAACTAGTGTAAGTTCAATATGCATGTTGGGGTAAGTCCTGTGTGCTGAGACAAGTCCTTAAAGTGTAATCTGTATGCTGGGATAAGTTCTTTGAGTGCAATCAGCATACTGTGTTAAGTCTTGTGTATGCAAGCTACATTCTGGGTAAGTCCTGGATGTTGGGGAAAGTCATGTAAGTGCAATCTGTACATCAGTCTTATCTTTAAATAATACATTCTTCAAATGTACTTTAAAATCCATAGTTTTCCCTTTTTTATAAATGAGAAAATAATGCTATGGGCTGGTATAATTATGTTATGCTCTGTGGCTGGTATACGACTATTTCCAGGGCTGGTTCATATTGATCTAAATATCCTATATTTTCTTGCTATTAACCTTATTTTATCTTAACAAAACTTTACCCACAGTCTGTGAATGAAGGATTCCAGGTGTACAGCTGTACACATGGTAGACAACCCTATATATTCCACAGGAAGGCAAATGCACACATTGTTATCATTTGGAACACTTGGACTGTAGTGCTTGGTAGGACAGCAGGACAAAGCCTGAACCCCAGACTGTACGCAAAGTGGGATAGTTGGGAGACAAGCCATTATTAGACTTCAAATTTTGAATGTGAAGCTGAATGAAAACATGAATGTGCAACAAATGCACAATGAATGAAAATAATTTGTTCATTCTTCCATGTGCTGCATCTAGTCTGGGAATCTTTTCTCTGCACTTCTTTGAATGAGCTTTGATGGTGATGCACTGTGCTGTGCTAGCCTCATTACAGAGTGCATGGCTGGCATTGCCAATGCACGTCTTCCTTTCTTGCAGTACTGCCTGCAGCAGCAATTTTTTCTTATTTGAACCTGTGTGTGATATTGTACATGCCGGGCATGTCCAGGCAAAAACTCCATCGCCTACATAGGACGTGACTTGTTTGCCAACACCAATCAGGTGTCTTAATGTCGAAGCATTAAGCAACACCTAAATTCAGTGCCAAATTCCCCTGTGATCGCTCCACAACGCCACTCCAATATGGTGCTGCGCTGTTGTGGAGAAGAACTTCAGTGATCAATTCCATCACTATTTACGAGGCCTCCTCCACCTCATCCATAGGAGCATTGCTGGCTGCTACGGTTACAGTGCCTATGCACATGCTTGACAGGGACATCATGGAAAGTTACTGTGACCACCAACTTCTCCAGGCTTTTCCATGTAGCCATCCTTGATTTATACCAGCACATAAGATAGGATCCGAAGCCTCTGAATGGATGGCAATAATAATTAAATACCTAGGCTGGTGGGCTTGTTAGCAGTACTGCATCATCTAGGTTCACATACCTTCCAGGCAGGCTGTGGGAGGGAGGTCGGTATCAGTCAGCGCTCCTTTTCCAGTTGGCCTTTTACAGAAAGACAATAAGATGTCAGAAGTTCTTGGGGCCATGAACTGCATTCAGGTTGAGCTGAGGACCCCATTACACAGGAAGGAATTATATCGAAACCAGAAGCATTAGCATCTAATATGCTCACCAGTGCATTTTGAGTGTGAAGTCAGGGTACCCCAGCTTGTGTCACAATGCAGTCATATTGAGGGATTCATGCATTAGCACCATGTTTGCCAATGGTGAACTGCCTGATAATTTGCTCCTGGGTAAGTACACTATCCTAACATTATATCATATATGGTAATACACATTTCATATGAGCCAATTCCATTTATCAATGTCTCATGCCATGTCTTGCAGGTGACAAGAGACATGGATGTGCACCTTGGCTCGTGACCCTGCTGAGGAACCCACAAACTTCACCAGAATGCAGGTAAAACAGTGCACATGTTGCGACAAAGTCTGTGATGGAACACATTTGGTGTATTAAAATCTCACTTCAGGTTCCTTGATAAATCTGGTGGGTGTCAGCATACACCTGCCATCATTTAAAGTGCCTCTGATTAACCACAAATAAAGTTCAGCTGCTCAAGTTGGTCTTTCCTGAAATTTTCTTAGTCGCATCCCACAGCAAAAGCCATGGTCCACAGAGAGCTTCCAAAGCATCAGAGGGAACTCATTGTTAAAAGGTATCAGTCAGGAGAAGGGTACAAAAGAATTTCCAAGGCATTAGATATACCATGGAACACAGTGAAGACAGTCATCATCAAGTGGAGAAAATATGGCACAACAGTGACATTACCAAGAACTGGAGCTCCCTCCAAAATTGATGAAAAGACGAGAAGAAAACTGGTCTGGGAGGCTACCAAGAGGCCTACAGCAACATTAAAGGAGCTGCAGGAATATCTGGCAAGTACTGGCTGTGTGGTACATGTGACAACAATCTCCCTTTTTCTTCATATGTCTGGGCTATGGGGTAGAGTGGCAAGACGAAAGCCTTTTCTTACGAAGAAAAACATCCAAGCCAAGCTACATTTTGCAAAAACACATCTGAAGTCTCCCAAAAGCATGTGGGAAAAGGTGTTATGGTCTGATGAAACGAAGGTTGAACTTTTTGGCCATAATTCCAAAAGATATGTTTGGCGCAAAAACAACGCTGCACATCACCAAAAGAAAACCATACCCACAGTGAAGCATGGTGGTGGCAGCATCATGCTTTGGGGCTGTTTTTCTTCAGCTGGAACTGGGGCCTTAGTTAAGATAGAGGGAATTAAGAACAGTTCCAAAAACCAGTCAATATTGGCACAAAACCTTCAGGCTTCTGCTAGAAAGCTGAACATGAAGAGGAACTTCATCTTTCAGCATGACAACGACCCAAAGCATACATCCAAATCAACAAAGGAATGGCTTCACCAGAAGAAGATTAAAGTTTTGGAATGGCCCAGCCAGAGCCCAGACCTGAATCCGATTGAAAATCTGTGGGGTGATCTGAAGAGGGCTGTGCACAGGAGATGCCCTCGCAATCTGACAGATTTGGAGTGTTTTTGCAAAGAAGAGTGGGCAAATCTTGCCAAGTCAAAATGTGCCATGCTGATAGACTCATACCCAAAAAGACTGAGTGCTGTAATAAAATCAAAAGGTGCTTCAACAAAGTATTAGTTTCTAGGGTGTGCACACTTATGCAACTACATTATTTTATTTTTATATTTTTTAAGGTTGGTTGCTCTGCTTGGCCTCCATGCCTCAGCCTACAGCATCCTTCATACTACTCTACAGTGCTATCCTCCACAGGGTTTCTGAAGTTCCTATCTTGCCTATACTGGATACAGCAGCTGTTAACTCACAGACCTGGTATGTGCTGTAGACAACCTGGGGCCTCAAGCCTTCAAGGGAATACGGTTACCCTGCACCAGCTTTGTGACTCCGTTTCTGCACACTCATGTATAACATCTAAGGATGCTCTGGGTCCATATCATCAGGACCCTGCTAAAATTTGGGACCACTTTGAAAGTCTTGGAGAGAGAGCATTGTGGGAAGGAAGTTAGCAAAGGGAAAGTGTTCTCACCAGTGCCAGGATGAACCATCACCCCCGCAGTATGCACAATGCTCTGTTATTAAGGGAAGAGGCAGAAAGTTGTAGGGTAGGAAGCATAGCTGCTACTACTTCTACAACTACTAGTACCATCGGATCTATATAAGTTCCAGCTAGGAGTGACAGGGGAGGTGTTCAAGAGCTACTGGTACTGCCAGGCAATGACTGAGGCCAGTTGGAGCATCGCAATGCATAACGCCCACCCTGGACCAATTTGGGGAATTCTACGCCAGGGCTATGTCAAAACAGAAGATCAGAGGGTGTGGCATGCAGCTCGTGGCCAGCATGCATTTCTTTTCTTGACAGCACACTGGTGGCAGGTGCCTCAGGAAGCTACTACTATATTTTCAACAACAGCAGCAGAGTGAAGTAGAAAAGGAGAAAGTGTTTCATTAGGTCATTACTTCTCCATGCTGAAGTGATAGATGGAAAATATTGTGCATGCAATAAGAAGGATTGTGTCAGTTTGGGTAGGAGTGTCAGCAGGCACCAGTGTAGCAGTGGGGTTTTTGTTAAATTACGGAGCTTCAAATATGGTGAAAGCACATCCAGAAGGAAATAATAGAGTAGCGAGTGGAAATGAACAGTGCAGGAGGATTTCTAGGCACTGCCACTGCTGTGTGAAGGCTAGCCAACTGTTGAGGCAGAAGCAAGATAAGGCAGGTCTTCCCACACACTGTCTATGACAAGATGTTAGTACACAGTGAAACTCTATTTTGGAGATTATTGAGAGAATTTTAGATATGCAGAGGGAAATCCATAGTATCAAATCAAATACATTTTGATTGTGTGCAGATAATTGGACTGTGATCACTCAGCTTATGGCAGTCCATAATCCATTCAGGGATGCCACCGAACTCTTAAGCCTCAACATTTCCAGTCTGGGAAAAGTAATGTCCCAAGTTCATCCTTCTAGCAAGATGGATGTCTTCTTTGAAAAACGTGAGGTTGTTCAAGGTGGCCCTTTGCATCCTGATGTAGTAGTACTGGTCAGGAGGCTGGAGGATAAGCTTAAAGCTCACCTACGTGAAAAAGTTGATAATTCTCCCAAACTGATGCAAGTGTGCCTGTGTGATCCAAGGATTAAGTGAAAGCTAGCACTCAGATCCAATAGCCTGCCAATGTCAAGAGAGAAACTGATCCTAAGGGTGTCTGATTGGCAGCAGAAGAGGGGAATGCAGGAGGGTGGGATATCTGCTACTCCCAGCATCAGAACACAGAGTGGATCAGCTGCATTTTGCTTGGGACTAGAGTAGTGCCTCAGAAATGGTCAGAGGGTAGTTCTCGGAACTGAACCAAAAGTAGACCCCTTTTGCTACTGGGATGACAAGAAGAGTGAGTGGCCTACATTCTCATTGGTTGCGCAGGCGGTCATATAATATCCGGGAACAACTTTCCAAAATGAGAGTGTGTTTTCTGTAACTGATAACATATTGCATCCACAGTGCTTATGCATGTCTCATCTGATGAAGAATATTGACTTTCTTAAGTTCAATCTGCCCATGTTGGGGTACCCTGCCCTTCATGTTGACTGTAATTCAGTTTTGGGTCTCTCATTACTCTTCCAGGTGGTATATTAACTACCATGTAGTGAAGTTAGAGGAAAATAAAAACAATTCCCTTCTCTTTTCCCTCTAATCCTCCAAAATCACCCTTAAAACTAATACAGCTTTCTCTGCTCTGGTTGAGTCCCCCGGGAAACAGGCAGAGCCTAGGTGGGAGGGGGCCATGTATGTGTGAGGGGTGTGAGTGAAATATGATGGGTGTCTGGGGGGGAGTGGTTTTGGGGGGGAGTATATAAGATTTAGGATTTCCTGGGTCCGTCAGCCATTTTGGTTAACGGACACATCAGGAGAAATTTAATTTTTTCTGCTCGTGTCTTTTGCTGTGCACGGCTTGGGGATTGATGTTGAGCAGATGCTAGCAGCCCTCAGAGCGGAGGCTCTATTGGACGGTGGTGCCCACCTCCAACAACAAATGGCGAGGCTTCGGGGGGGCTCCAACCGGAGCCGCCATTACTGCAGGTGTCCGCGGGTCGGGCAAGCGTGTATCGCGCCCCCCCGCGCGCCTTAGCCCGGAGGTGTCTGCACGTTGGGGATACAGGAGCCGGAGCCCCGGGGACCATCGTGGACGGCGGCACTCGTCTCCCGCGAGGCCGGTAAGTCCATTCCCTGCCCCTGGCCCCTCCATCCTCCTTCCACGTGGTACGCGCTCGCAGGCCGCGAGGCCCGTGATGGTACCTTCACGACGGCATCAGGTGCCTTCAACACGCGGTAGGCCGTCGCTGGTCGCGAGGACTACCCGCGGATCTCAGGGCCAAATGGTCGCCCCTTCCCTGGCTTCACTTACCCATCCGACGGCAAGGGCACTCAGATCCAGCGTTGGCGTCGAGCTAGAGCCGACGGCAGTCCCCCTCACTCCTCCCTCCTCCGGGACTGTGCTGCAATCACCAGCGAGCAGTGCTAGGCCCCGGGCGCCCAGACAACCACGTGGCAGGCCGGTTAATAATCGGAGGGCACGACGCTCACCTCCTATCCCAAGTCCCTGTGAGGCCCCTTCTGACGGCTCCCTGAGGAGGGGGATGATGGTGGCATCCCCCTCTCCCCTGATCCCCGCTCCACGATGCAGGCCCATACTGTCTATTCATCTGGCGCAGAGCCCACAGGCTCAGGGAGGGGAGGGAGGGCCTATAACGCTGCTGTTTCTTCCCTGCAGGCTGCTTCTCCCGGTACCAGCTCACAGCAGTTAGCATCTTCTGGGATACAATCCGTAATCATGGCTTCTCCTACAGCCCCTGGCACGGGGTGGCTGCCATCCGGCATTTCACATCACAGCTCTCCGGTTACGGGCTCATTGCCACAAACTGGTGAGTGTGGTGAGGTTGGGGGTTTAGGTTCTGGGTCAATAGTGCCAGGGACATCGCTTGCGCCTGCGTGGGAAGGGTTAATGCGGGGGTTACAGGGTGTATTGTTGCATTTGGCCTCTCCTGGGGGTGCGGTAGCTCCATCAGTGGCGCAGACTATTGATGCACAATTGCGGGGAGTATGGGAATCGGCGGGCGTACTGAACACGAGCTTGCCAGGCATCGCAATGGCGGCTGAGTCAGCCGTCACTTTGTTGCCTGACCCCTCTCCCTCAGCCGCTGTCCCGGCTGGGTTTTTGGGGACAGAGGTGGGGGGCCTGGAGTCAGTGACTCCCGAGCCTCCTCTGGTAACGGTGGCCCCAGTGGCTAACGGGGCGTCATATATTTGCTGGTCAGGCCCGTTGGGCCTGGATTTGAAACAAGAGATTAGGGAAAAAATCTGGAAAGGGGAATTCCTAGAGATTTTCTCCCTTCTTCCTCTGGAAGACGTTCCTCCTCCTGACAAGGAGTTGAAGGAGTCGGAGAGGGAAAAAGAGAAGTACAAGTACCGTAAGATCCCTAAGACTTTCGGTAATTGGATCCGGGCCTTTTCAATACTCGCTAGTGTTATGGGGGAAAAATTCCCGGAACGATGTTCACCCTTATTCTGCTATCAGGATCAGGTTTGGACAGCATGCCGAGTTTACGGAGGACTAAATTGGTGGCGTTACGATGAGCAGTTTCGCCAGCGTTTAGCCGTCCGCCCATCATTGTCTTGGGACCAAATGGATATAGGGCTCTGGTTGTCCATCATGACCAGGCCTGCCTCAGCCCAGGGTGGTTTGTCGTCCTTTCTTGGGGGGGCCGGCGGGATGGGATCCAACAACACCCCGGCGGCCACACCAAAACGCCCCGGGTCCTGCTGGCAATACAATGATGGTCATTGCAAATGGGGGGTGAACTGCCGTTTCAGGCACGAATGTTCAGGATGTGGTGGGAATCACACCTCCTCACGCTGCTTTAAACGGGGTAAGGCAGGGGACAAATCAGATATGGGCGCAAAGGGGGAGGACGCCGGTGGACGTCGCCGCGATGCGCCCGTGGTTAAGCAGATATAGAAACCGGAAGGCGGCAGATATATTGGTGTCAGGCTTTGAAGAGGGGTTCTGGATCCCTTTTCTGGATCGGTCCACCGTTATATAACGGACGTGGAATCGGCTTTCCGGTTGTTACCCGTTCACCCAGAATATCATCATCTGCTGGGGTGCTTTTTTGATGGGGAATATTACGTGGATTTGAGCCTCCCAATGGGTTGTTCAATCTCTTGTTTCTACTTCGAATGTTTTAGCACCTTCTTAGAATGGGTTGTGCGGATGGAGTCGGGTTGCGACTCCGTGCTGCACTACTTAGATGACTTCTTATGCGTGGGTCCAGCACAGTCCCACGTCTGTGCTCATCTGCTCCGGTCAGTGCAGTTTGTGGCTAGGTCCTTCGGTGTCCCTTTGGCCCCTGAAAAAACAGAAGGCCCAACGACGTGTTAGCTTCTTGGGCATTGAGATCGATTCAGTGGCGGGTGAATGCCGTCTTCCTTCGGACAAACTGTTAGGGCTCAGGGATTCAGTGGCCGAGGCGAGGAGGGCGCATAAAATACAACTTCGCCCATTACATTCCTTGCTGGGAAAATAGAATTTTTTCCTGTCGCATCATCCCGATGGGGAGGGTTTTTAACAGGCGGTTAGCAGCGGCTACGGCAGGGATCACCCGTGCGCATCATTTCATTCGGTTGACTCGGCCTCTGAGGGAGGATTTGGACGTATGGGACTGTTTCTTGGCCAATTTTAATGGGAGGGCGCTGTGGCAGGCTCCAGAGGTGTCCAATCAAGACCTCCATCTGTACACTGACGCGTGGGGTTTGGGGCAATTTTGGATTCACAATGGTGTTCCGGGGTTTGGCCAACGGAATGGCGGGTTTCAGGCTTAACCAAGAATCTGGCGTTTTTGGAACTCTTTCCTATCCTGGTTTCCCTTGAATTATGGGGTTCGGCCAATCTGGGGGTAGTGCAGGCGATTAATAATTTGACGGCTTCCTCCCCTCCGGTTATCAGGCTGCTACGGCGTTTTGTGCTACGGTGCTTATGTCTTAATATAACTTGTAGGGCGGTTCACATTCCTGGGGTTTTGAATGTTGTTGCTGACGCTCTCTCTCGTTCACAGTGGCCGGAGTTCAGGGTGGCTGCCCCATGGGCGGACGAGGAGGGGTGTCCTTGCCCCCAGGAACTTTGGGGCCTTGGGCGGGCCGAATAGCGCAGTGGGTTCAGGGGTCGGTGTGTCAAGCCACTTGGATTAGATACGGTAAGGCGTGGGCTGAATGGGAGGAATTTGAACTATCGCAAGGGGGTTTCCGGAGTGTTGAGGATAGGATACAAGGTTTACTGTGGCTGTTGTGGCACTGGGAGGCGGCCGGCCTATCCCCCAGCGCTGTATCAGGTAAGTTATCCGGCTTAGCCTTTCATTTCAAACTGTCCAGGGTTCATGATGTCACAAAAGAGTTTGTGGTTCGCCAGGCTCTCAAGGGTTGGCGGAGGGCCAGAATTTGTAGGGATTCACGAAAACCGGTCTCGGGGGCTCTGCTTCTGGGGTTGTTCCACACTTTGCCGTCCGTTTGCTCGTCACAGTGGGAGGTCTCGTTATTCAGGTTGGCCTTTGCATTGGCATTTTTTGGCGCTATGAGAATTGGGGAATTGGTTAGTCCCTCTAAGGTCAAGCATGGGGGTATTCTGCGGCAGGATGTGTTGAGGGAGCCGGGGTCCCTTCGCTTTAGGATCAGGCGGTCAAAGACTGACATGCTCGGAAAAGGTAGGTGGGTCACTTTACGTGAGGTGGTGGGGTCCATTGTGTGTCCTGTGTCTTGCCTTGACAGGTATTTAAGTTTATGCCCGCCTGCTTCGGGCCCCCTCCTGATGAATCAGGACGGTACCCCCTTATCCCGTTTTCAGTTCATTCGGGTATTTAAGCTGACTTTGGGAGCGTTGGGGTTTCCGAGTGAGGAATTTGGTGGTCATTCTTTCCGTATAGGGGCGGGCACGGAGGCTTCCAGGGTGGGTTTCTCGGATCGGGCAATCCAGCGGATAGGGCGGTGGGAATCGCGCAGATTTCAGTCATCTCCATTTGTATCCATTTAGATCATTCGGTTTGTAAGGTGTGGCTGCTCGGCCACTCCTACGTGTATTGGGCTCTTCGGCGAGCAGCAGTTCGCCCCAGCGGTGAACGCCTGGGTATCTCCCCTCGGCAAGCTGAGGTTCGGTGGTTCGGGATGAGGGGGATGCGATGGGTCCAGCTCCTCCCGGAGATAGTGGAGTTGTCGCGGATCTTAGGATCCCCTGATATACTGGTAATTCATCTAGGGGGTAACGATTTGGGCACAATTCCAGTTTTGGGGCTGGGGGATGCTATCAAAAATGATCTGGCAAGGTTGCGGGTATTGTTCCCGGATGTCTGTATAGTTTGGTCTGAGGTTGTCCCCAGGAACTACTGGAGGTGTGCACAGAATCAAAGGGCCCTGGAGAGGTCGAGGATTAAGCTGAACAAGCGGGTATCCAAATTTGTTTGGGGTATGGGGGGAATTGCTGTGCGTCACCGGATCTTTGAAAGGAATGCTGCCAATTTCTTTAGGAGTGATGGAGTCCATCTGACAGAAGTGGGTTTAGATCTGTTTAATTTGGCACTACAGGAGGCGGTGGAGCAGGCCATGGCGGTGGGTGGGGGTCACTGCTGATTTAAGGGGTTAACCAGCGGTGCTTGTGGCGGGGTTGTCCTTGCCAATCCAATAGTTAAGGATGGAGGAGATGGAATCAGATGGATGGATAGGGGTCCCCTCCCTTAACCTCTGATCACGATGTAGGTGATCATAATGGTCGTGCCCACCGAGCTAACAGCCTGCTGGTGGTTAGCATCAAGTGGGCAAGCTAAATGCAGAGGTAACATGGACGAGGGGGGAGGGGTTCGCCTTATAATCCTGAAGTTCTTATGGAAGGATAAGTTGATGTTGTTTATGTTCAGGCAGATTGGCAAGGACTAGTGGTAGCTGTATGTGGTTTCATTCACTGTTTAATTATATATGTTTATATTTATATTTATTTATATATTGATAATAAGTTATAAGAGGTTAATAATAAAGGAGATAATTTTGGCTCATACAGTTCCATTTTATGTTAATAAATGCTGTGGCCTATTAAACTCCATTTATGTCTCGCGTCTTTTATTCTGGGCATGGGAGAGGGTAGCTGTTTTTTTCTATCAGTAAGGAGCATTCCCCTTTGCTACATACATGTCTGTCTGAGTTGTGGCAATGCCTGCCACCTCTGTCAATACAGCCACCTAGCACTAGGGCATTGTGTTTGAGCCCTGGACGTCCGCTCCCCATGCCAGGGAGTGAGGGATTTTGGATGTTTTTTCCTTGTTGTTGAACAAATGAATTGGCCGCCAATGGCCCACTCCCTCCCCATTCCTTTTCAGACTAATTTTTTTTTTTTAACACAATTCAGCTTTTTTGTCCATTTGTGTAACCATTCACCCATGTGCAAACTCATCCAGGCTGAATCCAGACATTTCAGTATCCTTCATGCTTTGCACAAATATTATAACACTTGTTTATTATTTATGCTCATAACTGCCCTGTTTCCATGCTTCCTTTGCTTATACAGGGCCCTGGTATGTGGCTGCACAACACCTGGAGTCCAAACTACCAGATAATGCAGTTACGCAGCACCAGGCCCTGTGTCTCTACTCCTGCAATGTAGCTCCTGATCTTGGGGTCTCGTACCATCTCAGGCCCTGTGCATTACGATCTGAATTCTGAATTCCCCTACTCTAACATTGTTTGACATATTAATGAAAACTCCGGCAGTGACCAAATCTAGATATATGTGTGTTTTTGATCAAAAATAAAAAAAAATAAAACATTTAACAATTAACGTTTGTGTTTCTTGAGGCCTTAACTCGCTCCATTAGGATTCAGTATGGTGACACATGCCACCAAAATCTTCAGGTTTAAAGGAGCAGTGATTTGTTTTCAGTTAACTAATAGCCTAAGTGCAGCACTTACTGAAAAGCACAGAAACAGCTCACTTTATCAGCCTGGATAATGAGTCAAATTGAGGCTTTAGACTAAAGACCAATCAGTGAGGCACTCAAAAGTTGGTACAATGCTGTTTTATCCACCCACCAGATTTTTTGTGCAGATGTATCTAGGACTATAGTTGCAATTGAAGTGTATAAACACATTATTTATTTGCAGTATGTTTTTAGTACATTGTTGTAAGTTCTCATAAAATGTTCATATCATTATACTAACATACATTTTCAATTGAACAATACATTTCTAATTTTATCCCCACTGTGCTCTATATAATCTTTTTTTATATATATATATAATATCCTCATTAAGAATCATTAATTTTTTTGCAAATAAATTCTTTAAAAATCAGACAATGTGATTTTGTCTCTCATAGTTGAAGTGTACCTATGATGAAAATTACAGGCCTCTCTCATCTTTTTAAGTGGGAGAACTTGCACAATTGGTGGCTGACTAAATACTTTTTTGCCCCCATTGTATATATATATATATATATATATATATATATATATATATATTATATACAATTTATATATTTTGATATAATAAAAATATTTTATATACATTTAACTCCTAAGGGGGTGGTGTACATGTATATGTATATATTTTTTCAATATTCTTATTTTGTTAAATAAATACATTTGCATTTTAACCCCTACTCCTTTATTTTCCATGTCGACATATATGGGAGGATACCTGTACAATTTAAGCAATAGTCGTTTTGGGTCCCACAGATGTCCTTCTAGCTCGTATTAAACCACATTTGCAGTGAAGCTATTACCTTCATCAGCTGTTTGTCCCACGAGGGCTTACCTAAAAGTGAATGATATACTGGGGTGTGCGCCTTGGCATAACTTTAATCCTGCGGTATTATATTATGTTTTTAATGTAAATGCTCATTCAATTGGGTGGACCAATAACTTCAAATATGAATTAAATATACATATTTTAGCATTGTTAGCATTTTGTTTTTTTCACTTGATGCTGTATAAAATAATGAGCAACACTCAATTTTTATTACCTTTTTTTTTTTTTTTATCACGCAGCCAATCAGTCAGGGGATAGAGTGATTTATTCAGTATAATTTCCCACGTGCACACTCTAAAATAATAATTCCTCAGTCGTACTGAGCCCTCTCTCAGTGTGCTTCTTGTCGGCATGAATTAGCTTTGCGTTTTGAAAGGCTAATGGTGAACATGGCACTATAGCATGTGAACTCACTTTAGCTTTCTCCTTGAAACAAGATGACAATTAGTACAGGGATCAGCATCAAAAATAGCAACACAGCATGAAGTCTGTCTAATTAGTCATATGAACTGAGGGCTTCCCCTCCACTTCCTTAAGAAGGCTCATCTGTCACATCTTGTAGAAGAAAACATTTTCACTGTGCCATGGCAGTGTACAAATAGCAATCATAAAGTTTTCATCTGGGGAAAAAAATAATAACACCTGAAGTGGAAACCAGACCACATTTTACTTATCTTAACATTTATGTATCATTCATTTTATTTCTTACTTTTATCTCCAGGCTTTAGAATTTTTTAAAATATTTGTTCTGTGTGAAAATAGAGAGTTTTCATGGAATTGAGCAGATTTTTGGGGGGAAGCAATATTACATTTGTTTAGGCATCCCTCATAGGCTCATAATTGCCAACCTAAAACAAGGTTCAGTATTTGTGATCCAGACTCATGTAAAGGACCATATACAGAATAATTTAATAATGGAATCAAAATAATATTTGTAATATAATCTGTATTTTTGCAGCCATATTTTTACCACGGACTCCATATGTGACTAGCACTGATAAATGTACATCCATTGTGCATCCAAATAATAAGCCATTTACAATTCCACATCCAAGTACTCGCCACCAAATATAATTTGTTGTATTACTATGGGTAGACGGAAGCCAACAGAAAACTAGATTCAAAATTTTGTAAATAAAAACTATCAAAACCTCACTAATTTCCTGATGTTTAGCAGACATCCTCGTTTTTCCCAATTTCTCAGAACATCTGTTATCCAAATTATGAGATTCCTTCTACATGTGTTCACCAATGAAAACCAATAAGAGCCTTAAAATTTCTCTGTACACCTCACATTTTAAACGTATCCATAAAGGAACATCTAATCTCCATCAAAAAAGGGGCAGTCTGTATTTTATAATGATTAAGTGATAAAGTCCCCTGGATTGCCAGTCATAGACTATGACTGTTTTAGTGAAGTGCCCAATACAATTTTATTGACTACATAGAATGTGCTTTCCTGTAAACAAACTGGCCTGCACTGGGGAAAAATGTGAATATCAAGAAGAAGAATAAGTACATCAACCATGACTTCTGAATCTTCTTCTTCAAGTGCCAGTAACACTTATAGTTAAAGTTTAAAAGTCACACATTTCTGTACTCCAAATAAA
Organism: Pelodytes ibericus; assembly: GCA_036172795.1. NCBI lineage: Eukaryota > Metazoa > Chordata > Amphibia > Anura > Pelodytidae > Pelodytes > Pelodytes ibericus. Next base: position 165,484,144 of record CM069859.1, on the reverse strand, counting down.
ACAGAAGGTTGAATAATTAATACATTTAATAATAACACAATAAAACATACAAGAACACAAAGACGAACCCCAATTAAACAAATTCAAAATAAATAAAATGAAAGCATATGAAGTCAACTGATGGTGAATTATTAAAATAAGTATTTTTTTATTTCCTGCTGCATTCGAATTTTAAAGATTGTCCAAAGTTTAATTTAATGAAAAGGGATGCTCTACTGCCAGACAGCATCTGATCTCTATGAGCCTTTGCTAGCGCTGTGGAATAGACTATAATAACGTTTTTTGAAATAAGAATAGAAACTCCATTCTAATAGATAATATAAGCAATAAATCTAACATTCAAAAGATATAATTCCATAACTCTGTTTACTCTACTATTCTAAAATAGTAAAATAATAATAATAAAATAATAATAAAAATATAAGAGCTAACAAACTGAGCATGTTTGATCATAGATATTAATTAAAGATGGAAATCTGTGGATTTACTTTAAAAAATCTTTATGTGTAGCATGTTAGTTTTAGTAGAACATTTGACACTATTCCACATAATGTATACACTACATCAGGGTTGTCCAAACTTTTTTCAAAGAGTGCCAGATTTGATGAAGTGAACATGCGTGAGGGCCGATCATTTTGCCTGACATTCTTTGAACCATTAAAATTAAATGCAAATTAATTAACACACGCACTTACACTATGCCACCCTCACACACACACACTTACACTATGCCACCCTCACACACTTACATTAAGACACCCTCATACACACACACTTACACTATGCCACCCTCACACACACAGGTTATGCCACCCTCACACACACACTTACACTATGCCACCCTCACACACACTCTCTGCCACAAACACACTTACACTATGCCATCCTCATATTCAACACACATAGTATACATCGTGGGAGGTCATGTGACCTTTGTCACATGATTTCTGTGTTGCGTAGCTAAGAACACCAAATCCCGCGATTCACTGGGGCCACAACAGATAGATTTTGCCAAATTACCTGTAGGGCCGTATTAAATCGGGACAAGGGCCGCAATTGGCCCGCGGGCCGGACTTTGGACATGGCTGCACTACATGCATTGGTATTTATTTGTTTATAATATTTGTATAATATACTGGGTCAACAAAAAAAAGGCATATTTAAAAATAAAAAAATTGACAATTTCATTTCTGTGGGACCTGTCTCTTTTTTATATATCCAACAAAAATTGTCCAAAGTTTCATTTAATGAAAAGGGATGCTCTACTGCCAGACAGCATCTGATCTCTATGAGCCTTTGCTAGAGCTGTGGAATAGACTATAATAACACTTTTTTAAATAAGAATAGAAACTCCATTCTAACAGATAATATAAGCAATAAATCTAACATTACTTTTCAGACTACTCGCATTCAAGAGATATAATTCCATAACTCTGTTTACTCTACTATTCTAAAATAGTAAAATAATAAAATAATAATAATAAAAATATAAGAGCTAACAAACTGAGCATGTTTGATCATGGATGGAAATCTGTGGATTTACTTTAAAAAATCTTTCATGTTGCAGACCCTTGGTTTAGGTTTAGGTCTTGAAAAATTGAGTGAAGGAGATAGATACATGTGCAAGAGGACAAAATAGCATAGAATTAACATTGGAGTGAATAATTTAAAAAAATCCAGTTATATAACAATGTACATTGGTCTCAGATTATCTAGAACTATCTTCTATAATGATATAACTATTGAAACCAACTTGGTGGTCTTTATGTGTAGCATGTTAGTTTTAGTAGAACATTTGACACTATTCCACATAATGTATACACTTCACACATTGGGATTTATTTGTATATCATATTTGTATAATATACTGGGTCAACAACAAAAAAGGCGTATGTTGAAAAAAGAAAATTGCCAATTGCGTTTCTGTGGGACCTGTCTATTTTTTATATATCCAACAAAAATGTAACTGGAGGTTTCAAAATATGCATTACTTTAACTGAACTGATATTCCAGCTAAGTTATATAAAAATTATATAATGTGAACTATAAAAATATTAAGAAAGGAATGATAAATTTGTATTGTATACACCATATTTTCTCCAAAAATATAATGTTTTGTCTAAATTTTGATTCTTGTATAACTATAGGTTGTTGGGTTTGTTTTTTTTTATAATATATTATATACTTCTGTTAAAGGACAAATACACTTTTACTCTGAGTCAGTAATTAACTTACCTGAATTTATTTATTTTGGGGGGACTTACTTTATACTTTATTTTATTCATAGAGTCCCCAGCCCCTTGAAGGGACTCTATGAATGTTACATCCAAATTGCATTGCTGCCAATTGTGTCGGCAAAGCAATTCAGAAGATACCCAAAGGTGAACTGTCCGCACTGTCTGTGCTTCCTCCCCAGCAGAATCATGGGAAATGTAGTTCCCATTGATTCTGCCTTAATGTAAAAGCCTCGGTGGTGCATGTGCACATTTCACCGTCGGGCATCTTACGAATTGCATTCTCGACACAGGCTATGTCAGAAATGCAAAGGCTCAGGAATGAAAGTAAAAGGGGCTGGGGAATCATATATAGTATAAAGTAATCACCCCCCCCCCCCCCCCCCCCAAAAAAGAGCTCAAGTAAGTAAGCTCAATGGTCACCAGTCCTTAAAAAGGATATTAAGTAACTAGAAAAAGTGCAAAGGAGGGCTACAAAATTAATAAGGGGGTTGGAGGATTATGAAGAGAGACTTAAAAAATTGCATTTATTTACTTTAGAAAAAAGGCGTCTTAGAGGGGATCTGATAACATTATATAAATATGTGCAGGGCCAATATAAAGAGCTCTCCAGGGACCTGTTCATTAACAGAAATGTACAAAGAACAAGAGGTCACCCCCTGAGACTGGAAGAGCAAAGATTTCATAGACAGCAAAGGAAGGGATTCTTTATGGTAAGGACAATAAACTTATGGAACTCACTGCCAAGAGAGGTAGTGCTATCATCCACAATAGATGCATTTAAAAATGGATGGTTTTTTTTAGAAAAGCAGTGCATACAGGACTATTAATAATAGAATAAGCATTAATAATAGAGCTTATTGATCCAAGGAGAAATCTGATTGCCCTTTTGGAGTCAAGGATTTTTTTTCCCCCTATGAGGCAAAATTCAAAATAGCTTCCTTAGGGGTTTTTGCCTTCTTTTGGATCAAAACACTGGAATGATAGGTAGATGGGCTGAACTTGATGGACTTGTGTCTTTTTTCAACCTAAATTACTATGTTACTATGTTACTAAGTAAGTTAATTATGGACTCAGTGTTGTAAAACAAGGTTAGTTGTCCTTTAAAGCTTAAAGTGGAAAAATCTCCCCAGGGTTCTATAAAACCTTTTAAACCTAAGCTTATTATGATAATGTATTGCCAGCAAGAGAATAAGGAAGTTATTGATCACCGATACGATTGAACATAATAAATAAAATAGGGTATCTTCTGAATTGAAAAATATAATTCTAATACCACTCTAAAATAAACTGGAAAATCTAGGTTGTTGAACTGTTTTTCATTCTAATTAACTGTGAAATTATTTTGTGCTTCTCATAGCAATATTAAAGTTTTCCATCAGGTGTGTCAAAGAACAGAAACTAGCTATACGCTTGATACAGAATTGACATAATGTTTTACTTATTGCTGTTTTTACTGGAAACTAGTCCTTTGTTGGATTTAGGAACTTTTCTGATAATACTGGAAATTACAGGACCAATTAACTTTTTAGGCAGGAGAGGGACAGCTCAAAAACCCTTGAGGGCCTCATGCAGAATATGGATATCCAGTTGGTCATCAAGGACTTGGAACCTTGTTTAAAAAAAACATAGGGCTTGATGTCACGTCGAACAGCACCATGTTCATGTTGGTCTAGGAGCTGAGTCGGTGATGGGTAAATCAGAGGGATTATCCTCTGAGTTCAAGAGCAAAGGAGACTGTCAAATTCCCGAAAGAATGCGGAAACGGTTATATGGTTATTAACAATTATTTCTTGCGCTTTACCTAACACAGGCTTGAATCTGCTGTTTTGTCATCCTGTTTATTATGACCATCCAAAATAGCTTTGGCAATCACTCTTAAAAATAACATGCAAAGTGCATGTTGTATTTAAAATAAATGAGAATGTATTTCTTCAATATTGTATTTAACTTTAAACCTATAGCCTGTTTTCAAAGGGACTGTCTGGTGCACAAAATGCATCTTCCAAATGTTAATCCACATTAATGTGCTTCCAGAGTACTTTAACATTGCATATTATACATTTTGCATTGCTTAAAATATAAAAATAATTACAGCTAGATGAAATTGTGAAATAACAGCAGTTAGCAAAAAAACAGGATTGCCCACACTAGCTGAGTAAAAGTCAATTTCATTTATTTATTTATTTTTTCTGCACAAACCAATGAAAATAAATTTATTCAAATGAATTGAATTTTCTGTCTCTCTAGTTATGTCATCAGACAATGTATTGAACTGTTAAGAGATCCTACTGTGTACAAGAACAAGTATATTACATTCCACACAATGTATTCAATTCCAGCAGCACAGGAAATAACTAAATGAAAAAAAACTTTTTACTCTCAGTGTCTATATAATCAGTGATGCCGCACCTGTAGTAACCATGCAGAGTAAGCACTGGGAGAAGGCTTGAGTCAAATATTAAAACTGTGATTTATGCAGAATGCCTGCATCAAGTCACACTGGGGAAAAAAATCTGCACTCAAGCAGTAGTCTTCAACATGCACCAATGTGAGTTTGGGGACTAGACTGTCCCTTTAATAGAATCAGCAAATTGGGATTATCAAACAGCAAATGGGATCCCATATGTCTCTTAAAATCACATGTATGACTAATTTGTGATATATTTCATGTGTTGGTTGTATTATGTTATCAATAAAGTATGAAACAGGAAATTAATTCCTGGCTTCCCATTTAATACAGAGCTTGGTAAGGTCCCACAGAGAGTATACCGGATTCTCCTTGTCTATTTATTTGCTCTGTGTAATTTATCTCACAGTGATCTTCCAGCGTACTTACAAGAAAATCAAAATGAAAGCATTTCCTGTCTAACTAAACCCTCATGTTAATATATTTGTTGCTTAAAACAGAAAAACTCTTGAAGATAAATCATGGTACACTCAGTCATCAATATAATTTTGATCTCCACAATATAGACAAGGGCTCCTGTGGCAAAGTTCCAGTGCAAAAAGTAGGAAATATCTTCTGGAAAGTACAATAGATAATAAAAAAAAAAGTATTGGGGGAGGGTGATAAAGAGGATAGTATGTAAATCCTTTTTCTGTTTTTCCTTAATATTGTCTTCTTCAATTTTTGCCTGGTGGGTGCAAAGAAGATACCATCTTGCTTATTTGATTACTAGTAGAATGATCTGAGCCAGCACTGTAAAATTGCTTAGCTGAGAGTAGGGCTGCTAGTTTTCTGCAAAAGCATACCACCATTGTATTGCCTGTATAGATATATAGAATGTAACCAGCACAAATTGAGTGCTGGTTACATTCAGCAAAATTGCTCTGTTCACTTTAGTGTTTATTACAACCCTGACTAGGTCCCAGGACTGGATCACTCTGTGACATAGTCCCAGGAAGACAAAATTCCATGTATGGTGTATTGGTCTTCAAGGGGTTAAACCACTTTGGAACCATTACAGGGTTTAGCTTTTGTAAAGGACTAATTATTTGACATGTTGAAATGAATATGAGTACTGTTTTCTGTTTGCTGCTCTCTGGAGGGTTTTTGACACTTTCCTGATAACAAAGCATAACAACAATAATGACTGTGCATGTTGATTGCTATAATAATACGCGTCAAGATGATAATGATTAAATGGGGTTAATGGTATTCTAGTGGGATAAATGAGGATTGTGTTAACTGAGAAAAAAGAGTTCCCAGTGCATCTATTTGTTTATGTGCCCAATCTATAAATATTCAATATAGTATTAAATTGTGCTTGCATTTAATGAAAAATGGGCAATATCACAAGTTGTATAACACATTTGTTATTATATAAAATTTAAATAGAATTTAAATTATTTAAAATTTCTAAATTTACTGGTAATTGCAAGATTTTCAGTTTTCACTGTAAAATGTAAAACAAATTAAATTTTTAAAAATGAAAAAAAAAAAAAAAAAGGTAGGACCACTGTATGATTCAGTTAGAAAACAACAAGAAAACATAAGAAGAAAAACGATGCACAGTTGATCTCTTGCAGGAATTGCTTGCCTTTTTATTTCCCCACTGAGGATCAGGAGATGACATCTCTCAGTAGCCTAAGCCATTAGAAAGAAGGTGCCTGTGCTGAATTCCTGAAACACTATCAAACAGTTTAAGTGCTCCAGGCCCCAAGTAATGACAGAATGGATTTCATGGATGTTATTAATTACACACACAAAAAAAGCGACCAGTCTGTCAAAAGTCATCTGGCTGTTACTTTAATATCACATCAACTTCACCTTGCTTCTTTAAAGCTCCTGTTCTGGATTTGCATTTACGGGAGAGGCCATAGTATCTAAGTATTGCTTGTCAGTGAAAGTAACCAAGGTGGAGTGTCAAGGCCTGCAGGTTATTGTTGAATTTGTTACTTTTCAACTGAACTAGGAATCTACTATAAGGTTGCTCAGTGTATGCAAGATTTTGTATCATGCAAACATGTATAACAATTTTCTTCTTTTACAGCCCTTTGGAATATAAGTGAATACATTTTCAATATATACACAGTTGGAAATTCTGTTTGAATTTATATTTTTTCGTGAGAGGCCATAGTGTTTATTTTGAAAGTAACTGGAGCGTAGTGTCATGTCGAATAAATTGTTGCTGAGTTTCTTAATTTTCAACCGAAGTAGGATTTTACTGTAAGGTTTTTGTATCAGGCCAACTTTTCTAACAATATTCTTCTTTTACAGGACTTTTGAGGATAAAAAAAAAATGTAGTTGGAAATTGGTTTATCATGTGTAACCTCAACAACCTTCAGAAAAAGTAAAACATTTTCTGATTCCAGGAACTTCAATTGTTCTGGACGTAAATCAGTATTCTAAAAAGGCAGTAATGTCAAAATCTGACATTTAAAAAAAAATAAAAACATTGGCCATATTATGTTGATTTAGTCACTTTTTAAATTATCTTTCTATTATGTTTTGCTTTACTGGTTATATATAGTAAAAACCAAGGAATAGGATATTTGCTTTCTGCATTCTCTCTACAAATCTTTGAGAAAAGCAGTGTCATTAGGGGTTCTAACAACATTATCAGGTATGGTTACTTATCACTTGGGTACCTGCTTACAAAAGGCCATCCTAGATATAGACATCTAACCTGAGAGTCCACTTGCCTGATATTAGTACAGCACATATTTATCTATTTCATCTTCTGGCTTTTTATTATTATTTTCCCAGTATTTAATGTTCAACGACCACCATGTCATCTCAACTTCTGGTAAATTATATAAAGAACATTGGTTCTTACTGCTTCATGAGTCCAAAATACATGTCCACAAAATGGGAAAAAAACAAGGCAAAGAGCAATATCTTCTTTTCAATGCTGCTCAGTCATTATTAAATAAATACAGCAAGAGGACCAGCAGGATAGCTAGCTTTAAGCCTTTTTTTTAATAAAGTGCTAAAATTATGATTATGAGCGGTATATTACAAATATCAAGCAAGTGCTCAGGCAGTACAGCATTCCTAACACGTTCCACATTACATAGTACTTACTGATACGCCTATGATTAAACTCTGAATAATAATTTTGTGGTTATCTACATGTAATGTTTGTGCATACATTTTGTTTGTATGAAGTGAAGTCATGCTGTAATTTCTAGGACGTATTTAGTACTGTTGGACATTTTATTTTACACCATGACACCTGACCATTTTGCACTACCAGTAATTTATTTATTTTTAAAAAATCTTTAGTAACTGATGCAAAATTCAAGAAAGAGATAGGCCCCAATTTCATAGCATGGATTCTGAGCCATACTCTTAAAAATATTTCAAAAACTGCTGAAGCATTTTAGTGCATAAACAAAGGATTTTATGTTCTGTTGACTGATGTCAATTATATTAGTAGTGGATCCGCTTTAAAGAAGTCTTTCATTTGTTGCAAGAGAAATCTGTTTCCTAATCTCAAAGGATGACCCTGGGTCATTTTTAAGTCCATAGGATTAAAAGTTCTCCTTAAAGGTCCTTGTACTGACTTTGAATGCATTTGAAATTTGAATAACCCAATCATTTCCTCTCATTAGTATTATAAATATGTGATAGTTGAGATGAGTGAACCTCATTTATTATACAATATGTGATGCCAAGATAGCATACAGATGCTTTAGAATCATCACAAATGGACAGCATTTGCTATCCACATAAGCATATGTGTTTACATTATACCTCTACGGAATATATATATATATATATATATATTTATATATATTTGCTCTTTTAATCACATTTTATGTTTAAACTTTAATATATTTTGTTTTCATGTGCAGCTGACAATATTTGTTTTTAATAAGGAGTAATTGCATATGTCAAGGCCTCAAACCATGAAGCTGTGCTGTATTGGCACAATGAAGAGAAGATACCTGTACCCTTCAAATAATGAATGACATTGTTCTGTCTTAAAACCTTGAGAGTACAAGGATGAGCGGGAGAGTGTGGTATACAGAGAGACAATGAGGTGTTTTCAACAAGGTTTGATTGTGAGCCAGTTGCAGAAAAATGGCCTATGTACACAAAACCGTTTAAAAGAGCTAATTATTCCTGTAACGGTGGGTGTGCTTCAGCTAAGAACCAAACTAATGAACATTCACTTACATTCTGCTAATTTTCAGAACAAGAGCACTAATGGGTCTATTTAGTAAAAGGTGAGTTACAGGTGTGTTGAGGCGAGATGTACATTTCCCCCAATTTAACCCGCTCACGAGGTAGGCCGCAACATTGCTCATGGTAGACATGTACTGGGATCAGTGACGAACAATTTAATGATATTCTATGGACCTTCACAGACGTTGCCATGGACACTGGCATCCTTTGTATAGGATCAACTAGGTGAGGTCTTGCCAATAAAATAGTTGGGCCTACATCATGCACTGTTAAGTAAGAGTTTTAAATAATTTAACTATGCATTATTCATGGCCAGCTGAGCTCTTATAGTTGGAGAAACTTGTTTGTCTCTGCACAATGTATATTTGAGTAGGTGCATGTCATCTCAGCTCCCTTTTAGCAAATGCTCTATTAAATGAAGTGTTAAAAAGCTATTTCCATTGAACTTATTGCAATATTTGTATAGCAAATAGTCTGAACTTGTCTATGTCCAAAAAGGGACATACACATAACATAACATTTTTTTGGATAGACAATCCAATACTTTTTTGAAAAGGCTAATAATTGGATAACCAAATGCGTGTTTTCGTATGACGTTCTTATATCTCAATGACAATGGGGTGGTAGGCAAGATACCAAAGGAATGGACGACCCTACGCATTTTGTCTAACAAAGACCAACTTCTTCATGGGCATAAAACAGTGAGCATAATAAAGAACCATATGATGACATCATGCATTTAGTCATCCAACTGCCATTAAAGGCAAACCTGAGTGAGGCAGGTTTAAAAAGACAGAGTTCATAGCCCTGAAAGTGGATAGTCTGTAACTTTACAGCTAGGTGCCAGCCATTAACACTCCTTAGCCAATAGGGATTTCTGGTGACCAGTTGCCAGGTTCGAATTTCATGAGACCTTAAAGATGGTTTTAAATTTACTTTTTAGCGTACAAACTCATATAGATCTAAATCTATCACCGGTAGAGATTTTATCAACCGTAAACCACATGATGATTTGTGTTGAGTGTCAGGATATCAAAGTGCTGAGGGGATTGTGTACATTGAGTCCTTTCTTTGTCCTTTGCTTTTCTTGTAAATCTGTCATTGAATGGATGCGTCATTCTCCCAGTGTAATTCAAATGTTGAAAAGACTACAAATGTGCACTGCTGATCTGACATCTCTGTTGCTCTAGGCATGTAACTATTTCAGAGTTACTTAAAGATGCTTTCTATCTAGACAAAACAATATCCAAGAGTTGTAACATATTAAAGGATCACTCCAAGTTACCTTCTCCCAGTGATGCCTAGTAACCCCCTTAATGATGGTGGGGGGAGGATGCGACTTTATTTTTCTGGGCCTGATCAGGTCACAAGGACAGAAAAGCATAGACTCGATTAGGATCTGTAAAGATCATGTGTGAAAGTTACCTCATCTGTCAGAGGGATCTCACTGCAGGGGACGCGTCACAACGCTGTTGAGAGAATTTGCTATGATGTCCACATGGTCATTTTGGAACTGAAGGTACTGGTTAAAGCCAAAACTTTAACTAACAATGTACATTCATTATTTTATCATTTGTGAAATAATAACTTTACAGTGCAGATTTTCTAACTGTTGCAGGTCATAGAAATGTCGATTAGCTTCTCCCTTTTGTTTCTTCAGAAATGTGTGTCTGAAATTTTTCTCAATGGGGATTAACTGGGCCAGCACAGTTCTGAGTGATTATATGAATGCTAAGAACTGTAAAAGGTGGAGTATGCTCTTTACTGTCCATGTCATAATATGAAAACGCTTTTCAAGCACAATGTGTAAGCTTTATGGAGCATACTACACGATATGAAGAAAAATAAACTGTACCCAGATTCTGTCAAACATTGTCTACGCTATGAATGCAAAGAAAATATAATAATGAAAACATATCTATACATTGTGGTAGCAGAACTCTATGCAACTGCATAAATTAAGAGAGAACTGTGTCTGTGGTGACTCCTGTGTATGACATCACTTTGTGGCTGGATATGCAAATTAACTACTTTAAATGGGAAATGTATAATTTACATATCAAGCCAGAAGGTGCTTTCGTAAACCGGAGACACCACAAACACTTACTTTCCACTTAATTGATGTAGTGGCTCATGACATTGCTAACATAATGTATAGAACTTTTCACCATTTTTCTTTTCTTTACATTCACATAATGTTTGGATGATTGATTTAAAATATTTGGTTTAAACTTGAATTAAGTTACCCACCACAGGCAGAAAGGTAGCTAAACCTTTGACTAAATTCAGGAGCTGTAACCTCTAGTAGAAAGAAAATGATAAGCTGCATATTACATATGTTTATTGATCCTAATAAGTGGTTGGAGACTAGCACTAGTAAAGTGCTGCTTGTTATACATGCTGTATGGATGTGAAATAAAATTGTGCCTATGCATTGCTTTTCCCTGTTGACTAAATCCTCTGCTGGATATATGTGTGTGCAATAACCTGCAAAGTGTGAATAATTTTCAGTAAGGAGTTACACTGAGTGAGAAAGCTTTTAGCACATTATCCACTAACAACTGAACTATAATCTAATTGTCAACTCTCAGGTCTTAATAGAGCCTTTCACTCTCTCTCCACTGAATTTGATTCTAAGTCAGGCTCTAATAGGCTTAAACTTCCTGGCATTTGGAATTTCTCAGTGTAGGTGACATTGAGGGGCTTTGCTAAGGAATTTGACAAATTTAATGCATGCTGGGTAAGTTCCAGCATTAACTAGCTGGATGAAATATCATCAAGGTGGCTGAGGGTGATGAAAATTTTGTTTAAGCAATACCCATGAGTTATCGTTATTTTCTTATCTTATCTGATGTACTGGATGTAGCAATAAATACAATTTGTTCCTAGCAAATATATTTGGCATAATGGCTTTTTTTTCTGAGAGTATTGTCCAGTACTGAACACTGTGTACAATGTAGGAACATAATATAAGTGAACTATAGTTGCCAACATCCGTCATGTGCAGCCCGGCAGTATGTTTCATGCATAAACACACTGTATCTAGTTAATTAATCATGGAATGTACTTTGAGAACTCCACCCTTATTTATTGGATTCTTTCTGTGTTCATAAACATTATACATACTGCTAGGATGCACTTTGCATATTCCTGGAAAAATGCCTTCCTATCCCAGCCCTACCATTGGCCGGGTTTTCCCAAAGAGCCAGCTGCTGGTTGGCTGATAGAGTTTCATTATCTTCCATCCTTCTCTGAGGGCAGATGCATAGTGCTAGGATTGCATGTTCCTCCAGGCATGATGATCTATCCTCCCCATAACAAACTTCAGAAGAGTTCGGTTGCCAAAAGTTTGGCATGAAAATCGTCCACAATGGTAGTTTTTCGTACCACTTTTAGAGCACTTTGGTGCTTTCTGAGTCGCCAAATTCATGGGCTATTCATAGAAGTGATGCAAAGTAATCCAAAACCAAAATAAACCCTTAAAAGAATGTTTTAAAACAGAAGAATGAACTTAATTCAGTGGGATATAAGTAATAACTGAGTCATTAGTGATCAGTAACAAGGCCATAAGATAAACTTGAAATGGTTGGTTCAGTGCTTCTTAGACCAGGTGTCATACATACTCTTATTTAAACACAACTGGATAATCCCTAAATCCTGGCCCACTGGAGGCCATTCAGGACAGGTTTGAGAAGCACGTCTAAACTGAAGACTGGTCCATCTGGGTGCAGTGCACTCCTTAAGGACGACTAATGATATAACATATGAGCAAGATAATGATATGGCTCTAAAGGAAGGTTAAGAGCAGCACTTATTAATTAAAGTTATAAGGGTCTACTCAATAAAAAGATAATTGCAGGGAATTGAAATGCAGCTCAATACTAGAATATTGGCCTTAAATTTGAAATTCCCACCTCAGTTTCCTGCCATTCTGTCTTCATTGAGTAGACCCTGTGGTCTGGGATGTTAACCCAGGTCTGACATCTACTACATAACTATTGTGACATAGAAGATGAGAAATCGGAGTAATAGGTTACATGCCGTACATTGAAAAATATGTGTGTTTGTACAATATTAGGAATTTGATACTCAAGTGAGGACAAGCAACTAAAAGGTCTACTCAATAAAGAGAGTATTTCAGGGAATTGAGACAGAAATTTGAAACTTAAGGCCAAAACAGAAGAATTGGAAAAATTCTCCCATTCAGCTGCATTGGAGATGTTTCCCACAGGGCTACTTTGACCTAAAGTTTGAAATTCCCATCTGAAGTCCCTACAATTCTCCTTTTATTGAGTAGACCCAGATATCCTGACACAAGGAGCCAAGGATGCACTCAGCCTCATGGGAAATGTGGTATAAAACAGCAGAAGATCTGAAGCTTAGCTTACACCCTATAAAGAAGATATAGATTCGATAGTGATGGGCAAAAATAAAATTGCAAATACAAATTTCACAATTATTAATTTTGGTATTCACGAAAGTGAATTCAGGCACAAGCCTGGTGGACTTGAACTCAGCAGGATCCAATGACAAATGTTAACATACCAATCTACGGAAAACTTTAAAAAAAAGAAAATCACATGAACCGAACCTGATAGAAACATGTGCCTCCACAGATCACAGCCTGTATTTAATCAATTCAACTGAAAAAGTCAGTAAGATGTATTCCAACTGAGAGAGCAATTATAATTCGGCATTCAAGCTGTGGCTAAATAGCATCAGACTTCTAATTTCCTAAATTGGGGAGTAGGTTTCTTAGTTTTGGGCAGGAATCAAATAAGATGTAATCAATTCTTACATCTAACTGGGTGCTATTCATTAAACGTGAACTGATAGGTGAACTGCAGAAATCAGGCATTAATAGTTGAGCCGTACAAATTCTCTAATTTGTCTATTAATATGTCTGTTTATTTGCAGTTGACTTGTCAGTTCACTTTAAGGGAATAGCTCTTGTGTGTATCATTGTAACATAACCAAGTAATAAAAGAGAAGTTATATACATATTTATCTATTCCACTGCCCGACCACACTCTTTGATCTTGTTATATAACTATAATAGTTTTGGGTTTTTTTTAGATAGACTTGTTAATGGTGTGTCATTTGAAATATAAGCTCACTCTATCTAAGCCGATGTTCACCGGTGCTTTTAATGTACTGAATCAAATGCATGTGTTTGGAAATAAAGAAAGGTTGCTTGAATTTACTCACTAGCTGTGTCCCTCCTGGACAATCTTTTATAATAAAAAATTAAAATATGTTATTTTATACAAACATAGGCAATAAAGAACTGGAAAATTAGAAAAGGCTTTGCAGTTGTTTTGAAAACTGTGTTAGGAAGGTCCAAGTTTTTGTTGGATGTTTTAGATGCTCACAGATGAGTCCATTGCATTTTCATTTAATGAATTTCTAATTTGGGGGCTTGTTTCTGAAATTCCAGACATTATACTGTGTATCAGTTATACAGATACTTAAAGTATTTTATAAGTTTTTCTATGTGAACAATTTATAGAAAAAAATATGTATTGTTTAACTTTTTAAATAAATCAGTTAGTTTTTTTAAATAAATTAGTTTGCTTGTTTGGAACGTTGTTCCCTTTCTTTGTCTCCGCAAGTTGTTGGGGTATGGACAAAGTGGGTCACTGGCTCGCTGTACCGAGAGGGATACCAGCTGTACCACACCGACGAGGCCAATGGAGGCCAAAATATATGTTTGTGGTTGCGGTGTTCCTTGGGCAAAGGAGCCCTAATAGCTTGTGAAGTATGGTGACCACAGTGCCATTTTATGCAGGGGCACTTATGAAAAAAGGATGCTTCAGGGCTGCATACACTTTATATGTACCAATTACAGCCCTGAATAAACATTTATTGTAAGCATCACTTAATAAAAATAGCAACTTAATGAGACTTTTTTAGCATTTTCAAGCTCAACCTAAGGATGTTACTACTACCCAATTTAATGGTACTCCTTTTATCTATCAGGGGTTGAATCTGCATCCCTAAGGTTGGAACAGAGATGCTGAAGTTGGCCCAATAGACCGCTACATCACATTCACCTACTTGTGCACAAGGCACTATACATAGAAAGGTAAATCTGAAAAATCTAAATATTATAAAGAACATTATACTTGTTTCGCCCCAGGATTACAAAAGAATTGGGACGCCTGACCATTACACCAACAGGGGCTTTGATGACATTGCATTCTCAATACATGGACATTAATTGCCCCCCTCCCTTTTGCAGCTATAACAGGTTCCACTATTCTGGGAAGGCTTTCCACAAGACTTTGGATTGATTCTGTGGAAATATTTGCCCATTCATCAAGCAGTGCTTTTTTGAGGTCAGGCAATATTGCTGGAAACAGTCCCTGTTCCAGTTCATCACAAAAGTGATTGATCGGCTTGAGGGCAGGGATATGTGTGGGCCAGCCCAGTTCTGTCATGATGGAACAGAAAAGGGCCTTCTCCAAACTGTTCCCACAAAGTTGGAATCCCAGCATTGTCCAAAATGTTTTGGTATGCTGGAGAGTTAATATTTCCTTTCACTGGAAGTAAGAGGCCTGAAAAAAAGCCACATACCATTATCCCTCCTCCACCAAACTTTACAGTTGGCACAATGCAGTTTCTCCTGTTTTCCACCAAACCCAGACTCGCCTATTCACAAAAAAATATTCCACTGCTCCAGCATCCAGTTTCTGCGTGCTTTACACCACTTGATCCAACTCTTGGCATTGTACTTAGTGATGAGAGGCTTGCATGCAGCTGCTCAGCCATGGTAACTCATTCTATGAAGCTCTCATTGCACAGTTGTGCTGATATTAGAAGTTTGGAACTCTTCAGCTATGGAATCAGCAGAGCATTGTTGACTTTTACGCAATATGGTGACCCCACTATGACTTTATGTGGTCATCTGATTCGTGAGCTGCTATTCCTAAACGCTTTCACTTTCCAATAATACCACTTACAGCTGATCGTGGAATATCTAGCAGGGATACATTTCACGAACTGACTTATTGAAATTGTGTCATCCTATCACAGTTCCATGCATGGCTTGACTGAGCTCTTTAGACCCATTTGTTTTACAAATGTTTGTAAATGCAGCCTGCATGGCTAGGAGCTTGTTTTTGTACACCTGTGGCAATGGATCTGATTGAAAACACCTGACTTCAATAATTAAGAGATGTGTCCCAATAAGTTTGTCCATATAGTGTATCTCATTTAACATCACAATATGCCTGGTTTCCAAAAAAAAATGTTAGATAAATTTAAAAAAAGCCATTTGAACAAAGGAATATTAAATTAACATCATTGGGAGCTTTTGCTAAAAGTGAATGGACAAGTTACATATAGTTACAAAGTAGTTTAGGTTGAAAAAAGACTTGCGTCCATCAAGTTCAACCCTTTTCCTATCCCATGTTTACTGCTGATGATGCAAAAGAAGACAAATAAAAACTCCTTCCGCAATTTAAAATTCTGTATTAGTGGGGGAAACAATTCCTTCTTGACTCCAAATGGCATCAGTTTTCTCCTTGGATCAACAAGCACCAAATACATATTAATGCCTATACTAACATGCATAGCCCTCTATGCTCTGGCTCATAAAAAAGTATCCAGATCGCTTTTAAAGGTATCTAACGTATTTGCCAGAACCACTTCAGGCAGTGAATTACATATCTTAATTTTCCTTACTGTAAAAAATCCCTTCCGCTGTCGTAGACTAAATCTCCTTTCTTCAAGACTTAGTGGGTGACCTCTTCTCCTTTGTACTGTTCTGTTAATAAACAGGTCTTTAGAAAGCCCTTTGTATGGGCCCTGTACATATTTATATAACCTTATCATATCCCCTTTAAGCCGATGTTTCTCTAGGTTTAACTTTCCTAGCCTTGCTTCATAACTAAAACTTTCCATTGCCCTCATTAGTTTTGTAGCCCTCCTCTGCACTTTCTCTAGTTGCATTGCTACATCTAGTTGTCTTTTTATTTTTTTTATTTTTTTTTAAAAGGTGCCCAGAATTGAACCACACATTCAAGGTAACTTGAAAAGTCAGGCATTAATAGCAGAGATGGCACATTTTTACAACTCAACTATTTCTGCCTGTTTTCTTTTTTTCACTTTTTTTTAAAGTGACCCCCCAGAATCTTATAAAGAGAACCTTGGGCTATATTTGAAAGGCTTTTTTTTTTTTAAGTGTGCATATGCTATGAATGCCTGTTTTTTTCAGTCCACCTATCAGTTCAGTTTTAGTGAATTGACCCCATAAAATCGTATACCTTGGACTATATTTTGGAAGCAGTGTGTATATGCTCTAACAAGTATAAAGTGGAAATTGATTTTTTTGGCGGATGGGGGTATGCGGATGGGAGGGGTAGCACAGTAGTGGTAGCACAGTGAATTTGGTATTTCTGTGGGAAAGCTTGTCTGTTGTTTATAGATTTGTTTATACCAATGCATAGATGCCAACATCGGCCATGTTTCCAGGGACACATATTTGTCCCACATGCTGCAGAAAGACCATGCAAAGGGCAGCCCAGCAATCTGAAGGATGTATATACGCACAGACACAATTCAATTAATTAATCAGGGTGGCGATCTCATAGGGCCTACCATGATTAATTAATTGGATTGTGTCTGTGCATATATGCATGGTACATACTGCCGGGCTGCACTTTGCATGATCTCTCTGCAGCACGTGGAACCAATATGTGTGCTTAGAAACATGGCCGATGTTGGCAACTTTGATAATGCCTCTGCTACCCACTAAACTTTAAGTGGAGGAGTTTTCCCACTATAACTTCTGTTGTAAAACATATAGAAATTGCATCTCCAACACAAAAAAAAAGATTTTGAGACAACTTGAAAATAAACAATTATCTTTTACGTGTATAGTATGGTTTTCAGTGGCATGCTAAGGTTTGTGTTTTGTTTTGGTCTATTCACTGTAGAAAGCTTTACTTTGCATGTGTAAACATTTGGCATCTTGCTTAGTAGCCTAATTGAAAATATAATAATGAAGATTGGTCTACACTGTGTATATGGAAGATTGTAACACTGATTGTTGGCAGCACAATGGCAGAGACTTCCACCAGAATAAATGGGATTACTGAAGAGAGAGCAGGTGCACAGTGCTGGGACAAGCATTCACACCAGTGTACTGTAAGGGACACCAAGCAATGTAATCGAGAAAGGCTGGGGAACCAAGAAACATCACTGGAAATAACAGAGAAGTTTGTATAATTTAATTAATTTGACTTTTTTTCCATTAAGCAGTATTTTATTTAGGTTTTGTTCATGGTCATAAAGCTGGCTGAGCATTCTAGAAAATAAATACACAACAGCTGCAATGCCAAAGGGTTACTATTCCTGATTTATTTTATATTAAATAGATCTAGTATTACTGTTGATAAAGAAAAAAATTATATAAATTGAATTGGACAATGAATATAAGTATTAATAAAGAACTGTAACTATTAATAAATATGTATATATTTTTGTGAATTATATTGTTTGATAATTGTTGAATCGTTATTTTTATGATGATGATTATCTAAAACAAATCTGTTTTCTCTTTCAACACAACTGGGAAATTAAACAAGTTATCATACAAAGACAAAGAAACGTGATTTTAAAAGACACATTGGTTCTGACACATTTGCTTCTTTACAAAATTGTTCCAGAGATTGTTCCTGGACATGGGCTACATTAACACTTCCAATTTCTGGATTACATTTAAGCTGTTCCTTTAGGATGGTGATACATCAGACATTCTTTTCCACTGCCAATTACTATAGTACTATAGGCCATAGGATGCTTTGATTTTCCAATGCAATAAATTGGCAGGACACATCCAAATGTTGCATTATTCCATGACATACTATATCATAAAACATTCTATTCCATATATTATTGTATGTGTACAGACATGTGTTTAGCAGATTTATATGGAGTGGGGAAATTAATATACTGATAGATTAACCACATCAGAAATAGAAAAGAATGGAATAAGATTGTATATAAATAAATAGACAGCTAGATGCAGTAAGATGATAAATCGAGTTACAAGTAATAATTAGATAATGAAGGAAAGTGAGAGAATTCTCAGAGTGAGTGAGAAGTTTAAAAATATTATATTAATAAGCCATCGTCATTGTTAATGAGAGCAAGAGTGCTGAGAGAGCAAGTGAGTGATCTGAGAGCAAGAGTGGTGAGAGAGAAAGAGAGTGCTGAGAGAGCAAGAGTGCTGAGCAAGTTTAGAGTGCTCTCGGAGCAAGAGAGCTGGGAGAGGGAAAGAGTGCTCTCAGAGCAAGAGTGAGAGAGTGTGCTAAGAACAAGAGTGCTGAAAGAGTGAGAGAGTGTTCTAAGAACAAGAGTGCTGATTGAGAAAATGCTCTGAGAGCAAAAGTGTTAAGAGAGTGACATTCTAAAGTTTGAAAATATTATAGTAACAAGCTGTACAGTGAGAATGTAATATTAGAGAGAAAGTGCTCAGTAAGAAAAGGGGGCTAGGAAAGAGAGTGCTAAGATGTTCTTAAGTTAAACAAAAATATATCTTAGTGTACAGGGACAGTGAGGGTGTTCAAAGAAATACGTATTCACAGAGAAAGTGTGATCAGAGAAAGAAAATCCTTGGTGAGAGTGCTCTCAGAGAAAGGACGTAGAGACAGAGTGAGAGGACCAGCGGAGAGAGCAAGAGAGTAGTACAGGCGTCTAGACTGGAGTCATTTCCTTATCAAGGTCTGAGGGTAAAGGGAGACTGCTCCAGTGGGATCCAGCTGAACCCTACATGATCTCATAAGCAAAATAATGGCAGAGGACACAGTCACATTATACTTTCACAGGGTAAGTATGGAAATTGTACCAACGTGAATGTCAGCTGCCAAAGCTGACCTGCCTTGATTAGACAATCAGCAATAATAATTAATCAGACTTCGGACTGGTAAAGAAAAATAGGGGATTAACAAATATACGATGAAATACAAACATCAGATTTATTTATGTTATACGGTAGTTTGTTTTTCTTTTTTTGTAGTGTGCTAATTTTTTGGGTGCTACAATGTATGCATTTAGAACATTCTATTCAATCACACTAAATATATATATATATATATATATATATATATACGAAATAAACAATTCTAAAACATTTGTGGTTGTTTTTTTATTTCCTTTTTCACAATATTTGTGGTACAATCATTCGATAACTGAGTCAATTGACAATACACCTCTACAGTCGCTTTAAATGGTAGAACTACAAAATTCAAACTCAAATTATTGTGGTCTAGAGCAAATACTGACTCAAAATCAGTTAGTGTTGAACTATGATGAGAGTTTTACATGTATCTACTGCAATGAAGGGTAAAAAGAAAGTTAAATAAATGTATTTCAGTTATATACACAGCAATTTTATTAATGATCTTAAATAATCTCCAAACTTGATTGTTTTGATAATTACACAGTTTAAAAAAAAAAAAAATTACCTTAAACAGCTGGCAATTCAATTTACATGTGTTTTATGATATTGTATAGATTTTTTATATTAGATGTAGTCTATGTAATCAATGCAATCTGTATAGAAATAAGGAATAAGGTAGAAACGAATATGTAGATAATGAATACATCTTTTTTTAAATCACATACTACCAATAATTATAATTCATTTCAATTAAAATGAACTGATATTTCGCTAATTAAATGACTAGATAGATAAATATATCAATTCAATTCTACTGATCTGGACAGTTAGTGCTGCATATTAATAACAGATATGGTAATATTATAAGCTGAATTCTAAACAAATGAAACACTTGGAAGTGGTTCGAAGGTTTGACCTCACATATAGCAATAAACCTGCCAATAATTTGAATGACAGAAGAAAATAGACCCAGATATCAAGACAAAAACAACAACATGACATTAATAGACACGTACCAGAGATATGTCATTGTAGGAAAACAAATATAGCAGTTTACCTGCAATGGGGATTTCATGTTACTGACTGGCTCACAGGGCTCCAGTCGTCGTGGATGCTGTGGACTACATTTCCCACGATGCTTATATATATATATATATATATATATATATATATATATATATACACACACACACACACACACACATATATATATATATATATGTACACACACTAGATATATATTATGATGCCGTAATACACATGTGTGTATATTTATATATGAATATTTGTGCGTGCCCACGTGTATGTGTGTATAAATATATATATATATATATATATATATATATACATATAAATACATATATACATACATACACACGCACATATACATACATCAACTATATCTTCATTAAATAAAACAATGTATCTTTAATGTGTATATATCTTTAATACGTTTCCAGTCTCTCTGTATACTGGGCTGTTACTTACATTGTATCCTACCCAATGCCATTTAAAGGAAGTGTGATAATTAATATGTTGACACTTTTATTGCTGCTATCATTTGAAATACTTAAGGGCATGATTGAATTGGTTTACATTATATTTCCAGTTGTATTACTTTACTAGAAGTACGTTTGTACAGGATAAATGATCAGTGAAACAATATTTTTAGAAGTAACCCTTATCTAGTTAAGATTTGTATTAATGATATCATTATTTTTATTTAGATGGAAATTCATTTTTGGGAGAAACAAATTAGCGATAATACATGAAATTAATTTCCTCTATCAAAACCCAGACAGTACATATATACGGTAAATATGGAGATTACATACTGAGTGAACGCTATAACGTTATCTGTTGTTTAGTACGACTTTCCGGGCAACCTTTGGCTGGCTAGGCGTCATGGGACTCATGGTCCACATCACCTGGAGTCTCAAGATTTAGCAATTGTTCCCATAGTCTGATAGGTGTTCTCAGATTAGTCTGAAAATAGTATGTTGTGAAGTGGATTAACCCCACTGAGAAAGGGTCTGGATGAGATAGTAAAAAGATCCAGACTATACAAATGTTGCCAAGATGTCTCCAAAAACAGCCCATGGCTCAAGTGATATGGTCTGGATAAGGCTGACCATTTAAACATACAAAATATTCATTAAGCACATCAAGCTCAGTCTAATATTAAATGTTTCGGTAGCAAACCAGTAAGGATAACAGTTGAAAATAGTAATTTTCTCAAATATATAAAGTTACAAACACTATCAAAGATCCTTAGTATTGAAGGGCAAATGGTCAGATTGTGCCGCTTTGTAAATTAAACCTTGGACTCTCTTTATAGCAAATTATAAAAACATTATTTAGAGCGATATAAACATCTAATAAAAAAAAACTTAGTTCTCTCTGAGGTCTCTATACAAATATACTTTGCTCCTAACTGTAGGACAACATGATTTAAAGAGATAATACAGTAGTTATATGCTGGTAGGCAGACAGGAGGGATTCCTGTTTATTCTTAATACTGGGCTGCGGAATAGGATGGCGCTTTATAAATAAATGATTTGGATCTCTCTTTATGAATGTTACCAAATTCATAAAGACACATGCTCTAAAATCATCTGTTTTATTTCTAAAAAAATATATATTATAATGTTTATATTTCTATTGCTGGTATCCTTGTACTAAACAAAAATTAAGGTTGGATTAAATGTGTGCAAACAAGCAATGGAAATAGTGCTAATAGTACATCCTTAAAAAATATATATTAGTCATCAATGAAACAACTGAAATGATGGGCCATGTCTGAAAAATATTTATATTATTCTTATTAATACTGAAGCTGGATCGTAATACATTATTTGAATACAAACTTTTAAAAGTAATATAAAATATATCTAATAAATGGAAGCTATTTCAAATTTAAACGCTTAGCCCCTGTAAACTGATTGCTGATCATTACAGCATAAAACTACTCTTTATCACTGAAGGGATTAACCCAAGTGATTATTTACTAGTTAGTAGGTAATTGGAATTTACTTAATCTTTCACTATTATAGGTAGAGCTGTAATTAATTGTTAATCCACGTGTCTCTACTTTGCAAAGGATGTGAGTATCCGTTTCTCTAAATCGGAGGTGTGTTCTAGTTTTGTGGACAAAGTGTGAGGTTCCTTTAAATCGGTGGTGATTAACTGTTTGTACTCCAGCCAATGACTGGATGCGCATTAGGGGAAATGTAGTCCACTAGTTATCGTGTCAATACTATTAACTGTAGGTAAAAAAAAAACTTTAAAATGTAGAGATCGCTGCATATAGGCGATAAATGTACGTAATGTAAACACACACACCAATGCAGTGAAATAACATTTGATGTTATTTTGATGTAAATTTCAATTATATTTTACATATATTCTTATATCTTCTTAACAATACTGTTAATTATCTTCAATACTCTTCTAAAATATATGGTAAAATGAACAACCCTAAAATAATTGATTTATGTTTCTTTTTGTATTGTTATATTTTATTCTTCTATAAGACACAGTTATTAAAAATAATTTTCCAGTGTACCAACGTACCAGGATTTTACTTAGTGTAAGATAATTGTGAAAGGAGATCGCTGATTTACGGTGTTAATCTAATGCATACATTTAGGGATGTTATCTGTAAGAAGTGTCCTAAAAGAACACAAATAAATGAGAGTTATAATAAAAGACATCAAGTAATGGCAAAATAAATATAACATTTTCAAAACAGAACAGGAAAAACTGATATAGCAGCAAATATAGGGCTTTTTCATATACTGAAGGCAAGGTAATTAGGGGAATCATTTTCCCAATAGTTCGGTCTCTAAAAAAGCTGTGAACATTGTGACAAAACCTTTAAATTTGTGTTTTTTTGTTTCTAATTTTATACTTCTCTTATTGTATTTATTTTAAAATTAAGTCCCCATTAAATAAAGTGATAATATCAACTTTCGTGTATATTAATTATTTACATTTTTTATATATGGTCCAAAATCTAGTCACTTCTATGTCTCCTCTACGCCCTTAAAGCTATTACAATATGTTATAATGTTATATTTAGGTTACTGTATTGCCACTGTGTTCATATCCAATCATTACTTTGGCACTCCATGTCCTGCGGACTGCATTTCCCATGACGCTAATGTAGCCTACGGAGGTCTGCAGGCTGGCTGAGGATAATGGGAAATGTAGTGAACAACAGATGACGAAGTGCCAAAGTTGTGCCATTACTTACAGTCCAATTTGCGCTTATCAACCGCATCAGGCACATGTGACTCTGAAGTGCTGCAATTGGTCAAGGAAGAGATATGATCTGTGTGGCAATCAAATTAAGGAACGGGGAGGCAGAGTCTCAGAACAGTGAGCAACATCAACTCCCCACTGAGACAGCCAGTCTCCTTCCAACAATCCACAGGACCCACCCTGACTCCTTCTGATCTAATGCCAAAGCCCTGCTACACTGCTAGAGTTCCACATCTCAAAGGAAAGCAGCAGCACCTGGAGGGAACTAGAGGTCCTGAACAAATAATGAGCCTCTGGATCCAGGGAAGCCTCACTGAGTGTTCAGTTTTACCTTCTTCTCTGTAGTGTGCAGTGCTGATCTACTGCCTTCTCCCCCTTCTCCTCACCCAGCTCACTTGTTGGTTGATCTGTGGTCAGATTCCTTCAGCATGGAATACACCGTGTCCCCCAAACCCCAGCTCTCCTCCAGAGCTAATGCCTTTTCTATTGCTGCTCTCATGTCAAGTGGGACAGTCAAGGAGAAGGAGACATCTGAGAGCACCATCAAGCCCCTGGGTGAGTAGATATCTGTTACTTGTTTACTTACATTTTTATTGTTACTTTCTTGACTGAACCCACACCCAATTCTACATACTGTATAACAATATCAGCAATGTAATAATGTGACTATAAACTGGTCTAAACCTGGAAAATGTTCTTTTCCTATTGCCCAAGTCATATTTTATATGTTTATATCTTTGTGCACCGATGTCAATGCAGCAAAATACAGATGTGTTAGCGTAAAATCGACAACCGTATAGTAAAAAAGTGAATCATATTTATAATTGAAGAATATGCATGTGTATAATACAATATGTTAATATTAAATTCCAAGTATAGATAATATCATTGTACACTCCACATATTGTATTTCTTAAAATGTCGCGATAATTTCTATAGTTTGTGTGTATTTTATGTATATTGTTGTGTGTACAGTAAACATCATACACTCTACATAGAGCCCCCCAGAGTTCAGTTGTTCACAATTAGCCTGTCTTGCTAAAAATAAAAAATAAAACCTGTGTAAATAAATATAACATATATATATATATCTATATAAAAAACCGTCATTTGTTAACCGGATATCCTTAAAATAAAACTAGAAACAGTATTCACTGACATAAAACATGCTTTAGTGTGTTTATGTATAAACTAAGCAGTATTGCGTTAAAATACATTGGATATTCATATGAGTTGTTAAACTTTCTTTAATATACACTTTACTACATTATCATAGGTAAAGGAATATCTTATTTAGCAGGACAGTATAATTTCGCTGCGATCATAAATCCGTGTACAATTCTTCATAAGAATTTATTCAACTATCCCTTCTCTTGGTTCATGATTTTTGAACAATATGAATTTTTTTTGTTTTAATACTCGTGTTTGGAAGCAGTTTTACTTGCCTTATTATGCTGAACATTTACTATTAATGCATAAGTCATGATTAGTAATCTCTCTGTTTTTAGAACATCCATACTATTAGCAAAGATTTGTTGTAACTATTTAGTATCTCTTTAGTATCTCTTCCATCGCAAGGATACAAGGAGCCTGTTATATTCTAATAATTGGCGTTTACAAATATTAACATAAATATAATAATTTTGTGTATCCTAGAATAAATTAAACATTTATTACCTTGTCAGTAAATAATACATTAAATAAACTGTGGATATTAACTGGCACTGCTTCCAGTAAATTATTCGTATCTGTTTGGGGAAAAAATAGAAAATAAATAAGCATCATTTATCCACATAACATTCATACTGTTATGGGACGTTCTCAGTTAACATAATATACATACATAGGGAATTATTTTAAATTAGTGAAAACATTATACGAGTAGTTGTTTTATGCAGTAAAATTATTATATGTTCATTTATATGTTTGTGATAAAGGTTCCAAAAATACGTCTCTCTCTTTTTATAAATTGCTATTATTCACTATCTGTTACTTTAATTTTTGCCTTTTTATTTTATTGGACGTTAATCTATGTGTTATTGCATGTTTAGTTTGTAGTTTTATGTTAGCAGCAGTCTAGTGTTCTTCTAATGCACTGCCTCTCTTTGCTTGGCAAATTTGTGCTGTGTGACAAGATAATGCTGAAGTCAAAACTGTTGATTGTTCAAACAAATCAGTCTAAATTTAGATGTAAAAATTCTCCAGCCTTTCAATGGGACAGACAAGTCAGAATAAAATGGTCTTATTACAAAAGTACATTTTGGAGATTAGAGGGGAACTTTGGAGACAGATGATCCTGTCTGCTCCCAGCTGTCTCCAAAGCAGCCTTCCCAGCTAATACCAGGTCTTCAAACTGACTGGTAAATCATACAAACACAGATCCAGATTTCAGCCAGGGCAATAAAAACATGCTACTAATGTAGCCATAGATACTAAATATATATATTAAAAAAAACACGGGGTAAAAAAACTCACACTGACATAATCCTCAGTGTTTACTCACTAAAACACATTGAAGCAGGATTTTAATTTTAACCAGGTATTGCCTTACAAAATATACTTTTTGTCAAATTGCCCCTTAGATTTCTAATATTTGTAAAATGTTTTACCCCACAATAAATATCAATCTGGTATGCAGAGTGACATTTTTACATTCCCACACTTATTTTGAATGCAAACATTTAAATGATGTCATATTGTGAAACCTGTTTAACATTTACAGCATGAAAAGAAAATCAGATATATTTCAGTTATCATAAGGGTCTACTCAATAAAGAGGAAATAGGAGGGAAGTTAGTTGGACATTTCAAACTTAAGGCCAGTGAAGCCGAGTTGGATACATTCTCCAATGCAGCTGAATGGGAGGATATCTCCAACTCAGCTACTTTGGCCTTCAGTTTGAAATTCCAGTCTCAATGCCCTATAGTGTCTGTAATTAAACTATTTCTCAAAGAAATGTATGTTATTCCACCGTATATGTCAAAGAATTGTTGAATTTCCTGCTGATAGTTTTTATATGCCAGTGGTTGCGGTGTTTGTCACTACAGCTATAGTGAACTACAGTTCCCATCATGCTCGCCCAGCAATTTGACTGTGTACACATTATAGTAGTTATTTTCCATTGCATTCATAGCTGTCCACAGCATGAGCAGTTTTATACATACAGGAATAATCCACCTCTGGCGTCACGATGCGCAGTCAACATTTTGGGTGTGGATAGTGGGAGTTGTAGTCGAATAGTTGCATGTTGAAAGTCCTCTACAAGACTCTACAAGATACAACACACCCGACTGAACTATACTGCGGCACAGTCCCAACGTACGGTTTTTGTCTGCGAAACATTACCAGATTGATTAAAGAAATACAAATTACAAATATTTGTTTATTCGTATTCTTTCGTCCCCATTTTGTATTTTACATCACATTTTTTCACATTTATTATCCATGGCTGACATATTCCTTACACTACATTATTTATTCGTATTCTTTCGCCCCCATTTTGTATTTTACATCACATTTTTTCACATTTATTATCCATGGCTGACATATTCCTTACACTACATTTACTGTTGTGCTTTCGCCAAATTCTGATGAAAATAATGCTTAGTAAGTAATGTACATGATGGTGGTATTCACTAAAAGTGATTTGCAGTTCCCTTTATTGAATAGCTGTGTAGTTGCATTCATTTATACACACACACATACATATACGAGAAAACAGATTTTTTTTAAATTTTTGCTAGCAGAATATTGTCTATTACTTTTGATGCATATTTTCAACATGCACCACTTATTTTTAAAACTTCCCTAATAAAGTTTTTTTTCCTCATTAGTAACTAATATTTCCTACATCAAAACAAACGTTTAAGCCCTAACCCTATCAGAGGTATCCCTTAGGAACACATTAGTAGTGTTTATATGTGTTTAAGATTCACTATACACTTCCTATGTTTGGATTTTATTTTCCTTTTCTTCCATTCATTTCTTTATTGCTTTTTATTGTCATTATTTAACTAGACTATAAAGGCATATCTAATTTTAGCAACATGCATAGACTATATAATATACATATTAACTTTATAATATAGCTTTCTTCGCCTGCAATTCTAATTGATCAGTAGAATTTCTGCAGTCATATTACCATAATATTCACACAAATATTGCGCTGAAAGTCCACACTTTTGGTACTGAGAAATTCTTAAATTCATTCATCCCTTGCTGGCCCATTCACCAATAGGAGAATGT
This sequence comes from Pelodytes ibericus, assembly GCA_036172795.1. Classification (NCBI taxonomy): domain Eukaryota; kingdom Metazoa; phylum Chordata; class Amphibia; order Anura; family Pelodytidae; genus Pelodytes; species Pelodytes ibericus. The sequence goes on along the minus strand of CM069859.1, from coordinate 165,455,858 downwards.
ATATAAATCCGCTCACTTGCTGGCTCAGCTACAGCTTAGATTCGTGCCTCTTAGCTCCGGAGGCCAGGAGCATTGGACGCCCAAATCCAGGTAAATAGGCAACAGGAGGTGCCTTTGCCACTGAATTGAGATTTATTTGTATCTTTAAAATCATCAGTAAATTAACACAGCGCAAAGGGCACAGACAGATACAACTAGACGTACCACCGTACGCGATCTGATAGTGCTTAATAATAGGTGACTTCACAATCTAAACACACAGCTTTATGTCCCTGATTACCTCCCACTCCTAATTATGTGACAAAAAAGTGTTAGTTTATTAAGTAAAAAAAACAAAAAAACAAAGCCCAGTGCATGTCAAATTGCCCTAATGTAAATAAATTTTAAAAAATTACAATGAATTGGGTAAAAAAAATTTTTTATATTTTATATATATATATATATATATATATATATATATATATATATATATATATATATATATATATATATATATATATATACACAAAAATGACATTCTTTATTATTAAACTTATTTTATGGGTTTCTTTTCTTGCTGATTTTATGGCTGGTAACATTTTAGATTGAAGTTATTTCTATTTAATTTCTGCCTGCAACTTGTCTGTATTATAAATGTAACCTCCAAGAAATATTGTAATTTGAATGGTAACTTTGTATAAGAAGTGGCTTAGTATCAGTGCATAGTTATACTCTTAGTCTCCTATTTCTGCAACATGAAAGGGAAGTAACCTCTTCTACAGATTCCCAATTGCAGTACATAGCAATGGATAGATCTCACAAATGTTACTTTACCTGAAATCAAATAGAACAACTTATATCCAGAATTAAATCAAATGTAATGTATTATAAATACAAGACAAAAAGTGTGCTTAGAGCAAACTGTGATCAAAATCTTATAATAACAATATAAACCACCTTTCAGTGAATATTTAGTGAAGTGTTTTATCCTGAAGAAATAGGAGGAAACTCTGATCCCCCTTAAGGGAATTAAAACCATAAAATGAACTGCATCCTAATAATCATTCAAATTTATTATACTAACTTACAAGGGTCTACTCAACGAAGAACGTTTTTTTAAGTTATTATTGACTATTATATCAATATATCATCAATATATTAATCTATTGACATCCTCAATGAATCAATTTTTATCAAATTTATCCTAATTCTTCTGTGCATACTACATTCATTATATATACATGTTATTACCTTTTTATTATCTTAATCAAATGTATATATTATCAAAACTTATAACCCATACTTATCACATAACTTAATATATTACTTCATATTAACTTGTAACATAACCTTGTCCCCAATATAATATCACAATATATGCACCATTATTTGAGATATCCTGATGCATCCAATCTTACATTTCTCCACTCCCTGAACTCTAAAGTACTGCATGTTTACCTTGGTTACATTGCTGACAATGTGTATTTATTGATGTATTATATAGTATTATAGATGATGCTTCTTCCATCCATGCCATATCATTAAGATGTTCCCTGATTTACTCTTTTAGTTTCCCCCACATACTGCTTAGTACATTTTCTACTCACATACACAACATGTCTGGTATTGCAGTTAAAAATGAGGCAATTCAAACAACTTATTGTGTTACAGAAAATGTCACTGCTGTTTGAAAAATCACAAACATTAACACCTTGCTCCCCATTTAAATGTGTCTTTGCAATGCAACCTAATTTCACTTTGTTGATGTTTATTAGTAGGGAAAGAGACTATAAAGTACCTAAGGATCTGCCTTTTCTAGCTACACCAGAAATTTCTTCCTGTAACCGTTTTTTTAATACATATTATTAACTTTTAACACTGATACATGCGTTTTAACAATCTGTTCTATTCTACTATATTGTTTAATATATTGAGTGACAAATACAGATCTATTATCAGATTGTACCCTATTTCTCTGTCATCTTTCGATGTTTTTGCTTCAAAAAGGTCTTGTCTGTTTAATAATCTGGCCTGATCACAGCCTGTAATGACATTTTTATTCTCATAGCCTCTTGCCAAATGTATCTAGTTTACTACCTCTGCCTCGTTATCGAAGGCCTCAAGAGTATAACAGTCCCATCTCATGTGTATGAATTCCCCCCACAAAATGCATAATGAAGGATTTTAGGGCCTTGAATTGTACACTAGAGAACCAATATATCTGTATTACAGAGTATTTTATTATGTTTGCAGATTCTTATCCCTTGGTAGGTCAGTTAAACATCACACATCCATATGGCACTGAAGAGGGTTACTACATGGTTTGTATATGTAACATTGACCCTGTTGAATTGATTCCAAGGACTAGAGTGTCAATAATGACTAACTTTTGGCACTCTTTTTGATATGGATATGTCCCTAAGCTTGCCATTATATCATGGCAAATGTAGACTACAGCAGTTGGAGAGCCATACTTCTCATGGGTCTGTTTTGCTGAGAATAACTCTTTGCATCTTTTTTTTCTTCATCTTAGAACAATTTGTGGAGAAATCCTCCTGTGGTCAGCCTCTGAGTGACATATCTAGTGTGGACCATCATGGGGATTTTAGCAGCAGCCCTTCCTCATTGTGTACAGAACCATTAATCCCCACCACCCCAATTATTCCCAGTGAAGAGATGGCCAAGATTTCCTGCAGCCTGGAGACCAAAGAGCTTTGGGACAAGTTCCATGACCTGGGGACAGAAATGATTATCACAAAATCTGGCAGGTGAGCTATAATTGCAGAAAGTGATAAAGAAAAACTGTGACGACATTAAGAAGCAATATCAACAATATATAGTGATTCTATATATTCAAATTATTATTTAATGTGAAATATTAAGTAAAGTTCCCCAGTTCCTTTTTCATTGTATCAGAAATTGATAGGGAGATCTTTCTGCCTGAGATGTCAAGGATTCTTGTCTTTATCTTACTGGAAATGTGTGTACACTTGAATTTCCTGCAAAATTTAGATCCAAAAATGTTCAGAACTCCAAACTTGCAAAATAAAGGTGGTTATCCATACATGCCAACATTTCAACTCCCATATAATCTTTAGGGTCTACTCCATATGTGCCAACATTCCAGCCTGAAATGGTGCCTCTGGAGTCTGGAATGATTCGGGGCACAGGAACTGAATTGCATGCTGGCCATTGTGGCCCAATGTTCCACTGAATAAATCCACAATTTGGACATCACCACACCGATACCTGCTAAAACCCGAAACATGCCCAAAATGCACCCAACTGCAATGGCAGCCTCCTACAAATAGAAATCAGGGGCATATTGTGCCCCTGAGTGACAGGCGTGCTGCCAGCCCGGAGCTGGCTGAGAACAGCCAGCACACAAACCCCCAGAAATACCCGAGAGCCATTGTTACATCCAAAAGACGACGCTGCGCTGAATTCAAATACTTTTCGTGCTTGTTGAATTGGCAACAGAGTGAGTGACTCTGTTGGCGAATTCAGCGCAGCGTCGTCTTTCGGATGTATTTCTGAAAAACACATGTTAGGTTTATTTTTTTTAATATGAACAATGTTGGGGCCTCGAAAAAAAACATGGGCGTCAAATAACTCTGACCTTCCCCTATCAAAGGTTATGGGGGTTGGGAACCATTTAGTCAGTTCCCAGTCCATGACATCATAATGCTTTTATAATGATATTTTTATTTTATTCAGTGGCAATACTTTTTAACTATAAAATGAAAACATCCGAATAAAATCATTATGTCACGCGTGATTTTGCGCATGAAAAAACCCTGTTAATACACAGTTATTATGGCTTGATAAATGTGTGGTGCAATAAACACCTCCATTTCATAACTTTGGAGTGCTGAGCAGTTTTGGATCTATATTGTGTTCAGAGACAGGGGACAGGGTGTAGCACCTTGCTTGCTGTTTGCAGCTCCACAACATAATTTGTAGACAAACATCAACAAACTTCTGCTGCACTGTAAAATGTCAAATAAAATATACAAATAGCAGACAACCGGGAACACTGGAATAAGCAGTGAGAAGGGCCCTGCCCAGACAAGCTTACAGTCATTTCAATACATACAAATATATACAATACATACAAGGCATAGAAAGGTGTCTTAAAGAGACTAAACTCCAAAAATATTTCTTAATGAGGCAGAAGATCATTTTGTGAATGGTGTGCCAGATGTGTATCATCCAAAAGTTATTCAGCCCTAGTCTTTACAAAAGAGAGAGCAAATTCAACTCTAGTCTTGCCATTTGATGGACCAGTACCCCATAGCATCAAGTGACTGTCTCTGTCCATCACTCATCACAACAATCTTACTTTCCTCCACCGCTGTAGGTTTGTTTTCTGAGATGCTGCACACCAACTGGTGCTGTATTGTCATCATGTATCTATTAAGAAGATATAATTAATAAATAGTTGCACAAAACTGTCAAGTGTTTAAAATTATATTTAATTGGTAAGAGCTGCTGATATATAATAAGCACAAATGCAGTATGGGTATCTGTGATTAGGATTTCTATTATTTGCCTGAAAATATAAATTTATATACTTTACACACAAAAGTTTAGTTGTTTTTCAGATTGTGCCTTAATATTAGTTTTATTCTCTTGAAGCCAATGTTAAAAATGTTAAACATAAATATATATATATATATATATATATACACTCTTTCATGATACAAGTTCTTTGTACGTTCTATGATAAAATTCTCCTCCGGTGTATATATAGTAATCTTGATCCACTTTTCCCCATAAGTCAGCCATCGTAACATGAAGAATCTTGAACTTTACTCCACAAGTAATGTATAAAGTTTATTGTACATAACATTTCTGTGCATTATAAAATAGAACATGTTAAATAGGATTGTGGAAAAGTGGAATGCATTTAATGACTACTGGGAAATCTGTGTGCAGCATGTTTGAGGCCCTGCATATGACTGAGCAACATAGTTATAAAAATGACAAATTACACCTTACACATAATTAATTCTTCTGACAAAAGCTCTGAATCCATATAATACATGATAAAGAACGTGCTTACAATACCAGACTTCGAGGTTTTTTTTTTACTCTGCATTCATGCCTTAGATTAAGACCCAAAGATTATGGGTGAAAACATTAGGCTTTGCAGTATGTACCATTACATTTTTCCTTTGTCGTTTACTCCTTGTGTGCCGAGTATTCTGTTTTCCTTTTAGTAACTCTTTTGTTGATCTTTCCAGGCCCATCCACCACTTTGGCACCAAGTATATTTTCCTTTTGTCACTAAGCATATTTTCCTTTTCTTACTTGTGATTTTTGGAGTGCCAACATTAATCTTTTTGTATACATTATATGGAATCAGAGAATCCCTGGCACTCCTGTGATCTCACTATCATTCTAACTTTGTCTAAGGAAATTCAAAGTTTTAGTTACAAAGTTAAATTACCGTACAATGCTTATACCTTTTGCTGGTCTACCATAACAACTGTAACTGTCTATTGCTGTCCTATATAGGGACTTTAAGGATTGTAAGCTGCTGAGAAAAAGTGTAATTAATAATTAATGTCTGCTGTTTCTCGTTATATATTCTTATGCTTTCTAACTCTGCAACATGAGGAATGTGATGACCAGTTTTGTTAAGCCATTAGACTTCGAACAGAGCCTTCCTCTCTAATTATTCTTAAAATTATGTTACTAAATACCTGTGTGCTTTGCTTACCAATTGTGTAGATTTCCAGAATATTCTAGTCATAGTGAAACCGGTTATTGTCTGGTGTGTTTCCTGTTCATCTAGAATAAAAGCTAATCTACTGTCTAAATCCTGGTAGATGTCAGAGAGGTGTAGAAAGAAAAAGAAAAACTATAGTGCAGATAGTCCTGGTGCCTACATTTTAGTGCCTGATCTATTTTTGTTGGAACAAACATTCTGCTACATCGGGTTTTAGAAAGTGGATCAGGATATGTTCTACTAATTCAGCAAACACCAACAAGTACCTGCGCCTGCGATCTTGATCACCGTTAAAATGGCGCAGATACACCGAAAACTAGTTGGCGTTTGGTGTGTTTCCCATTCATCTAACACAAAAGTTGATCCAGCTAATGCCAGAATAATCTAAACACTAGTCTCTAGAAAGCAATAAATCAAGTGTTGATGAGGCAAGTCAATAGGCCTTGAACTATATGGGTTGATCTTTGAATAAATTTGTTGTAAATGTATAGAATATTTTTTTTTATTCAATCAAGAGTTTTTCTGCCCAGGCATGGTTTGTAATGTTGTAACCTTGTTTCAGTAATGATATTGTGTTTTTTTTCTAGGAGAATGTTTCCAACCATCAGAGTTTCCTTCTCTGGAGTTGATCCAGAAGCCAAGTACATTGTGCTAATGGATATTGTTCCTGTTGATAATAAAAGATACAGATATGCCTACCATAGGTCATCCTGGCTGGTAGCTGGAAAAGCAGATCCTCCTTTACCTGCGAGGTATGTTCTACAAATTCTGTATTAGCCAAGAATTGCAAGTGTCTTAAAAGACTCGGTGACAGTGATTTTCAACTAGTATAGCAATAACAAGCTAATAGAAAAATATTTCTCCCTGCTATGCTTTACCTCAGGAATATTGAGTTTATGAGCTATATTCACAGAGATAACTGCAGTGAATTTGGAAGAAAAATGACTGCTCTATAATTATAAGCTCCAGTAGCTTCATATAACCAGGGTTGTCTGCAGCTGTTTTTGATTGAACCACATTTCTCATGCTCCCCTGCCAGCCTATTAGGGGACAGAGTAGTATGGGAGATGTAGGCCGTCCACAGCTGATATAAACCAATGGATATTTGTTTGTTGATTTTATCCTCCTTTAGCATGTTATACCAAGAAAGTCTAATTTTTATGCTGATAAAAGATCCTTTTTAATGAATGTACAAACCCCTTTTCTTTTAGTTCCTCCCTCCTTTACCTTACTGGTTGCTACTGTGGTTTGATCTTCAAACACACTAGGATTTAAAAGAAAAATGAAACATTTTTATGAGCCTATTTGAATGCAGTTTAGGTTTCTCGTTGCAATGGCTTCAGGTACTAAAAAGATCCATTTGAGAGATTACAATAATAAGAGTTTCCATAATGTTATTAAAACAGTATAATTGTGCTATAAAATGTGGGAGAGCAAAAGGGTAATATACACAGCAGCTTGTTAAACTGTAATGAGACTTTGCATGAATTCATCATGTACTGAAGAGTTGCTGTTATTGTAAGATTTTTAGCAGTAATACTCACATTTAACATGCAAGGGAAATCCACTGTTTCGATAGACGCCTTTGTATTGAATGAGCGCTAAAAGAGAGAACAGGATTCAGACAATTTAGAAATCTGGCTGTTTTGTCACAGGCTCACCTGACCATTAATAAAATTTGCATTATTTACTGTACATGCATTATGTTTAAGTGAACCTATCATAATTATTTTCTTATGTGCACCATTGTACCCATTTTAGACATTTTCTTATCCTGTTCAATCTCTTTATAAAATTGAGTCAAAGATTTATAACAAACATAAACATCCTGTCATTTTCTTTGGACCCAGAGGGCATATTGCATCACCTCGTGTCTAAGGCATGTTCTTAAAGATTGTGATGCAGTTTCCAGGTGGTCATCTGCATGTGGAGAGCAGGGCACCTAGGAGTAAAAAAACAGCCTCTTATTAAAGTGTACGGGAAGTCCAGTATTATATGTTACACCTCTGGCCTCCATTGAGTAGTTTCAAAACAGCATCTAGCACTGTGCAAATGTATAGATCAATAATTGGGATTTTCAAAAAATACTTATTTAATCTCTTGTTAGGTTATATGTTCACCCCGACTCCCCATTTACTGGGGAACAGTTACTGAAGCAAATGGTTTCCTTTGAAAAAGTAAAGCTTACGAACAATGAGCTGGATCAGCATGGCCATGTAAGTATGCACATTTCTGACGGGAGGTCACACACAGTACAGCTATAAAAATAACACCAGCAAGAGATTGCATTACTCAACCAAGTACTAGCGCTACCGACAGATAAAACATATTGGAGAGGACAGAGGTATTTAAAAGCGATATGATTAAAGCACAGCGTCTTGTCAGTTGTCTTAGATGATAAAGGCCTACTACGAATGTGTTGTTCACACTTACATATTCAGCCATTTATTATTCACTTTTTTGTATGTGAATGCATGCCCCCCAACTGTGCCACATTACACTGGACAATCCCAAATTGGGACAAAAATCCTGATTTTCCATTTTTTGGTGTAAAAGACACATATAAAAAATTAAAAAATTGCCCCTGGAGAATGAATGCTGCCCATACGAAATACTGCATAGTAACACTGTGCTACCACACATGCATAGTAGTGCTGACAATTGACCTCCTACGGTCCATGTACCGGCATCTCGCATTGCTGGAAGAAGAAGTTTTGAGATATGGTATGTAATGTATATGTTTATATATTTAGAGCAGTGGAATGGAGTATTTGTGTATAGCAGTACCTGGAATGTACACTGGCTATATTTAACCAAAAGGTCAGTACTGCAGAATATGATGGAGTTTAATACATATATATGTGGGTTCTCTATGGCACAAGTTTAACCAATCAGCACACAATAATTCCCACCAATGCTCCAGATTATCTCTTTATATACAAATATGCTTGTTTTTTTTCCCTTTCAGATTATCCTGAATTCCATGCATAAATACCAGCCGAGAGTTCACATTATTAAAAAGAAAGACCACACAGCTTCTCTGCTGAATCTCAAATCTGAAGAATTCAGGACGTTTATCTTTCAAGAAACCGTTTTTACCGCTGTTACGGCATATCAAAACCAACTGGTGAGTTTATTTACGTGTAGGACACTGATTGAAGATAAATTCTGGAATCCCATAAAACAAACTGGTTTGATTAGGGATTAGTAGATAAATAAAAAAAAGACATTTTGTAAGTGTAAATCAACATTGGAATGAAATGGGGAAAACATGAATGAACCACAGCAATCACAGACAATCCTATGACAAAATAAATGTTTTCTAACATTGACTATGTCTCCAAGTCACTCCCTGTACCTCACACACGGATCATTAGGTACAGAGAGTGACAGATTCACAGAGTGCAAGTTGTAAAGAAACACCTGACGCGTTTCGCCATTACGGCTTCTTAAGAGGTGGTTAAATGCTAAGAACATGTTAAAAAATATTCAATCAAAAATGATGGTCCTTAGTATAAAGCCATGGTTTTGATTGGATGTTAGAAGTTAAACTAAGTGGTCTCTGTACAGTACATATTCTTGCTTTTTATTGTAGAGAGTGCAGTATGCAGGTGCAGGCTGTTTTTTGCTGCTGTTGTTATTCTAAACAGTGAAGAAGAAAAAAGGGGCCACTGGAGTTTCCAGCTCTGTGTTAGCTGTCTTGGGGTGCAGAGGAAGTTTTTTGTTTTGCAGATGTGAAAAAGCTGGGACAATTAGAAAACCCACAGTACCAATAAGGAGCTGGTATGTGGCAGGAACACTTAATACTGTATGTTCGTTGCATGGGAATGCTGGAACAGTGTATTACTATCATCAGTGTCCTTCTTACTTTATGGTGCTTATTTTACATTCCCCAGTTCTACTTTGTACTGCTCAGATTATTTTTTTCTGGGTTTTTCCCCAGGAACCTTGATTTTTTATTAGTTAGTTGGGATAAGTGACTTAAAGGTGCACCATTTGTGTGTAGATTATCATGGAGAAAATAGTGAAGAAACATCTTTTATAAACCAATCCAAAAGGAATGCACTCACCTAAACTAGCATATATTATAATGGGGTGCTGCTGAGACCAAATAGTTATATACAGTTAGAGCCTTCTTTGTATAATATATATATATATATATATATATATATATATATATATATATATATATATATATATATATATATAATCATTTTAAGAACAACATATAACTTGAATGGGTGCTTAAATGACAAAGAGGGAAAATTACATTTAAACAAACTCATAAAAAAAGGAAAAATCTCACTGGCATTTTACACATTAAAATTCCTTGTTTATTAAGGGGTTAAGCAGATTTTCAGATTAAGATATAAAGATAAATATTAACCACATTATTCCAATAAAACCAACCTGTTTTTGTTGCTTTGGTTCCTACAATTTATCTCATATAAACTTTGCAAGAGATATTTTTTACGTATTATTATTTATTAGTATTTGCTCATAAACACACACCACATTCTCAATGATAAAGCTCACCATCATTTTGGATCTGGAGAACCATTTTTCCCCCAGTGCTGTTTCTAAGGTCTTGATTCAATTTATCCTCTCTTTATTAGATAAAAGATAAACACATTACACTTTCAACAAACTATCTCATAATTTAAAATCTTAAAGGTCACTGCTTCAATCCCAGCAGTCAAACCAGCGAGAGAGAGAGGTCAAATGACAAGGAAGGTTTGCAAGAACCATAGTAAAAAAAAAAAAAGGTATATATTGATATTTGTAAATATTCGTAACTGACACCAGTAAGTTATAAATCCGTGGGCATCTCTAGAAAATAAGTTGGTGAATAGATGTCGCCTTTGCAAACATAATTTCAATATATACATGAATTTCTAATGTTGGTTACAGATACATGTAGTATTTGATACACATTAACTACTTATGTTTTAAGAAACAACGCCTATGGGACTATTCACTAAAAGGTGAGTAGCAAGTGAGATGATGTGAGAGAGGTAAGATCACACCAGTTTAACTATACATTGTGCAGGGACAAATATGGGGATTTTACCCTGCTAAGTAAACTCACAAGGTTTGTCCCTGCACAATGTATAGTTAAACTGGTGATATGAAATGTTCAGCTCACCTCAACTAACCTGCAATTCACCTTTTAGTAAATAGCCCGCTGAGTGTTCATGGCAAGGTCTGTGACAGTCCATAGAACATCTTTAAATTGTCAATCACAGAAGTTAAAGGGACACATATATAAGACATATGCCACTGTTTTTTTCCCTCTACGAATGAATTAATTGAATTTAAAAGTAAAAATAAAACAAGGTATTTATCTACAGAATCCATTTTGAGTATTTTATTCAAAATGCAACATTCTCCAAAATCTTCCAGCAAGTCTCACTTTACAGCTGTGGCCAGAGCCTGCATGATGATGATGTCATAAGATATTCCCCTGCTCTCTTACTGGCTCTGTGTATCATAGTGGGCAGGACTAGGTGGCTGTGTACAACTTATTTTTACCTGTCTTCCAACACACAGAGAGGAGATTGAACTAAACAAACAGGCACTCAAAATGGCGCGCCCAGTCACACCTGTTTAGTAAAATATTTCATAAAATAAACTCACATCACAAAAACAAAAGACATTTCTGAAATCAACAATCCAAAATAAAAAAAAGAAACCTTTTCATTTTTTGGTGGGAGTGTCCCTTTAAGTAAATGTCTAACATTGATAATGTTGGTATCTAAACCTGAATACAACTGTTAAGGATGTCTTTTTTTCAAAGGTTTTGTTTTAGAAATGCAGACTGGGGATGGTGTGTAGGATAATTAAATGCAGTTTTACTCTTCATTTTTAGGCATCAATGTGTTGTAAATACAGTAATATGAAATAGCCTACATTGATTGCAGTAGCTTATATGTCTACGATGTAGGTTGAATTCTGATTTCTTGGTCATCTTATTCACAAGTCTTTCTTTGAGGTGTGCACCTCAGACCTACAGCAGATCCTCCCCAACACCAGGGCAATATATGTGTGGCTGGTTACTCTCCCAGTATCACCTGGAGATTCTGTACTAGGTTGTGACAAAGCAACCAAACTAAGGAATGCAACTGGACCACACAATGCTTTATTTAAAAAAAATTATGTGGTCTCTGTGGCATGGGCATGAGCTATACCGCCGTACTTCATGCAACAGTAGATGTTTTGTAGTCAACAAAATTAAGACATTTTTTCTGACTCTGGTCTCAGGGGTCTTACTGCAGCTGGCTTCTATACATTTGTGTTCATCTAGTAGCTCAGGGTGTCAGGTTCTTTAAGTAGCACTTCAACAGACATTTACAGGTGATCTTTTTTGTCTGTGTTGTGTATAGGAATTATTGGATGACTGGAACTATATGTTTAGACCTTAAACGGCATATTTATTTATGTAGATGTCTTCATCATAGACCTAAATAATGGTTAAGGCTTCTCTACACCAGTTTACATAGAATGCTCAACAGATCTTTAGATCAAACAAAATAAACATTAATGTGCAAAAGGACTGAAAACTACTGAAAGCAGGAGTTCTGGTACCCAAGATCTTCAGGGTCATCTACTCTTCTTCTTAGCAGGGAAGGTGAGATGGACATATAGTCAGCCAATCCCAGCTAGGGAGGCTGTTGTCCCTTGGTACTAAATACAAACTCACTCTCTGAACACATGTAGGCTACAATATACACAACAGCCCTAAAAAGGCTAGAACCAGCAAGGATCCAGATGTCTGAGCAGTGGGCTGATGACCGAAAAAGGATGGCATGTTGTGGAGCAGACCAAAGTAGTTTGTTCAGAAACAGGGGGAAATTCACCCTTTATTATTTATAAATGTTATAAACACCATCATGTTAATTGCTGAATTTCTCTCTTTTCAGATAACTAAGCTGAAAATTGACAGCAACCCATTTGCTAAAGGATTTCGGGATTCGTCCAGACTAACTGACATTGAAAGGTAATAACACATAGTAGTTTGTTTTTGAGACATAAAGAAGAACATTTATGAAAGGTCTACACCATTGTTCATATTTGTTTAAACCCTAAAATGAGCCATGTGATGCCAATTATTTCCATACTTCTATATTCTCCGCTTTCTGGACTAAATTTGATAAAAATGATTTGTCTTGCAAGCTTTTATATCTGTGATTTTGCAAATAAGACTCTGTGAGTAATTGCTTTGCTTAATATTTAAGGTCAGTAGTCGTTACATCATTAGAAAAGGTCACTCCCTTAAATAATCAGATACTTGAAATTGCAAAAAGGTCAAGATGACTCCCACTTTTATGTTAAATTAGGACAAATGAACTTGTACAAAGCGGGGGGAATCTACTGCTTGGAATCAAAATGTCATTTATTAGATTATTATATTCTATGACATTTAGATCTACAGATTGACATGTAAAATGAATCTTTCCATTCTGGTATTCTTGTTCTATAAAATACCTCATTGAAAAATGTTAAGGTCAGATAAAAAGTATCCAAAGGCCAAAGATGTCGTTCGTCCACTCATACTTTAGAAATGTAAGAATAAAAAAAACTTAATGTGTACTATACAAGTGGAAAATAAGCGAGTTATTGGTGAAAAACAAACACACATTAAGTTGGTCGAGCACCCCACCTCATGAGGGCAATTGGGAAGATAGTTTACCCTTGTTTTCAAGAAAATTGTCATATGAAAAAGGGCTCATTAGAAACTTAAAAAGTCCATTTTACTCATGGGAGATGAACTGATAATCATGGCATACCATGTTACCACACCCATGTTCCAATCAATCTTAAAATCATGTTTTTTGGGCAATTTAGTGGTATTTTGTTCAGCTGCTCTGCTTTAGGTAAAATGAAAGGAAGTTCACTAAACTACCCATTGTAAAATAAAAATGTAATCTACCCTTTTAGGTCATTAGCAAAGTAAGTTACAAGTAGAAGGAAGAGCAGCCAAAGTAAAAATAGATTCCAGAAAACTGAAAAAAAAACATGAACGTTTTCATTCATGTTTAAACATAAATATCTTTGTATTAGAATTGAAATTCTGCTTCAATATATTCTTATTTTTGAATAGAGTGTAAGATAATTGCAACATATACCAGTATCAATAAAAATTTAAATAATGACCAAAATCTATGTCTGTTATAGTAGATGTCCATGTAGGTTCTTATGTTTTAGTTGTGGTTTTGGCCACAGGATGCCCTATCCTGAAAAAAGAAATTAATTATATTATACAACTTTATTATCTATTATACCCTATGCCTGTACATAGAGTGTTTGGTTCATGGGACTGATCCTGCTGTCCCCAAACTTATTGTCAGTGCAATCTTTGTCCCCAAACTGCTTGACAGTGCCATCTTTGTCCCCAAACTGTTTGTCAGTGCCTTCTTTGCCCCCAAACTGCTTGTCAGTGCCATTTTGTTCCCCAAACTGTTTTTTCAGTGCCATATTTGTCCCCAAACAGCTTGTCAGAGCCACATTTGTCCCCCAAAACCTGGTCAGTGCCATCTCTGTTTCCAAATAGCTTGCCAGTGCCATCTCTGTTCCCAAACAGCTTTCCAGTGCACAGGAGCGTAACTAGTAACCACCTCTTGCCCAGACTTCACCAAGCAACATGCCCCACAGTGCCATTCAGAGCAAGTCTCTGGATTTTTACTCGCGCAAGGAGCGCAAGCAGCACAGACTGAGTTCTGAGGTCTGCCTGTCTGAGCTCTGGTTTGCCGAGGCCACTGGCTGACTGCACCCTACACCATTGGCACCCACTAGCAATCTGACACCCAGGGAAGTCTGTCATTCCCACCCTCCTCTTAGTATGCCACTGCCCTATGTTAGAGTGTATAATTATATATAGCTACTCTAGATTATTTTTTATATACAAACTATACACATTTTTTTTACTTGGCTCTTGTGTGCATGTAAAAATTACAGTCTTCCTTACAGTAGTTTGATTAAAATCAAATGTGGCAGATAGGTTTGTAGAGGATTCAAATCTTTGCTCGCAAAGTGTGAAACTATTTTGTTAAATATTTTTGTTGGCTGCAGAAAAAAAGAAAAATATTTCAACCAGTACAGCACTTAATTTACTGAACCAAACATTCTTAAATGTTGGCATAGCTACATTTATAAATTTAAAGGGACACTACTATGGACTTTTTTTTTTTTTTTTACTTGTGCTTCTTATATAGAAGCTCCAGTGAAAATATATGGGGCTCTAGTATGTATTTTTTAAGGTACATGCTAGTTTATTATCTATCCTGCAGCCTTGATGCTTCCTGACAGCATATCAGAGAGACCTTTAATATTCACATTCAACCAACACATTGTAGCCCAACTACCCTCAGTTGGAAGCATGTTAAAAGGATTTTTTTTTTTAAATGAAGGTGTTTCACTCTGCTCTAGCAGAGAGAGAGACTGGCAGCCACCATGGACCCAATCTCAGTGGCTGAGCACACAATGACGTTTTAGCCTGCGCAAGCATCAAAAGAGCTCTGCCTCATTTTGGAGGCCAAGATCAGAGTAAATCCACATGTATCTGCAAAGATACACATTGGGTTTACACCAGAGTAGTTAAACAAAGCTTAGTGCCACTTTAATTTTAAGTACAGTGCTTTTAACTATTGAATTGCTCAACTCGCTTACTCATTACCATGTTTTAAAAACCAAAGATGAAAGTCAAAGCATAGGAACTTTGCTAAAATTAATAAGATTATGTGTACAGCAAGTAGTCACAGCAAGATTATAATAGGTTTTGCTTGGCAGAGTGCAAATGTAATGGAAAACATATCTAAACACAACTAATTTGCCAATATTTTGAAATGTGATCTCTATATTGCACCCGGAAATCCCAATAATATAGACTTTGCTTAAAGCTGCATATGATGGTACTACAGCCATTGTTGTCTCCATTTATAGGTTATGTTTACAAACAAAAAAGGTCTTTTCAATATTTGGCTGTGTCAAAAAGATAAATAATAAAACATGATTTGATTTCATCAAATTAATAATGACATGGAAACCAATAACTATATCATTTTGATCCATACTTAGTTTTGCTGAAAATGTTAAATGCAATCCCTATTACACCGGACAACTGCAGATATGCAAGTCATGTAAGTGTAACACACAAGAACGTTACTTTGATCTCTCATGGTTAAAACAGAACATTCTTACTTATATGACACACTAAAAAAATGAACCTAGGTGTTGTAGAAGCTGCACAAAAATAGTCAGGTAGCCCATTTGAAGAGAACCCGTCATCCATTAAAATGTAGATAAGGTGACTTCCAGGAAGGTAAAGAATTTACGCCATATATTTTTGCTGACAAAATTGACCGCAAATGTGAAGAGTTCATTTTAATATTACAATTCGTTGCTTTCTCACTGGGACTTATTTACTAAAACTGAGGTGCAGGTCAATTGAGATGCATTGTGCAGAGACAAACTTGGTGAGCTTCTCATGTCATTCTCACCACAATTCATTATTTATTTCGAAATATCCTTAGCAGCCATTCTTTGCGACACCACTTTCCAAAACCAAGTTTATAGTGAATGTGGAATCTATTGAATAAAAAAAAAAAATTTGCAACATTTTACGCAAATGCAAAAAAATAAAAGAATAATAATCTTGGTATACTTTTTAGGATCTCGTCTTGTGGCTTCAAATGTAAATTACACATTTCCCATTGAAAATAGTCAATTAGCATATGAAGCCACAAGCTAATGTTATAAACAAGAGACCCCTATTTCTTAATTTATATATTTGATTGCAATTCTGCTAACATTGGATAGATCATTTTTGATAGGGTTTTAAAAACCTACAGTATAAATCTTTCCATAGCTCATTCAATTACCTGTAATTGAAGTAATCCAGGTACAGTCATACAACTGGTGAACAAGCCAGCAGACATATGTTTTGTAAAGGCTCCTGTATGGGAACATTGCAAGTCCAGTTAAGACTTGTAATAATTATCAAACTTTAACATGCATTAAAAAGTGGTTTTTCATTTCAGGAAAATAATTCAAGTCAAACTCATTTTATAAGCATTTTTACTGAAGTTATAACACACAAAATTTTAGGTTTAATGTTTTAAAACACTCTCATTCATATCAAATATTTAAAACTCATAGAAATGAGGGATATCAAGATTACAAAATAAGGATAGGGATATGTAACTCTTAAATGTATTCCTCAACAAGTATTTGGATTTAGAAGAAACAAATCCCGTGTAAACAATCAAAGATCCAGTTTACAATAAATTATTTATATATCATTCTGTTGTAGATTATTTTCTCGGATACTAAATATTTTGTATTATGCATATTTATCCAGTATTGTTTTCATTGTCTTATTGTAATGACCTATAGACAATGGCCTATAGCTTTCATTTTCAGATGTTTAATGCAGCCTCTCCCCTAAACAGCCTTTAGGGAGAAAAACAAATCAGATCAAGTGATCTTTAGAAAACCAAACTAATTGAATTAGTCTGGAGTCAGTTAGTGCTCTAAACCACTGAATAATTGGATTGCTTCTTGTAACTGATTGGAATCAGCTCCTATCTGAAAACAACACACCACTCTCATCTATAGGAGATCTAAGACCAAAACACGTCTATTTACGACATGATGACAGAAATTACACTATTTTGAGCTAATTCAATAATACGGTATGAATATATAAGTTGATCTAAAGCATGATGATGGATATTTATGGGTGTTTGCCCTAAGGCAACCTGGAGAAAGTATAGGTTTGTCACAAAAACAAGTAACTTGCATTTATACAACTGAACTGTTATTCAAACAGGCGAATCTGCATAGTAAATATTATTTTCTTTCAGCACTGTGTGGTATACAGTAGTCAAGGGTTGTTTCTTCTTATATTTTTGACACTGTAGGATTATAAGATTTGAGCCTTATTTTACTTTCAACAGTGCAATCATTAAATCACTGAGTACAACTGGTGACCACTGGGACGAATGTGGTCCTCTAGGGTTTTTTGTTGCTCCCATTCAGGCTAAAAAAAAACCCCACTGATTTTACTGTATTATTTCATAAAATGAATGGCCACGCATGATATCTGGCTAGGGTTTCCGAATCAACTGGTATTTTATCAGCAGGGCAGTAAAAAATTGTCTTACTTTCAATATTAAATCTATGATGGCGATGGCATGGCCGCTACTTTCTTTTTAAGGAAAGGGTGGCAACCATACATGCGTCCTGAAGCTAAAAAGCTGGACAACATTGTACTAAAACTGTTGACTTTTTTGGGGGATTATTCTTACAAACTCCACCCACATTTATACTACGTCTACATATTTTTGCTCTTTTTATTTATATTTTACACAATGTCTATATACTGCTCACACAGGCTTTTTTATTTTGTATTTTATTGCTACGATCAGGAGGGGTGCATGTAATCTCTCCAATAAAATGTGCCTTGAGGTGGAGATAATAATTAAATATGTACTTTTTATTTAGAAACAACATTGTTCTGAAAAGTGAGCTTACTAAAATTAAACAAACAGTATAAAATGTTTCTGCAGTAAACAGTATATTCTGTACCATGATGTCAGCAGTGTCAGCTTTGTTAGATAAATGTCTGGTATAGTAATGTCACTGACGGATAGCATGTGCATTGTGATTATGAGCACTGTGGGGTTGTCTGTGATGTTTAGTAGCCATGTATTCCATCTCTCCTCACCTCCACTTACTCATGATATGATATCTCTTGTTATTTGGGCTGCCTTCCAACTCTGCTATTGTGCAGCACAGGAGTGGTACCAGGACTCTGCAATGCACACATATCCCTATTCAACACCACAGGTCCTGCCACTTTTTAGCTAAACCTAGTTATCCTTATGCGCAGACTAGACAAACTTCCGCCAAAATACTTTTTAGGCCTCTATATAAGCTGAACTGGAGCAGATCTAACCATAAAAGCATCCTCTTAGACTAAATCAGGGGCTAGCATTGCTTCTTCTGCATTAGATTATAAAGTAAAAGGGCCAGCGGATGATGAGTCAGGAGTTAGTAATCTTGAGATCCTCAAAGATTAAAGGATGTTTTATAACACATTGGTAAGCCTGTGTTACTGTGCATTCCAAAAGTGTATGACTGAAAAATGTTAAATGTCTCAAAAGTAACTTTTGAGACGATAAAACTGTTAATAGTTTACATATATGCTGGGCCTACTGTTGCTTATCACAACAGTGTTGCCTTCTGATTCTGGCCTTGTAATTTTTTCTATTTGTCCTTGAGGCAAAGTTTATTAGACTTATTTACTGGAAATGCTTACAGTGCACCCAGAAATTAGATAAGAAACTAAACTGTAATATATTTTACCTCATTAACTGTCACAAAGTATTGTCATCCATTTATTCTGTAATACTGCATTTATGCTTGTAGATATAATTTAAAAAAATGTTTTCATTGAGCTCCATCTAGTGGCATAAACGAAAATCTTGCATTAACAATGGATTTTGATCAGTCCAAGCTGATTCTTTAGAACTACGGTTTTGAGAGGCGTTTAAGATATTCATAATCAATATATAATAAAATAAATATTTGTATCATTGAAATATTGTTGTGTAGACCGATTTGAATATAGCTAATCACACTACAAATACATATTTTCAAGACTAGTATTACTAATAGTATGTTTTATATTTTTGTAAGTTTCATTAATGGGACAATCTTTGTTTATGTTTATGAGGGTTAAACAATTGAGAATTACCCAGACCCCTGTCTATCTGTTTAATTGCTTCAAAGAAGTGACAGAACGAGTCTGTTAAAGGTCATGGTGTAGAAACAGTTCCTAGGAGAATAAGTGGCTGTGATACTGTACTATTGTTAGACCAGTAAATGTAATGTGTGATTAGCACTATATATATCATCCCTTTCAGTTTTTTTGGGGAGGTGGTCACAACGTTTACATTGATTTTGGAAGGGAAGGAGGGCATTACCATAGTGTAGAAATCTTATATCATTATCTTTCAGTTCAGTGCTTACCCTTTCTTCTTTTCTTGTTTACGATTTGTGTACCTGCCCCTCATCCCATTCTGAAGCTCTCTATGGTCATCTAATCAGTGAGTCATTTTTGTAATTTTTAGTTTTTTATTTTGTGGAGGGAGGGTGGGGAGACATGACTATATAATATGTGGTGCCCCAATCTGTATTTATACCTTTATATATGCCCTCCTACCCCCAATGTTTAAAAAGTTGGATGATACTACTTTAGGTGACTCTATTGTTTTATCAGTTTGTAATTAATGTAGTGCCTCTCTTGGCCACATCCTGACATTATGGGTCTTTTGGAAACCACTAATGAAATCTGTCTTGGGCAATAATAATATTTCATTTTTTTATCACAGGGAAAGTGTGGAAAATCTCATTCAGAAGCATTCGTATGCAAGATCTCCAATCAGAACTTATGGAGGAGAGGATGATGTCCTGGGGGAAGATGGTCAAGTAGTGCAGAGCAGAGGTGAGACGAGGTCTCATTGAAGGTTTACGTGGAGAGCTTAGTCCCTCTTCAATTAAGAATTGCCTATCAGTATTTCTCTTTTTTCTTTGAGCAGTTATGACTTCTGTTGTGTGCTTCTTTTGCAAACTCCATTTTAGAGAGCATCATAATTTATGAATTTTAAGAAAGGGCTGGCCATTCAATTAGTCATCATATCCATTTAATAGCTTACTCCAAGGATGTTTAGAAGGCAGCTCAGCAAATATGGAATCAAAGGGTTCTAACATTGGCCTTTACAGAAATAAATACTAATATGCCAGGAATTAAATATATACTCGACTGTGCCACTAATACTCAGTCAGGAAATGTCTCTAAGACTGTTATGTTTATGTTCAGTTATAACTGTAGCTGTGCAGGATATAAAAGATGTAATTCTAGAGTAGGTGATTGTGACATGTTACTTGAAGACCCTAAATCTAGAGTTAAAACAATAATACTAAGAGACAAACTCTTAGTGTTCCCAAGTATTCAGCAATGCTATTGATTTGACTATTCGCCTCACTACCAAACCATAGTTTGAAAATGGGGACTAGGACCACTAAAAACTTTGAGAATTATAATTATAGGTGTGACCAGGGTTGCTTTTAAAATCTCAACTGCTGTGATTGATTTGATTAAAATAGAACGCTAGAGCAGTACCATTACCTGGTTCTTAAAAATAGAGTAGACTGCTGCATAATTGGTCTGTTTTGGCTCCTAACGTCTACATATACTCATCAAGCACTGGGCATGACACCCTGAACTAGATTTTGTCAACCAAGAGTGCTGATTGTCCACCAACACTGTTATCTTATTAAAAGCAAGGAGGGTCTTCATAGTGTAGAGTTTTTTTTCTCTTTTGTAAGACATGGATGTGGATTAAGCCACTTAAGAGCAGTTTATCTAGGTTTACCATGGCAAAGATTACAATGATATATTGCCTGATGACTGCAGAAACCACAGGGTCATATGTTCTCTAAATTAAAGGCAATAGTAAACATGGACCTAGAAGTACTATTGTCCATTGAAGGATAAAATAAATACCTAGAGCACAGCTTTTCAAATGCCCAATCAATGTGCTAATTATAGAACTAGAGTTGCATTGCCAGAACCCAGTCACTTGGAAGGTTCATTGTTAAAGTCAATATTTATAGCATTATTGATCTGCCGAGTGACTGGAAACAGTTCTTATCAATGGAAAATGTCTCTACTTAATATTTATGGCAGAATGAATGAGCGTTAGTAGTACACATTCAGTCAGGGCCTTATTCAATGAGTAATTAATTTAACTACAGTAATGGGATAACACAGAGGAAGTGTAGCTAAGAGCAAAATATAGTTCAATTACAGTTAAGCCTCAATTAGTTTAACATTTAGCAGATTTATTCCAGTTAAAGGGGGAGGGAGAGAAAGCCTTTCTTTCACTCACATATACTTTTAAACAAGTAAAGTACCACAACACTGTTAACTGTGGTCATGAGTTGAAAACAGAGTTGCAAAAACAAGGCCAAAATAACTCCTTATAAATGAGTAAAATAAATATAAACTGGGTTTATTTGGTGATTTTATAAAATTATGCAGGATTTTGTTATAACTGTATAGCAATGGAACTATTGTTTCCAGTTTCAAGAGAGTTCATGTGAACCAAACTATGCCTCTATCAAATTATAATCATGAATAATAAATAGTAATAATAAAAATATAAAAAGGAAAAAAAGAGAAATAAGTAAAGTTGCATTATGTGACCATTCTGAACTGTGTATGTCAATGTTGAGTAACTCTGCTTTTTGTGTTTGTTTTATAGGGTCAGCTTTTACCACATCTGATAACTTGTCTCTTAGTTCCTGGGTAACTTCCACTTCAGGATTTTCTGGGTTCCAACACCCTCAAACATTAACAGCACTGGGCACCAGCACTGCTTCTCTGGCCACCCCACTCCCTCATCCCATCCAGGGCTCTCTCCCACCCTACAGTCGCCTGGGGATGCCACTCACGCCATCAGCCCTTGCCAGCTCAATGCAAGGCAGTGGGCCAACGTTCCCTTCTTTTCACATGCCTAGATACCATCACTACTTTCAGCAGGGTCCATATGCTGCGATTCAAGGTTTGCGACACTCTTCTGCAGTGATGACGCCTTTTGTATGACTGGAATGATGTGCAAGAGAAACACAAATACCTATGACTGGAGCCTCCTTTGAAAGACTGGGCCAATGGATAAGAACTCTACTATCATGTTTTTCAAGCACTATCACAGGAAATGTGAAGATGGAGTAGAAGGGCACTAAAAAAATGCTTGTTTTACATGATGCTGTGATAGACGTGAAAGCAGCATTGCATGACTAGACTATCTAGCAAATATCCAACCAAGCAGGGTAAAAAAATGAATGGATATAATCTCTGCAACTTGGATGTAAAAAAATAATCTCTTTAAACTGTATGATGCTTTCCCTTTCACATCTATGCGATTCTAGTTTAGTCATGTGACAAGGTTGGTGAAATGGTGAACAATCTCAAGTTAAGTTTTCTAGATCTACTGCTCACATGAGAATTAAAGGGATAGCCTGTTGACTAGGATGACCAGACCTCACATTTTGGAAAATGAAAACTAGAGAGATACATTCAAATTAGACCCACCACATATAGTGGTGTTGGAGGGGTCACCTCCTATCAACAAATCTCTGAATCACGTGCAAAAAGTGTGACTGACCCTATCAGTTAAAGAAGAAACCCTTTTTTCAATTCACATTTGCTCTCTTTTATTGTGTAGTTTAGTGGGAAACTGTAGGGAACAAAAAGTTACTTTTATTTATTTATATATACAAAAACATGGCTGATAACTGTACATTGACAAAGCAATATCATTTTTGAAATTACATTTTTTTGTCCATTTGTGTGGAAGCGTGCAATGCTGCTTCACACTAACAACTGGAGTATCAAAAAACTAACAGGGGCTTTAAATGCAGTACTGTATAGATAAATTGACATTTTAAGTTTTGTGTTTTGTTTTCCGTGACTGCAATAATCTTTAAAGAGACAAACATAGCTGCTAATTTAATCCCATCATTATAAAGCCAATGTATATGGTTTATTATGCGATTCAAAAGCATGTTCCAGTGAACTGTCAAATTTGATTGAACATCGCGGAGACCAATATGCAACGTCTGTTTGTGACATTGCTTATATATCAAAAAAGTTTTTTCTCTCCATAGTGTTTTCGAATCATTGGTGTTTGCAAAAGCTTAGGTGGAAGTGATCTAATGCAACTTCCTGTTTGCACAGGAAAATGAGGGTCCCAAGGTCATGCTGGTTCTACCAAAGTAAAAATGCATTCTGGTGATATTGGGGAATCATCACTAATGCTCAACTAACAGTGCAAATCTCAAGCATTGATAATTGAGTTGGAAAGATAGCAAAGTTATGCCTGATTAAGCAATTACATGAGATTTATGTAATTCAAAAACAGGAACTTTTTTTCCCCCCCGTTAATGGGAACAAGAACCACTTTGTCATAACATGCCAATTTTAACACGAGTAGCCAACATGGGGGCGTTCAAGTTTTTTCTGAAGTGGGTCAAATTCAATTTTTTTTTACTTATAGCAAAAGTGAAATCTAGTATGTTAGCTATAGAATAACTAGCCAAATAAGAAAATAATTGGTTGTTTGGCAATAATACAAAAGCATTGCAAAAAAAATGAAAATCAACTGAACTCAGTTCAGCTAATGAGCACATGAGTAGTTAAGTCGGTTGGGCCACACCATATAGTCAGAAGGGCCCCTGCACTAGCAGATGTGTAGACTAAATACGATATCCACAGTCTGATCTTTTTAGCGTTAATTATAATTACCAGCTGTCATGGAGGTTATGTTTATTGATATTGAAAGTAAATATGATGCGCTGAAAAGCACATATGTTTAACCTTATTCTAGATTTATAATTTTAGATTATAGTTTATTATTTATTTGAAAGAAAATGACTGATTTAACTTTGCATTTGATACGTAGAAGATGCATTTCCCTGTACACCTCAAAGAGTTTGTGTACAGCAGGGACAAGTAATGGAATTCTCAGAGAAGAGCGCAAATCTTAAAAGCAGTAGGAGTGTAAGTCTCTTAAGACTGGACTTCTACGATAGAAATTGGACCTGTTTTTTTAACCTCAAATAGCATATTTAATGGCCAGATGCTTCCTATGTTTTACATTTGTCTTTCTAAATAGCCTTTTTTGATGTGTGCTAATGCTGAGGGTATTTTGGAATGATCTGTGTGCCAAAAATATTTTTAAGGCTCCATATTGCTGTGCCACTGTGTTGACTTGCTCATACTGCTTTAGTTTCGCTTTCCATGGTTGTGAGGTGTATTGCATTTTTGCAATTGTTGTACTTCACTTTCTAATCAAGACTATAAAAAGCTTGTCCTAGTGTTGTGTTCTGCTTTTTTATTTATTTTGGCCAAATTTTAAAATACTAAAATTATTTCAAACATCATATTTAGGAATAAACAATAAATCTGTCTTTGAATTATGAGTTTCAGGGCATCTTGTCTAAGGCAGGAAATAAACATGAAACATTAACTTTTTAATAACTTTTCTCTGTGGCAAGGTGACCTAAAATGAATCCCAACTTATTAAATACACATGCATTTTTCATGCCTAAAAGTAAAAAAAAATTTGCTTTCTAAGTTTTTTAGGTTTGTAAAATGAATATTTAATTTTTAAGTGCCACTATATAACACTGTTTTAGGGAGTTCATATAATGTTACACACCTCCAAATTTTCAACACTTTATTTTAATTCTTGGACAGAATTAATTTTAACTGCACATGTTGGTAAACACCAAAACTAAGAGGCAACCTTAACTGGACTTCATCTTCTCACTACAATATATGTTTAAGAGTTTGTCGTTATTTTGTTCTTATTGTGCTGAACATATGCTGTGTGGATCCAAGTATACTCTGTAAAAAGGAATTTTATGTCAGAAAAAAATGTATTTGTTATAACTCTAGGAAGCAACATCTAATTCTAAATTTCTTTTTAAGTGCAATATATTTATTTCTGCTAGAAATGTTATATCGACAATATGTAATATTTGAGGCGTTTAAAGTTGAATGTTATTCAGAAATTGCTTAAAATTATATAAATATATATATATAAATAACTTGAGGACTGTGTACATTAATGCTCATGTGTGATTAAACATTAAAATATTGTTTGTGTGTTTTAATTTAATCTTGTCATTTTGTTTATTGAAGTGATAGCATGTGTTCTTTCTGTACTCAAGGCAAGGATAGATAATTATGCCCCCCCCCCCCCCATCATCACTATGCCCACTCACCCTCATTACAGCTCTGGATCTGATGGTAAGCACATGGTATGACAACTGAACTTGGTAATGCCGAGCCGTGGTGGTGAGGTCATATCTGCTGGGCGGCAATTGTTTCTCACTGCTAGAACAAAAAGAGACCTTGATTTTAAATAGGTCACTACAGGACATCTGCATAGGGTGTTAGCAATGAGAGGGCAACCAAATCCACCTGCATGCAACACTGGAACTGGGTCATTGGCAGGGGTGTACCTAATATATTTGGGATCCGGGGTGGATCCTATATTTGACACCCCCGCAACCCAGCTTCATACACCACAAATCCCTTTTATTTTTGAAATAGGGTTGCCAGAGACATTCACATGGAACCAGCAGGGGCGGAACTATAATGGTTGCAGGGGACACAGTCGCGATTTGGCCCATCACTCCAGGAGGTCTGATCGCCTGTGCACAGGCAGCACTGCCTGATGGGCACACATCCTCTTCCTATACCCATGTACCTCCAGCAATTAGCATGCCAGGTCACCTGACCTTACGGTGCTCTGACAAAGAAGTGCAGGAGAGCGCAAGGATCAGGCACATGCAGAGTAGAGCAGGTGGGTCCCCAGGTCTGTCACTCTTGGTATAACGGGTGTACACCTATTTGCAGGACTGAGGATTAGCTGGTATTGGGGTGTGAAAATTATATGCAATCGGGGATCTATTTATATAGTTTATGGAGGTGGGTGTGTGTGTATACTGACCGCTTGTGTATAATGACAGCAGTGACATAAACTATAGGGGTTGCTGGAGTCACAACTGCAACCGGGTCCACCAACCCGTAGTAGCAGGCCCATCACATTTATTCTTGTGTGTGCCACTCACCTAGCACGGAGCTGTGTATTTCTGGGGTTTGTGTGCTCTGAACAGAGAGCACACAAATCACGGAAATATATCCGGGAGACAGATGGCAGCTGCGAATTCGGTGAGTGACTCTGTTGCCGAATTCGCAGCTGCCGTTGGCCCCTCAGATGTATCTTGTGCCCCTGGACTGGCACCAGGGCCGGCCTTAAGTGTTCCGGCGCCCTGTGCGGGCTTCCCACGTGGCGCCCCCCCCCCCCGTCTCTTTCACCCCCCTATGTTTGTGTCTCTCTCCCTTCCCATGTTTGTCCCTTTCCTCTTCCTTGCCATGTCTGTCTCTCTCTCTCTCTCTCTCTCTCCCTCTGTTCTGTCTCTCTCCCCCCGTCCCCTGTTCTGTCTCTCTCCCCCCCCCGTCCCCTGTTCTGTCTCTCTCCCCCCCGTCCCCTGTTCTGTCTCTCTCCCCCCCGTCCCCTGTTCTGTCTCTATCCCCCCCGTCCCCTGTTCTGTCTCTCTCTCTCCCCCAGTTCTGTCTCTACCCCCTGCCCCTTTTCTGTCTGTCTCTCTCCCACCCCTCCCCTGTTCTGTCTCTCCCCCCTCCCCCTGTTCTCTCTCTCTAGCCCTGTTCTCTCTCTCTCCCCCCTCCCCCTGTTCTGTCTCTTCCCCCTGCCCCTGTTCTGTCTGTCTCTCTCCCCCCTAACCCCTGTTCTGTCTGTCGCTCTCCCCCCTAACCCCTGTTCTGTCTCTCCCCCCTAACCCCTGTTCTGTCTCTCCCCCCTAACCCCTGTTCTGTCTGTCTCTCTCCCCCCTAACCCCTGTTATGTCTGTCTCTCTCTCCCCTCCCCCTGTTCTGTCTGTCTCTCTCTCCCCTCCCCCTGTTCTGTCTCTCTCCCCCCTAACCCCTGTTCTGTCTCTCCCCCCTAACCCCTGTTCTGTCTGTCCCCCCTAACCCCTGTTCTGTCTGTCTCTCTCCCCCCCTAACTCCTGTTCTGCCTCTCTCTTCCCCCCCTCACCAGCCCTCTGCTCGGCAGGCTCTGCTTGGTCCGGGGAGGGGGCGGAGCTAACAGGCACAGCGGTGTAGCTCCGCCCCAACCCCGGGAAGCAGAGCAGAGTCTGCATTACGGGGAGCCATGGGCAGCATGAGAAAGTGCTGCTCAGCTCCCCATGCTTAATGCAGGCATGGGGAGCCGAGCAGCACTATCTCATGCTGCCCAGGGCTCCCTGTGAAGCAGACTCTGCTCTGCTTCCCGGGGTGGGGGCGGATCTACACCGCTGTGCCTGTTAGCTCCGCCCCCTCCCCGGACCAAGCAGAGCCTGCCGAGCAGAGGGCTGGTGAGGGGGGATCTTTTGATCTCCCCTAGCCAGTGCCTCTACCGGCTTTTTTTTATTTTTTTTAAACTTTTTTTTTATTTTTTACCGGGCGGGCGGGCGCCCCCTGGGGTGTTGCGCCCTGTGCGCTCGCACAGGTCGCACACCCCTAAGGCCGGCCCTGACTGGCAGCAAGCCTATCACTCAGGGGCACGATACACCCTTGGTGATGTCAGGCAGCAGCTGAACTTCATTCCTGCATGATAGTTGTGATGAGAGATCTTAGTCTCCGGTCACTCACTTTCAGAAAGGGTGAAGTGAGTAAAGGATTGAGTGCTTGGTGAAATTGGGGGGTCTTGGGGCAATTTTCACAACGTGGCCCAGTGGTTTCTATTTACGCCTCTGTGTACAACATAGCTTTTCTTGGTATACACTGTGCCAGAAACAACTACAAATACACTATCCCAGAGTCAAACACATAGTGTCATCTAGCTTATCTGAAACTGTCTCACTCCCACATACCCATCTTGTCTCTCTCTCGTCCCCTAATCCCCTCCTTGTCTGTCATCCTAATTCCCCCATGTCTGCCTCTCACCCTTATCCCCTTCTTGTCTGTCTCTCAAACTAATCCTCTGCTTGTCTGTCACTCCTACCATCTCCCTTTTCTGTGTCTATCTGTCACATCTCTTCTTTTCTCTCTGCCCCCTCATCTTTCCTGTCCAACTACCTTTCTTTAACAGCCTCCTTTACTAGTGAGCCGCAGGTCTCTGTGTAAGTATCTCAGAACTCAGGGTTGCCTCACGTTCCCTGCTCCTCATGCAGGATGATGATCCAGTTGTACTATAAGTGGCTGCATGGGCAATTGCAATTGAAGAACATTAAGGAAATAAAGCCATCCTGGAATGGGCTACAGCAAAAGGCCTTGAAACTCGTGACTACCACTAAAGAAGTCTGTTTGCATTTAAATAAATAT
Organism: Pelodytes ibericus; assembly: GCA_036172795.1. Classification (NCBI taxonomy): domain Eukaryota; kingdom Metazoa; phylum Chordata; class Amphibia; order Anura; family Pelodytidae; genus Pelodytes; species Pelodytes ibericus. The sequence continues at coordinate 165,427,185 of CM069859.1, read as the reverse complement.
TACATCATCCAGCAGGCCAACTAAAATTCAAAACTGACATCATAACTCACTTTACTGGTCAGTCCAACAATGGGCACAGGCTATCCCACATCAACCCCATGCCTCGGTGTTGATTAAAAGGTGCAATGGGCTTTTGAAAGGATAGATTCATGCACAATCCCCAAGTATGTCATAAGGGGGTAGGATAGACTTTTTACACAGGCTCTTATGATTTCACATCTCTAGATGCCAGGCTCACCTGTAAGGTGACAATGCATTTTTTAGTTTAAGGTTCACATTTTAAAGGCAGTCTCTTTTTACAGGCAGCCTCCCCAAATCAGTGGGAAACAACTCAGTGATGGTTGGGATTAACAGAGGTTGATCTACCGTCATAGGAGGTAGTAGGCCTGGACAGTGGTGTATCTTGATTTTGTGCTGCCCTAGGCAGACAAAATCCGGGCACCCCCCTACCCAAGCTGCACACCCACGTTACACACCTAAGACATGCCCCATCATTCAGACTCACATCAAGCTCACACTCCCATCACACTCAGTCACACACTCCTACTCCCATCACGCACACTCTGACTCCCATCACACTCAGTCACACACACTCTGACTCCCATCACACTCAGTCACACACACTCTGACTCCCATCACACTCAGTCGCACACACTCTGACTCCCATCACACACACTCTGACTCCCATCACACTCAGTCACACACACTGTCTCCCATCACACACACTCTGACTCCCATCACACTCAGTCACACACACTGTCTCCCATCACACACACTCTGACTCCCATCACACTCAGTCACACACACACACACACACACACACACACACACAGTCTCCTATCAGCACTTACCTTTCCCTGTTGGCAGGCAGCATGGTCCCTCCATGCTGTTCGGCTTCCCGGCGATTGTGTCGACAGGTCATGTGACCGGGCGCAGGTATGACGTCAGTGCGCCCGTCGCGTGACTGTCGGGACTTCCGTGTCGGCACACTGCACGGGGAGCCAATCAGGCAGCACAGAGGTTTCTCTGTGCTGCCTGTTCGGCTCCCCGTGCAGCCTGGCAGGCAGAGTGTTGGTGAGGGGGGATCTTCCGATCCCCTCTCACCTCCGTCTCTGCCTGCAAACGCAGTCTTTTTTTTTTTTTTTTTAAAGGGCCGGATTTTATTTATTTATTTTTTTAGTGCTGGGGGGCGCTGCCGCCCCCCAAAATTTGCCGCCATAGGCATCCGCCTAGGATGCCTCGCGGTAAATACAGCACTGGGCCTGGATAGAGGTATCCTTATACTCATTGATGTGTGAACCAGAGAGGATTGGAGTACAACCGGGTAGTGAGCGTGGACAAATGAATGTGGAGCACATTAGAATGAATACAAGTGGGATAACTGCTGATACTGTTCTAGGAGAGGTGGCTATCAGGACACCCCACAAAATATAAGTAGGGTTGAGCACATGGGTACTACCAAAGTCTAATGCAGTAGTAGGAAGAGATTAGTCAGGGTAATAATAAAACTGTATTATTAAATGATGATTCTTATCCTGTCTTTTCTCCTTCCAGCAGATAGTGACTGCATAGCCCCACCAAGTCCATACATCTCCATCACATTTAATCTAAACACTCCCTTTTGAATCCTAAATTCCCATTACTGAAAAAGGAGAATTTCTCCAGCCTGGCTGCTGCAATAAAACAAGCTTCATGAAACACCAGACATCAAATTATTTAGGGTGGCTGGGAAGCTTGGGGAAATACATTGTACATGGAATATTGATTACTGTATTTATATGTTTAGCAGATAGCGAATATGGATTTTCAGAGAATCACCTATAGAAACATAACTACAGTCTATTTGTGGTGTAATAGCAAGAGGTGGAATGTTATAGATATGATATTTTGTGCTTTTCCCACCATACAATAAGTTGTATTTGGGTATTTCTGTTCTAATAACTTGCTTTCAAATGGCAGCTACCAGCACTGGAAAGCACTGTTTTTTTTTGGGGGGGAGCCTATATTTTTCTTTTTATTTATTAGTTGGGATAAATGGGTTAGTGTTCTTGTTGTGTAGAATATTATTGGAAAATTATGAAAAAAATATTTTTTTCAATCTTTTCCCACTTTTATATATATCTTTTAATATTTATAGATTATATATATATATATATATATATATATATATATATAGTATCCAAAAAAAAGTTCTAACTATCCTTTTAAATAAAAAAGAAATAACTTGTATGGGTACGTTAAATGACAGAGAGGAAAATTATATTTCAACAACCACATATCAAAAATGGAAAAATCGCTCTGGTCATTGGCCTAGGAAAATCCCTGGTCCTTAATGGGTTAAATAATGGAGTGTGTAGTGAAAAGGTTTGTGTCTTCCACAGTAACTAGTTCAGTTGGGGGTTGAATGTGTGATGCTAGGAGGGGCTTGTAACTTTCCTAATCCTGGTGGAGCTAGCTAGAGAGAACCCTGACATTGATGGAGGTGAAGGAACCAGCTATAATGTGATCTCCATTCAGAACAGCTTGGCATTAATATGTCCAGGCTGATCCACCCAGAGACACAGATGCAGTATCTCATTTATACCTCATTAGTGCTAGTTTACTTTATTCATTAGTTTTCTTTACTTACTTGAAGCTGTTAAAATTAAGGTTTACTTGGAGCTATTGTACTTCCAGTTGTTGACAGGTGGCGCAAATATCCATTTATTTTTTTGTGACATAAATCTCGTATTTTCGTTTCGACATTAATGAGTCGAATTATTGGCAAATCACTGGGGTTCTTGAAGATAAGTAATGGACCGCCTCCTCCCAATAGAATATGGACCCTGTCTGTGTGTGAGAGAGTTATGGGGGTACACACTTTGGGGCCACCATCGGCAACCTGTCTTACCAGTACAGCTGGACTTCTAACACAGGGTGCCCAGGACTAGTTCACTCAAGATGTCAGCTAAGCCATTGTGTTCCCCAGATTGAGATTGTCTCCTGTCCTTCACACTCTAGTCTCTCAGGAGGTGTTATAGAATGTTAGTATGTTACTGTTGCAATATGTTTAACATCCAGTTCCTGGTTAATATCTGTTAAATGTATTTTTGTCATTATGTCAAATTCCCCATTGTCTTTATGTAAGTTATCCAGTGTCTTTTTGTATCTGAGTGTACTTTGGAGGTATCTGAACTTGACACCTTTGTATTCTGAAAGGTGTGAGGCAGGATTTCCCCATTGTATGTCCTACTGTTATGTTGTGTTCATTAAGTGTTTGTATTTAAAGGTATGATTATGTTATATCCGACTGTCAATAATTACCTGTTTTAAATGAGTCATGTCATATTTGTTTGTGTATAAATATCTGTGCTGTTTTCAAATAAAGGTTCATTCCTGTTCCACTCCTATACTGGTGTGTGTCCATTCCTGCGGCAGAGTCTTTGGATCTGTCAGCATTGAGCTTATTACTCTTGGAGGCAGAGGGGTCGATACCTGCCTCCCTCTCCAGAGGATATAGGTCTCTGTGATTGTCCTGTCTACCAGCTACCGCCCATTAAGCCTAACTTTGCAAATTATCTGACTTGACCCTGGTCTCAGCAACGTTCCCCTTCAGGACGATACACCTAGGGGAGAGGCTGCTCTAGGGTTCCATATCATCACACGGAGAGCCAGCTTTTTCTTATTTTTTTTTAAATAGCTGGATGTGCTATGGAACAGAGTACCAGAGTGAAGTATTACAGGTGTGAAAGGGAAGAGGTGAGGAGGTGGCAGGAATACCCTAGTCCTCATGTCAGATCTAGCTGCTGTGTGGGGGCACTGTTAATTGAGTCAATATACGGGTGACAAACAGTGGAGGGCTTTGAATCTAGAAAGCACTGCAAGCCTTTGGGGTGCTTTATGAAGAGGAGAAGCACAAGAGAAGCTGCAATGACATTATAATAAAAACTTGGTTGTCTCCTTAAACCCCTTAGTGACAAGACATTTTTACCTTGAATTTCCCTTATTGACAATGGCTGGTTTGACATTTCTGGGGTGTTTGTGTTTGGCTGTAATTTTCTTCTTTCTTACATACTGCACCTTTTCACTACACACTCCATTATTTAACCCTTTATGGACCAGGGATTTTCTTGGGCCAATCACCAGTGCGATATTTCGATTTTTGATATGTGGTTGTTGAAATGTAATTTTCATTTTTGTCATTTAACCTCTTCCTGCTTGTAGTACGCTCTAGACACATGCACTTGTTTTCGGACTAATGCATTTTCGTCCGAAAATAGCATTTTCGTCCGAAAGTAGCATTATCGTCCGAAAGTAGCATTTTCGTCCGAAAGTAGCATTTTCGTCCGAAAGTAGCATTTTCGTCCATTCGTCCGAAAAACAGATGACGAAAATGCTAAACTAACGAAAGACGAATGAACGAATGGTTAATAAACGAAAATCATTCGTCCATTCGTGCTATTGGCATTCTATAAACCGAAATAGAGTTGGTTTATAGAATACCAATAGCATTACAATGCTATTCTATAAATCGAAATAGAGTCCCCATTGATACGAATAGGTCAATTGACCTATGGGGTCCCCATTCATAAGCATTTCTATTGCCTTTCTTTAAACCGAACACGGTCCCCAGTGTCAGATGAGGCCACTTTGAGTGGCCTCATTCTGACTTAGGAAGTGTAGCAAACGCTCAAACCAAGTGTTCACTACATCTCCGGCATCCCTGCCAGAGATGCCGGATGTTCGCGCACTCCTCCTTGACGTCACATAGGCGTAAGCAATGTCAGCAGGGACTGACAGGGTATATAGAGTCCCTGATCAGGTCCCTGCTTGCGTGTTCTTGGCTCCGATCACTTCATGATCGGCAACCAGGAACACACAGATGCCTGATGGTGCTTTGGTCATTAAGGACCAATACACCATCCAGTGTGAAGGGGTTAACGCACCCATACAAGTTATATGTTTTTTTTTTTAAAGGACAGTTAGAGCTTTCTTTGGATACCCTATATAAAAAAAATAATCTACAATTTTGTATTAAAAGATACATACAAAAGTGGGAAAAGTTTGAAAAAATATATATTTTTCCATTATTTTCCCAATAATATTCTACACAACAAGTACAACACTAACCCACATATCCCAACTAACTAATAAAAATAAAAATATAGGCTCCCAACCCTCCTCCCCCCTCCCCAAAAAAAAACTGAATAAAAAATAACCGGTGCAATGTTACTAGTCAGAGTCATCAGAACCACACAGCGCAGGCATGCAGAGGTTAACTGTAGTTAAATTAATGTATTAAAATAATATATTTAGATTTAGATTTGCAACAACAACAAAATTTGAGAAAAAAACTAAACGAGGGCCATAAAGTGGGAAGGAAACTGATCACATTAATAAAAAAAATGATGGTTTGCCCCCTTTTAAAATGACACAGTCATCTCTCAGTAGATGCCTGGTGCTCTTGTGACCACTGGGTGGCGACTTGTTATTACTTTTTTAGTCCATTATTCAAAACAGGCAGATACAGTTCTAACTGGACCAATAAAATGTAATGAATCTATTATAAATAGTATGTTCAAATTGATTGAATAGCATATTGTTGGGATAGTAAATTATTTAAATTCTTACATTAACAGACCCATGCATTTGACATAAAGAGACCACATACGAATTAGTGCATCTAGTCAAGAAAGACTACCATGATATTCATTTTCCACAGCGTACATTATTATAAAATAAGTTTAGAACAATGTAAATGTCAAACTTTAAAAAACATAAACTTTCATTTTTTCCCCCGAAAATGTACTCATAAAATACTGTGAAAAAAAAAACACATTGTGTAAACAATTGTTTAATAAGAAGCAACATCACTTTTAGACAACCCCCACCTCTATGACTCATTGGCACCATTTAAAACTCCTGCAGAAACTCATTCCTTAGCAGAGTTGAATATATAAGCATTTGTTTGTTATTGATGTTTCAGGTTTATTTTTCCATAGAAATTATTTTACTATAGCACTGTTTATGTTGAATAAGGTAATAGGAATTTATTTTAATAATGGTGGGTTTACATGTTATTTAATTTCCAAAAACAATTTAATAGAAGATAGCTATTTGACATAATGAGCAGTATGTATATGAATCCCGCATAAGGGGTGTTCTTTCAAACATGCACTCAGATTTGCCATTTGTTACTTCCCTGCAGTGTGAGGGAATCAAATCTGGCAACCATACAGTCAACTGTACATGGTTTTGTGGTGTTGATGTTCTTATGGTATTTAACCACAAAGGGTAGTTCCAAAATTCTCTGCTTTCCACATACATTCTGCGGATGTTAATTTTGTGGATTGCATCCAACTAAAGGGAGAGGCATCCGGAAGCTTGCTGCTGCACTGCGCCCTAAGTCTTCCGGGATCCTGTGCAGGGCACCCGCGTGGCGCCTCCTCTCCACCCTCATGCCGGTCTCTTTCCTCTCCCTCCATGTATGTCTCCCATTCACTCTGACTTCCTTTATTGTGGATTGGTTGGCTTCTGAATATTCAATCCCCTTCATTCAGGTTTCCGCTGGCTGTGCAGGAGCTGTTACACTGGCATGAAGTTGTTTTTTTAACCATTTTAATGAATGAGGAGGCAACACACACCTACAGTATGTGATTGATTGGCACTAATGTGACATGTGTGGCATTGGGATTCATTTGAGTGAGGACTTGTACTGCACATTGTCAGGGGGGGATGGGACAGTTCATCGCAGCTGCATTAGCGCAGCCGCTTTCCCGCCCCCTCATCACCACACAAGATGTCATCGCGGGACATTTCATCGCTAAAGGTGAGTATTATTAGTATTAGAGTTAGAGTTATTAGAATTTTAGTATTAGGGTTTAGGGGGTTAAAATTAGTATTAGGGTTAATTTTAGTATTAGAGTTCGGGGGTTTTGGGGGTTAATTTCAGTATTAGGGTTTGGGGTTAATTTTAGTATTCGAGTTCGGGGGTTAATTTTATTATTAGAGTTCAGGGTTAATTTTAGTATTAGGGTTTGGGGGGTCACTTTTGGGGGAGTTTCATTTATTGTGGGGGGTAATTTATTTTGGGGTGTACGTTTGTAAGAGCTGACAGTTCAGCGCTGAACTGTCAGCCCTTACATTGCCGCGATGACGTGGCCGCGTTCATCTTCACCGCTGACATCGTTCAAACTGCCGCACTGAACTGTCAGTGGTGAATCAGCCACGCTGATCTGTCCTAGACCCTGTCAGGGAGGGTATTCTTCTGCACATTTCGTTTAGGGGCAAGGGGATGCAGGTGGCAGAGTGCAATGCAAGGATGACACTTTAGCTACATGCTGGATGGTGCATCAAATTGTAATGGGTAAGATCATGATGATGGTGAGGCACATTGTTACAGGCAGTGTCCACTGGCGTTACATTCTGTGTGAGAGAAAATGTATGTGAGATATTTCAAGGTTATGCGGTACTTACGGCCTATGGAGCATTATAAGCTATACTATGTGTGGACAATGCACCACAATGCTGAAACCCTTTATAGTGTAACTGCCATGCTATGTTGCTTCATGTCCATCCACCCATGAGGGATGATGGTTTTAAAATAGTAAGATGGGGGCTGGGCACACATAGATTTCAGAATAAACAAGGTTCAGATGACAACTCCCTTTCATGGTAATCGTTTTATCTGCCTCAAATAATAAATAGGTGTTTCTTTTTGGATATATCATTTTTTGTTTTCAAACATGTAAATAGTGTTATGGGACATACACTGTAAATAAGTATACTTCTATGTAAAGAAAAACTCCCAGCAACAAATAGAATATGCCAGTTTTTTTCTATGAATTTTTTTATATATATATATATATAAATATATATCATACCTCCCACCCCCCCCCCTCCCCCCGCGAATCGGGACACCGTGAAGGGGAGTAATCTGGGGAGGGGGTGTCAGTGCTACCGATCATGTATGGTATACTGTCGCCCACTTTAGACCCTGGCATCTGAAGCCAGGATTAATACTGCACATGCGCACAAAGCAAATATATATATATATAGATATTGTCCTGTCTACCAGCTACCGCCCATTAAGCCTAACTTTGCAAATTATCTGACTTGACCCTGGTCTCAGCAACGTTCCCCTTCAGGACGATACACCTAGGGGAGAGGCTGCTCTAGGGTTCCATATCATCACACGGAGAGCCAGCTTTTTCTTATTTTTTTTTAAATAGCTGGATGTGCTATGGAACAGAGTACCAGAGTGAAGTATTACAGGTGTGAAAGGGAAGAGGTGAGGAGGTGGCAGGAATACCCTAGTCCTCATGTCAGATCTAGCTGCTGTGTGGGGGCACTGTTAATTGAGTCAATATACGGGTGACAAACAGTGGAGGGCTTTGAATCTAGAAAGCACTGCAAGCCTTTGGGGTGCTTTATGAAGAGGAGAAGCACAAGAGAAGCTGCAATGACATTATAATAAAAACTTGGTTGTCTCCTTAAACCCCTTAGTGACAAGACATTTTTACCTTGAATTTCCCTTATTGACAATGGCTGGTTTGACATTTCTGGGGTGTTTGTGTTTGGCTGTAATTTTCTTCTTTCTTACATACTGCACCTTTTCACTACACACTCCATTATTTAACCCTTTATGGACCAGGGATTTTCTTGGGCCAATCACCAGTGCGATATTTCGATTTTTGATATGTGGTTGTTGAAATGTAATTTTCATTTTTGTCATTTAACCTCTTCCTGCTTGTAGTACGCTCTAGACACATGCACTTGTTTTCGGACTAATGCATTTTCGTCCGAAAATAGCATTTTCGTCCGAAAGTAGCATTATCGTCCGAAAGTAGCATTTTCGTCCGAAAGTAGCATTTTCGTCCGAAAGTAGCATTTTCGTCCATTCGTCCGAAAAACAGATGACGAAAATGCTAAACTAACGAAAGACGAATGAACGAATGGTTAATAAACGAAAATCATTCGTCCATTCGTGCTATTGGCATTCTATAAACCGAAATAGAGTTGGTTTATAGAATACCAATAGCATTACAATGCTATTCTATAAATCGAAATAGAGTCCCCATTGATACGAATAGGTCAATTGACCTATGGGGTCCCCATTCATAAGCATTTCTATTGCCTTTCTTTAAACCGAACACGGTCCCCAGTGTCAGATGAGGCCACTTTGAGTGGCCTCATTCTGACTTAGGAAGTGTAGCAAACGCTCAAACCAAGTGTTCACTACATCTCCGGCATCCCTGCCAGAGATGCCGGATGTTCGCGCACTCCTCCTTGACGTCACATAGGCGTAAGCAATGTCAGCAGGGACTGACAGGGTATATAGAGTCCCTGATCAGGTCCCTGCTTGCGTGTTCTTGGCTCCGATCACTTCATGATCGGCAACCAGGAACACACAGATGCCTGATGGTGCTTTGGTCATTAAGGACCAATACACCATCCAGTGTGAAGGGGTTAACGCACCCATACAAGTTATATGTTTTTTTTTTTAAAGGACAGTTAGAGCTTTCTTTGGATACCCTATATAAAAAAAATAATCTACAATTTTGTATTAAAAGATACATACAAAAGTGGGAAAAGTTTGAAAAAATATATATTTTTCCATTATTTTCCCAATAATATTCTACACAACAAGTACAACACTAACCCACATATCCCAACTAACTAATAAAAATAAAAATATAGGCTCCCAACCCTCCTCCCCCCTCCCCAAAAAAAAACTGAATAAAAAATAACCGGTGCAATGTTACTAGTCAGAGTCATCAGAACCACACAGCGCAGGCATGCAGAGGTTAACTGTAGTTAAATTAATGTATTAAAATAATATATTTAGATTTAGATTTGCAACAACAACAAAATTTGAGAAAAAAACTAAACGAGGGCCATAAAGTGGGAAGGAAACTGATCACATTAATAAAAAAAATGATGGTTTGCCCCCTTTTAAAATGACACAGTCATCTCTCAGTAGATGCCTGGTGCTCTTGTGACCACTGGGTGGCGACTTGTTATTACTTTTTTAGTCCATTATTCAAAACAGGCAGATACAGTTCTAACTGGACCAATAAAATGTAATGAATCTATTATAAATAGTATGTTCAAATTGATTGAATAGCATATTGTTGGGATAGTAAATTATTTAAATTCTTACATTAACAGACCCATGCATTTGACATAAAGAGACCACATACGAATTAGTGCATCTAGTCAAGAAAGACTACCATGATATTCATTTTCCACAGCGTACATTATTATAAAATAAGTTTAGAACAATGTAAATGTCAAACTTTAAAAAACATAAACTTTCATTTTTTCCCCCGAAAATGTACTCATAAAATACTGTGAAAAAAAAAACACATTGTGTAAACAATTGTTTAATAAGAAGCAACATCACTTTTAGACAACCCCCACCTCTATGACTCATTGGCACCATTTAAAACTCCTGCAGAAACTCATTCCTTAGCAGAGTTGAATATATAAGCATTTGTTTGTTATTGATGTTTCAGGTTTATTTTTCCATAGAAATTATTTTACTATAGCACTGTTTATGTTGAATAAGGTAATAGGAATTTATTTTAATAATGGTGGGTTTACATGTTATTTAATTTCCAAAAACAATTTAATAGAAGATAGCTATTTGACATAATGAGCAGTATGTATATGAATCCCGCATAAGGGGTGTTCTTTCAAACATGCACTCAGATTTGCCATTTGTTACTTCCCTGCAGTGTGAGGGAATCAAATCTGGCAACCATACAGTCAACTGTACATGGTTTTGTGGTGTTGATGTTCTTATGGTATTTAACCACAAAGGGTAGTTCCAAAATTCTCTGCTTTCCACATACATTCTGCGGATGTTAATTTTGTGGATTGCATCCAACTAAAGGGAGAGGCATCCGGAAGCTTGCTGCTGCACTGCGCCCTAAGTCTTCCGGGATCCTGTGCAGGGCACCCGCGTGGCGCCTCCTCTCCACCCTCATGCCGGTCTCTTTCCTCTCCCTCCATGTATGTCTCCCATTCACTCTGACTTCCTTTATTGTGGATTGGTTGGCTTCTGAATATTCAATCCCCTTCATTCAGGTTTCCGCTGGCTGTGCAGGAGCTGTTACACTGGCATGAAGTTGTTTTTTTAACCATTTTAATGAATGAGGAGGCAACACACACCTACAGTATGTGATTGATTGGCACTAATGTGACATGTGTGGCATTGGGATTCATTTGAGTGAGGACTTGTACTGCACATTGTCAGGGGGGGATGGGACAGTTCATCGCAGCTGCATTAGCGCAGCCGCTTTCCCGCCCCCTCATCACCACACAAGATGTCATCGCGGGACATTTCATCGCTAAAGGTGAGTATTATTAGTATTAGAGTTAGAGTTATTAGAATTTTAGTATTAGGGTTTAGGGGGTTAAAATTAGTATTAGGGTTAATTTTAGTATTAGAGTTCGGGGGTTTTGGGGGTTAATTTCAGTATTAGGGTTTGGGGTTAATTTTAGTATTCGAGTTCGGGGGTTAATTTTATTATTAGAGTTCAGGGTTAATTTTAGTATTAGGGTTTGGGGGGTCACTTTTGGGGGAGTTTCATTTATTGTGGGGGGTAATTTATTTTGGGGTGTACGTTTGTAAGAGCTGACAGTTCAGCGCTGAACTGTCAGCCCTTACATTGCCGCGATGACGTGGCCGCGTTCATCTTCACCGCTGACATCGTTCAAACTGCCGCACTGAACTGTCAGTGGTGAATCAGCCACGCTGATCTGTCCTAGACCCTGTCAGGGAGGGTATTCTTCTGCACATTTCGTTTAGGGGCAAGGGGATGCAGGTGGCAGAGTGCAATGCAAGGATGACACTTTAGCTACATGCTGGATGGTGCATCAAATTGTAATGGGTAAGATCATGATGATGGTGAGGCACATTGTTACAGGCAGTGTCCACTGGCGTTACATTCTGTGTGAGAGAAAATGTATGTGAGATATTTCAAGGTTATGCGGTACTTACGGCCTATGGAGCATTATAAGCTATACTATGTGTGGACAATGCACCACAATGCTGAAACCCTTTATAGTGTAACTGCCATGCTATGTTGCTTCATGTCCATCCACCCATGAGGGATGATGGTTTTAAAATAGTAAGATGGGGGCTGGGCACACATAGATTTCAGAATAAACAAGGTTCAGATGACAACTCCCTTTCATGGTAATCGTTTTATCTGCCTCAAATAATAAATAGGTGTTTCTTTTTGGATATATCATTTTTTGTTTTCAAACATGTAAATAGTGTTATGGGACATACACTGTAAATAAGTATACTTCTATGTAAAGAAAAACTCCCAGCAACAAATAGAATATGCCAGTTTTTTTCTATGAATTTTTTTATATATATATATATATAAATATATATCATACCTCCCACCCCCCCCCCTCCCCCCGCGAATCGGGACACCGTGAAGGGGAGTAATCTGGGGAGGGGGTGTCAGTGCTACCGATCATGTATGGTATACTGTCGCCCACTTTAGACCCTGGCATCTGAAGCCAGGATTAATACTGCACATGCGCACAAAGCAAATATATATATATATAGATATTGTTTATGGTATGCATAATGCATTGTTTTTTTCATGACATAAACCTTTCATACAATAGTATGCTGTGGCCGACCACATTGGGGACCTTTGGATTCGAAATATCGTGTGCAAACTATTCATGATTATAGCGTCACTTAAACGTGTAATAATATTCAAGCGCCTTTCTGGACGAACAGAGCCTGTTTTGTTAGATCTCCGGATGCCGCATGCGCGCGTAAGCGTTATACCGCACATGCGCGACTTTTCTACCGTTCAACTAGGAGTTATCGCGCGGATGCTTCTCTTGATCCCGTGCATGCGCGGATGCCGTTAGGCAGGTGTAGCGTTGTGGGTTTCTGATGTGCGTGCCCATGCGCCAGTTTAAAACGTGAAGAAACCGTGATACGGAAGGTAATAGTAAGTATGGAAGGGGAGGACGTGTTTGATGAGGAAGCGGACGAGATGAATCTCTTGCAGAAGGATTGGAAGAAATCGATGGAGAATCGGTTGAAGGTGAGCATCTATGGGGAGAAGTAGGAACGCTTCGGCACCCCAGCGTTTGTGATACTGAGTGGGCGTCATAGTAACAGCTGCTGCTGTTTCCTCATTATGACAGTCATTTGGTTGGCTGAGCGTTATGGCAAAGGTATTATTCATTTGAGTGCTAGCTCTAGACCTTTCTCTAATCCCTAGTACCACAAGTGTTTTCCCCGATCTCATAAAACAGACAAGTCAAGCTTTGATAACCTAAATTAAATACATGTAATCACTGATCTAAATGTCCTGTCCCCCTCTGTCCCCTACCGCAGTATGTGACTGAAGTTTTACCAATTGCTTGCTACGCTAGTAAGTGAGACTAATCAGTAAGACGCTTATACTTTACCGTCACCGCAGCTGATCCGAAGGGGTCGTGAGGTGGTGTGTCCCCCTCGCGCAGGCGCACTTCTGCCAAAGTTATGACTGATTGACAGCTGTAAATTTGTGCGCATGAGCTGTGGTGCGCATTGAGTGAATTCTACTGCGCATGTGCAGTAGAATTTGCTCCAGTTTTTTGTCAGAACAACGGCACAATTGTCAGCAATGAAATTCAGATGTTACATTCATATCGTCCCTAGCAAGGGCTGGAGACTCTACGCATGAAATAATGTATAAAGTCATTATTCCACCCTCCCCCCACAGTATCCGTAAATTATATTTGCTCCCTTGAGATGTTATGCTTTAAATACAAAGAACAACATAAATAATGATCCAATAATTACACTTTTTCTTAACATCTTTTATAGTAAAATGAGAAATATGTGAACGGTTAAATGGGGTGCACATTGGAATACTAATAATTAACAATGTAAATATTTTTGCCATCTCATTTGTAGGAGGGATATCGTGATGGTGTAGATGCTGGTAAAGAGAATTCAATGCAAACTGGATTTAATCTGGGATATAAATTTGGGGTGAATCTGCTAATGCCTTATGGTGAACTTAGAGGAACATTAAGGTATGTGAAAAATGGCTGCTGTTTTGTGCTTTACTATCCTCACTAGTCTGCATTACTGTGTCGTGACAATTGTTACATTATAAGCTATAATGAGAGGACAGAGCTGATCCATTTCTTGATATCTCTGAAACATATTTTTGTATATGACTAGGAATATAAAATTTATTCATGGATTCCATTTATCCGTTACCATTTGGGCTTCTCTCGGTAATGGCAATTTAACTTATAGACTGAAATCTTAGAAAACTATTTTTAAAAATTAAAAATATTTTTTAATTTTGTTATTTAATTAAGGTTTATGGGATTTAAATCATTCAGTTGTGGGTATAGATGCCATCAACTGGACAATATTGTGAACAAAGGTGAGGACATCCTAATAAACCGATTAAAAGACAGACACATATATTTGGCTTTTCGGGGTATCTTTTAGATGTGAAAATTGAGATTAAAAGAGGCTTGTGATTGGTAAAGGCCAGTGTGACCCTACCACCGGTATCTCAGACAGCTTGAGAATCTACTAAAACTTTGGTGAATATAGTCTACCTTAAAATATTTATTAAACTGCTTTTTTTGCATCTTATATGGAAAATCAAATTCTATACTGGCTTCCATTTCAAGCCATTAGACTTATTATTTTCCATGATATCTTAGTTTTTAAACTGCAGACTGAAAATTAATATATAACTTGATTTATATTAGAAATATTTCATATGTTGTAGAATATTCAGTTTGTCATATTATCTTACACATTTTAAATGCAGAAATACTAAAGAGAGACATAACGTCTATAGAATAGACTTGGGTAGATATCTAGTTCTGCAATACAGTTGGTTATTCTGATTCACTGGGTGTGTATTAATGTTAGTATACTGCTTCAGGTAAATTGCCCATCGATTGTGTGTGTGGGTGTGTATTGTGTTGTGTTATATGCTGATTCACGCAGACCATTGTCTTTATCATTACCCATGCTAAATCTATCTCGGGTCTGTAACTACATTGCCAGCACTGTTTACCAATAGGTGTTATATGAATAAATGTTCATATTTTATTAAGAGTACATTGCTGATATAGTTTGATTATATGGCATATTATAGACTTGTTCCTCAAACTTGGAAGATACTGTTTTTATGAATGGTTATTGGTAGTCATTAATAATTATCCCAACTATTGTTTTAAAGCAATTTTGCGTAATTTTTATTTTCACTTGTGCTTCAAACATAGAAAAAGTGTACTTGTTCTTTTACCCTCTGACCTCACTCACTGTGAAGCAGACAGACTGATCTGGTTGCCTACTGTCACTCACTGCTACTGCACAATTTTACATGACTTTAACACTTTGTTATAGTATAGAGCAACCACCAGACCTGACAGAATCTAATCAGATGTGAGTATATGGTATTGTTAAGTCATTATCAGAGTCAAGGAAAACATCTTTCAAAGTCTCATAGCCACCCTTAAGACCTTTCATATTGCCAGAATGGCAAAGGAATATTTCATAATATGTTGTTAAAACATGTCTCAGAGAATTAAGGCTGTTCAGGAGGCAAATGGTCGCCTTACTCAATATTAAGTGTATTTTGTCGATTAACACCCCAGTCACTGATTATTTTTTTTTTTTCCTTCCCTAGTGCTCTCCTGACATGGTGTCAACTTCATAATCTAGAACCTGCTGTCAGTACAAAGCTTAATGATCTCCTGACTGCAGTTTGTCAGTATGAGGACCACCTGCTGAAATGTCTGTCCTCCATTTACCAAATTCCCCATCCTACAGATTTATCAACCTGTTTGGAGGAGATGGGCTTTGGCGGCAGTGGACATGAAGATGAATCAAAGGAGCCTAGCTCATGTGCCTCGGGCAGAAACTGTTGTAAAATACAAGACTCCCTCCCCACTTCTTTGGCCAGCTGTAGGACTACCCAACAACTTAATGATAGGGCAAAGCATGAACTTGGTAGAATTGCAAAGGAAACCTTTTCTGTGGTTGAACAGTTTAACCTACCTGAAGGCCTACTTTGTCATCTACAAACATTGAAAATTTAAACATGCTGTATTGAGGTGGATTCACTATTTTTTTTTAATAGATGACGTGGAATGATCCAGTATCACACATGGTCAAAAAAAGCTTACCTGTGCTTAATAAAAGGGAAACCATCATTAAAGAGTGACTGACCCCTCTCAACAACTTTTAATTAGACCGTAGCTGATTATGATTTTGAATAGTGCTTATAAATCACTGTATGTAAGATGCTGCACTAGCTGATCTGTAATCTCATTCCTCATAATAATGGTTCCTATGGAGCAGTGTTCAAAAGCGATGTAAACTGCACTTCCAGGCTATGATTGATGTGTCCTTGTGTGACGAACCAAACGCAGCTTGATCTGGGACGAGATGCTTCTCTTCTCCCCATATATTGGCTTGTGTGTCATGATAATCATACCTACACACCAGTGATTGGAAAAACAATCTCTCCTGCCCTGGAATGTCACATGGCAACCGCTAGTGTTTGGTTTTTATTAGAGGATTCTAAAACAGTTATGAATAATAATAAACTTGCCAACTTCATTAATAATGCCCGATTCTTTTTTTGTACTTCCATGCAGTTAATTTTTTTTTAATTAAAAAAACAACAAAACCCTAATGTGTAAGTGGTTTCTAACTGAAGAATGAAGTGTTAAGTTTGTATATGAGGATAGCAGCAGAATTAAACCACAATCATTTTGTGTCCACAACTGCAATCTGGAATCCTCTGCATTTGTTAGTAGAGTAAACAAGCTCTATATACCCTTTTGTTCATAAAATGTTGTTGCTGAACGTGTGTTTTACTGCAATAAATACATCTGCAAGTGGGAGGCTCATGTACAGTCCTATATATTGCTAGGCAACAAACTGGTGTATTCATATAAAATGAAAGCTAAAAGAGACGCAATTAACTATTGTCTCCTTGAAAGTCCTATTGTCTAGGTTGAAAGTCCTCTCCGTGCACCCTCCACTTCTGAGTGCGAAACATGCTACACCTTATTTTTGTACACACACACACACACACACACACACACACACACACACACACACACACATATATATCCAGTCAGACACATACATATATACACACACTAACACATCCAGTCAGACACATACATATATACACACACTAACACATCCAGTCAGACACATACATATATATACACACACACACACACACACACACACATATCCAGTCAGACACATACATATATACACACACTAACACATCCAGTCAGACACATACATATATACACACACACTAACACATCCAGTCAGACCCACACAAGGCAGCAGGTTTTCTTGTTTATTTTTTAAGAAGAAAAAAAAGTTCACACATCTTGAATCAGAATATAATTAGCCCCTTAGTGACAAGACATTTTAACCTTTATTTTCCCTTGGTGACAATGGCTGTTTTGACATTTCTGGGGTGTTTGTGTTTAGCTGCAATTTTCTTTCTCAGATACTGTACCCACACAAATTATATGTTGTTTTTATCGTCATAAGAAGGGCTTTCATTAGATACCGTTATGTTCATCATATCTTATAATTTACTACAAAAAAATCATAAAATATGATGAAAAATGTAAAAAAAAAAAACACTTTTTCTAACTTTGACCTAAAATATAATTTACACAAATACAATCATTAAAAAAGACCCTCTGTAAATAGTTTCTAAATGTTGTCCCGAGTTCAGAAATATGCATGTTTCTATATTTTTCTATATATATAACCAAAAATAGTGTTTTTTTCCTATATTGACCTTTTGACCCCACCCCAAACCCAAAATTTAACCCCAACTCTAACCCTTATGCTATCCCTTCATATATTTTAATAAAATTTTAACCCAATCCCTTATGCTAAAAATTATTTAATTTTAACCCTATAGGCTAATCTAACTATGTAACCAGTTTTTAGCCAGTTAAATATTTTTTATTTTTTTTTACATTGCTATGCTACTTAGCTACCTCTAGGGGCAGTCAAGTAGCATATTCAGAGCGACGGAAGGGAATTTACTTTCACTTCCGAAGCTCAGACCACCAGAGGGCATAGCCATATTGACGGAGCATGCTGCTCCGTCAATATGGCTCCCATGATCGCTCCGTGAGGCGATCGTGGGTGCCCCAGATTGGAAATTACAGTGCTGGCTATTGCCTCGACATTGAGTCAATAGACCAGCACCGGTAAAGCTGTTTTCGCGGAGTGCCTGACATGTCCATTGTCGTGAAGGGGTTAGTAAAAGTCAACATGGTTTTGTGAAAGACAGGTCTTGCCAAACAAACAATACCATTTTATGAAGAAGTCAGTAAAAATATAGATCTAGGTGTGGCAGTTGATGTGATTTATTTGGACTTTGCTCTAAAGCATTTGATACAGTTCCACACAAAAGGTTACTCTACAAATTGAGAGAAACAGGTTTGGGGGTAAATGTATGTATTTGGATTGGAAATTGGCTAAAAGAACGCAGAGGGTTGTTGTAAATGGAAAATCCTCAATTTGGACCATGGTATTGAGCGGAGTACCTCAGGGGTCTGTTTTGGGCCCTCTTCTTTTTAATTTGTTTATTAATGATCTCCGACATTGTGCTGAGAATCATGTCTCAGTGTTTGCTGATGACACTAAATTAGGTAAGGTAATAAAGACTAATCTTGATGTTTTTTCTACAGGAACATTTGGACAGAGTGGGCAATTAAGTGGCAAATGAGGTTCAATATAGACAAATGTAAAGTTATGCATTATGGGAAAAATAATAACAAAGCAACATATACTTTTAATGGTATTTCCCTGAGAAAAACTACTAATGAAAAGGATTTAGGAATAATTATAGATAGCAAACTTGGCAACAGTGCCCAGTGCCAGTCAGCAGCTGCAAGGGCCAATTAGATATTGGCATGTATAAAATGAGGTATAGATTCACGGGAGGAGGATATCATCTTGCCTCTTTACAAATCAATGGTAAGACCTCACCTTGAATATGCAGTACAATTCTGGCCACCAGTCATTAAAAAGGATATTAAGAAACTAGAAAAAAGTGCAAAGGAGAGCTACACAATAAGGGGATTGGAGGATCTTAGTTATGAAGAGAGACAAACAATTGCATTTATATATGTTAGAAAAAAGGGGTCTCAGAGGGGATATGATAACATTATATAAATATGTGCAGGGCCAAAATAAAGAGCTCTCCAGTGACCTGTTCATTAACAGAAATGTATAAAGAACAATAGGTCACCCCTCAGACTGGAATAGCAAAGATTTCATAGACAGCAAAGGAAGGGATTCTTTACTGTAAGGACAATAAAGTTATGGAACTGCCAAGAGAGGTAGTGCTATCAACTACAATAGATGCATTTAAAAATGTTTTGGATGTTTTTTTTTTAGAAAAGCAGAACATACAGAGCTAGTAATAATAGAATACGCATTAATAATAGAGTTTATTGATCCAAGGAGAAATCTGATTGCCCTTTGGAGTCAAGAAGGAATTTTTCTCCCAAGGATGCAAAGTTCCAAATAGAAATGGCTTATACCTAGCGGGTATAATTAACACGTGACGGGTGTAATAAAAAAGTTTTAAAAAAATTAAAAATGCTTCTGCAGCAAGATTGCTGCATTTGCGTCAGATCTCTGCTTAGGCAGTGATCTACAGCAAGAAAGGGGTTAATCTCTCTTAAAAGAGCTTTTTTTTATACTGTAATGAATTACAGTAAAAAAAATTAACCCCTAAAAAATGCACAGACAGCAAAAAATGTGCTGCTGTGTATGATCACTGCGTACACAGCGATCAATGGCAGGGAAGGGGTTAAATGGCTTTTATAAAAGCCCTTGGTGTTTAAAATTTTATTAAATATTTGTTTTATTATTTTATTTTATTTTTTTACTTTATCTGATCTGTCTCTCTCCCTTACTATAACTAGTAAGGTGAGGGAGGCAGATCAATACTTGTCAAAGGCAATATTTGCTAATATTGCCTTTGACAGTATGATAAGTTCTCATCAGAGCACTTACCATACATGCCTGCACACAGATCACATAGATCTGTTGTGCCGGCATCGATTGGCTCCCCCTAGAGCATCGGAAGTGAAATACTTTCACTTCCGATGCTCTTGCCATTAGAAGGGAAGCGCTGCCTGTATAGGCAGCGTTCCCTTCTACTGAGCCGATGGGGTCGCTCAGGAGAGCGACCACCATCGGCTCTGGGGAGCAGAACGGTGTTGTTAAGTGCCTCGCTGGCGAGGCACTTTAACAACACCGGAGATGCTTAGAAAGCGAACGATCGTTCGCTTTCTAAGCACATGTGTGCAGCCGGCGCAGCCATTTTTAAATGGCTGCTACGATCACTCCGTGGAGTGATCGTAGCGCGCCCCTGCACATTTGGGGGGTGTTGCACAATGCCTCTACCTAGAGGCATTGTAGCAACACCGTTAGAGTAAAGAAAGCGACCGCTGGTCGCTTTCTTTACTCAGTTTAGTGCATGACGTGCCAGGCACGTCACCTGTCGGCAAGTCCTCGATTTGCCGTGACGTGCCTGGCACGTCATCTGTCGTTAAGGGGTTAACATTGACTGGACCCTGGGCAAACATTTGTTTGGGGCCCTGGACCCCCATACAATCACACCCTCCACCCTAATACCTCCCTACAAAATATATACTATATATTATGTAAAAAAAAAAAAATATATATATATATATATATAAATATATATATAATTATAATGTATTGGTGGTTTATATAATATTTACATTAAATATGTGTGTATATATATATGACTAAATTATGAGAATTATATAAACTAACCATATGACGTGTAATATTATATATATATGTATACATACAAACATATACACACATACATATAAATATACACATACATATATACACACACACATACATATATATATGACTGATTTTTATAATATATATGGCTTCATTATTTTATATATATATATATATATATATATATATATATATATATACGTATGTCTGATTTATATCATATTTATATCTATATATAATAATATAACTAGGATATAAAGCAGCTAATATTATATATATATGTGGCTGGGTCTCAGGGGGGGAGGAGGTACTTTATAGCTGGTTGGGCTGGGGGCTGTATGCTGGCTGTAGGGCACTTCATGTCTGGGGCTTTTGGGAGTGGGAGGCTAGCTTTCAATCTGGATGCGCTTTAATTTACATGGGGGCTGCTGTCGTCCAGGTACTGTACCGCTGAATAGGAGGAGACTGGCACTGTCATTGTCAGTCTTTCCTCCGTACGCTGCATGCAGGGGAGGAGGAGACTGCCAGTACAGTCTTTCCTCTATCGTGGGTTTCCCCAAGCGTGACGTGTGAGACGTCACGCAAACGCAGCGGAGGAGCAACAAATTATTATTCGATGCATACAAGAGCATCGCATAGTAATAAAAAAAGTAAGCTTGATTGCTGGGGCCTGGGGGCAGAGCGCGGGCCCATGGGGCAGCTGCCTTGGGCCCCCAGGAATAAATGGGCCTTGGGCAGCTGCCCCATATTAAAGACGGCCCTGCAGGAAGGGAGCAACAGAGAGCTGAAAACAGTCATGTTGACCTAGGAATTCCAGCATGAATAAGGTGTGCAAAAGTTAAAAAGAGCAAAAAAACGCTCCTTTGGTGTTTGCTGCAATGCCTCTATGTAGAAACATTAAGCAACACTAAAAAAAAAGTGATCATAACAGCCATTAAAAATGGTGGCGCCAGCTGCACTCAAGCTTAGTTCTTTTAGTTTTTTTGCATGTTGATTTCAGATAGGTCTTTTGTTTTTGTTATGAGAGTTTATTTTAAGAAATATTTTACTAAACAAGTGTGACTGTGCACCGCCATTTTGGGAAATATAGTGTTTTTGAGTGCCACCCCTCAGTGACTTTACAGTAGTAGAATCTCACTTTGGGGCTGGGGACAAAGAATGCAGTCTATAAGTCAGAATTGTGATCATAGACTTGTATTGAATGGGAGGGTAATGTAACTATTACATCACAAGGGGGCGGAATTATGATCCTGTTTGGCAGGTAAAAAAAGATTGTACACAGCCACCTAGTCCTACCTGCTAGTGATACACAGGAGCCAGTAAGAGAGCAGGGGTGTATCTAATGACATCATCATGTAGGCTTTTGTCACATTTGTAAAGTAAAACTTTCTGGAACATTTTGGAGATTGTTGCATCATGGGTAAAATTCTTATGGATGCCGGAGACAGACACCTACTTTTATTTTTAGTTTTATATGCAATTAATTCAAACATAAAGAAAAAAAACAGTGGCATATGATTTATAAATGTGTTTGTTTTAAATGCACAGGTAATCTAGTTACTTCTTATGTAAGTGGAAGTGTCCCTTTTATGTAATCAAACAAGATTTTATTAGATGGTTAAAGCCATGTTATTTGGATTAACATGTTGCCCAGTGTCTTGTTTTTATTTAGAATGCTTCTTCTCCAGGTATGTATTTGGTAAAGTATTTGGTGTTTTATCAAGCTATGCAGAGAGAATAACTAGGTGGTGTTTTACCCCAAATGTGTGCTGGTGATGTGGCTTTGATCTGGGTACCATATCACATATATGGTGTTCATGTAATAGTTTAGAAAATGTCTGGGATATATTTCTAAATATTGTTAATGAGGTTTTCAGTATTCACCTTAAAGGGACAGTCTAGTCCCCAAACTCACTTTGGTGCAAGATGAAGATTACTGCTTGTATAGTGCACAGGCTTTTTTCCATTGTGATTTGATGCAGGCATTCTGCATAAGTCACATTTTTAATATTTGACTCACGCCCTCCCCAGTGATTACTCTGCATGTTTAGTGCAGGTGCAGCAGCACTGATGATATAGATACTGAGGATATAAATTCTTGTTTCATTTAGTCACTTCCTGTACCCTTCGAATTGATTACATTGTGTGGCCTCTGAGTGACCTGGCTCTTGTAGACAGTAGGATCTCTTAACAGTGTAACACATTGTCTGATGACATCACTAGAGAGACAGGTTATTCCATTCATTTGAATGAAATTATTCTCATTAGTTCCTGCAGCAAAAATATAAAACATGCCTTTAAAGTACTTTGAAAGCACATTAATATGCATTAATATTTGGAAGATGCATTTTGGGCACTAGACATTCCTGCTTTGACACACATTTATAAGATAATGCTTTATGCCGTTTTGAATTTAGATAAGGCAATCATTCCTAACGTTTGGAAACCCCCCAAATACACCTGTATCTCAGAATGGATGAACAGATCCCAAATGTCATTAAGTTTTTCTAAATGGAGGTGCTACTTTGTCTCTTTTAGATGACATTATGGCAAAATGGATTTTAGCTACGCGGATGTTACAAGAAACACACTGATTGGATAGATTGAGTCAGTGCGAGATACAATGGTTTGACCATGGTTATTTTGGCTCAGAACTGTCCACACCAAATTCTAACCCCCCATAATAAAGTAAGCCCAATCTTCAAAGTAACCTCTAACCCTGATACTAACTGCAAAACTAATACCAATTCCTAATAGTAACCCTAAATGTAACCAATAACCCCTAATCCCAATACTAACCTTAAATTAACCCTGGAACTGACCTGCAATCCAACCAAGCTGGTTTTATGTCAGGTCAGTCACCAACTGGACACATAAGAATTTTAGTCTTGATTCTTGAGGAGGCAGGGCAATCTGGTGCTCCCCAGCTGACCCTGTCGCCGGATGCGGAGAAGTCCTGTGACAGGGTCGGCTGGGGATATATATATCAAGGGCACAGTCTTTGGAATAGGGGGCACGATGTACAGTGCAATCATGGCACTGTATTCAGCAGCTCAGGGTAGGGTGATAGGGGCAGGGATAAGATCAAACTGGTTTAAATTGACGAGCGGTACAAGGCAGGGTTGTACCCTTTCCCCGCCCCTATATACCCTTGCCCGGGAACTTCTTGCAAGAGAGATCATGGGGGAGATGTGGGAGAAGGGGGAACCCAGAAAATTATGCTACATGCCAACAACATTTTACTGACAATACGATACCCGGTCGGATCACTGAAAGCCATTATGGCAATAATAGATCACTATAGCGATCTATCAAACGATAAATGGAATATATCCAAGACAACTGCATTGCCAAGCTCATTAAACAATATACAAAGAAGAGAGATAGAATGGTACTAGGTTGCCTGAGCTAAGGAGTCCTTTACTTACCTAGGTGTTAGGATCTAGGTGAAAATCCAGAATCTTGGATGCAGATAAATATCCTTCCGTTGATAAGGGAAACCAATGCTACATTCAGGAAATGGAGACCTATTTATATCTCCTGGATAGGTAGAATTAATACTGTTAAGGCATATGTTCTCCCAAAGTTTCTGTACCTATTTAAAATGTTGCCCTTCGCTAAACCTAAGAGTTGGCTGGTCCTGATACAAGGTTTCTTCAATAGATTCATCTGGGCTTCAAAATGACCTAGACTGAATAAGCATTTATTAGCATAGAAACCAGGGAGATCTGGGAGTACCCTTGATTAAGGCCCAGGCAGCCCCTTTAGCACATGCTTTTTAACACAAAGGAATAGATCAGTACTTGAATGTACCCTGGCATACTCTGGAATCAGCAAGATAAGGTAAACATGGGGACCTTGCAACATTCTTTTGCATGTCAGAAGATATACTGAGTGAGGAAAATCTGAAGGAGAGTTTGGTCTTAAATCACATTCTAAAAAACTATATATAAAAAAGGATATTCAAAAAGAAAATTAACCTCAAAGATAAAATACTACCCGGATTGCCCATAGAGATCTTAAAAAATCTGAAGGTAAATCTGATGTCAAAAAAGGAAGAAAAAGGCATTAGTAAAATATCGGATTTATTTAAAGTGAAGCGGATTAAACCTTTTCCTACATTACAAAGAGAGTTCGATTTGAGACCAGATGACTGTTTTAGTTACCTAAGGGTAAAAAGTTTTCTTCCTAAATCCTATAAATGGGGACCACTCTCAGAAACTTTAAAACTTACAGAAAAAATCCTGAGAAAAAAAGATCATAAGAAACTAATCAAATGTCCCATGACCTTGTGAAGATGGTAAAGGCAGAATATATCCCCCGGTAGGCAGAAAATAGGAAAAAGAATTATACACGTCTATAGATTTAGGTGAATAGAATGACATCCTTAAGTCTACCTATAAATTTATACATTGCCTAAATCTGAACAAACTCCAGTTTAAAGTGATGCATAGATGGCATCTGGTGCCTACCACACTAGCTAAAATGTCTTCAAATTATATTCCCAATTGCTGGAGATGTGGAGCAAAGAGGGGAGACACCTTACATGTCTGGTGGGGGGTCAACTTATACAACAATGCCATTTGGAGCAAGGAAACTTTATTTTGTATAATTAGAACCCAAAGATTTATGAATTCTGGGAAGGATGGGTAAAATTTTTAGTAGATGGAAACCTGGACTAGTTTTGTCTTAGTGTGCTTATTTTTTTTTTATTTTTATTCCTCCATACCCAAAGGAATAGAGAAGAAGAAGGAAAAAAAAAAGGGAAAAAAAAAAAGAAAGGAAGAAGTAAACAAAAGTCATGTGTTAACATTAGATTACAGACTATGTCATGACAGAATCTTTGTGTGTTTTGTATATGTCCTGTATATGTACTTTTGCAGAGGCTTGAAAGCCTGCTCGATACCTTTTGTATGTTTTCGTACTTTAATAATAAAAGGAAAAAAAAAAACTAACCTGCTATTCGACAATGATCCTGACAGCTATGACCTGTCAGGCGCTCTAAGTCCTGCGATGAAGTGGCGGTGAAGAACAATTCCATTCCGAGCTACAAGACCACCAGAATTATTTTGTTTGGATGATATCTGCCTGACGTGTTTAATTGTAGATGTTGGTTATTATTGTATATACCAGTTAATTTACATTTATTTTAATTGGAGTTATTTTCCTTATATTTTGGATTAATACATTTTGATAAGCATTCCATTTATTATATATATATATATATATATATATATATATATATATATATATATATATATATAAAATTATTGTTTATTTGAGGCATGATATTTTATATTGGTTAATTTATGTACTGCATATATATATATATGTATATATCTATGTTCTGTTAGTGACACAAAAGTTAAGAGAAAACTTTAGTGCAACTTTAAGTGTAGATAGTTTGCATTGCCATGCTTTAATAAATAAATAAAAAGTATAAGTAAGGCACCTTATTGAACCCTCTTTGCTCCAAATACCTATAAAATAGTAATTAGACATGTTTACAATCTTGGGTAAGATCTTCCTTCATCTTACCTAAGGCAAATGAAGATATAAGCCATGATTCTAAATAACATGTCAGCACCCTGATAGAGCTATATGGAGCAAATTTACTTTATTTGTATTGTTCCCATAAAGCATTTATATCTAAAGAATCTACACTTGATACAATCTTTTAATGAATCCCACAACATACACCTCAGCCTCTCAAGCGTCCCAGTATGCCATGGTGTCCATTTTACATTCTCTGGTTTCTGGGTACATATTTACATGATATCTTTTAACAATTTACAAAAGTTCATTGTAATTTCATACTGGTCATCAATTTCATTGAGCCTGGAACTACAAATCCTCCTGAAACACAAATGAAGTCGTTTTGTAAATCTGTAAAGTTAGAAGTTTTAGTTAACACTAGGAATGGGTCCTCAGACAAGTGGTTACTGGGCTCTTCTGCAATCATAGAACGAATACCTTCTTCCCTAGACCATTCAGAAACCTTTTTGACTTTTGCTAATTTTAGTTTTTTTGGGAAGACAAGTCAATGTTTCATTGTACCAGAGATAGATAGATATGAAAAAATACTCAATGTGCAACTGAAAAACACATTAGGAAGTGGGTCTAAGGTTAGATCCACCCTTCCACTATATAATGCTGTAGGCAGCATCATTTCACAGTGAACAGACCGTTGCAAAAATCACACCAATTTCAGAGCTGGAAACATTTTTGTATCCCTTTGCTATTTTGTACTATTCCATTTTCAGTACACATTTATTGACAAATACTCGAAAGATCTCCGAAGAAAAGCACTGAGTACAACATCCACAAGTTAGGCAACACAATGAAGACCTCGGTTTATGCTTTGAAACATTTATATTAACTTTTAGACAATGAAAAATATATTCATTGCATTTCGTACTGGTCATCAGTTTCATTTTTATTGATTGAGTCTGGTACCATGAATCCTCTTGGAATACTTAAAGCAAGTTCTTCTGTAATGCTGGAGCTGAGTTCTTCAGGGAAGCTTATATTCAGGGCATCTGTTATGTTTGAGCTGAGCTTTTCAGTAACACTGGAATTTGCATCATCTGAAAAGGGGATGCTGGGCTCTTCTGCAATCATAGAACTAAGGTTTTCTTCCATAATAGGACTCATGTCTTCTGTTAAACTTGTGTCTTCTGCCAGACTTGTGTCTTCTATAGGACTAAGATCGGGTAAACCAATGACGTTTTCTTTCAATGTATAGCAAGTAGGATGTGGTTGTTCCTCAATTATACCATCTAACATTTCTGCACAACTGGCTTCTGCAGTGCTAACATGTGCAATACTGGAATAGGTTTTCGCAGAACCATTTGCAGATTCACTAGGAGCCTGGACAATATCCTTATCCATTGAACATAATCTATATTGAGTTTCTTGTGGTCTTTCCAGCTGTAAGGAACTGAAAGCAGTCTGGGAGAAGTCTACCGTACTTTGTTCCAGTTGAGCTTGCTCAGAGCTTGGTTCTGAAATCTCAGTCTCTGATTCAGGCTTTACTTTTCTGACCTTTTTGAAAATGGTTCGCATGGTAACTGGTATGGACAAGCAGCTGAAAGAAACATACAAATAACACCATTATTTATTTTATTGCTACCCACATAATACAGTTCAATATGCACACAAAAAAATAATCTGTTGTATGCAAAGCCCACTGTAGTCTTTCAACGCAGTGGAGGAACAAAAAAAAATATATATATATATATATATATATATATATTACACAAACCTTTTCAAAATGAGCCAAGTTGTAAACCACACTGGATTTATTACAGAGACAAGACAGGTACATTGACTTTTCAGGGTCTAGACACTTTCTTAGTGTGAAGGCATTGTTACATTGTACCTGTTCACTGTCTATATACAATACATTGTTGTTCACAATTATTTACTGGGCTCTTTTTACACTTTTGTAAACCAATTAATGTAGTCTTTTAAAAAGGGACCGACCTTTTTATTTAATATATAATGGAATCTAGAGGTTAGACAATTAGCCCCCATTTAAAAAGTGACTTTATACATATATTAAAATTAAATAAGTATTATGTATTCATCAAAATTTTACTCCTCACCTGAAATTTAGTGAGGGAGAGAGACAAATGAGTAATAGTGTGAGCTAGTGAGTTTGTGTTAAAATGCTTTTGGTATTAACCCCTTCCATACCACGAATAAGCAGTGATCTTGTACTGTAGCACATTTTTTCAGGGGTTAATTTTAACTATTTTATTACAGTATCACAAAGGCTCTTCTAAGAGCCATTAATCCCTTCCTTGCTGTAGATCACGGTTTCACCATTGATCCTGTTGCAGCAGCACTTTATTTATTTTTTTAACCTGCTAGGGGTTCATTTTTCTGTAAACTACTGTAACATGATATTGTATACCAAATCATTTTTTAGTATGTCACAACTCGTATCGTAGTGAGGAGGCTTATTTATTCAGATTCTGAGGCCACCGACTCAGCATCAGATTTTGACGCTGTTCTCTTCTCACATATATTGCAGAAAAGAAGGCCTTGCAGAAAATGTATAACAGACTCTTCTATATCATAGCCATAGAGCAACGTGTGTTTAAAAAAACAAGATTGTAAGACTACTACAACACACTTTTTGCAAAAATGGTTGCACCAAAGGCATCAAAATGCCCCATATACAATAACATAGGGTGTTAAATTTTCAAATATGTGCACTTTCATGACAATAAATTACAGTAGGGTATGACAAAAGGCCCTCAAAAAGAAAAAAGTAAAATACTGTCGGTGAAATTAGAAAAACGACATGCACATGTGCCAAGTTATGCATAGGGTTGCAATACTCATTAGATGTTGCTGAACATATATTGGGGTGTTTACCAGTGACACATACCAGAATCTGAATTTAAACCTGTAGTACAAAATGTGAAAAACCCCCCCACTAATATTTGGCTGATGTTACAGTTAGTGCTTGGAAAGTGTTACAATAGCTCCATATGAAAATATCCTGGGTGTCTACTTTTCAAAAATATATGGTTCGCTAGGCATAAATTACATTTCGGCTTAAAAAAAGAGAACCAAAAAAAAACCTGGGTGCAGGTTGACAACATGTCAAAATTCCAAGTTGGAATACTGAAATGCGCCCACAAACATCCCAACAAACTTATACATGGGTGGTTTACACCATATGTTTAAACTAAATTATGATAAAATTATATGATCAAATGAAATGGTAAGAAAGCTTTTTTTCATTAAAAAAAATGTAAAAATACAGCACAAAACCAAGATACACCACTGGACGGGTCCAGAGATTTTGTTCTGTAAGAGGCCCCAAAATTTGGGATGGCATTCCTGTGAAAGCTAGTCTGCCTTGCACAAGTACATCACAAATTGCAAAAAGGGAAGTTGAGGGCAGAACATGACAAAATAGATTTGTACACACTAGATCCGATTAATAGGTTTAGGTCAATAATTAAAACTATTAAAATCTTGCACAGGGTTTATATTTAGCCTTTAATGGATATTTAGCTGAACATAAAATAATACATATGAGCCACATTACCTTTCCATGACTTTTATTATAAATTCTTCAGTGCAGGGAAATGGTGGGTCAGACTTGTCCGTGTAGATATTACATTTAAATTGCCTGGAGCTCACAACATCTATGGAAACTGAACAGGAACAGAGGGGAAAAAAAAGGGACATTTTATGTTTTGTGAACGTCAACAGCCTCTATTGGTACTATCACTCAAACATGCCGGAAGGACCTGGCTTCATCATAGAAGTCCTGGCGGTCATGCCGGGGCGGCAGCATCGCGCAGACATCCACCGTCTGTTAGTGAGGGGGATCCAGGTCCCCTGCAGCTCTGCGGGGGACCTGGATCCCAGTCTTATAATCTGACCTCGATTTGAGTAGAATATAGCTTGTGGTACAGTATAATTGCAGTCTCCTGTTTGTCACTTAAATTCCCATAACACGTTGATTTCTCATTTCATCTCTGGCATCAATTTAATATGACAAGAGCAACATTTGTCTTCATGAAGTGGGAATAATACTTAGAATTTTTTTTTTTTTTTTAAACTTTCTCATGACCTTCAACAAAACGGAGGTGAAGATTAAACCTGCATTTTCACTTTGAAACCGCACATGTTCCATGCCACTATGTAAGATGTATTTCTTTCAACACTAGGGGCCTTATTCATGCAAATTTCAAAATGATGTCCAAAATAGAGTGTTAGTGGCACTTTTAGACCATACTCTATACTCTAACTTTTTTTTTACACTTGTGCACAAGCAAACAATTGAGAAGCACTAGTATGAAGATAAACTGGCATGTCTTTTTTTATTGTACTTGCCAGTTTATCCTCTGGCCGGCAGCCATGGAGAATCAGGGCTGCATCTGTGTGTGAGAAGGTGAGTGAGTGAGTTTTGTTTTTGTAAGCCACCAACTGAGGGCACCTCAGAAAGGTCCCCTCTGTTGGTGGCATTCAGAATGAAGGTCATTCTCTGCGCCGATCAGAAAGACAGTGCGGGTCAAGCACTCGTGCAGATTTCTGAGCACATGTCGACATTTATCTGTAAATATGTCGGGTTTATTTGGCATATTTCTTTAACTCTTGCTTCCATATAGGGCTTCTTTGGACCTCATTATCCTTCCTAAAATGAGAAGTCCACATACAGCATTAAAACTACAACAAAAATTACTGGTTATTAAAAAAATAAATAAATAAATAAAAAACCCACAACATATATAGATTGTATAGCTTTGAAAGGTTCTACACCAAAAATTGCTCTTTTTTTAAAGCTAATTAAAATATTCCACTTTTGTATTTTGTTCCTCATTGGGATACATTGGATACTTTAACGTTATGCCAACCAGATTGGCCTTCTGCCTTTTAAAAAGAAAAAACAAAATGGAGTTTATGCCAAGGATTGCAGAATTACAGACTCAAATATGTGTTCCTGTACTATTAATATTACATTGAATGCAGGGATGATAATGTATACACTATTATTGAAGTACTACAGAGTAAAATATTACATACCACAGCAAAGACTGAATCCAGTAGGATGCTGAAACGAAATGCAGATGCTGAAGTTTGGGCGCAGAGAGACTTCAAAGTGAAGCAATTCGGCACAAGCTACAAAGACCAAACAGATTTAGAAAATGGAATATCAGGACAAACACATGCAATAACTGATTTCAAACAAGTTGCCAGAATAGCAACTTTAGAGGTTGACATCATAGAGTTGATTCCAGAAACTTTTTTAAAATAAAGCTTTAGAACTAGATCATTCACAATTACTACATCAAGATACAAATAACCTTTGTATCTGATTAAAATGCATGCATTTAATAAACATAACATGTTCTACCTACATAACTCATTTCATAATCATAGTTGCCTTTTAGTCTTCCCTATATTAAACTATACTGAGCACATGACCCCCATGCAACTGAGAAGATTAGTTGATATTTTACATAATATTTGTACATATTTGAATAAAGTGTCCCATCAACTAATGGTGGTAGTTTATACATCTTTATTAGATTTGAACTCACAGTCAGTCACAGGGAGGGGGGAAAAAAGCTAAATTTTAATTCTCTGAACCACATTTGCCACTGCCATGTGCAACAATACTATTATGGATAAAGGCAAGTGATGAAAACACTGAACATTTACTTACCTTTGGTGTTTGTGTTACTGGATATACAACTGCATACTAAAGTGTTAAACACTGTCTGCTGACGAAGCAGTTCCAGAATGGGAGGTATGTGACTTGGGTTAGTGAAAGTAATACAGTTTACCAAGGTGCCATCTGTAGCATGGTCCTCTTTGTTACAATGGATATAATAACACTGGTCCTTACAATCTGGAATAGACTAACACCGCAATGATTAATAAAACAATATGGTTACCCAACTTCAAAACACTCAGCAATAAAATACACCTTTTGTAAAGAAAGGGGGAAAAAAAACAAATTAAACAATATCTGCATCAAAATCCAAATATGTCAAGGGA
Source organism: Pelodytes ibericus (assembly GCA_036172795.1). Lineage (NCBI taxonomy): Eukaryota > Metazoa > Chordata > Amphibia > Anura > Pelodytidae > Pelodytes > Pelodytes ibericus. The sequence goes on along the minus strand of CM069859.1, from coordinate 165,394,820 downwards.
TTTCCTCCCATTCTTGATTGCAGTAGTGGTACAGAAAGAAGAATAGACATATAATAGTGCTATTTGTATATATTAATTTGCAAGTTTACCAATCACGTGGAGTTTTGATCATGCACTGCTATAGCCATTGAAATAACAGTGAGTGGAATTATAGTTCGGCCTAACTGACTAATACATACATGCAATGAACGCCACGGTTTTGTATAATCTAATTTATTTAAATCACAGTCCTAGATGATGCCCTGCAAATCATGTGATATTGTATTACTACTTTCTGGAACAACTTGCAAGTCTCTCCTCAAATGTTCACCAAACCGGTCTGTATAAACCTTGGGTGTCCAGAAGGGGGAGTAAGAGGGCACTTGTCCTCCCCCGTTCAAATTCAAACAGGCCCACTGGAGCAGCAGCAAAGGTGGAAGAAGCAGTAACTTGACAGAGCAGAATTCACATCTGAAAGGCAGAGTTATAGGTCTACTCCGCTAAAAACTACTCAAAGACCCATAAGGGTCTTCTGAATACATTGGGCAAAAAAAAGGAGAATAGACAAAAGTACAGACGCATGTCAGGCAAGATATAGGATTGCTTCTTTCAAGGCCTGCAAGGCCTGCAGCAGTGGCACCATTGCGGACACAGACATGCCTCGATACGGACTGAGGAGAGTCCTCTGCCGAATCCAACTCACCACCTGGTAAACAGAGACCCCCACAGCCTAGCTCATCTACCGATCAAGCCCCTGTCACCAAAGGGGACCTAAAAGCTCTTCTCAAGGAAATAAAAGAGGTTCTCTCCTCTGAGCCGACAGGGGTCAGACATGACATCAGTTCCCTGCAGGATACAGCAGGTGCAGTGGAGATTAAAATCTTCCAATTAAAACAAGAATTAGCCACTCACAATAAGAGGCTGCCCATTCGGTGATTCTCCAGAGGGATGGGAAAATACTCACAGTTAGTGACCTGGAGTCAGCACCAGAAGTTCTAGCAGCGGTGGGATTGCCCCCGACAAGATCCGACCCTGAACCAACCTGACAGAGCCTTGAGTCTCTGCAATTTTTACTTGATTTCTAGCTAAGCTACCTTTCCTATGTGCACTTGTACCCCTTCTTCCCCTTCCTGGGCATCGTCCCTACCACCCACCCTCCTGTGTTCTACTGGGAACGGGTGGAAGGGAACCCAGTTATACAAAGCCATCTACTTCCAAATGTCAAATTAATTGTTTATACCCATATACCAGAATATGCAGATACTTGTCATTTTAAGTATGAAAATGACTCCATAAGATTACTTATCTTAGAAAATATGTATAGTTTAATATTTTGATTTGTCTTGTATGAGCAAACTTATGTATGTATTTTCAACTGTGACTCAATAAAATAATTAAAATAAAACATCATGAAAAAATGAATACTCAACAACTGGAGTGCCAATGGTTAGCTAGTATGTAATTATGGATTGGTACTGTAGCTGCTGTGGAATGAAACATCTCATGATTTGTGGATGGCTGAACATCAGGAGAAATGTAATAACTGCAACTAGAGTGCCATACATTAGTTGCCACTGCTGGATAACCAACATTTGTTCCATTCAGTTGAATAGGAGATTTTTTTCCAACTCTGCTACTATGGCCTTAAGTTTGAAATTCTCTTCTCAACTCCCTGCAAAATCTCTCTTTCATAAATAAACAACCTTTGTAGTTGACTGCAGCGCCCATGATTTACAGTCACTCATTACTGGCTGAACACAATAGGCTAATTGTAGACTGGGGCAGTTGTGGCTCATCTATACCACCCCAGCCATTGTAAACTATAGTGCCTATGCTGTGCATGTACATGCTTGTCATGTCATTTTTGCTATTAATGGTTAACCAATATGTGCCCACCACCAGGAAACTCCTCTCCTGAGCCAATGAAGGTAGACAACGGGGGGGGGAAGATAAGGAATTATTGATATGAGTATAATATAGGGGAAAGCTTGGGAGGAATATGAGAGATAAAGCTGCTCTGAACAGTGTTTGAGGCGTTCTATATAAAAAAAAAAAACATAGAATGTGTCGGCAGATAAGAACCATTCGGTCCATCTAGTCTGCCCAATTTTTTTTTTTGAGTACTTTTATTAGTCCCCCGTTCCCGGTCTTATAGCTAGGATAGCCTTGTGTCTATCCCACGCATGCTTAAAATCCTTGACTGTGTTTACCTCTACCACTTCTGCTGGCAGGCTATTCCATACATCCACTACCCTCTCAGTAAAGTAATACTTCCTGATATTACTTTTAAATCGTTGCCCCTCTAATTTAAGACTATGTCCTCTAGTTGTGGTAGTTTTTCTTCTTTTAAATATACTCTCTTCCTTTACTGTGTTGATTCCCTTTATGTATTTAAATGTTTCTATCATATCCCCCATGTTACGTCTTTCCTCCAAGCTATACATGTTAAGATGCTTTAACCTTTCCTGGTAAGTTTTATCCTTCAACCCATCAACCAGTTTAGTAGCCCTTCTCTGAACTCTCTCCAAAGTATCAATATCCTTCTGGAGATACGGTCTCCAGTACTGCGTACAATACTCCAAGTGAGGTCTCACCAGTGCTCTGTACAATGGCATGAGCACTTCCCTCTTCCTACTGCTAATACCTCTCCCTATGCAACCAAGCATTCTGCTAGCATTTCCTGCTGCTCTATTGCATTGCCTACCTACCTTCAAGTCCTCTGAAATTATTACTCCTAAATCCCTTTCCTCAGATGTTGAGGTTAGGACTGTACCAAATAGTCCATATTCTGCTTTTGGGTTTTTACGCCCAAGGTGCATAATCTTGCACTTGTCCACATTAAATGTCAGTTGCCACTGCTCTGACCATTTTTCTAGTTTAGCTAAATCATTTGCCATTTGGCTTATCCCTCCATGAATATCAACCCTGCTGCAAATCTTTGTATCATCAGCAAAAAGACATACTTTGCCAACAAGACCTTCTGCAATATCGCTAATAAAAATATTAAAGAGAATGGGTCCAAGAACAGATCCCTGAGGTACCCCACTAGTAACAAGACCTTGCATCAAATATACCCCATTGACTACAACCCTCTGTTGCCTGTCACTCAGCCATTGTCTGATCCATTCAACAATATTGAAATCCAAACTCAAAGATTTCAGTTTATTGATAAGCCTTCTATGTGCGACAGTGTCAAAAGCCTTACTAAAATCTAGGTAAGCAATGTCTACTGCACCACCCTGATCTATTATTTTAGTTACCCAATCAAAAAAATCAATAAGATTAGTTTGGCATGATCTCCCTGAAGTAAACCCATGCTGTCTCTGATCTTGAAATCCAAACGACTTTAGATGTTCAACAATCCTATTCTTTAACAAGGTTTCCATTACTTTCCCCACTACTGAAGTAAGACTTACTGGTCTATAGTTGCCCGCCTCATCCCTACTACCTTTCTTGTGAATGGGCACAACATTAGCTAATTTCCAATCTTCTGGAACTACTCCCGTTAACAATGATTGGTTAAATAAATCTGTTAACGGTTTTGCTAGTACACCACTAAGTTCTTTTAATAACTTTGGATGTATCCCATCAGGTCCCATCGACTTATTTGTCTTTACTTTAGACAGCTGAAGTAAAACCTCTTCCTCTGTAAACTTACATGCATCAAAAGACTCATTAGTCTTTTTCCCTAAATGAGGTCCCTTACCCTCATTTTCATTTGTAAAAACTGAACAAAAATATTCATTAAGACAGTCTGCTAAGCCTTTATCCTCTTCTACATAGCATCCTTCTTTTGTTTTTAATCTAACTAATCCTTGTTTTACTTTCCTTTTCTCATTTATGTATCTAAAAAAATGTTTTAACCCCGTTTTTCACTGACTGGGCTATAGTCTCTTCTGTGTGTGCTTTGGAAGCTCTTATAGCTTGCTTTGCCTCTTTCTGCCTACTCTTATAGATTTTTCTATCTTCCTCACGGAGTATTTTTATAATTACTAAATGCTAGCTTTTTATTTTTTACTATTTTAGCCACCTCTGCAGAGTACCACAGTGGTTTCTTCAATTTTTTGCTCTTACTGACAAGCCTTATGCAATTTTCTGTTGCCTTCAGTAGTGTAACTTTTAGACAATCCCATTTCTCCTGGACTCCATTTAAATTGCTCCAGTCTGATAATGACTCCTTCACACCTAATCTAATTTTAGAAAAGTCTGTTTTTCTAAAATCTAAAACTTTTGTTTTTGTGTGGTGTGACTGCGTCACTGTTCTTATATTAAACCACACTGTCTGGTGATCACTAGATCCTAAACTTTCACCTACAGTAATATCTGATAACAAATCTCCATTTGTGAACACTAAGTCTAGTATGGTCTGCTTTTGAGTTGGCTCCTCCACTACTTGTTTTAGAGATAATCCCAGTAGGGAGTTTAGGATATGCGTACTCCTGGCGCAAGTAGCTGTTTTGTATTTCCAGTTCACATCAGGAAGATTAAAGTCACCCATGATCACTTCTCCCTTCATTGTCATTTTAGCTATTTCCTCAACTAGTAGATTATCTAACTCCTCTATTTGTACAGGGGGCCTATAAATCACACCTACCCGAGTTACCATATGATTACCAAATTCTAAGTAACCCAAACTGACTATGTTCGCCTCACTAACTTGTATTATGTTACATTTTAAGCTATTCCTCACATACAGGGCCACCCCTCCCCCTTTTTTACCTTCTCTGTCTTTTCAATATAAAGAGTACCCTGGTATTGATATGTCCTAGTCATGTTTTTCAATATACCATGTCTCAGTAACAGCCACTAAATCTACATTCTCAGTTGCCAATATTGCCACAGGTTCATGGATCTTATTCCTTAAACTGCAAGCATTTTTAGACATGACCCTAAGCTTATCATTTTTCAGAACACTGACTACAGGTAACTTCTGTCCCTTTTTTGGGGGGCAATTGAATTGATGTTTTATCGTCATTTTGCCCCCCTCTTTTAGTTTAAAAACCTCCTAGCAAAACCTCTGAACTGCTCACTGAGAACATTCGTTCCCTTTTGAGAAAGATGCAAACCATCTTTTTTGTACAGTTCCTTTCTATCCCATAGTTCCATGAGAAACAAAGCCAAATCCTTGCTCCCGACACCATTCTCCAAGCCACAAGTTGAAGTCCCTAATACGCATCCGTCTATCATTCTGAATGTTATGCACAGGCATAACTTCAGAAAAGGACAGTGTGGACACAACCTGCCGTATCTCATTGGCAAGAACACGAAAAGCTTCCTTCACCTCTGAAAACTCATTACTACATTATAAATTAATATAAAGGCTCTATTCCAAGATTTTTTTTTTCCACAATGCATGGATATAAAATGTATACAACATTACCCACTACAGAATTTGTCATCTGTTTGACGTAATGCACCACATTACCCCATGCACTATCTTTGATATTATTCTCTTTTACGTGGCCTACTCATTACCTACTTAACGTTTTTGTATATTAGTATCTGCTACATCAGTACCTGTCCCTGAATATATTCCCCACTCTCCCCTCACTGTATTGTTATACATTATGTGGTTTCTTATATTTAAAAAAAACCAATAAAGCTGATTCATGAAGGGAAATTTTTTTTGTCAAAAAATGAAAGCAAAATGCAGAGTTCACCATATATTTTGAGAATGACCATCTCCCATCAACTCCTGCGATAGCAGATAACATACCTTTATAAACCGGGGCTCTTCACATGCATCCACAGTTCCATTTCTTTTATAGATCATCTGAATAAGCAATTCATCTAATGGAGAGTTTCCTGCTCCAAAAATTGTAAGCCCTTGGGGGAAAAAAAAAAAGTTATACTGATTTTCATCATTCCCTTTACAAGTGATTGGGGGAAATAGTTTTATTAAAAGCCTCAAGCACTAAACAATAATAATCTACTTTAGATTTCACATGTGAGTTAATTTTGGACTCAGACATTAAATTTAGAACAGGAAGTATCAAAGACACAAAATAAATATAGAACACATTGTTACATAAACAGCTATCAACAGATCATAAAGGTAAATAATTCTCAGGCCCTGTTGATAACCACATTTGTAGCCTCTCCCTCTAAAAACAGAAAAATGTGCCCCTCTTCAGTATTTAAAAAGTTGGGAGGAATGCCAATTCAGATACCCATATTTAATTGTGATATATACTTAGACACCTTACATTCAAGCCATTTTAACTCTTAGATATTTAATGAAACCATGTGCTTTGAAGATAGATTGGACTAGTTTATATATACAAACTCTTGAATGGAATAGATTCAATGTGCGTTACTGAAGAAAGTGCAAATTAATGAGCAAAAGAGTGACCCAACGTCGTTCATTAAGCCATTAACAGATGTGGTAAAATCACTAACACACTCGCAAAACAAAACACTGAGCTACATGGCACACAAAGCTATTCAACAACCCCCATCATACAATAAAAGGCAGAAAAATTATCAATTTTTTCCAGTACAATAACCGGTAAAAACAAAATAAAAAAAATAGGTCTAAACTGCAATGGCAGAATATTTGCAGGTTAACTCTTTCAGTGCAGGGCATAATGCTCCCATATTTATGATTGGGTCTAGAGGCTGGCCCTTGGTCTACCAACTGGCCAGTGGCTGCCACCATGGCCCCCGGTTACACCTGTTAACACTGGGGTCAGAGGCTGTGCCAATGCCCCTCGACCATCCTAAAACACATGGGGCCATGGGCCAATGGAACAGCAGGGGCCGGGGAGAACTCGGCAGGCTGAATATGAGAAATCGAAGGGTCACTGATCATCGTTAGATTTTTTAATAAAGTAATTTTTTTCCACACACTGTGCCACAAAATGTTATGGGGGGGTGAAGTTTTGGGCACTGGTGCCCTAATGTTAATTTAATGTTTCTGGGAAGCAAATATAAATATAATGATCACAAAAAAGGGCCATTTCAGCAACCTACCTGCAGTTTTTATGGGGAGAGTGCTCCCCAGTGTTAATTCAACGATTGTGGGGATTAACTTTTTCTTTTTTCTTTTTTTTAAAGCCATTATTGCCTTACCACGGAAGTATTTCTTTTTTTATGCACAGTACTTCAGAGAGGTGTGTTGGAATGCATAATTTCAGCCTTAACCAGCAGCGGAGAATAGATCCTATTCAATTTAATGGTACTCCTTAACCTCGTCAGGGTGAAAAGCTGAGTTAGCCCTGCAAGCCTGAAGTTTAAAACAGGTACTGTAGCAAAGAGAGGGCTGGCAATGTTTAGCCTAGAGCCAAAAACAATTTAAAAGGCCCTTGCTGCAACTTCATGAGCCCAACCTTTATAATCAGAGACACAAATAGACAGGCTAAACAGATCCATTGATAGAAGAGGTACAGCGATTGGGTAAAAGGTAGTGGTTGTGCCCAAATCAATATCTACCCAGTTCCACTGGCTTTTATCACCCCTTCTCTACCTCTAGAAATACAGGGGGGAGAGAAAGAAAATGGAAAGAAAAAAAGAGAGAAAAATAGAGAAAAGTCTGCTATATAACACCTGGAGGGAAGTTTCCAGGACCCCTGGAGGAGAAGAGTATTGAAGCAAGATGTGAATTAGGTGATAATGCTTAAAAAAGAAGGGGGACCTTCTACTATAATGGGAAAGTAAAATCATTTTAATATTACAATGAAAACGTACAACAATAAGCAACTGGTAAAAATCAGCCGGTAAATTAACAGATGCTTGTTATTATAAAGCTCCTGGTGGAAGAACACCTGACTCATTTCGCCCAAGGCTTCTTCAGAGGTGTATACCAGATGTTCGGTACTGAAGAAAAACAAACCATATATGACTACTATAAGACACCTTCTGAAATGTATAAATGTTATGTTAACATGCATGGCAGGTTTAAATACTGACTGTGGAGGAGGTGGAAGAAAGGAGTAGTAAACCCTTGAAAATAGCTTCTCCTTTCTCGGTCACCTCCTCCATTGTTGGTATCTTATCCAAATAGTTACAAGCTTGCAAGGTAACAAAAATATTTTTTGCACATCCCGGGTTCATCAGCTATTATCTCAGCAAAGCTTATGCCGGTCTAAATCATTGTTGTATATATGTCACTTTGAACACAAAAGGACTTCATGGTGTTAAATATTTCTTTAGCAGATTATGCATAGTTGACTTTGCAATCTATGTATCTATCATGACTATTCTTGTACTGAATGTAAAGTCCACCCTGTTTTTTTTTTTTTTTGTTTTTTTAACATTGAAGTAAGTAAGCAGTTTTTTTCATGTTCAAAAATTGATGTTATATTTCCGAACGTGCCTTATATTAGTCATTAATGGTTTGTTTTTAAGTCGGTATCTTTTCAACTCTTCTTCTTTTCCCTCTATTCTCTGTACTATTTCTCTTTGTGTTATGACCTGATGGTAAGTTCTTACATGCACCTATGAAGAAGCCTTGGGCAAAACATGTCAGGTGTTCTTCCACCAGGAGAGGTCCCCATTTTTTTTTTTAAAGCGCCAGCACCTAATTCACATCTCGCTTCAATTCCGTTTTGTTATACATTCTGTGGTGGGATTAGAGATTTTCATATTTCCAGTGTTTTTTGCAAAATAAAAAAAGCCATTTGTTAGCATATGCCTAATATCAACATTTCCAACAAAAATCCAATTGATAACTCATTTACAGTTTTACACAGAGATCTTAGCCATCTCACACTGGTGTTTATTTACCAACTATAAAGCTGTGGTGAACAGAGTTGTAAAACAGCCAGGTTATAGACACAGGTGGAGAATTTATCCTATTTAGCCATTTTAGTCTACATTTTTCAATTCACTGTTTAGTGACCAAAAAGGCTTGTTAAAGATATTTCCGAAAAAAAGGCAAAAATAGGCACTTACCGGTTATATTCTGTGTCTTCTGAATGACAGGCAATGTTAGAAGTACAGGTTCAAAGAAGGTAAACGAAAAACATGCTGGTAACGCAGCACTCAACTTGTTGGGAATACTATAATAAAAATTATGCAAGTTGTATTTTATACTTTTTCTTTCCAAGTTACTTTTGTAAATGCTGGGACAGACCTGAATTTGACGGGACAGGACCCCAAAAATTGGGTCTGTCCTGCCAAACTTGAGGTAGTTCCAACTGCATAGTTGCCAACCGTACTAAGTTGGGAGATATTTCCCCATGTTAACACAAGTCTGCAATAAAGTTTGCATTTCATCATATCTATTGTGGCTGGGACTTCATGTGAGAGAATAATTCACCTGGATGGAGGCACTGATACACCAAGATATATCCTGATCTTTCTAAATGTTCATGGAGGCTTTATAAAAATCCAAGTAAGAGTTGTAGGCACCTTCTCCCAAGGCAACCAATCCTGCCAGATAAATGTAATGCCCCATCACAAGATGCACACATTTGTGATTACATAATTTCCCTAATAATTGCCTTTTGCAGGTTTCTTTTGAAGGCACAGGCTGGACTCATGAACAAAATTTAACTTTTGTTCATATTTTAAAATCATACACAGGACACAAACATAGATCCTCCAGAAATGATGGCATACATGAAACCCTGCAGTCTGTACCCTTCATTGCCTGATGATCTACATTCACATCCTTTGTTAGGTACAAATAAAAACAAATTTGTCACCCTTTTGAGTTCAAGGGAAATTGGATGAAATCTGCACCTCAGAAATGACCACTATGGTATCCGTGAAGCGAATAGACAAGCATCAAGCCATGATGACATAGCCTGGCACTCTTGCTGTGGAAGCAGGTATCATCTATCCTGCTTTGAGCCATGGTATGTGTGTTATGGTGCACTGCAATTTCCTAAAATGGGTCTCTGTTACTAAACCAGCCACAAAGGTTCTTGTTATTTGTGAATATTTCTTATAAGCGAAGCCTCCTAAAAATGTTATGTTGGGATAACAAACCTTGTTCCCTTCTGATTTGTGGTAGTTTCCAAAAGTTTTATTTCGAGCACTACATAAATTCGTGTCTTTACATCTTGTTAATAACAGCAGTACTACTCTTCAGATCTTCTTTGCTCAGCAGTGAGTATGATCAATCTTGAAATATAGCTGTGACATGCCTTTTATGAGAGGTACCAGTAGTGGAACTCCATAAATATTTTTACTGAGGTACCTGCTTTCTTTTTCCTGAGGCATATTGAACAGCTGCGATATTTGAAGTTGGTGCAATAACTTTGTGCCCATAACGGTTACCGATGCTGTATCTCCTACCACAGGACTGCCTGCCGATGTCAGAGAAAATATTCAAAGTTCCATTAAAAACAGCAGATAGTCTCATGTTGAAATAGGCATTTTAATTTTAAACAAAAGAGCATGGTTGCATTTATAAAGTTGAGGCGTTCGTAACAGTCACACATTTTCATATTAATTTAAGGAAAATAAAAAATGAAAATCTATTGTTAGCATACTCCTAAAATCAAAGTATAAATAAATAAATCAAACACACAGTTTAATCCAGAGAACATAGCTTAGAGATAGAAAAGCAAATGCTAAGACGAAAAAGGTTCATTCAGATATTCTCTGGTTTTCAAGAACATCCTTGGGATGTTATATTTGCCGAACATCCAGCAGGTATTCATACCATCCAAGAATCTCCAAACTGCAGCCCTCCAGCGACTGTAGGTGCTCAACAGCTGGACCACCGCAGTTTGGACATTCCGGATATAAAAAAATAAAAATAAATGGCTGCTTAGGGCTAAGCTGACAAATCGCAATCATCTGATCAATCGCTTAGGATCCTAAAAAAACCTAGAACTACTTTGATATACCTTAAAGGGACGGATGGCTGTGTTGATCCTGCCAGGAATCTAACCTCCAAATTTAAAGATTTAATAAAATGGCAGATGATGCATCAAACGACTGAGCTATTTCACCAGATCTTTGTATTAAGTGGATTTCTGGTGCTCTAAACCTGGTAGTTAGTTAAAAAAAACTTTCAAGGTAACTATTTTGGCATGTATTCGTATTTACCAGCAACCTAATTCTAGCAGAAAATCCCAAACCAAAAAAGGTAGATTTTTAAAATCAAAACGCACCTTTCATCAGGAATTGGAGAGAATTTTTTTTTTTTTAAATGGGGGCGTTCTAGTTGTAAAGTAAAAGCAAACAGACAGTAAGGCTGATTATTGAATTTCCAGTAGAGGCCCCGACACCACAGTCCCAGAGCCTATTGCCAGCTGCAAATCATAAAACCCAGATCAGCAATAGGTGTGCTGGCCACTAAGAAAACCTGCCCTAAAGCCTCAACCGAGTCATCATGTCTTATTGTAGGGAGACTTATCAAGTATTTCTGTAATTCACTGGGTGTTGCACTTGTCACGAAGTGAATTCTGACATCCTGCCTGACTGGGGTTCTTGGAGGGGCCTGAGGGCCAAACACCTCCCTGTAGATTATGGACCCTGTCTGTAATGTGTTTAAGCCTTCCATTGTTTAATTATGTCAGTTCAAGGAGCCCTATTGGAACGCAATCCCTGGTTTTTACCCACCCTGTGTCCCATCAGAAGAGCTGGCAATGGGGCAGAGTGCCGCTGGCCTCTGTCCACCCCTGCCGCTTGGAGAGTTTTTGTACCTGGCAGAGGAGCCAGCATCTGAGCAGAGTGCAATTGGCCTGTGCCCACTGCATCCCATGGATTTAACCCCTTTACCTTTTGAAAATGACCCAGGAGGGGTTGATGGGACATCGGTCTCCACACCTGGGTCTCCTGAATGTTTGGCAGATAGCACTGTTCCCCAACTCCTTTGCATGGGTACCACAGCCACCTTGTCCTGTTCCCTGCAGTATACCCCTGAAACTGTGCCTTGCCGGGATGTTATCTGCCCAGCAGAAGTGCTGGCATCAGTGTCCCCAGGGACTAAATGGGATACCCTTATAGTATCAAGCCCAGCTAACCCTGCCACCCTATCTGCTCCCCGGCGGCTGAAAGGATTTCTGGGAGAAGGAACATTTGGCCTTTCTCCCCAGCGGCAGATGCATGTATCGGGAGAGGTGGAGGTTGGCTGGGTAAGTTCTATTTTTGAACAAAAAAAGTGTGGGGACTGCAAACTAGTGAATGGCCATGGGGAGAACACTATTCAGACTGACTTAGGAGTCACCCCGTCTGGGGGCTCCTCCGGTGTCAGTCTCCCCCCGAAAAAGGAGATATGTCACGAAGTGAATTCTGACATGCTGCCTGACTGGGGTTCTTGGAGGGGCCTGAGGGCCAAACACCTCCCTGTAGATTATGGACCCTGTCTGTAATGTGTTTAAGCCTTCCATTGTTTAATTATGTCAGCCACCCAGTCTGACTACCTTGCTTCTGGCTCCAGATTAAAGTGGCTAGATACTGCTTTACTGGTGATGTGTTTAAGTTTTCTATTGTTTAATCAAGTGTTATCTGATTGCAGTTTGGTGTATATGTGCTGTGTAAATCACAAATAAAGAGTAGTTCAATCTTGCTGTACCTAACTGCTAGATGTCCTGTCTATTTGGGTACAAAGAGCAAGGGTCCAGGAAAGACTTGCTGGTTGAAGGCTGAGCTGTAATTGGGGGCTAAGGAGGTGATTTCCCACAACGGACAGAGGGTCTACTTCGTCCGGTAGACGGTCCGTTACAGCACTATTTTACCATACCTCTCAATATGCAAGATGCATTAACCCTGTGACGCTAGGACTTTCTAAGCTGTCCTATTTTACTGGTCCCAAAAAGGTAGAAAGTACTTCACTTAACATCTCATCGCGGGTCTTGCAATTCTTTTGGCAGGGATCCACAGGGTTTATTAAGACCCTGATTGGGTCTCTTCAACGGTGTCTCTGGCTACTGATCACCTTGTGATCGGGGCCAGGAACAAAAAAAAAAAAAAAAAAAAGTTGCTTGAATGCTTCCATCGTCTGGGATACAAGCACCATGCATCAAGGGTTTCAAATGTGTCACACCACGGACATTTATTTTGTGAATTTACTTACAAATCTGCTAACAAAATGTATACATTGTTTATAAATATGAATGTACAGAATAAAAAATTATTAACAACTATGGTTTAGGTTACCAAGTACGATTTAAAAATAAAAGTAATTACTATATCACCACTATATTTACCAAACAAGTCTAAAATAAAGAACTGTGAAAAACTGTGCACACCAATATTAGTCAATAAATGCATAGATCAATATAACTACTAACATTTCATAAATAAATTACATTTGTCTGTACCTGGATTAAGCTTTTCATCTAATAATTTATATGGAGAAACATAATATTCAATTTTCATTGGAGTACCTGGAGGGGGAAAAAATCCACAAGAACAGTGAGCTTATGTGAAAAAAAGTGGTGCAAATATGGCAACTTATTTTAGTTTTGCAGTTATTCATATCCATCAATGGAACTCATTATGGATTTATTTAGCAAAAGTGTTAAAAAAAAAAAAAAAAAAAAAAACCAATACATGAATATTTCTTACAGTTCAAAATACAAACAAACATGTAACTGTTTATTTAGCACCACAAAATGTGTATTTTTGCAACCTGCCTTTTTTACAAATGTCTCTAAAAGGTATGGAATTGCCATCTCTTCTAAAAAAAAAAAAAAAACCTGCAGTGAAGGTAAGCCATATAAAAAAAAAAACTTGGAAATCAATAGTCACAGTAAACACTACAGTCATCACTACAGTAGACATAATTGAACACCAACATTAAATGTATAATGTTTTAATTAAAACCATAAAATGCAAATCTTTGGAAGGGTGTTACTTGGAGATCTGGTGGAATCTCTGCTGCCCCACTATAATTGTTTTTTAGACGCAGCAAATAGAGATACCTAGATAATCGAATTGGATATCCCATGACTAAAATATAAAAGCAACAAATAAAACTTAAGTTAATCAAAAGTGCTTTGAATTAATTCAAGAGATAATATTTTACCTGACATTCTAGGTGTAAGGTACCCTACTTTTCCATGCAGAACTGCTGTCACCTTGTCCTTAATTTCAAAACTAATAAAAAAAAATAAAAAAAATCCAAATATGATTTGACACTATTTAATGGATGCTTGAAACATTCATGCATTGAATTATAGTACTGTACAAACACCTAGGTTTAAAGGAACAGTCACCTAAACATGGTTTATGACATCTTGTTTATGATATAACCTGCAACTTGTATGGAAATGTACAACTTTTCAATGGAAATCGTAGTATTTGGATATCAAGCTACAAGGTGATAGCAGACATTTAAAACATCACTCTAAATTTAGCACTCAAATGGCATGCTGCTTATAAAATGTAGAGAATTTTTTTTTTAATCCTCTATAATTTCACAGTATAAACAATGCTTATCTAATACAATACTTTGAGAAATAGAAGATGGATAGCATTTACGCAATGTGATATCAAAAAGATGATGTGATTAGTTGTAGTAGTGTTAAAATTTAAACATTGACATTTAATTACCCTACAATAAAACTTATTGGGGATGCACAAATCAGTTCCCCTCACCAACTGATTTTTTTTATTTTTGGCAAGGGCACTATAAACAAAGAAAAGAAAAAAACATTTCCTTCCCAAATCTTGCCTCTGGCAGATTGGGATGCCGGGGGGTGAAGCTTGGGAGGTACAGTGTCAGCAGAATGGGACAATTCTTCACTGCCGCTTCATTGTGGGACCTAGGCGACCATCGAAGATGGTTAGTTTTAGGAGGTGCAGGTTAGTTCTTTAGGCATACCTCCCAACTGTTCCGCTTTCGTTTCTGTACCTATATATAGTTTAAAGCTGAGTCCAGTTCTCCAGTGGTTAAACATTGAAAATTCAATATTGACATTAATAGGCAGTTCACATGAGGCAGACTAGCTCCCTTTGCAGCAGTTCCTTCTGAGAAAGTGCAGTAATTTTGCCATTACTGTAGAATCAGGCCGTCTATGTTGAACACAGCTGTTTCAAGTGCTTGGAATGCAGATGGGCTAAATCATGTGATAACACAAGGAGGGCTTGGGGATGTGGGCAGAATGGTTACTGCAGCAACAGTAGTAACTATTACACTTTATATGCAGATATATTTTGAAGATATGAAGAGATGGTAACAATCTTGCGAACTATACATTTAAATACTATAAATTCTGCTAAGATTTCTCACATATAGATGTAGCCACTTATGTGGTAAAAATATCTGAAAATATATACAAAAAAATGGAATGGTTATAAATGCATTTAGTGTGCATTACCTTTCTAGATCAAATACATTCTGTAGATCTGCCTCCAAGCACTGCAAAGCATTATACACTTTAGCTTTTGTGTCACTGAAAAACAAAAATCCAAATGAGTACAGTACAGAAAAAAAAAAGAATTTTTTTTTTTTTTTTATAAAAATAAAATAAATTAAATACCTATTTCCTGGAATGTTGTATAAATTTAAGAGCCCTTCTAGGTTTCTCCCAAAACCATTAAAGTCTTTTATTCTACAAAATACAAAACAAAATGAAAGTGAGCTATTCAAAAATTCTCATACCTTTAGCATTCTATCTCAATATAACTAGGCTAATGGGAAATTATGGTTCCATCTTCCATATTTAATTTTGCAGAAACATTTGGTAAAATAAAAAAAATAAAATTGAATACTGTACTAAAGTAAGCATGTTCTCTACATCTCAGTAGATGTAATAAATTTGCGTTGAAATAAAAAGTTTTCTGAATGATATATTGCAACACACAAGTGCTAAAATGTCAAAGTATGAAGACACCCACACCAAGGGGCAGACACCAGCATTGTCTAAGGTAGACATTTACTGGACTTTGTGATGGAGCAGTAAATCATGTTTTATGGAATTGGAGACCTTGCCATTGACACTGGCATTCTTGTATGAAACTTACCCTACCCTGCCCACATCCACAGACAAGTCAACGGTTTAAATAAACAGAGCAAGCCAGAGTATGAATTTGAACAGCTATAAAAAGAAAAAATAATAGGTTCCATTAAACCCATGCCAACATAGGACGGACCTAGTCTGTCCAGTCTGGCAACCAGTTGCCGACATTGGAGGGACCTGGTCCATCCTGAGGTTAAATGAGTGGTGAAATTCGGTGCCTAAGGCAGCCGCAATGGCTCCACAGAGCGAATTGTGGGCACCATATCGGAGAGCAACATGCTCCTCAAATATGGTTGCTGTCCTCTTGTGGAAAGAGAGTTGGAAGTGATAAATTTTATTGATAAAAAATGGCTGTGGCATATCCATGGTGAAATGAACAGTGACATATCCATGGGCATACTGGCTGTGGCATATCCATGAGCATACTGGCTGTGGCATATTAATGGAAAAGCAGTGCCACATTTAATGGGCAAACTGGCTGTTGCATATGTTAAAGACAAAGTGACTGTGGCATGTTAATTGGTATATGACTGTGGCACATTTTAATTGGCAAATGATGCTGTGGGGCAAAATAACATGTCCTATGGGACAAAGTGACACTGTGGTATGTTCTGTGGGGCAATGTGACACTGGTATGTTCTGTGGGGCAAAGTGACACTGTGGTATGTTCTGTGGGGCAAAGTAACACGGTGGTATGTTCTGTGGGGCAAAGTGACACTGTGGTATGCCAAATCATGTGGGTGCACTATGAGTGCAAGCCAGTTGCTGTAGGTGCAATATAAATGCATGGCAAATGCTGTGGGTAATGTATGGGGCTATGTTAAGTCCTTAAGGTGCAATGTGGGTGCAGAAAATTGGAATAAAACAAGAAACGTAACTTTTTTTGTTTTCACATAATCTTTATTATTTTCTCATGTATATAAAAGGAAAAAAAAAAAACCAGACAAACAAATCATGTATCACATACGTTTGAATATACTTACAACTCGAATGATTAGCTCATAACATTTTATGCCCACATATGGCGAGGCATCAATCCTACTAGCTGGTTCCCCGTCCTCCCTGTCCATTGTATCTTATCGACCCCAAAGGGGAGATAATTCTGTTTTTAAATCGGGGAAACTCCTAAGTTTGAGTTTCAGTTTTTCAGGCTCTACATGCCTTTAAAAGGGGAATTCCATTCATACTTCTATCTTTCAGCAGCCCATTCTTACTCATCCATCCATCCATCATTCATACCCGGTGTACCGCGGGAGTTCTCGAGGGAGGGGGGGGGGTCGAGGAGCTCTTATTTCCTTGCTAAATTAAGTCTAAATTACTCTCGAAACCACAGGGACAGAACAGACCTATAGAGGGGGATCTTTCTGCCTTTCCAGAAATGCCAACCATTGTGACCAAGTTTCCTGATATTTAGCTCTCTTATTCTCCTGAAGGTAAAAGTACTTTTCAGATTCCACCTGGAATTGTATCTGGGCTTTGATCTCTGACCAGTGCGGGATTTCCACTTTCCTCCAATACCTCGCCAGGCAGATTTTATAGGCTGCCAGAATGTTTATTATTAAAACTTTTCTATTAGGATCTTGGTCCGGCAATTCCAGGTGGAACAGAAAGCTTTGTGGAGTAAGGTTTTTTCTTTCCTCACTTATTCCTTCTACAATCTCTGATACCTTTTGTCTTATCGGTTCCAAAAGTTCGCAACTCCACCATATGTGAAGCTGGGAACCCACCGATTTTTGGCAACGCCAGCAGAGGTTATTAGCATTTGGATCATACTTAGCCATACGAGTCGGGACTAGGTACCACCTGTGCGTTAGTTTATAATATTGTTCTTGTATGGTGATACAGTGTATCGCCCTCCTAACCTCGCACCAGGCTTTAAACCAGTCTTGGATGGGAAATGATTCCCCCAATTCTGCTTCCCATTGTGAGAAAGCCAGAGATTTCCCAATCGTTTCCTCCCATGTAAGAAACCTTCGGGCTTTCGCTATTAGCTTTCTATTGCCAACCGAGGTCAAAAAAGACTCCCAATCATTGGCCTCTATGGGCGGGTTTGCTTTAAGAAAGGATCTAATTCTAATAAAATTGAAAATTTCCGCTCTTGGGAGATTATGGCTACCGACAAGGGATTCAAAAGGGAGCATTGTATTATTTATAAACATATCTCTTTTCGTTTTAATATCAACCAGCAACCAGTTTGATAAGGAAATATTGGGTATACACAAAGTGAGCAATTGGAGGGGTGCTGCCTTTGATATGGCATCTCTTAGGGCTCGCTTTTTCTTAATTTTCTGTAATGAGGTATACACATCATGCATCAATTTATGGTTTATACTCAGATTCTTATAGAATCTTGGAGGCAACCAGAATAACAAAGATGGATCATTATTGTTACACGCTGCAATCTCCAGACTAAACCAACCTCTTTTCTTACTATTATTTTGAAACGTAACTTTTTAATATCATTTTTATTACATATTGTGAGAGGACGTTTGGTACATTTGTTGATGGAAGATACATCAGGCCTGCCTTGGTAAACCATATGCTTTTTGCTAGCTAACATAATTTCCCAGGGACAGATGTTGGATGTGCATTGTTGGTAATTTGCAACTGGGGCAGAGTATCTGGAGAGCAGGGTGGGCCAGTGCTCCAACAGCACTAATTGCAATTCAAAATCCAGTCCAGAGTTTCTATTCTACCCAGGAGCTCCACAGGTGTGGACTGTTTAACCCTTTAAGGACCAAGGGTTTTCCTAGGCCAGTGACCAGAGCGATTTTTACATTTTTGATATATGGTTGTTTAAATGTAATTTTCTCCTTTACCATTTAACACACCCATACAAGTTATGTGTTGTTTTTAAAAGGACATTTAGAGCTTTCTTTGGATACCACATACATAAATATAATCTGTAATTTAGTATTAAAATTACAAATAAAAAGAAATAAAATATTTTAAAAAACATGTTTTTTCATCATTTACACATTAATCTTGACCGTCTGCTGTGTAATGCTGCAAGAAAACACTCCATTTTGTGTTCAGCAACATCTCCTCAGTACAGGGATACCACCCATGCATGGGTAGGTTATGTTATTTGGGGGCTAAAAGGTCACATTTGGGAGGTGCACAATTGGAATTTCACACTTGGAATTTTGACATGCTCTCAACCTGGGCCTATGTCCCATTTGGGACATATTTGAAGCCGGCCAGTGTATTTTACCCCCACAAAACCATATATTTTTGAAAACTAGACACCCTAGGGTATTTCAAATGGTGGTATTTTAACACTTTCCATGCACTAATCCTACCACCAGCCTTTGTCGAACTTTTGGGTAGTAATTTTTTTTCATATACATAGTACTTCAGGCATGAATTCACAGATCCTGTTAGGCGTCACTGACAAACTACACCTCAATATGTGATCAGCAACATCTCCTGAGTACAGGGATACCACCCATGTATAGGTAGGTTATGTTTTTTGGGGGCTAAAAGGCAACATTTGGGAGGTGCACATTTAGAATTTCACACTTGGAATTTTGACATGCTCTCAACCTGGGCCTATGTCCCATTTGGGACATATTTGAAGCCGGCCAGTGTATTTTTGCCCCACAAAACCATATATTTTTGAAAACTAGACACCCTAGGGTATTTCAAATGGTGGTATTTTAACACTTTCCATGCACTATTTCTACCACCAGCCTTTGTCGAACTTTTTGGTAGCAATTTTTTTTCATATACATAGTACTTCAGGCATGAATTCACAGATCCTGTTAGGCGTCACTGACAAACTACACCTCAATATGTGTTAAGCAACATCTCCTGAGTACAGGGATACCACCCATGTATAGGTAGGTTATGTTATTTGGGGGCTAAAAGGCCACATTTGGGAGGTGCACATTTGGAATTTCACACTTGGAATTTTGACATGCTCTCAACCTGGGCCTATGTCCCATTTGGGACATATTTGAAGCCGGCCAGTGTATTTTTTCCCCACAAAACCATATATTTTTGAAAACTAGACACCCTAGGGTATTTCAAATGGTGGTATTTTAACACTTTCCATGCACTATTTCTACCACCAGCCTTTGTCGAACTTTTTGGTAGAAATTTTTTTTCATATACATAGTACTTCAGGCATGAATTCACAGATCCTGTTAGGCGTCACTGACAAACTACACCTCAATATGTGTTCAGCAACATCTCCTGAGTACAGGGATACCACCCATGTATAGGTAGGTTATGTTATTTGGGGGCTAAAAGGCCACATTTGGGAGGTGCACATTTGGAATTTCACACTTGGAATTTTGACATGCTCTCAACCTGGGCTTATGTCCCATTTGGGACATATTTGAAGCCGGCCAGTGTATTTTTTCCCCACAAAACCATATATTTTTGAAAACTAGACACCCTAGGGTATTTCAAATGGTGGTATTTTAACACTTTCCATGCACTATTTCTACCACCAGCCTTTGTCGAACTTTTTGGTAGAAATTTTTTTTCATATACATAGTACTTCAGGCATGAATTCACAGATCCTGTTAGGCGTCACTGACAAACTACACCTCAATATGTGTACAGCAACATCTCCTGAGTACAGAGATACCACCCATGTATAGGTAGGTTATGTTATTTGGGGGCTAAAAGGCCACATTTGGGAGGTGCACATTTGGAATTTCACACTTGGAATTTTGACATGCTCTCAACCTGGGCTTATGTCCCATTTGGGACATATTTGAAGCCGGCCAGTGTATTTTTTCCCCACAAAACCATATATTTTTGAAAACTAGACACCCTAGGGTATTTCAAATGGTGGTATTTTAACACTTTCCATGCACTATTTCTACCACCAGCCTTTGTCGAACTTTTGGGTAGTAATTTTTTTTCATATACATAGTACTTCAGGCATGAATTCACAGATCCTGTTAGGCGTCACTGACAAACTACACCTCAATATGTGTTCAGCAACATCTCCCGAGTACAGGGATACCACCCATGCATACGTTTGTTGGGTTGTTTGGGGACTAAAAGGCCACATTTGAGAGGAGCGCATTTCCAACGTAGAATTTTGACATGTAGTCAGCCTGCGCCTGTGTTCCATTTGGGACATTTTTGAAGCTGGCCAATGTTTTTTACCCCCATAAAACCATATAGTTTTGAAAACTAGACACCCTAGGGTATTTCAAATGGTAGTATTTTAAAACTTCTCATGCACTAATTCTACCACTAGCCTTTGTCAAACTTTTGGGTAGTAATTTCTTTTCCCATACATTGTACTTCAGGCATCTCCCGGGTACAGGGATACCACCCATACATACGTTTGTTGGGTTGTTTGGGGGCTAAAAGGCCACATTTGATAGGAGCGCATTTACAACTTAGAATTTTGACATGTGGTCAGCCTGCACCTATGTTCCATTTGGGGCATTTTTGTAGCCAGTCTATTCAATTTACCTTCATCAAACCATATAGTTTTGATAACTAGAAACCTAGGGTATTTTATTTGGTGTCCTTTCAGGCATTTGACGGAGCCATTTTGACACAAATTATTGCCAAACTTGTTAATATAATTTTGTTGGGGAATGCTGCTATGTTGCTTAGGATTTCTTTGACATCCCCCCACCCCCCCTCCCCGCCCGAAGTGTTCTGTTACATCACAATATGTAATTGATATATGTATGATATATTTTTATGGTTTACCAGTATTCCAGTTTTGTGTGGTATTGGCCAAAACATTCTACACACAAGCCTGGCAGAGAAGGACAGGAAGGGCAGTGGTAGATGGACTCTTTCCTTATGCCTCTTTTGTAGCACACTCTGCAGCGTTTTAGAGGTACTTGCTTATTGGCAGTTGGGGGATTTTTTTTAGGGAAATGCCTCTCACTCAGCCGGACAACATTTTCTGCTTGCAGGTTTGCAGGCGTAGGGGGGTGCTCCAAAAGAAAATGACTAAATGCTTTTATTTGGTAGTCTAAGAAGCTGTGTCTCCTCCCTGTACCTGCCTTGTTATATAAAATGTACGAATTGTACGTGGCAATTTGAATTAAATAAATTGCCACCTTTTTATACCAGGAGTGGGTTTTTCGTTGGACTAGGTATGGTATTATGCGCTGGTCTGCAAGGTCCACTCCCCCCATGTGCCTGTTGTACTCCAGGATACATCGTGGTTTTTTAATTTTTTTATTTGAAGGCTTTACTCTCACTGATACTGTGCTTTCATCGTGGATTGTTGAAAGCATGTACACATCCTTTTTATCTGTGTACCTAAGGGCCAGTAGTTCATCCTGTCTTAAAGAGGATGATGTCCAACGTGTTTGCCTTGGGTAAACCAGCTGCTGGGGAAATCCTTTTCTATTTTTCCTGATTGTCCCACAGGCAAGAGTTTCCAAGCAGTAAAGATTTTTAAATAATTCAATGCTGGTGTAGTAATTGTCTACGTACAGGTGGTATCCCTTATTGAGTAATGGGAGGATGAGATCCCACACTATCTTTCCGTTTGTCCCAATAGAGTCAGGGCACCCTGGTGGATCTAGATGGGAGTCTTTCCCCTGGTAAATGCGAAAGGCAAAAGTGTAGCCTGTGTTGCTTTCACAGAGTTTGTAGAATTTTATACCATATCTGGATCTTTTAGATGGTATATATTGCTTGAAAAGCAATCTGCCTTTAAATCGCATAAGTGATTCGTCTACACAGATTCTTTGGTCAGGCACATATATGTGAGAAAATGTTTGGGACAAGTTTGTTAGAAGGGGCCTTAGCTTATAGAGCCTGTCATAAGAGGGGTCATCTTTTGGCAGACACTTAGTATTGTCACTGAAGTGGAGGAAGCGCAGAAGTATTTCAAATCTCTGCCTGGTCATAATAGCTGGGAAAAGCGGGGTGGACAATAATGGATGTTTGCTCCAATAGGAACGTATACTTGGCTTTTTAATAATTCCCATAACCAGCAATAGTGAAAACATTTTTTTTATCTCCACCAAGTCAGTGGAATGCCAGCTCTGATGCCTAGCATAATAGGAGGTAGGTTTTGCTGCCAAGTACTGTTGGGCATAAATATTTGTTTGCTCAACGATCAGCTCAAATAGTTGATCCGTGAGCAGCAGCTGCACAAATTGATGTGGCTCAGTACAAGTTAAGTTTTCTGTAATGCCAGGCGATGCCGTGAAAGTGGGTATGTCTGGTTGCAGACTTCTAGGTGGCACCCATGAAAGTTCTTCAGGGACTGGGTGATTTCTTTGTGGGGCTTGCGGGCTGCCAACAGATCCCATACTACTGTCACTTTCTGAATCAATTATTGGCTCCATATCGGAGGCCGTTTCAGTCTCTGAACTGGATGCCAGAATGGCATAAGCCTCTTCCACATTGTACATAAGGGGCATTTTTAAGACTGAACTATAACAAACAATTTTTTTTTTTAAACTCCCAACCTAACTCCCACAAATCCCAACCAATTTCCCACCTAACTAATAAAATAAAATACAATATTCCCACAAAAAGGGGGGGGGAATAAGTAGATCAAATTTGGAAGACGCACGAATTAAATCACAGCAATTAGATCACAGCAATAGGGGCTGCACAATGGCACTGGAAGGGTTAAATTAATAAAAATTAGCTTTTAAAAAAGCTTTTAAATTAAAAAATGGGAGATTTTTTTTTATTTTTATTTTAAATGGAAAAAAAGAAAAGAAAAGTAAAAGAGCACTGATCACAGTTGATCACTGTGATCAGAAACAGAAATGAAGGGGTTAACTTTAATAAAATATTTTATTTTAGCACTAAAAATCTTTTGGAACGCTCTGTATCTCTTACTGTCACTCTCAGTACCTCACGATCGCAATGAGAGGTACTGAGGGTGACACAGTGACAAAGTCAATGTTTCAAAACATTGACTTGTCACATGGGCATCAGTGATCACTGTGATTCGCTAATCACAGCGATCAGCTGACCCCAGATTCGCTCATTGGGTCCAGGAACTAAGCCTCGGTTGCGAGGCAAAGTCCTGGACCCGGAAGAAGCGGTGTGCACGGAGCACACTGCTCGTTTACAGCCATGACGAGTTAACTCGTCATAAGGTCGCGATCCCCGCGGCTCTTATGACGAGTTAACTCGTCATAAGGGCGGGAAGGGGTTAAACCTCACCTCTGGCTAATCAGCAGGCTATTTGTGTAAAGAAGAGATCAGCCTGCTACATTAGAGAGACACCATTTTTCTAAAGTCAGCTAGGAGAGCTGAGGAACTGAGGAGTGTTTTCTCTACAACGTGTATTTTGCTGGACAGAGTGAATTATTGGCAAGTGGGTAAGCCACCCAATGTTAGATAGTTGTTGCTGTGTTTAGTAGGTGATCAAGCAAGAGCAAGGCGTTTGTTGTGTTAATGTTCTTACTTGTTATTTAACTAATAAATACTGGAAACTGAGCTGGACGTGTCCTGGGCTTCATTTACCCTAGAAGCTGGTTTATTGAATGATCCTTGACAAAACCTGACTAACAGGGAAGGTGTGTAACAATATACAAATAGTTCAATATGATGTGAAAATAGTTGCATATAATAATACATTTGCATTTACATAGTTTTTTTTACATTTAGAAAATGAGGGGGGAATACTGCTAAAGACTTTGCTCAGGGCCCACTGGGGTCTTAAAGCGGGCCTGATTATGGTTAGAATAATGGTTAGGGTTACAGTGAAATTAGGGTTAGCATAATGGTGAGGGTTACAATTAAATTAGAATAAATTAAGGGTGAGAGTTAGGGTTAAATGAAAGGTTCCGGTGAAAAGGTCACTGAAGGTGAAAATGGTTAGAAAGAACCCTCCCCACACACTATTTTTGGTTATTGCCCTGTAACTTGCAAAACAAAACATGGAAACAAGTCCATTTCTAAACTTTAGGAACTATTTAGATTGTAATTGTGTAAATTATTTTTGAGTCAAAATTAGTGTGTGTGTGCGTGTATGTATGTATTTTATGATTTTTATTGTATTAAATTTTAAGATATGATGAACATAATGGTATATAAAGAAAGCCCTTCTTATGGTGATAAAAACAATATATACATTTATATGGGTACAGTACATGAGAAGAAATTACAGCTAAACACAAACACCCCAGAAATTTAAAAACAGCCCATGTCACCAAGGGAAAGACAAGGTCAAAAGGCCATGCCACTAAGGGGTTAAATCTTAACATACATTTGCAGGTTAGATTACTTCGTAAAATGTGTTGCCAGATAAGTAGAACCATTTAGTCTGTCCAATTTTGTAAATTCGCAACAAGCAACACACTGAAATACACTACAATACCTGAGGCACCGATGAAGTTCCAAGCAGTTCTAAAAAGCCAATCAGAAAAACAGTTAATGGAAAGGATTAATAGGTTCACCAATGAGCAAGTTAATTCGATATCAAATACAATTGCAGCAAAACGTTCATTCCAATGTCATCCTACTATACTATTAAAAATTGAGTATTGACTGTGCTCAAGCCTATTTTGTATTTATCCTCCAAGTTCCGCTGAACCTTTCCAATATCCCGCGGGTACCAAGCAGTCTGCCATGAAGTTTATCTCTTTCAGGAATAGTTGCTAACCTTAACACGTTTTTTTGCTTGCTCAAATGTGTTGTTTTTTTTTTTGCATATATGAGCTTGGCAAAAATATACTCCACCCACCAGCTAAAACGGATGCAGGTGCTCGGTGTACAACAGTACTTGTTCCACTCCACTAGTATATTTACAAAACTTACATTAACTTAGCATTAACTAAGCATTAACAGTCTCTGGTAAGTACATTTTCCAAGTATTCAAATAGCTACTACTTACTAAAGATAGTATTAGTCAAATGTGTCTAGAATACCTTAATCGTGTCCAAGAAATGATTTAAACATTGTTGGGTTGGCATGGGGCATCAGGCCTCTCATATGCCATGAGGAAATCCCAACATTTCCCCAAAGTAATGTATGACACCAGGGGGCATTAGAGTCCACAGAATTTTTCAGGGAGGGGGCATAATTTTAACAGATCTCTCTGTATATAGATATAACCTCACATCACAAAACTCCATAGCAACAAATACAACATGATAGCATAAGATATAAACCCAAAGCAACAGACTGCACCAACATTTCTTCCCCCCTTTATGTGTTATATCCCCCACCTCTGCCATCTCTCCCTCCTTTGTGTTATATTCCCCATTCCTGCCATCTCTTTCCCCTTGTATCTTCTCCCCCCCCTCCCGTCATCTCAGTTCCACTGTATGCATTTTCATCCACCGCCCGTCATCTTTCCCCTTGTATTGTCATCCTTCACCACTGTAATTTCTTTCCCCATATATTTATTTCACCCCACCACTGGCATCTTTCCCCAGCGTTCAGCATAGGCTCTGGAGGCATGTGAGGCATGCTGCTGTAAAGCTATGGCTGAGCCGACAATGCCGCTGAAGTCACGCATGCACGTGGTGACATCAATACCAGCAGCGCAGTTGTTTTTTGTTTTTTTAAAGCCCCCCCCCCCCCGTCCCCCCCGTCCCCTGCTGCGGATGCCCATGCCAGGGTGGCATTGCAAGTGCTATGGTCCTGGACACTGGAGAACAAAAATAAGGATTGCCCGATAGTGATCCTGAATTGGATAGGTGTCTCACTTCAAGGACAACCGTCATCAAAAAATAAAGTTCTGTTTAAATCAAAAAATTGCATCATGTCTGAAATAGAAATTCTTTAATGAAACAATGCAATAAAATATAATTTCATATTGAGCCCTTTTGCTCTGTATAGTTCTATCAGTGGGCAGACATGTTACTTAGAAACTTGGGTCACATGAATGAAGATCTGACTCAAAATGACTGCCACCTGATAGGGCTATACAAGCAAAGAGAGCTAAATAAGGTACTTTAACTAGAAATGTATTAATGAAAGAATACAAATAAAGTGCCTACACTTGAAGCAAACTTTCAATTAAAAATAACTTTTTTGCCAACCATTGTTCTTTAACTCCTTCCCGACATAGGACTGACTAACATGGATTAGCTGAAAATCTAGGGTTAGGATTACAATTAAATTGGGGTTAGCAGAAGGGTTAAATTTAGTGTTCGGGTAAAAAGGTGAAAATGGTAAAAAAAAAAAAAAAAAAACATTTAGTTTTTTGCCCTATAATGCCCAAAAAACAGCACAAAAACATGGAAACAAGCATATTTCTAAACTTGGGACAAACATTTTGAAACTATTTAGACTAGGTCGTTTTTAAAGATTGTATTCGTGTGCATTATGTTTTAGGTCAAAGTTAGAAGTAAAGGTAAAGTGTTTGCTTTGGTTTTTCCCCCATCATATTTTAGGATTTTTTTTGGTAGTAAAATATAAGATATGATGAACATAATGGTATCTAACAAAATACCTTATTATGGTGATAAAAACCATTCTAATTTATATAATTTGTGTGGCTACAGTATGCGATAAGAAAATTACAGCTAAACACAAACACCCAAGAAATGTCAAAACACCTCATGTCACTAAGGGAAAGACAAGGTCATGTCACTAAGGGGTTAAAGTGCATATATTTACATACCTTCCAACTTTTCCAATGCTGCAGAAGGATCTATTCACTAAGCAGAGAACTGTAATGACTGGAAAAGTAAATTACAAAAATCTGGAATAGGCCTTTTGGCAAAGTATTCCAAACCAGCTATTAATGTCTGAGTTTGCAATTCAATTTTCCATTCAATACAGTTCACAATGGAGTTAAAGTTTTAATAACCTGAAACACTTTATTAGCTAACCGCTGCATAAAACTAAATTGAAAAACAGAGTAAAACACACTTGCCACTTTACAGAATTTAAAACGATTTAAATACGTGATGTGAAATTGTTAATACCTTTGGAGCTTCCCCATGATAAGCAATTTTCACAAAATCTACATTTCCATTTCTCTTCACTTGAACTTCTATATAAAACATTTCAGAAGTAATGTAGCAAGTTCTTCCATTAGGACCAAGGTGGGACTCCAACCTTAAAAGATAAAAGAATGTATCAGTTCCAAGACTAAAGATGCATTTTGTTTACAATTTCAAAAGGAGATTCACATGGGAATGAGGAGTTCAAAAGCACCTCAGATGGATATAGTCTATATCCTAAACATACATTATACCCGATCTCGAGTTACACAGTTGCAGTCTCAGATTTGTGAACATACATTTGTTACGCCTTTGAGCATGGCATCGCTTCTTTCCAGTCTTTGTTCTGGGAATATGTTATAGGTTTAATTTTCCAATATTAGAGATTTGATATTGACCATTGAGATTCAGAAGTCAAACAGTCTGTCTAGTGTAATATGCAATACAGGTTGAGTATCCCTTATCCAGAAATCGGTTATACAAAATGATCGGTTATCCGAAAAATGTTTTTTTGGCCACAAGTTGCAGATTCCCCACACACCTATCAGAAAGCAAGTGCACAACATTATATTTAACCTGCCATATAGCCTTTCCATGCATGCTCAGATTCCCCCACACTCACAAACAACACTTTGCACACCCAGGACATGCCTCAGCCAGTCGAGCACCCACAGGACGTGTCCTAGCACCCATATTGCACACCCAGGACATGCCACCTTCACCACGTTGCACTCCCAGAACTTATATCAGCCAACACCCACAGTGTCCCCAGTGTCTAGTGGCAGAGCTGGATTTTGATCTCCCCAGCAAGTAGCTCAAACATTTAAAATAAAAATAAATAAATCCAGTATTAGGGGAAGGAGGAGGTGCAGTCAGGAGAAAAGGGAGGAAGCAAGCACCCTAAGAGAAAAATCATGAAATGTTTGCCATGCTGAATATAAAGAATAACCCTGCTGACAATTCTATAGAAAGGAGTCAGCCAGTTTGACCCAGATCAAAATTAGTTTTTGCCTTTACTCTTTAAAAAGAAAAAATGATTGTGTTTGTAGATCAGCTATTTATTCTTTCCCACTCACTCATCAGCAATGTTTGGTCTCAAAAACACAATCTAGGTCTGGATGACCAACAATCAAAATCTTTATCATAGGTACAACATGAAAAAACAAACCCACAGATAATAACTTACCCCCTCTGTTTTGAAATGGATTCTATGCGAGTCAGCAAAACAGATAATGATTTTTCTAGAAATTAAGAACATTTTTCATAAATATAGAAACTTAGATAAAATAGTTAGGAAACAGGAAATGCATCTATAAAAAATATCTAGATAAGGAAGAGGTTGATAAAGGAAGAGGTTATGTTATCATAAAATTTCATTTAAAAATTACAGGTTTAAAAGACAAAAATCTCAAAAGTTTTTTTGCAGTACTACTTTACCACTTTATAAAAATTGATCTGTAATGAGAATACCTTTTACGGCATCTTGAAGAATATCCTTACACTTCAGCACTGGATGATATGAGCAGTCTTTCAAATTATTTCCAAGAGGCTTATCCTAAAGGGATACATGAAAAGACTGTTTAAATTGTTGGTTCTCTCCTCCACTCCCCCCCCCCCCCCCCTCCTCCTCGGTTCTCTCCTCCACTCCCCCCCCCCCCCCCCTCCTCCTCGGTTCTCTCCTCCACTCACCCCCCCTCCTCCTCCTCGGTTCTCTCCTCCACCCCCCATATCTCTGTTCTCTCCTCCACCCCCCATATCTCTGTTCTCTCCTCCACCCCACCCCCATCTCTGTTCTCTCCTCCACCCCACCCCCATCTCTGTTCTCTCCTCCACCCCACCCCCATCTCTGTTCTCTCCTCCACCCCACCCCCATCTCTGTTCTCTCCTCCACCCCCACCCCCCATCTCTGTTCTCTCCTCCACCCCCACCCCCCATCTCTGTTCTCTCCTCGAGAGTCCTAGGCTAAAATACTATACATTTATAACCAAGTATTAGCATGCTAGTCACAGAGCCATTATTCAAGAATAGATTAAATAAATCTATGCACATTACACACACACACACACACACACACACACACACACACACACACAAAGTCTTACCAAGCAGTAGCGGACAAGTCGAAAGGTTTCAGTCCATGGTTTCAAAGCATATTTATAATGCAGCTTTGCCAGCAAGGTCTTTTTGGTTTGTTTCTGTGGTACTATGATATATTTAAAAAAAAAAAAAAAAAAAAGTGAAAAAATACATACACACATTTGATATATAAAAGGCCAATAAAATAATTAAAAGGTGTACAACATTTTATTACAAAGCCTACCATAGAATCAATAATGCTATGGGCATTTTAGGCAAATGTAAACTCACATATACATAAAACAAAATCAATTAACACCCAATAAAGGAAGAGCTATTTTAGTAACCATGTTCTTTAAAAACTAAAATGTTGTACAATTAATAAAAATATTAATTTCATGACATGAAAAGATACACTTAATGCAAACAATATAAAAGCCACATGGACAAGTAAATTGTTTCCTATAGAGCAGGCGTCTCCAATTTTTTAAGTATGAGGGACGCATAGTATATTATACATTTCTGCGGATCAAAGAAAAACAAACAAAACAAAAAACAATTTATAAAACGTATGTTTTGTCCATTTGATCAAACAAAACATTGAACAGTCCTGAGTG
Source organism: Pelodytes ibericus (assembly GCA_036172795.1). Lineage (NCBI taxonomy): Eukaryota > Metazoa > Chordata > Amphibia > Anura > Pelodytidae > Pelodytes > Pelodytes ibericus. The sequence continues at coordinate 165,364,421 of CM069859.1, read as the reverse complement.
TGCCTCTAATAATGAATTATTTTTGCCTATTGGCTAGAGAGACCACCGTTTATCGATAGGACACAAAAGACATAGCATTATAAGTGCTACTTATGCATATCCCCCATTGAATCACACCCTGCAAGGCACAAGTGGTGGTAAGGGATAGTTATTACATAATAAAAATTATTTTGAAAAAGTGCATTACTTGTTTTTACATCACTTGACCCCCTTCACTCAAATCACTCAATTACTCCTGCTACCCCCAAAACATAACTGTGCAGTTAATACCTTGTCCAACCCATCTTGGTAAGAAACTGGGCAATCTTCATATCCATATCCGGAGTAATACAAACTGAATATGTCACCATTGGTCTGGGATATTCAGCCCTCGGTTTATTCCTAGTCCCCTTATCGAGTGGTTTACGCAGACATAATGCTATATAGTTAGTTAATATGCGCAGTTGGAGCCCACTGATGATCTAGGGTGCGTTAGATGTTCGGGCATAATAATTGCTCGCCTACGGGATCTAGCGGAGAGTCAGCTTGCCTCAAGCATAGTTGCCAACATTTAAATTTTTTTTCCAGAGACACTTTGTAGCTCAGCTTCCAATTACTTATTTTAAGATTGACCACACCTACTGTCCAAAGCTCCGCCCACTACACATAATTAGCATAATGTAACTCCAGCTTATTGTCACAGTGTGGATTACCGTATTTGCTCGATTATAAGACGACCCCCCAAACTTTGTATATTCCTTTAGGAAAAAAAAAGCCTGAATATAAGACTACCCTATAGGAAAAGAAGTTTAACTTGTATACATGTAAATTGCTTTTTAATATTTAATTAAAAAAAATTATTATACAAATGCATTTCTTGTTTTTTTTCCCTTTTATGTGCCAATGCGCCCTCTCTCCCCCTCCCCCAGCTGTCTCTCTCCCCCCCAGCGTTGTCTCTCTCTTTCATTAGTCCCTGGCCTTATCTTAAATCTAGGATAGCCTTATGCCTATCTCACGCACTCTTAAACTCCTTCACTGTATTAACCTCTACCACTTATGCTGGAGGGCTAATCCATGCACCCACCACCCTCTCTGCAAACAAATATTAAGTTTATAATCACAAAAAACCCCTGTAAAATATTAAATATTTCCAGCCTTTTCAAAAGCTTGAGGTGGACCCCAAATATATGTATGTAACTAGTTGCATTTATGCCAGGGCTTGACAAACTTAACTGAGTTTTAGGAGCCAGCAAACAAATCTAGGAGCCAGACACACACACACACACACACACACACACAGTGTCACAGACAGACACACACACACACACACACACACACACAGTGTCACACACACACACACACACACACACACACACACAGTGTCACACACACACACAGTGTCACACACAGTGTCACAGACACACACACACACACACTGTCACACACACACACACACACACAGTGTCACACACACAGTGTCACACACATAGTGTCACAGACACACACACACAGTGTCACAGACACACACACACACAGTGTCACAGACACACACACACAGTGTCACAGACACACACAGTGTCACAGACACACACACAGTGTCACAGACACACACACAGTGTCACAGACACACACACAGTGTCACAGACACACACTCCTACATACACAGTCTGTCACAGACACACACTCCTACATACACAGTCTGTCACAGACACACACAAGTTCAAACAGGTGCCATTAATACAGGTAACGAGTGGAGGACAGAGGAGCCTCTAAAGAAGAAGTTACAGGTCTGTGAGAGCCAGAAATCTTGCTTGTTTGTAGGTGACCAAATACTTATTTTACCGAGGAATTTACCAATTAATTCATTAAAAGTCCTACAATCTGATTTTCTGGATTCTTTCCCCCCATTCTCTGTCTCTCATCGTTGACGTGTACCTATGATGAAAATTACAGGCCTCATCTTTTTAAGTGGGTGAACTTGCACAATTGGTGGCTGACTAAATACTTTTTTGCCCCACTGTATATATATATTTACATATACATTTTAAATACATGTTTAAATAAAATATAAAATCCATTTTGCAAGAGTGGAAGCACAGGATAGAATATGCACATCCAACTCATTAACTGTGTTAGACTTTACTACTACCTTTAGAACTTGCTGTAGATTAATAGAGTGGAAAGAGTACACCTTTCTTTCTTCTGCAGTTGCTGCCTCTTCCTATACAATTTAGCACTTTTTTTTCTTTGATAAATCTGGCCCTATTTAAAAAAAAGTGCTATATTTGGAGATAACTGCTATAGAATTCCACTGGTTTCCATGGTTTTTACTACTATTTTAGCACTTTTTCTGAAATAGCACCAATTTTGTATTGATAAAAAAGGCCCTTAGTATCCCGCTAGGTTTTTCCACTGCTCTGCTATTCCTTCTTTAAACCATCTGAAATAATACCTTGTACCTTTCTTCTCAGGTTGCACCCTCTTGTTTCACTAAATCATTGTTAATTTGATTTTCTAATACTTATATGTCACATGGCAAGAATTAATAAATTCATAACATTCATAAAAAATAATGCAAAGAATAAAATAAAAAAATACATTTATCTAACTGCCAAATGATCAGTTTGTACCTATTCCATAAAGCTTTTGTTTATTAAAACTCCTGTTTCTAGGTATTTGGAGATGTCTCAGCACCATGCCATTGTGATATGGTGAGACTGTCACTGTCACCGATAGTAAAGGAATACCTCCACTGCCTGGCTAATACATTTAGAAGTGGGATCTGCTTGGTTAGTGATTACCAGTTACCAGGGGCGTTGCTAGGTCTTCGGATGATCTGGGGCTAGAGCCCAGATGAGCTCGGACACACGCGCCGTCTCTCTCTCTCTCTCTCTCTCTCACACACACACACACACACACACACCACGTCTCTCTCTCACACACACACCACGTCTCTCTCACACACACACACCACGTCTCTCTCTCACACACACGTCTCTCTCACACACACACACCACGTCTCTCTCTCACACACACGTCTCTCTCACACACACACACCACGTCTCTCTCTCACACACACACACCACGTCTCTCTCTCTCACACACACACACACCACGTCTCTCTCTCTCACACACACACACACCACGTCTCTCTCTCTCACACACACCACGTCTCTCTCTCTCACACACACACCACGTCTCTCTCTCTCACACACACACCACGTCTCTCTCTCTCACACACACACCACGTCTCTCTCTCTCACACACACACCACGTCTCTCTCTCACACACACACCACGTCTCTCTCTCTCACACACACACCACGTCTCTCTCTCTCACACACACACCACGTCTCTCTCTCTCACACACACACCACGTCTCTCTCTCTCACACACACACCACGTCTCTCTCTCTCACACACACACCACGCCTCTCTCTCTCACACACACACCACGCCTCTCTCTCTCACACACACACCACGCCTCTCTCTCTCACACACACACCACGCCTCTCTCTCTCACACACACACACTTACGCAAACACCCTGACACACATTGAGACGGCCAGACGCACACATTGAGACACCCACACACACAACTTGAGACACCCTGACACAAACACCTAGACACCCACACACAGTCACACATTTCTTCTATTTTTTTTTTCTACTTACCTTACAGCTGGTCCATCATCCAGGATCTTCTGCCGGATGTCACCTGACATCCGTCGAGCAGCTCACAGCGCGACGGGGCGGAGCTTGCACCCATTGCACTGTGGTCTCTGTGGCCAGGAGGTGCGGTCACCACAGGCACATGCCTGTGGGCCGCACCTCGAGGAGGAGAGGCTAGGGAGAGAGCTCCCTATTGCAGCCTCTCCTCCCGACAGGCCCTCACCCCCGTGTGAGGTTAATCCTCCGATTCTGGGACCATGTCCTAGACGGAGGAAAGCTCACCGGGGGATTTTTAAATTTTTTTAAAAAACAATTATAGCCCCGAATGGAGTCTCCATTCTTTAGCCCATTCGGGGCTATGAACAGGGGACTCGGGGCTATAGCTCCAGTAGCCCACCCCTAGCGACGCCTCTGCCAGCTACATCAGGTTATTAGTAATAGGAAAAAATATATAACAGATTCTCTGCTGATATGCACTTACCCACCTCCTGCAGAGTATTGCACACGTCTAGGGGCGGGGCTAACACAGGAACTTGCTGGTCTAAAGGGACTTGAGATGCTGCAGTTAAGACTCTTTACGCCTGCTGTGATGTGAGCACAGGATGCTCTGCAGCCGATCCACAAAAAAAAAAAATCACAGCGACCGGTTGTGACAATGTCATATCCGATGACTGTGTTTCCCCCCTCAGTGCAGGAGGGAAGACTGCACGGAGGAGGCGTCCGTTCAGGGACACGGAACAGCAGCAGCCATCCGGTAAGTGATGGGGGAGGGTGGTTGAAAACGAGCACTTTAATTGCACATTATTCCTGGGCTCTGACTGGCACACTATTACAGGCATCTGACTGGCACACTATTACAGGCATCTATAATTGTACAATTGTCACCTCGTGGGGCTCCTATGTGTTGCATAATTAATGGCGGTCCCATGTGTGCATAATTATGGGGCGCTTGTGTGTGGCATATTAATTGGGCCCCATGTGCAGCATAATTATGGGGCACCTGTGTGTGTGGCATAATTAATTGGGCAGAGGTGAGGCATAAATAGTGGGGCTCTGGTGTGGCATAATTGGGCAGAGGTGAGGCATAAATAGTGGGGCTCTGGTGTGGCATAATTTATGGGGCTCTGGTGTGGCATAATTTATGGGGCTCTGTGGGGCAATTTATGGGGCTCTGGTGGGGCAATTTATGGGGCTCCTGTGTGTGGCATAGTTATGTCGCTCCTGTGTGTGGCATAGTTATGGGGCTCCTGTGTGTGGCATAGTTATGGGGCTCCTGTGTGTGGCATAGTTATGGGGCTCCTGTGTGTGGCATAGTTAATAGGCCATCTAACTGGCATTACTAAGGAATCTGTTTGGCATTCTATTGGAGGAAATCCAGGGGGGGTGACACAATGAGTTTCCGCACCGGGTGACACCAACCCCATAGTTGCCAACTGTCCCGGATTTGCTGGAACAGTCCCGGCAACTATGCAAATGTCCCGCGTAGATTGCGATCGCGGGACAGTCCTGGGAAACTGGGCTGTCACGCGATCGCGGCGGGCCACTGTCACGTGCCGTCGCGCAGTGACGTCACATGACCTGGTGAGCCACTGCGATCGCGAGATAGCCCAGTTTCCTGGGACTGTCCCGAGATCACGATGTACGCGCGGCTGTGTGAGCTATGCTCACAGCTGCATTTTGGTTTTTTTCCCTCTTTTTTTTTCCCTCTTCAGCCGGATATGACAACTAGTCATATCCGGCTAATGTACTTCCCTCCTCCGTGCAGGAGGTAGGCCTGCAGCACGGAGGACGCGACGGGGACCAAGAGGTGAGTACTTGGGAAGGGGGTGGAGGGCGGGTGACTAATGGGCAAAATAACAGTGAGAAATGAATTGGCATGACAAGACTGACAGATGATGGGCATGATAAGACTCACAAATGATGAGGGGCATGATAAGACTCACAAATGATGAGGGGCATGATAAGACTCACAAATGATGATGGGCATGATAAGACTGACAAATGATGGGCATGATAAGACTGACAAATGATGGGCAAAATAACATGACAAATTAATGGATGTAGGAAATATAAGGTCCTTTAGTTTCTTACATGAGCAAAATAATGTAATTAATAAGTTATGATAGTCTGTGCCTTTGTAAGAGGCACAGACAAACCTGGAACAGAAATGCCCCCTTTCCTTGCAATAAGATATAACAGCAGGGAAGGGGGACATATTGATCTACATTTTTTTTGTTTTGTTTTTAAGATTAAAAAAAACAACGCTCACTTGTATGTGTGTATGTATGAGTGTATGTGACAGACTGTATGTATGTATGAGTGTATGTGTCTATGTGACTGACTATATGTATGAGTGTGTATGTGATTGTGTGTATGTGCTGTTGCCTAGATTTTTTTGCTGGCTCCTAAAAATCAGTTAAGTTTTTCAAGCCCTGTTATAAATGCAACTATAATTTATAATTATAAACATATATTTGGGGTCCACCGCAAGCTTTTGAAAAGGCTGGAAATATTTAATATTTTACAGTTTTTTGTTTTTTTAAATATATAATGTTTTTATTATTTTCAATTACAAACATATAACAGAGATAGGTAATACACAGATAAGATTTACAATACTGTAAGAGAAAACAACACAAAAAGGGAAAAAAAAAAAAGAGGAAAACGAGAGAGTAACTATTAAAGTATCATTCTCTATATTCTATATATTTAATTACTTTGGGGAGCATATAACATTCAGACTAGGCATACATCCATTCATACTACATTCCATCCAATTCCTTGGGGTTCCTGAGGGGGTGCGGCGGTTCGGGAGGTCATTCTTGATCCGTTAATTCTGCCCAGGGTGACCATATTTCCTCATATTGGGCCCTCTGAGTCATGTTTATAAAGATTGCTTTTTCCATATATCTCTGATAGTTGATCTGTGTTACTATATCTGTCCAACCTGGGCCTTGGGATGATTTCCAACATTTTGCAATGCAGAGTTTAATGGCTGACAGTATATGTATTATCAGGGACCTAACAGATGATTTGGGGGAGGGTATATCTACGTGAAATAGAAACGTTTGTGGTGATCTCTCTATTTTTGTGTGAGTTAGTTTTTCGATTGTTTCTTCCAATTTATGCTTAACTGGTCCGAGTTTGACACAGAGCCACCATATGTGTGCTTGTGTGCCTATCTCTTCCTCATATCTCCAACATAAGTTCGAATGTGTGTGTTGAAATTTAGCTGTCCTTTCTGGTACCAGATACCATCTGTGTATAACTTAGAGGTAGGTTTCTTGCATGTTAATTCAGTGTAAGGCCCTTCTTGTGTTTCTGAAGGCGTTTTCCCACTTTTCCAGAGGGATTTCAAACTTTAGTTCTTTTTCCCATTTCTCAACTCCTCCAAGTTTACCCTTATTCTCCAAAATATGTAAGTTCCTATTAACTTTTGAGATTATTTTGGTATAGTTTTTAATTTGGAAAATACCAGCAAGGGTATTCTGATCAGTAGAGTATCTGCTATTAGTTAGATTTTGTATCTTGAGATAAGTCAGGAATTCGCTATTGTCAATACCGTATTTTTCCTTTAGACTATTAAATGTGATTAGTTCTGTATTAACATAAAGATCTCCCGGTTTTTTTTTATTGAGACTTGGTTCCATGAGTTGTAATTAATATTCTCTAAATACATTTCTAGGGCTTCCAAGAGGGTGTCTGCTGTAAAAAGAGTTTTTCTGCCTCATATTTCTTCCTTAGTTTCCCGAGTGTCTGATACAATCCCTTAATAAGTCTTATCTATTTTTAATTTTTTGAATATTGGTTTATCTACCCAAATTAAATGTAATGGGTTTCTTTGTCCCAATATACTTTTTTCATATTTGTACCAGGCACAGGTATTGGAGGTTTTAAATTTCCAAGACAGCAGATGTGACAGCATGATTGCTGTATACATCTGGAAAGGAGGTACCCCCTTCTTTCAAGTTATATGTTAGATTCCTAACAGAGATCCTGGATTTCTTCAGGCCCCATACAAATTTATAAAATCAATTATGATACTCTTTCAATATACTTCTGGATATCGGAATTGGAATGGTTCTCATCAGGTATTCTAGTTTGGGCATTAGATATGATTGCGTTAATTTTACCCAGCATTGAGAGATGAAGATTTTTCCATCTTGTGATTATGGTCTTTAATTCACACAGTAGGAAATCATAGTTAATACATGTGATGTGATCCCATGAGAGACTGAGTTTTACACCCAAATATGTAACTTCTTTTTTCCCCCCCATTTACATTCAAATTTTTTATTGAGCTTTATTAGTTCCTCTTCTGTTATGTTCTTGTGTATAATGAGTTTTTTTTATATTAATTTTATACCCCAAATACCTCCCAAATTCTAGGATCAGGTCCATAGCTGCAGGTAGTGATTTTTGTGGATCAGAGAGGGTAAGTATGATGTCATCAGCATACAGGGTGAGTTTTAGCTCATCCCCTGCCAGTTTAACTCCCGTTACCAGATCAGACTGTCTGATGTATGTTGCTAGTGGTTCTATTGATAGAACGTACAGGATAGGGGCCAGGGGGCATCCCTGTCTGGTCCCACTCCTGATGTCAAACCACTCCGATCTGAAGCCATTTCCCAACACCCTTGCTAAGGGGATTGTTTACATACTCAAAATCGACCTCAGGACTGGGCCTTCGAATCCGTACGCGGACAAGGCCTCAGAAAAGTATCTCCACTCCACCCTGTCAAAGGCCTTCTCCGCGTCCAGAGCCACAAAGGGCGTTGAGTCCAACCGTCCCCCCATCAAGTCTATCACATGAAGTAGTTTCCGGATGTTGTCCCCACCTCTTCTACCCTTAATGAAGCCTGTCTGGTCCGAGTGGATCAGACTAGGTATCACTTCTTTTAACCTATTCGCCAGGATTCCCGAAAATATTTTTAAAATCGGTGTTCAAAAGGGAGATCGGATCAGACGAGAGTCTGGGAAGTTTTGGTTTCCCCAGAAACCTCTGAATTTCTGTTTGTGTTTGATATACGTTTTTTAGATTGCACAGCTCTCTATAATATGAAGAAAACGTTTTCCCGATATCTGTTGGAGAGAGATGTATTTTGTTTCCCTCTATAATCTTCCTAACTGACTGTGCATTCCCTTTAGGCTTTAATTTCTTAGAGAACCATATAGATGTTTGATTGTCTCCATGATACCATGATTGGTTGAGCTTAAGGATGGCATTATTAGTTTTTTTTTATCCAGTCTTCTTTTAATTTCCATTTGGAGTTCCCTTATATCGTTTATTCCTTTCCTGTGTGATTCCCCTTTTATTATTTTCTTCTAATATTGCTAAACGTATACATAATTCAGATGTATTGGTGTTCTGTGCTTTCTTCTCTTTTGCTCCTAGTTTGATAAAGATCCCTCTCATAAATTATTTAAATGTGCACCATATCACTGTGTTTGAAACTTCTCCGTTTGTATTGTATAAATTCCTTAGCAGCTTTAACTAGGTATTCCCTATTTCTCTCTGATCTAAGCAATCCCTCATTGAGTCTCCAGGTTGTCCTACCTGACGCTACTTCCTCCTCTTGTGTTTCCAGGTATATTGGGGCATGGTCTGACCATGTGATCGGGTCTATGTGGGTTTTCAAATAATTATCTAGATTTTCCATGTTTGTAAGATATAGGTCTATCCTAGAGTATGATTTATGCACTTTTGAGAAAAAGGTGTAATTTTTCTCTCTAGGGTGTTGTACTCTCCATATGTCGAATACCACGAAATCAGATAAGATATCCCTGAAGGATCCCGCTTATTTATTTTTATGTTCCATATTATAATTTGTTTGTGTTCTGTCCATTTTTGGGTCTGGTGCTATATTCATGTCTCCAGCTATTAATAGCTTACCCATTTTTATTCTATCTACTTTTTCAAAAACTTTTTTGAAAAAGGCCGCTGAATATGTATTAGGGGCATATATATTTACCAGAATAAATGTTTTCTTGTTTAATTTGCACAGTAAAATCTGGTACCGACCTTCTTTGTCATTAATCTCGAGTATTAATTCAAATTTTACTTTGTACGATATTATTATGGCTGTACCCAGTTTCTTTTTATGATGAATGCTAGCTGTGTATATCCCGGGGAATTTGGTGAATTTCCAACGTGGGACCTCTTCCCTCTGCCAGTGTGTTTCTTGTGCGAAGCACACGTCTATTCTTTTATTTTTTAACAAGGTTTCGTACAAATTGCCTCTTTTCTGAGGAGAATTCAGACCCTGGGTGTTTATAGATAAAAATGTTATAGTCATATTTTAAATGGGATTGTTTGTTCTCCGTTTCTAATTACTATCCTCTCTCCCCCCCCCCCCCCCCCCCCTCTGTTCCTCTTCTTGGAATCTCCACAACACTCATACACATTCCTACATTACAATTCATACTTCTGCCCAAATCTATGGGCTTAAACCTAGTTATAGGGTACTCCTATCTATCACTAGGCTTCAGTTACTGATGCCAGTACTTTCCAGTAGAAGTTGTAGAGGTTAATACAGTGAAGGAGTATTAGCATAAGGCTATTCTAGATATAAGATGTGACCAGGGAGTAATGGAGGTATTACTTTCTGAGAGGGTAGTGGATGCATGGAATAGCCTTCCAGCAGAAATGGTAGAGGTTAATATAGTGGAGGTCAGAAACTTAGTATTACTTTACTGAGAGGTTAATGGGTGCATGGAACAACCTTCCAGCCGAAGTGGTAGAGGTAAACACAGTGAAGGACTTTAAGCATGCATGGGATAAGCATAAGACTATCCTAGATACAAGATAAGGACAGGCGCTAAAGAAAGTATTAATTTACTGAGAGGGTAGTCGATGCATGGAATAGTCTTCCAGTAGAAGTGGTAGAGGTTAATACAGTAAATTAGTTTAAGCATGCATGGGATAAGCATAAGGCTATCCTAGATATAAGATAAGGCCAGGGACTAATGAAAGTATTACTTTGCGGATAGGGTAGTGGATACATGGAATGGCCTTCCAGCAGAAGTGATAGGTTCATACTAATGTATGTTTTATTATGTACACACAGCTCTCTGACTGAATTATAAACCAGGTCTTACTATATTTCATGTAAAGGTGATAATATCCATTTGCCTGATGTAGATGTTGTGCTGTGAATGTATCTGTTGTATACCAAGGATGCTGGTAATCAGAGGTGTCGCTAGGGGGGGGCTACTGGGGCTGAAGCCCCGGATCTCCCCTCCATAGCCCCGAATAGAGACTCAGACCACGCCCCCTAGCACCCGGCCCCGCCTCCTCACGCTAAGCTCCGCCCCTGCATGCTGCACTCTGGGTGCTGAACAGCCCCAGACTCCTCCCCCTCATGCTCGGCTCCTCCCCTCGCGGTTAGCTCCGCCCCTCAAGCTTTGAACGTGAGTGTCTGGCAAGAGTGTAAGTGAGAATGGCAGTATGAGTTATGAGTGTGTATGTATGTGAGTGGCAGGGTGTAAGTGGGTGTAAGTGGCATAGGTATGAGTGTGCATGTGAATGTATGTGAGTGGCAGAGTTATGAATGTGCATGTGTATGTATGTGAGTGGCAGAGTGAAAGTGGGTGTGAGTGGCAGAGTTATGAGTGTGCATGTGTATGTATGTGAGTGACAGAGTTATGAATGTGTATGTATGTGAGTGGCAAAGTGTAAGTGGGTGTGAGTGGCAAAGTTATGAGTGTGCATGTGTATGTATGTGAGTGGAAGAGTATAAGTGGGTGTGAGTGGCAGCGTCTAAGTAAGTGTAAGTGTGTGAGTGAGTGTTTTGGAGAGCGTAAGTGTGTGTGAGTGTAAGTGTGAGTGGCAGAATTATGAGTGTGTATATGTGTGTGTGTGTGGCAGAATTTAAGTGTGTGTAAGTGGCCGAGTGTGAGTGTGTATGTGAATGGTAGAGTGTAAGTGTGTGAGTCAGAGTGTGAGTGTTTGGAAGAGTGTAAGCATGTGTGAGTGTTAGCGTGAGTGTCAGAGTTATGAGTGTGCGTGTGTATGTGTGTGAGTGGCAGAGTGTGTGAGAGTATAAGTGTGAGCAGCAGAGTTATGAGTGTAAACATGAGTGTCAGAGTTGTGAGTGTGCGTGTGTGAGTGGCAGAGTGTGTGAGAATGTAAGCGTGAGCAGCAGAGTTTTGAGTGTGTGTGCGTAGTTGTGTGTATGTGTGAGAGTGAAAGCGTGAGTGCCAGAGTTATGAGTGGCAGAGTGTGAGTGTGAATCCCAGTGAGATTACTAGGAGAAAATGTCACTAATGACTATTATTCATATTGAATGTGATAATCAAGTGTGAAACAATGTTATCATCTCATATTATTTTTATTTTTATACTTGATTATCACATTCAATATGAATAATAGTGATTCATCTTTATATATAGTCTTTATATTCATGGCAATAAAAATCCATACACATGGCATTACACATCCCATGTACCTGGTTATAGTATTACTATTAAACCCATACATTATGAATGAATGAGCTGCTCATTATATTATGGGCTTTACTCATGTAAGAGAGAATTGCAGGGAAGTGAGAGGGGAATTTCAAACGTAAGGCTAAAGTAGCAGAGTTGGAAAAATTCTCCAATTCAGTTGAATTCCCCTCTCAGTTCCCTGCATTTCTTTCTTTTATGAGCTTGGTATAAGGAGCGTACCTTCATACCTCAGCCTATTCTCCCCAGGTTTTTGACCCCTTTTTATTAAAAAATAAATATTTATGATGTGCGTGAGAGTTGCAGGTTTACACACGTGTCTGCGTGGCAGAATGTGTGGGAAAGGCCATCTGTGTGTATAAGGGTGTCTGTGTGTAAGGTTGTCTGGATGTGTGTGTGTGTGTAAGAGAGTGTGTGAGTGTAAGGTTGTCTATGTGGGGGTGTAAGGGTGGGTGTCTGTGTGTGTGTGATATCCCCTATATTATGACATATTATGAGACTGTTGGTCAACTTTTATCTCAAAGTCTGGTAAATGCTCAGTTATTTTGAAATCATTTGCTCACATACAAGTGTGTGTGTGTGTGTGTGTGTAAGTGGAATTGTGTGTCTGTGTGTAAGGGTGTGTGTATGTATGTGTGACTGTGCAAGTGTGAGTATATGTGGCTGTATGTGTGTGTATTTGTGGCTGTGTATTTATGTGTATAAGTGTAACTTCGAGTAATGTTTTTTGTGTGCTGTGAGTCTTATTGTGTATTGTGGTACAGTAATGTGCAGCATGAGTGTGTGATACTCTCACACACTGCACATTACTGTAAGTTTTATTGCTGTGGAGGTAGTCACAGACAGACAGACACACATATACAGACAGGCACACACATACAGTCAGTCACAGACAGGTACACACATACAATCAGTCACAGACAGTTACACACATACATTCAGTCACAGTCAGACATGCAGTCAGTCACACACTCATACAGTGGGTCACAGGCAGACATACAGTCAGTCACATAAACACACAGTCAGTCACACATGCAGTCAGTCATATACGCACACACATATACACACACACTGTCAGTCACATACACTTACGCACAAGTCAGCAATTTTGTTGTTGTTTACGATATAAAAAGTGCATCTATCAATATGTCCCCCTCCTGGTTGCTCTACCTCATTCTAGCCTTGTCTGTGCCCTGCTGTTGTTTCTAGACCCACTGAGCAAACTCAGCTCTCAGGCACTATTTGGGGATTGAGCAGGAGGACTGTGCAGCCAGTGCACACAATGCTTCCTCGCACTCCGCTGGATAAATAAATAAATAAAATGATCCCAGCGGTGAGGGCACCAGGCAGGGACAACAATAACCAGGCGCCAGGTATAATTTCCTGGTGCCCAGGATTTGTTGAGCCCTGATATATACCCATATATACCTATTGTTAATTGGCATCAAATATATCAGTCTATATGCCTCCTAAGCATGTGAGCTTATTTACTCCACTTCTATCAAAACTGTCATGGGCTCCAGCCCCGGATCTTTTGGAGACCTAGCAACGCCCCTGCTGGTAATGCTGGTGGGAACTTGGTGATATAATCTACACTGTTACAATAAGGTGGAGTTACATTATGCTAATTGTGTGTAGTGGGCGGAGCATTGGAAAGTGGGTGTGGTCAATATTAAAGTAAGTAATTGGAAGCTGAGCTGCAAAATGTCCCTGGAAATTTTTTTCAAATGTTGGCAACTATGCAACCCTAGTGAGGCCCCTGCCCTGAGACATGTGGATTGATCTTATCAGACCACTCAAGGTAAAGTTCTGGCAGCCTGACAATGCTGCTGACAGTCTCTGCAGTAGGTTTAAAAAAATACCGGGCATTTCATTGCCGGTATTGTGGTCATGCCGGCACCAGCTCAAAAAGTTGAAATACCGGCTGTGCCGGTAAAATACCGGCCAGGTGGCAACCCTACCTACAAACAATATCTTCTTAGACATAAAGTATAAGAGCATACCAACTGATCATCAAGTTGAATGAAAATTAATGTCACCGTCACGCAGCAAAAGGAAATTGCTAAACAATACAGATTCCTTTATAACTACTGGTCTTGTAGATGCAATCCAAGTAGTCGCCAGAATTTTGGATGCAAATGATGAATTGCTGCGCAATGGAATTTTACTGCTTAAATATCATATGTTTATACCAACAACTCCAGTTACGAATGATGTTTCAACTTTAGAAGTGTAAATATATCCTTATTAAATCAGAAACTACTATCTATTCGTTTTAGCTTACAGAGTGGTATGATTGACACAAGTCTGATTAACATAAATAATGTACTTCAACAGTTAGATTTAACTGAAAGACAAAAATAAGCTTTACTCCACTTATCACAAGCTTTTATTTATGATAGAAAAGAGACAAAACATTTTTTAGACTGCAAAAGCTAATGTCAGTCAATGGGAGGTAAAAATGTATTATAAATTAACCCTTCCAGGTGAAATATACACAACAAATTGGGAAATCGATAACCTTGGTCACCTATTGCAAAGGTGAAAAGATGTCAAAAATAACAATTCAACGTCCTTATCAATATATCACAAACGCATGTGATCCAATATTTTATTTGTATGTTTCTCAATACCTAGAAAAGTTATTTGGTTTGTGATTGTTTAATTGATATTGAACCAGTAAAAAAAATATTATTTGTATTAAGAACCACTAAGTGATAGATCATATCTAATTATGAGTTCATATTCTGATTGTAACATAACCCCACTGCCACCAGTCATAGTTACAACAGATTAGGATAGGTATTGTTATGGGAACAAGTTAAGACGACCCATACAAAGATACAAGTTGACAGACACAGTTAAAATATATTTTACTCCAGTGTCTCGTAAAGTACCATACAGTGTGTCTTCTTGGCTCACTTATGTTGTGGATACAATGTCTCTTTTACTATTATATATATTTGTGTTTATGTCTCATTTGGCACACTTCCCTAAAAGGTCATAATTTCTTACAGATGCTTACGTATAAGCATTGCATTCCTTTGTCTGTTTAATCTTTTACACATGTGTTCAAATAAGCTACTTCCTATGGAAACTCCTCCCATCCAAGCTACCCCCTTCCCCCCTGCTAAGGAGCAAGTCTCATGTAACACATTCTTATAAAGACCAGCTTCCGGTACTAACTCCTCCCACTTTCTCTTGTACAAGTTATCACATGCCACGTGAATCACTGTTAAAGTAACAGTAACTGTTTCCCTGGAGCCCTCTTTGTTCAGTAAACTACTCACTAACCCCTCCCATCGTGTAACCAAGATGGAGCTGGAATGTGGTGGGAGAACTCTATAAAGATGAAATCACATTCTGTAGGGTGGGCTTAAAGAAGACCCCTTCAACTTTTAGCCAATTGCTGAACGTATATTGTATCTTTAAACTATGACTGTACTGTGACGTATTCCTGCTTTAAAAGAAATCCCCCACTCTGGAAAATAAAGGTTTGCCTCAGGTTTTTCACTGATCAGAAACTTTGTCTCCGGTGTGAATTACTTCTAGGGGAGAGCGCATTAGTTGATCAATTTTAAGGGAGTAGATAGACAATAAAGCAAAGTTTGCTTCGATCTAAATCAGTTGGCGCCCGAACAGGGACAATTGGGTTCTGTTGCTACGGAAGCCGCATTGAGGACCGGAGAGGAGACCCCCAGAGACTGGAAACAAAGGAGCCTGATCACCTCTGCATATGGTAAATTACCTATATATTTTCCTGTCTCTGGACTTGGCCTGCACTCCGTGTCTGCGCCCGGCTTCTCGTGGATAACTACTGAACAGGTATATAGTTTGCCCAAATGTCCCCTTTATTTGAATAGAACCTGTAAATTGTCTATCTACTGCCTTAGTCATCCCTGAGTGTGTGTTTTATGTGTGGAAGAGTCTGCTTGCCTGAGAATCTGTTGTACTTCTGTTGTAATTAGCTCACTTCGGGAATAGAAGTTTGAGCGGTTTATTGGCTCTTCTTAAGAAAATAAGTTTGAGTCCTTTTTTTATTTTACTCAACTTTGGTTTGAAGATTGGGTGTTTTCGGCGTTCTTTGCTCTGCTTGGTTAGGAAACTTGAGCGGTTTTGCTCTGCTTGGTTAGGAAACTTGAGCGGTTTTGCTCTGCTTGGTTAGGAAACTTGAGCGGTTTTTGTTGGTAAACAGAAATACAAACAGGCATCGGCAGATATTGTATGTGAAATTGAGTGCGTGTGTGACCTGAGTTTTTTTACTATTAGCCGGCATTTAGTTTAAGGTGTTTGTAATTTAATTACAGCTGTGTATTTGTCTGTATATGTCTTTTTGGGTACCATATATGTTCATTGTGAACTATAAAAGTCTATGTCTTGTTGCTCTCCTATGCTATCTTTTGTTTTTAGGTGAGCTGTGCTACAGCAGTCACATGGTTAAAATCCTTTGTGCTGGCTGAAACTTTCCTTCTCCCCCTCCTGCTGTTTCACCCCTCCTTCTTTCTTGCTGTATAGACAGTGGGAACTTGTGTGTGCACGCTTTGGTTCCTTTTGTTTATAAATTCCTCTAATCTGTTTCCTTTCATTTTCACTCCTTCTCCCTCAGTCTCTTATTTTCATTTTCGGTTTGTTCAGTGGCAGTTTGCCATTTATTTCCAGTTTCTCTCTCTACAGTAACACTGCAGTGTATACATGGGTCAATCTAATGTTAGCTCCTTCCAAGGTCGGTTGGCCTGTGATCTTGTGAGGGAAAGAGCTGGGAAATTAGCTGTAGGAAAATTAGATAAAATTGTTAAGATTTGTGGAATTACTATGTTTCCTCAGGGCAGACTGCAGGCAGAGGAGTGGAGGAAACTTTTACATGATATGAATGGGATATTGTTGGATAATGGATTAATGAAAGCTGCAGATGCGTGGTATAAAGTGGCTAAAGGGATTAAGGAGGAGGGCTGGATTGAGGAGGAAATATATGTAAAGGGGCAGAAAGTCTTTGTATATTATGAGAAAGATGATTTTGTTAGAACTGTTACAAACATTTCCCATCCCCCTCCTTATGATGGAGCCTGGCACAAAGGAAAGATGGCTACCTCTAGAGCCCCCACTCAGCCCACACCTGTGAGCACACCCTCTCCAGTTCCTACCCTCTTGTACCCAGTCCTTGGGACAGACGGATCCTATTATTTCCCAGCCCCCATTCCTTCTCCAATTCAAAGCCCAGTCACGCCTTCCCTTCCCGTTGCCTTGCATTCTTCTCTCTTGCCTGTCTCTGAGGATACACCCTCTCTTTCAGCTCCAGTTTCTTATGTCCCCGCCCAATTCCTTCCACCTCTCCCTGTCACTTCCGCCCTTACCTCTCCTTTAGCTCCTTCCACTTCTGCCCATTCATTGCCACAATTTCCTGTATCTGCCACACCCATCCCTTCCATGATGGTCACTTCCTCCCTCACCCCTATCTCTTCTAGTCCTGCCCCTATCATGGCTGCCCCCAGTGTATCTTTCCCTATTATGACTGTTGGTTCAACTGTTCCTGCTGCAGCAGCCTGTCTTCCTTCCTCATCCCCCTTTGCATCAGGCCATTATCCCAATACCTCACACTTTGCTTCGCCCCAGTTTAATAATGCAGTTCCTCCCCTTGAGTCAGCAGTTCCAGGTTCCATTTGCTCTGAATTAGCCGGTTTCCACAATGATGGTAATATCCAGGAGGGACAGCCATCAAATAATCTCCCTTGTATGCCCCTAGCAGGTCCTGGCAGAACCCAGCAGGGTATGGGGGGAGCCCCTGTGATGTATGTTACCTTTAATCCATCCCAAGCTGCAACCCTGGTGAATTCACTTCCAGACCCAGAGAAACAGCCCATGCCCTTTTACAGACGGATTGTTCAGATCCGTAAAACATACTCTGCTGCATGGCGCGATTTGTTTAGTCTGTGTGAGATTAAAGCAGGGGATGCCTACTGGCCCATAATGGAAAAGAGCTTTGATGATGCCCGTCTCACTACGAGACACAGATTTTCAGTCTGGTATCATATTTTGTGAACAGCTCCATGCATGGGCTCAAGATAAATTGGCTGATCAGGCTACTTCGATCAATGATATTGTTCAGGACAAATCAGAAACGGTTGAAAGATTTAATTCTAGGCTAACTCAAACCTTCTCAGATCTGGGTTTCAATACGTGTAATAAGGCCCACACCCAGATGCTAGCAGCTGCTTTCGTTGCAGGCCTTAAAGAACCTATAAGGAAAGGCCTAATCCTATCCCGGCCCGAGTACAGGATTATTCCCCTGGATACTCTCCTCCTGGTTGCTAAAGGCCTGGAGTCAGCCCAATTGCCCCAGCACAAGAAATCCAATCCTTTAATGGTTTCTTTGTATAACCCTGCAATTCAGCCTGCCCCTGGTGGGTTCCCAATTCCTGCGCAGCCGGGCCCTCTTAGGGCTCAAGCCCCAAGACCAAAATTTGGAACCTGTTTTCACTGTAAGCAACCAGGTCATTTTAGAAATGATTGTCCAAGCCTTCCAGCACCTAAGCAGTACACACACGCTTCACGCCCACCATATCCTGCGGCCAGGTATCCTCCTGCCCAGGCGCAAGGTTATGACATACCTGGTTCTAATTATGCTAACTATGCTAATTATTATTCTGATGAACTAACCTCGGCCGGTTATCTGCCCGCTAACCATACTATGCCTAGGCACCGTCGTCCTGCTCAGCATGCGCAACAACCCCACTACTCAGCTGCACCTACACGTCCATACCCTGGTCCAGACCAGTCTTATATTGATCTTGTCCAATAGGTAACTGGCAAACCCGTGTCCAACGCCCCTGTTATGGCAGTGTTTTCAGGGGATAAAGGGGGGCCCCTAGCTACAGTGGTCCTACCTGTGGAAGGATGCCCAACCACCTTCTTAGTTGACACAGGTGCAGCCCGTAGTGTGCTTCGAGAACGAGACCTGCCTGACACCTCTTTCCTCTCTAATATCGATGTTTCCTGTATAGGTGTAGATGGTACCCCTCGTAGTAACCTATTAACCAAGCCCTTACGGGTGGGTACTTTCCCAGATCTCCTTACTCGGTTTGTAGGGTCTTCCTCTCATCCTTCTTGTCAATACCCGTTTGCATTTACTCACGACCGCCAACAGTATACCTGGACTGTCATGCCACAGGGAGCACAGAATTCACCAAGCCAGTTTGCAAGAGCAATGGCATACATACTGGAGCCATGGCAGAAGTCTCACACGGATGTGGTCCTCCTGCAATACGTGGATGATCTCCTTCTATGTGCTGACGGTCTCACAACTGCGGAACATGCTTCTGAAGATTTCCTCTGTTTTCTGGCCACCCAAGGTTGTAAGGCCTCTAAGAAGAAATTGCAGTGGTGCCAACCATCAGTGATATTTTTGGGACATTGTCTTTCTCACGGCACCCGCCACCTCACTAGAGACAGAGTGCGGGGTATAACATCTCTCTGTCCTCCATCAGCTCACAAGCCCCTCCATGCCTTTTTGGGTCTTCTCTCTTACTGCAGACCGTGGATTCCTGAAGCCTCTTCCCTCATGCAGCCTCTCTACGATGCCCTCAAGACTGAACCATTCGCTTTATCTCCTGAAGCCCTTACCAGTTTTTTTGCATTGCGACGTGCTGTTGCTTCTGCTCCTGCATTGGGTCTTCCAAATTACCAGAAGCCCTTCAAGCTCTTTGTCTACGAAAAGATGGGTCATGCATCTGGTGTTCTCACACAGTCTCATGGATCCCGTCAGCGTCCAATAGGGTACTACTCCTGTCAGCTGGATCCGGTGGCGGCTAGGGGAGGACCCTCCTGTCTTCGGGCTGTGTTTGCAGCAAGTGCTCTGCTGGACAAGACGAATGACCTAATTCTTGGTCACAGGCTTACCATCCTCGCTCCCCATGATATTTCTGCAATACTCAATCAAATTCAGCCTAAACATCTCTCTACACAGAGACATCTTCGTCTTCAAACTACTTTATTGCTACCTGATAATGTCTCTTTACAAAGATGTTACACTTTGAATCCTGCCACTCTTCTGCCTCTTCCCAAGGGGGGAGTACCACACTATTGGTACAGTCTGGACATTGATCCTGATGCCTTCCTTGATCTGGATGTCCATATGCCCACAGTACCACATGACGAGCAGCCATCTTCTCTATGGCATTGCACTATGTGGTTCAGAGATGTTCCGGGGCCGGACTCCCGGTATGAAGAAGAAATGTTTCAGTTGATTGAAGTGCGTCTCACTTTGACAGACATGTTCTGTGATTCAAAAGGCAACATTGTGGTTTTAGTCCAATTACCCACAGAAGTGACTCATATGTACCACCACTGGGAGATGGCAGTTCCTCATGTCTCTATTACTAAGTCTCCAGATATCTCATGGAAGGAACTTGGTCCATTAGCCAAAGCATGGAGTACAAAAGATCAAGATCAACTCTCCACAGAAGGTGTAACCAAGCGAACTGTGAATTGTGAGACTACTGGTTACCCGCAACATCACACAGAAATATGTAAAGATGCCCCACCCATAGATCCTGACCCAGATGTTCCACATGACTGCTTTGAACAGATGAAGATGGAAACAACCCATCTTCCCACAGTACATGAAACAGTTTTGCCAGATCCTGACTGTACACTGTTTGTGGATGGTTCCAGATTTGCAGATGAACAAGGAAGATACCACACTGGATTTGCCGTGACCACCATGGATCAGGTACTTCAAGCATCCCCACTTCCGCCTTCTATGTCTGCTCAAGAAGCTGAGCTAAAAGCTCTCACTGTAGCATGCCAAATGTTTGAAGGGAAGCGTGTTAATATCTACACTGATTCCAGATATGCTCTGGGTGTAGCACACGACTTTGGACTGATATGGAAGACAAGAGGTTTTCTGACAGCAACCGGTACACCAGTTAAACATGGTACAGCTATCAAGGAATTGATGGATGCTTTACTCCTTCCTGAAGAAGTGGCAATATTGAAAGTAAAAGCCCATGGAAGACGGAATTCGGAAGAAACGTGTGGCAATCATAAAGCTGACCAAGCCGTCAAAGATGCTGCATGTGAATCAAGGGAAGTGGACAGAAGAGTGTCCGGTGAGGAAATTCCTATCTTTCCCATGCAAACCTTACCTACGGATCTCAAGTTTTTGAAGGAACAGCAAGCAGCTGTAAGTCCCGAAGAAAAGGAAAGCTGGAAACGGAAAGGAGCAACCTTACAGGATGGAGTGTATACTAGCAACCACAAATTTTGTCTACCCAAAAGTATGTATCCGCCTGTGGTTCAGTGGGCCCACGGAGCAGCGCACCTGTCTAAGACTCTTATGAACTCTTTAATTACTAAATATTTAGAAGCACCAGGTATTACCACTCTGACTAAAACCTACTGTAAGTCTTGTGCTATCTGTGCCAAGTGCAATCCAGGAAAATTGGAGAAAGTTGTCTTAAAACACCTGGCGAAGCCACACTACCCATTCCAGAGAGTCCAAATTGACCACATTCAGATGCCAAAGAGTGGCCGGTATGAATATGCCCTAGTTCTGGTGGACATGTTCTCAGGCTGGCCAGAAGCTTTCCCGGTTACTAATATGACCGCCAAGACCACTGCCAAGCGGTTGCTCACTGAAATCGTCTGCAGATATGGAGTTCCTGAAGTGATTGAAAGTGACCAGGGCCCGGCTTTCACAGCACTAGTGACTAAGGAAGTCTGGGCAGCACTCGGGGTGACCCTTGCATTCCACACACCCTATCACCCACAGAGTAGTGGTAAGGTAGAACGCATGAATGGCACCTTAAAAGCCAGAATGCTTAAGATGGCTCAAGAAACTAACTTACCCTGGCCAGAGAGTCTCCCCATAGCTCTGTTTAGTGTCAGGTACACACCAAGAGGGAAGTTTAACCTGTCCCCCTATGAGGTTTTGTTTGGTTCAGCCCCTAGGTTAGGTTGTTACTTTCCCCAACAACTCCAACTGCAATCAGATACTATGGTTAATTATGTAACTGCTCTTTCTCAAACTTTAAACAAAATACATGCTCAAGTTTTCTCTTCAATTCCAGATCCAGAGTCTGATACAGGCACACACAGGTTGCTTCCTGGTGATTGGGTTCTGGTTAAGAAGTTCCTGAGAAAACATACCCTTGAACCCAGATATGATGGTCCGTTCCAAGTTCTTCTAACCACAGCTACCTCAGTTAAATTGGCCGGAAAGAGCACTTGGATACACGCTTCACATTGCAAGAAGGTTACAACTCCAGAGGAAGCAGATTCTGTTATAACATGAATTATTTTGTGTATTTTTTCTTGCTGCTAGGTCTGATAAAAGCCCAACAAGTTGCTATAACCAAGGACAATCATGTTTACACATTTTGGTACAATTCTTCTAGTACACGGGTAGCCACATTTACATTTGATTATTGTGATGTCGTAAATTGTACATTTCCATGGTCATTGTCGTCAACAGAGTCACCAAGAGATTGACGACATAGACTATGAAACACCACATACACCCTTACAGTCCCACCGCACCAAGTCAACAGCTACTTGCTCTTAAGGGCATTTAGGGATAGCGTCTGTCTCTACGGGCAAAAGTCTGTCGCGGGAGAAGTAGTGGACAAGCTGCTATGGGCCACCCGCGCAGTGAAACGTTCGAGGCCTGTTCAGACGGATGAGCAAGATAGCCTTTTGTTATTTTTCTATAGGGACAGTATTAGGGTTAGAGATAGTGGCTGTTAGTAAACAGAGCCATTTTATAGGGGGGACTGTTGTGGATACAATGTCTCTTTTACTATTATATATATTTGTGTTTATGTCTCATTTGGCACACTTCCCTAAAAGGTCATAATTTCTTACAGATGCTTACGTATAAGCATTGCATTCCTTTGTCTGTTTAATCTTTTACACATGTGTTCAAATAAGCTACTTCCTATGGAAACTCCTCCCATCCAAGCTACCCCCTTCCCCCCTGCTAAGGAGCAAGTCTCATGTAACACATTCTTATAAAGACCAGCTTCCGGTACTAACTCCTCCCACTTTCTCTTGTACAAGTTATCACATGCCACGTGAATCACTGTTAAAGTAACAGTAACGGTTTCCCTGGAGCCCTCTTTGTTCAGTAAACTACTCACTAACCCCTCCCATCGTGTAACCAAGATGGAGCTGAAATGTGGTGGGAGAACTCTATAAAGATGACATCACATTCTGTAGGGTGGGCTTAAAGAAGACCCCTTCAACTTTTAGCCAATTGCTGAACGTATATTGTATCTTTAAACTATGACTGTACTGTGACGTATTCCTGCTTTAAAAGGAATCCCCCACTCTGGAAAATAAAGGTTTGCCTCAGGTTTTTCACTGATCAGAAACTTTGTCTCCGGTGTGAATTACTTCTAGGGGAGAGCGCATTAGTTGATCAATTTTAAGGAGTAGATAGACAATAAAGCAAAGTTTGCTTCGATCTAAATCACTTACAAATATTTAAATTCACCTTAAGCTCCACCCACCAGCCACTTAATTTAACAAATAAGATTCACCTTGCTGAGTATTCCAACTCACAAATGTGATTTCCCACATTGCCTGTCAGAAATAGGTAAGTCACTTTATTCGATATTACCTACAGTGGGCAAAATATTTCTAAAGGTAACTAAAACTTTAACAAATAATGGTAACATTTTACCATTTAAAATTGTATTGGGTATTTTAAGACAATAATGATAACAATAGTTATTATATTTTTACTGACTGTAACCTGGAGGATAACTTGTCTTCTTGCTAGGAGAACAAAGAAGAATTAATATGATATTTACGTGTTTTCAATTCTATATTTGTACTAGAGAAAACTCTGGATATAATGCAAAATAATAGTAATTTTAATATTTAACATTTTACCAGGAACATTTTAATTTACACGTTATTGTGAACAAATGCAGCAAATACTTTCAAATAATCCTTTTATATCTAAATAACATACGGGGTTGTTTATTCCTAAACAAAACACCAGAAAGAATATCTATGTTACTATTCCATCTATAATTATTATAAAGGGTATAACAAATCTAAAAGATTTTCTGCAGATTTTACCTGTTAACATCTCTAGCACAACAGCACCCGATTTCGATGCTTGTCTGCCAGCGAGAAGTAGAGGTGTTTCCAAGATTCCCATATCAGGAAGAAGAGGCGTTCCCAAAATTCAATGGCAATATCAATATAAAATGTATTATAACAAGCTGTAACATGCTATTAAAATTAACTTATTTATCAAATGCAAAGTTTGTGCTGAAAAATAAAAAAATTACCTCGTTTTATTTGTGTAAAGAAATCCACAGTTGTAGGAGAGGGTGTTATGGGCACTTGCAGAAATGACAGGTTTCGTTCCCCCCTTCTTCCACCTTGTTACTTACAATAGAAAATTTTGTAGCTACAACGGTGTTCTTTCTGTTATCAAACTGGCTTTACGCCCAGCTTTGCAAGTAAAATGTTTAGACTACAGACGCCATTTTGTCCTGCTAGGCCAGGACATGTGCCTCATTAGTTTGTCATGGCCTTGTATGTTTGCCAAGAAATCAAGACTTAAGTTTAATGAATATTTTCTTGATTGACCGAGATTTACCCATTGTGTGTATCACACAGTTACCTGTTTTAATGTATCATAAAAATGACCGGAAGTAAGGTTATTTAAAATGTTTATAAACACAAATTATTAGTTAGTTGACACAGAATGAGACTATGTTGATGCGACAGCATTAACACAATAATGAGAGATTAACCTGTAAACAACCAGGAGGGTATGTGATTTTATTTTTACTTATTGCAAGCATATACATTTAACTTTATTTACTCTGCTTTTATTATGGATTATTAAGCTGTTTTTATACATTGTCTATATTTATATTCATTAAAATATTTTAAGACAAAAGGTTATTGCTTCCAACTTCCTATTTTTTTTTATTGTATTCTCAATTATTTATAAATTTAAATAGAGAAAACTGACGATCTGTATAATATTGTTGTTAAAAAGATATCTGTATGGTTTGCCCTGCTAAATTCTATGCAATCAAGTTGTATGGACTAAGCGGTTACAGAGTTATGCATTAAAATGAGCCTCTGTCTTTATGAATTGGTATTCGTGCCCAAGTTTGCACCATAACTGATGCTTTACAGCTAGCAAAGCAGCTGTACCACCTATAAGTTCAGGTTATCTTTGGTAGGGGAAGTAAAGAGTGCATTTATCCCCAGTGGTCCATGATGATAATTACTGTAATTACTTTGTCTTCAGATCTGTTGCCACGTCGGCCATTTTTTACCAGCTGAATAACATTCACATGCAGTCATATGTGACCAGAAGGAAATCAATTGACTAATCAATTAGTGGATCCCACAGAACAATATTAATTAGATAATTTATTTCCGTCTGGTCACATATGACTTCTGCATACTGCAAGGCAACATTCAAAAGTTAAATGTGGCTTGTAAAAAATGTCCATCGTTGCAACCCTATAATCAGAAATACCTTCTAAAAATGGACTGTGATGGTAAAATCTGTTTACTTTACATTTGTTAAGGCTCATGGTAAAAGCCCCAGCTATAAAAATTTGCTGAAGGCAATTGTACATGTGCAGAAATAGCTTATTAATGGTGGCACATATTACATGGTTTTGGGAGTAATTTTTCATTTTACACACACTTTTGAATGTTCGATTAAGATAGAAATCCCACAGATAATTATTAAAAAATAAGCAGTTAAAGAAAAACAAACACTTTATTGAAAACCTATTTGACTTACTGCTTTTAATAGCTTTACAATAAAAACTTTTTTTTTTTTTTTGCTAATTACTTCGGTTTTAGAATAATTAACTTTTGGCCTTCCTATCCTCGTTGAAAATTCTATCTGAATAAAAATACACCTGCTTAAAATTGGACCCACATACACAAATACATTATAATACCACAAACATAAAAATGTGGTATCTCTTTATCGAGTAACATACAATGCAAAGCTAATGCTATTTCAAATATTTCTCGCATTAGTACAAAGTGAACCTTAAAGGATGGCTAACTCATAATTTCCAACTGTCCCGTTTTTGCCGGGACAGTCCCATCAAAACCAATATTGTCCCGGGGAATTCTCATCCTGGGACAGTCCTGGCAATTTGCGCAGTTTTAGTGCTATCGCGGGTCCAGTGACATCGCGTGACTTTACGTGACCCACGCAGGCCAGTCTGTATGAGCTGAGCTCACATCAGCCTGCATTAGCAAGCCCGGTCACACTGCTCAGCCAGTGGCGTCAATGCAACAAAAATTTTTTTACGATACAGCCAGGGCCATAGAGCAGGTGAGGAGGGTGGTGGCATATTACTGGCCAGGCTAATCATGGCATATTACTGGGAAAATTGACTGTGGCTAAAGTAATGCTGTGGCATGTTCTGTGGGGCAAAATAACATGTACTATGGGGGAAAGTGACATTGTGGCAGGGCAAATTGACACTGTAGCATGCCAAATTGTGTGAGTGCAATATGAGTACAAGCCAAGTGCTGTGGGTACTGTTTTAAGTCCTTTAGGTACAATGTGGCTGCAGAGAAAGGGAATGAAAACAAGAAATTAACAATATTTTAAAAACATTATAATTCGGGTCCACCTCACGCTTTTGAAAAGGCTGGACATATTTAATATTTTAAATGTTTTAATGTTTTTTTTGTGGTCAGAAACGTAATATTACTTTGCTGAGGGTGGTGAGTGCATTGAATAGTCTTCCAGCATAAGTGGTAGAGGTTAATACTGTGAAGGAGTTTCAGCATTAATGGGATTAGGCTATCCTAGATTTAAGATAATGCCGGGCACTAATTAAAGTATTACTTTACTGAGAGGTTAGTGGATAAATGGAATAGTTTTCCTGACGAAATGGTAAAGATTAATACATGGAGTTTAAGTATGTATGGGATAAGCATAATGCTATTCTAGATATAAGATGAGGCCAGGGATTAATGAAAGTAATACTTTACTGAGAGGGTAGGGGATGTATGAAATAGTTTTCCAGTAGAAGTGCTAGATGTTAATACAGTGAAGGAGTTTAAGCATGCATGGGATGGGCATAAGGCTATCCTAGATATAAGATAAGGTCAGGCACTAAAGAAAGTATTACTTTACTAATTGGGTAGTGGATACATGGAATGGTCTTAAAGCAGAAGTGGTAGGTTCATACTAATGTATGTTTTATGGTGTAGACATCTCTCTGACAAAGCACATCTGTACACTGTCTGTGTGGTGGAGTTAAATTATGCCAATTATATGGAGTGGGCAGAGCTTTTGACAGTAGGTGTGGTGAATTGAAAGCTGAGCTGCAAAGTGTCCCACAAAATGTTTTTCAAATGTTGGCAACTATGCCAAGTGCAGCTTCAAATCAGAAATAGAGCTCTACTCCAGGGGTCAATTCCTGGGAAAAAAAGTGTGGGAACTCACACAAAATCGACTGCAACCCCCCCCCCCCCCCCCCCATATATATTTCACCGAAAATTCAGTGAATTTTGCCCCTCTATGCCAGGATTTTGCCCCTCTATGCCATAGTGTGCCAGTCAGATACCAGTAATAGTGTGCCAGTCAGATACCAGTAATAGTGTGCCAGTCATATGCCCAGGAACCACCCTCCTCCCCATCACTTACCTGGTAGCTGCTGCTCCGTGTCCCTGGACGGACACCTCCTCCGTGGAAAGGAAACAAGGAAAGGAAACAAGGAAAGGAAACAAGGAAAGGAAAGGAAAGGAAAGGAAAACCGACATATCTGCAGAGATACAGTAGAGTTTACCCTTTGCTCTGCCTCAGAGCTGGTCTGAAGGCTAGGGCACTTGCACAGCCAATCAGAGCAAGGACTCACCCTAATCATCCGCTTGTGATCTGCAAGTGGGGGTCTCTGCCAGTACAGAGAGAGCTGTAAACAGGTACCCCTATGACAATAGATTTCCCACGACCGGACAAGGGTATTATTACAGTCAAAAAATGAGCAGGAACAAAGAAAATAAAACAAGAGACACAGGGGACCAAGAAGAACATTACCAAAAGTGTGCAAAGATGAAATAGGTTGTACATGAACCAGTAAACGTCTTAAATCTATCTAAAATTGTTTGTTTTGATACCATTATAGTTGTAAATAGAGTTGAGTGGACAACTGGATGTTCAGCAGAACTTCAAAAAAATGTCCGGTTCCGTGCTCGTACTTGACCCCGAACCCCATTGAAGTCAATGCGGACACAAACTTTTGGCCACTAAAATGCCTCTAAGAAAGTCCTGGAAAGAGCTAGAGGGCTGCAAAATGAAGTAAAATGTGGGTAAGAGTAGGACAAATGCCCTGCAAGCAAATGTGGATAGGGAAATAACTTCAAACAACATAAAATACATACAAATTACAAATACAGCTGAGCCATAAAATAGCACTAGATGCACTCCTGCCAGGAGGATCAACAGAATTATCCATTTGAGACAGGGTTGGAGTGCAGGGTATTCTCTTTCAGTTTATATTAAGTGACCCATAGGTTGAGGAGGCCGTGAACGTGGCGGTGTAGGTGGAAGCGGTGCTGGAGGAGGTAGCCAGAATTTGTCAAAGTGCGCTGTAAGCACAGTATAGGACTGTTCTATTTGACTCTCAGATATGAAGTGCACCGTAAGACGCAAATGTACTATTTACCACCCAAAACTATTAGAATTTTTCAAAGTGCGCTGTAAGCACAGTATTTGACGGTTCTATTTGACTCTCAGATATGAAGTGCACCGCAAGACGCAAATGTACTATTTACCACCCAAAACTATTAAAATTTTTCAAAGTGCGCTGTAAGCACAGTATTTGACGGTTCTATTTGACTCTCAGATATGAAGTGCAGGACGCAAATGTAATATTTAACACCAACAAATTGCAGTATTTAAAAATGCCTAGATGTTGCCCACTGAGATAACAGAACAGGATTAAAGTCATGTGCCTGGCACACATGCAGTTGCAAGTGCACTGCACTCTCTGTGGCACTGGGCTCAGGGCAGGGTACAAATATGTAGTATAGCACTCACTAAAATAATCACTGTCATTTGAATAATCGCTGTAGGATTATGCCCCTCAATATGCCAGGATTATTATGCCACTCAATATGCCAGGATTTTCCCACACAATATGCCAGGATTTTCCCACACAATATGCCAGGATTAGCCTCAATATGCCAGGATTATTATGCCTCTCAATATGCCAGGATTATTATGCCTCTCAATATGCCAGGATTATTATGCCTCTCAATATGCCAGGATTATTATGCCTCTCAATATGCCAGGATTATTATGCCTCTCAATATGCCAGGATTATTATGCCCCTCCATATGCCAGGATTTAGCCACCCTCTTCCTCCCCCCTTACTTACCTCCTCGCTGCTGCTCTGTCTCCCAGTGCTGCAGGTCCGTGGCTGTGAGGGAAGCGTTGTGCGTTCCTGTCCAGCTAATGCGCATTCAATAAAGTTTGTTTAAAAACAAAGTTCATACTTTATTGAATCCGCATCGGCTGGAGAGGAGCGCACAACGCTTCCCTCACAGCCACGGACCTGCACCGGGACACAGAGCAGCAGCGAGGAGGTAAGTAAGGGGGAGGATTTTTTAATTTTTTTTCACGGTTCCGGCGCCCCCTGCTAAATTTCTCCCTAGGCGGCTGCCTAGGTCGCCTTACAGGTGGTGCCGGCCCTGCCGAACCTCGAACTCCAACACGAACATACAGTGGAATGTCCGTGTTCGGGTCCGGGGTCCAAAAAACGTAATGTTCGGTACGAACCCGAACAGTGCGGTTCGGGTTTGCTCAACACTAGTTGTAAACAAACTCGAGAGACTTAACAGTAAATATTTTTTTCCTAATCAATCAACAAGAACAAGCTGAAGAAACCTCAGAGTCACTGGACACTATTGTTTCAACCCATGAACCAGGGACTATATATCGGATTTAGAGACAGTACAGGGGGAGAATACTTTATTGTTTACGGATCTGTGTATGATACATGACCTTGAGTGTATTTTGTTAGAGGAGGGCCCTCTAACTACACAAAATCAAAGAGGGGCCTATACTAAATTACAAAAACCATCAACCTTTAATCCAACTCATATCAGGGGCAAATAAGAACACATGTTCCAGCAGCTCACTGAAAGTGATCTTCAAAAATGAGCAGATAAAATCAAGTATAAACACCAATAAAAACTTAAATGCGTGTGAGATGAATGCATTATTAGAACAAATAACCATGCCCTTATAATAAAACAGGTCTAATAATAGTGGAAAACTGGTATACATGGATACAGAGGACTATGCAATGGAGGCACAAAAACAATTAAAATGACCCTGACACTTATACACCTATGTTAGAGGATCCTACAAAAACCTTCTCTAGAATCCTGAATGCATTGTTAGAGCATGAGAAAAAAATCAGAGCCTTATTAATATAAAAGTTTGAATTCCTGAATGTCCACTGCCCTTTAACTGCAACTTTTTATTATGTCCCCAAAATCCATAAAGATAAAGAAAAAACCCCATGATGTCCTATAATGTCAGGAATTGGTTCCTTACGGGAAGGGTTGTCCCAATGGGTAGACTAACACTTACAACCCATGGTAAAACAATTAAAAGGTCATATAAAGAGATACAAAACAGTTACTTAGGGATATGAACCAACTTGACTGGAGGGAGGACATGTCCTGGGGACGTGTCCTCACCCTATTCTAATATACCGCAGTTACAAGGTGTAGAGGACATTAAGTCTTCCCTTTCCAAATTCTCTATCCAGATGACCTTAAAAGTCACAACTACTTTACTTAAGATGCTAAATATTATCTCCAAAAATGTGGCACCGCCCTGGGTGCTAAATTCACGCACTCATATGCAACTCTTCATTGGAGAATGAGAGCGGTGCCACGTCTTTGGAAAATCAAACCCTTTCAGGAGTCTCATCCACTGGTATGGAAGGTACATAGATGATCTTCTCTTCATTTGGAAAGGCATGGAAGAACAATTCAACTCTTTTGTACAATATGCCAATCAAAACTAAATGAATTTACGATTTACATTCAGCTTTCATAGTACAGTGATGGGTTCTCTAGATGATAAACTCAAGGGTAATCAAGATGAAAGAAACATATTAAATACGTTTAGAAAACATACGGTGGGAAACACCTTACTCTATGCTGAAAGCTGCCACCCAAAACATACCTTTAGGGGAGTCCCTGTAGGAGAATTTATTCGACTTTGTCAAAACCGCTCTAAGAAAGAAGACTTTGAAAACCAGGCAAAACAACTTAAAATAAGATTGATAGAAAGAAAATATTCGAAGGCAGATATATGTGACACAAAAAGGAGCCACAGATACAATCCACACAATAAGAACAAAGAAAATCCAATTAGATTCTGTACAACTTTTTGCAAACAATATACCCAGGTAACCAATAATAAACATTTAACAGTATTAAAATTTGTTCCACTATACTTTAAGATTGTATCTACAGGGTTTCAATGTGTGGCACGAAAGACCAAAACCCTAAGGTCTCTCCTCGCCACTACATGAATAGAAATAAGAAAACACCAAGAAGAGCAGAAAATTGGCTCCAATTCAAGGGTATGTTCACATGTGGAGGCAAATGCCTCTGTAGTCACCATGTCAAACAAATGAACGAATTCACATCTACAATGACAGGTAGAACCTTCAAAATTTCAAGTTTCATTAACTGTAACACACCATTCGTTGTGTACCCAGTAACTTGCAAAATGTCAGGCACAATATGATGGCAGAAAAACTCGCCCAATAAAAGGAGAGAATAAGAGAACACTCAAAATGATATCCAAAATAATGTAAAACATCTACAATTAATAGACACTTCCAACATTGCTCACAGGTGGACAAAAAATAACTGAGTTTTAAAAAAGGTATAGAGAAAATAAAAAAGCCAATAAGAGGAGGCAATAAACAAGACATTTTAAATAAAAGAGAAATGTTTTGGATTTTCATGTCACAGACAAGAAACCCTTATTGAATGATTCAGGAATGGGATCTAAATCACCTATTCCGCCATCAATAGCAGATTGCATGCATATGTATATACCTGTGTGCATGGCCATTTGTATGCCCACTGTACCCACACAAATTATATGTTGTTTTTATCATAATAAGAAGGGATTTCATTAGATACCATTATGTTCATCATATGTTATAATAAACTCCCAAAATAAAATAAATGAAATATATTATATATATATATATATATATATATATATATATATATATATATATAAAATTTACACAAATACAATCATTAAATTTTTTTTTTTTTAAAAATGACCAATCTAAATAGTTTCTAAATGTTGTCCTGAGTTCAAAAATATGCTTGTTTCCATGTTTTTCCTGCAGTTTTTTGCGAATTATGGGGCAAAAAAACCAAGTGTTTTTTCCTATATTGACCCCAACCCGAACCCCAACTCTAACCCTTAATATATTTTAATTTTCATTGTAACCCTACCCCTTATGCTAGTCCCAATTTAAATTGCAACCCTAGCTGCTATTCTAACCCTAAACTTATGCTAATTACGTTTTTTTATTGCAATGTTGCTGACTGCCTCTAGGGGCAGTCAATCAATATATTCAGAGCGTCTGAAGTGAATTTTTTTTTTCACTTCTGAAGCTCTGATCACAAGAGGGCACAGCCATATTGCCGAAGCATGCTGCTCCGTGGATAGATCGTGGGTGTCCCAGAGGTGGACATTCGGTGCTGGCTATTGCCTCGACATTTCACCGCAGGACGTGTCACACACATCCATTGTCGGTAACGGAGTTCTTGGCTGGATGTAACTGACTTGTCCATTGTCGCGAAGGGGTTAAATTATGCCATTTTACAAGAATTTCATAATAGAGGGTCTAGTTTGGAACTAAATTTAAATTTTACCAAAACTAACCTTTACCAGATCTATTGTACTTAAAAATGCTGTCTGAGAACATACTAGTCTACTTATTATGGTGTCATACCCAGATTCACATTCATGATGTAATTTGAAATTGAATAACTAAAGGGGACACTTGTTATAAAAGTAAAAAATTATAAGTATTAAAAAAATGACAAAACATAAAAAATTACAACAGTAAACAATGTATATGTATGTCCAAATAACAGACAAAGCAACTATCTCCATGTAAAGCAGTAAACTGTGGGTGTGCCCATTGGGGGAACTGTAGTGTTGAAATAAATATAAGAAGAATTTATTTATTTATTATTGATAAATTTAGAAATATCCTTTTAGAATCTGTATAGTCTAGGAACCTTTCTAGGAGTCCACAATAGCAAATGACAACTATAAAATATACACCAAAAAATAATGAGACAACTAAGATAAAAATAAATATGATTAATATATGTTTTATACTTAATTGATAAAAAAGTATACTTCAGTGTCACACCCACAGTACAATTTTATTTTTAACATGTATCTTTCTTTATTTTTCACGTGTGTATAGTTTTAAGTATCACAGTCACTTTCAATTCTGATGCACTTTGGGAACTATAAGGGAAGTGGATATCCGGTGTTCACTAAAGCCTATGAATAAGGGCCCTGAGCAGGCGCGAAACGCATAAGGTGGACCCTTTCACTTCAGGATGTTGTAACCTTCGGATGACCCACTAAATGTAAGTTGCTATTAAACAATATTTTTTTACTTGCATTTTTTAGCCACAGTGTGTTATTTGAATCTTGCCTCTACGTTGGATTTTCAACCACTGTTTACCCTTCAATGTTATCCCCTCTTATCTAAGAATTGGATATTGAACAGAAGTTTGGAAAGGGATGAAGAAAGTAGGTTTTTTTAATAGACATGAAAAAGAAAAAAGGAATAAAAGTTCATATTTTATTAATAACTTTAATAACTAAATTAAAAAGTTAATTTAATAGCTGGCCAACAATACAAAGTTGCGGCATACGCTGACGACATCATGGTATCCATCACGGGCCCTCTATTATCGTAACCTTTTTTGTTTCAAGAACTTCAAATTTTCTCAGACTTAACCGGTTTCAACTCAACTCTGGAAAATCGGAAACACTCCCTATTCATGTCCCACCTCTGACCATTAAACAGCTGAATTTCGAGTTAGAATTTACAGCCAAGCCTCTATCATACCTGGGACTTAAAATCTCATACTCTCAACTATACTACCTGCCGCTATTTCATCGGGTGAAACAAGACCTATGCGCATGGCAGCATCTACACATCTCTTGGCTGGGCTGCCTAGTCAAAAGGAATATTCTACCCCGCCTCCTTTATCTGTTTCAAGCTCTTCCGATTCCAATAGAGCTTGCTGATATTAAGTTGCTACAAATACTCATCAACAAGTTTATATGGCAGGGCAAAAAAAAAGGCAGTGTGAACAGGAACACAATGTACAGAACTAAACAAGCGAGAGGTTTGGGTCTCCCTGATTTGAACAAATATTACCTGGCCGCGCAAATCACCCAAATAGCAAACTGGCATGCTTCCATTTCCCAGATCAAATGGGTAGACATTGAAAATGACTTGTTCTGACCCGACGTGCTATCACAATACATCTGGACCCCCAAAATTTACAGACCTCTATTACGAACTCTGTGCCCCTCCATTCTAAACTCACTCCGGATCTAGGATAAATATGCTATCAAACACACCCTAACGTCGAACCACTCACCCCTGACTCCGCTATACAGAAATAAAGAATTTCCTCCAGTCATGACCCCTTCTATTTTTAAAATGTTCGATCAAAATTATATCTCCCGAGTCCACGACTTATTCTCTGCCGGGCAATTGAAGTTGTTCGACGATTTATCGAAAACTATCCCTCTCAGACCATTAGATTTTTCCGCTATTTACAACTAAAAGATTATGGCTCATCTCCATCAGTCCGACAAGCTGCCCTGTCCAAACCTTCCTGGTTCAAAAAATTATGCATGGACGTTCCCAGGCAAAAGAAAATGATCTCATATCTCTACACAGAAATTTCCTTATCAGCATCAGACCCCCCTCTATCATACATCACACCATGGGAAAAAGATATTGGTCACTCTATTGAGAGAGAGGATTGGATAGACATCTGGGAAGCAACCTCGAAAATCTCAATTTGTACCTCTCACAAAGAACAAGCAATAAAACCCTCCTACGATGGTATATGACACCGATACAATTGGCC
The DNA here is from genome assembly GCA_036172795.1 of Pelodytes ibericus. Classification (NCBI taxonomy): domain Eukaryota; kingdom Metazoa; phylum Chordata; class Amphibia; order Anura; family Pelodytidae; genus Pelodytes; species Pelodytes ibericus. The sequence continues at coordinate 165,329,128 of CM069859.1, read as the reverse complement.
AAAATACACACGCTCACTCTCCATTATGTTGGAAAGGATGTGGAGAAAGGGGAACTTATTTCCACACTTTGTGGACCTACCCGAGAATTCAGACACTTTGGAAGCAAATACAGAACCTAATTTCACACATTCTTCACAGACCAATCCCGCTTGATCCCTGTATTTTCCTCCTTTCACAACCATTCGAGACTTGCACCCCTAAGGAGAATCAGCTAATTTCTAGAATTGCTCTTGCCACCCGTAGGGCCATGGCCCAACTGTGGAAACAACCGCAAATCCCATCTCTACCCTTAGTGACCGGACTGATTGACGATGTAATAGACATGGACCAATTAACTGCATTTGTACATGACACCCCGGGTAGATTTGAGAAATTATGGCTCACCTGGAAGACCTACTTCTCTACCTAGACGGACACAGACACAACGAACTCCCTCAGGATTCCCTCTAAGCCCCCCCCCCCCCCCCCCCACATGATATGTGTATCCTCGATATTTCACATTTTCAATTTCTGTATAGTACACTTTGTATGTATACCGCTAATTCTAATGTTTTCAGTTTGTCATTGTGATATTTGCAAGACATTACAATATATAAAATGTAAAAACTCTTTAAAAATAAAGAATTAAAACAAAACAAAAAAGTTAATTTAATTCTACATAAAAAGACATGGTGAGACATAAGTGCAATGAATAAATCAAAATTAAACGTCAGGGTTAATGTGCTAGACTTGATGCTGGAGGAAATCATGAAACACACCTAATAGTAATTTCTCATACTAGTAATGGGGTAGTCAGCTTTAAATAGCCATTAAATCAAGTAACCAGTAGTAATGAAAGAATTACACAAATAGGTGTTAATTAAAACAGAGCTCAGGAGAACAGTATCATCTGCACTATTTGTCAGAAGACAGATTAAAGGAATTTCCTGGACTTCCACTCCCCTCACTCCTTTGGTTGTGTTAGGTGCGAGGACACAGGAGAGGAAGATAACATATGCATTGACTAATAACCACTACCTTAGCCGTTCTAGAATAGGCTCAGCGTTTAATGAGCCTGATTAAACAAACTTTTCTACTTCATGAAACAGCAGTTTCTCCAGCCCCGGGTTCTAGGGCATTGATGCAAAATACCCTCCAATTACTATTTGCAACAATCAGCTCAGTGAAGAGTTAATTAGCCTCACTACTGTCATGCCTATCATTTACTAAGCAGTGGCTTACCCAGCCTGGGATTCTGGCACTGTTAAATTGTAGTAGTAAAAAGCTGTCTGTTATCTTCAACTTAGAATAACACTGTGTTATTTGTTTATGTGTATAGCAGCACATATTAGTGTTAAACAGTCTGCACACTATTTTCTGTCACAGCAATGTTTAAAGTGGCAGTGTACTCCACAGTGTGCATTAACTATAATCACTAGTAGAGATATATATATTATATCTATCTATCTCTCAAACATTGGGTGCTTGTTCTAAACTATTACATGGGAGAACCAGCAATAAAACCTTAAAGTGACGGTGAACCTACAATCCAATTCAAATAGTGCAGATGATACTGATCTCCTGAGCTGTTTTAATTAACACCTATTTGTGTAATTCTTTTATTACAACTCGTTACATGATTTAATGGATATTTAAACCTGACTACCCCATAACCAGTATGAGTAATTACTATAAAGTGTGTTTGATGATTCCCTCCAGCTCCAAGTCTAGCACATAAACCCTGACTTTTGTTTTTGCTTTATTCATTGCACTTATGTCTCACCATGTCTTTATATGTAGAATTAAATTAGCTTTTTAATGGAGTTATTAATAAAATATGGACTTTTATTCCCGTTTTATTTTTTGTAACTATTAATAAAACCTACTTTCTTCACCCCCTTCCAAACTTCTGCTCAATACCTAGTACAGAGACCCTCATTTTCATAGGGGAGCAAACATCTATAGAAGCACAAGTGAAAAAAGTTGTCATTTAATAACTCCGTATTGTACAGGGCTGCAGTCAGTAAAGGAGTAGCCTGCAGACTACATTTAATACAGAAGGGACATTTTTCATAAGCAGGGATGCAAACTTCAGGAAAGAAATGATATCCAATCAATTTTGCCAGCAGGCACATAGACTAATTTACATTAAAGGGTACTAGCCAGCATAGAGTGAGAACATTGCTGGTTTATTCCAGGTTGCTAATGAGAAATGCATGCTTCAGGGTTGCATTTGGTAAACAGAAAAGCAGTCTGAAACCCCCACAGTAAACATCCCTGAATAATACAACAATGTGGACCCCTATTGCCAGATCCATTGCGGCTGACGACCATTTCAAAAGTTAAACCAGATAAACCCAATATGTAATTTCTTTCTACATTTTAATTCTTTCACTTACATAGTTTTTTTTTTTTTTTTTAATTGATGTAGTGTAGACAAAACCAGTATAACATTATGGGTTGCTAGAGTGTTGTGGCTGTTTTGTGTATACATACATACGTACATATTATAGTAACTTATAAAAATATATACATATTTTAAAATTGTAGAGTACAGTGGATGAACATATATTTAAAAACAAGTTTATGTTTTACTCAATTTCTAATTAAAATATATGTTTTTATTAGCATCCTATATTACAGCAACAATATTGGAATATAAAAATAATAGTATACACTTAAGAATATACAGTAATAGCCAGATTCAGACATTTTTATTCTTTGCATACATTCTAGAGGCTGCTTAGCACTATGTAGAACTTACAGGAGTTTAGAAGGCCATCTTTTAATTAATCCAGGAGGCTAGATATTTTACCTGTTTCAGGGACTTTCTTTTCTGGTTGATGTTCAACAGTTGCAGGAGGTAAAGACAGCAAATCAAGAACAACCTTATCAACCTCAGCATCATACTTGGGTGTCAAAACACTTTGTAGTGTTTCTGTCTCTTGCACTGGTTCGGTCACCAACTCCTCTGTCAGATCAACAACAGTCTCCCCTCCAGTCAAGTCAACAACTGATTCCTCCCCTGTCAAATCAACAAACCCCTCCATAATTACAGAGAGACTGTCTTGCAGCTTGGTCAAATATGTTCTCTTATGCACTCTAGGCCACACCTGTTCAAATTGATCAGGTGAAAGTGCCTTTGTTAAAGCTGTATATTTGTATCTCAATATTATCCAAATCCTCTTTTTGTAGCTGTTACACATCATTTAACATATGTTGAAATTAATTTTCCACATCCAGGAGCTGTGCTAATATAAAAAGCGACCTTCAGTGCTGCGATGAGTTCAGTGCAGCCATTGTTAACAATTTAACGCCAGCTGTTGGTGGTTACATTTGTACTAAACAATTTTATATGTGCAAAAAAATTATAATTCACCTTTCTAAAATCTACCCCATGCATTTATAAATTAACTCTGGCACAGTGTAAATGTAGAAGATAAAAAGTATTTTTCACTTATCTCTGCTGCCCTGTTTATGAGATCACTTTGTGGAACCATATCTAAATGAACTACTTCAGTGGAGACTAGTTAATTTGCATATGGTGCCACAAGATGATCTCATAAATATGAGACAGCAAATGTAAAACATGTAAACCTATGCATTTGTATGCCTTGCGAATATGATAACACTGTATGCATTTTTTTTAGGAATCCTTTCAATTTGCAGTCTTGGTATATGGAAATACAACAAACTTTCTGTGAGCAGCCTTTTTCTAAGCATGGAAGCATGGAATGTATTTGGGACATATTAGGTCAATTATTCTTTGTGTTAAATTGACAATTTAAAGATCAGTGAATAATATAGTGGCTGCATAGATGTATATAGACTGTATTTTTCTGATAATAGGCCCCACCCAACTTAGTTTGGTGCCATTATTAAGAAAAGGGCAATTTTAAAGAGAAAACCAAGTCATAATACTGCTGCATTGACCATTGTGATGTATTGCTCGAAATGCACTTGCCATAGTAGCACTTACACAGTGGCACATTTCCTCCTTCATCACCATTGCTCACGTTGCTGTGCAGACTGAGTACAGCAGGAGTAAGATCTGCTTCAGGGCCGGCCTTAGGGGTGTGCGACCTGTGTGAGCGCACAGGGCGCAACACCCCAGGGGGCGCCCGGCCGGCCGCTAAAAGAAAGAAAAAAAAGCACAAAAAAAAAAAAAGCCGTTAGAGGCACTGGCTGGGGGAGATCAAAAGAACCCCCCTCACCAGCCCTCAGCTCGGCAAGCATCTGTTGGGTCCGGGGAGGGGACGGAGCTAACCAACTGAGAGGTGTAGCTCCGCCCCCCTCCCTGCGAAGCAGAGGAGCTTCTGCTTCAGGGGAGCTGCAGGCAGCAAGAGATAGTGCTGCTCGGCTCCCCATGCTTGCACTTAGCTTGGGGAGCTGAGCAGCACTTTGTCTTGCTGCCAGGGAAGCAGACGCTGCTCTGCTTCACAGGGTGGGGGCGGAGCTACACCTCTCTGCTGGTTAGCTCCGCCCCCTTCTCTGATCCACAACAGGCAAAGGAAGGAGAGGGGGGAGAGAGAACAGGGGGTGAGAGAGGGACAGAACAGGGGGTGAGAAACAGAACAGGGGGTGAGAGACAGAACAGGATGAGGGGGGGAGAGAGACAGAACAGGGGACGGGGGAGAGAGAGAGAACAGGGGGAGGGGGGAGAGAGAGAGAACAGGGGGAGGGGGGATAGAGAGACAGAACAGGGGGAGGGGGAGAGAGAGAGACAGAACAGGTGGAGATAGAGAGACAGAACAGGTGGAGGGGCGATAGAGAGACAGAACAGGTGGAGATAGAGAGACAGAACAGGTGGAGGGGCGATAGAGAGACAGAACAAGCGCGGGGGGAGAGAGACAGAACAGGTGGGGGGGGGGGCATGGGGGAAGCCCGCACAGGGCACCGGGACACTTAAGGCCGGCCCTGATCTGCTTGGTGTGCCCTTCCACTAGGAAGACCTCAACAGTAGGAGACTGTAGGGCAGTGGTGTATCTTGATTTAGTGCTGCCCTAGGCAGACAAAATCCGGGCACCCCCCTACCCAAGCTGCACACCAACGTTACACACCTAAGACATGCCCCATCACCTCCATTTCATGACCCCACATCACACATAACATTCAGACTCACATCAAGCTCATACTCCCATCCCACACACACTCCTACTCCCATCACACTCAGTCACACACAGAGGCGTCGCTAGGGGTGGGCTACTGGGGCTATAGCCCCGAGTCCCCCCTTCATAGCCCCGAATGGAGACTATGGGGCTAAAGTATTCTTTAGCCCCGAGACTCCAGGGCTATAAATATAAAAAAAAAAAAATCCCCCGGTGAGCATAGTCCCAGAATCGGAGGATTAACCTCACGCGGGGGTGAGGGCCGATCGGGAGGAGAGGCTGTTATAGGGAGCTCGCTCCCTAGCCTCTCCTCCTGGCCATAGAGATCACAGCGCGACGGGGGCAAGCTCCACCCCCGTCGCGCTGTGTCAGCTGCTTGCCGGATGTCAGGTGGACGGACATCCGGCAGAAGGTCCTGGATGACGGACTAAGTGTAAGGTAAGTAAAAAAAAAAAAAAGTGTGACTGTGTATGGGTGTCTAGGTGTGTGTGTGTGTGTGTCAGGGTGTCTAGGTGTGTGTGGGTATTACTGGGTTCTGAGTGGCACAATATTCTTGGGCTATGATTGGCACAATATTACTGGGTTCTGAGTGGCACAATATTCTTGGGCTATGATTGGCACAATATTACTGGGTTCTGAGTGGCACAATATTCTTGGGCTATGATTGGCACAATATTACTGGGTTCTGAGTGGCACAATATTCTTGGGCTATGATTGGCACAATATTACTGGGTTCTGAGTGGCACAATATTCTTGGGTTATGATTGGCACAATATTACTGGGTTCTGAGTGGCACAATATTACTGGGCTATGATTGGCACAATATTACTGGGTTCTGAGTGGCACAATATTCTTGGGCTATGATTGGCACAATATTACTGGGTTCTGATTGGCACAATATTACTGGGCTATGATTGGCACAATATTACTGGGTTCTGAGTGGCACAATATTCTTGGGCTATGATTGGCACAATATTACTGGGTTCTGAGTGGCACAATATTCTTGGGCTATGATTGGCACAATATTACTGGGTTCTGAGTGGCACAATATTCTTGGGCTATGATTGGCACAATATTACTGGGTTCTGAGTGGCACAATATTCTTGGGCTATGATTGGCACAATATTACTGGGTTCTGAGTGGCACAATATTCTTGGGCTATGATTGGCACAATATTACTGGGTTCTGAGTGGCACAATATTCTTGGGTTATGATTGGCACAATATTACTGGGTTCTGAGTGGCACAATATTACTGGGCTATGATTGGCACAATATTACTGGGTTCTGAGTGGCACAATATTCTTGGGCTATGATTGGCACAATATTACTGGGTTCTGATTGGCACAATATTACTGGGCTATGATTGGCACAATATTACTGGGTTCTGAGTGGCACAATATTCTTGGGCTATGATTGGCACAATATTACTGGGTTTTGAGTGGCACAATATTCTTGGGCTATGATTGGCACAATATTACTGGGTTCTGAGTGGCACAATATTCTTGGGCTATGATTGGCACAATATTACTGGGCTATGATTGCCACAATATTACTGGGTTCTGAGTGGCACAATATTACTGGGCTCTGAATGGTACAATATTCCTGGGCCTTGAGTGGCACAATATTACTGGGTTCTGAGTGGCACAATATTACTGGGCTATGATTGGCACAATATTCCTGGGCTCTGAGTGGCACAATATTACTGGGTTCTGAGTGGCACAATATTACTGGGTTCTGAGTGGCACAATATTACTGGGCTATGATTGGCACAATATTACTGGGCATCTGATTGGCACAATATTACTGGGCTCTGAGTGGCACAATATGCCTGGGCTCTGAGTGGCACAATATTCCTGGGCTCTGAGTGGCACAATATTACTGGGTTCTGAGTGGCACAATATTACTGGGTTCTGACTGGCACACTATTACTGGGCTCTGACTGGCAAAATATTACAGGCATCTGACTGGCACACTATTACTGGGCTCTGAATGACACAATATTCCTGGTATCTGACTGGCACAATATTACTGGGCTCTGAGTGGCACAATATTACTGGTATCTTACTGGCACAATATTACTGGGCTCTGAATGGCACACTATTCCTGGTATCTGACTGGCACAATATTACTGGTATCTGAAAGGCACAATATTACTGGTATCTGACTGGCACAGTATTACTGGGTTCTGAGTGGCACAATATTCCTGGTATCTATAATTGTACAATTTTCAAACACTGAAAAATTTGTGGGTGTTTTCTTACATTTTTATTATGGGGTGGGGGGGGGGGGGGTGCAACACTCAGGGTCTGCCCCGGGTGCCAAATGCTCTAGGTACGCCCCTGTGTGTGACCGAGCTCATCTGGGCTCTAGCCCCAGATCATCCGAAGACCTAGCAACGCCCCTGGTCACACACTCCTACTCCCATCACACTCAGTCACACACACTGACTCCCATCACACACACTGTCTCCCATCACACACACTCTGACTCCCAACACACTCAGTCACACACACTGTCTCCCATCACACACACTCTGACTCCCATCACACTCAGTCACACACACTGTCTCCCATCACACACACTCTGACTCTCATCAGCACTTAACTTTCCCTGGTGGCTAGTGGCAGGCAGCATGGTCCCTCCATGCTGCCTGTTCGGCTTCCCGGCGATTGTGCCGACAGGTCACGTGATCTGACGTCATACGCGCGCCCGTCACGTGACTGTCGGCTCCCCGTGCAGCTTGGCAGGCAGAGCGATGGTGAGGGGGGATCTTCCGAACCCCTCTCACCTCCGTCTCTGCCTGCAAGCGCGGTCTTTTTTTTTTTTTTAAAGGGCCAGGTTTTTTTTTTTTTATTTGCCCCCCCAAATTTGCCGCCCTAGGCATCCGCCAAGGATTCCTCGCGGTAAATACAGCACTGCTGTAGGGGCAACACTACTTTTCCATAATGCTGCTGAGGTAGCCAGAAGGCCTTTTGGCATGCCATCTTGTTTAAAGGGGCATATAACCCTAATTGTAACCCTAACCCTAGATCTAGGGTTAGTAGATCTAGAGTTGGCTCTTTCCTTTTTTTTACCTTTTTTTTTTATAACTGTAATGTTGCTGACTGCCTCTAAGGGCAGTCAAGCAACAGTTTCAGAGCAACAGCATGCTCCTCCAATTGTGGTGCCCTGAGAGGCAGAGAAGGGTGTTGCAACACCTTTAACGCATAGGCAGTGACAGCTGATCACTGCCTATGCGAGTTTAAACGCATACGATCACATTCGCAGTGATTATATGGGCGGGAGGAGGGGCGGGGGGTGCTGGAGGCATTCTCGATCTGAAGCAGCCTCTAAGAGTAACTGCCGGAATTTAGCCGGCAGTTACGCTACATTAAAACTCGCTACATTAAAACTCAGGACATAAAAACACGTCCTCATGGTCATCAAGGACCATGCTTTGCAGGTCTTATATATACATCCAAGTGGTTTAAGGGGTTAAAACAGACGTGGCCGAACTTGTAACATTCCGCATATAAGACGACCCCCAAATTTAAACTTAAAAAAATTGGGGAAAAATATTGTCTAATACATGAAAAAATATGGTAAGTTTTCTTTTTGAAGTAGGGTGGAGTAGGTCTCTGTCAAAATGTGCAGCCACATATACAGCGCCCCCATCCAGGAACACAGGGCAAGACATACATGGAGGGAGAGAAATGAGACATACATGGGAAGGGAGAGGAAAGAGACAGACGTACATTGAAACAGAGAGGAAAGACAGACAGAAGTGGGAAGGGAGAGGAGAGACAGATGTGGAAAGGGAGATGAGAGAGAGAAATGGAAAGGAAGAGAGACAGGCATACATGGGAACGGAAAGAAGAGAGGCGGAGAGACAGACATGGGAAGGGAGAGGAGAGAGACAGACATGGGAGGGGAGAGAGACAGACATGGGAAGGAAGAGAGACAGACAGAAATGGAATGCAATAGGAGAGAGAAGACATGGGAAGTGATAGGAGTGAGAAGACGTGGAAAGGAAGAGGATAGAAAGACAGACACAGGAAGGAAGAGGATAGAGAGCCATACATAGGAAGGAAGAGGATAGAGAGACAGACATGGGAACAGTGGCGGATCCAGGGGGGGGGGGGCAACGGGGCAATTGCCCCTCCCCGAGAAGAGAGAAAAAAAAAAAAGACACTTTAAAAAAAAAAACGCGCTTGCAGGCAGAGACTGAGGTGAGAAGGGATCGGAAGATCCCCCTCACCTTCTCTGCCTGCCGGCAGGCTGCTCGAGGAGCCAAACAGGCAGCACAGAGAAACCTCCGTGCTGCCTGTTCGGCTCCCCGTGCAGTGTGCCGACACGGAAGTCCCGACAGGTCACGTGACCGGCGCGCTGACGTCATACGCGCGCCGGGTCACGTGACCTGTCGGCACAACCATCTGTGAGACGAACAGGCAGCATGGAGAAGACCATGCTGCCTGCCACTAGCCACCAGGGAAAGGTAAGTGCTGGGGAGATGGGGGGAATGTACTGGGGAAAGAGGCAGGGGCTTATTAATGATAGGAAACACTGGCATATTACTGGGCAAATTGGCTGGGGATATTAAATGGCAAATAACTGGCATATTACTGGGCAAATTGGCAGGGGATATTAAATGGCAAATAACTGGCATATTACTGGGCAAATTGGCAGGGGATATTAAATGGCAAATAACTGGCATATTACTGGGCAAATTGGCAGGGGATATTAAATGGCAAATAACTGGCATATTACTGGGCAAATTGGCAGGGGATATTAAATGGCAAATAACTGGCATATTACTGGGCAAATTGGCTGGGGATATTAAATGGCAAATAACTGGCATATTACTGGGCAAATTGGCAGGGGATATTAAATGGCAAATAACTGGCATATTACTGGGCAAATTGGCTGGGGATATTAAATGGCAAATAACTGGCATATTACTGGGCAAATTGGCAGGGGCATATTAAATGGCAAATAACTGGCATATTACTGGGCAAATTGGCTGGGGATATTAAATGGCAAATAACTGGCATATTACTGGGCAAATTGGCTGGGGATATTAAATGGCAAATAACTGGCATATTACTGGGCAAATTGGCAGGGGATATTAAATGGCAAATAACTGGCATATTACTGGGCAAATTGGCTGGGGATATTAAATGGCAAATAACTGGCATATTACTGGGCAAATTGGCTGGGGATATTAAATGGCAAATAACTGGCATATTACTGGGCAAATTGGCAGGGGATATTAAATGGCAAATAACTGGCATATTACTGGGCAAATTGGCTGGGGATATTAAATGGCAAATAACTGGCATATTACTGGGCAAATTGGCTGGGGATATTAAATGGCAAATAACTGGCATATTACTGGGCAAATTGGCAGGGGCATATTAAATGGCAAATAACTGGCATATTACTGGGCAAATTGGCAGGGGCATATTAAATGGCAAATAACTGGCATATTACTGGGCAAATTGGCAGGGGCATATTAAATGGCAAATAACTGGCATATTACTGGGCAAATTGGCAGGGGCATATTAAATGGCAAATAACTGGCATATTACTGGGCAAATTGGCAGGGGCATATTAAATGGCAAATAACTGGCATATTACTGGGCAAATTGGCAGGGGCATATAAAATGGCAAATAACACTGGCATATTATTGAGCAAATTGGCAGGGGCATATTAAATGGCAAATAACACTGGCATATTATTGGGCAAATTGGCTGGGGCATATTAAATGGCAAATAACACTGGCATATTACTGGGCAAATTGGCAGGGGCATATTAAATGGCAAATAACACTGGCATATTATTGGGAAAATTGGTAGGGGCATATTAAATGGCAAATAACACTGGAATATTATTGGGAAAATTGTTTGGGGCATATTAAATGGCAAATAACACTGGAATATTATTGGGCAAATTGGCTGGGGCATATTAAATGGAAAATAACACTGGAATATTATTGGGCAAATTGGCTGGGGCATATTAAATGGCAAATAACACTGGAATATTATAGGGCAAATTGGCTGAGAGAGCCATACATGGGAAGGGAGAAGAGAGAGACATAAATGGGATGGTAGAGGAGAGACAGACAGACATGGGTTCGCAGAGGAGAGACAGACAAATATGGGATGGCAGAGGAGAGACAGACAGATATGGGAAGGGGAGAGGAGACAAACAGACATGGGAAGAGAGAGGAGAGAGACATAAATAGGAAGGGAGAAGAGAGAGACATAAATGGGATGGTAGAGGAGAGACAGACAGACATGGGATGGGAGAGGAGAGACAGAGAGATGGGAAATGAGAGAAGAGACAGATGGACATGGTAAAAAAGAGGATACATAGACGGACATGGGAAGGAAGAGGAGAGAAACGGGCATGGAAGGAAGAGAGACAGAGGGACACGGGGAGTGAGAGGAGTACGACAGACATGGGAAGGGAGAGGAGCGTGACAGAAGGACATGAGAGAGAGGAAAAGACAGACGGACATGGGAGAGAGGATAAGACAGACGGACATGGGAGAGAGGATAAGACAGACGGACAAGGGAGAGAGGAAAAGACAGACGGACATGTGCCCCTCCCGAGATCAGACTCTGGATCCGCCCCTGCATGGGAAGGAAGAGGATAGAGAGACAGACATGGGAAGGAAGAGGATAGAGAGACAGGCATAGGAAGGAAGAGAGACAGATAGACATAGGGAGGGAGAGGAGAGAGACAGGCAGACATGGGAAGTGAGAGGAGAGAGACAGGCAGACATGGGAAGTGAAAGGAGAGAGACAGGCAGATATGGGAAGTGAAAGGAGAGAGACAGGCGGACATGGGGGGAGAGGAAAAGACAGAAGAACATGGGGGGAGAGGGAGGAGAACAGAGACAGACATGCCTGAACACTTAAGGCCAGCCCTGATTGCAACCTTTGACTGTGGCTGGTCCCCAGCTAAGGCCATTTTGCAAAGGTACTGGCCTATACTTCAGGTTATATCGAATAGGGTCAACCTCACTACTAGAAGGGGCCAGAAAACGTAGAGACATACTGGTACATAGTCTCTACTCCACCATTTGGCTTAATCCCACTAAAGGGTGCTACAGATGCAGTTCATTCAAAGCTTGACTACACATAATTCCATCCATACACCATTAACAAGTTTGTGAACTGTACGAGTACACACGTTGTGTAACTTATTGAGTGTCTGTGTGGGGCCCAGTATGTTGGCAAGACTATTCAAGAATTCCGCAGGAGGGTCCTGGAACATGCCTATTTTATAAACATTAAAGTGGATACGTCTATTCCCAACATACAAAAACCCTTCACAACTCTAATTGCCTTCACTTCAGAGCTTTTGATCAAATTGCTTAGTCACCCAGGGAGACATGTATGGATGCCAGAGAGCATAGAGTACTTTGATTGACAGGAACCTGTAATAAACCTTGAAACCCTACTTCCCATCCCCGATAAATGGACAAGAGACTTTATTATGGTGTAAAAAGGCCACAGAAATTGTATAAAACAAAGTTCAGACTGTATTAGCGGACCACCATAACTTGTAAATATATATAAAGATAATACAGCCTAATAAATAACTTGAATCCTTGCCAGTCACGGACAACTAACATAATTATATATAGTGCAACTATCTTGGGGTGCTCGTCTCCCCCCTCATCCCTTAGTGTGTTAGTTGGGACAAAAGATGTTTTTAAACACCTTAGACACAACTGGGTAATCTCTAAATCCAGGAATGTTGGGTATGCCTTGAGGACTGGGTTGGAAAACTGTGCAACAGGATCACACCTTACTTCACCATATAACTTTTTATCTGTTATCGTCCCTCCTCTTCATTCCCTAAATTTATTTCTCTCTATCATGCACAGAGCTTTACTTCCCTAATTTCCTGGTAAACCCTGCCCTTGCCCTAGCAACAACTTCCAGGAACTCAAATGATGAGTTTTAAAACTTCTTACTTGGTCAGTGTCTGCCACAAATTCAGCATGAGAAGATAAATAAATAAATAGGTAAAAAAACAGGTGGAAAAAAAGCAACAGTCCTCAAACAGAACCTCAATTTGAGGAAAACTCCGGGCTCCACCTCCAGAAAGTTAGAGATGGTTACGCATCACCCACAATGCGAAACGCGTTACGTGTATCCTGCACTCCACTTTGCTGGCTATGTGATTTCATAGTCTTCTCATCGATTAATGCACTTGACATGAATCCTGTGAGTTGAGTGCAATCAGAAAAAAGAAACAGGACAAAGGACCCATCTCTGTATTGTCAAAATTCTTTTGTTAGAATTTTTTTTTTTTTAAGTAATATACTTTCACAGGTATTTCAACTGAGTCAATTGAAATACTCCCGTTTCTGCAATTTGTAACCTCATAGTACGACTGTATTCATCTACAGTTTCAGCATTAAGAGCTGCCAAGCAGTGAGTATCACATTTCCTGATCTAATTTAGAATTTCTCAATAATTCATCTGAAGTTTGGAGCATTGCAGGTTCAGTGTGCAAACAAGAGAAACATACAACATATTGTCAGATAAGTCACAGCTTACCAATGAACTAAGAAGGTTGTATGTTTAGAATTATGTAGAGGAACTAAGTCCTGAATTTAGTTTTAGTCAGGCAGGAGAGTGGTCTTAGTATGCACTGTTAAAACAATATTTATTTTTATTAGGAAGGCTAAACAAAGTCTTTCAGACTAGCATTGTAAGTCAGTCAGCTGGATAACGACCATTCATACCAGCCGAAACCAATAGCTAGTGGACGATTACGTACTCCTCCCAAGTACAGGTATGCTCAGCATGCCAATCCTTTCTATCCCGTCATAGAATTCTAGCTTTATGACATGGCAGCTTGGAGGTATTTAGTTACATTTCTGAGGAAAAAGGAATACATGCTAGGATCATCGTTGAAAAGGTGCTGTAATCAGGCAAAAGTGGTTTTCTTTAAAGATCCTGAAGAAGACTTGTAGCCCACTGGATAGGAAGATTGCTTTCTTATAGAGAAAATAGTCTCCTAAACTCAGGTGGAATTATTCTGGTGCTCTCCAATACTATCTTTTGTGATTTAAAAATGGCTTCCAATAGCCCTGATTAGCAATTTATTTCTCAAAATTAATCTAGAGATATGTGAGTTTTAACTGCTTCTCAGTATACATACAGTTGTGCTCAAAAGTTTGCATACCCTTGGAGAATTGGTAATATATGTACCAGTTTTATAGAAAACATGAGTGAGTAGGCATTTCTTTTGGGGTTTATATTCAACTGTAGGTTTTAACAGAATGGCACAATCATAAACATAACATGGCAACAAAGAAATAAAATGAAATGACCCCTATCAAATTGAAATGAAACCCTTAATTCTTAATACTATGTATTGCCCCTATAGCATCAATGACAGTGTGCAGTCTTTTGTAATAGTTGCCTATGAGGCCCCAAATTCTTGCAGGTGGTATAGCTGCCAATTCGTCTTGGCAAAATGCCTCCAGGTCATGTAAAGTCTTTGGTCCTCTTGCATGAACCGCATGTTTGAGATCTCCCCAAAGTTGCTTGATGATATTAAGGTCAGGAGACTGTGATGGTCACTCCAGAACCTTCAACTTTTTCTGCAGTAACCACTGGAGGGTCAGCTTGGCCTTGTGCTTAGGGACATTGTCATGCTGGAAAGTCCAATAGCGTCCCATGCGCAGCCTTCGTGCAGAAGAATTGTCTGCCAGTATTTCTGAAAACATGCTGCATTCATCTTGCCATCAATTTTCACAAGATTCCCCATGCCTTTAGAGCTTAAACACCCCCAAAACATCTGTAAGCCACCACAATGCTTCACAGTGGTGATGGTATTCTTTTCACTATAGACTTTGTTGACCCCTATCCAAACATAGCACTTATGGTTTTGACCATAAAGCTCTATTTTGAACTCGTCACTCCAAATTAAAAAGTGTGCCAGAAGCTGTAAGGAGTGTCAAGGTTTTGTCTGGCATTTTGTAATCCACTTTTTTGTGGCATTGGCGCAGCGCAGTAAAGGCTTCTTTCTGGCAACTCGACCATGCAGCTAATCTTTGTTCAAGTATTGTCGTATTGCGCTCCTTGAAACAACCACACCGTCTTTTTCCAT
This sequence comes from Pelodytes ibericus, assembly GCA_036172795.1. Lineage (NCBI taxonomy): Eukaryota > Metazoa > Chordata > Amphibia > Anura > Pelodytidae > Pelodytes > Pelodytes ibericus. The sequence goes on along the minus strand of CM069859.1, from coordinate 165,313,922 downwards.
GACAGCCTGTATTTCTCCTGAGGTTACCTGTGGGTTTTTCTTTGTATCCCAACCAATTCATCAGGCAGTTGTGGACGAAACCTTTCTCGATCTACCTGACCTTGGCTTGGTATCAAGAGTTCCCTGAATTTTCCACTTCTTTATAAGTGATTGAACAGTACTGACTGGCATTTTCAAGGCTTTGGATATCTTTTTATATCCTTTTCCATGTTTATAACGTTCCATTACTTTGTTACACAGGTCTTTTGACAGTTCTTTTCTGCTCCCCATGGCTCAGTATTTAGTCTGCTCAGTGCATCCCTGTGAGAGGTAAGAAACTCATTGACTATTTATATACAGACACTAATTGCAATTTAAAAAGCCACAAGGTTGGGAACAATTAACCTTTAATTGCCATTTTAACCTGTGTGTGTTACCTTATGTGTCTGTAACAAGGCCAAACATTCAAGGGTTTTGTGATAAAGTGAATGGTGTTGTTTGTGAGGGAGTTTATATTTCTGCTAAACTTTTCAGAGAGGCATATGACATTTAACACCAGGGGGAGTATGTGTTTTATGCAATTAATGTTTAGTTATAGGCCCCTGGGGTGGAGCATTCAGAGAGTTGGGTGGGCCGGTGCTCCACTTCTCAGTTTACAGGTAACTGGGAGAAATAAGGTCTAGGCCAGGAATTTAGACTGTCTCCAACCCATTGCTAAGCTGCTCAGATAGTAGAGCTCAGATAAGCTAGGATTTTGTTTGTATATTTCTTTGATATTGTTTCTGATGCTGCCTCCTGAATGGATTTCAGAATAAAGTACCTGCATTAGCCAAACAACTATGTGATAATTAAATTGGCATGATCAGTCATATTTTCAAAATCAGTGTCAAAATTTCACAATTTCTGCCAGAGTATCCAAACTTTTGAGCACAACTGTATGTCACATATATTTCACATAATTATATTTGCTGTCCAATATTGCCCAGTCACATCTTTCTTCTTAAATTGTTGTGTCCACTTCTGTATGTATGAAGATGGCAAGGATTTTTTTTTAGAAGGCTGGGAGACAAAGCAACTCTAGTGGAGATTTCCCACCTCTTCAGTTGTGTAAAACTAAAAATCACCTTACTTACAGTACAAAACACAGATAATTCCCATTGATGTATATGGCTGCAGGCCAAATATGTGTCATAGTATGAAGGAGCCAAAAGAACAGGTGCTTCACAGTAGATCTTCTGTTTATAAAAAATAAAAAAATGGGATCAAAGGTCCATTGGATAAAAAATATTTACACAGACAAAAGCGAACTGTTCTCCATTTGACTGTTTTAACACATGAAGATCTGCACACAATTACATATTGTTCCAGCAGCAACATAGTGTCAAGTGTCCTGGATGAAGTATAAAATAACTCGGATTTTTCCCCTGATGACAGGGGGAAAAAAGGCATTCTCTGTGTATGTGCTGCTGCATTGAACCTTACTAATGTAATATTACAAATGAGACATGACACTAAGGTAAAACAGCAGACAGATATTGAGCAGAGCAATATAAGGATATGTAGTTCAACTGCCAAGGGTAAACCAGTCCTACACTAAGGGAACAGAGCGCAAGTTAAGGGAGGAACATGGAAGCCGTAAGAAGAGGAGTCTGTGCTGTCTGCACATGGCACATACCCCTAAGATGACTCCCTAGACCACCATAGATTGTACTTCAATCCTCTTGGGAAGTAGGTGTTTTAGCGCTTGGTGGTGTCAAAAAGTGTATTATAGCAATAAAATGCATAAAAACATGTAATGTGAGGGTGTACCCCCGAGATCTGCAGCAGTGCCACACACATACATCTCCTGACCTTTAAAATAAAAAACACCCACGCAAACTATTATGCACGTGGCTCCACAGTCCCTAAAGCCAGCCCTCAATTCAACATCTTTTTTGCCTCCTAATATGTATTTAGATGAATTTGTGAAATTATAGCAGTTTGCAAGAAACCAGTACTGCCTACACCAGTAGTAAAAGTTAATTTCCTTTTTTTTTTCTTGCTGCAGGAACCAATTTGAATAATTGAATTCAAATGAATGGAATTTCCTTTCTCTCTAGTGATGACATCAGACAATGTGTTGCTCTGTTAATAGATCCTACTGTGTACAAGAGCAGGTTTATCACATTCCACCCAATGCATTAAATTCCAACAGCACAGTAGTATATATGCAGAATAATCATATATTATATATAGGGCTTGAGTAAAATATTAAATGTGATGTATGCAGAATGCCTGCATCAAATTACACTGGAAAAAAAGACTGCACTATACAAGCAGTAGTCTTCAACTTGCACCAAAGTGAGCTTGGGGACTAGACTGTCCCTGTAATAAAAGGTAAACACAATGGACATGTGCAGATTGTCTGACATAGCAAAACATGCATACACTTTTTTTTTTTTTTTTTTACCTGTTTAGAACCTGTAAATGCATAACAGGGATTTTGATGATCTTGCTCTAATAAGGGAATTCCATGCACAATATAGTAAAATGCATATAAAAGCTACTAGTATTGTCTTCTATATTTATATATATTTATAAAAGGAAGCTGCTGTTATATTATCCACCGCCTCCAATCTCTGTAGATTTTTCTTTGCAAACTGGCCAATGAGAACAAGGAAGTTACATCACTATAGCTGCTAAGTGCATAATGTAAAGTAACCATACCAAATATGAAACATGTAGCAAAAAAGGTTACTTCCCTGTTAAATTGTTTCACCTCACTTTGGGGGCTGTTCATTAAACGGGGTCTTCAAGTCAGCTGCCAAAAGTTCTTCAACTTGTCTGTGTTTTGCAGTTAACATGTCAGCTCAGTTTTAGTGAATAGTCCTCACTGTCTAATCCTATTTCACTATATTAAAGTGCGGATTTGACTGGAGGCATATTGAAATGAAAACACAGAAATATTTTACATGTTTAGCAACAAATAAAAACACATAGTAAGCAGCATTTGTTATATCTATCAAAATGTAGTTTGATCTGAAATTGCCAAGCCTTCTTTATACTTGCCTTAGCCCCATCCAACCATGGATTGGTAGGTATAACTATTCAAGAAACATAGAATGTGCTGTTAGATTCAATCCATCAAGTCTGCCCATATGTCTTCCTGATATAAATTCCTTATATCTTATGTGGTCCTTGGCCTTATGCTGATCCCATGCATGTTTAAACACCTTCGCGGGATTAGCCGCTACAAGTTCCGCTATACCATGTTCACCATTCTGTCTGTAAAGTAATACTTTCTGATGTTACTTATAAACCTCTCAATCTCTAATTTAAGACTATGACTTGGTACATTTTTGTCTTATAAGCCAGCATCCATTTAATAGACTTTCTCTGGTCTCTAAAATGCCTATATCCTTCTGGAGATGCGATCCTGCATATAATACTCTGACTCTTCCAGAGAGCTCATCGCGCAGACATCCTCCATGCTGGCCGACATCTCCGTCTATTATGACGGACCAGCTGTCAGTCATAATAGACGGAGGTGTCGGGCAGCATGGAGGATGTCTGCACGTATCGTGCAGACATCCCCCAGCTACCCCCACTAGCCACCAGGGAAAGGGGGGAGATAGAGAGAGAGAGACTAAGCTGGGGGGGAGAGGCCGCAAGGAAATAAAAACAAGAAATGCATTTGTATAATATCAATTTTTTATTAAATATTAAAAAGCAATTTACATATATACAATTAAAACTTTTTTTTTCCTATTGGGTAGTCTTATATTCAGGCTTTTAGTTTTTTTCCTAAAGGAATATACAAAGTTTGGGGGGTCGTCTTATAATCAGGGTCGTCTTATAATCGAGCAAATACGGTAATAAATAAATTCTGTAGTTAAAAGGTAATTAATAGGATATACTTTTATATTCGTACAGTAAATGTGATTAAATAACTAGACCTTGTTTCTATTACTAAACAATAAATTATCATGAATTTCCAGCTGAGTGGCATAACTCCAAAAAACGAGGAATAACTTAATAAAATGTTCCTATTTGGTTAATTTGACTTACGTTTTGCCACTCGAAAGCCTTAATTATTCCATTTTGTGACTAAACCCTGTTGTCAGGATGCAGTGTTATGAGTTAGTGATCGGACCAAAAAATAAAAAATATTTTATGGATTCACCACTTATTGTTATCCTTTCCTAATTGTTATCTTCTTAGCAGTATCTAGTAGTCTGGCCTCTGCTTCACTGTTTACCTTAGAAAACACTTAGAAAATTAGAATATAATCTTATACCCTGAAAACCTTTGGTATCTACTGCTCCATTGAGCTCCGGAAAATATGTATCAATGGATCTCCTGTTCCAGCCAATTGGATATAGAAGAGTTAGATCCTTGACCACTGGATGCAGAAGCGCAGGACACCAGACCACTGGATTCAGAAGCGCAGGACACCAGACCACTGGATTCAGAAGCGCAGGACACCAGGCAACTGGACATGAAAGCACAGGACACCAGACCACTGCATATAGTTGTCAGGTGTCCTATTCCTCGTCATCAAAGATGATAGTTGAATGTCTTCCCCATGCTCAGTCAGGTAGCCCTTTCATCAATGCTTATACCAGGGCTGTTCTCTCAGGAGCACAGTCACTGAGTTCAGCTAGAACCTGTTGTCATAACAGGTCTGAGTTACCAAAATTCTGGAACAGACTGTCACGGACGGCTGTGCCGAAGAGGTCTGGAGTCGCAGTGCAGGGGTAGTGGGCGATTCAAGGCCCTGCGCAGGGTGAGCACTCTCCACCTGGGGTGGAGCCCCAGGCTTTGAATGCCCACATGCAGAGGCCTTGTTTGGTTTCCCACGAGTCATAGCCAGGCAGGGACAAAGCAGGGTCTAGGATCAAGCCGAGGTCAAAGGACTGGAGAAAGCAGAATGGTCAGGATCAAGCCGAGGTCAAGGGACTGGAGAAAACAGGGATGGTCAGGAACACGATGAACAGGTATCAAAAACACAAGCTAGCAGAAAATAAATGTACCAGCTCTGATTGCTGTGAGGATGGGGTTTATATAGCTCCAGGGCTCATTACTACAAGGACCTACACCTGGGCGGTAGGTACATAAGAAGACAAAGTCAGAGAGATAGCCACTACTGCTATATGAGAAAATAGAACCAGCAGGTGGTGTCTGGAACAGGAGCAGGGAACAGGAACCACAGGAGTCAGGGTTTGAATCCAGGTGGATAGTTACACAGACACCAATTATATCTCTCTCAAGAGAGCTACCCAACAACAAAAAAATAGTCACATATTATCTTTATTCTTTTCCTCAGAGGCAAATATAATTCACCTTGATGGAACAGGCGTTACAGAGGAGCTTTTAATAAAGTCAGAGGAGTGTAATTGCAATTGTGATAAAAACAATAGGATACAAACTAACTACATTTGTGCTTAAGTGAAAAACAATAAGCAAACAAATCCAGGTGCAATAGGTGTGCGCCAATGTATAAAACAGACTCCCAACAAATTTCAGGAGTCTGTGCTGCATCTGCTACATACAAAGATTTTGGGTATGCTGGTGCTGAAAAACATGATTTGCGTCAGGGAGCTCCCTCTCTTACAAGGCAAAGTTTCTGGAGTTCGAAAAAGGCGTAATCACTGTTATAAATAACAAACGGCGATTGTGCTTTTTTAAATTTTCGACAGTTTGCAATGCAGGAGTTGTTATTCATAACCCCTTTGTTGTTATATTTCTTCTTTTTTGGATCACGTTGAGAATCATCTTCAAGGAGCTATACAACACTTGTATATATGTTGTCAATATTATTTTGTAAATACCACTTTATAAATATTATAGAAGTATTGGATGTACGTCACTTATTTTTAATATTGTTTTTTCACTTTAACACAAAGCCAAATTTAGTTAGGTTTTTATCCTATTTTATATATCACAACTGAAATTAGCGCTCCTATGACTTTATTATCACATGCTTTCTAAAGTGAAAAGAAGTATTTTTTGCACTCTGATTGAGCAGCTGCACTTATTTAGTTTAAGTAGCGTATATCACCTATTTTTCTATTTAGAACCAGATGTTTCACTTCAATACATTGTAACATAGCCTTAGCTGGAACAGGCTATGACAATCTGCAATTAGAGTTATACAAAAATAGCATAAGGTAGGGGATGAAATTCGAATGAGATTCGAATAAAATTCAAATGAAATTCGGATGCATGAGACTCTTTCAACCGAATTCTCCAACCTTGTACTATTAAAGTTAGGTCAAATCTATATACTGTATGTCTGTCTGTATTTATCAGTTTTGTATAATGTGTTACTAAGCATTTTGATAATTATGAATTATTTTTGTGAATATTTGATATTGTGAATTTTTTAAACTTTTTAAAAAAAATGTGTAATATATTATAAAAATAAATTGTTTAAATTTTATATCCGTAATTATCAAAATACTTAGTAATACAATCTATGTTATATGATAAATGCTTATATACACTGACTTTGCCTCCAATTCACTCCCTGCACTTCACATACTGATTGGGATGTACAGAGAGAGAATGGCAGCAAAATGACAGTGAAAGGAAAAAAACAAACTAATTGCCTGTTTAAAAAAGTTAACCCTTCCCTTGCTAATCACAGTTGCTTTTTACTGTGATCAGTTTCCTTCCAAGTTTATGGCCCTCATTTAGTTTTTTCTTATAATTTTTATTTTTTGCAATTTTACTATATTACTAATATTCTTTTCATGTATTCATTTAATAACAGTTAACTCCTGCAGGTCTGTTCTGTGATTCTGACCAGAGCAAACGTTAAACTTCTTTTTTTTTAATGTATTTTTGAATACTAAATTGTAGATCATTTATATGTACATGGTATCCATCCAAAGAAAATTATAACATATAACTTGTATGGGTGCGTTAAATGAGAGAGAGGAAAACCAAGTTTAATCAACCACATATGGAAAATGCCTGGTTCTTTAAGGGTTAATTCATGCCGTAGGAGTATCCCTGAGTTGATGGTGTAATATACCAGTAACATGCTCTTAAGTGTTTTTGCTGGACAGTTCCGATTTTGGAGGTTTGTCACGCTGTCCCGCTGTCCCGCCAAGCTCTACCTCTGTTCCGCTCTTGGAAGAGAGGTAGAATTAGTCAAAACAGCGTAAATAAAAACTGCAACACCATGTTCTTGATCTGTTCTCTGGTGTCTGGGACACTGGAGACAGAATACTGCGCATGCGCAGTGCTGCCTGGTTGTGTGACAGCGCTACCGCGCAGGCGTGGTGGTGCTTTCAATCTACCTCCCAGGGATACTGTCAAAGCATGCATGAACCTTATATCTTAAGGGGTCACTAAAGTGTATACTCTATGAGAGAAACTGTAGTGAATTGAGACAGGAATTTCAAACTTAAATCCAAAGTAGCCTTAATAAAGGTTACTTTAAAGACAACAAATAACGTGTGAAACTGTCAACTATGAATATTATATAAACCGCAGGGTTTTTATTTTTTTTAATTTAATATGCAACATATCAAATATTTTTTATACACTTTTATTAATATTATTTTAATGACACTTTTTGGTTTACATCTACACCACTAAAATTTTACTTTCTGTTTGATTTCAACAAAATGATATCCATAAGCTTCTATATCCGAATTTCCCAACCACTTAGAGCCAAATTTTACCTACTCAATAGCATAGGTAAGGGATGAAATTCGAAAATTGAAGTGAGGCCATTTTTTGTCCATTGCTGCATTCATTTCACCATTCAGTTCGTATGAATGAACATTTCACCTATGTCCATTCAATACATAGTATAATGTTGGGGAATTCAAAGGAAATAGACGAATTTCAACAGCTCAGTAGCATAAGGTAGAGCATGAAATTCATATTAATTAAACTCTTTGAACCGAATTCTCCAATAGGTGAATTATTTTCCAATTGTACGAATGAATATAACGAAACAATATAAAAATTTCAATATAATGAAATAAATAACATTTTCGTTTTGCCCATCTCTACAAATCAGTTACTGCAACTTTAAAACTGAAAGCAGGAAGAAACACTACTTACCTGCCTAGACTGCCTAGACAGTATTCTGTCTTTGCTAAATAGTTTCATGAGTTGGTTACCTGAAGCTGAACTGCTGGAGAGGATTGTGGATACACTTTCGAAACCAGATCTGCTTATCCTGCATAAAACCCTGCTGAATATCCCTGCCTTGTTTGGTGAATTATTTACAATACTATTGTTTCCTATACTAAAAAATATGAACTGTGCAAAGTACTTACCCTGCTTCTGTGCATTTTCTGATAACCTGTATAAGTACTTACCTGGCTTTTGGGATCACCCATACTGCATAATAAGAACTGTGCAACGTGCATGCCCTGCATGTAAATGTATTTGTCCATTCACCCTAAACCTGCATAAGTACTTTTCTTGATCATGTGTATTTTGCCAACTGAAATCACCTTATGCTTCAAGGAGAATTGGAACCTGTATACTCATAAGAGTAATAAGCACCTTCTCATCCATTTGTTTAATTCAAGGAGTATAAACAAAAGATTTTCATCTTCAAGCCCCTTTAGGAAGTTACAATGCTGCCTCTTCGAAGAGTTCAGTCATAGACTCTGTGGAGGAGGAACTGAAGCCTTAAGGAAAGACATGGACTGTTACTACCTTTTCCAGTCATGCAGGATGTAATGCTTACATGAGGGAAAGAATTAGAGCCATGTAATGCCGGCGGTTTCCCATCTGTAGTGCTGCATGGTCCGTGTATACACTGCGTGAATTGTTTACTAACCTTAGGATGGTTTGCATAGTACCACCTGGCGATCTATCAATATAATTACACAGCTGTTTACAAAAAGGCTTTTGTCCTTTCTCTCCAGTATGGTTCTTAAAAAGAGACATACTTGTTAAACCTCTTTCTTTAAAACCTCTTGAAGCTGCTCGTGTATTTCCATTGAGTCCCATACTTACTTTGTAGATCACAAGGGCCTTATCATAGCAGTAGGTAATTATTATTATCAACATGAAGATACATTATAGTAAAAGGGCTGATTAGGTAATTGGTGTATTTATTCTTCCCTACTGATTCAAAGGTATGTGTTTCCAATCATGGAAAAAATTTCCTATTGTACAAGAAACTAAGACCTTACAATTAATTACATAAAACAACCAGTATGGTGAGGAATTGTGGGCCTGAGAACTGTGAATCCCATCTATCACTTTAAACAGCCACTAAACTAAAAGAATGGCTACTAAACTGCTGCATGGATTGCAGGCTAAAACTTAGTAGGAAAGGTTAAAGAATGTTAACATGTATAGATTTGAAGATGGACGAGATAGGGGATATCATAGAAGTAGTTAAATACATAAAAGGAATTAACAAGATAAAGGAGGAGAGTATATTTTAAAAGAAGAACAACTACCATAACTAGAGGACATTGTCTTTAATTAGAGGGTAAAAGGCATAAGGCTATCTTAGATGTAAGTTAAAGCTAGGGACTAATGAAATTATTCTTAAAAGTGGGCAGAGTGGATGGGCTGAATGTGTTGTTATTATTATCTACCGACACATTTTATGTTAAATTATTATAGAAGGACAAATGAAAAGTTCAGCAGCCCCAGTAAGATTACTTGAGCTGGTCACCAACTGTCACTCAAATGAGACCATCATTGTGCTATATAACCAATTGAGGTACATCCTAACTAGGATCCCTCTAGTGATTATGTGTGAAAACAGGCTTTATATCCTTGTGCAATATACTGCAACTTGTTTACAGTAATTTATTGAACCATTTACATAAACATGATTCATAGGAAGGAACTGGAACAATCAGTTTATCTATGAGATAAATAGGACAAGGTATTTTTTTAATGATATCATCACTTTAACCCCTTAGTGACATGACATTTTGACTGTGTCTTTCCCTTGGTGACATGGACTGTTAAGACACTTCTCAGGTGTTTATGTTTAGCTGTAATCTTCTTCTTTCTCACATACAGTACCCACACAAATTATATATTGTTTTTATCTCCATAAGAAGGACTTTTGTTAGATAACATTATATTCATCATATCTTATAATTTACTACGAATAAACATAAAATATGATGAAAAAATAAAAAAACACTTTTTCTAACTTTGACATAAAAAATAATTTACAAATACCATCATTAAAAAAGACACCCTAAATAGTTTCTAAATTTTAGAAATTTTTAGAAATATGCTTGTTTCCATGTTTTTCTGGAGTTGTTTTTTGAGTTATAGGGCAAAAACCTATAGTGACCTTTGGACTCCAACCCGAACCCTATATTTAACCCAAGCGCTAACCCTTATGCTAAACCTTAATTTATTCTAATTTTAATCCTAACCCTTATGCTAACTCTCCAATTTAATTGTAACCTAACCATTATTCTAACCCTAACTCTAGATTTTTAGCTAATTAAGTGACGGAAGTGTAATTTTTCTTTCACTTCTGACGCTCTAACCACAACAGGGCAGCAACCATATTGGAGGAACAATCGCTCTGTGGAGAGATCATGGGTGCCCTTGGCACTGGATTTCAGTGTTGCTTAATGTCTCGACCTCGAGGCATTAAATCAACACCGTTTGAGCAGTTGCTAGGTTGCATGACGGACCAGGTCCATCCAATGTTGGCAATGCTTTGCTAGACAGGATGGACCTAGTCCATACAATGTTAGCAAGGAGTTACATTTTGTACTGTGCTGAACTCCCATACTTTAATAATTTGATTTTACATTCAAATATGTATGCTTATTGCTCATAAAAGTTTCAGTGGAGAAATGAGTCAGTGAATGACTGATTAACCCCTTCCCGCTTGCAGCACGTTCCATGCCTACTTCTCAGTGCCTAAAAGCTTGTAGAACGCCCTAGGTTTTGCAGCTCATCGCAGCTCCCCAAGATGAACTGGTTGTGTATTCTGCTGCAGGGACTTTCAGTGGGATCCCCAGTGTCAGTGATGCCACGTTGAGTCTGTACAAAATGTAGCTAACACTCAAAGGGAGAGTCGGCTACATTTTATGAAACTCTACACCTGATGTTGCAAAGTATTGCGGGATGTCGCAGGGGCGTAGCGTGGGGGGTGCAGGGGGGGCCGGCCGCACCGGGCGCAATATCTGGAGGGGCGCACTAGCCCTATGCGGCCGCAGCCACAACCGTGCGATACTTCCTGTCAGCCGCCGGATGTGAGAGGCAAATGACGGCGTGACGTCACATCCGGCGGCTGCGCGGCGGAGGCTCTTCTGAAACTGCATCGCGGCCTTTCTTCCCTGAGCTGTTGGAAGTGGAATTTGTAAAGGTAAGAATAAAGGGGCTTGGGGGACCTATTGTATTATGTATTGAGGAGGGGGTCATTAATGTATTGGAGAGGGGGAGGGGGGGTCATTAATGTTTGGGGGAGGGGGGTCATTAATGTATGGGGGAGGGGGGTCATTAATGTATGGGGGAGGGAGGTCATTAATGTATGGGGGAGGGGAGGGGGGTCATTAATGTATGGGGAGGGGGTCATTAATGTATGGGGGAGGGGAGGGGGGTCATTAATGTATGGGGGAGGGGAGGGGGGTCATTAATGTATGGGGGAGGGGAGGGGGGTCATTAATGTATGGGGAGGGGAGGGGGGTTCATTAATGTATGGGGGAGGGGAGGGGGGTTTATTAAATGTATGGGGGAGGGGGGTTCATTTAATGTATGGGGAGGGGAGGGGAGGGGAGGGGGGGTCATTTAATGTATGGGGGAGGGGGTCATTTAATGTATGGGGAGGGGGTCATTTAATGTATGGGGGAGGGGGTTCATTTAATGTATGGGGGAGGGGAGGGGGTGTCATTTAATGTATGGGGGAGGGGGTCATTTAATGTATGGCGGAGGGGGTCATTTAATGTATGGGGGAGGGGAGGGGGTCATTTAATGTATGGGGAGGGGAGGGTCAGTAATGTATGGGGAGGGGGGGAAGTAATGTATGGGGAGGGGGGGAAGTAATGTATGGGGGAGGGAGGGAAGTAATGTATGGGGAGGGGGGGAAGTAATGTATGGGGGAGGGAGGGAAGTAATGTATGGGGGAGGGGGGCACTAATGTATTGTGGACGGGGGGGCAGTAATGTATTGGGGACGGGGGGCAGTAATGTATTGGGGAAGGGAAGAAGGGAGGCAGTAATGTATTGGGGAAGGGAAGAAGGGAGGCAGTAATGTATTGGGGAAGGGAAGAAGGGAGGCAGTAATGTATTGGGGAAGGGAAGAAGGGAGGCAGTAATGTATTGGGGAAGGGAAGAAGGGGGCAGTAATGTATTGGGGAAGGGAAGAAGGGGGGCAGTAATGTATTGGGGAAGGGAAGAAGGGGGGCAGTAATTTATTAGGGGATGGGGGTCAACTGTGTATTAGGGGAGGGAGGGGTCAGCAGTGTATTAGGGGGAGGGGGGTCAGCAGTGTATTAGGGGAAGAGGGGGGGGATGGGAAAGATCTGACTTGGGAATTTGAGATGAGGCAATGATTATATTTTTTACATTTGTGGCCTAATGAATAATCTATATATATGTGTGTATGTAGAAGGAAATGTAAATAGGTGGGGCTACAGGGGTGAGGGAATTATATTTGTAATATATTTATTAGGAACTGTGGAGGGAAGTGGGTTGGATGAGAGCATTAAATATCATAGCATTAAATATTATATTTATGGGGTAGGAACTGTATTATATATTTTTGGTTTAGTGCAGGGGTAGGTAACCTTTGACACTCCCTTTGTTTTTTGACATCTCCATTAAGGCTTGCAAAGCATCATGGGAGGTGTAGTCCACAACATCTGGAGTGGCAAAGGATGTCTACTCCTGGTTTAAAGCATAGGTGTATAACCATTTGGCTTCCCCAGGCCAAAATAACCCCTTAAACTCTTAAAGGATCACTATAGTGTCAGGAAAACAAAGCGGTTTTCCTGACACTTTAGTACCCTGAGGGTGCCCACACCCTCAGGGTCCCACTCCCGTGGCGCTGAAGGGGTTAAATTCCCTTCAGTTACTTACCTTGTGCTTGGGGGGTAAGGGTTTCTTTAACTAATCTAGTAGAAGAGACTCGAGTGCTAAAATCCACGGGTTAGGGGGCGCAAATTACTTGCCTTGCCCCGGGTGCTGACAACCCACGCTACGCCACTGGGATGTCGGCAGGACCAATGCACCATCCGGCGCAAAGGGGTTAAGAGAAACTTATCAGCTATGTCACTTCCCATTACTACTGATTAATGGGGTAAAGTAAAACATCAAGGACAGGAGTAAAAGTAATAAAGTTTACTAAACCACAGATTTGATTCCAACAACATTGTATTGAAAACCCAAATAATTAAATTAAAACTGACTTCAGCATTAATAAAGAAAACATTATGCACTAATAACTGCCAGAATTATGGCTCTGCAAAATGAGATCTGTTGTTACAGTAAAATAATAGAATGGTTCTCAGGATGCTTAAACAGTCACATTGATGATAGAGGTTCAAGGACTACCAACTTACTGTAAACTACAACTCCCACAACATATTATCAGCAGCATGGCTAACTGAGCATTACAGGAACTGCCCTGATGTTTTGCTGAAACTACACTTCTTATTATACTTAGTCATATTGCTGGCTGAGCTGCAGTGTATAGCAGCTGTTGTGTATAAGGTTATCGATGGTTAGCATTGCCACCTTCTCTTCAAAATAAATCCCAGCCCTGCTATTGTTTCAATACACTGGCTTCAAGCTAATTGTTTGCCAGATAGTCAGCAAATAACAAGCTGGGTGGTAACCCTATGTATGGTCTGTAGCTCCCATGATGTCCATTCCTCTATTATCGTCAGGAGGGAGTGAAAGTGGAGGCACTTGCCTCCCCCTGGAACTTCTACCAGTTCCCCTCAGCAGTTGGGAGAAATAAGCTGTCCTCTGAATAGAAGAGTGCTGCTAAGACATAGAGATCATAAAAAAATACATCTGTCAGGTAGGGATTTGCACCAAAAAAGCATATATTCAATTCTTTACACCCCCTTGTCACAGTGGTTTGGTCTGATCACTCAGGGCCATCTTTATCACAGAGCAAAATGGGCAGCTTCCCTGAGTCCAGGCACACTGTAGGGTCCACTGACTATGCTACTTGAGCCATATAGTTCCTGAAACATTTTCTTCATATTCTCACTTGCAAGAGTGGATGACATTAGACTGGTTTAAATTATTATTTATTTTGCTCTTTCCCTCACTCACCACTACCTCTTTCATTAGGCTTTTGGCCAAGATCCCTTAGCTTCTTCCAACTACCATTGGTTCATTCACACCATTGGCCAAAGGTATGTCTGCCTTTCATCCTATTGGACGCTTCCCTCTAGATCCCTCCTCTCTCCCGTACACTTTGAGTTCCTTTACAATGGATTGGTTTGTTTCTTTTTACTCCCTCCCCTGTATTCCTGTTTTCTCTGCCTGTGCAGGAGCTGTTGCACTGGTAAGAAGAGCTTTATTGTTTAACCCTTTCAGTGCCCCCCTTCTGGCAGTAAAAGTGTGGTATACTACTATTAAAACAAAATACAATATGGAGTCCTGTTTCTCCACCCTGCAACGTAGCTCCTGATCTCGGGCGCTCAGTGTCTATTACCATCTGGGACCCCGTGCTTTACACTTAAGTTACATGCTGGCTGAAGCACCATATTGTAATGGGTAAGATGATCATACAGTACAGTGAGGTACCTTGTTATAGGAAGTGGCCATTAATGTAATATTCTGTATGCGAGAGAATGGGTTTTGGAAGAGACTGGGGTTTAGGTGGCACTTACGGCCTACGCTGCATTATAAGGTATACTCTGTGTGGACAATGCACCACGATACTAAAACTGCGTATAGTGTAAATGCAATGTTACAATGGTCCATGCTAAACCAACCAGCAGGCTAGAGTCTAAAATAAAAATGAAGTTAATAATCTAACTGTTGAGACTACATTTCCCAAAACTCTGACAATCCGGTATGTTAAGCATTATGGGAAAGAGTACTCAACAACTAGAGAGCCACAGGTTAGTTATTATATTATTATGGATTGATACTACAGCTGCTGTGGAATACATATCTCATGATTCTCAGCCATCCATTTGAGTGGCTTAACATCATGAGGAATGTAATAACAGCATCTAGAGTACCAAAGGTTAGCCACCACAGCTGCATAACTACAAGTGTCCTATTTTGGATCCAAGTCTTTATGTCCCTTTTTACTACCCTCTAAATGCCTTTTTTTGTAATACTTACAAATATTTGCTGTGCATCACAGAGCTGCACTACACAACACAGCATTACCTTTTGTTGACTACAACTCCCATGATGTTGTACAACATTGCTAGTTGATAGGGCTGTGTAAGGGGGAGGGGGCAAAGGGGTTACAGTAAGTCTACAGTACAAACACTAACTTTTGTTGAGTGTACTACAATATTATTCATCCAGCTACATTGCTACCTTAACTTCATGGAATTTGTAGTTATAGACTGGGATTGTGGTGACCAACACTACACTCTAACTTTTTTGTTGTTGACTACAGCTCAGGGCCAGTGGAAGGATTTTTTTTCTTCTGCACAGCCGAAGGTGCCCCCCCCCCCTCTCTCCATATCTATCGTCCCTCTCCACATATCTCTTCCACTCTCCCCATATCTCTTATCGCTCCTTCCCCATATCTCTTTCCCTCTCCCCCTCCCAAATCCGATGCCCTGTATCATCACTAAGCACAGGGAGCACGAGCAGCACTTACTGAGCTCCATGTGTGTTTTAAACACAGAGCTCATGCAGCTCATGGCTCCCCATGAAGCAGATGCTGCTCTGCTTCACGGGGTAGGGGCGGACCTCGCATCCGGTGAGGTCTGCCGCCTCCCAGGGTCCTCCACTCCGGCCATGTAGAGGGCTGGTGAGAGGAGATCTTCTGATGTCCCCAACCAGTGCCTCTACCACTCTACCAGCAAACTTTTTTTTTTTACATGGGTGCTCTCCCTGCTGGCGCCCCCACCCCGCTGTGGCGTCCTAAGGTGGTTGCCTAGGCAGCCTTATACTAGTGCCGGCTCGGCTACAGCTCACATGATATATGGTACATCCAGCCCATTACTTGCTGAACACCATAGAAATTGAGGTATAATCTCTATCTCTTTTCCCTTTGAACAGTTTACGGAATGAGACCACTTGGCCATTTCCAACATCTTATGTGCAGCTGTTCCAGTACTGGTAGATTATGGTTTGTTTAATTGTACAAATATGTAACTATTCTAGATTTGTTTTTAAATGTGTACTTTGTGATTATCTGCTTACCTTCTCTTGATATATTTATGTATGTTGTTTTCACGTGCATTATTGGCAAAATATATGGTTGCCCTTACTTTGTCACTTAAAGTGTATCCATGATATAATAATGATACTTTGTCACTTTAAAAATGTTTCAAACTTGTTGATTTGTAAATTGTTTAATTGCTTTGACCTTTCATATGGAAGTATAACCACTGTGTTTTGCACATTTCACATATGGCTTGAGAAAGACCGACGGGTCGAAACATTGCCACTGGCGGTTTTGGATTAAAGAAATTTTTCTCACTGAATTGGAGTGCTGAGTATTTTCTATTATTTTTCATATTGGGGGCCATGGTGGAGGGCTGCTTAACCAGTTCCTTTTGGTGTATACATGTGCAGGTCCGACACAAAAACAGCAGGTTCCCAACAAGGCCTCACAGCACAGCTACATCACAGTAAAAGTGATGTTTTTGCTCTATATGGTATTTTTATTTCATGAGTGAGGAGAGGCTTTAATATATCTTACTGGTGAAAATGATCCGTTATCCAGAATTCTTCTGGTCCCAGGAATGTTAGATAAGGTATACTCAACCTATACTTACTATTGTTGTGAAAACCTCTCTTCACCTACACACTAGCAAACTGAGCAAGCCCAACTTTGTTATTCCCTATTTTTGAATTTTGTGTTTCTATTCTTTTCTCTTCTCATTTCTCATTCTCTTTATATCTTCTTTCCTTTCCTTCTCACTTCTCTCCCTATTTTTCTCTTCTCAGCTATCACGTTCTCCTGCCCTCACCTCCCCCTCTCCCCATACCTCCCTCACCACTGGTAGCTGCTTACCTGCAAGTTCCCTGTTTCCATATCTCAGGAATTTGCATTCGCCTCTGTTTGCTACAATGCCTCTCCTCGCAAACGGGGAACGTTGCAAATACACCTAAAAGAGAAAGACCGACATTGCATTAGTCCAACAGAGAGATTATTCCTCAACCAACACACCACAACTACATGTGCTATTATTACACTGCATAAAAACTGCTCCTTTATTCCACAAACCATCCATAAAGTCTCACCGGCCCAATAAGGTCAACCCATCTGACCATCTTCACTGAATATGCCCACTCCACTCCTCAACCGTAGTTGTGTAACAATATCGAGTAATTTTTGTCTAAACTACTAAGTACAAAGAAATTTATTGGAGAGATTTCAGCTCCACTATATATACATGTATAGACTGCGCCAATGACTTAGATACTCCTTTCCGCCATCCTGCGGACAAGAAGCTGTCTAACTTTCTCTTATCCTCAAATTTACTAGACATCTGGAGACTGCAACATCCCTCTACAAGGTATTATACGTTTTTATGATAACCATTAATTTATTTCTCCCAAGTCCATACCATATTTTTATATTTTCTCTCCACCACAACATAATTGGCATCTTTAAAGGGACACTACCACTTACATAAGCTGTAACTAGATTACCTGTGCTTTTAAAACAAATACATATAAAAGACATATGCCACTGTTTGTTTTTTCTCTATGTTTGAATTAATTGCATATACATGTAAAAATAAAATAAGGTGTCTCTAACATCTATTTTGAAAATGTTACCCACGATGCAACAGTCTCCAAAATCTTCCAGTAACACTCACTTTACAACTGTGGTCAAATATTACCCTCCCATTCAATGCAAGTCTATGATCAGAATTCTAACATATAGACTGCATTCTGTGTCCCCAGCCCAAAAGTGAGATACTCGTGCTGTATAGTTTCAGGAGGGTGGTGTTCTTTCAAATTCCTAGAGCAAATTCTACTGGACAGGCGCAGTAGAATTTGCTCATTGCGCACCACAGCGCATGCTACATGCTACGCTATTAAGTGGAAGACACACATGGGGGACAGAGGGGGACTTCTTGATGGGAGTTGTGATCGGCACCTTAGGCTCACGTGTGTCCCCCTCTGTCCCTCGTGTGTGTCTTCCACTTACTAGCGTAGCATGTAAGTGATATAAGTTTTACCAATTGCTTGCTACGCTAGTAAATGACAATAATCAGTAATACGCTTATACTTACCTGTCACTGCAGCTGATCTGGAGGGGACGTGAGGTGGTGTGTGTCCCTCGAGCAGGCGCACTTCTGCCAAAGTTACGGCTGATTGACAGCCATAACTGTGTGCGCATGCGCTGTGGTGCGCAATGAGCAAATACTAAAATATTTCATAAAATAAACTTGCATAACAAAAACAAGACATCTGAAATCAACAATGCAAAATAAATAAAATAAACCCTTTTCATTTTTTGGTGGGAGTGTCCCTTTAACAGGGAAATCACATTTGTACATTAATACAGAAACCGAAGGCACAAATAGCAACAAAAGAAAAAGGAGTCAAAAACAGCAAGTAACATAACCCATAGTAGCAATTGACATAACTTTAAAGAAGTTTGGAAACACAAAACAAACATAAATTTAGAATTGATCACCAAACAACTCCTTGAGATCTTAACTAAGATAACTCACACTGTCTCACACAGCTAAAGCCTTAACATTTACAAAAGAGAAGTATTACCAGAAAGCTAACAGAGCTGATAGACTCCTGGCTTCCTGTATTGAGGCACATGTGGCGAGTAGACTAATCTCCAGTTTACAGACTTCTTCAGGTTTAATTACAACCAACCCATCTGAACTTGTGTAGGAATTTCAGAAATATTTGTGAATCCTATACAGCTATTCTCCAAATAACACACTTCTATACTCAACCCATGATCAAGCAATTCAGGACTTTCTCAACAGCTGTGATCTACTCCATCTATATGAAAATTGCAGTGTCCTGTTTGACCAACCAATATAAGAGGAAGCAATTAAAGAAGCAATAAAGTCGTTAAAATCAAACAAACAAATTTTCGGGACCTGATAGTTTCACCAATTTTTATTTTAAGCGATTTTCTATGGAACTTATTCCCCACGTACGGACACTTTTAAACAACCTTACCAAGGGTAAATGTCAAATATGTCCTTGATACCTAAAGAAGGGAAACCCACAATGCTCCAGCCCAGTTACAGACCAGGTTTGCTTCTAAATGGAGATTATAAAATATTCGCTAAAATGTTAGCCAACAGACTCAAGCTAGTCCTCTCCAAACTCAAACGCGCAGATCAGGTGGGCTTCATACATAATATCCAGGCTATAGACAACACAAGATTTACCCATTGCCCACTCAATTTCTTCTAAATTGTGTGACTGTCTGTAGTTATGCATTAGGAGATAAGAGCTTTGGCATTTGTAATGAGAACAAACACAGAGGCAAATGCTACAATCACAAATCCAGTCATCACTTTTGCTGCTGGTGAACCAAGCAGGTGGATTTGACGTAAATCAAGTCGATTTAAATTACGATTTAATTCACTAGTCAGTAAGACTCAATTTAAAGCATGATTTTTTTTTCAAAATCTTTTTATTTCAAGTTTTTAAATACATTCTAACATTATATAATATATATCTTAACTTACATTTTCAAATTAAGTCAGATATATTAAATATACAGTCAAAATACAAGTAAATATATCAACAATACAGTATATTAATGTCATATATCTCTATGATTTATCTCTTAATGAAATTAACAAAATTTTAGGTTCAACTTTTAATATAAATATTAACAACTAGGTATTATTTATTTATTAATTATTTTTCAATTATGAATTATACTATTACATAAGGAAAATGTATGTATATAACATCAGATTTCCCATCCCTTCCCCTATTAAATTGTAGAGAAATAACTCTATTGTATTTAATTGTGATCTATTATCTGGTATTATGTCTATGTCACTCTATTATATATATCAATGTGTATTTGAATTAATTAACTAAATGTTACTGGGCAGACTAGATGGACTAGATGGACCGAATGGTTCTTATCTGCCGACACATTCTATGTTTCTATGTTACATTTACTATTTCCATCATATACATGGTGTTCTACCACTTAATAGTTGTGCAGAATACCACATTGTCTCCTGGAATGTTGTTCGTATTTGTTTTTTATGATTTTCATCTAGTGTATCAATGAAATTTTCCCATTTTTGAAAAACATTTCTGTCTCTCTTTCTTTATGTAAAGTGGCTTCCAACCAATCCATTCTGAGTAGGAATAATATTTTGGTTTGAAATAGTGACATTGTTGGTGCCTCTTTTTGTATCCATTGTTGTAAAATATATTTTCTAGCTACAGCCAGTGTAATACGTAATATAGATATATTTACAATTCTGAAGTTTTTCTTTAACATTATTCCAAGAATAGCTTCTTCAGGATGTATTATATCATTATGTATTTTAATTGTGTTTAAAAATTGTTCAACATTATTCCAAAAAGTACGAATTTCTGGGCATTCCCAAAAATTATGTATTAAACTTGCACCATTTAGACCACATTTTTGACAAGAGTCTAAAGGAATAATGCCCATGAGGTGTTGTCTATGTGCAGATAGATAGGCATAATGAATAATTTTATGATGCATTTCGGTATATGAGACTGCCGGAATTATTTTGCATGTAATAATGAATTGTTTTATTATATGTTCTAAGTTTATATTGGGAAAATGTGTTAACCATTTTTTGATACCTTTGGGGATGTTTTTGGTGAAGTTTGCTGAATGTATTTCTTTATAAATTAGTTTTGTAGATATGACAGGTTCCAGTAATAATCTTGCTTTTTTATCAAAAGTGTTATCCCAATCTGCTTGTCTACGTTTTTTTAATTGATTTCTTGCAAATCCTTGAATTTGAAGGTATACACACCACTGAATATTTAATTGTTGTAATTTTTCTCTGCATTCAGTAAAAGTCATCAAGGAGGTAGAACTAGGTTTAACAAAAGCTGTAGGATTATTTATATTCTGAGTCTTCCATTCTTGAAAGGGTTTTATTGCTTTACTATTTTGGAATAATGGGTTATTACAGAAAGGGTGAAAGATAGAGAATCTCCACTGCATACCCCACTGAAGTCTAACCTTCTTCCAAGTTTTAATTGTGGATGCTAATAAAGGATTATCTTGGATATGTTTTGGAAGTTTTGTAAGTGGAATGTGTAGTAATGCCTGTAATGCAATTGTGGGACTAAAATTTTGTTCTAAGATGGTATTTGAATATGTATATATATATATATATATATATATATATATATATATATATATATATATATATATATAATAAAGCATGATTTTTAAGTGTAAAGTGTCATTCTTGCTGGTAGTTATAATATTTGCAACCAGATGAAAATGTAATATTTTGATTAACCTGTCAGATTAGTAAAACAGCTAAATCATAACTGATTTTAGTTTAATAGGTTAATCACACATATTTGGATAACTACTTACTTTTATTTAAAGGAACATTGCCCTTTGTTTTAACACTTGCTTCCTTGAAGGAAGCAAGGGTTAAAAAGAGCATGTCCAGAAACTTTTAATAGATACACGTGGGTTTACTATCTGCTATGTCTTACATGAGAGACACAGCAGTTCTTGGCTTGCCCCACTCTGCAGAGAGAGACCCTCATTTTTGCATGGTATCAGCAGAGGGGACCTAGTTAAGGTCTCCCCTTCTGATCCCATGTAAAAACGAGGGAGCCAGTCGCCGACCAGATGGCTGCCTGCTTCCCAGCTGTCAGTCGGAGGATAAACTGGCGTGTACTATCAAAAGTACAGGCCAGTTTATCCTCACAATAGGAATAACTCACATTTCACTTGTGTGTCTATATTAGAAGCACATGTGAAATGTAAAGTTTAGTGTTCCTTTAACTAAAACAATAACATTATATAAAATACATATTCTTGTATTTGCTTAAACGTCAATATTTATTAACTGAAGTGGTAATGTGTGAAGTTTGTACATTGATTTGCAGAACAACAATGGGATTTAGGTCTTTTCCCGAACTTTGTTTTTTTTTTAGCACCATTTTTACTTTGAAAAGGTGCATGTTATCTCAGCTGGTATAAGTTGGATTAATTTAGTTAGCTTACCAAAAATGTAGCCTCATTCTACATACCGAAGCTCTATTTCATGTTGAATAACATTTGAACTATAATGTATCTTAAATTGAAAACTATTTTTCTACAAAAACATGTCTTTAAAATTTATTTGGTTAAAAAAAAATCTGATTTAAATAAAAAAAATCAGATTTTTAAAAACAATCATCAATTTGAATCCACCCTTGAACCAAGTCATCCTCCTAGTCCAAAAGGGTCCCACTAATTATCAGTGGTAAAGCTGGAAATGAAGGTTTCTGATTGGCTGACATAGTCTTATTGTATCGTTTTCCATAAACCTACTAGCCAAATACTAGCCATAGCAGGTTTTGTACCATTTTTTTTTTTTATCATTTATTCAGATCCTTTTTTACTGTACATGTTCAGTGTTTTTAACAATTGGCTGGCTCCCAGCCCGTTTTTGATAAGTGGGTCTAAGCTACTTACCCTTGCCCCATGTATATTTTAGGGGCTGGGAACTATTTTCCAGTTCCCAGCCTCACTTATTATTTGGGGAGCCAGGGTCACCTCCCATGGCACTCCTAATTTTAATTGCAGTAAGGGTTTTTTTAATTTAATTTGTGATGTTTACATTTTTTTAAAGCCTTTTAACATTTTAATTTAAAGTCTCCAGATTGGTCTGCAGAATTGAAATGCCCAAAATGTGACTATTTTAGCCAAATTCTGAGCATTCTGTGGTGTTCTGGGGTGATTGAGGCATATTGGATAGCCAAGAATCAAATGATTTTGCGTGGTAAATATGGCTACGAACCAAAGGCTTCAGATGCTTTGGTCTTCTTATGTCCCGAAGTGCCAATTTGGACCCATACTGAGGGATATTGAGTAGCTGCATTTCAGGGGGTTTTTCACTTTGGCTATTATGCCTGATCCGAATCTAATTGAGGATTGATCGGTGCATATTGAGTAGACCCTTACAACTTACCTTCAATCTTGCACTTATCCTTCATAGACCATATCCTTCATTATCATTTATTCTAGAAGTGGAAGCTTACGAAACTGGTGCTGTTCTGTCTCAAAGAGACTAGGATTCTAACCCTATTCATACTTGTCCCTACATTTCCAAGTTATTCTCCCCGGTCAAACACAACTATGACATGGGTAACAGAGAATTGTTAACCATCCAGTTGGCATCAGATAAATAGCGACATTTGAAGGTACAGAGATCCCCATTAGCATACTCACAGACCACAAAAATGTAGTATATATTGAAGTGGCTAAAAGACTCAATCCCAGGAAAGCCAGATTGGCTTTATTCTTTACTCCTTTCAATTTTACTATCCAGCCATGATCCAAGAATGCCAAATCTGATGCTTCGAGACCAGGGGCGTACCTAGAGCAATTGGCACCCGGGGCGGACCCCGAGTGTTGCACCCCCCCCCCCCCCACAATAAAAATGCAAGAAAACACCCACAATTTTTTCAATGTTTGAAAATTGTACAATTATAGTTACCAGGAATAGTGTGCCAGTCAGATACCAGTAATATTGTGCCAGTCAGATACCAGTAATATTGTGCCAGTCAGAGCCCAGTAATAGTGTGCCACTCAGAGCCCAGTAAGTGTGCCAGTCAGAGCCCAGTAATAGTGTGCCACTCAGAGCCCAGTAATATAGTGCCACTCAGAACCCAGTAATATAGTGCCAGTCAGAGCCCAGTAATAGTGTGCCACTCAGAGCCCAGTAATAGCGTGCCAGTCAGAGGACAGTTATATAGTGCCACTCAGAACCCAGTAATGTGCCAGTCAGAGCCTAGTAATAGTGTGCCACTCAGAACCCAGTAATATTGTGCCAGTCAGATACCAGGAATATTGTGCCAGTCAGATACCAGGAATATTGTTTGTGCTAGTCAGAGCCCAGTAATATAGTGCCACTCAGAGCCCAGGAATATTGTGCCAGTCAGATGCCCAGTAAGATTGTGCCAATCAGTGCCCATGAATATTATGCCAGTCAGATGCCAAGTAATTTTGTGCCAGTCAGTGCCCAGGAATATTATGCCAGTCAGATGCCCAGGAATATTGGGCCAGTCAGTGCCCAGTAATAGTGTGCCAGTCAGAGCCCAGTAATAGTGTGCCAGTCAGATACCAGGAATATTGTAACAGTCAGAGCCCAGTAATATAGTGCCAGTCAGTGCCCAGGAATATTGTGTCAGTCAGTGCCCAGTAATAGTGTGCCACTCAGAGCCCAGGAATAGTGTGCCAGTCAAATGCCCAGTAATATTGTGCCAGTCAGTGCCCATGAATATTATGCCAGTCAGATGCCAAGTAATTTTGTGCCAATCAGTGACCATGAATATTATGCCAGTCAGATGCCAAGTAATTTTGTGCCAGTCAGTGCCCAGGAATATTATGCCAGTCAGATGCCCAGGAATATTGGGCCAGTCAGTGCCCAGTAATAGTGTGCCACTCAGAGCCCAGGAATAGTGTGCCAGTCAAATGCCCAGTAATAGTGTGCCAGTCAGAGCCCAGTAATAGTGTGCCAGTCAGATACCAGGAATATTGTAACAGTCAGAGCCCAGTAATATAGTGCCAGCCAGAGCCCAGTAATATAGTGCCAGTCAGAGCCCAGTAATATAGTGCCAGCCAGAGCCCAGTAATATTGTGCCACTCAGAGCCCAGTAATATAGTGCCAGCCAGAACCCAGTAATATAGTGCCAGCCAGAACCCAGTAATATAGTGCCAGTCAGAGCCCAGTAATGTAGTGCCAGCCAGAGCCCAGTAATATAGTGCCAGTCAGAGCCCAGTAATGTAGTGCCAGCCAGAACCCAGTAATATAGTGCCAGCCAGAACCCAGTAATATAGTGCCAGAGCCCAGTAATATAGTGCCAGCCAGAACCCAGTAATATAGTGCCAGTCAGAGCCCAGTAATATAGTGCCAGCCAGAGCCCAGTAATATAGTGCCAGTCAGAGCCCAGTAATATAGTGCCACTCAGAACCCAGTAATATAGTGCCAGTCAGAGCCCAGTAATAGTGTCCCACTCAGAACCCAGTAATATAGTGCCAGTCAGAGCCCAGTAATAGTGTGCCACTCAGAGCCCAGTAATAGCGTGCCAGTCAGAGCCCAGTAATATAGTGCCAGCCAGAACCCAGTAATATAGTGCCAGCCAGAGCCCAGTTATATAGTGCCACTCAGAACCCAGTAATATAGTGCCAGCCAGAACCCAGTAATATAGTGCCAGCCAGAACCCAGTAATATAGTGCCAGTCAGAACCCAGTAATATAGTGCCAGTCAGAACCCAGTAATATAGTGCCAGCCAGAACCCAGTAATATAGTGCCAGCCAGAGCCCAGTAATATAGCGCCAGCCAGAGCCCAGTAATATAGTGCCAGTCAGAGCCCAGTAATATTGTGCCAGTCAGAACCCAGTAATATAGTGCCAGCCAGAACCCAGTAATATAGCGCCAGCCAGAGCCCAGTAATATAGTGCCACTCAGAACCCAGTAATATAGTGCCAGTCAGAGCCCAGTAATAGTGTGCCACTCAGAACCCAGTAATATAGTGCCAGTCAGAGCCCAGTAATAGTGTGCCACTCAGAGCCCAGTAATAGCGTGCCAGTCAGAGCCCAGTAATATAGTGCCAGCCAGAACCCAGTAATATAGTGCCAGCCAGAGCCCAGTTATATAGTGCCACTCAGAACCCAGTAATGTGCCAGCCAGAGCCCAGTAATATAGTGCCAGCCAGAACCTAGTAATATAGTGCCAGCCAGAACCCAGTAATATAGTGCCAGCCAGAACCCAGTAATATAGTGCCAGCCAGAGCCCAGTAATATAGCGCCAGCCAGAGCCCAGTAATATTGTGCCAGTCAGAACCCAGTAATATAGTGCCAGCCAGAACCCAGTAATAGAGCGCCAGCCAGAGCACAGTAATATAGTGCCAGTCAGAGCCCAGTAATATTGTGCCAGTCAGAGCCCAGTAATATAGTGCCAGCCAGAACCCAGTAATATAGTGCCAGCCAGAGCCCAGTAAGTGTGCCAGTCAGAGCCCAGTAATAGTGTGCCACTCAGAGCCCAGTAATATAGTGCCACTCAGAACCCAGTAATATAGTGCCA
The DNA here is from genome assembly GCA_036172795.1 of Pelodytes ibericus. Taxonomy (NCBI): domain Eukaryota; kingdom Metazoa; phylum Chordata; class Amphibia; order Anura; family Pelodytidae; genus Pelodytes; species Pelodytes ibericus. The sequence continues at coordinate 165,287,587 of CM069859.1, read as the reverse complement.
GTCAGAGCCCAGTAATAGTGTGCCACTCAGAACCCAGTAATATAGTGCCAGTCAGAGCCCAGTAATATAGTGCCAGTCAGTGCCCAGTAATAGTGTGCCACTCAGAGCCCAGTAATAGCGTGCCAGTCAGAGCCCAGTAATATAGCGCCAGCCAGAGCCCAGTTATATAGTGCCACTCAGAACCCAGTAATGTGCCAGCCAGAGCCCAGTAATATAGTGCCAGCCAGAACCCAGTAATATAGTGCCAGCCAGAACCCAGTAATATAGTGCCAGCCAGAGCCCAGTAATATAGTGCCAGCCAGAACCCAGTAATATAGTGCCAGCCAGAACCCAGTAATATAGTGCCAGCCAGAACCCAGTAATATAGTGCCAGCCAGAGCCCAGTAATATAGCGCCAGCCAGAGCCCAGTAATATAGCGCCAGCCAGAGCCCAGTAATATTGTGCCAGTCAGAACCCAGTAATATAGTGCCTGCCAGAGCCCAGTAATATAGTGCCAGCCAGAGCCCAGTAATATAGTGCCAGCCAGAACCCAGTAATATAGTGCCAGTCAGAACCCAGTAATATAGTGCCAGCCAGAACCCAGTAATATAGTGCCAGCCAGAACCCAGTAATATAGCGCCAGCCAGAGCCCAGTAATATTGTGCCAGTCAGAACCCAGTAATATAGTGCCAGCCAGAGCCCAGTAATATAGTGCCAGCCAGAACCCAGTAATATAGTGCCAGCCAGAACCCAGTAATATAGTGCCAGCCAGAACCCAGTAATATAGCGCCAGCCAGAGCCCAGTAATATTGTGCCAGTCAGAACCCAGTAATGTGCCAGCCAGAGCCCAGTAATATAGTGCCAATCAGATGCCCAGTAATATAGTGCCAGCCAGAACCCAGTAATATAGTGCCAGCCAGAACCCAGTAATATAGTGCCAGCCAGAGCCCAGTAATATAGCGCCAGCCAGAGCCCAGTAATATAGTGCCAGCCAGAACCCAGTAATATAGTGCCAGCCAGAACCCAGTAATATAGTGCCAGCCAGAGCCCAGTAATATAGCGCCAGCCAGAGCCCAGTAATATAGTGCCAGCCAGAACCCAGTAATATAGTGCCAGCCAGAACCCAGTAATATAGTGCCAGCCAGAGCCCAGTAATATTGTGCCAGTCAGAACCCAGTAATATAGTGCCAGCCAGAGCCCAGTAATATTGTGCCAGTCAGAGCCCAGTAATATAGTGCCAGCCAGAGCCCAGTAATATAGTGCCAGCCAGAGCCCAGTAATATAGCGCCAGCCAGAGCCCAGTAATATAGTGCCATCACCCCCCCCCCCCCCCCCCCCCATCACTTACCAAATCGCTGCTTCTCCCGGACGGACGACTCCTCCGTGCAGTCTTCCCTCCTGCACGGAGGAGGGAAACACAGTCGCCGGATGTGACGTATCGTCACATCCGGTCGCTGTGATTTTTTTTTTTTTTTCACCCGGCGGCCGCATCCAGAGGATTCGGCCGCCTGAAAAAAAAAAAAAAGGTAAGCAGCGCGGGGGGTGCCGGCAGCACCGGTGGCACCCCCCTAGTCAGTGGCACCCGGGGCGGGCCGCCCCCCCCGCCCCCCCCTCGGGACGCCACTGTTCGAGACAGTTTGAACCTCCAGAGAGCACACTCAGAGAACAGACCTTAATCCCCTCTTCCAGAAAAATTGTGACTGTTTCTACTACTCTGCTATTTAATTGGAAATTAGAAAAGGATTGCTAATGAGAGCAAAATTAACCCCAAACTTTTAAGTATATAAATGTAAAAAAGCTAAAGGCAGAAAATGTTGGGCCCTTGTTATCCCAAATGAGAAATTTGGTTAGTGTGGACAGAGAGAAAGCAGACATTTTAAGTACTTTTTTTTTTCTTCTGTTTATACTAAGGAAGAACAGATGGATGAGCCCTTGGTGCCTGAATTTACAGAACAGTCACTGCAAACATGGGATTGGCTTAGACAGGACATTATCACTTACATAAGATGTAACTAGTGGTCATTTAAAACAAACACATATATAAATCATATGCCACTGTTTTTTGTATATGCTTGAATTCATTACATATAAAAGGAAAAATAAAATTAGGTGTTTATCTCCTGGCTCCATTTTGTGAATAATTCCCATGATGCAAAATCATCCAAAATCTTCCAGCCAGTCTCAATTTACAACTGTTGCCAAAGCCTGCTTGATGATGTCATAAGATACTCCCCTGATCTCTTACTGGTTCCTGTGTATCATAGTAGGCAGGACTAGGTGGCTTTGTACAACTTTTTTTTTACCTGCCTTCCAACACAAAGAGAGTAGATTATCCTGATCAAACAGGATCATAACTCCGCCCCTTGTGATGTAATAGTTACATTACCCTCCCATTCAATGCAAGTCTATGATCAGAATTCTGACTTATAGACTGCATTCTGTGTCCCAAGCACCAGAGTGAGAAATGTGTGCTGTAAAGTCTCAGGGGGTGGTACCAAAAAACAATGTATTTCACAAAATGGCAGCACCCAGTCACACTTGTTTAGTTACATATTTTATTAAATACAGTCGCATAAGAAAAACAAAAGACATATCTGAAAACAGGAATACAAAATAAAAAAAGTACAACTTTTTCATTTAACCCCTTCGAGACAATGGACGTGTCAGGCACATCCAGCCGGGAACTCTGTTCCCAACAATGGACGTGCCTGACATGTCCTGCAGTGAAATGAGCGGTTTTCGCGATTAGCGATCACGAAAACCGCTCTGACGGTGCTGCTCTGTTGCCTTGATGTTAAGGCAATAGCTAGCACCGAAAGTCTGGCTCTGAGGCACCCACGATCGCTCCACGGACGCCATTTGGCTGTGCCCTCTTGTGGTCAGAGCTTCAGAAGTGAAAAAAAAAATTACCTACCGACGCTCTGAATATGTTTCTTGACTGCCCCTAGAGGCAGTTAGTAACATTGCAATGAAAAAAAAAGACTTAATTAGCTTAAATCTAGGGTTAGGGTTAGAATAGCATTTAGGGTTACAATTAAATTAGGGTTAGCATAAGGTATAGGGTTACAATAAAATTAAAATGTATTAAGGGTTAGCATAAGAGTTAGAGTTGGGGTTAATTTTAGGGTTATGGTTAAATTTAAGGTTTGGGTTGGGGTCAAAATGTTAATATAGATAATTACCAAAAAACACTATTGCAGAAAAACATGGAAACCAGCATATTTCTGAACTCTGGACAACATTTAGAAACTATTTAGACGGGGTCTTTTTTAATGATTCTATTTATGTCAATTATATTTTAGGTCAAATTTAGAAAAAGTGTTCTTTTTTTAAATCATTTTATGATTTTTTTGTAGTAGATTATAAGATATGATGAACATAATGGTATCTAATGAAAGCCCTTCCTATGATGATAAAAACAACATATAATTTGTGTGGGTACAGTATGTGAGAAAGAAGAAAATTACAGCTAAACACAAACACCCCAAAAATGTAGCCCTTGTAACCAATGGAAAGTCAAAATGTCTTGTCACTAAGTGGTTAAAAAGGGATCAAAATCTCAGCAGGGTAATTATAGGCCAGTGAGCCTGACATCTGTAGTGGGGAAATTATTTGAAGGATTGCTAATTATATTTTGATTCAAGATGTATTCCTGAGTGTATACCATACTCAGGAATACATCTTGAATCAAAATATAATTAGTAAAAGTCAACATGGTTTTGTGAAAGACAGGTCTTGTTAAACAAACTTAATAACATTCTAAACATAAGTCAGTAAAAATATAGATCTAGGTGTGGCAGTTGATCTATTTAGACTTTGCTAAAGCTTTTGATACAGTTCCACACAAAAGGTTACTCTACTGATTGAGGGAAATAGGCTTGGGGCAAATGTATGTATTTGGATTGAAAATTGGCTAAAAGATAGAATTTAGAGGGTTGTTGTAAATGGAAAATCCTCAAACTGGGCCAAGGGATTAAGCAGAGTACATCAGGGGTCTGTTTTAGGTCCCCTTCTTTTTAATTTGTTTATTAACCCCTTAAGGACAGAGCCTTTGAAACATTTTTGTCCTTTCTGGACAATGCCTATTTTAACATTTCTGTGCTGTTTGTGTTTAGCAGTAATTTTCTTCTTTGTCATTTGCTGTACCCACACATATTATATATTGTTTTTATCGGGACAAGAAGGGCTTTCTATGGATGCCATCTTTTTGATCATATCTTATCATATTATTAAAAAAAAAAATAAAATATGGTAAAAAAAAAAAAATACACAAATTTCTTTGTTTTTATTTGAAACAACTTCTCCTCATCGACAATAGCGAACGAAAAAACATGCTAAATAGATTCTACTATTTCTCCTGAGTACAGGGATACCACCCATGCATAGGTTTGTTGGGTTGTTTGGGAGCTAAAATGCCAAATTTGTGAGGTGCAGTTTTTTGTTTTCCAACTTGAAATTTTTACATGCAGACAGCCTGCACCCATGTCCCATTTGGGACATATTTGAAGCCAGCTAGTGTATTTTACCCCATCAACCCATATATTTTTTAAAAGAAGACACCTTAGGCTATCTCAAATGGTGGTATTTTTACACTTTCCATGCACTAATTCTACCACCAGCCTTTGTCAAACTTTGTGGTAGTAATTTTTTTGTGGTTTTTTTTCACAAACCTTGTACTTCAGACATGAATTCACAGATTTTGGTATGTGTCACTGCCAAATAACACCCTAATAAGTGTTCAGCAACATCTCTTGAGTACAGGGATACCACCCATGCATAGGTTTGTTGGGTTGTTTGGGGGGGTAAAAGGCCAAATTTGGTAGGTGCAGTTTTTGGTTTTCCAAATTAAAATTTTGACATGCAGACCGCCTGCACTCATGTCCCATTTGGGACATATTTGAAACCAGCCAGTGTATTTTACCCCATCAACCCATATATTTTTTAAAAGAAGACACCTTAGGCTATCTCAAATGGTGGTATTTTTACACTTTCCATGCACTAATTCTACCACTAGCCTTTGTCAAACTTTGTGGTAGTAATTTTTTTGTTGTTTTTTTTCACAAACCTTGTACTTCAGACATGAATTCACAGATTTTGGTATGTGTCACTGCCAAATAACACCCCAATAAGTGTTCAGCAACATCTCTTGAGTACAGGGATACCACCCATGCATAGGTTTGTTGGGTTGTTTGGGGAGTAAAAGGCCAAATTTGGTAGGTGCAGTTTTTGGTTTTCCAAATTAAAATTTTGACATGCAGACCGCCTGCACCCATGTCCCATTTGGGACATATTTGAAACCAGCCAGTGTATTTTACCCCATCAACCCATATATTTTTTTAAAGAAGACACCCTACGCTATTTCAAATGGTGGTATTTTAACACTTTCCATGCACTAATTCTACCACCAGCCTTTGTCAAAGTTTGTGGTAGTAATTTTTGTGTGTTTTTTTTTCACAAATATTGTATTTTAGACATAAATTCACAGATTTTGGTATGTGTCGCTGCCAAACAATAACCCAATATGTGTTCAACAACATATCCCGAGCACAGGGATACCACCCATGCATAGCTTTGTCAGCTTTGTTAGGGGTTGAAAGGCTACATTTGAGAGGTGCGCTTTTTGATTTTCAAACTTGGAATTTGAACATGTAGAGCAAGGAAGGGGTTAATAGCTCTTATAAGAGCCTTTGTAGTACTGTACAAAAAAATTAACCCCTAAAAATGCACAGACAAGAAAAAAATTTCTGCTGTGCAGTGATCAGTGGCAGGGAAGGAGTTAATACACTACACTATACAAAAGGTATGGCTTTTATAAAAGCCCTTGGGACTCACAATTTATTAACATTTTATTTAATTTATTACAATTTAAAAATTATGTTATACAGATCTGTCTCTTTCACTCACTAAAACTCAAGTGAGGAGAGGGAGGCAGATCCATATGGGTCAGAACAATATTTACGAACCAGACGAATGGTGATGCTCATCTGAGAAATCACCAAACCACCTTTGCCACTGATCGGCTGTTACTGATCGCTATACACGCTTTCAGACAGCTTCAAAAGGAATACACGTAATCCCCTAGTGGGTATAATTAACCCCTAGTGAGTCTGACAAAAAAAATGCTGATAGCAAAAAAAAATCCTTCGGCGACTAGATTGCTCCATATGCGCTGCTTAGGCAGTGACCATATGCACTGCTTAGGCAGTGACCATATGTGCTGCTTAGGAAGTGATATACGGCAAGGAAGGGGTTAATAGCTCTTAAAAGAGCCTTTGATATACTGTAATAAATCTAAGTAACAAAAAATAACCCCTAAAAAAATGCACAGACAGCAAAAAATGTGCTGCTGTGTAAGATCACTGCGTACACAGCGATCAATTGCAGGGAAGGGGTTAAATACTGGAAACGGCTTTTATAAAAGCCTTTGGGTCTCAATTCTATTAAATATATTATAATTAAAAACTTACATTATACAGCTCTGTCTCCCTCACTAAAACTCAAGTGAGAGGGAGGCAGATCTACACTGGTCAGATCAAATATTTACACATATTGATCTAACCAGACGAATGGTGATGCTCATCTGAGCAAACGCCAACCCGCCATTGTCACTTATCAGCTGTTACTGATCGCTATACATGCGCTCAGACAGCTAAAAAAAAATTTTTTACGTTAAACGTAGTACCCTAGCGGGTATAATTAACACGTGACGGGTGTAATAAAAAAGTTTTAAAAAAATTAAAAATGCTTCTGCAGCAAGATTGCTGCATTTGCGTCAGATCGCTGATTAGGCAGTGATCTACGGCAAGAAAGGGGTTAATCTCTCTTAAAAGAGCCTTTTTTTATCCTGTAATGAATTACAGTAAAAAAAAATAACCCCTAAAAAATGCACAGACAGCAAAAAATGTGCTGCTGTGTATGATCACTGCGTACACAGCGATCAATGGCAGGGAAGGGGTTAAATGGCTTTTATAAAAGCCCTTGGTGTTTAAAATTTTATTAAATATTTTTTTTATTATTTTATTTTATTTTTTTACTTGATCTGATCTGTCTCTCTCCCTTACTAAAAGTAGTAAGGTGAGGGAGGCAGATCAATACTTGTCAAAGGCAATATTTACTAATATTGCCTTTGACAGTATGATAAGTGCTCATCAGAGCACTTACCATACATGCCTGCACACAGATCACATAGATCTGCTGTGCCGGCATCGATTGGCTCCCCCTAGAGCATCGGAAGTGAAATACTTTCACTTCTGATGCTCTTGCCATTAGAAGGGAAACGCTGCCTGTACAGGCAGCGTTCCCTTCTACTGAGCCGATGGGGTGGCACTTTAACAACACCGGAGATGCTTAGAAAGCGAACGATCGTTCGCTTTCTAAGCACATGTGTGCAGCGGGCGCAGCCATTTTTAAATGGCTGCTACGATCACTCCGTGGAGTGATCGTAGCGCGCCCCTGCACATTTGGGGGGTGTTGCACAATGCCTCTACCTAGAGGCATTGTAGCAACACCGTTAGAGTAAAGAAAGCGACCGCTGGTCGCTTTCTTTACTCCATTTAGTGCATGACGTGCCAGGCACGTCACCTGTCGGCAAGTCCTCGATTTGCCGTGACGTGCCTGGCACGTCACCTGTCGTTAAGGGGTTAATGATCTACCAAGTTGTGTTGAGAGCGATGTCTCAGTGCTTGCTGATTATGGAAAAATAATAACAAAGCAACATATACTTTAAATGGTATCTTCCTGGGAAAAACTACTAGTGAAAAAGATTTAGGAATAATTGTAGCTAACAGACTTAGCAACAGTGCCCAATGCCAGTTAGCAGCTGCGAGGGCCAATAAGATATTGGCATGTATAAAACGAGGTATTGATTCACGGAAGGAGGATATCATCTTTCCTCTTTACACATAAATGGTAAGACTCCACCTTGTTTATGCAGTACAATTTTGTGCACCAGTACTTAAAAAGTGGATATTATAGAACTAGAAAAAATGAAAAGGAGGGCTACAAAATTAATAAGGGGATTCATATCTTAGTTATGAAGAGAGACTTAAAAAGTTGCATTTATATAAGTTAGAAAAAAGGCATCCGAGACATATGATAACACAGGGCTTGACAAATTTAATTTACTTTTAGGAGCCAGAAAAAAAATCTAGGAGCCAGACAACGGCACATTCACGAAACCATACATACACACACACACACAGTCATTCACGTTCATACAGAGACAGTCAGTCAGTCACATTCATCCAAAGACAGTCAGTCAGATCCACACACATCCAGAGACAGTCAGTCAGTCAGATCCACACACATCCAGAGACAGTCAGTCAGATCCACACACATCCAGAGACAATCAGTCAGTCAGATCCACACACATCCAGAGACAATCAGTCAGTCAGATCAACACACATCCAGAGACAATCAGTCAGATCAACACACATCCAGAGACAGACAGTCAGTCAGATCCACACACATCCAGAGACAATCAGTCAGTCAGATCAACACACATCCAGAGACAATCAGTCAGATCCACACACATCCAGAGACAGTCAGTCAGTCAGATCCACACACATCCAGAGACAGACAGTCAGTCAGATCCACACACATCCAGAGACAATCAGTCAGTCAGAACAACACACATCCAGAGACAATCAGTCAGATCAACACACATCCAGAGACAGTCAGTCAGTCAGATCCACACACATCCAGAGACAGTCAGTCAGTCAGATCCACACACATCCAGAGGCAGTCAGTCAGATCCACACACATCCAGAGACAGTCATATCCACACACATCCAGAGGCAGTCAGTCAGATCCACACACATCCAGAGACAGTCATATCCACACACATCCAGAGACAGTCAGTCAGATCCACACACATCCAAAGACAGTCAGATCCACACACATCCAGAGACAGTCGGATCCACACACATCCAAAGACAGTCAGATCCACACACATCCAGAGACAGTCAGATCCACACACATCTAGAGACAGTCAGATCAACACACATCCAGAGACAGTCAGATCCACAACATCCAGAGACAGTCAGTCAGATCCACACACATCCAGAGACAGTCAGTCAGATCCACACATATCCAGAGACAGTCAGATCCACACACATCCAGAGACAGTCAGATCCACACACATCCAGAGACAGTCAGATCCACACACATCCAGAGACACTCAGTCAGATCCACACACATCCAGAGACAGTCATATCCACACACATCCAGAGACAGTCAGTCAGATCCACACACATCCAGAGACAGTCAGTCAGATCCACACACATCCAGAGACAGTCAGTCAGATCCACACATCCAGAGACAGTCTGTCAGTCAGATCCACACACATCCAGAGACAGTCTGTCAGATCCACACACATCCAGAGACAGTCAGTCAGATCCACACACATCCAGAGACAGTCAGTCAGATCCACACACATCCAGAGACAGTCAGATCCACACACATCCAGAGACAGTCAGATCCACACACATCCAGAGACAGTCAGTCAGTCAGATCCACACATCCAGAGACAGTCAGTCAGTCAGATCCACACACATCCAGAGACAGACAGTCAGTCAGATCCACACACATCCAGAGACAATCAGTCAGTCAGATCAACACACATCCAGAGACAATCAGTCAGATCCACACACATCCAGAGACAGTCAGTCAGTCAGATCCACACACATCCAGAGACAGACAGTCAGTCAGATCCACACACATCCAGAGACAATCAGTCAGTCAGAACAACACACATCCAGAGACAATCAGTCAGATCAACACACATCCAGAGACAGTCAGTCAGTCAGATCCACACACATCCAGAGACAGTCAGTCAGTCAGATCCACACACATCCAGAGGCAGTCAGTCAGATCCACACACATCCAGAGACAATCAGTCATTCAGATCCACACACATCCAGAGACAGTCAGTCAGATCCACACACATCCAGAGACAGTCAGTCAGATCCACACACATCCAGAGACAGTCAGATCCACACACATCCAGAGACAGTCATATCCACACACATCCAGAGACAGTCAGTCAGATCCACACACATCCAAAGACAGTCAGATCCACACACATCCAGAGACAGTCGGATCCACACACATCCAAAGACAGTCAGATCCACACACATCCAGAGACAGTCAGATCCACACACATCTTGAGACAGTCAGATCAACACACATCCAGAGACAGTCAGATCCACAACATCCAGAGACAGTCAGTCAGATCCACACACATCCAGAGACAGTCAGTCAGATCCACACATATCCAGAGACAGTCAGATCCACACACATCCAGAGACAGTCAGATCCACACACATCCAGAGACAGTCGGATCCACACACATCCAAAGACAGTCAGATCCACACACATCCAGAGACAGTCAGATCCACACACATCTAGAGACAGTCAGATCAACACACATCCAGAGACAGTCAGATCCACAACATCCAGAGACAGTCATTCAGATCCACACACATCCAAAGACAGTCAGTCAGATCCACACATATCCAGAGACAGTCAGATCCACACACATCCAGAGACAGTCAGATCCACACACATCCAGAGACAGTCAGATCCACACACATCCAGAGACACTCAGTCAGATCCACACACATCCAGAGACACTCAGTCAGATCCACACACATCCAGAGACAGTCAGTCAGATCCACACACATCCAGAGACAGTCAGTCAGATCCACACACATCCAGAGACAGTCAGTCAGATCCACAAATCCAGAGACAGTCAGTCAGATCCACACACATCCAGAGACAGTCTGTCAGATCCACACACATCCAGAGACAGTCAGTCAGATCCACACACATCCAGAGACAGTCAGTCAGATCCACACACATCCAGAGACAGTCAGATCCACACACATCCAGAGACAGTCAGTCAGATCCACACACATCCAGAGACAGTCAGTCAGATCCACACATCCAGAGACAGTCAGTCAGTCACTCACATCCACACTTAGCCAGACACACACACATAAGCCATCAGGTTGTTATTTTTTTTTTAAAGAATAGAGAGAAAAAAAAGTGACTCCCCCTCCCTGCTGTTTTACCTTATTGCACGGGAGGGGGATTTCTACTGCAGCTTGGCCCATGCCTGTCACACAGGCACAGACCGTCTGCACGCTACTGCTGATCGGTGGGATGTCACGTGACACCCACCGATCCGACACTACAGCACGAGGGGGCGGAGCAGGAAGTGCACACTCTGCTTACCCTCGAGCTGCGAAAGAATAATACCGGTACTTATTTTTTTTAATCTAACTTCAGGACGGTGGAGCGCTGTTTGCTGCTGATCCTACCCGGGCGCCAGGTACAATTTCCTAGTCGCCATGGCGACCTGGCGCCCGGGGTTTGTCGAGCCCTGTGATAACATTATATAAATATGTGCAGGGCCAATATAAAGAGCTCTCCAGTGGCCTGTTAATTAACAGAAATGTACAAAGAACCAGAGGGCACCCCCTGAGACTGGAAGAGCAAAGATTTCATAGACTACAAAGGAAGGGGTTCCTTACGGTAAGGACAATACAGTTATGGAAATCACTGCCAAGTGATGGTCTGGATATTTTTTTTGAAAAGTAAATGACAGTCAGTAAATGACAGTCAGTGCTGAAAGAACACTAATTTTCAGAATCTTCCCTCTCTCTCACTGATACATTTTTATCTTGTGCCTGAGAGAGGATAGAAATACCAAAAACACTTTTTTTTTGCCATTTTTACACTGTTTATTAAATTTAGATATTACACAGAGAGTCTAAAAAAATGGTCACAAAAGAAAGCCCTATCTGTCCTTAAAAAAACAACAATATATGTGGGGATTTCTTTAAAAAGCAAGCGTACGTTTTTATTTAACCCCTTAAACCAAAAATGTTTAAAAAACTTTAAAATTGCAAAAATAAAAAAAAATGGAAAAACAAAACGAGGGCCAAAAAGATGGAAGGAAACTGATTACAGTAACAAAATGTTATTAGCAAGGAAAGGGTTAACTTTTTTTTTACAGGATGTATTTTATTTATTTATTTACTTACAGGGCACTCTCTGTGCTTCACTATAAGTACATGAAGCACAGGGAGTGGATTAGAGGCAAAGTCAATGTGTGAAAACATTGACTTTGCCATCTAATTTGCATGTTATTGCATGATCGAGTGATCACCGCGATCACATGCCCAGAAGCCCATCGATCAGGTCCAGGAGCTTTGCCTCGGATTCGAGGCATAGTCCTTGACTTGTTTCAGACCGACTGGCGGTGTGCACGGGGCACACCTCCACCCTTACTACATGACGAGTTAACTCGTCATAAGGTCGCTGATGCTGTGGCTCTTATGACGAGTTAACCCGTCATAAGGTCGCAAAGGGGTTAAACGCACACATTTGCAAGTAGCAAAAAAGTATCAAAACAAACTTTAAAAGAGCATCCACTATAAGAATCTATGTTATCCCTTTGCAGGTATAATGATTTGCACCATGAGGCTGGCAGTGAACTTACAAAAGCAAAGGAGTTAAGAGTTAACTTTTCCTTTGTAAAGTACTGTACTGCTTTCAAAACCCATGTGTCACTGTGAAAAACAAAATCACATCATCTTATTTGGGCTTTTCACTGTTAACCAATAGCCATGTGATTTTAATCAGGTTTAATGACATGACAGCCTACATTGATAGTACCCTTTGGATGAGGTGCCTTTTATCAGCATCAGAAACAATGAACACACGACAAAATAACCTGAGCAGTCTGTTGCTTTAAAAGCTTGAATGAAGCATTTAATGTTCAGTGATAATAATAATAAAAAAACCACACATACATTATAATTCCAAACAGTGGTCAAGTAAATTGGAAATTGATTAATAGTCTGTAGAAGTACAACAATGTCTGCACAGGGCATTTGAATGCTCAGGGGGGCTGCTATTGAGATACCTGGAATGAGATACAACAGGTACTATTGAGAGGGATTCTAATATCAACTACTGTATCTCAAGCAGCAGTCCCTTTAAGTCCCCATTATAGCCATGACCCCCAGGCATTGTACAATGCCCATTTGACTTAGGGCATAGGGTACCGCGCGGCCATCTTGGTGACTACAGGACTCCGGAAAGATGATGTTGCGGGAGCTCGACGAGAACTTCGAGTAGCCAGGTGAGTATGCGGCGGGCAGATGTTTGTGTGGGGGGATGCACTGGCTAAGTCTGAGGGGAAAGATGACTTTATGGGGGGCAACATTGGCTAAGTCTGGGGAGAAGATGGCTCTGTGGGGGGATGCATTGGCCAAGTCTGGGGCATCTTATATTCAAGCAAATATGGTACCTAGCAGAGATTATAGGTGTGGTAATATTTTCAGATATTGCTGTTCTTCACGTACTGCACATCTGCTATTCCGGTGGTTATAATAGTTTGTAAATTGAAGAACTATTGGAAAACATGCACAATGTGCATAACGTTAAAACAGCCTTTACTCAAAGAATCAACAAAAAGACAAACTTAACAACATAACAAAAAGGATCTTGAAAGACCTAGCAAGATGGGTATACCAGACTACAAACATTCAGCATGCTAAAAACTCAATACATGCCTTGGCCTACTGCAGAATAAAACTTGGATGCTCCTATCATGGATGGTCTACAAGCCTTCTGTGAATATGTCTTTAAATGTGTGGGGTATCAGATATAGCAACAGACACCCCACAGATTTGTATGGTTTGTCAAAAACAGTCAAGAATGTCTTTGGTCTTCAAGATATTTTAACACAAAAAGCTCATAATAGATGGTTTGAGATTTCTTGTCTAATCGGCTTTCATTCTGCTGGCATTGAACTAGGGCTTGTAAGGGTTTTCCATAGAGAACGTGTTTCCCAATACATTTAATTCCCTTATCTTGTATCAATAAAGGGAGTACATTTCACAGCCACCTCTTGTCAGTAAAGCCTCATCTACATCTTTCTCTCATGAAAAGTTGTGAATCATCCTGTTACGATTTAAAACAATAAAAGAAGAGATCAAAAGAGATCCGCTCGTCTATTATTTGTGAACCTGTGTTATCTCTTTTAGTGCTTGTTTACTTTAGTAACTGAATTTCCCTCTAGCACCTGTCTAACTTAAACAAACGGCATTTGTCTCTGTGTAATATTTTTAAAAAAGACAATGAAAAAGTTATACCAAAGCCTTAGTACAAAGTTAATGTTTAACACATGTTGTTGTTGAATAATCTTATTCAACATGATTTATATTTGTTCAGATAACTCATTTTTTTTAACAGGTCTATGCAAATTTACCTCAAAGGTCCAATCTGAGCTAATTCATTTTTCCACTGTTTTGTTACCCGTACCCTAAGTAGCCATCCCTTTCACCCCTATTTCCTAATTTGCTACTGTTTTCTTTCTATTAGCCTTAAAGGGACAGTCTACTCACCCTTTTAACTTTGGTGCAAGTTGTAGGCACCACAGGGTAGACTAGGCGGTCACTTTTCTTTTAATCTCTGTAAAAACAATATTATACTTATACCACTATTGCAGTACTTTAATATGCTTTAATATGCATTAAGACTTGGAAAATGCTTTTTGTGCACCAATCATCCCCTTTAATAGAGTTAACCTTATGTCTACTCACTGTCTGTATCAGTAGAGAATCCAAGCATACAGCTGTGTACCTGGTGTACAAGTAGGTGGGTATGTGCTCTTTATAGCTCCTGTGTGACACTTAGTTCTGTGAGGCAAAGTGACACTGTGGTTGGTATGTTCTGTGGGACAAATGGACACTGAGGCATGCTAAATCACGGTGCACTATGAGTGCAAGTCAAGTGATGTGGGTGCAGTATAAGTGCATGGCAAGTGCTGTGGGTAATGTATGGTGCTGTGTTAAGTGCTTCAATGTCCGTGCAGAAAAAGGGAATAGAAAAAAAATGCATTTTTTCCATATAATTTTATTACAAATAGTTGAATATATATAAAAATAAAAAGTTTACATTTACATAGTTTTTTTTACATTGAAACTTTCGAACATTTGGGTCGAGGGGGACCCACTGCTAAAGACTTTGCCCAGGGCTAATTGGGGTCTTAACCCAGGGCTCGACAAACCCCGGGCGCCAGGTCGCCATGGCGACCTGGAAATGGAGCCTGGCGCCCGGGTGCCGTTGCCCTAATGTTCCCCTTCCCGCTGCCATCCGTCTTTTGCAGCGCGAGGGGACAGACAGCAAGCTCCGCCCCCTCGCGCAACACGTGTGTTAGTGTTCAGCCGAAAGAGCCATGAGGATCGGCTGCGGCACGAATGTTCCCCCTCCCCAGCAATGAGGTAAGGCAGCAGGGAGGGGAAACATTCGTGCCGCAGCCGATCTTCATGGCTCTTTCGGCTAAGTGCTGGGTTGTCAAGAGACGACACCCAGCACTCAGAAGTTAAGAAGGGAAAAAAAAACTTGTGTATGTTTGAGTTGTATATGTGAAGTGGGGGGGAGGGATGTATATGTGAAGTGTGGGGGGGAGATGTATATGTGAAGGGGGGGTATATATGTGAAGTGTGGGGGGGGAGGTGTGTATGTGAAGGGGAGGTATATATGTGTGAAGTGTGGGGGGAGGTGTATATGTGAAGGGGGGGAGGGATGTATATGTGAAGGGGGGGTATATATGTGAAGTGTGGGGGGAGGTATATTTGTGAAGTGGGGCTGGATATATATGTGAAGTGTGGGGGGGAGGTGTATATGTGAAGGGGGGGTATATATGTGTAAAGTGTGGGGGGAGGTGTATATGTGAAGGGGTGGAGGGATGTATATGTGGGGGGGGAGTTGTATATGTGAAGGGGGGTATATATGTGAGGTGTGGGGGGAGGTGTATATGTGTATATGTGAAGTGTGTGTGTGTGTATATGTGAAGTGGGTTGGTGTGTGTGTGTATATGTGAAGTGGGTTGGTGTGTGGGGTGTATATGTGACGTGGGTTGGTGTGTGGGGTGTATATGTGACGTGGGTTGGTGTGTGTGGGGTGTATATGTGACGTGGGTTGGTGTGTGTGGGGTGTATACGTGACTAGGGTTGGTGTGTGTGTGTTTATGAATTGCGTGTATGTTTGCGTGATTGTCTGGCTCCTAAAAATTTTTGCTGGCTCCTAGAATAAAATTAAATTTGTCAAGCCCTGTCTTAACCCCTTCACGTCGGATGGTGCTTTGGTCCTTAACGACCATGAAGTGATCGGAGCCAGGAACAAGCAAGCAGGGACACGATCAGGTTCTCTATAGACCCTTTCAGTCCCTAGCGGCATCCTGCGATACTTTGTGACGTCAGGGAGGTGTGCCCGAACCCGGAATTGAACGCTTCGGTCTATGCCGTCCTGCAGGTTTTTACAGTCAAATGGACCCAACGCTCACTTTGAGCGTCAGCTCTATTTTCTGTGTCGTGGCCTCACCTGACAGTGGAAACCCTGCTGCAAGTCCCTGCAGTGGGGTCCGCACACAGCTCATCGCGGGGGCCGCGATGAGCTGTTTAATGTAGGACGTTCCATGCCGTCCTACTAGACTCTAGGCACTAAAAAGTAGGACGGCATGGAACGTCCTACAAGCAGGAAGGGGTTAAAGTGGCCCTGGGGAGGACCAAGGCTACAACTTTGTTTTGGTGCTTTTCGGCTGATTTCGGTGTTGGGAGATACCAGTGTGGAATCGTCTATGATTTCCAAATTGTGAATGTACTCTGTATGAGGCAAATCGGAGCTACCTGGGTTGCTCAACATTCAGGTCCTGATGTGTCAGGACACAATTTGGAGGGATCTCAAAAAAAGGCCTAGAAAAGGTACAATGTAAAAAAGGCAATCATCCTTAGAAATGCAAATGTATCTCCAACTGAAGTGGTGAATTTTGACATATGGAGTGGTCACTGGAAAAACAATATTGTCAATTGACAGACTCTCTGCACACAGTCTAGATAGATCTAACATATGAAACTTTCCAACTAGAAGAGAAATTTGCAGTAAAAATTTGGTATCTCAGCAATCATAAATCATAGTACTTTAATTCAAAAATGCATTCTACTTATCTTAAAGTGACCCAAGGAAAAAAAATGTTATGCCTTTACTTGCCGCCAAATTGCTACAGTTTTGCCAAATAAAAAGTTGTGTTGGCTGAACGTCCAGTAAAAAAAAAAATGTTTTAATGTGTCTATGTTGTTGCCTGATAATGACAGCATCCGGGACTTGATTTGCAAATTAACTAATTTGCCAAAAAAGTGATATCGCCAAAAAACTGATATCAAAAGTAAAATATACCACACACATACTTCTGGTATTTTGTGCATTTAGCTCCAATTCTGCTAACACAAAGTATAGATCATTTCCAATCATTTTTTTATTCTTACATTCACAATGTAAGTAATCTTTAGGTTGACACAGTCCCTTTAAGTGCTGCTTCCTAATTATCCTCTGATGTAATTATGAATACGTAGATCTGCTCTTTTAGAGCATAAAGGGAGCAGACATAAAAAAGTTCACTAAACAATTAGCTGCTTGTAGTATGTGATTCAAAAGAGTTGGCATCACTATCATTTTTAGCAAGTATGCCTGGCAGTGTTCCATGTGAAATTCTCTCCTACCCATTTAGATGAATGGCTCTGCAGAGTCAACACAATAGTATTCAGTGTAATCAGAAACATAGTAGCACTGATGTTTTATTTCTTTGTTTGTACTATTTTCCCAGAGTGTTGTTTAATTATAGAATTATACTGTAGTACTTAGTAGCAGTGCAATAGCTGAATATTTCATAGACAACATATATAGTACTAGCAAGTTAATCAAGATCTACCATTTTCTTTATTTTTGCTGGGATAAGTGAAGCAGATCATTATTTGCCTTTCAGAGATCTCTGCAGTTTTTAAAATGGAAATGTTGCCATATCACAAACTTACCCGCTTACTCATCTGCATTGAGTTAGTTAGTGCAAGACACACATCGTGTATCCAAGGGGGGATTGCAAACTTAAGGCCACAGTTGCTGGATTGGAAAAATTCTCCCATTCAGCTGCAAATTTTGCTATTTTGGTCTTAAAGTTTGCATCCCATAGGCCACGGCACTAGGAGTGGACCACCACCGCCTCTGCGCTATAAGTATACCACTGGCACCATCTCATTAACATGGAAGAGTAATGCCTTCGATGCTGACAAACACAGGGGACATTGTCAGTGTTATTTTTGCCAAGTTTTTAATTTATATGCGTCTAATGATATTAATGCAGCATGTATGCAATACGTATAACCTGAATGCAGAATAATTATAATTCTACAAATGTGCATTTACGGGATCTCCCAGTGATGGACAGTTGCCTTCTATATACATTAGTAGATGGAATTACTTCAATAGCTATACCTTTATAATTAAGATGATGGCCTACAATATAACATGGTTCTAGCTTAAACTTCTATTCTATAACTTTAACCATGGTATTTGTCATCATATTATAAGACACTAATGAGTAAATGAAGTCACTTTACTTAATACATAGCTGCCAGAGATTTTAATGTACATTAGTTTGTTTGGACGGCCTTGCCCTTAAACAAGCATGCTATTTCCAAACAGCAGTAATTACTTGATTTTTAAAGTCTCACGGTTTGCTAGATCCAAGAAGAAGAAAATAAAGAGTTAACATTTTTAAAGAAACGGCAAAGGGTCTGTGTGACGAAGTGCCCTTCGCCACTTGGTCTTGGAGAGGCCTATTTGCCAGCCTCCTCCCCTGTGACTATGGCCCTGGGGTGTGTGGCCCTTTAAAAATGCCCAAAAAGGTAACTTTTGAACTTCTGGGTGGAATTGTTTGATTTTTAGTTATTTTCATATTTAAAGTATGCTGATTCTGAAAATGTATGTTTTATGTGAATGTGATGCATATTTTGAAAGTTATTAATATTGTATAGAACCTGTATATTTTAGCTTGGAGATAATTGAGCTGATACAAAGGTTAACTCAATTATCTCCCAAGCAGAGGAATGTACTGTAATTACTAGGATCCAAGTCTTTGTCCTATTCACTGTGTTTTCCCCAAGTTAAGATTGGATCCTATCTTTAATCCCTGTTTTTGTCACCTCTCCAATTGTCTTATGTAAGTCATTTAGTTTCCTGTGTGTATCTGAGCTGGGCACCTTTGTATCCTGAAAGGTGTGAGGCAGGATTTCCCTTTGTATCTCCTTAGGTTAAATTATAATCCTGTTATAGTTCCTTTGTCTAATCTGGTTTGTCAAGATGTTCAACTGTATATATTCTGTGTTTCTGTATCAATAAAGAGTTCTTGTCAGTTATGCTCCTGAAACTGTGTGTCGTCCAGTTATTGGGATTGCTGTTGGGATATTGCTGTATTTGACCTGCTGGAAACCCTGCCTTTGGATTTACTATTTACTTGTTCCTGAGTCTCACTTGGATTATAAGCGGAGATAACCTGGGTAATATTGCATCTCCGCTACAGTCTGTACATAGGATTCTGATTACAAATACTACTTAATGTTTCATCTAATCATAGAAACAAGAAAAAACAGTCAAACATTTACCTCCAAGCTACAAAAGAGGACTGTGTACAGCCACTTCACTGACTTTATATTCTTCAAGACCTATCATTACCATAGTTCAGGGCTTGACAAATTTAATTTGATTTTAGGAGCCCGAATTTTTTTTTAGGAGCCAGACAATCACGCAAACATAAACACAATTCATAAACACACACGCCTACTTCACATATATACACAAACACACCTACTTTACATATACACATATATCCAAACGCCTCACACACACCTACTTTACATATACACATATATACAGACACCTCACACAGACCTACTTTACATATACACATATATACAAACACCTCACACACACCTGCTTTACATATACCCATATATACAAACACCTCACACACACCTACTTTACATATACACATATATACAAACACCTCACACACACCTACTCTACATATACACATATATACAAACACCTCACACACACCTACTTTACATATACACATATATACAAACACCTCACACACACCTACTTTACATATACACATATATACAAACACCTCACACACACCTACTTTACATTTACACATATATACAAACACCTCACACACACCTACTTTACATATATACAAACACCTCACACACACCTACTTTACATTTACACATATATACAAACACCTCACACACACCTACTTTACATATATACAAACACCTCACACACACCTACTTTACATATGCACAAATATCTAAACACCTCACACACACCTACTTTACAATACATACAAACACACACCCACCTCACACAGTCTTTTCTTGGGGGTTTCTTCTTGATGTGTCCCCCTCCCTGCTGCTTTACCTCACTGCAGGGGAGGGGGACATTCGTGCTGCTGCTGATCTCCGTTGGTCGGCGTGCTGAGTGCCAGGATGTCACGTGACGACACCCGGCACTCAGACACGCGTTGCACGAGGGGGCGGAGCTTGCAGTCTGTGCCATCGGCCATCGGCACAGACTTTACCCC
The DNA here is from genome assembly GCA_036172795.1 of Pelodytes ibericus. Lineage (NCBI taxonomy): Eukaryota > Metazoa > Chordata > Amphibia > Anura > Pelodytidae > Pelodytes > Pelodytes ibericus. The sequence continues at coordinate 165,267,110 of CM069859.1, read as the reverse complement.
CTCGCGCTGCGGAAAAATCGGATGGCAGCGGCAAGGGGACCATGAGGCTGACAGCACCCAGGCGCCAGGTCTAATTTCCTGGTCGCCATGGCGACCTAGCGCATGGGGTTTGTCGAGCCCTGCCATAGTTTATGATGTTGACTTTCAAATACAAAGATCACTTATCCTTAATAACTCTCCTAGATCTCTCTGCTGCAGTCTCTCTCTATAATATGATGTCTTCACCCCTTCAGCTCAGTAATGAACCTGCTGCTCATATACCTTCTACATCTTTACTCTGGCAAATCATCTCTTCCTGGGCATCCACCTAGCCAGATGGATATATCTGATATCTAAGCACAACAAGCAAGAGACACACATTTGGACAAAGTCTTCCAAATCATGGTGATTACAAAATCAGTTTGTGAGAACTGAGGATGGACACAGCTTACATTGAGAGCAGGATGTCTCTTCTGTAATGGCACAAAGGAGCCAAAGAACTTCTGAACTGTTTCCTTTCCATAGGGCAGAGTACTTCATCTCGATCCATTCTCGATTGTACTGGCCTGACAAATCCACTTTTCTTTTAATACATTTTTAGGGAGATGTAGTCTTGGAACAGCTGGAGAGCCGCAGTTTGCCTACCCTTGGCCTAGTCCATCCATTGAAACACAGTCCAATGCCATTATCCCTCTTACATAAAATTTCTCAGTTGGCACAATGCAGTCAGGCATGTAACGTTCTCCTGGCATCCGCCAAACAGTAAAGCATTATTTGTCACTCCACGGAAAACATTTCCACTATTCAAGAGTCCAGTGGTGGTTTTCTTTAAATATCTGACACTTGCCATTGTACTTGGTGATTTGAGGCTTGCCCTTTCCATGAAGCGCCCACTACACAGTTTTAGCCCTGATATTAATGTCAGTGGAAGTTTGGGACATCTATGAAATGAGCAGAGCATTGGCAACTTTTATGTACCAAACGCCTCAGCACTCGGTGACCCCATTGTCACTTTACGTGGTCTTCTGCTGCATGGCTGAGTTGCTGCTGCTCCTAAACACTTCCACATTCCAATAATACCACTTACAGAAGACCATGGAATATTTAGCAAGGATGAAACCCCTTCAGCAATTGCAAATTTTGCGTTCAGTGTGGAAAAAAATTCCTTCTTGACTCCAGTACCATGCTTGAATTCACTGAACTTTTCAGAATGACCGATTTTTTCTCAAATGTTTGTAAACAACTGCATGGATAGGTGCTTGATTTTACTCTGTACATCATAAATTTGATCCCAGACAATATAGAATAATATTGCTGAAATGATGCAATGGGTTGTATAAATATGGCACAGCTGCTAACAGTGACAAATGTAGCTCTACAGCTGTTGCACTACAACTCCAATCACACTTGACCAGATGGAGGCCAAATTTGCATGACGACCTTTTTGATCTAGCTAAGTGGACTACCAGAATTCATAAAAAAAACTTTACAATTATCATATCTGAAATATAGAATCAGGGGAGGGCTGGCAATTTCTGACTCAGGGGACAAAAACTATTTAGTGGCCCATGGTGCAACTTTATCAGCTCGCCTATTATCATCAGAGATAGACACAAATAGGCAAGACATATAGGCTGACAGATAAAACAATTGGACAGACAGATAGAAAGTGTTAAACACTGGCGCCTTTAGAAGTGGAAAGTAGTACAGCTCCAGCCCATTGTTAGGTTGCCCTCCTGCCCCCCTAGGCAGTCCAGCAAGATTTTGTTTTTTTTTACCAAAGGTTATATAACAACGTGTGGTGCTGATGAAGTTTATGGTATCTATTAAAATCTGTCATCATTTGATTAACACGAGACCTGCCAGAGGAAGATTTCATACCTACAAAAGGTGTAGTACAACTACTATGGTACAAAGTTGCAAAATGTACCGGGATTTGATTCTGCATGCCAATGTGGTTGGCATGTGGTAGTCAGTGTTAGCATTTCACAACAAAGTTAAAGGAACATTAAACATTGTTTAACCAAGGCTTAAACAAAACATGCCCCGGGACATTTAACCCCTTAAGGACAGAGCCTTTGAAACATTTTTGTCCTTTCTGGACAATGGCTATTTTAACATTTCTGTGCTGTTTGTGTTTAGCTGTAAAAAATGCAGTTTTTTGTTTTCCAACTTGAAATTTTTACATGCAGACAGCCTGTACCCATGTCCCATTTGGGACATATTTGAAGCCAGCTAGTGTATTTTACCCCATCAACCCATATATTTTTTAAAAGTAGACACCCTAGGCTATCTCAAATGGTGGTATTTTAACACTTTCCATGCACTAATTCTACCACCAGCCTTTGTCAAAGTTTGTGGTAGTAATTTTTTTGTGTTTTTTTTTTCACAAACCTTGTACTTCAGACATGAATTCACAGATTTTGGTATGTGTCACTGCCAAATAACACCCCAATAAGTGTTCAGCAACATCTCTTGAGTACAGGGATACCACCCATGCATAGGTTTGTTAGGTTGTTTGGGGGGTAAAAGGCCAAATTTGGGAGGTGCAGTTTTTGGTTTTCCAACTTGAAATTTTGACATGCAGACCCCATGCACCCATGTCCCATTTGGGACATATTTGAAACCAGCCAGTGTATTTTACCCCATCAACCCATATAGTTTTTAAAAGTAGACACCCTACGCTATTTCAGATGGTGGTATTTTAACACTTTCCATGCAATAATTCTACCACCAGCCTTTGTCAAAGTTTGTGGTAGTAATTTTTGTGTGTTTTTTTTCACAAATATTGTATTTCAGACATAAATTCACAGATTTTGGTATGTGTCACTGCCAAACAATAACCCAATATGTGTTCAACAACATATCCTGAGTACAGGGATACCAGCCATGCATAGGTTTGTTGGGTTGTTTGGGGGCTAAAGGGACACATTTTGAAGGTGAACATTTTCAACTTGGAATTTTGACGTGTTGTCAGCCTGAGCCCATCTTTCATTTGGGACTTTTTTTTTTAAAGCAGGACAGTGTATTTTACCCAAAAAAGTATAAATTTTGTAAAAGTAGACACCCTAGGCTATTTTAAATGGTGGTATTTTAACACCAGCCTTTGTCAAAGTTTGTGGTAGTCATTTTATAGTGTATTTTTTCCCACATACATTGTACTTTAGACACAAATTCACATATTTCGGTATGTGTCACTGACAAACAATACCACAATATATGTTCAGCAACATCTCCTGAGCACAGGGATACCACCCATGCATAGCTTTGTCAGCTTTGTTGGGGGTTGAAAGGCTACATTTTTTATTTTCCAACTTGGAATTTTGAAATGTAGAGCAAGGAAGGGGTTAATAGCTCTTATAAGAGCCTTTGTAGTACTGTACAAAAAAATTAACCCCTAAAAATGCACAGACAAGAAAAAATGTTCTGCTGTGCAGTGATCAGTGGCAGGGAAGGGGTTAATACACAGGCTACACTATACAAAGGGTATGGCTTTTATAAAAGCCCTTGGGACTCACAATTTTTTAACATTTTATTTAATTTATTACAATTAAAAAATTATATTATACAGATCTGTCTCTTTCCCTAACTAAAACTCAATTGAAGAGAGGGAGGCAGATCCATATGGGTCAGAACAATATTTACCAATATTGATCTAACCAGACGAATGGTGATGCTCATCTGAGAAATCACCAAACCACCTTTGCCACTGATCCGCTGTTACTGATCACTATACACGCGTTCAGACAGCTTCAAAAGGAATACACGTAATCCCCAAGTGGGTATAATTAACCCCAAGCGAGTGTGACAAAAAAAATGCTGATAGCAAAAAAAAAAAATCCTTCTGCGACCAGATTGCTCCATATGCGCTGCGTAGGCAATGACCAAATGCACTGCTTAGGCAGTGACCATATGTGCTGCTTAGGAAGTGATATACGGCAAGGAAGGGGTTAATAGCTCTTATAAGAGCCTTTGATATACTGTAATAAATCACAGTTAAAAAAAATTAACCCCTAAAAAAATGCACAGACAGCAAAAAATGTGCTGCTGTGTAAGATCACTGCGTACACAGCGATCAATTGCAGGGAAGGGGTTAAATACTGGAAACGGCTTTTATAAAAGCCTTTGGGTCTCAATTTTATTAAATATATTATAATTAAAAACTTACATTATACAGCTCTGTCTGTCTCCCTCACTAAAACTGAAGTGAGAGGGAGGCAGATCTACACGGGTCAGATCAAATATTGACAAATATTGATCTAACCAGGCGAATGGTGATGCTCATCTGATCGATATACATGCGCTCAGACAGCTAAAAAACGTTAAACGTAATTCCCTAGAGGGTATAATTAACCCGTGACGGGTGTAATAAAAAAGTTTAAAAAAAAAGTAAAAATGCTTCTGCAGCAAGATTGCTGCATTTGCGTGAATCGCTGCTTAGGCAGTGATCTACAGCAAGCAAGGGGTTAATCGCTCTTAAAAGAGCCTTTTTTTATACTGTAATGAATTACAGTATAAAAAAAATTAACCCCTAAAAAATGCACAGACAGCAAAAAATGTGCTGCTGTGTATGATCACTGCGTACACAGCGATCAATGGCAAGGAAGGGGTTAAAAACTTGAAATGGCTTTTATAAAAGCCCTTGGTTACTAAAATTTTATTAAATATTTGTAATTTTATTATTTTATTTTTTACTTTATCTGATCTGTCTCTCTCCCTTACTAAAACTAGTAAGGTGAGGGAGGCAGATCAATACTTGTCAAAGGCAATATTTACTAATATTGCCTTTGACTGTATAAGTGCTCATCAGAGCACTTATCATACATGCCTGCACACAGATCACACAGATCTGCTGTGCCGGCATTGATTGGCTCCCCCTAGAGCATCGGAAGTGAAATACATTCACTTCCGATGCTCTTGCCATTAGAAGGGAAGCGCTGCCTGTTCCCTTCTACTGAGCCGATGGGGTCGCTCAGGAGAGCGACCACAATCGGTTCTGGGGCAGCCGAAGGTGCTGCTAAGTGCTTCGCTAGCGAGGCACTTTAGCAACACCGGAGGTGCTTAGGAAGCACATGTGTGCAGTGGGCGCAGCCATTTTTAAATGAGTGATCGTAGCACGCCCCTGCACTTTTTGGGGGTGTTGCACAATGTTTGTAGCAACTGGTCGCTTTCTTTACTCTATTAAGTGCATGACGTGCCAGGCACGTCAGCTGTCGGCAAGTCCTCGAATTGCCGTGACGTGCCTAGCATGTCATCTGTCGCCAAGGGGTTAACCTTTAATATATATATATACGCGCGGGTTTACTATTTACTGTGTCTCACATGCTAGCCAGCAGTTCCTGGTTGTCAAGTGCTGACAAAAGTCAGTGCATGCACAGCCAATTAGAGCGGGGGCTCGTCGAAAGCAAGGGTGTCTCGCTGCTACTGCAGAGAGAGACCCTTGTTTTTCCATGGGATTAGCAGCGGGACCTAGTTAATATGGTGACTAGACTGTCCCTTTAACTGTGGCAGGAACAAATGAGCATGAGCAGAATTGTTTCAGGTAAAGTGGGTATATGTTTTATTTTCAATGGGAAATTGCAGTGTGGCATGGAGCATGCGGTTGACATTATATGAAAAATCTATGTATATTTGAGTGTGAAAAAATAGCTCATGCTTTATGCAAGTTGCTCCAACAAATGAAAAATAAATAAATATAGACTAAAGTAAACATTTCTACACCCAGTAGCTTCATAGTCATGTTTGTAAAACATATACATCGCTTAATTTTATATGTACAACTTGATTTTGATAAAGAGCTGGAAGATGCATATTTACAGACTTCAATATACAGTGGCACAAAAGGTATGCTAGCTAGTACCCGGACTTTGTTAGAATACAACTCTTGACATCCTTGGCGAGCTGAAGGCCTAACTTATTTTGCATCTCTTCTTATTAGCATTATGGATCAACAATTAATATCTAACACAACAATTTCCAATGCGGCATTACTATGTTTAGTTTTACATTATGTCACATTTGGGTTCAAAGGGCAAATTTCTCCGGATTTGGATACAATGGGAAGTAGTTTAGTCCAGTCCTTATTCAGGTCTCCATCAGCAGCAAACAGGCGGGTCACTGTCTCCGTCTGATCTCACACTGCAAATAGCAACATCATCATTACCATTAGTAGTAGCAGCAGCAGCAGCGACACCCTCCTCCTCTAGGACACTCTTCCTCTTACATATCCATAGACACAGCTGTTGTGGTGCTGCAGCTGCATCGGGCCTCAGACTCGACTTGTCTCCCACAGCGTTCTTCATTCACATCCCACCCCTCATCACATCATATCTCCCTCCACAAAAAAGGAAAATATCCAGCCAGAGAAGGAGGAAGTGGATATCCAAGGAAGGGAGGAGGGACAGAGGGAAAAGGAGGCAGGGTCGGAGAGGGGGATTAGGGCCCCGACTGGGGTGTGGAAAGAGCAAAGACGGAAGGATCCTGATTGCAGACAGTATACAGAGGTCCAGGTTGGAGCGTAGAGGTGAGTGAGGGGAAAAGTACTCTATCCTCTGAGTGATGTGCTGTCTGAGTCTCTTTCATTGTGACGTCACAAAGAACAATGCTTCCAGAACGTGGTTAAATATAGAGTGGTTACCTGGGCGCTGTTGCACAATATATCAATGATTGCTAGCCACTGGCACTCCGGTTGTTATGGACAACAGATCCCATGATGCTTCCTTAAGCAGCTGGCTCTCTGGGCATCATAGGAATTGTAGTTGGCAGCAGCTGGAGTACAACGGATAGCCATCACTGCACTACAGGCATTGGTCATATTCTGGGGGATTTCCTCGGAAGGAGAGGGGTGATTGTGGATGTGGTGGAAATAACATTGTACCTGGGGTAAGTGTGATCTTTACAGCCGGTTGGTGAATGAAAGCTTTTTACTGATCTATAGGTACATTTATTTAGATTATTTGATCTTGGCTGATTAAAATAATCCATAGAAAATTGTGCTATCAAGAGCATTGCTTTCATTCTGTTTTTGGTTATGTGGTTCTATTTAAATATTAAACAATGCAAAGATTAATATATTCTAAATCTCTGAGACAATAATGCATAGATACATGGATTATGGGGGTGGGGTGAGGGATAGTACTGCTCGTGAAAGCAAAGATCTCTTTCATGGAATATATTTGATATTGTGTGTTTAAACTGGTCACATTTAGTTAAAAATTACACTTAATTACATTATTTTTATTCTGGACTCCTGGATGTGTGATGGCAAATTAATCTATGGTGATAGTTAAGCGCTGCCCACATTTGAATGTTAAATACAATTCAGTGATAATTTATTTCTAGCCTGTAATAAACTGTTATCGCAATAGCTTATACAAAACACCAAAATGCAACTCAACTGCATAATTGCAGTTACCTGCACATTACATGTACTGTCTTATTATATTTTTTATATGTTCCAATTTTAACTATTGAATTTTTAGGTGACATATAAAATGACCTTTGTGCTAAAGGTTATTATGACTGATTAATTACTGCTTGACTGGTTCAACAAAGGTCAACTATTTGTGAGGGGTAAAAGTTTATATATTATTGTTTGGTTATTGTAGTATTTAGTGTTTTTTTGTTGTTGTTGTTCTTTTGATCATACAAACTAGTTTTATATTTCTGTTTAGATATACTCTAAACTGCTATTTTACATTTGTTCACATATGATTTGTGTCCTCTCATTTCTATAAAACTAGGTGAGAGTTTCCTTTTACACTCACCTGTTTGTAAAAGAGTTAAATAAAAGGCCTGTTACTCTCTAGTCTATGGGGTGTGGTTCAGCTAGGTCTTTTACAGCATATCCTTCACCTCCCTATGTGTTCTCCATTTATTAACTCATTTTTTGCTGTTGGTCACACCCCAAGGGAAGAGTTTGTCAGCTCTGATGGAATGTATAAACAAATGGGACTATTTTGGACAGGTTTTGTATTTACACCAAACTGGATTTTTTTCCTTCTAATTTATTGATCTGTTTTATTGCTTTGTCAATATGATTGTCTTCAGGTATCAATTACACCCCTGTAAAACCTCAGGAGAACAATTTGAAAGTCTGTAGGTGCTGATAATCTCTGGGCGTGTGATTGATGTGATTTTGTATTAGGATATGGTACAACATGCAATGGCCTTCACAATTATCTGAAATGTGACCTTGATATGTTAGTACTGCAGCTGAATATTATTAGTAGCAGTGATTTGTCTGCTCTGTACTATTGGGATGGTTTCCTCTGAGATCTTAGTTATGCAAATCACTCTAAAAGGAGAGAGGACTATAATGTGCCTTGTGGACATGTTATACATTATCCTTAATGTGTATATTATTTCATACAGAATTGAATTATTGGCTACTTTATTTTGTACCTGTGTTTAGTGAGAACGTTCAGAAATTGCTGTGTCTTTCAGCCACTATATGAAAAGCACAGGATAATGGGATGAGTGATTCATGTAAGAATGGAAAATCAGGTGAATTCCAAGGGGTATTAAGTTGCATTGTTTACTTCATATGATTCCTGTGTACAGCATTGCTTGTATTGATACTGGTTTTCACTGTCTCTTTAACACAAAGGTGTTTTTTCTTGATAGAAGTGATATTTGACATTCAATGATTAACTACATCACTGCACATGTCTTTTTGTATGTATCACATTTTTTTTTATTCAGTGGCCCACTTCACCAGAAATGTATGGGTTTGTGGGCCACATTGATTTTTCATCCAGATAATAAATAATTTTCAAAATATGTGAGTGTATCACAACCTCCATAGCAATCAAAATCATCAATCAACTTTTTATACATGAGACCCAAACTGTACCCAGTATTTAATGGCCAGTCCTGACCTCCAGATGTTGCAGGACTACATTTCCCTTACTCCTCTGCCAGCCTTTTAGCTCAGGGCTTGACAAATTTATTTTGATTTTAGGAGCCAGACATTTTTTTTAGGAGCCAGACAATCACGCAAACATAAACACAATTCATAAACACACACGCCTACTTCACATATATACAAACACACATACTTTACATATACACATATATACAAACACCTCACACACACATATATACACAAACACCTCACACACACATATATACACAAACACCTCACACACACATATATACACAAACACCTCACACACACATATATACACAAACACCTCACACACACATATATTCACAAACACCTCACACACACATATATACAAACAACTCACACACACATATATACAAACACCTCACACACACATATATACAAACACACATACTTTACATATACACATATATACAAACACCTCACACACACACATATATACAAACACACATACTTTACATATACACATATATACAAACACCTCACATACACATATATACAAACACCTCACACACACATATATACAAACACCTCACACACACATATATACAAACACCTCACACACACATATATACAAACACCTCACACACACATATATACAAACACCTCACACACACATATATACAAACACCTCACACACACATATATACAAACACCTCACACACACATATATACAAACACACATACTTTACATATACACATATATACAAACACCTCACACACATATATACAAACACCTCACACACATATATATATATACACCTCACACACCCATATATATATATAAACACCTCACACACCCATATATACAAACACCTCACACACCCATATATACAAACCCCTCACACACACCTACTTTACAATACATACAAACACACACCCACCTAACACAGTCTTTTCTTGGGGGTTTCTTCTTGATGTGTCCCCCTCCCAGCTGCTTTACCTCACTGCAGGGGAGGGGGACATTCCTGCTGCTGCTGATCTCCGTTGGTCGGCGTGCTGAGTGCCAGGATGTCACGTGACGACACCCGGCACTCAGACACGCGTTGCGCGAGGGGGCGGAGCTTGCAGTCTGTGCCATCGGCCATCGGCACAGACTTTACCCCCTCGCGCTGCGGAAAAATCGGATGGCAGCGGCAAGGGGACCAGGAGGCTGACAGCACCCAGGCGCCAGGTCTAATTTCCTGGTCGCCATGGCGACCTGGCGCCTGGGGTTTGTCGAGCCCTGTTTTAGCTTAAAGAGAATTATGGGAGATGAAGTTCATCAGCAGCTGGAGGGCGGCAGTTTACCTATCCTTGACTTAAAGGGACTCTTATGTGAATGACATTTGACTATTGACTAATAAACATTGTGTTAGCAGATTTGAAAGCAAATGCACACGTGAAGTAAAATATATTTTAAAGAGAGAATAAACCCTTAAAGAGATCTTTCAATCTCACAGACGGCAAGACATTGTAATTATTACTGGTTACCGACCATGTGTGTGTAGATCCTTGGCTGGTGATTCCATGCTTCTCTACAATGCAGCAGCACTTCCTTACTGTTTGCTGGTTGGTAAGCAATGTGAAATGAAAAACACTTGATTCATGAGTTATTGGCTTTCTATGGGTGTAGGCAAGAATGTTTCTGTTAAGGGCAGAGAGGTCTTGATATCAAAACAACTGAAACTGTAATGCATCTAAAAACTAGATTATGAGGGTAGATAAATCCTGTCTCTGAGTATTTTCCATCTATTTGAAGCAAATGTTTTTGTTAAGATCTTTTGATTCCTTAACGGAAGCAATGGTTGAAATTTTATTTTTCCTTCTCCCAAGTAAACCAGACATGTATCTTAGATACACGTGGGTTTACTCTCTGCACTTCCTCAGAGCTGAGGCAGAGCCAATCGGGAGGCTGGCATGTGCTAAAAGTATAAGTGGTCGCACAGTAGAAGTGGCTTGCCCACTCCTCCCCTGACGGCTTGTCAGTTCCGGTGGTCTCTCTCTGCTACTGCTGAGAGAAGACCACATTAAGGGTCTCTCCTGGTAAGCTTACTTTTAGCCCTTCAATTCTTTACATTTGTATAATTGAAACTGCTTAAAAAATATTTAAAAATTACAAATTGAAACATGGTTTAGGTAAATGTGGGGCTTGAAATACAAGATGGCAAAAATACTTCTAATTATCAAGGGAATCTTCATTTGCTACTTTTCAGTTATTATTCACAAGGTCCACTGTTTTGAAAAAATGGTAGTTTTTAAAAAAAGTTTTCATTTATATATTTTTCATGGATGATAGATCATTTTGACAGCACCAGCCCTAAAAATGATCTACATTCCCTAAATTCGATGTGAGCAACTTGATCATTTGCAGCAATGGAGCTGGTGAACATGCCTGCTCCGTGGTACTACCGAGATGTCCGTTGCATGTAGTCCCTCCCTCCTGTCGCAGCGTTCCGGGAACTACATTTCCCAAGAGCGTTGGCTCCTTATTAACAGCGCCCTGGGAGGTGACACTTCACGGCCGGAAGCCAGGAAAGTGAGTATTCCTTAACCGAATTGACCCATTTTTTTCAGATTTTGGGTCATTTTGATCTTCAGATAAGGGATACTCAACCTGTATTTAGTGCATAGTGGGTATTCCAGAGGCCATCTTGAGTCTCTGCATTTCATTGTTTGAGGTTTTATAATTGAACTAAATGTGTGTATTTCCCACCATGCATCTTTCAAAGGTTAAGTTTCATTCATAGCTTGTATATGCAAGTTTTGAATGAGAAAATATCATTGAAAGTTCAGTGGCTCAAACAAAGGGCTCAGCAGGTAAAATACTTTTTAAGTGATTTCATTTTGGTATCTTTCCATGAACATGCATATAAATTAGCTTTTACTTTCTTGGTTTATGCAGAAGTCATTAAATGAAAACGAGTTGTGTGTTTTTTGTTCTTGTTTTTTTTTTACTTTTTGTTTATGTATGCACTAATAGTGGATTTTTAATGAATGCCCTTTCTTTCCTCTGTATCTTGTTACATATCCAAGAGGAGGGAAAAGAACAAATAGGTCCTGGTTCAAAGTTAATTGTGCACCGCAGCTTATTTAGGGGGCTTTATTGACTTCGGCCTAGACAGATGAAGATACCAACAATGTTCGTGGCAGATATTTACTGGCCTTTGTGACAGACAAATGTAATGATGCTCTGTGGACCTTCAAGGACCTTGCCATGGTCACTTGATATATCTTCAGTTGACCTGGCACATTATTTATTTACAAAGTGCTGACATATTCTCTACAAGTTTGCAATGGGTACAGAATGCATAAAACACTTACTTGTGTAAAAAGTGCAAATGCCCATGCCCATCTATAACTCGGGACAAAGAGGCAACAGCGCAGGGTCCAGGCATGGTTCAGGGGTTTTTACAGGTTTTTTTTTTTCTGTCCTTACGATTACATTATGCTGAGCACTGCAATAACTCTGTGACTCTGAAGCAGTCAGGCTTTTTTTGGAAGCTGACTCCTTGAAGCCAATCAGAGAGAAGAACTCTTTCTCTCTTGTGACTAGCTGTCCTGTAACCGGCACAACAGCTCCAGTGTTCCGTCAAGGTGTTGAATATGTGTGTCTCTGCATATAAATGTGTATTGTCTTTACAGTTACCCGTAAACTAAGTTATAAAATGGTTATAACAATTAAGCCATCAGGGCAAAGTATCTGGCTGTAAAGCAGAAAGTTATCGAGATCTCAAGGCTCGAATTGTGATCTCACTAGTATTGTGTTGTGAGTGTGGGGATCCTGTGTGTTATAGTGGACTTACCTGTATATGCATGTATGTGTGTCTACTTATAACCGTGATGTCTAACCTTTTGCACTCCAGCTGCTGAAGAAGATTTTGCCTTCACGCCCAGCCAAATGTTTTTTGAGTGCTATGAGGAATTTAGTCCACAAATGGAAGAGTACAAAAAGTTATCCATCACTATTTTATGTTCTGTATGTATATATGTATACTTTTATGAAAGGGTCTATGTTAGGGTGATGATATCACTGTTTTTTTACAGGGACACATAACAAATGCACGCTTCAGAGTTGCGTTACATTTTATTCATTAGAGTGCGTGATCATGCATTTCTCATTGGCATTCCTGAATTAAACAACGATGTGTTCACCCGAGTCTATCTTACACAAGGGGAATTAAAGAGAACGAGGGTCTCTGTTGCTTCAGAAACTGAAGTAGAAGAGACCAGGATGTTTGTTTACGGAGCCCCTGACGGTTATGCTGTTAATATTAGATGGTCCTGGGAGGGTCTGTACAAGATGGCTTCTAGGCTAAAGGCATTTATGATAACCTGCTTTCTTCCTTGACACTGGATTTATTACATGAACCATGACTGTGTCGGAGTAAACTTGCAGGTGAGCGGCAATGTTTCCAAGAGAATGCAATTCTTAAAGGCTGGGCAGTGAAGCAAATCACAATTTTCTCTTTTTTTCTTTTTACCAAGCTGCAGCGTTTCAAAATCTACAAAAAGCAGTTGCTTGTCTGAACAGGAAGTCAGATGAATGTTGGGAAATATGCCTTTAAGACTAGAGCACAAACGTTATTCATATTTCTTATGGACTGGTCCAAAACATTGTTTTATTTGGTCAGTGTACACGTTATACATGTTGAAAACCGTGGCACGGATTACATATATGCAGTTACTGTTACATAATCACATTCACAATATTTGTACTCCTTTTTTTTCCCCAACTTGGAAACTGGGTAAAAAGACAAGTCAGGGAAGGGGAAAGGGCGACCTTCAATCTGTTGCTGTTGCTCTCTGAACATGTGGGAGGACTGGGTAAAAATGATCATAAACCATTTTCCAAAGGGACCAGGTTTTTTTTCCATTGAGGAAGTCTACCTTCCTGGGCAGCTGACAAATACTCCTAATCAGAGTTTGAGTTTGTATAGTGTCTGAAATACTTGGAAAACTTTGCTGTTCTAGCTATAGTCGGATGTGCAGCTATCAAGATGTGTTTAGCCAATCTCTTCGCCGCCTTATGTAAGGCATTTGGGATACTTTAAAAAAGAGCACATTCGAGTGTTGGGGCTAATGAGGTGGATAGCGTTTTGTTTATAATTTAAAAAACAGTAGTCCCCTCGCGCTTAGAGCCTCCTAGAGCGCCGGATGTCTGTGACATCCTGGGGCTCAAAAGAAAACTGAGGCTGCATCAACCCCCCTCCCTCCAATGAAAGGTAACTGTGCAGGGAGGGGGACAAAAATATCTATGGGTATGTATGCATGGATGTAGTGTAAGTCTGTGTGTATGTATGGATGTAAGTCTGACTGTATGGATGTAGTGTAATTCTGTGTGTGTATGTAACTGTAAGTCTGACTGTATGTATGTAGTGTAAGTCTGTGCCTCTGAGAATTTCTGTATTAAGTCGTGCAGTTTGGGGTGCGACATGGTCGATTTAGTGAGAGTGAGCAGCATATCAGCTGCGAAGAGACCAATTTTGTGGGTCTCTACCTGGTGCGTGAAACCTGTAATGTTAAGGTCAGGTCTTATTTTTTTGGCTAGAGGTTCCATTGCCAATATGAAGACAAGTGATAACAGTGGGCATCCTTGTCTTGTGCCATTTGTGATAAAGAAGGCCCCGACAGAAATACAGAGGTCATGGTGCAGGCACTCTAGGCAGAGTATAATGCTTTTGATTGACGTCACAAGCTTACAAGGGAAGTTGAACTTATTTAGGACCTTTTCCTTGTAAAGCCAGTGGATCCTGTTGAAGTTTTTCTCCGCATCCAGAGAGATTCGTAGACATTTGGAGTGGGATTGTTGCGTGGACTGTATGATGTTCAGAAGTTTTGAATCCTACTTGGTCAGGGTGTATAATGGTATGAAGAATTTAGGAGACTATCTATTTTCACCAGCACTCTCGCGTACAATTTGGTGTCTGTGTTAGGGAAGCCGCTTTCGTCTTAATCGCTTTCCCTATTTCTTCGTGCAAGAATGGGTCAGCTAACATTTCATGTAGCGAGTCCGGTACAGTGCGCAGATTAATGGGGTCTAGGAATTTGTTTGAGTGCAATGTTGGTTGGGGGTGTCAAGGTCATCCTTAACCCCTTCATGACCAGACTGTTTTTGGAATGTTTTGCGTTAATGACCGTGGATGTAATTACACTTCTGTGGTGTTTGTGTTTTAGCGGTAATTTTCTTCTCTATAAAATGCCGTACCAACACGTATTATAGATTCAGGACAAGAAGGGCATTATTTTGTTCATATTAGTTTTATTACTATGAAATAAAAAAGAAAAATATGATGATATGTATAAAAACAACACTTTTCCTAACTTTTATTTGTAAAAATCATTTACTAAGCTACAATTGCAAATAAAACAAATAGATTTTAATATTGGTACCGAGTTTAGAAATACCCTCTGTGTTGGATACATAGGCCTCTAGGAAACGCTTTTATGAGCATTCCTTAGAGTCTCTATGGAGACGTCCGTGGTGTCATTAAGGGTAAAGTACTCCTTCAAAGCCGAGGTTAGAGAGGTAGTAAACTTGGGTTAGATGGGACTGGTTCATTCTCAACTGGCCTATTCCTAAAATATAGTACATTTCTGAAATCTACAGGGTCACTGGTGCATGGTCCGACCATTCTATTTGGCCTATACTTGTGTTTTCTATAGTTTTGAAGGGAAGTTTTGTCTACTAGAAATGTGTTGATTTCTAGTGTATGAGTTGTGAACCTTTTGAATGGAATGTATAGTTTCTAGCGGTAGGGTTTTTTTATCCTCCAGGGATCATGGAGATCATACATGTCTGTAAGCTGGCAAATTTGAGTGTGAGAGGGATTTTAGCTTTTGTTTGTGTGCCCTACTAGGGGATTGAATGTGTCCTGCGTTATATCAGATATAGGGTTAAATTCAGCACATATTACTGTTTTCCCTCTTTGGCGTAGGGACATTCTTCTAAATACGGAATTGAGAAAGGATTGCTGAGTTTGGAGCATAAAAGTAACTCCTTCCTTTTTTTATGGGGGTTAGTAGAGTGATATTGTGTTGGGTATCTTTTAGGGTTAAGCGTGGGTTGCAAGCCTTTTTTGAAATTGGTAGCATATGATTTGTGCATTGAGTTTTTGATTTTTCCTGCATAGCTCTAGATCATTTGTAAGGGGTATTCAAGCCAGCACTTCTGGGTTCCGGGTTTGACGTCACACGAGATTTTGAACCCGGAAGTCTGGCTAGTGGACCGCATCCACCGCTGAACGGCTGAAGTCTCACTGCCGATAAACGCCTGGAAAGTCTGTTGGACTGAGACTGTAATCGGAAGGACTGGTGATATACTAACATCGGTTTTAACTGTTTTTTTTTTATGTAAGCTGTATGTTTGGAGGCATGTTAACAGTCTTTTTTGTTGGTGTTACTACATCTTGTTATTATCCTCTCTATCCTATACCCATATTTGGAATTCATCCTACATGGGAGTTCTACAGTACCCCTGCTCCATCTGACCTAGAGTAATAGGAGTTGGAGTCCTTTCCACGTGTATACTTGGAGCCAGTTTAAAGGCTCTATACTCTGTGAGTAGTTTTCTATTGGGGGGAAATATCTCTCTGGATCTGTACCACAGTACTACACATTGTAGTTTTTTTATTGTTTTTTGTTTGTTTGTTTTTTACATATTTTCTTGCCGAGCTATTTGCATTTTTAAGATAAGTATACCACACTGGTTTTTGTTTGCGCAACACTTTATTTGCTTTATTTTCTAGTGTTTCCATGCTTCTCTTTTGTGGGTGCATGTACTCAATATAAATATAATAATCCATCTTTTTTAAACGAGAATCTAGGGCATATGTAATACATTGATTTCATATAGATATTTCAGACCCTACAAGGTTATTTCTTCCCTGAAACTAATATTCTCAATAGATCAACCCTCATCATATTAAAGCTGTAGGATGACAGCTAGCAGACACACCCTCTCATGGAGAAGTGAAGTCATTTTCACAGAGGACACTGTTCAAATAAATTAGGGGTGTGTGGATACATGTGCCCACATTCCTTACTGTTGCTATTTGTCATCCCCCCATAATATAGCAGCACCACGATAATGTTTTGGTGGTTGGTTAGCAACACAAGATGAGTCATAAGCTGCTGCCTGGGGAACCGTGCACTAGCTATGAGATATCTAGGATTAAATGATATGAGACGGTTTGTTTTATTTTTTGTGTGTTCACTACTGCTCACATTTTTGTGTTATAATGCCAATATTTTTTTTTTTTTTTAAAGTCTCCAAATTCCTGTATTTACTAATGCTTACTAATTCTGGCTGATAAAATACAATAAGAAGTGTATATGTTCAAACTGCATTGATGATGGTATTACAATTATTTGAAGCCAAGCTCTGTGACCTTAGTATGCAGTGATAAACAGCAAAGCAGAAGAGAAATAAATCCAGGAGTTATTTGCAAATTCTTATGAAAGCTTTTTTTTATGTAGTTATACATATGCACATTCAAAAGAAGTGGAATCGCTTGATTCGTGCTTAATCATAGTCTTAGGTTTAAAGGGACAGTCTAGTCCCCTAACTCACTTTGGTGCAAGGTGAAGATTACTGCTTGTATGGCACTGGCTTTTACCCTTGTGTGATTTGATGCAGGCATTCTGTATAAGTCACATTTGTAATATTTGACTCAAGCCCTCCCCATTGATTACTCTGCATGTTTACTGCAGGTGCAGCAGCACTGATTCTATAGACACTAAGGATATAAAGATTTGTTTCATATAGTCACTTCCTGTCCTCCTCAAATTGAGTCTATTATGAGTGACCTTGCTCCTTTACACAGTAGGATCTCTCAACAGTGCAACTCATTGTCTGATGACATCACTAGAGAGACAGGAAATTCCATTCATTTCAATGGAATTATTTTTATTGGTTCCTGCAGCAAAAAAAAAAGGAAATGACTTTTACTCATCTAGTGTGGGTAGTCCTGGTTTCTTGCAAACTGCTGTAATTTTACAATTTCATCTAGCTGTAAGTATTTTATATTTTAATCAATGCAAAATGTAAGCCATGCATTTTAAAGTACTTTGAAAGCACATTAATATTCATTAAAATTTTTAAGATATTTGACATCTTGCCCATATGGTGAAAGGCCTTCTCGATAGGAAAACGTGTAAATAATTTTGTTTTACAAAAGATTGAAAAATAAAATGGCATGAAGTCAATCTGTTCTCTGGTTTGTAAGCTTGTCAGCAGGGCTCTCTCTATCTCATGTATTAGTCTAACTTATTCTGTAACTCCCTATGATGCTCTATGTGAATTGTTGGAACCATATACATACATATTAATGTAATGATGTCAGTTAGCCTGCAGTACATAACTATGTTTCCCCTCCCCTAGTTACTGTACAACTGATAGGCCTCTTGCAGCCATGGGAAACTGCCATGCTACATTATCAGCATTCCATGCAATTGGGACGAGGCACATTACGAACTACTTCACCCCAAAAAGGTCAGATCCCACGTTGCCTGCGTCAGTGGATTATTCTTATCTAGCGGCCTTGACCTAGAAAATGTGCAGTTGCCAGAATATAATACTGATCACAATCCACAATATTGCCTTTCATAAGTATTTGAGTCTCTGTGCTCCTCCAAAACTGACCATTGTGACCAATTTTAATACAGAGAAGACACATACACCTGTTTTGTATTTCAATCTAACTGAAAAATATCCAATGATGTATGGGTCAAATTATTTGCTCCTGACTATGTCACCTGTGTCCCAAGAAACACAAATGGGCTACATATTTGTTAATTTTTTCGTCTTTATTTTGTGCATGGAGCAGTGGTTCTCAAGCTGTTTGTTTTCAGACATCTCTTTTAACATCGGAAGCTGATGTACTGATTATGGATGAACTGGTTATTGTTTTATCTTATTTAAAAGAAAATAACATACATTTTGAGGACCACAACAATCCTATCATCTATTTCCCTTTGCAATCACTTGCAGATACCCTTAAGGCAGGGCTCGACAAACCCCAGGCGCCAGGGCGCCATGGCGACCAGGAAATTAGACCTGGCGCCTGGGTGCTGTCAGCCTCATGGTCCCCTTGCCGCTGCCATCCGATTTTTCTGCAGCGCGAGGGGGTAAAGTCTGTGCCGATAGAAGATGGCACAGACTACAAGCTCCGCCCCCTCGCGCAGCGCGTGTCTGAGTGCCGGGTGTCGTCACGTGACATCCTGGCACTCAGCACGCCGACCAAGTTCAGCTGCAGCACGAATGTCCCCCTCCCCTGCAGTGAGGTAAAGCAGCAGGGAGGGGGGACACATCAAGAAGAAACCCCCAAGAAAAGACGTGGGGTGGGTGTGTGTATGTATTGTAAAGTAGGTGTGAGTGAGGTGTTTAGATATTTGTGCATATGTACAGTAGGTGTGTGTGAGGTGTTTGTATATATGGGTATATGTATAGTAGGTGTGTGTGAGGTGTTTGTATATATGGGTATATGTAAAGTAGGTGTGTGTGAGGTGTTTGTATATATGGGTATATGTAAAGTAGGTGTGTGTGAGGTGTTTGTATATATGGGTATATGTATAGTAGGTAGGGGTGTGTGAGGTGTTTGTATATATGGGTATATGTATAGTAGGTAGGGGTGTGTGAGGTGTTTGGATATATGTGTATATGTAAAGTAGGTGTGTGTGAGGTGTTTGTATATATGTGAATATGTAAAGTAGGTGTGTGTGAGGTGTTTGTATATATGAGAATATGTAAAGTAGGTGTGTGTGAGGTGTTTGTATATATGTAAGTATGTAAAGTAGGTGTGTGTATGTGAGGTGTTTGTATATATGGGTATATGTAAAGTAGGTGTGTGTGAGGTGTTTGTGTATATGTGTATATGTAAAGCAGGTGTGTGTGAGGTGTTTGTATATATGGGTATATGTAAAGTAGTTGTGTGTGTGTGAGGCGTTTGGATAAATGTGTATATGTAAAGTAGTTGTGTGTGTGAGATGTTTGGATATATGTGTATATGTAAAGTAGGTGTGTTTGTATATATGTGAAGTAGACGTGTGTGTTAATGAATTGTGTTTATGTTTGCGTGATTGTCTGGCTCCTAAAAAAAATTTCTGCCTCCTAAAATCAAATTAAATTTGTCAAGCCCTGCCTTAAGGAATTGGAGTTATAAGGGGAGTGTTTTTTCTATATAGTTTTAAGGTGCTTTTTCAGTTTATAAATTCTATATCTGGGCTCGACAAAGCCCGGTCGCCATGGCGACCAGGGAATTTAGACCTGGCGTCTGGGTGCTGTCAGCCTCATGCCCCCCTTGCTGGTGCAATCCGTATTTCTTCCAGCGCATCCTCATTCATCTTCCGTCTGACTGCCGGGTGTCACCTGATATCTCGGCACTCAGACAGCAGAGCGAGTTGCGCGAGGGGGAAAGTCTGTGCAGATTGTACAGACTGCAAGCTCCGCCCCCTTGTGCAACAAGACGAATGAAGATCCGGCTGCAGCAGAAATGCCCTCCCCTAATGAGAGAATGGAGGGGGGACACATTAAGATATTTATTGTCTCTTTAAAAAAAAAATAAAAAAAATAAAAATAAACCTGCTGACTGGCATTTAACTGGCTGTGTATGTGTTGTATATGTATCTACGTGTGTGTGTGTGTGTGTGTAAAATCCACCATAGTGGCTTAATGTTAATTCAGATAGTTGCAGGAAACTGAATACAACTGGAGCATGACTTACATATTGCTCTGCAAATTACTCTTGACATGATCCGGGCAAAATATCTCTCCATGTATTAATTACTCCGGGCCTGATGTATGGCATCACATCATCAGTGTCATAAACACTGTAACTGGAAGTCTGTTATTTTAGGAAAATATCCTTCGTTGTGTTAAACCTCTCTAAACCAAGGACATTTTATCAGTGAGTCTGAAAACCAGAAGAAAAGAAAAAAATCAATCAATCCATATCTTAAACAAGTAGGAACTCTTGTCCATTCCATCCCTCCTCATAGAAAATGATCCATCACAGTAGGAGAAAGGAATATGTTGTCAAACCCAATTTTCTTTTACTGCAGGGGCACGGTAACTAGCAGGCCCAGTATACGGTATATATTTTGCTTTGACCAGGCACCAGTGATGAAGCAATACAAGAAAATCTTTGCTGTCTTGCTAGCCCATGAGTGAGGGTGGGAAATTGGAAGATGTAATTGCACCCCAGTGTACTCCTGTATTGAACTGCCATGCCCTTTAGTACCCTGTTCTTCAACAAAGTGTTATCCGTATTTTATTACACATTCTGATGTTTGCTTGACATGTTAAATAAAGGTCACAAGCAATTGTCTCTAGAGAAGATTCTGTGGATACCTTTCTCCCCGACCCTCTCTCCTTGCTCAAAAATAGAACCACTTAGCCTTAACATTTTTATGTAAAAAAAAATAAAAATGTTACTGTTTGCCCCTCTATTTTGCTTTTACTAAAATTGTATTGTTGCTCATATATTTTCAGGGAAGAGCATATAGAGTTCTATATTCAATTTTAAAAAAGTTTAGACGCCACGTGTGTGTGTGTGTGTGTGTGTGTATATATATATATATATACAGGGAGTGCAGAATTATTAGGCAAATTAGTATTTTGACCACATCATCCTCTTTATGCATGTTGTCTTACTCCAAGCTGTATAGGCTCGAAAGCCTACTACCAATTAAGCATATTAGGTGATGTGCATCTCTGTAATGAGAAGGGGTGTGGTCTAATGACATCAACACCCTATATCAGGTGTGCATAATTATTAGGCAACTTCCTTTCCTTTGGCAAAATGGGTCAAAAGAAGGACTTGACAGGCTCAGAAAAGTAAAAAATAGTGAGATATCTTGCAGAGGGATGCAGCACTCTTAAAATTGCAAAGCTTCTGAAGCATGATCATCGAACAATCAAGCGTTTCATTCAAAATAGTCAACAGGGTCGCAAGAAGCGTGTGGAAAAACCAATAACTGCCCATGAACTGAGAAAAGTCAAGCGTGCAGCTGCCACGATGCCACTTGCCACCAGTTTGGCCATATTTCAGAGCTGCAACATCACTGGAGTGCCCAAAAGCACAAGGTGTGCAATACCTCAATATGTGAGACATGGCCAAGGTAAGAAAGGCTGAAAGACGACCACCACTGAAGAAGACACACAAGCTGAAACGTCAAGACTGGGCCAAGAAATATCTCAAGACTGATTTTTCTAAGGTTTTATGGACTGATGAAATGAGAGTGAGTCTTGATGGGCCAGATGGATGGGCCCGTGGCTGGATTGGTAAAGGGCAGAGAGCTCCAGTCCGACTCAGACGCCAGCAAGGTGGAGGTGGAGTACTGGTTTGGGCTGGTATCATCAAAGATGAGCTTGTGGGGCCTTTTCGGGTTGAGGATGGAGTCCAGCTCAACTCCCAGTCCTACTGCCAGTTCCTGGAAGACACCTTCTTCAAGCAGTGGTACAGGAAGAAGTCTGCATCCTTCAAGAAAAACATGATTTTCATGCAGGACAATGCTCCATAACACGCGTCCAAGTACTCCACAGCGTGGCTGGCAAGAAAGGGTATAAAAGAAGAAAATCTAATGACATGGCCTCCTTGTTCACCTGATCTGAACCCCATTGAGAAACTGTGGTCCATCATCAAATGTGAACAGTGTCTGGGAGGCTGTGGTTGCTGCTGCACGCAATGTTGATGGTGAACAGATCAAAACACTGACAGAATCCATGGATGGCAGGCTTTTGAGTGTCCTTGCAAAGAAAGGTGGCTATATTGGTCACTGATTTGTTTTTGTTTTTGAATGTCAGAAATGTATATTTGTGAATGTTGAGATGTTATAATGGTTTCACTGGTAAAAATAAATAATTGAAATGGGTATGTATTTGTTTTTTGTTAAGTTGCCTAATAATTATGCACAGTAATAGTCACCTGCACACACAGATATCCCCCTAAAATAGCTAAAACTAAAAACTACTTCCAAAAATATTCAGCTTTGATATTAATGAGTTTTTTGGGTTCATTGAGAACATGGTTGTTGTTCAATAATAAAATTAATCCTCAAAAATACAACTTGCCTAATAATTCTGCACTCCCTGTAGTGTAGATTAGTTTAGCTGTATTAGTCCAGTAGATGCCAAAAAATTGAATGCAGGGCTTGACAAATTAAATTTTGTTTTTAGGAGCCAGCAAAAAAATCTAGGAGCCAGACATCCGCACATACACACACACACACACACACAATCACGGAGTCATGTAAACACATACACTGTCACACACACATATGCTGTCACACACACAGTTCCAATTATACACACAGAAAATCACAGACAGACAGTCACATAGGCAGAGAAAGTTCCACTTAAATCAGGGCTTGACAAACCCCGGGCGCCAGGTCGCATGGCGACTAGGAAATCAGACCTGGCGCCCAGGTTGTGTGAGCCCTGCATAGTGCTCTTGTCCCTGGGATTTTTTTTTTTTTTTTTTTTTTTAAGTTTAATCCTCCGGTGCGCGAGGGAGTAGACTGTGTGTCTAGACCTAGTGTCTCTAGGTGGCTTTTCTTATGCAGAGGCAACCACAGCATAGGGAGCTGCTTGGCATGCATGGCAGACTGGGCATTTCAATCACTGTCACTGGTCAGGTTTCTAGCTCTTTAGACCTGTGACTCATTTGTATGTCTGACACTGTGTGTGTGTGTGTGTGTGTGTGTATGAGTGACTGTGTGTGACTGACTGTATGTATGTGTGTCAGTGACTGACTGGCAGTGTGTTAAAAACGACATGCTGCCTCCTCGCGCTGCGCTGTCCAAAGGAACAGAAGTATCATTAAATTCTGCACTACTCTGTATGTATATACTGTATTTGCTCGATTATAAGACAAGGTTTTTTTCAGAAAAATCCCCCTCGTCTTATAATCGAGGTCGTCTTATAATCTGACCTCAAATTGAGGTCAGATTATAAGACACTGATCCAGGTCCCCAGCAGAGCTGCAGGGGACCTGGATCCCCCTCCCTAACAGCAGGGGAATGTCTGCGCGATGAGCGCAGACTCCCCCTTCTGCCGCCCGGCACGACCGCCGGGACTTCTGTGATGAAGCCGGGTACTTCCGGCTTCGTCACAGAAGTCCCGGCGGTCGTGCTGGGCGGCAGCAGGGGAGGTCTGCGCTCATCGCGCAGACATCCTCCGCTGCCCCGCTAGCCACCAGGGAGAATCGGGGCAGCTGGGGGATGTCTGCACGATACGTGCAGACATCCTCCATGCTGAGTGACACGGCAGTCTATTATGACGGACCAGCTGTCAGTCATAATAGATTGCCGTGTCGGGCAGCATAGAGGATGTCTGCACGTATCGTGCAGACATCCCCTGGCTGCCCCCACTAGCCACCAGGGACCTAGTTACAGTTAAGGGGGAGGGAGGGGGCCAGAGAGACAGGGGGAGGGAGGGGGGCCAGAGAGACGAGGGAGGGGGGAAGAGACAAGGGGAGGGAAGGTGGGAAGAGACAGCAAAAAGGGGGGGAAGAGACAGAGGGAGGGGGGCAGAGAGAAACAAGGGGGAGGAAGAGACAGAGGCGAGGGGGGAGTCAAAGGGAGGGGGAGAGAGACAAAGCTGGGGGCAAGAGAAAGAGAGAGGCAGCATTGGCACATAAAAGGAAATAAAAACAAGAAATGCATTTTTTTATATAATTTTTTTTATTAAAAAAGCAATTTACATGTGAATATATACAAGTTTAACTTTTTTCCTATAGGGTAGTCTTATATTCAGGCTTTTAGTTTTTTTTCCTAAAGGAATATCCAAAGTTTGGGGGGGTCGTCTTATAATCAGGGTCGTCTTATAATCGAGCAAATACGGTATATATTTAGCAGCAATGATTCCAGGTGCTAGTCAAGCCTTAAAGTACAATATATTCCCTTTTTTTGCGAACACCAGTCTCATATTAAACAATTTTGACCAACTAACTATCTTCCATGTATTTTTGTGTATATTAAAAAGTTTAATATTCCTAGATAAAGAAGCAATTTAAAGTTAGTTTAGATTTGTCTTGCCCCAAAATATGATTGCTGAAAATGTTCATTGGCCTTAAAACAGCTCATTGTTTGTTTTGTTTTCCTTTTACACAATGAGATTTATTATACTTTTATTGGCGTTTAGAACAATCTTGAGATTCATTAGCCTTTACTGTACAGGAAGCATTTAGGATGTCCTATGATGGGAGAATGTATGTTCCTGAAACCTGCATAGACCAGTTCTATCAATAGACTGGAGCAGTAAAACATTCATTGTTTACTTCCTTTTATATGCTGCACGTTTACACATTTAATTATTTTGGTCCGGACAAGAGCAGAATAACCCAGGCAGGTAAATAAGTGATTTTGCATAAGCTATGCCATTTGTGTTTCCAAAAGGTCATCCTGCAGTTTTTTTGCTGTGTTATAATAACAGTGTATTAAATGTAATTTCATTATATATTATATTCCATTTTAGGCTGTGAATATGTTGGCATAAATAGAAATTTCTTATAGTATCTTATTTTATTTTTTTAAATTTCATTTTTTTTAAATTCTCTTCCATTTATAAAGTGAGGTCTAATTTAAAACAGTTATTTTTATACATCCCAATACTTTGATTAAGCTGCCCCGTGCATGTTTGGTGGAGGTCGTCTGCCATTTTTAGGGTAATTCCTGCACCATTTTATATATATATATATATATATATATTTTAACATGGATTGCAACTGTGAAGCACACATAAAACTAACTCCTAACCTTTTTTGGACGTTCTCTTGATTTGGCACACTCCGATACTTCTCTTACAACGTTTGGTTAAGATTGAGTTTATAACAACTCCCCCGCCCCCAATATATACCATTTTGTGGGTGTACTATTCTTGAACCACACCTGCTTGGTGTTGACGATCGAAAGCAAGAAACTATTGAAAATAAATTAAGATCCAAAAATATTCATAATACGTTGTCTTGTTCCACCAATAAGATGTAACTACCTTGCTGCAAAGTGCACCTGGAAATGATTTTAACCAAATGATCCTGCGATTTTGTACAGAAGGAAATGTGTAGTTTTTTTTTTTTACCCCTCTGGTACACAAACAGTTTATGGTTTTTAACATTGAGACACACGGCTAAGGTTGATCTCCAGATATCATGTATGAACTAGCCTTGCTTGTCACACATTTTGGATTGATTATTCTGCTTCTAGGATCCAGCTGCATTCTCAGTGCCACTTGGCCTGCTGATAATCCTGGCTTCCTATCACCATCTCAAGGGCCAAGAAATGGGAAAGCTCTGTTTAGACTGTTCAGCTGCAAAGGGAGTGAACCGGTTTTTATTGTTTTCTCATCTTCTTTACACTGTATGTTGCTCAATATTCCACTTGAAGCATCATTTCCTCCCTCGAGGCAGAGTAAATATGCTGCTCAATATGCTATGTATATATTTCAGAGCAGTTGCTATTGATAAAACAAAAAACAATTAGTGAACGCCTACTGATTCTCTGATTCTGTGTACACTTTTTATTGTTCTTGTGCAGATTAAATTGGGCCTATCTCGTGTGCAAAATTACAGTAATCAAAGCTAGCCAAATAATGTAAGCGACACGTCTGTAAAATCCATATTACTTTACCTTTTCTATGACTTCTAGAACTACATTTTGCCACCATCTTTGGCTTTGCCCCAAGTCCCGCCCCATGGGGATAATAATCTTGTTCGTATAAGGTGTGTAGTTTTTTTCTTTTTTTTTTCTCTTCATCTCACAGTATCAATTCAACCCACTAAAAATGCCAGTGTCAATATGACCCACAAAACAAGCCAGTGTCACTTTGCCCCATAGCACATTGCACAGAAGGAGAAGGACTATCTTTTAAAAGAAAAGTGCTCTGCAACTTGCCTGATGTCCTCTGCTTGGCTCTTCCAACATTAATTATGCTATGATATCATTACCGAACATCAATAGTACTTTTACACACAATTAGTCAGTGGCACCAGCTTTGTATTGGCACACACAGTTACACACTGATTTTAGGTTTACAAACACAGTCAACTACTGGGGCTAATCTATTAAGGGTGCTGCAGTCACAAACATCAGGGGACTGAAAAAAGGTGCAATGGTTGTTTTTCATACCTCCCAACACTTTTTTGTGCCTTAGACTATTAGATAATTAGTGCAATGTTAGATGCACGTTTGCTTCTATTTTATGTATATGGAAAATTATGGGGCAAGTAGCGCCAGAATAACCATACGTTTGAAACCTGTGCCGTTAGTCCAAACTCTCGACTTTTGTTGTGAGATAGCTTTAAACATTGGAGCACATGGATATTAGGCACAATTTGTGCTAAATTTATACATATATCTTTGTTTTGTGCAACATTTGTATGAATACTTTCTGCAGCATTTTATTCACACATACACATTATACCATTGAAGCCTCTAGCACAGTGATTCTCAAACCTGTCCTCCGGACCACCCAACGGTCCAGGATTTAGGGATTACCCAGTTATGTTTAAATAAAAACATGTAGAACACCTGGTGTGGTTCCCTAAAGATTAAGCAGCCATACCAGGTGTTCTACATATTCTTATTTAAACACAAGTGTGTAATCCCTAAATCCTGGACCGTTGGGGGGTCCTGAGGACAGGTTTGAGAATTACTCAAAAGGACTGATGTTAAATTAGGTATTGAGCAGAAATGACTTAGCTCTTGCATTAATACCCACAGAATCAAACCTGTGTATCCACCTTTGTGACATTACCAAATTAATGTTTGGCAAGCTCTGTCAGTGTAGAGTGAATATAAAACAACTCTGCCAGAGTGATATATTTTTTTGACATACGCATTACATGAACAGTGTGTTTATCACATCCATTGATCTGTCTGTCAGGTGTTTCCCAGCACTTACCCAAACAGCCTGCCAGATATATATGTGCAGACATCCTTGTAATCGGCTCCTAAATCCCATTTTTTTACAAAATAGATGGGTTTGGACTCCTATGGCAGGGGGAACGTTATCATCGCCACTTTGTCTACGAGAATTGACAAGGGAATTTCAAAGTGAAGGCAAAAAATAGCGAGTTGGAAAAATTCTCCAATTCAGCTAAATTTGGATATTTCTTTTTTTACCAACTCTGCTACTTTGGCCTTCAGTTTGAAATTCCCTACAATTCCCTCTTCGTGAATAAAGCCCTGTTGTATTGGTGTTTTCGAGACAATCTTTGAATTATGATTTGCCCTAATAAAGTACGCAAAGAGATTCACTTAATGGTGCTACTTACGCAATGTAATGCGCTTAATGAGACCACACTCAAAAGCAACAAAATTTTGGTTTTAGAATTTTAAAAAAAGTAGCCCAAGGTATATTGGGAGACGTTAATGTTCTAATAACCAACCACCAAATTGACACTTGGATAAATAACAATAGATAATGTTTTAATAAAGTGCTAAATAAAATAACAATTTAAACAAACCTATTCCAGCTAAAATACAAGGCATCAATACAATGAGTACATGTTCTGTGCTAAGGCAATTTAGTATAGCTCAGTCTTTCTTTACGCACATTAAACAGAACATTACAGTTTCCCTCTTGTTTTTCCCGCACTTTAAACCATACTTTACCGTTAGGTCTATAGCTTTTTGCAAAAGTTATAAAAAGTAGCAGCAAAATGTTGTTGTTAATTTTTTTTGTCCGTAACAAGACCTAAACGTAAAATGCTTAGAAAAGGCTCCCTAACTTAGCTAAAGCGCCGTGACAGAATTTGCGATACTGGTTTATTGGTTCTCTGATGCGTTGAAACAGCTTGTTATGTGCTTCATGTTTAGTACAGTTGGCTCATCTTTTGATGTTTACTTTTAGTCCACTATAAAAAAAAAAATGTTTTAAAGGATAACCATTCAAAATTAATTTTATCAGATAGAAGTGGGCTTTTTATCTGTTTACGACCTCTTTAAGAAGAACCACATACGCCAGGGATTACAAGCCATAGCAAATGCAACATAACAGTTGGCGAAGGCAATAGCCCATACATAATTGTGACTCTTAACATGTAAGAATGTAAATAGGCATTTATGTAGTCTTGGGAATGAAATGTCTTGGGGTTATAACAGACTGTTGTGGTGAGAGTTAATGTATGCTGTAAACAAAGCCAGTACTGTTTTTTGCACCATTAGGTTATTGACACGATTGGAGAAAATAAGGCTGTTCAAATTCTACCTCATGAAATATAGCTTCATAATGCTGAACAACCCCCCACACCCTGATAAATGTTATATACAAATTGCCACCCACATAAATTATAACTAGCTTATTAGTAAGACATCCTGTCGTGTGTTGTGATTGACTGGCTGGATTCTTGTAGTATTGTGACTCATTGAACTTTTTGTTTTTTATGCTGCAATGGAGGGTGGGGCATGGTGATGGTGCTGTGTGTGTTTGTTCTTTATAATGTTTCTGCTGCAGCCTAGTGTTTATTGCCAAGTGTTTCTAACTAAAATACTAAACTCTACTTAAATTACTGGACACCACAAAAACAACACTGCATTCTACCATAGAAAGAAAAGTACATTTACGATATTACATTTTTCTATTCCTAGACAAAAATATACTGGACCATCTAGCTTAAAACTGGACAACACTATTATTTTGTGCAATGACACCTTAAAAAGTTTTCAGGCAACCACTTCATTACACTTTTCACAACCACAAATGAAGGAATTGTAAATGATTGCTAATCCGCTTCATAAGTAAATGAAAAAGTATATATAGTTTGTTACAAGTTAGGAGTCAATGTTTAAATAAATAATGTTGTGATATTTGGAGCATTCTAAATTGTTATAATGCGAGGAGAAAATTAACACACCTCTTGATATTAAAACATCTTGCAATAACCCTCTTAACAAAGGTCAACCCAGTATCTTCTATTTAGTGATGGGTAGTTGTATGTACAAATATGTGTGTGTGTACTTCCGTACATTTGTGGGTGGGATGGTACATTTGTTGTGTATGTATATCATAGTTGCCAACATCGGCCATATTTCCAGCGACACATATTTCTTCCACATGCTGCAGAAAGAGCATGCAAAATGTAGGTAGGATGGATATACACACAGGCACAATCTAATAAATTAATCAAGCTAGGTTCTTTGAGATCTCCACCCTGATTGATTAATTGGATTCTGTCCGGGCTGAAAACAAAGGTTTGGGATCCCTCCCAGCGAGAACGGGCAAAAGCTGAAATAGCCGGCCCTATAGGTTGTAACCTACTCGGGAGAGGAATCACCGTTTTTTTGCTCGCTTGCACCATTACAGAGGAAACCTCTCCAATAGCACATTAGACTGGTCCCACCCATAAGTGCAGTCCAGATCCAAATAGCCTGGCAGGTCTCCTCTGCACGAAGAACACAGCAACCACAGACGTACGTTTCGGCCTTCAATGGCCTCGTCAGTATGGTACGGCTGATATCCCTCTAGGTGCAGCGAGCTGTCCGGGCTGCACTTTGCATGGTCTTTCTGCAGCATGTGGAACAAATGTGTCCCTGGAAACATGGCTGATGACAACTATACTATATATTCCATGTTAAACTATTGGCACACCTATGCTGATATCTGTTTAATTCATGTGATTACTGTTTAGTAGGTTTGAATGTTGTATCTGATATATATAATCTTAGATTAGTTTCCCCAAAATATATTCTCTACACGCACAGAATAAGCAATGTGTAGATTGTAGCCTAATATATCATGTTAAATCACATTTAAATAGATTTAAGTCTGGAATCTGTTTTTATAACAAGATTTATTATTAGTTTTAGTATTGGTTATCACAAAGTGACTTAACTATAAGTTGTATTATTAGGAACACTATATATTCTTGAATTCAGTTTATATCTTACCATCTGGGCTTCTCCTATGTTAGGGAATTGAACATATAGGACATATATACTACATTTTATTCAGTTGTGGTTAATTACGAAATCTAACATTTAAATTCTAATAAAGATTAACTAGGGAAGTGTTTCAGGCAACCAATGAAAGCAGGACACATAGTCTAAACACCTTTTAGGGTGTAAAAAGTTGGATAAAAGGGGTACTCGATAGTATGAAAAGGTGGGGGGAAAGGCCAGAGTGATCCTACCACAAAAACTTTGACAATCCTTATCTTGAAACATTTTAAATTGTGGTTTCTACATCTTGTATGGTAAATCTAATTTAAGGTTTTATTGCTTGTAAATTCTAAGTCTATGGTAGATTTTTTGCGGTGTCATATTTTCTAACTGCAGAAGGAAAATATAGACATAACTAACCATAGGAAATGATCCTATTTCCTCTAATGTATTATATTTGATACAGAAGCACAAAGGAGATAAAGTAGGAAAGACTATAATTAGGTTTTAGATATCTATTGTAAAATTTGCCTTTACGGTAGCTTTCTAGTTCTGCAATAGAGTTGATTACTCTGATTCCTGGATGCTGTGTATTGATGACACTATATTGCTCCAGATAAATGGCCCTTTGATTGTGTGTGTATTGCTGTATCTGTTGATTCAGGCAGGGTGTTCTTCATTTCACGCCCAGGCCCGCCATCGGGGGGTGACGGGAGAAACTGGCGTCCCGGGCTAGGCGGGCCCAGGTCACGGCAGAAGGAAAAAAAAATTCTTTATTGAAGTCGTGTGGCTTCAATAAAGATAAAAATAAAAAAAAATGCGACCAATATGATCTTGATAATGTTAAATAAAAATACATGCATGTTCGTGGCCTGATTTGACCCCATGCTATTTGAGTAATATGCACAGCCAAAAAAGTGTTTTCTTTTCCTACCTAACTGTGAGATAAGAGAAAGATACCCTCGAATCGTCTACATTTTTTCCTTAACGTGGGGTGTGACCTCTATCCTTTTTGTGTTGTCTTTCCTTCCATAGTCACCATTAAATAGACATAGTGATGCACTCCCTGAGCCCAGGGCCGGACTGGCCCACCGGGATACCGGGAAAAATCCCGGTGGGCCGCCTGCCCCGGGGCCGCAATGGCCACTTAAAGTGAATCGGCGGCGGCCGCCACTTTAAGAGTTCGGCTGCTGCAACAACCGGCGGCAGCAGGCGAATTTCTTAAAGCGGCGACGGCCGCCGAATTGTTTAAAGTGGCGGTGGGCCACTTTAAGCAATTCGGCGGCCGTCGCCGCTTTAAGAAGTTCGCCTGCTGCCGCCGGATGCTGCAGCAGCAGTTCCGGCGGCGGGATGGGGAGCAGAGAAAGCAAGGTGAGTGAGACATAAAGGGGAGGGGGTGAAAGACACTACAGGGGGAAGGGGGGTGGGGTGAAAAACACTACAGTGGGAAGGGGGGGTGAAAGACACTACAGGGGGAGGGGGAAGGGGGGGGTGAAAGACACTACAGGGGGAGGGGGAAGGGGGGGGTGAAAGACACTACAGGGGGAGGGGGAAGGGGGGGGTGAAAGACACTACAGGGGGAGGGGGAAGGGGGGGGTGAAAGACACTACAGGGGGAGGGGGAAGGGGGGGTGAAAGACACTACAGGGGGAGGGGGAAGGGGGGGTGAAAGACTGTACAGGGGAAGATGAGGGTGTGAAAGACTACAGGGGGGAAGGGGCGAAAGACTACAGGGGGAAAGGGGTGAAAGACACTACAGGGGGAGGGGGTGAAAGAGAGACGCCACAGAAAGGACAGAGAGAGAGAGAGAGACGCCACAGAAAGGACAGAGAGAGAGAGAGAGAGAGAGAGAGATGCCACAGAAAGGACCCACAGAGAGAGAGACCCCACAGAGAGAGAGACCCCACAGAGAGAGAGACCCCACAGAGAGAGAGACCCCACAGAGAGAGAGACCCCACAGAGAGAGAGACGCCACAGAGAGAGAGAGAGAGAGACCCCACAGAGAGAGAGAGAGAGAGATGCCACAGAGAGAGAGAGAGAGAGATGCCACAGAGAGAGAGAGAGAGATGCCACACACAGAGAGAGAGAGAGATGCCACACAGAGAGAGAGAGAGAGAGATGCCACACAGAGAGAGAGAGAGAGATGCCACAGAGAGAGAGAGAGAGAGAGATGCCACAGAGAGAGAGAGAGAGATGCCACAGAGAGAGAGAGAGAGATGCCACAGAGAGAGAGAGAGAGATGCAACAGAGAGAGAGAGAGAGATGCAACAGAGAGAGAGAGAGAGATGCAACAGAGAGAGAGATGCCACAGAGAGAGAGAGAGAGATGCCACAGAGAGAGAGAGAGAGATGCCACAGAGAGAGAGAGAGAGAGATGCCACAGAGAGAGAGAGAGAGAGAGAGAGACGCCACAGAGAGAGAGAGAGAGAGAGAGAGACGCCACAGAGAGAGAGAGAGAGAGACGCCACAGAGAGAGAGAGAGAGAGATGCCACAGAAGAGAGAGAGAGAGAGATGCCACAGAGAGAGAGAGAGAGAACGCCACAGAGAGAGAGGAGAGAGACGCCACAGAGAGAGAGAGAGAGAGAGGCCACAGAGAAGAGAGAGAGAGGCCACAGAGAGAGAGAGAGACGCCACAGAGAGAGAGAGAGAGATGCCACAGAGAGAGAGAGAGAGAGACGCCACAGAGAGAGAGAGAGAGAGACGCCACAGAGAGAGAGAGAGACGGCCACAGAGAGAGAGACGGCAGAGAGAGAACGGCCACAGAGAGAGAGAGAGAGAGAGACAGCCACAGAGAGGAGAGAGAGAGAGAGAGAGAGAGACGCCACAGAGAGAGAGAGAGACGCACAGAGAGGAGAGAGAGAGAGACCACAGAGAGAGAGAGAGAGAGAGAGAGACGCCACAGAGAGAGAGAGAGAGAGACGCCACAGAGAGAGACGCCACAGAGAGAGAGGAGAGAGCCACAGAGAGAGAGAGAGAGACGCCACAGAGAGAAGAGAGAGACGCCACAGAGAGAGAGAGAGAGACGCCACAGAGAGAGAGAGAGAGACCAAAGAGAGAGAGAGAGAGACGCCACAGAGAGAGAGAGAGAGAGACGCCAGAGAGAGAGAGAGAGAGAGACGCCACAGAGAGAGAGAGAGAGAGAGAGAGGAGAGAGAGCGCCCAGAGAGAGAGAGAGAGAGAGAGACGCCACAGAGAGAGAGAGAGAGAGAGAGAGAGACGCCACAGAAGAGAGAGAGAGACGCCACAGAGAGAGAGAGAGAGAGAGACGCCACAGAGAGAGAGAGAGAGACGCCACAGAGAGAGAGAGAGAGACGCCACAGAGAGAGAGAGAGAGACGCCACAGAGAGAGAGAGAGAGACGCCACAGAGAGAGAGAGAGACGCCACAGAGAGAGAGAGAGAGACGCCACAGAGAGAGAGAGAGACGCCACAGAGAGAGAGAGCGCCACAGAGAGAGAGAGAGAGACGCCACAGAGAGAGAGACGCCACAGAGAGAGACGCCACAGAGAGAGAGACGCCACAGAGAGAGAGACGGCCACAGAGAGAGACGGCCACAGAGAGAGAGACGGCCACAGAGAGAGAGACGGCCACAGAGAGAGAGACGGCCACAGAGAGAGAGACGGCCACAGAAGAGAGAGACGGCCAGAGAGACGCCACAGAGAGAGAGAGAGAGAGAGAGAGACGCCACAGAGAGAGAGAGAGAGAGAGAGAGACGCCACACGAGAGAGAGAGAGAGAGAGAACGCCACAGAGAGAGAGAGAGAGAGAGAGACGCCACAGAGAGAGAGAGAGAGAGAGAGAGAGAGAGACGCCACAGAGAGAGAGAGAGAGAGAGATGCCACGAGAGAGAGAGAGAGAGAGAGAGAGAGATGCCACAGAGAGAGAGGAGAGAGAGAGAGCCACAGAGAGAGAGAGAGAGACGCCACAGAGAGAGAGAGAGAGACGCCACAGAGAGAGAGAGAGAGAGATGCCACAGAGAGAGAGAGAGAGACGCCACAGAGAGAGAGAGAGAGAGACGCCACAGAGAGAGAGAGACGCCACAGAGAGAGAGAGACGCCACAGAGAGAGAGAGAGACGCCACAGAGAGAGAGAGAGACGCCACAGAGAGAGAGAGACGCCACAGAGAGAGAGAGACGCCACAGAGAGAGAGAGAGAGAGACGCCACAGAGAGAGAGAGAGAGAGACGCCACAGAGAGAGAGAGAGAGGAGAGAGACGCCACAGAGAGAGAGAGAGACGCCACAGAGAGAGAGAGAGACGCCACAGAGAGAGAGAGAGGACGCCAAGAGAGAGAGAGAGAGACGCCACAGAGAGAGAGAGAGGAGACGCCACAGAGAGAGAGAGAGAGAGACGCCACATGAGAGAGAGAGAGAGAGAGACGCCACAGAGAGAGAGACCACAGAGAGAGAGAGAGACACAGAGAGAGAGAGAGAGAGAGACGCCAGAGAGAGAGAGAGAGAGAGACGCACAGAGAGAGAGAGAGAGAGAGACGCAGAGAGAGAGAGAGAGAGAGAGAGACGCCACAGAGAGAGAGAGAGAGAGAGAGAGAGACGCACAGAGAGAGAGAGAGAGAGAGAGACGCACAGAGAGAGAGAAGATGAGAGAGACGCCACAGAGAGAGAGAGAGAGAGAGAGAGAGACGCCACAGAGAGAGAGAGAGAGAGAGACGCCACAGAGAGAGAGAGAGAGAGAGAGAGAGAGACCGCCACAGAGAGAGAGAGAGAGAGAGAGAGAGAGACGCCACAGAGAGAGAGAGAGAGACGCCACAGAGAGAGAGAGAGAGACGCCACAGAGAGAGAGAGAGAGAGACGCCACAGAGAGAGAGAGAGAGACGCCACAGAGAGAGAGAGAGGACGCCACAGAGAGAGAGAGACGCCACAGAGAGAGAGAGAGAGACGCCACAGAGAGAGAGAGAGACGCACAGAGAGAGAGAGACGCCACAGAGAGAGAGAGACGGCACAGAGAGAGAGAGACGCCACAGAGAGAGAGAGAGAGAGATGCCACAGAGAGAGAGAGAGAGAGATGCCACAGAGAGAGAGAGAGAGAGAGACGCCACAGAGAGAGAGAGAGACGCACAGAGAGAGAGAGAGAGACGCCACAGAGAGAGAGAGAGAGACGCCACAGAGAGAGAGAGAGAGACGCCACAGAGAGAGAGAGAGAGACGCCACAAGAGAGAGAGAGAGAGAGACGCCACAGAGAGAGAGAGAGAGAGACGCCACAGAGAGAGAGACGCCACAGAGAGAGAGAGAGACGCCAGAGAGAGAGAGAGAGAGAGACGCCAGAGAGAGAGAGAGAGAGAGACGCCACAGAGAGAGAGAGAGAGAGAGAGAGACGCCACAGAGAGAGAGAGAGAGAGAGAGAGACGCCACAGAGAGAGAGAGAGAGAGACGCCACAGAGAGGAGAGAGAGACGCCACAGAGAGAGAGAGAGAGACGCCACAGAGAGAGAGAGAGAGAGACGCCACAGAGAGAGAGAGAGAGAGACGCCACAGAGAGAGAGAGAGAGAGAGAGACGCCACAGAGAGAGAGAGAGAGAGAGAGACGCCACAGAGAGAGAGAGAGAGAGAGAGACGCCACAGAGAGAGAGAGAGAGAGAGACGCCACAGAGAGAGAGAGACGCCACAGAGAGAGAGAGAGAGACGCCACAGAGAGAGAGAGAGAGAGACGCCACAGAGAGAGAGAGAGAGAGAGAGAGAGAGAGACGCCACAGAGAGAGAGAGAGAGAGACGCCACAGAGAGAGAGAGAGAGAGAGAGAGAGAGACGCCACAGAGAGAGAGAGAGACGCCACAGAGAGAGAGAGAGAGAGAGACGCCACAGAGAGAGAGAGAGACGCCACAGAGAGAGAGAGAGACGCCACAGAGAGAGAGAGAGAGAGAGAGAGAGACGCCACAGAGAGAGAGAGAGAGAGAGAGACGCCACAGAGAGAGAGAGAGAGAGAGACGCCACACAGAGAGAGAGAGAGAGAGAGAGAGACGCCACAGAGAGAGAGAGAGAGAGAGAGACGCCACAGAGAGGACAGAGAGAGAGACGCACAGAGAGAGAGAGAGAGACGCCACAGAGAGAGAGAGAGAGAGAGACGCCACAGAAAGGACAGAGAGAGAGACGCCACAGAAAGGACAGAGAGAGAGACGCCACAGAAAGGACAGATGTGCTTTCTTCTTCAGATGTGCTTTTTAAAATGCATGATTTTCCCTTCTATGAACAAAAAAATTATATTATGCTATGGGCTGGTTTAAAAATCTTATGCGATGGTTGTGGTATATAAATTTTTTCCAGGGCTGGTTTTTGTTCCCAGTCCGGCCCTGCCTGAGCCCAGACTTATCTAATAACACAATAAAATACAAGTAGTATACACTGCGCCCAGTAAAATGACAAATCAGTAGCACCACACCTTGTAGTGTCTCAATATTCGAGAAAAGCAAAAAGGTAATATAAAAAGTAGGAAGGTGTGCTATAACCACACAGAATGAAACTCAGTCACATAATTCCAGGACTGTATGGGGCATAAAGAGAAAAACCGAAACACAATATAGTGTGTGTGTGAGCTTTGTCACTCAGAAAGGTTAGATCGAATCTGTCTTGGTGGCTAATATCTGACATTAGTTTGTTTTCTTCATATTGATGGCTTGAGGTTTTAGTTGTTGTTTTTTTCCATGCGTAAAGATGGGATGTGCTATCCTGAAACTTTTGAATTAATGGTTCTGTTCCTGTTGTTTACTGTATTATGTGGTTTCTCTTGACAGTAGAAATTGATTCAAGTCCAGCAGCACAAAGCCACGATTGTATTAGTGCCTGGTTAGTTAATAATGCTGGACTGTTACAAATTCTTACCACAGCACCATGGCAAGCAAATTGGCAAGAACTGTGTCACTAAGTAAACTCTCAGCATGGAAGAGTTATTTACGTGCACAAGGTGCACAAATGTAGAATATATGTGCTTATTAAGCAAAAGTTAGCACTGACTAAGTCTAGGGGGCAGTATTGACTGTGTGGGGGGCAGATGGTTCTGTGGGGGATGCATTAACTAAGTGGGGGGATGCACTTTTTTTTTTTCTATCATAATTTTATTATAAAGGAAAAAACTGTTTACATGTGAATATTTACAAGTAAAACTTTGTAAGGGTCGTCTTATATTCAGACTACCCCCCCCCCCCAAATGAATATCCAAAGTTTGGGGGGGTCGTCTTATATTAAAGCAAATACAGTATATTTTAGGTAACAACAGTCAAGTTAATGTTTTTTTTTCTTTCTATAGGAACTCTAACACCCCCCACCCCCCCAATAAATAAGATAAAATACTTAAAAAATGAAACAGCTCTGAAAGTCCATGACCAAAATAATAAATCTGTAAAGTATAGTAAAATCTAAAATAATACAACCATAAAATGCAACAAACTAAATGAATTTTTTTTTTTTACTCCTTAGAAGGAACACTAGGAATTCTCCTCAACGCTGTAGACCACACCCTGGACACTGTAGACCAGGAACATATATGCCCACAAATATTTCCTGTAAAATAGGTTTAAAACCTTTTTCTTAATGAAATTCCCACAAACGGTACACCTGTAGGTTAGGTGGTAGGCAGAAAAATTGTTAGTAATGGGCTAAAACACAATAAAATATTAATGTGTAGTAATTCTAAGTCACTACTTTTACTTACACGTTTAACTGTCCATTTTATATGTGTGGGGTAACCAAAATTGGATGTTGTCCATTTTTAGTAGTAAGCTGATGATACTATTTGGGCTTTTTGCCTCTCTGCAAAGCTTTTAATAAATTCACACACTGTTAATTTCACGTCTACAAATAATATCTTCAGTGCCAAACATATAATTGATGTCAGTAGAATGTAATGTAATCCACAGGAATTCAAGAATAGAATTAAATTGTATTGATTGCTTGAGAGGAGAGTTGTAAAATATGTATTAGTGGTTTGTTGTTTTCCGTCAGTGTGATAGGGAATAGTTCACTTCCAGCCATAAAATTAGTCATTACTTCACTTCCTTAAAGTGGTACTAAACCTTTTTGGTTTTAATGCTTGCTTAACAGAAGCTAGAGTTAAAAACATAATGCCATTACTTCGGAGTACACCCGGCGTGCAGGCTTACTCTGAACTCTGCCTCCCAACTGAGCTGCTGGTGCACACTGTCAGCAAGGGCTCAGTCACTCAGACAGATATATCCATGGGCTTCATTAGAGACTTACCAGCCTCCGGCCAACATACTACCTTACTGATTATTGTGGATCGGTTTTCTAAAATGGCCCAATTCGTTCCATACGCCAATCTCCCTTCTGCCAGAGAGACTGCTGACCTTCTTATACGAGAGATCTTCCGTCTGCATGGTCTTCCCGAAAATATAGTATCTGATCTGGGCTCTCAGTTCACATCTCGATTTTGGAAGGCTTTTTGTACAGAGTTGCATATACACCGTTCTATCTCCACAGCCTTCCACCCCCAGAGCAACGGTCAAACGGAACGTACTAACCAGACACTGGAACAGTACCTGCGCTGCTTCACGACCCATCTCCAGGATGATTGGTTCCTATACTTACCACTTTCAGAATTCGCCTACAATAATCACATCCACAGTTCCATAAAAATGTCACCATTTTTTGTAAACTATGGATTTCACCCGTCTATGCTCCCAGGAGCCCCGATTCCCAGTGTTGTCCCTTCAGCCACGACTCATGTCAGAGACCTCACGCACACGTATTCCCTTCTTCGGAATACTTTAATTCCGTCTCAACTACGGTACAAGATGTTTGCGGATCGTCATAGAGCTACCGCACCCTCTTACAAAGTTGGCGACAAGGTATGGCTACTCAACTTCTATGAGGATTCACCCAGTTTTTCATGTGTCCAAACTCTGGATTGAAAATACCTTTCCTGGTAGACACGTCTCCCCTCCTAAACCAGTGATTGTGGATGGAGTGGAGGAATATGAGGTAGAAGAGATCTTAGACTCTAGGTTGTATCGTGGACAATTGCAATATCTTATCCATTGGAAAGGATATGGTCCGGAAGACAGATCCTTGAAACCTGCTGGATCGATTAATGCTGATGACCTGATTCACGCCTTTCATGATCTTCATCCTGATTGTCGAGGTCATTGGCGAGTCCAGAGGTCTCGCCCCTTGGAGGGGGAACTGTCACAACTTACTTTGCAGCAGGTCTCCAGAGTCTCCCCTCCTGATCGCGCACCCGGCTGTGCCTGACTGCGCACAGCAGGGG
The DNA here is from genome assembly GCA_036172795.1 of Pelodytes ibericus. Lineage (NCBI taxonomy): Eukaryota > Metazoa > Chordata > Amphibia > Anura > Pelodytidae > Pelodytes > Pelodytes ibericus. The sequence goes on along the minus strand of CM069859.1, from coordinate 165,227,142 downwards.
ACGCGCCTTACTCCACTATCGGAGCTCAGACGCACCTCCGATGACGTCACGCCCGACGTCGGTGTGCAACTAGCTGGAACATTTAAAAATGCCTCTCACAGGAATACCTGTGCTTGGTGATTCTCGTGTATTTCCTGAACTCCTGGAGTTTTTCTTTTGTGTATTCCTCGTTACCGATTTGGATTTTCCTCTGGCTTACTCATGTCCTCTGGTTCCCTACTCCTGGTTTGTCACTCGTTTTGCTGTATTTCTGTGTATGATCCCGGACTGTTTAACCGTGTATGAAGCCTGCCGATTCCCCTGATCCTGGACTGTTTAACAGTGTATGAAGTTTGCTGATTCCCCTGATCTTGGACTGTTTTCTGACCCTTCTATTTCGTATGCCCTTGTCTGTACTGTTGCCATCTCTGCTGGTTAACCCTTACCATACTGGACCATCTCTACTGGTTAACCCTTACCATACTGGATTACAAGTACTGTATCCACCTGCTGGTTTAACTGCTGTATCGCTTTCATCTCTGTTGGTTACCCTTTCCTCCCTGGATTACAAACTTTATATTATTCGTATCTCGTGGAGGATTTTTAGGAGCAGAAGAGACATATCCCACCAGCACAACAAAACCACCTGTGTCAGGTTCGTACTGTTTTCCATATTTATATACATAGATTGCCTTCAAGTGTTCGGATCAAATCCTGGCTAGTGGTCTCCCTTGCTCTTCCTATCTGTTTATCACACATTGCAATGGGGAAAAAAATGCAAAATTAGCCTTGCATTTAGTATTTGAGTTAGCATAAAGTTTAGGGTTATAGTTATAATAGGATTAGGAGAAAGGGGTTACGAAACAATGCCAATTCGGTTATTGCCCTATAACTTAAACCAAAAAAAAATGGAAAAACATGAAAACGGGGCCATCACAAATGCAAGCTATTGACACTGCTGAGACAGTGGAGAGATTGTGGGAGTGAAAGGGTTAAATACAGATTCCTGTTACTTGTTGCTAGTCCCAGCAACCACTGAATTAACCCGTGCAATACCTCCTACACTATCACCCTAGTACACAATTTGCTGCCACCACCAAGACTATCCGGGCGTCTCAGGTTACCCCCAAACGCAGTACAATATAGGATCACAACCTTACTTCACTGTATATAATTAACCCTTTGGTAACATGTTGTACCTGTGCTATCCTCAGAAGAGTTGTGTTCATATTAGAGAGCAAAGACATAAGCTGATTAAGTAAACATTTAATTCAGGGCACTAGTGTGGATATTTACCTAAAAACACAATAAGCATACCAAAACATGTCTTGTACTATATAACACCATCATTTTGTTAGAATCACATTCCCTATATTTTTGGGAGTATTTAGACATCAGACATGGAAGTTTTAACTGATTGGAAAAGTATTAATTCTTGGTTCTCATAATAGTAACACATTCCGCTGGTACCAAACAAAAGGATACAACCTGCACAATCTGAATATATATTTACATTGGACTCTCTCACAATATATACATGTGTTGACATATATTCTGTGGTTGTCCTCTGACTCAAAAGTTAGAGCATACACCCCTATACCTTTTACAACCCCTAAGTCCAGCTCTGGTGATAGTTATCTACTTACATTTTATGGCTTAGGCCTGGTTTTGTATCAAAGCCTACAATAAACGCTATTCTAGCATAAACAAAACAAATGATATGAATTACAACTCATGCTTTGGCATGGTAATGGCATATTTATAAACACAGGACAAAATTTAGAAACTTTTTATACAGGGTCTTTTTTTTACCATTTTGTAATTGTGGAAAATATTTTTCCGTTCAAAATTAGAAGAAGTGTTTGTTTTTCCCCCCAATCATATTGCATCATATTTTATGATTTTTGTTTTTGTCAGATATGATGAAAATAATGCTTTCTAAAGAAAGCCCTGCTTATGAAAATAAAAACAATATACATTTGTGGTGATACATCAAATGAAAGCACTGTTAAGAGATCCTATTGTGTACAAGAGCAAGTCTATTACAGTCCACACAATGTATCCTATTCCAGGAGCACAGAAAGTGACTAAATGAAAAAAAAAAACTTTATATTCTCAGTGTCTGTATAATCAGTGCTGCCACACCTGAAGTAAACATGCGAGTAATCACTGGGGAGGGATTGAGTCAAATATTAAAAATGTGATTTATGCAGAACGCATGGGGAAAAAAAGCCTGTGCCCTATACAAGCAGTAATCTTCATCCTGCACCAAAGTGAGTTTGGAGACTAAACAGCCATTTTAAGCAGTAGGGTTTGTGGGAGCAACCCACTTTGGTATAATCAAGCAAAGGGAATGTGTAAAACTGAACTTTTTAATTATCATTTTAACAAAAAAAAAAAGTAAAACAGTTTCTCCTATTGTTTTGCAATAGTTTTTTTTTTTTTTGCTATGTACTTACAATTACATGTAAACACCACCATGTGATTCAAAAAGTATACATCTTTAAAAAAATTTAAAAAAATACGAACTGATGGTGCTGCTGAGATTTATAGCCAAATAAAGACTTGAAGCCAGGAAACCACCTCAGTTAGAAAATTCAATGGTGTAGCATCCATATGAAGAGCACAATAAAGGTAAAAGGGAACATTTACAAATTTACAAGCACATAAACATGTGTGAATAAGCAGGAAAACAGGAGTGGGTGAGTCAGTGAAAGATTCTCACTCCCACAACTCCGAGGCAAGTTCTGCAGATGATGCTACACCATTGGATTTTACTTGTTTTTATAGATATATTAACCCCTTGGCGACACAGGACGGACTAGGTCCGTCCTGTGTGCCGAGGCGTTAGTGACACAGGACGGACCTAGTCCGTCCTGTGTCAAAACGAGCACTGAAAGCGGAGTTTTCCGCTTTCAGTGCTCTAATGGTATTGTAACGATGCTTCCCTACGGAAGCATCGTACAATACTGAAAAAAATGCCCGTCGGCATTTCGATCGCTCCGGAGAGCGATTGAAATGCCGGTTTTAAAGGCACAGTGCCTTTAAAACTACGGGAATTAAAAAAAACGAGCATAGGAAGCGAATGTTTCGCTTCCTGTGCTCAGTAAGTGTTTCTGATTGCCTCGCAAGTCGAGGCAATCAGAAACAAAAAAAAAAATGCACGATCTTGGTCACTGTGTGACCAAGATGGCGCTGCCCTTCTAAGGGCAAGAGCACAGGAGGCAGGAAGTACCTCTTCAAAGAGGCAATCAGTGACTGCAGGCACACTGACAAGCAGTGGGGATGCTCTGATGAGCACCCCCACTGCCAGGTCAGATCAATATTAACTATATATTGATCTGACCAGTTAGGATCTGCCTCCCTCTCCTCACATTTTTTTTAGTGAGGGAGAGAGACAGATCAAAGTTATAAAAGTAAGTAAAACTACAAAAAAATAATTAATACACAACACAAATTTGTTTATTAAAGCAATTCTCTGCGTTTAACCCCTTCCCTGCCACTGATCTTGCGTAAGCAGTGATCGTGCACATCAGCGCATTTATTTTTGCTGTTTGTGCATTTTTTAGGGGTTAATTTTCTTTGTACTTTTTTTTTTTTCTTTTTTTTTTTTTTTTCCTTTGCACTCAGATCCTGCGAACCTCGCCGTCATCATGTTAGTTGGTTAGAACTTGCGTGCTCTGAGATCATCCCGGTGCTCCAAATTAGTGAAATATATCTCCTCCATATTCCCCCTTCGGGCTGGCCGAAATTCTCATTTATCTACTTGTTTCAATATCCCTTCTCTATCTCATTAGTTAGTCCTCTGGTTTAGCACCAACTAAGAAAAGAAAGGAAAAAAGGAGGAGAAAAACCAAAAACAAATACAAAAAAAAAAAGAGAAAAAAAATAAAAAACCTAAATTTTAGCATTACATTCAGTATAGAGGAGAGAGAGGAGGGGGAACTAGGGGGGGTAAATAAGAGGCGGGTTGATCAATCTATATGTAGGAGCTGTGTCGAAAAGCGAGGTTTGGTGAGGCATTCTAGGAAAGTATCGTTTGGTCTCCCGTACCTCAATCCGATCAAACTTTGTTCGAGCGAGGCACTGACATATTGGGTAGACAAGGGAATAGACTAACTTATGACTAACAAGGGGACAACCGACTAACTAACATACAGGTGAAACAGTGAGGCGACTCCGGCTCGTTCGCCATCAGTCGAAGGGATTTCATAATTTCCAAACTATACGTAAACGAAGTAACTTCGGACTCAATTTGATTTTATTTTTGCTTTCTTTATTGCTTTGTTCTCTTCCCCGACACATTCCCTTTCCTCCATCTTCTGGATTCCTTTTGACTTGTCTGATTTTGTCCTACCCCCCTTTTTTTTTTTCTTTAATGTAGGGGTATCTTTGTTTACCGTTGTACCAACTGTTTAACCCATCTATCCCACATAATATATTTTTTACTGTAGAATATTTGGGATGCAATGCCTCTTTCCATCTTTAGTTGGTATACCAGTTGATGTTGAATATTTTCCCAAACCATAGGTTTTGAGGATTTCCAATTCCTCGCTACCGTCAATTTTGTTGCAGTTAGGATATGGTGAAGGAAGCATTCCTCCTCTTTTGAAATCCGGGGGAGTTTCTGGTGCAAGAGAGCACTCTCCGCCAACATTTTCAGCTCTATTTTCAGGTGGAGTTTTATTTTATTAAAGACCTCTCTCCATAGACTTTGAATTAACGGGCATTCCCACCATATGTGTTTGTAATCTCCTATGGCTGAACCACAGCGCCAGCACAGATCTGAAATGCCCCCATGCATTTTTGTTAGGGTAGACGGGACGTAATACTACCTATTAAAGAGCTTATAATTACATTCTATAATGTTAAGACAGTGTATTGCTTGATTTATCTTGAATAAAGATCCGTTCCACTCTGTTGGAGAAATCTTCGTTTGGAGGTCTTGTTCCCATTTTTTTAATGGCTGGGGGGGGTGTACTCTTCCCTATTAGTTTGTATGAGATTTAGACATTTTGCCATCAATTTTTTTTGGTCACTTAAATTCATCATTTCTGATATTTTCTGTGTGATTGGGGAGCTGTTGGCCATTGCCAGATGTTTCTTCAAGAAGGTTTTAATTCTGATGTAGGAATATATTTCTTTATTATTTAAATTGTATCTCTCTTGGAGGTTTAGGAATGTAAGGATGGTATTGTGGTCAATAAGATCTTCAATGGAGGTTATCCCACCGTCTATCCATGCTTCAAGTTGTAGGTCCTCTAAAAAGCCTTTTAGACTAGTAAGGGAGAGATGTGGTATTATTTTATTTCTTAAGTCAGTCTTTGTTTTAAAGTTGTGCCAACCCTTTAGAATGTATTTCAGGACTAGGCTATCTACTTGCTTGATTGTGGGCTGTTTCCTACCTGAGGGCTTCCAGAATAATGTGTGTAGATTGTCTTGTCTCTGCCGCTGTGTAATTTTTTTTGTACTGTAATTTATTACAGTACTACAAAGGCTCTTCTAAGAGTTATTAACCCCTTCTTTGCCGTCGATCACTGCTTACGCAATGATATTGACGCCAAAGCAATTTTTATGTCTGCATTTTTTTTTTTTTTTTACACATACCCGCTAGGGGATTATGTGTAAAGTAAAAATATTTGAGTTTTTTTTTTTACGCTGTCTGAGCGCATAGCAATCAGTAACAGCGAATAAGTGGCAAAGGCGGTTTGGTGATTGCTCAATTAAGCTCACCATTCGCCCTGGTCAGATCAAAATTGGTCGGAACAATATTCACAAATATTGATCTGCCTCCCTTCCTCACTTACATTTTTGTGACGGAAAGAGACAGATCAGTATTAGTGATATAAAATAGTCAGGTTTTATGAAAGTCTTTCACTATGTATTAACCCCTTCCCTACCATTCATCACTGTATAAGCAGTAATCTTGCACAGCAATAGTATGTTTTGCTGTCTGCACTGTTTTATGGATTCATTTCTTTGTACTATACTGTATTACAGTACTAGATAGGCTCTTCTAAGAGCTATTAACCCCTTCTTTGCTCGAGATCACTGCTTACGCACTGATTCTGAGGCCGCGGACTCAGGGTTCGATTTTGACCCTGGTCAGCTTTCTGATAGTGATGTATCGGTGGCTGCTGAGCCCTTTCCACAAGGAGTGATGGGTGTCTACCATTAAAAAAAATATATGGTTTGGTGGGGGTAAATTACATTGGCTGGCTTCAAAGATATATCCCATAAAGGACACGGACGCAGGTTGACTACATGTTGGAATTTTGAGATGCGCATCTCACAAATGTTGCCTTCTAGCCAAAAAACAAACCAACAAACCTATGCATGGGTGCTATCCCTGTACTTGGGAGATGTTGCTGAACACATATTGGGTTGTTGTTTGGCAGTGACATATACCAGAATCTGTGAATTCATGCCTGAAGTACAATGCATGTGGAAAATAAACTCCCAAAAAAGTACTACCACAAACTTTTACAAAGGCTGGTGGTAGAATTAGTACATATACAGTATTAAAATACCATCATTTGAAATACCTTAGGATGTATATTTTCCAAAAATATATGGTTTGATGGGGTAAAATTCATTGGACGGCTTCAAAAATGTTCCAAATGGAACATGGGCGCAGGCTGACTACATGTCAAAATTCCAGGTTGGAATTGCGCACTCCCTAAATGTGGCCTTTTAGCCCCAAAACAAACCAACAAACCTATGCATGGGGGGTATCCCTGTACTCAGGAGATGTTGCTGAACACATATTGAGGTGTTGGTTGGCAGTGGCAAATACCAGAATCTGAAAATTCTTGCCTGAACTACAATGTGTGTGGGGGAAAAATGACATCCCAACCCTTTGACATAGGTTGGTGGTAGAATTAGCACTTGGAAAGTGTTAAAATACCACAATTTTAAATACCCTATGATGTCTAGTTTTCCAAAATATATGGTTTGATGGGGTAAAATACTTTGACGGGCTTCAGAAGTGTCCAAAATGGAACATGGGCGCAGGCTAACTACATGTCAAAATTCCAAGTTGGAAATGCACCCCCCCAAACGTGGCCTTTTAGCCCCCAAACAACCCAACAAACCTATGCATGGGTGGTATCCCTGTACTCAGGAGATGTTGCTGAACACATATTGGGATGTTATTTTGCACTGACACATAACAGGATCGGTGAATTCATGCTCGAAGTACAATGTATGTGGAAACAAAACATTAAAAAATTACTAACCTAAAATTTGACAAAGGCTGGTGGTAGAATTAGTGCATGGAAAGTGTTAAAATACTACCATTTGAAATACCCTAGGGTGTCTAGTTTGCTAAAATGTATGGTTTTGTGGGGTAAAATACACATTCTGGCTTCACAAATGTCCCAAATGGAACATGGGCGCAGGTTTTCTGCATGTCAGAATTCCAAGTTGAAAAACCAAAAAGCGCACCTCTCAAATGTGGCCTTTTAACCCCCAAATAATAACTAACCTACACATGGGTGGCAACCCTGTACTCAGGAGATGTTGCTGAACACATATTGAGGTGTTATTTGGAAATACCCCTTCACATTTTAAGGTAATGCTTACCTAAATTGCAATCTATGTGAAAAATTAAAAAAATATTTTTTTGATGCAAACTTTGGCAAAGATTGGTGGTAAAATGGCTACATGAAATGTGTCAAAATACCCAAAGTTAAATGCCCTGAGTGGTCTAGTTTTCAAAAATATGTACATGTTGGGGGTCATTCGTGGATTTAGTACAGAAATCAGTGTTACAATGTCACTATCACTAATTTTGGAGAAAAAAAAAAAGGATTTTAAAATAGCTTTGCACTACTTATAGTTCTGGCCCTGTAACATGAATAAAAAAGGACAAAAACATAAAACATGGGCTATTTCTGAACTCAGGACATATATTACTGAGTTCAGTACTATATTTAATATAATAATAATAATACTATTTAGTAGTGTTTTTTGTTGTCTCTTGTACATGAGTATACGATTTTTTCAAATAAAAGTCATTAAAAAAAAAACATTTTGCCATATTTTTGATTTTATTTTTTTACATCAAATTATATGCTATTATCAAAATAATGGTATCAAAAGAAAGTCCTTCTTATAACGATAAAAACGATATATAGTTTGTGTGGGTACACTAAATGAGACAGAAATAAATTACAGCAAAACACAAACAACTCAGAAATGTTAAAACAGCCCATGTCACCAAGCGTCGGACAAGCCAAAAAAGTAATGTCACTAAGGGGTTAAAGAATAATTTTCTACCATGAACATGAGGACCACTTTTATCTGTTGATGGGCGCTTTATACAAAGATTTTGTGTGTTCAATATATTCCTCCAATACCTCCATTTATATCATATTGTATTACGCTATGATTGTTTTTTGTTCTCTTCCAAGTGATTTGCGCTCCCTTCTTGTTTGTTTTGTCTATTGGAGAGTACTCGAGCAGTGCCTTTTGGGAAGCTGCATCATTACTGGGGAGTATTACTTGTTCATTTGTGTTTTGACTTAACGCCTGGAGGGTGATATCACTTTTGTGTCATTTCTGAATTATGATGACTGATTAATATTTTTTTTTTCCCTGCAGTTTGAACGGACTTCTCTACCTAACTAACACAAAGTCCAAAGATGGCTGCCAATAAGCCCAAAGGGCAGAATTCTTTGGCATTGCACAAAGTCATCATGGTAGGCAGTGGTGGTGTGGGGAAATCTGCTTTAACACTCCAATTTATGTACGATGAGGTAAGAGATTTTATTTTTCAATATTATGTCTGCATTTTACATATATAAGTGTATGGGTTGCATATATGTCTCCATTGTTATATTGGTTCTCCAAGTTGTCCATTTACTGCCATGATTTTTTCAATCCACTGAAGGGGTTGTCAAATTACTAATATTCCACTGCCATTTTTTTGGGTGGCAGAGGTTTATGGGATCATAATTATATATATATATATATATATATATATATATATATATATATATATATATATATATATATATATATATATATATATATATATATATATATATATATATATATATATATACCATAAATCTCTGATACCACTGATCTGATGTATGAATGTAGCTTTATTAAAATAAGCTTTCTAATAAACTCAACTTTATGTATGCCAGTGCAACATTATAGCTCTTTATTTATAAACGGTAGTAATAAAGATGCAAACCGATAGGTATTTCAATGGGGTATAGAGTGTGATAACCATTTCTTATGAATTTGTAACTTACAATTTCTAAAACAGGTCAGGCGTCACACATTTTACACATAATCCCAGGTCATTTTTCAGTTTCTTTGTGTTGGGGAATAAATAGTATTTCATTTATTTTACCCTTGATCAATGTGCTCAATATGTCATCCTTTTACCAGAACAGCAGATGATTCTCTTACATTGAAAATGATTGACTAGTATCAGCCATCCAGACACTGTTTGGACAAATGTGAAGAGCATGTTTGTAATCACAATCCGGAATTAATTTTTAAAATTAATTTTTGCATTTTCTACATACCTGTCTCATATATTGATATTACAGGCTGGCATTAACACCATTTGGGCTTTAATATATTCCTCACTGCAATTTTTGCCCCATTTTTTGTCTCTTTTGAGGTTGCCTTCTTAAATCTGTCACACCCCTTAATAACCTTGTTATTTATTTACTTCTTTTGTCTATTGATTCTTCTAGCATTTCATTTTACTCCATGTTGTTTTTATTTATTTTTTTCATCTGTTTTTCTTATTCATGCTGTGTCCTTTCCCAATATCGATCTTTCTACTACTTTGTGTTTGGTTTTAACCTATTACTGGCTGTCATCGTGTCTTGGTTTCCTATTTTTGTTCCCCTTGTGATGAGTGTCTGTATCAGGGGAAAAAAGTAATGTCTACGTTTATAAACTTTTTTTTTGTGGTAATAGCTAAATTTCAAGCGGTGTTAATTTTGACAGAACATTTTGATTTAGTTTTAATCAGTGTCTTTTGACAAAAATTATATTTTAGTTTAGTCGTATTTTATTCCCCTGAATTGTTTTAGTTGACTAAATTTCAAGCAGTGAGGGAGGGTACAGGTCTGAAAAGGCCGTTACACAGTGTTATGTTAACTTGCTAAGGAGATGGGAAGGGAAACACTCACGTGACAGTACCAGGTGGATCAGATGGAAGACTATCGTCTTCCTCTGCTGTTTGCAGGGCGTTGTTCCAATGGGCAGACAGGCACAGGGAGCCTACGTCTCAGCCAATCCAGGTGCAGATAGTAGGGGACTGGGTTAATGACTAGTGTTAGCAGTTGAAGGTCTACTCTCTCTTTCCATGCACGTTGGGCCTTATAATCCAATAGGATCCATATAGACTCAATTAAAAAACAACCTGCACAATGATGAGTGCCTTGAAATGCCTTGGCGACTTTTTATTAATCAATTTGCCTTCCACTAATTTGAAAGCACTAAATGGAGCCATATAAGAAGTGACCCACAATTCTTTCACAGACATTAAAAAATATTCAGCTTGGTTGCTATAAATTTTTCCCTATTCCAACTAGATGAAGCATACCCATTAATGTCATAAGTATGAAACAAAATGGACGCCACATGCAATTCTTACAGTAATACCAATATGAAATGTGCTTTTGAAGCTACTCATGGACACATTGACTTGTTGTAAAATATATTTATACCTAGTATTAATTAGTTTAAGAAAGCCATGTCCTGCAAATAATGAAAAGTCACAATAACGACAAAATCTCTTATAACATGATTGGACATTTGTGTATTTGCTTGGACCAATAATGAAGTTTATTTTTGGATAGATAATTGCAACACAATGTAACGAATTACAAATGCCATTACACAGCTAGAATCGTGATTTGATTAGGACCTAACAGGAGTTAATAATGAATGCTTCCATTCATTGCTTGCTCACATGGTGTGTAATCAATTTTCTGTGACCAAGATCTTAATGGAACGCCGAACACAAAATCTTTGAGTAAATGTTTTTAGTATTTATTACAGTCAATTTTAACAAAATGCATAAGCAAAAAAGCATGCTGATTTTATTATAAACGTGTAGATTGAAAGGAAGCCTTACAACGTAAGAGGAAGAAGTTGACTGATGAGGAGCAAAGATAATGAGAATTGTTGGGGAAGTTGGTACCAACTGAAGGTGGGTGAACAAGGCATCAATCTCCTAGTAGAGAGAATTAACAGCTTGAGGACCAATAGTTTAGCACATTTAAGTCCTGAAAGACAAAGTAATATGCTGGTCTACCAGCAGCAGCTCTCTACATCGTTGCTGATGGTATAAATACTGGATATCCCATACTGCAGCATTATTGGATCCTTTTAATAACTTTGTGTATTTGTTTTATTTTTTGTGTGTGTGTGTGTGTGTGTGTTGTTTTTTTTTAAATCTATTTATTTAGGTCTGTTATTTTCTGATTGACCTGATGTTGCCTTTTGTATTACCTTATGTTACAATATTTAACCTTACATTTCTGTTACCTAGTTTGTAGAAGACTATGAACCAACTAAAGCTGACAGCTACCGAAAGAAGGTTGTGCTGGATGGAGTTGAGGTCCAAATTGATATCCTGGACACTGCTGGCCAGGAGGACTATGCTGCAATCAGAGATAATTACTTCCGCAGTGGGGAAGGCTTCCTATGTGTCTTCTCTATTACAGAGCAGGAGTCCTTTGCAGCTACAGCGGACTTCAGGTGAGAACACAGAGGGTTTGCATGTTATGTCCAGGGGGAATTTTATCCAAAATATCAATTATAGTGAGGATTGTTGACATAAAGCAGCTTTATCCAGAAACCATTTTTACACAAGAGCCAACTGTTGTAAGACAATTGGGTTAAGCCAATTGAAGAAACATAGCTGCCAGTGTATTCTTTCACACAAGCCTGTAATACAAAATACGATTTTTTTTTTTAAAAAGCTGTTTTCCGGCATTGTTGCTATGCAACTAGCATCTGTCATTCATTTAAAGCCCACCTCTTTGTGTGACTTCACAGTTGTTCTTTACAAGTTGTGTTAACTGCATAGCCCTCTTCCCCACATAAACATGCTGCTCACATTCATGCACAAAACAAATCCCTTTGTACTAGATGTAAGCCATTAATGGAACTGCTGAATTATGTATGTGTTGGATGGCTGCATGAATCAATAATTTGTTTTGAGAAAAATACCTTACTCTGTGCAAATGGTAGGTGAATGAGCAGGCAGGTAAGTGATCTACCTACAATTTGTATTTTTATTCAGCTATACTGCTTGTTTAAAGTGCAGTTCTACCTACACTGTCAAAAATATTTTTTTTTTTTAAAATAGGTGCTATAGGAAGCAAAATAATCTTTTTATAAAAGTTATCATTCTTCCATAATGTTTAGAAGGCATTTTGTGTGTAACCATAGCACTTCAAACTATATGTTGTATTTTCCCATAGAGAACAGATTTTACGAGTGAAGGAAGATGAGAATGTTCCTTTCCTGCTGGTCGGTAACAAATCAGATCTGGAAGATAAACGACAAGTCTCTGTAGAAGAGGCAAAAAGTAGAGCCGATCAATGGAATGTTAACTACGTAGAAACCTCTGCAAAGACACGGGCCAATGTTGATAAGGTAATACCTGTGCTCATGAACAGATGCAAATCCTATTATCTATACAATAGAACATTATCAGGGCTGGACACTGGTAGGCAACATTTTTACAGACCCTGTACCTTCTGTACTATGATGACCTCTAGTGGTGGCTTTAATCAAAATCCTTTTTTAAAAGTGAGTAAAAAGTATGTATTAAACCTCATCCTTATTTTTATTATCCACATGTAACCAATTCCTTATTTTTATTATCCACATGTAACCAATATCATTGCTGGTGCCTCATTTTAATAATCTGTTGGACTTTGTCTTACATTGTATGTTAAGTACTTTCATGTGGGTGGGTGAATTTGCATGCTTCTATGTCCACCACCATCTTGGAAGAATCAAATCTAGTGTATTGCCATAATTGTAAGGATTTATCTGCAACCAGCCAACTGATCTACATCATGTTAAAGGGACACTACCGCTTACATAAGATGTAACTAGATAACTTGGTCATTTAAAACAAACACATAAATAAATCATATGCCACGGTTTGTTTTTTATATAATTGAATTAATTGCATATAAAAGGTAAAATAAAATTAGGTGTTTATCTCCTGGCTCCATTTTGTGAATATTTCCCGTGATGCAACATTGTCTAAAATCTTCCAGACAATGTCACTTTACAACGGTTGCCAAAGCCTGCATGATGATGTCATAAGATACTCCCTTGCTCTCTTACTGGCTCCTTTTTTTTCTTTCTAACCTACCTTCCAACACAAAGAGAGGAGATTAACCTGATCAAACAGGATCATAACTCGGCCTCTTTGTAATGTAATAGTTACATTACCCTCTCATTCAATGCAAGTCTATAATTCAAACTTATAGACTGCATTCTGTGTCCCCAGCCCCAAAGTGAGAAATTTGTGCTGTAAAAAAACACTATCTTTCACAAAATGGCGACACCCAGTCACACTTGTTTAGTTACATGTTTTATTAAATACAGTCACATAACAAAAACATGACATATCTGAAATCAACAATACAAAATAAAAAAAGGAGGTGGGAGTGTCCCATTAAGGCGATAAATTGTGGGAGGATTTTTGTATGTAAATGATGACACTCGTGTAAGTCTGTGATGTCATTTGATTCAGTGAGTGTGATGTGTATACAGTTTACAAATATGGTCAGTTAATAACCTTAAAGGCACAATGTAGAGAGTCAAAAATTATTGATGGCTTGGTAGCAGAAATTGAAGCTAAGTCGTAGATTATGATAAACCCCTTGTGGCTGTATATGCAGATTTACGCATTTGTGATTTGAAGGTATCGCCTTTGCATAAAAAGCTATGAAGTGACTAAACACATTTTCTCTTTTAATTCTGCTAAGCCAATGTAAACATACTTTTTTTTCTTTCTTCATTCACAATATAAACAATTTTTTTAAAACATATTTATTTATTGCCCATTACAGGTATTCTTTGATTTAATGAGAGAAATCCGAGCCCGCAAGATGGAAGAGAGCAAAGAGAAAAATGGCAAGAAAAAGAGAAAAAGCCTGGCTAAAAGAATAAGGGAAAGATGCTGTATTTTATAATGAAAACCTGCAAACCTCCCCAGTTTTTGTCTATTACTGATAAGAAACATATGTTGCTAGCATGCCCCAGGCAGGCCAGGCCACTGGCTGTTCTTTAACATTTTGGAGACTTTAACTAAACACTAAAAGCATGATTGGGACACTCCGCAGCACTGACCTTCAACTTTCACCACACAAAAAAAAAGTTCATGTTGAATCGTATCAGAATTAATTTCCTATCATATATACTTGCTAATTTGTACAATATTCATGAATGTATATGTGTGGAGAGGGGCAGCAATAGTCTGTGTGTATGTTTTTTTTTTTTAACTACAAGCGTTACCTCTCGTCTGTTTCTGCTTTCAGATATAACGGTGGTGCCCTTTAAATAAAACGGGTGTGTACCTGCTTTCTGGAGTTAACACAAACAGACTTAAAGTAGCAAACATTTTGTTAGCATTTTTTTTTTTTTTTTAATAACAAAAAATCTATTCCTATTGCTAACACCAATTCTCTAAAGACCGCCACTTACTATAGTGTTTTCAATGGACCTTGAAAAGTCTCAATATGCCTTAATGGGGTGAAAAATGATTAAAACAAAATCTTCTAGGCCATGCTTCAGGCGGTATATTTACATAAATATTAATGTCTATTGACCTGTGAACGTTGCAAAAATGCCGTGGCCTGTGCATGGTCTAGAACACATCACCGTTTGTGGTTTTGTAAATGTCTTGTTAGTAATTGTTAGTGAGCATCAATTCCGATGCAAGAGTTCCTGTTTGGTTTTCCTGAGCGGAATAAATACCTCCAAAAGAGAAATGTACCCCGTTGATCTGATGGAGTACATTTCCACGTGAAGTTCTATATATTTCACCAGAGGAGTTAAAAATGTATCTTGTGAAATTGAGATTCGGAGGTTTCTTGGTGGGTGGAGATTGAATAAACCCTAATGCTATTGACTGGTGTGCATTTTACTGTACGTATTGGTAGAAATCGTAGAACAAAATGTCTTCTCTTTTCAGCAGAATCTCACATTGAACAATATTCAAAGTGTTTATATCAATTTCCTGTATTTGTGTATATCTGTAGTTTTGACCAGAATTGGTTTACTGCCTTTTGTTGATAGCAGCTGGCCTATGATCACGCATAATACAAATTGTAGTTCCACACTCAAGCTATAACTTGGGGATTGCTGGGTTTTGTTTTGTATGCAATAGGGATGGGATATCCATATTATTATTTCATTTATGCTTATATTTTTTTTTTTTTAAAAAGATTGTTAAATGTATTTTTCCATGCAAAGTAAAAACGGTATCCTTCAGGTAATTGAACAATACTAAAGGGCCACATTCTACACGATTTGCTAGAAACTTTCCATTTTAATGTCTAAAAGATCATTTGTTTGCGATCCCAATATCCCATTGCTGTCACAAAAAAGAAAAATATTGGAACCCTTCAAGAAAGAGAGGATAAGACTCATATATTGATATTTGCAATATAATTCCACCTGTCATGGATTTAAAGACAGAATATGTGTCATTTGCTTAGATTTCAATGAAAAATGGAATCTTGTCAATTTGTTTTTAATTTAATCTGAAAATGAAATGTCAGCAATTCCATATTATATTTTTCCTGTTGACTATATAGCCTATTGTAACTATGCCCAACAAATATCCACATGTAAAGTGGCATCTCAACTATATAAATAAATGTTTGCCAGTGGTAACTATTTTTTTAGCTAGCATTATACATTCCTTCCTGCTGCCTTCCATACAATGGAAATATCAGTGTTTTAAAACTTATGGAGAAAAAGACTCCTAAATATTACTTGATGCAGCATAACAAACATTAGGCGTTAATATCTGCAAGGCCTATGCAAATTATATGGGTATAAGGGTGGGTTTTTTTTTTGTTTGTTTTGAAATTATTTAATATCAGGATTGTGTGTTTATCAGGTGGGGAACATATTGGGGTCTGCATTTTGTTTTCTTCCTGCTACTTGTCTTGCTATTTTTTTTTTTTTTTTGTTATTCTCATTTTAATTTACTCACTTTGTCTAATCTCCATGTGCGGTAACCACAAAACATGGTATGGTTGCAACATCCGCAAGTCAACTTGTTAAACAAAGCTTGTGTTTATGTGTATACTGAACAAAGTTAAAAAAAAAAAACTAACAATGGCGACCCAATTATTATGATCTAATGAAAGTGCTCAACCAAGTTTAGGAGCAGAAACAAATCAATAAGGATTCCACTCAGCCGATACACTGGGATATAATATAATTCCATTATTGCACCATCGCCCAGAGTTTGGAATAAATGGTAAGCAATATCCAGCTCTCTGGTTGGCTATTGGGTAGTTGAAGGCCAGCAGCTCAAAAAACAGTGGTTGCCTAATCCTGTTCTTGAACAGTTTTTGCCGATTTCTGATATATGGTTCTACATGCACATGGTGCATCATGGAAGATAGTGGAGTTAGAAATAAAATCCTTAATTTCACATGTATATACACCAATGATATTTTCTCTTGGTCTTCTGACAAGCAGACAGACATATACATTGTACTTCCCATATGTACCAGAGGTCACATTGATCCTCTGTTAATCTATTTACTGTGATTGTTTCTTTGCTAACCAGGGTTTGTAAACCACTAATGCTTTATTTTGCTTTGAGGTTGTTGTTCTGGGTGTGTTGGTGTTATGAAGCCACAGGTTTCAAAAACATGTCAATAGGCTGATTCCACCACCCAGGTTTATACTTTGCCAGTTGAGCCATTTCAAGTCAAATAAAGTTCAATTTTGTAATCTTGTCTAACTTCTGTTTTATTTCAAGCTTTTAAATGAATGTGTGTTGTGTTTTGTAGGTAGTAATGGAGAAAGGTTAATAGAAATAGATCTAGCTCGGGTCACTAGACCTCCTGCTCATATACCCAGGCCCTATGGAAGAATGTAGAGGATATACCATAGAGATTCAAGTCTTATGTAAACATGAATGCTCCACATTCATACACTCCTTCTGCCAAACAAAAATGAAATGTCTTCAATTCAGTGTCAAGTAAATTAATTTATTGCAGCAATATCTTCAGTCAGAGACGTTATCAAAACTAGCATCACAAGCTGACCATGTACAATGTATGAAGCAGCTATCTGCTGTATTGTCTGCAGTGTACTGTGTGACTAGCTTAGAATTCTTTAGTTAGACTTCAGAATAAAGTTTTAATATTCATTCGCTCCCTTCTGTTTAAAAAATATTTCCTTTTATATATGTCTATACGGTCTTTGTGCTCAAAACGCAATGGCCATTCTTTTTGTGACTATTCCAGTCTGTCTGCATAACATGAATGGAAAAAAAAAGTTTTCCTTTAAAAAAAAATTAAAAAAATGTATTGTTCAAAACATGTGACATTGCATGTGTATGTGACATTGTGTGATGTGTGTGTAAGATACTGTGTGTGGTGTTTGTGTAAGTCACACTGTATGTTTGTGTCCCAATAAATACTATACATAAAATAAAGTACAAGTGTCACGCAACACTGTGGAGCTCTGTAATACAATCTCACAGAAATGCGAAGTGTGACATTGTATTACATCAGTAAACATCAAAAGAATATTAATAATAAATGTATGTATATATGGTATACCAACTATGGTTGAGTGGCCACCCTAATGTGGCACAGTGAAGGAGTGGACAAAGGGATTGTAGGAGTGATGAGGGGTGGGGGGGCACCACAGAGGTGGCCCGCACAGGGCGCCTGAGCACCAAAGGCTGACCCTGTCTATGCTGCAGTCCTTGCTAATACCCTTGTCTATGGTGCAGTCCTTGGTCCCTTCTGCAACCCTTATTACAATCATTGTTTCTTTCTGTTCCTATATCTTTTCTCAAGCCTGCAATATGAATTGAAGTAGGCAAACAGGCTCCTCATCCATCCATCATTTTATTCTGCAGTATTTTTGTCACATTATGACAGTGTTGATTTACCAAGATGTTATCAACTACTGTGGGTTTATTATATTGTTGCTATATATTGTTTGACCTAGTATTTGCTCCCACCAATTCTAACCCTGTCATCTTGTAAAAAGTATGATTGTAATTTGTTAGTTACGGATCTATACAATGTTTCATATAGCTTTACACTCTTATCTGTATTTCTGTTCGCTAAAAAATATGTTCTGTGATTTTGCTTCAGAACTGGTTTTAATGGGACCAGGTTTGTAAATCCTCAGTTACAAACTTTCTACATGATAGCACCACCTCCTGGACAAACTCGAATTCAGCAGAAGAATAAAGTATTAACCCCTTGTCGCCGGATGGTGCTTTGGTCCTTAACAACCAAAGCACCTGTCTTTGCTTCTATGTTCCTGGCTACCGTTTACGAAATGATAGCAGCCAGGAGCACAGAGACTTGATCAAGGTCTTTACAGACCCTGTGGGTCCCTGCCGACATCCCGGATGTCAGGGGACAGAGAGGTGCCAAAAATGTAGCAGACACTCAAAGTGGCCTCATCTGACACTGGGTATCCCACTGCAAGTCCCTGCAGAGGGATCCTCAGCACATCACATTGCGGGGAGCTGCGATGAACTATTACTCTCAGGACGGTCCTTCCGGTTTTTTTATAGCAAAATGTAGCTAATGGTCACTTTTGAGCATTGGCTACATTTTCTGTGTCAGACTGAGACCACTCAAAGTGCCTCATCTGACAGTGGGGACACCGCTGCAAGTCCCTGCAAAGGGATCCGCACACAGCTCATCACAGAGAGCTGCGATGAGCTGTTAAATGTAGGACGTTCTATGCCATCCTACAAGCATTTAGGCACTAAAATGTTCAGTTAATGCCAGACACCTGCATTTCAAAATCTAGCTACTACCACAGCCTGCCATCCACTGGCATGTCAAAGGACCCCCACATAAATATAATATTCAAATATATAATTGCCTCTAACCAAGGCCTCCACCTATACTTAATACCCACATAAATATCAATGTAATACTAATATTATAACATATAATTATATAATTGCCTGAGCTCATGAGCCCCATCTCCTTATATAATATTAGTTTAATTATATTATAGAGTAGGGCGGGGGTCAGCAACCATTTTTCAGTTGGGGGTCAGAAGCAAAATCTGCGAGGTGATGAAGGGCCACATTCACCTATTGTACAATTATAAAACAAATATATATGTTTCTACACATATATGTGCACATGCCTACATATATCTATCACTCTCTCTTATCATACTTATATGAACTTTTTAACATTACATGCAACTATTTTCATATCAAATTACCTATTTTTCTACGTAATAAAAAAGGTTATTGAAACATTGCATTTCTTGTTTTTATTCCCTTCTTCTGCACCCACCCTGCACATAAAGGACTTAACACAGCACTATACAGTACCCGTAACACTTGCCATGCACTTACCAATTAGCTTGCACTAATAGTGCACACACATGATTTGGAATGCCAGTGTCAATTTGCCCCACAAAACATACCACATGTGACTTTGCCCCATAGTAGATATTATTTTGCCCCACAGAACATGCCACCGCATAATTAAATAATCAATTAAATTGATCCAAAATCAGGTATCAATTAACATGCACAGTCACTTTGCCATTAAAATATGCTACTGTTAATTATCCCTTTAATATGTCATTGATAATTTGCCCATTAATATGCAACTGTTAATTTGCCCATTAATATACCACCGATAATTTGTCCACTAATATGCACACTGAAATGTGCTCATTAATATGCAACTGTTAATTTGCCCATTAATATGCCACTGTTAATTTGCTCATTAATATGCCACTGATAATTTGTCCACTAATATGCCACTGTTATTTTGCCCTTTAATATTCCACTGTTAATTTATCACTGGCATATTAATGGACAAATTATCACTAATATGCCACTGATAATTTGCCCCTTAAATGCCACTGATAATTTGTCCTTTAAAATGTCACTTTAAGCTGCCAATTAATATGCCACTGTTAATTTGCCCATTAATATGCCACTGTTAATTTGCTCATTAATATGCCACTGATAATTTGTCCACTAATATGCCACTGTTATTTTGCCCTTTAATATTCCACTGTTAATTTATCACTGGCATATTAATGGACAAATTATCACTAATATGCCACTGATAATTTGCCCCTTAAATGCCACTGATAATTTGTCCTTTAAAATGTCACTTAAAGCTGCCAATTAATATGCCACTGTTATTTTGTCCATTAATATGCCACTGATAATTTGCACATTAAGCTGCTACTAATAATTTGCTCATTAATATGCCTCTGCTATTTTGCCCATTAATATGCCACTGTTATTTTGCCCATTAATATGCCACTAATCTGCTCATTAATTTGCCACTGATAATTTGTCCATTAATTTGCCACTGATAGTTTTCTGATAGATACTAGCATATTGAGTGACAAAATACTGGCATATTGAATGGCAAAAGAATGGCATATTGAGTGGCAAAAGAATGGCATATTGAATGGCTAAATACTGGCATATTGAATGGAAAAAGAATGGCATACTGAATGGCAAAAGACTGGCATAATGAGTGGCTGAATACTGGCATAATGAGTGGCTGAATACTGGCATACTGAGTGCCAAAATAATACTGGAATATATTAAATGGCAAAATACTGGCATATATTAAATGGCAAAGTACTGGCATATTTAATGGCAAAATACTAGCATTTATTAAATGGCTAAATAATGGCATATTAAATGGCAAAATACTGGCATTTATTAAATGGCAGAATAATACTGGCATATTATTAGGCAAATTGGCTGTGGCATATAAAATGGCAAAATAATACTGGCATATTATTAGGCAAATTGTCTGGTTTATGAATGACAAAATAATACTGGCATATTATTGGGAAAATTGGCTGTGCCCTATTTATGGGCAAACACTGGCATATTAATGGGAAAACTGGTTTATTTTTATAGGCAAAGTGATGCTGTGGCATGGTCTGTGTGGCAAAACAACATGAACTATGAGGAATGTGACACTGGCTAGTTCTGTGGTGCAAAGTGACACTGTGGTATCTTCTGTGGGGCGAAGTGACACTGTGTTATCTTCTGTGGGGCATTGACACTGTGGCATGCCAAATTGTACCAAGTGCTATGGGTGCAATATAGGTGCATGGCAAGTGCTGTGGGTACTGTATGGTGCTGTGTTAAGTCCTTTATGTGCAATGTGGGTGCAAAGGAAGAGAATAAAAACAAGGAATGCAATTTTTCAATAACATGTTTATTCCATGTGAAAATAGTTGAATATAATATTAAAAAATTCAAATAAGTGTAAATGCAACTAGTTTTAGAGAGAGAGAGAGAGAGAGAGAGAGAGAGAGAGAGAGAGAGAGAGAGAGAGAGAGAGAGAGAGAGATGTCACCTGTGTGTGTGGAATAATTAATTGGGCTCTGAGGTGAGGCATAATTTATGGGGCTCTTGTATGTGGCAAATTTAATGGGCCATCTGACTGGCATTACGAAGGAATCTGTTTGGCACGGTATTGAAGGAAATGCAGGGGGGTGACACCATGAGTTACCGCACCATGTGATACCAACCCTAGTAACGTGTCTGTCTCAGTACTAGTGGCTGTGTGTCAGATATCCAGTATCTCAGTACCAGTGGCTGTGTGTCCAGTATCCAGTATCTCAGTACCAGTGGCTGTGTGTCCTGTATCCAGTATGTCAGTACCAGTGGCTGTGTGTCCGGTATTCAGTATTTCATTACCAGTGGCTGTGTGTCCAGAATTCAGTATCTCAGTACCAGTGGCTGTGTGTCCGGTATCCAGTATTTCAGTACCAGTGGCTTTGTGTCCAGATATCCATTATCTCAGTACCAGTGGCTGTGTGTCCAGGTATCCAGTATCTCAGTACTAGTGGCTGTGTGTCCAGTTCTCAAAGCTCATCTATTTGTGAATCTTCTGTCACTTGTACTTCCCTATCCAGTGTTCAAAGAGAGGTAGAGATGCAGCAATTTACCTTTTCAGCAGTACCCACAGCTCAACCAAGGGTATATCTGATTTGGAACAAAGATCTCCTCCTATCTCATTTAAGAATACTGAAAAAAATAATATTTTGGGGAAAACCAATTGAGGTCAAAACTGTGACTGTTTTTAGCTCTATTTGAACATACAATACTCTAATACTATAGATGCTTTCGTCTATCTGTCAACTAGGATATGTTCTAGGAGTCTAAAAGAGTCTCTAGAGTGATCATTTAAGAATACTGAAAAAATAATATTTTATGGAAATACAGCATTAAAGTGAGGTAACAACTGTGATTTCTTTTTTACTATCTTTGAACACATGCTACTCTAAAAGTATAGATTCTATCATGTATATGTAAAGAACTGGCTCTGGTTTAAAGCACTCTGTGCGATTAGAATGCCTCTGTAGATCTTCTTGACTTGGAAAATTGTAGGAGCCAGAAGTGGTGTCAATGGTGGATATGTGGTGAGAGAGGAGGAATATAGTGCAGCGTATAGAAAAAGAAACACTTTATTGGCCCCCAAACATATAAGGCTTACTTATAAAAAACAAATAAAAAGTAGAACAGCAAGGGTAGACTTGCAATGCAGCCGAATCAAGGGTGTCCAGTCTACTTCTCAGCTCGTCCGAGCGACATTGAAGAAAAAAAGCTGTCTGGCTTGTCAGCACGCTGAACTTGCCTCCCTCTATCTGATCCACACTACGCATTTCAGCTAAGTGCCTTCTTCCGGGTGGTGTTCATTGGTGTGATGTTAATTCTCCAGGGGTGGTAAGCCTAGATCTTGTAAAAAGGACTCTATGTTGAGCAACAGTAAGTTGCTTGTCTTCTCATGTGATGGTCAGCGAGTGGGCTGAACCCCAGAAGTATTTGACCGCATACAGGGCCGGCCTTAAGTGGCGCCAGCCCCGTCTCTTTCAACCCCCTATGTATGTATCTCTCTTCCTTGCCATGTCTGTCTCTCTCTAACTCCCCCATACCAGTTCTCTCTCTCTCTCTTTCTCTCTCTCTCTCTCTCTCTGCACGCTGCTCTGCTTCACTGGGTGGGGGCAGAGCTACACCTCTCAGCCGGTTAGCTCTGCCCCCTCCCCGGATCCAGCAGAGCTTGCCGAGCAGAGAGCTGGTGAAGGGGGCTCTTTTGATCTCCCCCATCCAGTGCCTCTACCGGCTTTATTTTATTTATTTTTACTTTTTTTTTTCGGGCGGGAGGGTGCCCCCTGGGGTGTTGCATCCTGTGCAGGATGCACACCTCTAAGGCCGGCCCTGACCGCATATGATCTCAGATGTTTTGTGAGTGTGGTGATTGACTGACCGTCTCCATGTTACTGTTTCAGGCAAGAGGTCCTCGTAGAATTGTATGAGGGAATGTTCACATTGCACTTGGTGTGTCTTCCTTGCACCTGCCATAATAGTGATCTTGTCTTAGACAGCAAGCATTTATAACAGGATATCTCTCTGCACATCCTGTGGACCCTTATTCATGTGCCGAGTCAGTAAGGACCCAATGTTCATACCATTTTGTGTTTCAGTGTGCCATATTTTTTTGTTCCAACTCTGGAGAAGGTTGTAAGCCAGTCAATTTATGGGTTTTGATCAGCGAGGACCATGGGATTGAGTCGTTTTCAAAGTGATTGTAGTGGAGCTCTAGATGAACATGTCTGCGCTTGGCCATTGCTTAGACATGCCCTCTCCCCTTTTTAATACGTTTGCGCTCCTCTAATTCATTTACACTAGACCTATGACCATAATATCACAATGAGATGAGAAAGGACCCTGAATTCCATCTCAAATTCATTCTCTTTTCACATTTACATTAGTTTCCCAATGCCATCTTGGCTCATTAAACATATTTTGGTGTTTGTCTCTTTAAAATCCTCCTGTCTTTAGATACTCTGCTATATGTTTTCCTCAGCAGGATGAGCAGCAGCTTTCTAGCAGATCTTTACACAAAGGGAATAGCCAGGCTTAAGCCCATCTCCTTGAGGCTGATGCAAAAAATCACTCACCTAAAACACTTATTTTGCTTTCTGCACATTCAATGCTGCTTGCACCTTTAATGCTGCTGCCTGCATTCTCCACCAAAATGTTGTGGCAGGTCTGAGATCCCAAAATTTAGAAACAGACACAAATTATATCCCTCTATTCCAAAGAGAGTATACCAACAAGAAACAGAGATTTAGAGTCACAAACGTTCTTTTTTCTTGTTTTCCTCAGTAGATGAAATGGAAGTTACTGAACCTGGTGTTTCCCTTTAATACACTTTAATAGCTGTGCTGTCACTGTGACAGTAACTGTAACTGCATTATACAAATATGCATCTCTATTATATAGTTTATTTATAAGTGCCCTAAAGTTATCATTAATAGGCACATACTTGTGTTTTTTTTTTTCTTATATTTTAGAATTTTGCATTTGAACACATAACAGCATTTCCTGATATTAGGGAACTGTGTCCATATATAACAAACAATCTAAATCTCTTAGAAAAAGCTGAGTGAGTCTTTAGAATATAGATTGCTTCAATAAGCTTCATATATATGGAGATTTACAAGATTAAATGAAAATAAGTTTTGGCAGAACATAAAAAGAAGGAAAGGAGAGGAAGAGAAAAGAAGGAAAAGAGAGCAGAAGAAAAAGATCTCAATAGGAAACTAACTATATAGAATTCCACACAAAAAAGAAGGCAGAGAGACTTTCTCTTCTTTCAGGAAATTAGAAACAAATTGATTATTACATGGAACGTAAAATGTAGGATAAAATTCTGTCTTTAACCTATAAAGCCCTCCACTCCTCAGTCCCACCCACTCCCACTACATTGCATCTCTCGTTAACCGATACGTCCCTGCATGACCTTTGCGCTCCTCAATGGGACTACAGCTCTCCTCCAAAGCTGTCTGTCATAATAGTCTGCCGTTTCGGCAGCATGGAGGATGACAACCCCCAGCTGCCCGCTTTTCCCTGGTGGCTAGTGGGGCAGCAGAGGAAGTCTGCGCGATGAGCGCAGACCTCCCCTGCTGCCGCCCGGCACGCTCGCCGGGACTTCTGTGACGAAAGCGGAAGTACCCGGCTTCTTCACAGAAGCCCCGGCGGTCGTGCCGGGCGGAAGCAGGGGAGTCTGCGCTCGTTGCGCAGACATCCCATGCTGCTAGAGAGGGGATCCAGGTCCACTGCAGCTCTGCTGGGGACCTGGATCCATGCCTTATAATCTGACCTCAATTTGAGGTCAGATTATAAGAAGACCTCGATTATAAGACGAGGGGTAGTTTTCAGATTTTTTTTTCTGAAAAAAACCTCGTCTTATAATCGAGCAAATACGGTATATGCACCCACCTGGGTGTTAGTAGAAGGAGAACCCTCAGCAGGAATCACATGGATAGATACAATATTTAGAGAGTTCAGTACAATATAATCCACATGAGTAGTAGGTATTATCAGGATACACAGACACATTGTAGCAATTGTAATTCACAGGGTAAATCAGCATGAACCAATAAGCAAGGGTACTGTATAATAATCCACAGGAAGGCATAGCAGGTAAGCACAAGCACAGCATAGAATCCATAATAGTAGCAGGTGTAGCCAGAAGCCAAAGAGTTATAGGAATAGTGTGAGTCAGGGGCACAGGCAGTTCTTAGATTTTACTATTTTTACGATGTAAAGTCATGATTTATAAAGACATGGAGGCGAGTACTGTGACAATATGAAATCCTAGAGCAGCCTCTCCCCTAGGTGTATCGTCCTGAAGGGGAACGTTGCTGAGACCGGGGTCAAGTCAATGACTATATCTCCCCCAGGATGCTCGTCTCAGTAGAGGGACTTTGCAAAGTGAGGCTAAATGGGCGGTACAGTAAAAGAGCACTGGAGGACCTCCTGGTCAGATAAACCAAACATAAAGTAATCCCTCCGATTTCAGCCTGTTGAAATAACAAAGTGGAGCTTCCCTCAACGCCAGGCTATCCAGCCCGTACAATAGGAAAAAAAAAAGGAAGCAAAAACGGTTTGCGGAAGGAGCTCACAATCAAAGCTGGTATGTGAAAATAAGCCAGAGTTTAATGCTTCCGTAAAACAGGCTAGTACAAAAAAGGAAATGAACCACACAGTGAGAAAGACGCCTAAGGCTACTTTGTACTAGCCTGTTTTACGGAAGCATTAAACTCTGGCTTATTTTCACATACCTGCTTTTTTCCTAAATGGGCGGTAGCTGGTAGCATACTGTCAGGCCCATGGCCCAAAATGGAGGCACCAACCGGGTAACTTACCTGGAGTCCACCATGATTCCAGCAGTCACGACGTGGCAATGGGTCACCGCTCTCTCAGAGCCACTTCCAGAGGTGTATGTCAGTTTGCAGAAGCACCCAGAGGGCGCAGGAGGATAGGCACAGGCCCTCCAGAAAAGAGGAGGCGAATCTGTGTGGCTGACAGAGACACGATGGGCAGACTGAAGATCCTGTAAGGAGAAGGCGTATTCAGACTAGTGCTCTATATAGGAATGGAGGGGGCGGAGCCAGAACCTCAAACACACCCAGAGGCATAAAAAGTCAACTCTGCCTGCTAGTCATTGCTCAGTTCTCTTGTTGCCCCGGTGGTGTGTGGTTATAGTGTTTGCTACTGTGTTTTGCTCCCCTAAACTAAATTGAACCCTTGACTGTTTGTGGATTTCCCAGGTTGTCTATCCCCCTTTTGACCACGGATTGTATATTTGACCATTCTATGCCAGCCGCCTGCCCCGACCTTTTGCTCAGACTCAGTTTATGTTGCCCTCTTGTACCCCCTGAACTGGGCTCATCCTCAACCTGAAGTACTCTTGCTATTTCCCCTGCCTTGGTATTCTGTACCTATTCAGTGTCCAAGTCCAGTTGTGTTCGTAAGGGTTATCTTTCTGCAACTATACTCCGTAACCAAAATCCTTATACATACTGTGACCAAGCCAGGGCAGTGCTCTACCTACTGGAGAGGGAGGCAGGTATCGACCCCTCTGCCTCCAAGTGCAGCCTTTACAAAGGCTGTCAAGTAATAAGCTCAATGCTGCAGGAATGGACACACACCAGTATAGTAGTGGAATAGGAATGAACATTTATTTGAAAACAGGACGGATATTTATACACAAACAAATATGACATGACTAATTTCAAATAGGTAGTTAGATACAGTAGAATATAACATAATCACACCTTTAAATACAGACACTTAATGAACACAACATAACAGTAGGACATACAATGGGGAACTCCTGCCTCACACCTTTCAGAATACAAAGGTGTCAAGTTCAGATACCTCCAGAGTACACTCAGATACAAAAGGTCACTGAATAACTTACACAAAGACAATGGGGAATTTGACATAATGACAAGAATACATTTAACACATATTAACCAGGAACTGGATGTTAAACATATTGCAACAGTAACATAATCACATTCTATAACACTTCCTGAGAGACTGGAGTGTGAAGGACATGAGACAGTCTCAACCTGGGGAACACAATGGCTTAGCTGACATCTTGAGTGAACTAGTCCTGGGCACCCTGTGTTAGAAGTCCAGCTGTACTGAAGACAGGGTGTCGCTGGTGGCCCCAAAGTGTGTACCCCCATAACTATCACACACACACACAGACAGGGTCCATAGTTTATTGGGAGGAGGCGGGCCATTACTTCTCTCCAAAAACCCCAGTGACAGAGGGTTCCGTCACAATCACTCCCTAGTGACACCTGTTGGTAGGAGTTATCCACTTCTTAGAATGCTACATAGAACATCAGGTATCAAATGGATGCGACAGTTAACCCCTTAAGGACAGACCCGTTGAAACATTTTTGGCCATTCTGGACAAGGGCTACTTGAACATTTCTGTGTAATTTGTGTTTAGCTGTAATTTTCTTCTTTGTCATTTGGTGTACCCACACAAATTATATCTTGTTTTTATCGAGACAAGAAAGATTTTCTGTAGATACCATGATTTTGATCACATCCTAGAATATAATATAAAAAATGTTTTTTACTATTTCTCCTGAGTACAGGGATACCACCCATGTATAGGTTTGTTCAGTTGTTTGGGGGATAAAAGGCCATATTTGGGAGGTGCCATTTTTGGTTTTCCAACTTGGAATTTTGTCATGCAGACAACCTGCACCCAAGTCCCATTTAGGACATTTTTTAAAGTCAGCCAGTATATTTTACCCCTTCAAACCATATATATTTTTAAAATTAGAGACCTAGGCTATTTCAAATGGTGGTATTTTAACATTTCCCATGTACTAATTCTACCACCAGGCTTTGTCAAATTTTGGGGTTGTGATTTTTTGTGTCTTTTTTTCAAATACATTGTACTTCAGACATGAATTCACAGTATGTATGATTTTTCAACTTGGAATTTTGACATGTAGAGCAAATAAGGGGTTAATAGCTCTTATAAAAGCCTTTGTAGTTCTGTACAAAAAAATTAACCCCAAAAATGCACAAGTAAGAGAAAATGTTCTGCTGTGCAGTGATCAGTGGCCGGGAAGGGGTTAATAAACTGGGTACACTATACACAGGGGATGGCTTTTAAAGCCCTTCGGTCTCACAATTTTGTAACATTTTATTTAATTTAGTACAATTAAAAACTTACATTATACAGATCTGTCTCTCTCTCTCACTAAAACTCCAGTGATCACAGGGAGGCACATCCAGATGCCACTGATCGGCTGTTACTGATTGCTATACATGTGCTCAGACAGCATCAAAAAAAAAAATAACGTTACACATAATCCCCTACCAAGCATAATTAACCCCTAGCTGGTGTAACAGAAAAAAGCAGATTGCAAAAAAAATGTGTCTGCGGCCAGATGGCTGCATAACCGCCAGATCGCTGCTTAGGCAGTGATCTACGGCAAGCAAGGGGTTAATAGCTCTTAACCACTTCGCAACAATGGATGTGTCAGGCACGTCCTGGCGGGAACTCCGATTAATAATAAATAATAAAATGAATGGAGACTCTGTCTCTGTGTAGTGAAAGCCAATAGTACTATTACATTCATTACAAATGCCGAAAGTCTATAAACCGAACGTTCGGTTTATAGACTTTCGGCTTATGGAATACATATAATCCTATTGCTATTCTATAAACCGAACTTTCGGTTTATAGAATAGCAATAGGATTACATGTATTCCATAAGCCGAAAGTCTACAAACCGAACGACCTTCGGTTTATAGACTTTCGGCTTATAGAAATCGAACAGTAGTAGTGCCTTTCTTATGAATGGGTTCATAGAAAGGCACTACTACTGTTCGGTTTCTATAAGCCGAAAGTCTATAAACCGAAGGTCATTCGGTTTATAGACTTTCGGTTTATAGAATACATAGAATTACATGTAATTCTATGTATTCTATAAACCGAAAGTCAATAAACCGAACGACCTTCGGTTTATAGACTTTCGGCTTATAGAAAACATGTAGTACTATTGCCTTTCTATGAACCGAACGAGAGCCCCATTCATAAGAATTTCTTATGAATGGGGCTCTCGTTCGGTTTATAGAAAGCCAATAGGATTACACGTATTCTATAAAAACGAACGAATAAAACGAAATGAAACAAAAATAATGAACGAATTTCGTCTGAAACGAATGCAGTAATGAACGAAATTCGTTTTAGACGAAATAAATAACATTTTCGTCCGAATGGACGAAAACAAAACTAAAATTTTAGTTTTGCACATGTCTAGTTAATACAGACATACTGGAGAAAAATAGAAAAAAATATTCAACATTTAGAGAAAAGCAATATCAAATTAACAGCTGAACTGTTACTGATCCTCCACTTCTCAATGTCGGTTAAAAAGTTTAAGAACTCTTTGATGATTAGACTTGTAAATATAGCTAAGATGGTTATCGCTCTCTTCTGGAAGCAGAATAAATCACCAGACAGGTATACATGGCTTAGAAATGTAAAGTGTTTGGGGGCAGAGCTAGCCAGCAATAGTGGTGTAAGCCTATTATTACAGCTCCGTGTCCTACTCGGCCAAAAAGCCAATTTCTACTGCACAAATCGACCATGGGTCGGCAGAACCCGCAGGCTGATGCAGCTAAGTCGGACAAGAAGAAAAGAGGGGGATCCCCGCCACCCGAAACAGACTTCTTTGGCCATATTCAGAGTCCTTGTGAAACCTCTGGCCTACCTAAGATGGCCGCCGGCCCTGAACGAGAACCACCTCCAAGACAACTGAAAGCTCCCAGCTTCTGCAGAGACCCTCCGGATGATTGGAGTGAGGCCTTCAGATGCTTACCCTCAAAGGCTGATATCTCCAATATCCTGGAAAAAGCAATCCAGCCTCTTCAGAATGACATTCAAGATATGTGACACGACATGAGGCATTTAGAAGGCAAGGTCCTTTTAAATGGAGGAACTACCACAGACCCGTGATATGGTGGATGCATTGAATATGCATATTCAAACACAAGAATTCCAAATTTACACCCTACAGCAGCAGCTGGAAGATTTGGACAATAGAAGCCGTAGAAACAATATCAGACTCCGGGGGGTCCGGGAGCAGGTCCCTGACTCAGATCTCTGCAAAATGATTGAGGCCTTATTTAATGTTCCTTTGGGCTCGCTATGTATATATGAGTGCTTTATATTATTAATATTTTTATTCACCTGCTGTATTGCTACAATGTTCCCCAGATGCCACGTTGATAATCGCATAAGGCCACTAGTTTTCTATACCCCCCCATCGAGGCGCCCCAGTCTGGCTGTTGCCGGTGGCAGTAGTGGGGTTGGGTCACCATCTTCCTGACCAAGATTCCTCAACCTGTTTTTAACAGCATTATACGTCGTCGGTGGTCTGTCCCTACATTCCTTTCTTTTACTTTTTCTCTTATTTCTTTCATCTCTCTCACCCACTATTCTCCCCTTTTCTCTTTCCCTCACTCTTTTTCATTCCATTATACATCCTCAATTTTGATGTCTATTTTCTCTTTGCTAATATTTGTTCCACTCTTTCTCTTGAATCATTGCAAAACTTATATTGCTTATTTGTTGTATATTACTATGATATTTGATTGCAAATTCTCATATGACCGAGTGTCATAACTGCTTTTCATGATTTTCTTTCAAAAATTAATAAAAACTGATTTATGAAAAAAAAGAAATGTAAAGTGTTTAAGGAGGATTGAGGAGATAGCAGGGGGGTAAAGGCAGGAACAATCTGGCTCCTTTGGGATCAATTTTGCGAGTCTGAAGAATATCTGGAGCTGAGTCGGTGGGAGAGTGGAGACTCTTAGGAATACATTCAGACAGGGCCGATCCTGGGCGGGTGCACGGGGTGCACCGCGCCCAGGCGCACCGGGAGGAAAGGCGCTCCGATGAGCACCTTTCTCCCTCATTCTGGAGGTGCGGCCCGCAGGTGAGAGCCTGCGGTCACCGCACCTCCTAATCTCATTACAGCGCGACGGGTGCAAGCTCCGCCCGGTCGCGCTGTCTGATTGCCGGATGTCTCTGGTGACATCCGGCAGAAGAACTGCATGACGGTGTTCTGCCTCTGCAGACACCGTCCGGAAACGTCCTCCTCCCTCCAGGGAGGGGGACCAATAGTAAGACGTGCTTTTTATTTTTTTTTTAAAGAAAAGAAGTGTGTGTGTTTCAATGTGTATGTCAGGGTGTAAGTGTGTGTTTCAATTTGTGTGTGTGTTTCAGTGTGAATGTGTGTTTCACTGTGTGTGTGTGTGAATGTATGTAAGTGTGTGTGTGTGAATGTGTGTTTCACTGTGTGTGAATGTATGTGTGTGTGTTTCACTGTGTGTGTGTGTGAATGTGTGTTTCACTGTGTGTGTTTCAGTGTGTGTTTCACTGTGTGTGTGTGTGAATGTATGTAAGTGTGTGTGTGAATGTATGTAAGTGTGTGTGTGAATGTATGTAAGTGTGTGTGTGAATGTGTGTTTCACTGTGTGTGTGTGTGTGTGTGTGTGTGTGAATGTATGTAAGTGTGTGTGAATGTATGTAAGTGTGTGTGTGAATGTGTGTTTCACTGTGTGTGAATGTATGTAAGTGTGTGTGTGTGAATGTGTGTTTCACTGTGTGTGTGTGAATGTATGTAAGTGTGTGTGTGTGAATGTGTGTTTCACTGTGTGTGAATGTGTGTTTCACTGTGTGTGTGTGAATGTATGTATGTGTGTGTGTGTGTGAATGTGTGTTTCACTGTGTGTGTGTGTGTGTGTGTGTGTGTGTCTGAATGTGTGTTTCACTGTGTGTGTGTGTGTGTGTGAATGTATGTGTGTGTGTTTCACTGTGTGTGTGTGTGTGTGTGTGAATGTGTGTTTCACTGTGTGTGTGTGAATGTATGTGTGTGTGTTTCACTGTGTGTGTGTATGAATGTATATGTGTGTGTTTCACTGTGTGTGTGTGTGTGTGTGTGTGTGTGTGTGTGTGTGTGTGTGTGTGAATGTATGTGTGTGTGTTTCACTGTGTGTGTGTGTGTGTGTGAATGTATGTAAGTGTGTGTGTGTGTGTGAATGTGTGTTTCACTGTGTGTGTGAATGTATGTGTGTGTGTTTCACTGTGTGTGTGTGTGTGTGTGTGAATGTGTTTTTCTCTGTGTGAGTCAATGTGTGTGTTACTGTCTGTGTAAGTGTGTGTACATAAGTGTGACTGTGTGTATTTCTATGTGTGTGATTAAGGGTGTCTGTGTGTAATGGTGACTAAGTGCAAGCCCACCATCAGGGGTCCAGGTCACAACAGAAAAGAAAAAAAATCCCCTGTGTTTAGCAGGTCCGCGGCTGTGTGGGAAGCGTTAAGCGCTCCCCTCCAGCCGGGGACCTGCTAAACAGAGCAGAGCACCAGGAGACATAGCAGTAGGGAGGTAAGTACTAGGGGAAGGGTGCAAATAACAAGCATAACAATGGCATTTTAAATGGCATATTGAAGGGCAAAATATTGGCATATTAAATTGCAAAATACTGGCCTATTGAGTGGCAAAAGAATGGCACATTAAATGGCAAAAGAATGGCATATTAAGGGGCAAAATATTGGCACAGTAAATTGTAAAATACTGGCATATTGAGGGGCAAAATATTACTGGCATATTGACCAACTGCTCCCAACCACCCTCCATATTACACTAGACTGGGATAACATGCTTGTTAGAGTAGGTGGGGCGAGTGGGAGACATTGTCGGCGGGGGGGGTGGGGGGGGGGAGAAAATGTGTTCAGTAAGGGGCCCTGAAATTCCTAGTGGCGGCCCTGACTAAGTGTGTCTGTGTAAGTGTGACTGTGTGTATTTATGCATGACCCTGTGCGTAAGTGTGGGTGTGTATGTAGGCAGGGCAACTTTAACCGGTTAAAGGGGCCACCGCTGCCCACTTGACAGTCCCCATCCAGTCGGCGGCTATTTCCCGCCTCCTGCACTGAGTGTGCATAGACGGAAGACCGTGTGGAGGAGACACGAAACAGCAGCAGCAAGGTGAGTACTGGGGAATGGGGGGAGGGGGTAATGCTTTTCTTGGAAAAACTGGTGGTGGCATATTAATGGACAAAATTACACTGGCATATTAGTGGCCAAACTGACACTGGCATATTAATGGTCAAACTAACTGTGCTATATTATTGGATAAACTAACTGTGGTATGTTAATGGGCAAGCTATCTGTGGCATATTAATGGGCAAACTGGCAGTGGCAAATAAATGGGCAAACTGGCTGTGGCATATTAATAGGCAAATACACAGGATTATGAGGAGGGAGAGACATACATGTGAGTTATGAAGAGAAAGAGACAGCAGACATGGGTGTATAGAAGGAGAGACAGACATGCAGAAAAAAAAGACCACCATGGGGAGCATGAGGAACAGAAAGATAGACATGGAAAAATATATGGGGTATGAAGGGAGAGATATACATGAGGGTATGAGTTGAGAGAGAGTTATACATGAGGGTATGAGTTGAGAGAGAGTTATATATGAGGGTATGAGTGGAGAGAAAGAGATACATGAGGGTATGAGTGGAGAGAGAGAGATACATGAGGTTATGAGTGGAGAGAGAGAGATACATGAGGGTATGAGTGGAGAGGGAGAAAGACATGGCGGTATGGGAAGAGAGACAAGTGAGAGACTGACTTGGTGGAATATTATTTATTGCTCCTTGTGTACTTATTTTCCAATGATGCTCAGCCAGACTAATGGGAGACTTTGGCTGGTTGGACATCATGGGAACTGTAGTTAAAACTGCTAGCCAGCAAAAAGTCTTCCATGTTGCTGGCTGAGCATCATAGACATAAATAAAACCACTACACTGTTTTACGGCCAAATAAATATCTTTATTTAAAATAAAAGCTTGTGTTGGTCCTTTATCTAAAAATAAAGTTTGTGCTCTCTACAAGAATCCCCCCACCCCAATAATGAAAAATTGGTATGGCTGGAACATACATGTGTAAAGGGGAGGGGTTTATCATATAGCCACGCCCACCTGGGGGCGCCAAAAAAATCCTGCACCCAGGCGCCCGTGACCCTAGGATCGGCCCTGCATTCAGATAGGGTGAACTGATATGTAAAAGTAGAGGACTGGACTAGATGGGGGGTGGGAGTTGGGTAGGTGGGAATGGGTGTTGGTGAGAATGTGGTAAGGATGGATAAATGGTTATGGTTGACGAGGAAGAGGAAGAGGGAAGGAAATAAAGGCAACAAGTATGGGCACCCGAAAAGTAAGTGAATAGGAACCAATAAGGTTCGTAGACAATAAAGAAAAAAATAGAGGTGGTTACGTCGGTAGTAAAATGAGGAAGAACATGGGTTAAAGTATATGTATACCCTTAAAGCACTAAATTGTTATTACATCAAAGAAAAATGGAAGGGAAATAGATATGTATATATATATTAATGTGGCGTTATACAATGGTTTTCATAATTTATTAATAACCTATTGGATGTATGGGCATGTTGTAATGTTAAAGGATGACTATTCTTGTAAAAAAATTTTGCTAATTATTTTTGCTACTAAAAAAAAAAGAGTTGAAAAAAATCCTGCTTTTGGGTTAGAAAATGAACCTTTTCTGAAAAAATGGGACAAAATCTTAGCCGATTGTTCTTTGAAATTAATGCAGGGGATAGTGATAATGAGTCAGGAATATTATCTTAGAGAGGCAGATAGAATACTGGAAGATAGAGTTACCTATGAGAAGTTATCAAATGACCCTTCAACTGAATTTAAAGAACAAAACGGGTTTAAAATATGGAGTTATAACTAAACCAAACTACAATTTCTTCTACACAAGTTTCCCCGAATTCCAGTATTCTACTTTTTACCTAAGGTGCACAAAGACAAATTCAACCCCCCCTATTATAAGTGGCATAGACTGTCTAACCTCTAACCTTTTAGCCTATATTGACCATAACTTGCCAAAATATGCTCAGTCTGCATCCTCTCACATCGGGGATACCAAACCCATTTTAAAAGCTCTACAAAATATTAAATGGGAGAGTGATTATCGATGTGCCACATTCGATGTGACTTCCCTCTATACAATTATCAAGCATGATTTAGGTACAAAAGCAGTTTGGAGGGCTAAGATGGGGGACTCCACGGTGTCGAAAAGATATGCTGAATTTATTACACAGGGGGTAATCTTTATTTTACATCACAATTATTTTGTATTTAATCACCAATTTTACTTACAGTGAACTGGAACCGCCATGGGGACCAAGTTCGCCCCCAGTTATGCGAATATCTACATGAGCGAATGGGAGTCGCAATTTGTCTGTTCTGACCAATGCTGGAGGGCGAATTTGGTCCTCTGGCGACGCTATGTTTATGATATTTTGGTAATTTGGAAAGGATCTCAATCCTCTTTAGATAATTTGCTTCATATATTAACCACAATAATCTTAATTTAGAATTCTCTCCTGTTTTCAATCAACACACTGTGGAATTCCTCAATCTGACTCTTTATGTAGATGATAGTCTACAAATTAACTCCAAACCATTTTTTACTCACATACCAAGCTTTCCCATGATGGTTTTTCGAAAGGCTAGAAATATAAAGAGTATAGTGCCCTAAAGGAATTAGAGCACAAGAAGGGAATAGGAAAAACCCAGGATTACAAAAGTGTAATTTGTGTAAAGCATGCATTAACAATCCACTAAAAATAATAAGTAAGCATACAAGGGAAAATTTTAAGATCAAAACTAAGATGACATGCAATACATAATTTGTAATTTACTAATTGCAGTGCCAGTGCGGCATTCAGTATGTTGGCCGAACTATACGCTCACTGAAAAAACATATTTTAGAACAAAAAAAGATACAAAAAGTGCGCTGTAACGTATACTTCATCCTTTGATTCTTTATTGTATGTATAATTGCTTTTTTGTTCTTTGATGTTATTTTTTTAAATTTTATTTTGTTCTGGTAAGGTTTTCCACTGTGCCACGTGGACCTTATTGTATATTTTCATACTTTTATACATTCGATTTTTTTCCTGTTATCAACTCTATTTCATATGTACATTTATCTTTTAATATTTTTTGTTATAGCTATCCATACTTATTTAATTTATTTTAATTTTATTCTTATGTTTATTTTATGTTATTTTAATTACATTTTATTTTTATTTTAATTATTATTTTAATTTTTCTTTAAATTTCATTATAATATTTTTTCCTTTATCTGTTTTGATATATACTTTGTTTGTTTCTTATTCTGTGCATATGGCAAGTGGAAAACATCTAATAAATTCCTGACAGAGTAGCAGAAGCTCAGCCTGTTTCTTTACAGGACTTAGAATGCTTTTACACAACCATAATGAGACTTGTAGTGGGACTTGTAGTGGGTGAATTTCAGATAAGATCATTGTTGCTAGGCAGATTTTGCCCCACATGGTAATCCCGATGGTCGTTTTTTTTTTTTTATTTATTGGCAAGCCCCTTGGAGACACGCCCCAAGAGGAGGAAACTTCTTCCTGATTGGACAATTATCGGACAGCTGAATTACATTATAACGATTGGTTGATTGAAGGAGGGATATATATATAGCATAGTTGCACTTTGTATTAGAATAGCTTGTTCTTTGTGATTGACTAAATTGTGCCCCTGAGGAAGTCCTATTGGATAAAACGCATAGGGAAATATTCCTTACCTTTTTATTTCAGACGGAGCTGTTAGGAATCTCTCCCCCGCCCCCCCTTGTGCCAAAATATCAGGCACAAACGCCACACTACTAAACATCACGCTATTTATGGTTGACCCTGTACATGTTTGTGGAGCTCTGATGATAACGGCAACTGTTCCAGTATAACTGCAGTGTCCAGGGAGGGTGAGATCACCACAGCCTCGGGGCTATTGTTTTAAAGCGCTGTATTTTATCGTAAATGCAACTCGTTAGTGGCGCAGTGCCTTTAAAAAGACGGGAGTTAAAAATGAGCATAGGAAGCTCAGATGAGCATTCCCACTGCCTGGTCAGATTGATCTGTCCACTTTGGATCTGCCTCCTTCTCCTCACATTTTCCTTAGTGAGGGAGAGAGAGATCAAAGTAGTAAACGTTAAAATAAAATAAAATAATTTAAAAAAAAACAATAAAAAAAATTGAGACCCAATGGCTTTTATAAAAGCTATTCCCTGCGTTTAACCCCTTCTCTGCCATTGAACATTCGTAAGCAGTGATCTTGCACATCAGCACATTTTTTGCTTTTTGTGAATTTTTTAGGGGTTAATTTTTTCTAAGAGCTATTAACCCCTTTTTTACTTTAGATCACTGCGTAGGCACTGATTCCGAGGCCGCTGACTCAGGGTTTGATTTTGTCCTTGTTCAGCTTTCTGATATATCATCTAGTGATATATCAGTGGCTGCTGAACTCTTGCCACAAGGAGTCACAGTTGTCTACTTTTAAAAAATATATGGTTTGGTGGGGGTAAATTACATTGGCTGGCTTCAAAGATATATCCCAAAAGAAAAAAAAAACCATAAAAAAATACAGACTGATG
This sequence comes from Pelodytes ibericus, assembly GCA_036172795.1. Classification (NCBI taxonomy): domain Eukaryota; kingdom Metazoa; phylum Chordata; class Amphibia; order Anura; family Pelodytidae; genus Pelodytes; species Pelodytes ibericus. The sequence goes on along the minus strand of CM069859.1, from coordinate 165,189,029 downwards.
GGGTACAGAAAGAAGAAAAAAGGGGACACACACACACATGTATAAATATGTGTACCAGTCTAACATAAAGCACCAATTTTATAGTGACATAATAAAAATTAGAGAGGGAACGGCTGGGGTGTAGCAGATCTTAGCATCATAAAAATGGGACTGTCCCATAGGTGTATTATAAGGAGGCAGTGCGAAGGCTTGAATACCAGGCGCCAGGGAAATAACCCATAGGCATTCCCAGGTATCTGTACATCAAATAATATGATGTAGGGAGATTCAAGCCTCCTGAGCAAAAGGCGAGAAAAAAATAAAAAATGATGTCGATCATTCCCTCAGTTCCTCTTACATCTGTAGCTAAACACGTTTATTACACTGTTTAATAACCGTGTTCCCATTGGGAATAAGTGCGGGTGCAAGGGGAGATAATGGGTTAGGGGTTGGTGGGGGGTCCTCTATGTTTATATGGAATAGTAAATAGTTTAAACAACCTATAGTGGTTGGATGCATTTGTCACTTTGCAAAAATCCATGCCAGTAGATACACCACTGGATCTACTGGCATGAATTTGCTCTAAGATTTGAAGGGATTTGAAGGGAATGGCTCTAAGATTTAGAGCCATTCCCTCGACACATATGTAATAGGTCCTCCGCAGCCCTGATCTCCTCCACCGGGGCTATCCACTTCCTAATGGTCGGACAATACATTTTTTTCCAACATCTAGGAATAAGCAGCGTTGCTTCATTAAGCATGTGTATAAGTGTGGAGTGTTTATAGAGTTTAAGCAAATGAGGATTATAATGGAGGAGGAACGCCTCCGGCGTGAATGGTATCGCTAAATCTGTGTATTCCCGGATTATGTCTCGAACCTTGTTCCAAAAAGAGACCAGAACTGAAAAGACCACCAGAGATGGAGAAGATCTCCTCTGGTTGTATGGCATCTCCAGCAAATGTCAGTAGTGCCAGGGCATATGGCGTGTAGGGCGGCAGGGGTTTTGTACCAGCATGTAAGTAGTTTATATGTGTTTTCCTGGATTTTGGTGGACTGTGAGCATTTATGTGCCAGGGTAGCCATTTTGGACCACTCTTGTTCAGTAAATGTGCGAGTGCAGTCCGTCTCCCACACCACTGATATATTATGGTTTTTGTTGGTGTTGTCGAGAGGTGAGTTCGCGGCAAAGTGTGGAAATTAGTTTTTGGGGACTCTCTTTTGTGAGGCATAAGAGCTCAAACTGAGTGGTGTGTGTTTGTTGGGAAGGGTCAGCTATGGTCGCCCAAAAATGCTGAAGTTGCATGTAGGCAAAATGAAGCGAGGGTCGTGGACAGGGTTGGCCTGAGAGGTCAGGTAAGGCTTTCAAATCACCTTCGTCTGTGAGAATATGGCCCAGTCTGGGATATAAAGTGCGCTCAGGGAAGAGGTTGTGAAACATCTGCCCTGAGTATCCTGGGGAAAAATCTTTGTTTGATATTAATGATGTGAGTGCCGAGAGATGGGTAATGAGACCTGGAATGGAGCTAATCTTTCGCCAAGTTCACAGTGTGTGGTACTAGGGTGTGTGTATGGTCCGTAACGATGTGTAGACTCGGGGATACCCATGCAGCAACTGGTATGGGAGGAGCGATTACTCCTTGTTCTATGGGGACCCATAGTTTGTGGGCTGGTCGTGTCCATTCAACTACTTTAGCTAATAGGGTTGCTTTATAATACTGTTCTATATCAGGTAGACCCATTACCCCCATTTCCTTATGCCTGGTAAGGTATGAGTAGCCAAGTCTGGGCTTTGTGCTTCCAAATAAAACGAAATATAAGTTGTTTAACTGTCTTAAAAAAGGATTTGGGAACAAAGATTGGGAGTGTTTGGATCACATATAAGAATCTAGGTAACAGGTTCATTTTAACCGAGGCAACTCTTCCAAACCAGGAAAGAACTTTTTTATCCCATCCTGAGGTGTCTTGGTCTATCTCGTGGAGTAATGGTAGATAGTTCTGAGCATATAGGGAGTTCAGGTTTGGACTAAGATAAAAAAAAACTAAATATTTAAGCCTGTCCGTGGTCCACTTGAATGGGAAATTTACTTGTGTGGCTGCCAGTATATCAGGTGGTAGTGTAATATTCATCGCTTCTGATTTAGACATGTTTATTTTAAACTGGGATAGTAAACTGTATTCATTTAATTCCTTAAGGAGATTTGGGATGGATGTGTAAGGTTGGGTTAAAATTAGAAGTAGGTCATCAGCGAAAGCTGCTACTTTGTGATGGTGGGGGTTTACATGTAGTTCGTGAATCGAGTCATTTGCTCGTATAGCACAGATGAGGGGTTCTAGGACTAAAATAAATAGTAGTGGAGATAGTGGGCAACCCTGCCTAGTGCCATTTGATAGGGTGAGCGGCTCAGAGATGACTCCATTCACACGGATTTGTGCTGTAGGTGCATGGAATAAAGCATTGATCCAACTGTACATATTGTCTTTCAGTCCGATATGCCGCAACGTCGCTCTCAGGAAAGGCCAGCTAACCCTATCAAATGCTTTCTCTGCGTCTGTCGATAACAACATAGTTGGGATTTTGTGGAATTTGGAATGGTGAAGAAGGTTAATCAGTCGTGCCGTGTTGTCCCTTGCTTCTCTATGTGGTACGAAACCAACTTAATACCTATGAATAAGCTTGGGTAACCCTCCACTCAATCTTGTACTCAGTATTTTTGCAAGAATTTTAATATCATTGTTCAAGAGTGAAATCGGGCAGTAGCTACCACATTGCTCTGGGTCTTTACCTGGTTTTTGTATAATGGTGATATGTGCCTCTTGTGATTGCATGGACAGAATTCTGCCCGATGTGAGGGTGTTAAACATTTTTGTTAAATGGGGGGTTAATTCATCTTTGAATAATTTATAGCATGCGATCGTAAGCCAGTGAGGACCGGGGCTTTTTCCTCTGGGTGCGTGTTGTATAGTGTAAGCTATCTCTTCCATTGTGATTGGAGATTCAAGGGATTCTGCAAATTCTGTCAATAATTTTGTTTTCATGTGTGTCTCTAGGTAGTTTTTGATCTTGCGGTGGAGATCAGGGTCCCCGGGTAGCATCTATCCTTTGAGATATTGTATAGGTCCTGGTAGTACTGTCTTAGTGCTTCCGCTATTTGCTCTGTTCCATGGATCAGAGTGTTGTGTGGTCCCCTGATTTTAGAGACAAAGGTTGAGGCTTGTTGCGTTCTAAGTGCTCTAGCGAGTTGCTTACCTGGTTTATCCTGAGTAAGGTATCGCTTGTATTTTAGTTTTTGTATGGAATGGGCCGCCTTGTTATTATATAGGGCAGCTAGTTCGGTTCTAAGGGTTGTGAGTTCTATGAACGTTGCAGGCGATAGTGTGTGTTTATGTTGTTCTTCCAAGCGTCCAATTTTGTAAAGACTGCTCTGAAAAAGCCCACGTGCGGGCGACATTATTGACGAGACTTGCAACTAGGAAGTACCAGCTCCTCCAGCAGAACGCTGCCTATACAAACTTCAGCTGCTGCCTGCTCCTATGAAGTGACGGATGGAGACTGTGATATGATCGGCTGGGTGACTCTGCCTGCTTTTTACCTATGCTGTTTTTAACTCTTTTTTACATGGGATATCGTTTTTTTACTTCTTCTATGTAAGCTGCTATATGTGGGGGGGGATTAAAATTGTTTACATTTGACACTACAACGTTTGTTTCTCACTCCTGTTGTGTCCTGCTCCACGAGTATTCCATCGATTATCTATCCAGTGGATGTGGGGATTTTGGGACTCAGAGTCTGCACGCCTTATACACCCAGAGCCGGTCCTATAGGCTCTGTAGAGTGTGAGTACAATTCTTTAGGGGGAGATATTTATTTTCCTTATATTCACAATACTGCACAATTTTGTATATATTTTTTTCTTCTCTTTTATATACATCTAAAAAAGGCTGGATTTTCGCCTATATATCTCTGATAAGTATTTATTTTATTATATCCTGCGCAACACTTTATTACACGATATTCACTATTTTGTGCTAATTGGAGGAAAATGCACTAGTGTTTGCTGCATAATTTGTTTGTCTGCACATTATATATAGCGCTTGTCACTTTATCTGCATTGAATTTTGTAAAGAAGTTGGAGCAGTGGCGTAGCGTGGGTTGTCAGCACCCGGGGCAAGGCAAGTAATTTGCGCCCCCTAAGCCGTGGATTTTAGCACTCGAGTCTCTTCTACTAGATTAGTTAAAGAAACCCTTACCCCCCAAGGACATGTATTGTTTGTTATGAAAATACTTATGTAATTAAAGTAAAATGCATCTAAATACAAGTTTATTTTCCAACACTTTATTGAGTGCGAACATGCATTACACACATTCTCCACATTTTCAGCAGGTCTATGAATACAAATATACACATGTAGTAACCTAGCATGGGCCATGCTATTATATGTCGTCTCACAACCATCGTAAACGACAAAAAATATCAAGAACAAAAACTAAACATCAAAATGGAACCATACCCTGGAGATGATCCAAGACTGGGCTAGATGGAGCCAACTTCCTCAATCCTGTACCTCTAATGTTACCCCCCCCCCCCCCACACACACACACAGACACACATATGCCATAATTGTTGTGCCATTCAGATGCCAGTAATATTGTAACTTTCGGATGCCAGTAATATTGTGCCAGTCAGAGCCCAGTAATATTGTGCCAGTCAGAGCCTAGTAATATTGTGCCAGTCAGATGCCTGCAATATTGTGCCAGTCAGAGCCCAGTAATAATGTGCCAGTCAGATACCAGTAATATTGTGCCAGTCAGATACCAATAATATTGTGCCAATCAGATACCAGGAATATTGTGCCTGTCAGAGCCCAGGAATATTGTGCCTGTCAGAGCCCAGGAATATTGTGCCTGTCAGAGCCCAGGAATATGGTGCCTGTCAGATGCCTGTAATATTATGCCAGTCAGATGCCTGTAATAGTGTGCAGTCAGATGCCTGTAATAGTGTGCAGTCAGATGCCTGTAATATTGTGCCAGTCAGATGCCTGTAATATTATGCCAGTCAGAGGCCAGGAATATTGTGCCAGTCAGAGGCCTGTAATATTGTGCCAGTCAGATGCCTGTAATATTGTGCCAGTCAGATGCCTGTAATATTATGCCAGTCAGATGCCTGTAATATTGTGCCAGTCAGAGCCCAGTAATATAGTGCCAGCCAGATGCCTGTAATATTATGCCAGCCAGATGCCCAGTATTATTGTGCCAGCCAGATGCCCAGTAATATAGTGCCAGTCAGATGCCCAGTATTATTGTGCCAGTCAGATGCCCAGTATTATTGTGCCAGCCAGATGCCCAGTAATATAGTGCCAGTCAGATGCCCAGTATTATTGTGCCAGTCAGATGCCCAGTATTATTGTGCCAGCCAGATGCCCAGTAATATAGTGCCAGTCAGATGCCCAGTAATATAGTGCCAATCAGATACCCAGTAATATAGTGCCAATCAGATGCCCAGTAATATAGTGCCAATCAGATGCCAAGTAATATAGTGCCAATCAGATACCCAGTAATATAGTGCCAATCAGATGCCCAGTAATATAGTGCCAGTCAGATGCCAAGTAATATAGTGCCAGTCAGATACCCAGTAATATAGTGCCAATCAGATGCCCAGTAATATAGTGCCAGTCAGATACCAGGAATATAGTGCCAATCAGATGCCAAGTAATATAGTGCCAATCAGATACCCAGTAATATAGTGCCAATCAGATGCCCAGTAATATAGTGCCAATCAGATACCCAGTAATATAGTGCCAATCAGATACCCAGTAATATAGTGCCAATCAGATGCCCAGTAATATTGTGCCATTCAGATACCCAGTAATATAGTGCCAGTCAGATGCCCAGTAATATAGTGCCAATCAGATACCCAGTAATATAGTGCCAATCAGATGCCAAGTAATATAGTGCCAATCAGATACCCAGTAATATAGTGCCAGTCAGATACCCAGTAATATAGTGCCAATCAGATACCCAGTAATATAGTGCCAATCAGATACCCAGTAATATAGTGCCAATCAGATGCCAAGTAATATAGTGCCAATCAGATACCCAGTAATATAGTGCCAATCAGATACCCAGTAATATAGTGCCAATCAGATACCCAGTAATATAGTGCCAATCAGATGCCAAGTAATATAGTGCCAATCAGATACCCAGTAATATTGTGCCAATCAGATACCCAGTAATATAGTGCCAATCAGATACCCAGTAATATAGTGCCAATCAGATACCCAGTAATATTGTGCCAATCAGATACCCAGTAATATAGTGCCAATCAGATACCCAGTAATATTGTGCCAATCAGATACCCAGTAATATAGTGCCAGTCAGATACCAGGAATATTGTGCCAGCCAGCCCCCCCCCCCCCCCCGTACTTACATGAAGCTGCTCCGTGTCCCCCGCCGGATGTCTCCTCCGTGCAGTCTTCCCTCTTGCACGGAGGAGGGAAACAGAAACCGGATGTGACGCGACGTCACATCCGGCGGCAGTTTTTTTTTTTTTTTTTTTTTTTCCGGCCGTCGCATCCATCGGATGCGGCTTGCCGGAAAAAAGCGTTCACAAGCGCAATGCGCTGTGAACGCGGCAGCAGGGGCTGGGGGCCCACGGGACAGCTGCCTTGGGGCCCCCCAGGAGTAAATGGGCCCAGGGCAGCTGCCCCGTTTGCCCCGCGTTAAAGACGGCCCTGGCGGCCGCATAGGGCTAGTGCGCCCCCCCAGATATTGCGCCCGGTGCGGCCGGCCCCCCCTGCACCCCCCACGCTACGCCACTGAGTTGGAGTAAGGAGTGGCTTCTTTGTTTCTTATGGTGTGTACCTAAGCTAATTAAATGACCTCTCATCATTGCCTTGTGGACTTCCCATATAATTTGTGGTGAAGAGTCAGACTGCGTGTTGTCACAAAAATAATTCTTGAGTTTGGTGCTGAGGTTGGATATGTGGGCAGGGTCTTTGATTACAATTTCATTCAAGCGCCATGTATGATGTTTTTTAGGAAGGGTGGGTATATGTATGCATATGGTTATAGAAGCGTGGTCACTCCATGTGATACTATCTATATCCGTGTAAGTGACGAGATCTAAATGTCTGTGTGACACTCGTACGTAATCTATTCTAGAATATCTGGAGTGGACATGTGAATAGAAGGTGTAGTCTTTAGCGGATGGGTGTAAAATTCTCCACACATCCGCTAATTGGTATTGGTGTAGGACACATTTTACCTTTTTGAGTTTTGAGTAGCTTACTGAAGACGCCCCAGTGGAGGAGTCCAGTGCTGGGTCGAGGACCATGTTGAAGTCCCCCCCCTAACATGACCAGACCATCTGCAAAGTCTGAGAGCACCTTGATCATGGAACAAACAAATAAATGTTGGTTACTGTTTGGAGCATAGATATTAGCTATAGTTACAATTGTTTGACCAAGGGAACCCCTATAGAAATATTGCTCGTCTGTCATTGTTCCTCCATGTGTCTATCAGTGAGAATGGAAGGGTTTTAGATAGGAAGATAGCCACCCCCTTGGTTTTACGAAATGGGGAGTGGGAGAAAAAGCCTGTTGGGTATTGTGTATCTGAGAATTTCGGGAGTTTTGTGTGGCAAAAATGAGTCTCCTGGATGAGGGCTACGTCCATATGTCTAGCTCTTAATTCACGGAACAGTCTAGACCTCTTAGTCGGTGAGTTCATGCCTTTTGCATTGATCGAAAAAACATTTAATTGTGCATTATTCATATTGCGTTGGTGGGTATGTTTGGGGCTGTCAAATTGTGGACTTGTGGAAACTTAGAGGGACCCGTATGTAAGGAGGCAGAGATAGAGGGATGGGTAAGGGGTAAAAACATGAATAAAGACCAAAAAGAGTTAGGAAAGTAAACAAAAAGGTTCGGTCTGCGACCATAGATTGGTCGAGCCTTTCTGTGGTTGGCAATTGTGTCTAGAATGCACGGGTTCCCCAGGACAAAAGGTCCCAGGGACTCGTCCATCACAGTAGTGACACAGGCCCGAGGACTGTCATAAGCGTCTAAATACAACATTAACAGTATTGCATTACAACTCACTTTCCTCCCCCCGCCTTATAACTTGAACCTAAAAAACCATAACACAGAACTAATCTCTTACATGAAGAGAATCGCAGTACAAAACATAACACAATTGTTTGAGTGAACGAATAAGTGGAAAAGGAAATATAAGACAAGGAACAGACAATAACAGAAAGGATTTCCTCCGTAACATAATGAGATGGTTTCACAGCTGCCAGAGAATCCCTCCAGGTCAGCGAGGTAGGATCAACAGTCCAAAAAAATATACGTGACTTGAAAGCTAATATGCAAAAATGTATATGTCTTAGGATACCGGGCAGTGCCTCAGGCCATCCTGCCGGAAAGTTATGGGCAGCATTGAAGCCTACCAGCAGGATACAGTATCTATGTCCAGGTAACACGTAAGGCACTACACGTATGGTGGTATCTATGGCTTGAGTGCGATGGCAGAAACATGAGGCCGGCCCTCAGGCTCCCACGTAGGGCCGATGTGGTGTGCAGATGGTCCTGCGAGTCCATAGTTTATCATCTTTATACGAAAACAGGGTGAAGTGTTAGTGTTAGTTGAATCAGGGAGTCTGGTCTGAAGATCCTAGGCAACAGGTCTGGTAAACTTCTTCGATCTTTTTAATCCAGAGTCAGAGCAATCTTCCTATTTCTTGTCAGTCTGTTCCTCTTGCGCCTTTGTGGTCTGGGTATCCGTTGCTTGCCAGGTAAAATAAGTGTGGGGTCCTCCAGGTAAGCTATCCATTCCTGTATAGCCGGCTTGTCAATGGCCAAGGATGCACAGAAGTCATCAATGTCCTCCGGGGTTGTAAGGTAAAGGTTTGTGCATCTTTACGGACCTGTATGGATAGGGCGAAGCCCCATCTAAATGGGATAGTTGCTCGTCTCAGAGCATCTGTGATGGGTTTCAATAGCTTCCTGCGCTGTAAAGTGGCCCACGCCACATCAGGTAAGAGCTGAATATTTACACAGTTGTGTTGGATCTGTCCTTGCCTTCTGGCTTCCTGCATCATTGATTCTTTCACTTGGAAGTTGTGGAAGCAGCATATTATATCCCGCGGCTGGATATTGTGCATATCTATAGGACGCAGGGCCCTGTGGGCTCTGTCTAGCAGGACAGGATTGTCGGAGCCTTGTCCCACCATGGGTGACAAGATTTCTGTCGCTGGTTTAGGTGTATCTTCAGGGCCCTCAGACTCGGGTACCCCTCTAATGCGTATATTTTTCCAGCACCCCCTGTTGTCCAAATCAAGGACGTGGTGTGTGAGCTGGGCCGTCAAGGCCTGATGGGCCTTCAGTTTGCAGTCTAAGTTTGATATGGATACCTGCATCGAGGACTGGTCCCGTTCGATTGCATGAATTCTGGATCCCTGCTGTGTCAAATCATCTTTGAGCTCTGCAATCTCGTCTTGAATGGTGGAACGAATTTGTTCAGCAACAGATGCAAAATCCTTTCTCATTTGTGAAGAGAGGTTTAGGAAGTCAGACTTCGTTGGAGCACCGCTACATTGGGAGCAGGTAGGTGAGTGGCCTTCATCTCCGGAGTCAGAAGGGATCTCTCCGTCTTTTCCCGCCATCTGGTGCCATCTTACTTTGGACCTCCACCAAGACCTCGCGGGGAATAAGGTAGGATTCCAGGGTACTCAGAGGACATTGTCTATGTCCCTTAGTGGTTGAGGGTGTACCCGGGTTGGCTCTGTTTCTTCGTCCCATTTTCGTGCTTTCTACTTCGTGTTCTGCCGGTTAAAACTGCGGTGGCGACGGGAGCTGAGTGAAGATGCAACCTCTCTACATCGCTCGTAGGCCACGTCCCGATTCACTTTGATCTTGTATCAGAGAGGGAGAGAGGAAATATATACACTGTCTCCTAGAAAAAAATAAAACACCAAAAACCCTTTAAAAAAAAAAAAAAACATTTTTACAATCTTTATTAAAATGTATACAGTACACAAAGGGTTAAGATTAAAAAGCAATAATTGTAATCTTTCTGATACTGAGTATAGGATCCACGATGCAGAGGAGGCAATAGATACTCTCCAATAGAAAAAAAAAACTGAAAATGAGGATGTGTCACCTTAATGATAACACACCTTTGGTTGAGTCATGGATGGTTAGCCACCAAGGACCATGGTGTTTCACAAAACTGCTAAAACTCATAGTCAGACTAATAATATATTTGGACGACTTATTGATTATGTCTTATATCGACACTGCATCTCCATCTTACAAGGCTCTTCTGCAAGATCTGGGATTCCTCATCAACTGGTTAAAATCAGTGCTGTCCCCGTCCCGGAACATGGAATTGCTCAGTTTCTCCATCAATTCAATACATCCCTACATCTACCTTTGTCCAAGGTAAAGTCGATACAGAAAGACATCAGGATAGTCCTGTCACGTCCTTTAATCTCTTTCCTTCATCTAGCCCGTGTTATAGGCCTACTGTCAGCATCCATCCAGGCCATCTCACCTTGTCCACTTCATTATCGCACCTTGCAACAGTAAAAAAATTGTTAATTAAGACACGGACTGTCTTAAGATCAGATGGTCCAAATAGATATAGAGGCGAAAGAAGAACTCCACATCACATTGAAGCCTGGAATGGGAGAGCGATTTACTAGGTTGTGGTAACAAATTCACACATCAACTGCCTAAAACTGCCAGCAGGGGAGTTTGCCATTTGAAGTTTTGCTCAGTCCATCCCTGAATTGATTAATACATCTGCGTATGGACAACGTATCTGCGGTTCATTACATCAAACACTTAGGCAGAATTAAGTCCTGGCCACTGTCTTACCAGGCTTCAACCTTCTGGCAATTCTGCCTTGCGCACATCTCAGTCCAGGCAGATCACATTTCAGGAATACCCAATGTCGACACAGATTGGAACTCCAGATAGCTCAAAGATCGTAGCAATTGTTGTTTGCATCACAACCTCTTTCAACAACTGATGACACTATGGGGCCCACTGGACATCAATTTATTTGCCTCTTGACTCATCTCCCTGTCAGGGTTCAACACTGACCTTCTGACTCATGCATTTAAAAGTCATTATTTATGTGCTTATATTCCTCCTCCCTCCTCTAGAGGCCTCCCTACCTTACTTTGCTTGTATTCCTTCCCCTCTGTTTGGTGTCAGGTGGGCTCGTTACCTTTTGCTCACACCCAGGTTAAATAGCTGCAGTTTCTGGCAAACAGTGCTTTTGCATTGAAGTTGGAGGCCTGATTTCTGAGAGCTGCTGCTTCTGTTCCTGATACTCTCCTTAAAGCCCATTTGTTTTGTGACCTTGTCCAGGAACTGGGAATCTGACCCTGAGTGGCTCAACCATCTCAGTATATGATTTTCAGCATCTCCTGAGACCCTCTGAGTACACCAAGATCTCTTCAGCTAAGTTATTCCCTTTAAGCTACCCTTCTCATTTCTCACCCTCTCTAGGGTGTTCCTGCTTAGTCACCCTCTCCAGGGTGTTCCTGCTTAGTCACCCTCTCCAGGGTGTTCCTGCTTAGTCACCCTCTCCAGGGTGTACCTGCTTAGTCACCCTCTCCAGGGTGTACCTGCTTAGTCACCCTCTCCAGGGTGTACCTGCTTAGTCACCCTCTCCAGGGTGTACCTGCTTAGTCACCCTCTCCAGGGTGTACCTGCTTAGTCACCCTCTCCAGGGTGTACCTGCTTAGTCACCCTCTCCAGGGTGTACCTGCTTAGTCACCCTCTCCAGGGTGTACCTGCTTAGTCACCCTCTCCAGGGTGTTCCTGCTTAGTCACCCTCTCCAGGGTGTTCCTGCTTAGTCACCCTCTCCAGGGTGTTCCTGCTTAGTCACCCTCTCCAGGGTGTTCCTGCTTAGTCACCCTCTCCAGGGTGTTCCTGCTTAGTCATCCTCTCCAGGGTGTTCCTGCTTAGTCACCCTCTCCAGGGTGTTCCTGCTTAGTCACCCTCTCCAGGGTGTACCTGCTTAGTTACCCTTCTAAGGCCTCACCCCTACCTTTGCTTTGTCTACAGTCCCAACTATAGCTCTTTGTTCTTTCTGCAGTTCCTACTCATACCCTTTTCCTATTCTGCAGTTCTTTGCTAAATTTCCTCTTGTCTCTCCTTCAGTCTTTATTCCAATACCTAGCTCTGTTTCTTTATCTGTTCTCCCTTTGCACTATATTTAACATGCAACCAGACACCTCCACTATCCCTGCATTTAAACTCTACCTGACCTGGTAAAGGCCCTGACACTCCCGATTCCCACGATTCTTCAGCTGGAGACCGGGCCCAGATGCATTGGCAACCAGCACTGTCCTGCAACAGTGGCCACCAGTCAGATATTATGCCTTTCAACATTTTGGTCTGATACTGCGTACACTTTTTTATCTATGATGGACCAAGCCATGTCTTGATAAAACCATGTTGGGACACACAGTCATGGTTCATAGAAACATAGAATGTGTCGGCAGATAAGAACCATTCGGTCCATCTAGTCTGCCCAATTTTTTATTTTTTTGAGTACTTTTATTAGTCCCCCGTTCCCGGTCTTATAGCTAGGATAGCCTTGTGTCTATCCCACGCATGCTTCAAATCCTTGACTGTGTTTACCTACCACTTCTGCTGGAAGGCTATTCCATACATCCACTACCCTCTCAGTAAAGTAATACTTCCTGATATTACTTTTAAATCATTGCCCCTCTAATTTAAGACTATGTCCTCTAGTTGTGGTAGTTTTTCTTCTTTTAAATATACTCTCTTCCTTTACTGTGTTGATTCCCTTTATGTATTTAAATGTTATCATATCCCCCCTGTTACGTCTTTCCTCCAAGCTATACATGTTAAGATGCTTTAACCTTTCCTGGTAAGTTTTATCCTTCAACCCATGAACCAGTTTAGTAGCCCTTCTCCGAACTCTCTCCAAAAGTATCAATATCCTTCTGGAGATACGGTCTCCAGTACTGCGTACAATACTCCAAGTGAGGTCTCACCAGGGCTCTGTACAATGGCATGAGCACTTCCCTCTTCCTACTGCTGATACCTCTCCCTATGCAAGCAAGCATTCTGCTAGTATTTCCTGCTGCTCTATTGCATTGCCTACCTACCTTCAAGTCCTGAAATTATTACTCCTAAATCCCTTTCCTCAGATGTTGAGGTTAGGACTGTACCAAATAGTCTATATTCTGCTTTTGGGTTTTTACCCCCAAGGTGCATAATCTTGCACTTGTCCACAATAAATGTCAGTTGCCACTGCTCTGACCATTTTTCTAGTTTAGCTAAATCATTTGCCATTTGGCTTATCCCTCCATGAATATCAACCCTGCTCCAAATCTTTGTATCATCAGCAAAAAGACATACTTTGCCAACAAGACCTTCTGCAATATCTCTAATAAAAATATTAAAGAGAATGGGTCCAAGTACAGATCCCTGAGGTACCCCACTAGTAACAAGACCTTGCATCGAATATACCCCATTGACTACAACTCTCTGTTGCCTGTCACTCAGCCATTGTCTAATCCATTCAACAATATTGAAATCCAAACTCAAAGATTTCAGTTTATTGATAAGCCTTCTATGTGCGACAGTGTCAAAAGCCTTACTGAAATCTAGGTAAGCAATGGCTACTGCACCACCCTGATCTTTTATTTTAGTCACCCAATCAAAAAAATCAATAAGATTAGTTTGGCATAATCTCCCTGAAGTAAACCCATGCTGTCTCTGATCTTGAAATCCAAGCGACTTTAGATGTTCAACAATCCTATTCTTTAACAAGGTTTCCATTATTTTCCCCACTACTGAAGTAAGACTTACTGGTCTAAAGTTGCCCGCCTCCTCCCTACTACCTTTCTTGTGAATGGGCACAACATTAGCTAATTTCCAATCTTCTGGAACTACTCCCGTTAATAATGATTGGTTAAAAAAAATCTGTTTACGGTTTTGCTAGTACACCACTAAGTTCTTTTAATAACTTTGGATGTATCCCATCAGGTCCCATCGACTTATTTGTCTTTACTTTAGACAGCTGAAGTAAAACCTCTTCCTCTGTAAACTTACATGCAACAAAAGACTCATTAGTCTTTTTCCCTAAATGAGGTCCCTGACCCTCATTTTCATTTGTAAAAACTGAACAAAAATATTCATTAAGGCAGTCTGCTAAGCCTTTATCCTCTTCTACATAGCATCCTTCTTTTGTTTTTAATCTAACTAATCCTTGTTTTACTTTCCTTTTCTCATTTATGTATCTAAAAAATGTTTTATCCCCCTTTTTCACTGACTGGGCTATAGCCTCTTCTGTGTGTGCTTTGGAAGCTCTTATAGCTTGCTTTGCCTCTTCTGTGTGTGCTTTGGAAGCTCTTATAGCTTGCTTTGCCTCTTTCTGCCTACTCTTATAGATCTTTCTATCTTCCTCACTTTGAGTATTTTTATAATTACTAAATGCTAGCTTTTTATTTTTTACTATTTAGGCCACCTCTGCAGAGCACCACAGTGGTAAAAATATTTTATATAAACTGTCTTCAGCAGGAGTTTGGAAGCCTCAGTAAGCTTGCTACACTCAGCCACTGCCAGCACAGAACCTTACAGCCCTTAACTGCAGTGTCGGTATTAGCATGGCAACTCATCATAGGCAGTTGCAGGTGTGAGGAGAGAAATCATTATACTTGACAACTAAGCCAACGTCCATAGAAGGAAGAATGGCAGAGTTGATTCCAGCAGGAATCGAACCTAGGACCCTAACAATTGAACAGATGATGCACTAACCCACTAAGCCATCATCACATGGACTATACATTCGCATCTTTGCTGCGGAGGGAAATAAAGAAAGAGATATAGCATAATACTCGCCTCTGTGTCTTAATCATGACTTTACGTCATATTATTAGTAAAATCTGGGAATTATTGTACATTTTCTGCTTAGCATAGTCTTAAATATAGCAAGGAACTCAAATTTGATTTCTGTTCCAATATGGGATGTATTGGATTGAATATGCAACAGAGAAAGGAGCTAGTTATCTGTATAGGGATATAATAAATAAAAGTGGGTGACATTAATTATAATAACAACAAATAAATAAAACAAAATAGAGGACATTTTTTTTTTTTTAGAATTTCCTCTTCCTTATCTTATATTTATCCATATGGTCAGAATTGTTTGTTATGTATGTATGTACTGTTCTGTAACATCTTCTCTTGTCATGAAATGTGCTTGCTTTAAGCAAGTCATATCATCAACGCTTTGTATTTTTGTAATAAAAAAAAACAACACCATTTTATGATTAAGCATATCTAAACCTTATCACAACTAAACTGTATACCCCACTTCCCTCCCCCACTGCCGGGCACACCAACTAAGGAGTTCCACCAACTTTTCCCACTTCCCTTAATTCCTTCACCTGTAGCAATGCAATTTTAAATTCCGTTATTCTTTTTTATTTTTTAACATTTTTTATATCCCCCTGTAAGCAAAATCTGTTGCCCTTACTGTCTATCCAGTCAGCCTCTGGGAGTTTAAGTTACACAATTGGTTGTTTGCCACATATCACCTGGGTACAATACTTTGCTGTTAATTAAAACATCTGCCTCAGATGTGCTTGTTCTAACGGATTAATAAAAGAACGCCAGCTGTAAAAAAATAATTTTTTTTTTCCCTCTTAGCTAATGTTGTTTCTAGCCAATCCAGTCTGTATATGGAAATAAAGTTTTATTTTAAACAATGTCATGCCAGGAGGAACCTGGTGTTTCTATTGCTGAATGATAGTTTTCCTTGCAGCTGCAAGAACGATCAATGTCAATCTGCGACCATTACCCAGTCTCTACTCGCCTTTGCCACCCCCAAAACAACAAGTCCTGTTATCAGTGTTCCCAAAGTACAGCACTATGCAAAACAGTAATTCTTGATTTCTTTCCAAAACTTCTGACTTATGGTACAAACCCACAATGAAACAAGTCAGCGTCCACACACCTGCACTGGGGGCACTCAGAGGTATCACTCAATTTCATAAGGAAATGTCTTATAGGTGACAGATATGCATATTAACTTAACTGTTGCATATTAAAATAATGAGCTGCTGGCAGTAGATTCAATGAATGCATAATAGAGTTAATTATGTCCTGAATTTCCAACTCAGGTATATGTTTCAACCAAGTTTTAATCTCCTAATGCAAGTGTCTTTGGTCCCTCTGGTTTCTCATCAGAGCATAAACATTACGCGTGGAGTGCACTGTAGGGTTAGTGTGTGTAATCAAGCCTTCCAATTAATCGATCAGTTGAGTGAGGTCACTCACATATACACCTTTCTAGCGAATACTTGCTTAAATGTAGTATACCAATTGTGGGGTACTACTTTTGGCATTCCAGGAATGACAGGATTTTCCCTGTGTATGTGTTTAAAAATTTGTCAGTGGTGTGGAATCCATGTTTTGCCCTTTCAGAGAACAAGTGTCCAGGCTCGTGAAACTCTGGGTTACCCAACCAAGACAAGGAAGCGGAGCAGTTCCAGTTCAAGATAATGTTCTCTAAAAGTGGATTAGATCTGATTTCCTCCAGCAAATCCGAAACAGACATGTGCAATAAAGGGTTTATTGATCACTCCTTGGAAAAGGATTTATCAATAACAAAATCATTGGAAAACTGCAGCCAAATTATAATCTTTTAGGTAAATGTAATCCAAGTCTGGACTTGCGCTGTTGCAATCTGGCTAAACCTATGCGAGACTTCTCACTCTTCCAAACGAATCTGAAGCAACAATGTTCAGGGTTTATTCATCTATGGAAGACAGCAAAACAGGAAGGAAGGCAGGGGGTATAGAAATCGTGGGAAAGTGATAAGTTTAAGTTGTGCAGCTCTTCCTAATTACGTCCCAGATCTGAAGTTCCATTTTATTTTTTTAAATTATTGGTTTAACATTTAAATATACAAACGGGATGGATGTGAGGTGCTCGATGAGCTGTGTACGTTCTATTGATTTAATCTTTGATTCCCTTATTCTAAAATTAGGCATTTTGTTGTATGTAGATTTCATTTGTAACCTACCTATGAGCCTCATTTACGGAAGCGTACATTTCAGGTTTGATAAATGTTTAAATTTTACTCTCATGAGATCCGATATGTATAGCCTTCAATGTGGCTGAATTGTATAATGCCCGAATCAGGGGATCCAGGCAAATATTAAACAACAGGGAGAAGAGGGGACATCCCTGACTCACCCTTGTTTGCATCAGTACTTCCTCCAAATCTAATCCATTTGCATTTACACTATATGGACAAAAGTATTGGGACACCTGACCATTACACAAACATGGACTTTTATGACATTGCTTTCTAAATACATAGACATTAATATGAAGTTGGTCCCCCTTTGCAGTTATAACAGCTCTCACTCTTCTGGGAAGGCTTTGCACAAGATTTTAGAGTGTTTCTCTGGGAATTTTTGCCCTTTTATCCAGTAAAGTATTTGTAAAGGAGTTTGCTGTGGTTGAGGTCACGGCTCTGTGCGGTTCTTTCACACCAAATCCATCCAATTATGTCTTTATGGACCTTACTTTGCGCACTGGGGCACAGTCATGTTGGAATAGAAAAGGCCAAAACTGTTCCCACAAAGTTCAGAGCGTAGCATTACGTTTTCCCTTCAATGGGCCTAGCTCAACCCCTGTAAAACAGTGCCATACCACTATCCCTCATCCAACAACATTACAGTTGGCACAATGCAGGTAACATTCTCCTGGCATCTGTCAAATCCAGACTCGCCCATCAGACTGCCAGACAGTGAGGACACCACAGAATACATTTCCACTGCTCATAAGACCAGTGGTGCATACTTTACACCACTCAATCTGACGCTTGGCATTGTACTTTGTGATCTGAAGCTTGCATGCAGCTGCTCAGCCATGGTAACTCATTCATTGAATCTCCTGTCGCACAGTTTTTATGCTAAAATGAATGCCAGTGAAAGTTTGGAACTCTTCAGCTGTGAAATCAGAAGAGCACTGGCGACTTTTACACACCATGCGCCTCGCCTCGGTCAGTCTGTATGTGGTCTTCTGCTTTGTTGGTGCTGTTCCTCAACACTTCCACTTTCCAATAATACCACTTACAGTTGTCCATGGAATATTTAGCAAGGATGAAATTTCACAAACTGACTTATTGCAGAGGTGGCATTCCATCACAGTACCACGCTTGAATTCACAGCTGTGGCAATGGGTCTGATGGAAACACCTTAATTCAGTAATTAAGTGAAGTGTTCTTATACTTTTGTCCATATGGCGTATTATGGTCCCTTTTTCTGGCTTCTGTGGACAGTGGTGTCTTCCCATGGACAGAGAACTTTTTTGCCTCCAAGGAAAATGGTTCCATTTATCTATAGGGTTGGGGTCAGAGGTATTTGGCCATGTCTATCAATACCGTTGAAGCCAGGGGCATTTGGCCAGTTGCTGTCCCTGCTTATGCATGGAAAAAGACCTGAAGGTAACAACCCTAACAGTAAATAAACCTATATTTTATACAAGATAGCAGGTAGTTATGCAATATTTTCGATGTTACATGAGCACTATTTGCTAGCTAAATTAGAGTGCACGCTTTATTAGCATATAGATAAGGTTCTGTTGTATGTACATTCACACTTCCTGATATGTTTAATTTCATTTTTAATTATCATGATATAACATAATGGAAGTGAGCGTGTTTTGAAAGGTGTGGATTTGGTGGGCATCATACAAGTTTATAATACGTTTATGCCACACTTGCACAGGTCTCTCCTGACATGGACACAGGGGACTATATGGAATGCTGACTAGCTGCTCAAATGGTAGCAGTGTTGATTACAAATGTGAAAGTGTATGCAAATAATCATATACACAATTAGGAATGATACAACTGTTGTAGGAGGGAGCAGGCAGTGAGACAGACACAAGATGTCGGCACTGTAGTATAAGTAGGAACACAGAACATTCTGAAGATTTATAGATTAAAATGTTTGTTCTAGCACATAAGACCAGAATAAAAGGTAAGCGTCAGGGGAGCCCTTAATATGTCAGTTTTTTTTAGGGTTTAACCACTCAACAAGTTATTAGACTGTCAGAATACCACAAGGTACAGAACAATAATTCAACCCTTTTCACCTAGATAAACAGAACCTGACATAATGAAACTACGCCTGTTACGGTATTTAGAATCTTTACATGACCCTCATTAGTATCTATTTACGATAAATTGTAACAGCATATTTCTCAACATTTTAAAATGCTGTACTCTGAAAGCACTTAATTGCACAGAAGTATGTATATATGTGTCTATATTTATATGTTATATAGGTATCTTTTATATAAAACAGTGACACAGTATAAACCTATGTAAAATATGTATATATGTGTATATATTTATATGTTATATAGGTATCTGTTATATAAAACAGTGACACAGTATAAACCGATGTAAAATATGTAATATTATTACCCTAGATATTACACTTCTACTGAAATCTCTGTATATTGTAGTTTCAGGTTATATAAATACATTCTGGCAAGGGAAAGTTTAGAGAAAATAAAATGAAAATGAGTGAAACTGAAAGCATTCAAACAGAAGCCGAAAGAGAGGAGGAGACAGAAGAGAGGAAGGGCTAATGTTTAACCCAAAGTATTATCAAGCCATTGCAGAAAGCCGGTTAGAAGACACGGAGACTACCTTCCGTTCTTGCTATTCACAGTAAAAGCTCAGGACTAATATTACTCATCAAGATCTACAACAGCACGAACCCAGGCCACAAGACAACTTGTTGTGTACAAAGATCAAGGTTCCTTACACTCCTCTTTCTGCCATCATGGATTTTGATTTTCCTCTTTGACTAGCAGGTCCCCTCCCTGCCATGTGCTGGGGTGGGAGGTGTGTATAGAGGGGTGATAATTTGTATTGCAGCCTGTCGAGAGTGGCGACTATGGAGCCGGTAGCACTTCCTTGTTTAGCTTATTTCAGGCCTGTGTGACAGAACCACAGCTGAGTGACACCTACAGCTTCTGGACTTAATTTGGGACAAATAGGACACAACTTGAGCATCATGAAGCTATTTATCTAATCTCTTCAAGTGAGATAAGAAACTTGGAAAACTGCTGTCGTTTTTGGATTACTTTATTTGCTAAATTGATCAAGATTTATTTTGTTTTCTTTTTCTTGGTTTTGCCATGGGCTGACTTCTGGATAAATTGTCACTACTACTTAAACTCTTAAAGTTATATATATATAAATACATATATTTTTATTTCTGATTTTTAAACAGCTGATTACACAACACCAGGACCTTTTAAGCTAAAATAATCTGTATATAGATTAATATTGTGGGTTTTATTTTGGCTCATTTTGTCAAAATTTATTTTTATATAGACTTCTTTTCCTTTCCAATACAAAATGTATTTATGGGTAGTATTCAGTCTTCTTTTTCCAGCGGAAGTTTACTTTTTGGTATGAGAGTAGTGGAGTGACAGAACAACAATACGTACTAGAGTTGAAACATATTAAAATAATCTGTTTTTATTATTTAATAGGGGATATTTTGCACAAGGACGGGTTTGTGTCGATCACCCCTCGTATAGACCTGTGTATATATACATAAATATATATAACTTAAAAAAATATATATTTTTCTTGTTACCGTTCTGAAATAGGCAAGAGTTGCAGTTGGAGTTACGGTTTAAAGGGTAAATAAGAGGAAGTAAGGGTTATTAAGAAGAGAGTGGCTTTAAAGTGACGATCAGAGGGGGGTAGTGAAAGAATAGGACATTTCAATAAAGAGTAAAGGGTATAGACTCTGTACAGTGTGGAGGAGAACATCCTAGTTTCCCCAACCCCCATGCCGGGCAGCTCAGACATTGCCCCTGCCCTTTCCACTTCTTCCTCTGGGGCCTCCTCGGTGTCAGGGCAGCACCGGAGGCCTCGAGTGTCTTCAGGAAAGAGGCGAGAGCACCGCCAGAAGAAGAAGCGGAGAGTACGGGACCAGGAGCTCCTCGATGCCCAGGTGGGAGGCCTAACGGCAAATGTTGAAGACGGAGAGGGCTCGCTGGCTCCCAGGAGTATGAAGCGAAACAAGGAGCGACGGGACAAGAGAAAACGGCGAAGAGATCGGAGCAAGAAGAGCCTATTAAAGAAAGATGGGGCCTTGGGCGCCGCCACGGTAGAGTATGACGACGTTAGCTCCCTCTCAGAAGGAGCACTGTCGGAGGGAGAACATGGCCCGGATACCGTTGCTCCTGTTTTGGGACAAGGCCGCATCGAATCCCCGGCCTCGGATAAGTGCCCCTCGCCCGCTATGCTAGCCCCGCAGCCGCTGGCCTTGCTACGCCAGCCCCGGGATTCTGAACGGAGCAGTAAAAGGAAACGGGGATCTCGTAGACCAGAGTCCGGTCACCACCGGAGGGAAGAAAGCCGAGGACATCGTACTGAAGAAAGCAGAAGGCGGCTGGGTATAAGCGAGCTTATAATCCCAACGCCTTTGATGCTGGCACCGCCCTGGAGGCCTCAGGCAGACGTTGGGAAGAGATCCGAACTCAGACCCGCGGCCTCATTTAGGCCCAAAAGAGAAGAGGCCTTGTCCTACAGCAAACAGCCGCCTAAGGCTTACAGAGAGGAAAAGACCTATCGGGCTACTTCACAAGGCAACCACCGCAAAAAATCAATCAGCCCTGCCCGCTCACCAAGTCCCGGTTACAGCGGACACCGGCAGGGACGTCGCTCACCGAACTATAGTACATACGACAGAACCGAGACTTCCCCAATGAACCGGCGGAGATCCCGGAGCCCTTACAGTCCTGGTAGCAGGTGAGGCATACCAGTCATGTTTTATTAACTTTTAATTACTGTCACGGATACTTTATAAAAGACGGTTATTATGCAATACCACTGTTTCTGCAATCATTAATGTAGAAAACATAATTGTACCGAATTGCTCGTTTTTTTTATACTATATATTATAGTCTAGTATTCCAGCATTAAAGTGGGCCACTGTGTAGTAAATTAGTAGGGATGTAATTGGTATTGATTTTTTATCATTACTTGGCAAGGCCTGAGCCAGTCTAGTTGTCATAAACTATTTTGGTTTCTAGTAGCAGTGATTCTATGATATTGAACAGGTGCTTTGGTTGTAGTTTTCATTTGTCTGTATTTTGTGTGTGTGTGTGTGGTTTGTTTGCATACTTATTTTGCAGATCTACCAACTATCAACATTTTGTGATATAATTAAAGAATTTCATAACAGAAGTATTTGCTATGGTACTGTCAAAAAGGAAGCATCTTTAGACGTCAATGTTAAAAAAAAAAAAAATCTTAATGTGGATGTTGCATTTTGTTTTATTTTGATCTTCTTCTTATTTAATCAATTATAACATTTATTTTAGTAATGATTTCCTTTTCAAACTACATTGCAAATCCCCTACAATACTATACCTACTTGCATAAGTTTAGCTTAAGGTCACCTTTAACATGGTGTTAGGGTTGCCACCTTTTCTTCAGAAAAATACCGGCCTCGGTACTGTCTCCATAGACTTAACATTGGCCTGATGTCAAATTTTTACCGGCCTGCACACTGCATTTATTGCCTATATTGCCGGTAAAATACCGGCCAGGTGGCAACCCTACATGGTGTGCATTGTGAATGTACGAAATAAAAAATGTTCATTGAGTTAGCAGAATTGAAAGCAAATGCACAAAATATATGACAACAAAACTTTTATTTTTCTCATTTGTGCTTCTAATGTAGAAACACAAGTGAAAGGGTAGTTGTCCCTATTATGAGGATAAACTGGCATGTACTTTTGACAGTAAGGAAAACTTATATGGGAAGCAGGCAGCCGTCTGGTCGGCGTCCGTCTCTCTCTGGTAGCGCAGAGAGAGACCCTTGTTTTTGCATGGGATCAGCAGGGGGACCTTAACTACCCCCCCCCCCCCCTGATTCCATGCAAAAACGAGGGTCTCTCGCTGTGCTAGCAGAGAGAGACCCTCGCATTCTGATGTCAGAGCGGGGCGAGCTCTGATTGCCTGTGCATGTGCTTTGTCAGCACACGACAACCAGGAACTGCTGTGTCTCGCTGTGAGACACAGCAGATAGTAGACCCGCGTGCATCTATTAAGATTCACGTTGGCATCAATACTGCCAATTCCGAAGCCAGGGAGGGACCCCAGTTCGGTAGCAAATTATAGACTTATATCTTTGATCAACTTAGATATCAAGATCTACTCAAAGATCTGGGCCAATAGACTGAAGGGAGTGATCGCGGACCTGGTCCATTCGGACCAGTCCGGTTTTATCCCAGGAAGAACAGGAGCTGACAACGTTCGGAGGGTCTTGGGCATAATAGAGGCAATTCATCAGAAAAAGTCCCCGGCAATTATCTTGGCGCTTGACGCAGAAAAAGCTTTCGATAGGGTAGACTGGAGGTTTATGTCAGAGACCCTCCGGTCGTACGTCCTTACGGGTAGAATCTTTGACTCTATAACTGCTTTGTACTCAGATCCACAAGCACGAATAGAGGGTCCCTCACTGGCTTCCGAGTTGTTCAGTATCAAGAACGGAACCAGACAGGGTTGCCCCCTGGCCCCCCTCCTGTATGCCCTGACTATTGAACCATTTGCACAACAACTACGCCGGGCTGGACAGGTAGAGGGTATCCAGATCGGGGAGTTCGACCATCTGGTAACCCTGTATGCGGACGATATAATTATAACTATGTCATCTCCAGAGAAGTCGATCCCAGAACTACTAACCTCTATAGAGCAATATAGCTCAATGTCCAACTATAGTCTAAATCTGGCCAAAACACAGACCATTCCCTTTTTTTTTTGGCCCGAATCAAGATGGTATTCTTAAAGAATTTAGTACACAAAAAGGGGATTCTGACTACATTGGATACTTAGGGATAAAGATCCCATCACAAATAGAGAGCTTGGTAGCACTAAATTATTCCCATATGCATAGTGAATTGATGGAGGAGTGCAAAAAATGGGCTAAGTTTGAACTATCGTGGATGGGACGTATAAACATACTAAAAGCGTATATTCTTCCGAAGATTACCTATCTGTTCAGAGTTATTCCACTTAACGTCCCAACTGAGATGTTGAGGAAATTTGATCTATTATTCTCTAAATTCGTTTGGGGCGCTAAGAAACCGAGAATACCAGGCCAATGGCTAAAACAAAATCCCCAATATGGGGGATTGGGCTATCCCGATATTAGAAACATTCACAGAAGCTGCCAGATAGCACATATAATGGAGTGGAAAAAGGCGTTCTCCAGTAACCCCCCTTGGCTAAAGATAGAGCAAGCACAAACGCACACAGCGGATCTATATCAGATATGCTGGATTCCACAGATTTTATTTAAGAAATTAGCGCTCACACCTAGAATTCTTAAAGATCTTATGGGAACTCTATATAGAACAAAAAAAGCTCTGGGGATTGTTGAGGCACTATCAAAACGTGCCCCGATTCAGGTAGTCTCACTCTGTGTCGCGGAGTTGAATCTGCAACACTGGAGAGATAAGGGCATCCAGTATATCGGAGACCTGTATAATGACGAACATCTGTCGCAGTTCTCGGACTTAAATAAGACATTTAATTTAGATTCAAGTCCGATTTTTACTTACCTTAGAGTCAAGAGCTTTTTGGCGACTTACCCTCCTGTGGACCATCCGCGTTGGGATGCCTTTTTGGAAGCTCCTCCAAGCAAGAATCAAGTATCCACGATTCAAAGACTTTTAGAGTCCTTTGTTCAAAGAGGCAAATCCAGGGCAATACTTCAGTGGGAGAGAGATATCGGCCAATCCTTTCCATACGAAGTATGGTGCATAGCGTGGGGGGAGACTAGGAAGGCATCCCATTGTGTGAACATCCAGGAGCAATTTTATAAGCTAACGAACAGATGGTACCTAGTTCCAACTCGGTTGGCTAAATTTAGTACAGATGGGGATGATTTTTGTTGGAGGTGTCATGAGCAAAAGGGCTCGCAATTTCATATATGGTGGGAGTGCAGGATTCTGGATACATTTAAGAATATGCTCGAGCGGGTGCTGGATAAGGTACTTTCTAGGAAAATCGAATTAACTCCACACAGGGTACTGTTCCACATCGATTTACAGTGCACAGATCGGTATGAAAAAACCCTGTGTATAAATATCTTACTGGCATTTAAAATCTGCCTCTCGAGATACTGGAGGAAATCAGAGATACCTTCTTGGCCCGAACTTAGATCTCAAGTAGACTTCCAGGAGTCCTCGGAAAAATATTTTTACAGATGTATTTCAAAGAACCTATCTAAATACGAAAGAATCTGGCAAGCATGGTCCCTGATTAAGGAGTAACAACAGGTGTAGGGAAACTACAGATAGTAGATAGCCCTGGCCGCTCTGATAGTTGTATAATAACGAGATGGGACAACGTTTGTAATTCGGCCGCCTCCCCCCCCCCCCCCCCCCCGGACCCCTTCCTTTATCATCTTAGGTACCCCCAGTGTGAATGCTAGTGTGAATGGTATAAGGTGAGGTACGGGAATAAATGAGTGGGACCGGGAGCTATCGAATAGTGTAGCTGAAATAGAGCCGTAATTAGAACAGAAATATATTGATTAACAACAATTTTTCTAGCCAGACCAGATGCTGAGAGGTGGATGCCGGGGATCTATAGATCCGCGGGTCCCTACATCACTTATAAATGGCAAAAGGGGTGGTATAGGCAAACTCCACGGTTTTCCCAAGATTGTATGTACTGTAACCGTATCAATTTATGCACAAAGCGATATCTGTATGTGTTTTTTTATTCTACAGGTAATGAAAAATGAATAAAGAGATTAAATATAAAAAAGATTCACGTTGGCTTTACTTAAATGTCCCGGGACATGTTTTGTTTGAAGGAAGCCAGGGTTAAACAATGTTCAATGTTCCTTTAAGATAAGCTCTGCTTTACCTGAGAGGCAGAGCTCAGAGTAAACCCACGTGTATCTTCAATGATGCATGTCGGGTTTACATTGGAAAAGGGGAACACATTTATTTAATCATTTGCTTCTTCCAAGAAAAATATATCTTCTTTTAAAAATATATCTTCTTAATCAAACTGTTTTTTTTTTTTTTTTTTACCCTTACTCCAAGGAAGCAAGAGTTAAAGTTTAATTGTTCTTTGAAGAGAATGTCAGGGAATTAAGGTCAAAGTAGCGGAGTTGGAAAAATTATCCCATTCAGCTGCATTAGAGAATTTTTCCAGCTCTGCTTGATCTAAAGATTGAAATTCACATCTCAGGTCCCCATAATTCTCTCTTTATTGAGAAGACCCTATATTTTAAGTGTCTGTGATGTTTTCTGTATATTACATCACCTTCATATACAAATTCCCCATTCCCCATTGAAAGTAGTCAATTTGAATATCAAGCCACAGGTGATGTGACCTTAATTACTGATTTTTGGAAACATTAGGCACCACATGAGGGATTTCACATAGGTCAGCATTAGATCAAAGAAATGTAATGTTCTAACTATGTCATTAGATGAAAAATACATTAAATCACTATTAACGAACCAATGCCAATGATAGCAAGGTATGGAAATTTAGCTTAAAACAAGGCTCGACAAATCCCAGGAGCCAGGAAGTTTTACTACTGCCTCCCAACTTTTTTGATTGCTTTACATAAACCTCTATGGCAAAATCCTTCTGTTTGGGCTTCTATAGTTTACAGATATTTATAAAACCCTGGTTTAAAAGAGTTTAGTTGTCTTTTAATCGCTGAGTTGAAAAAGTTCTCCAAGTTGCCCATCTTTCTAATTATGCTACTATTCAGGTAAATATGCCTGCTACTAGTGTCTTAAAGGGACAGTCTAGTCCCTAAACCCACTTTGGTGCAAGGTGAAGACTACTGCTTGTATAGAGCACAGATTTTTTTTATTTTTTTTATCTCAGTGTGATTTGATGCAGGCATTCTGCATAAATCACATTTTTAATATTTGACTCAAGCCCTCCCCAGTGATTACTCTGCATGTTTACTGCAGGTGCGGCAGCACTGATTATATACACACTGAGCATATAAAGTTTTGTTTGATTTAGTCACTTCCTGTGCTGCTGGAATACAATGCATTGTGTGGGGTGTATTGTACAAGTAGGGTCTCTTAACAGTGCAACTCATTGATGACATTGCTAGAAAGACAGGAAATTCCATTTATTTGTATGCAATTATCCTCATTGGTTCCTGCAGCAAAGAAAACATGTTTCATTAACATTTGGAAAGTGCATTTGGGAACCAGACAGTCCATTTAGTTGGTGTTCAAAACTGTGCCTAATAGGTTTTTACAATTTTTGTGCATAATTCATTGTAATTCTTGGTACGGTTCAGCAATGTTTAGAATATTTTCATAAGTTTGTATCCTACCTGCTTTGAAACTAATTAAGCAATAGACATTATGGGCACATATCTAAAACACAGTTTCTCAACCTTTGGTAAATGAATATAGTACTTAAGTACCGCTTTCATTTTAGTGTGTTTGATATAAAGGATCCTTTTAAAGCTCAGAAATTGGCTACACTAACTTTAATGCACATTAAAGAACTTAGCATTTTAGCTCTCCTGTCTGTAGAAGTGAATGTGGTGAGAGGAGAGAACATGAAACAATGTTTTCTTTTCAATATATCCACATCTACTGCATCAATACTGACATTGCTTAGTACCATGAAGTCCTTGTAAAATGGATTCCAGAGTGTAATAAAGTGAAAATAGAGACTGGATTTTCCGTCAAGTACAGTGAACAAGAAATGAATGTGCAAATGTGCTATTAAAACCTTGACATGCTGAACAGTTTAAAGAAAATCTATATAAATATACTCATAATGCAGGGCTTGACAAATTTGCTGTACACTTTAGAAGCCAGACAGAACAATTCAGGAACCAGTATGATTATTTATAGGAAAATAAACACAAACCCCCCACAAAAGATTCCCCAGTACTCCTCACATTACCCAAATAATCTCTAGTGCAGGGTGTATGTGCAGACATGTAATAAAGTGAAACAATTTGGAATGCACTCCCAAACATAGGTAAGCTTAAAGGAGTATTCCACCTTGTTTCAAGGGAAGCAAGGGTTAAACAAAACATGTCCCGCACTTTGATAGTAAACCTGACGTGGATCTTAATAGATACATGCGGGTTTACTATCTGCTGTGTCTCACATCTGAGACACAGCTGTTCCTGACTGGCTGTGCCCACGCTGACAGCGACATACAGAGCGGGAGCTCGCCCCGCTCTGACTGCCGAATGTGAGGGTCCCCCCAGCTGATCCCATGCAAAAACGAGTGTCTCTCTCTGCGCTAACAAGTTTGTCATGCTTTATTTCAGATTTACCTTTCAGGGGGCTTAAAGGGACATTCCAACTCGTTTAACAAGTGAAAGTAAAGTTTAGTGTTTTTAGTGTAAAGTTTAGTGTTTCTTTAAATTGGATGGGAGTAGAGTAGAATGGGTGTTCAACACAAAGTGTATAAAATAAAAGAAACTGACAGATCAGCATCCAAGAAAGTTTAATTAAAAACAAACTGTTATGGCAGGAACTTAGCGTATTTGCTCGAATATAAGACAAGGTTTTTTTCAGAGCAAATGCTCTTACAGTCGAGGTCGTCTTTTAATCTGACCACAAATCGAGGTCAGATTATAAGACTGGGATCCAAGGCCCCCGCAGAGCTGCAGGGGACCTGGATCCCCCTCTCTAACAGCCGGGGGATGTCTGTGTGATGAGCGCAGACTCCCCCTGCTGCCGCCCGGCACGACCGCCGGGACTTCTATGATGAAGCCAGGTCCTTCCGGCTTCATCATAAAAGCCCCGCGGAAGTGCCAGGCAGCAGCGGAGGATGTCTGCGCATATTGTGCAGACATCCTCCGCTGCCCCACTAGCCACCAGGGAGAATCGGGCAGCATGTGCAGACATCCTCCATGCTGCCCGACACTTCCGTCTATTATGACGGGCCAGCTGTCCGTCATAATAGACGGAGGTGTCGGGCAGCATGGAGGATGTCTGCACGTATCGTGTAGACATCCCCCGGCTGCCCCCACTAGCCACCAGGGAAAGAAACAAGGTGAGGGGGAACAGACAGACAGAAAAGGGGAGGGAGGGAGGGGGGAGACTCAGACAAGGGGAGGGCGGGAGGGGGACAGAGGGAGACAATGGGAGGGGGGATAGAGAGAGACAAGGGGAGGGGGGATGGGGAGGGGGGGATAGAGAGAGGGGAGGGGGGGATAGAGAGAGACGAGGGGAGGGGGGGGAGGGAGGGAGAGAGGGAGGCCGCTTTGGCACATAAAAGGAAATAAAAACAAGAAATGCATTTGTATAATAATTTTTTATTAAATATTAAAAAGCAATTTACATATATACAAGTTAAACTTTTTTTCCTATAGGGTAGTCTTATATTCACGCTTTTAGTTTTTTGCCTAAAGGAATATACAAAGTTTGGGGGGGTCGTCTTATAATCAGGGTCGTCTTATAATCGAGCAAATACGGTATAAGATCAGATTTCAGAGCCCAAAAGTATAAACAAAAAGTCCACTGATAATCCAGGATCAGTAGGTGCAGACATGTAGCCAAACTCTACGCGTTTTGCCAGTGCTATAGGTTGCGCTTCCTCAGGAGTAGCGGCTATGATGTTATCCCCATAAGAGAAATATTTTATATTGTGGTACCATCCAGCATACCATCTCCGACTACAGCAGCGTTTCCCACTGTATGATTGTATATGTAGCCTTCCCATATGATTCTATTTGTGCTGGCTGATTCTTCCTCAGCCTTATTAATTAAAATTCTGCATACTTTTTTTTTGCTTCTGGAAACTGACCTTTTAATTTCCAGTTTTTTCAGTCTTGCCTTTCGCCTCACATGTAGTTACAAACTGCTTGGCTGTCACTTGCTGCTCCACATTCCATTGGAGCCAGCTTTGGGAGTACAAGTATCTTTCATACTATTTTTTTGTCCAGGCATACTTATATTATATATATATATATAATTTCTCCTTTACCTATACAAAAGTAGGAAGCAATCACCAGCTCCGTGTTAATTTTAAAAAAAAAACCTAAGATCCAACACCCCAGGAGATGTGGTGAATGGGAGAAACAATTACTTGTTCCACTAGTAATCTCTGCTTGTTTTTAAAAAACCCATTGTCCATAACTTGGTTATAGATCGGTCAAATCTGCAGTTTTGTTCCATCTGGATACTGCTAGATCTGTACGCTGTACAGGTTCCTGTGCAATATATGCTTTTGTTGTGTTTTTATAAAACCCCTTCTAATGTTGCTTTTTTTTGCCAGCCAAATAATGACAGCTGAGAGGCAGGTTTAGTAGAAGCAACTATCCTGAATATTTGTAAATGAAACATATTCAAAATACAGATAACTAAGTTTTAGTCAGAACTTACATTTTATCATTATTTAACTTTTTAATGTGCACTAAAAAGTAGTTTTTATTTTATAACAAATATGAACAATGTGGGTCTATTTTATGGTAGCCATTGATCTAGAATTGTTACTCTATCAAAGGACAAATGCAGTCAAACAAAATAACACCTGTTTACTTGGAAGATTGCATTGAATGTAGATGTTTTAAATAAAAATGCGGTAATGAAAGAATACATATAAAATACCTTTTTTATTGAGCTTTCTTTCCTTAAGATAACTTGATCAACAAAGGGACAGATCTTTTCTCCTCTAATTTAAGATGAAGGAATATCTGACCTAATATTGGGAACTGCATGTTTGCCCTCTGACAGAGTTATACAGAGCAAGCTGGGCTCCATAAAGTACGAGATAATTGGCATGACATATCCCAAGGTGACATAATAAAGGCCAAAATGGAGTGACTCAATCCAAATTATAAACCTGTTAAGCCTGTTTATATTATGCTTTGTGCTTCATGACCTGAATATTACTGTTCTATATTACATAGGCTCATTTTAAACAGGTTTGCATTTGACATACAATCCTAAACAAGTGTGTAATATGTTTTTTTGTAGTCCTGTATTCCTTAATAAACAAAGTGGGTTTGTCACTCCCAAATGTGTGACTGGACCTGCTTCAGGGAAGAAATACAACTAAAATTGTACCTTTTGCCACACTGTGTACCAAAATACACTCTAACTTGGAATAGTGAAAGTGACACCGTTTTTTTCCACTTATATAGAATAAAATAGTTAGGCAAAATTGTGAAATTACAGCAGTTTGCAAGAAACAAGGACTGCCGACACTAGCTGAGTAAAAGTCAACGTCCTTTATTAATTTTTATTGCTGCAAAAACCAATGAGGATAATTTCATTAAAATGAATGGAATTTCCTGTCCCTCTAGTGATGTCATCAGGCAATGTGTTGCACCGTTAAAGGAACACTACCACTTACATAAGATGTAACTAGATTACCCTGTCATTTAAAACAAACACAAATATAAATCATATCCCACTGTTTTGTCACACTCTCTCTCTCTCTCTCTCTCTCTCTCTCTCTCTCTCTCTCTCTCTCTCTCTCTCTCTCTCTCTCTCTCTCTCTCTCTCTCTCTCTCTCTCTCTCTCTCTCTCTCTCTCTCTCTCTCTATATATATATATATATATATCTATATATATATATATATATATATATATCTATATATATATCTATATATATATATATAATTAGATTAGATTAATTGCATATAAAAATAAAATTAGGTGTTCATCTCCTGGCTCCATTTGTGAATATTTACCATGATGCAACATCTCTAAAATCTTCCAGCCAGTCTCACTTTACAAATGTTGCCATGATACATCCCTGATGATATTATAAGATACACCCCTGCTCTCTTACTGGCTCCTGTGTATCATAGTGGGCAGGACTAGGTGGCTGCGTACATCTTTGTTTACCTGCCTTCCAACACAGAGAGTAGATTGACCAGAACAGGATTATAACCACACCCCTTGTGATGTAATCGTTACATTACCCTCCCATTCAATCCAAGTCTATGATCAGAATTCTGACTTATAGACTGCATTCTGTGTCCCCAACCCCAAAGTGAGAAATTTGTGCTGTAGCACCCAAAAACACTATATTTCACAAAATGGTGGCACCTAGTCACACTTGTTTAGTGACATATTTTATTAAATACTGTCACATAACAAAAACAATACATATCAGAAATCAACAATACAAAAAAAATAAACCTTTTCATTTTTGTGTGGGAGTGTCTCTTTAGGCGATTCTACTGTGTACAAGAGCAAGGTCACTTAGGTTCCACACAATGCATTGGATTTCAGCACAGAAAGTAACTAAATGAAACAAAACTTTATATGATTAGTGTCTACGTAATAAGTGCTGCAGCACATGTAGTATACATGCAGGGTAACCACTGGGGGAGGGCTTGAGTCCTATATTAAAAATGTGATTTATGCTATGAATATCTCCATCAAATCACACTGAAAAAAAGTCTGTGCTCTATAAAAATTGTAGTCTTCAACTTGCACCAAAGTGAGCTTGGGGACTAGACTGTCCCCTTAATTTCAAGTGGTGTAAGGGAGGCTAGAAAGATATGCCTGAAAGAGAATGAATGATAACACAATCATAAACAGTTATTTAAATTGCTATTTAATATAAAAACTGTATTTATATGGGTTGTGTTACCATCATGTGCTTAGTTAGAGCTCTAGAAGCCATGTAGCAATGATTATTGAAGGACAACTTAAGTTTTTATTTTTTTATTTTTTATATTTTACACTCACTTTCTGAAAGGAAGGGGGATTAAAAAAGTCCTCTGTTTTAAAGTAAACCCAACAGTTTTAAAAAAAAAATGTTTTTATTATTTCATAATTTCATTATTCAATTTAACAACAACAAAGACAATTCCATAATATTATCAGAGTGATATAGTTAACCAGTATATATTACATTATGAATAAGACAAGGTTCACCAGCATGCAGTAGACCTTTATCAAATAAATGTACACAATAACAATAACAAAAGACTATGTCCTCTAGTTGTGGTAGTTTTTCTTCTTTTAAATAAACTCTCTTCCTTTACTGTGTTGATTCCATTTAAATACATAAAGGGAATCAACACCGTAAAGGAAGAGAGTATATTTAAAAGAAGAAAAATTACCACAACTAGAGGACATAGTCTTAAATTAGAGGGCCTTTGTCTAGGTATAGACTACCAACCCATAATTAAAGGTCCAGGGGGAGAAACATCTACTTTACTACAAAAGTAGGTGTACATTCAAGGTTGCTCAGCCTAGAACATTTGCCTATGTATCATAATTAGTCTTCCAATTAAACCATGGGGACAATTTGTCCTCAAATTTATTGTTGTTATCCACTTTTTCCATATTATATTGATATTCCAATGGAAATTTTATTGGACACCACGATGGAGACACCTCTTGCCTCCAGAGTCTTGATGGAATAATCTTAGTGGATAGCAACATATGTATGATTAAATATCTCTTTTTAAAAGAAATATGGGAGATATTAAAATGCATTAAGGCTATAGCTATGTCGGGCTCTATGTGGTAGTCTGTAATGTCATTAAATACTTTTATCCACAACGGTCTTATAACATAGTCCCACCATGTATGTCTACATGTTCCTTCATCCTTATTGCATCGCCAGCATTGATTTGAGAGCGATGGGTTGATTTTATTCAGAATCTTTGGAACTTAGTGCCACTGATGTAAAATTTTATAGTGCAGCTCAACAATGTTTATACAATGGATTGATTTCTTAACATCTTTTATAGAATCAGCCCAGCTCTCTAGCGGGATCTCCCCACCAATGTCTTTTTCCCAGTTTACCCAGGCCTTTGGTTTTGTATCTTTATCGTTAAGATTTAAAATTTCTAGGCAACTGGCGGTTGTTATACCCTTAGGGTTGGGGTCTACAAATGCCACAATCTTGGAAGACAAAAATTCCAAATCCCCATAAACTAAATGGTGAGTTAGATAATTCTTTAAACGTAGAAAGTTAAATATTTCTCTAGGTGGAATGTCTAGTTCATGTTGGATTTGTGTAAAAGATTTAAGCCTGTGGTCTTCTGCAATTATAATTGATCCAATTATCTACATTTTCTATAGAAGTATAAAACCAGTCG
Source organism: Pelodytes ibericus (assembly GCA_036172795.1). Taxonomy (NCBI): domain Eukaryota; kingdom Metazoa; phylum Chordata; class Amphibia; order Anura; family Pelodytidae; genus Pelodytes; species Pelodytes ibericus. The sequence continues at coordinate 165,154,909 of CM069859.1, read as the reverse complement.
GCTATTAAGTTTCTTAAATGGTGACAGTTTATCTTTCCAAGTAGTTCTCCAGTAGCCCTGGCATTCATCCAGAATGCCAGCGAAAGGTCATCAAGACCCAGCATTGTCTACTCAATATTGTACCATGATTAATTTTTAACCGTAGGGTCCTGTCATCTCCGCAAGTGAAACAAACGACTTGCTTGGTAATATTTAATAACATTTGGCACCGCCAGGCCGCCTTTGTTAGACTGTTTCATGATGTGGGACATGGAGATTCGTGGTCTTAAATGTAATATCAGGAAGTATTACTTTACTGAGAGGGTAGTGGATGTATGGAATAACCTTCCAGCGGAAGTGGTAGAGGTAAACACAGTCTAGGATTTTAAGCATGCGTGGGATAGGCACAAGGCTATCTTAGCTATAAGATAGGGAACTGGGGACTAATAAAAGTATTTAGAAATTTGGGCAGACTAGATGGACTGGTTCCTATCTGCCTTATTTGTCTTTTATGGTCCAACGTGTAATTCAAAATACGTTTTTGGAGTTGTCTAAGTTTAGAAATAGGAATTATAAGAAGGGCCATTCTAAACAGGTAAGACCATTTAGGTCATTGGTAGGATTTTATGATATTTACTCTCCCCAGCCATGAAAAGCCAATCATTTTCCAGTCTTTCTGCAGTTTTGCGGTAGAATATTTGTATAATCTATTGAAATTTTTCTTCTATGCTTGGTGTAATGAATATTCCCAAATATTCGAAACCAGCTAGGACCACGCAAAGGGGAATTCCACAGAAAGTTGATTTAAAGTTTGTACATCAAGGTTAACCAGCATTATTTGGGATTTCCCCATATTTAACTTATAGTTGGAAACTATAATTCTTTTTAATTCTTTCGTTAATTCTTTCATAAGGGCCACCAGAGAGTTTTTAGGGTCTGTGAGTGTCAGTGTAAACCCAATAGTTGACCTTTAAATAAGGGTTCAGAATCTAGTGCAATTTTTTAAAAGTTTGAGTGAATTTTATTTTGTTCCCATATGCCAGCATTTGTATGTACCATTTTTTTATTACTGTATTAAAGGACAACCACAGGCAAGCAAAATAACTTATGTTTATTTGAAGGATTGCATTGAAGTGTAAAACTTTTTTTTTAAAATATAAATTCTTACTGTAGTGTATATAATGAAACTTTGTTTTTCTGAAGCCAAATAATTTATTTAGCCCAGACATAATGCAAATCTCTAGTGATGCCATGCAAATATTACCACTTTGAGGAACGTTTCTATGTTCTATAGGTCAGTCTGTACACTTTCATTTAGTCCAGTTTCAGTTGCATCTGGCTGAAGATGCACATCCCTGACACAGCTGGGACCAGTGAAGACATCTGTGGTCAGATCCAAATAATTTAATTGGAAAGTATGTAACTGCAAAGCATCTATACACATAAGCCATTTATTTTCTATTTTGCCAAGGCTTGGCAAATATTTGTGGACTCTTAGGAGCCAAACCAACCAATTTAAGAGCCAGGAAAATTGTACATTCATAAAGTAGGCAATAGGGATTTTAGGGGTCCTGGCTCCTGGGATTTGCCAGGCTGTGTATTACATACCATTCTGGTCTTTAAAATTATTTTGTTCTTTGTTGCTCAGAGTTGTTTTGTGCTGCCTGTCTGCTTGAATTTTATAAATACAGCATTTCCATGCTAGCCATTACTGTATAATAAAAAATTCCCTGCAACAGGAACTGCTGACTTCAAGCTATATAGTGCAATGCTAAATTGCTATAAATGCCATTGGAATATTTAAAAGTCTAAGTGGCTTGTTTACCTATTGTATAAGCAGAGCATGGTGATTTTTATTTGCGGCACTAAATAAGGAATGTGTGATTAATGCTAACTGACCTAAGCAAGTAAGGTAAATCCTTATCCCAAATGTGTACTGAACAAATTAATAATGTGGTTATTTCTTTTTTTTTCCCCTGAAGGCGAACTGTGAGATCACGGAGTAGAAGTCCTTACAAACCACGGCGTTCTCGGTCTCGAAGTAGACACAAAGTTTCCAAGTCCAGAAGCCGCCAGTCGAGCATTTCTCCAAGCACCTTGACACTGAAGGGCAGCTTAGCAGCAGAGCTAAGCAAGAACAAGAAAGCCAGGGAAGCAGAGGCTGCCAGAGCCTTGGCCAAAGTTTCTAGCACTTCCACTCCAACCAAGGCTCACTCTGAAGCTGCCACCAGCCTACAACAAGCCAACCATATACACAAGGAGCAAAAGAAGGTAAAAGTCGACATTACCCCATCTCCATCTGTGAAGATTGAGAATCCCAAAGTTAAGGTATCGACCCAAGAGCCGAAAGGGGAAAACCACCTTTCTACAGAGAAATCCTCCAAGCTGCCTGTGAAGGTGAATAAGATTGATGCATTTGCAGATGGGACATCTCAGAAAGAGAAGAACAAAGTTCATAAAAAGAATGTGAATACTAGTGAAAAGGTTAAAGTTTCAGCGCTGCCAACCTCTACATTGCCAGCGTTACCTCTTCCCTCAGTGACCTCCAGCGATCTGGAAAGGTTAGTCTACATTATGTTGTTTTGAATCTGTGTCAGACTTTTGAAGAATTTTCATGTTTTATGTAAAGTTCCTTGATTATTCTATTACCATTTTTTTTTCTTATTACTTGTATCCCCACATCTGAATAAACACACAAACATGACATCACAGACATTAGTATACAATGGGGGGATGGAACTAAGCATAGTTCTCCACTAGGTCCTCCAACTAACTGGGTCTGGGAATACATTGGGCCCTTACACTGTAATGATCAGATTTGTCTCTTCCCCGGAGCTTATGATTAAGTGCTTTTGAAGCATGAAATGCGTAAGGCGTCCTTTTTCAATGTTTTATTCAACCTTTTTGTACCAGCCCTTTATTCCTACAACTGTGAGCTCATAAATGTGCCTGACCTGCTCTCCCCTCAACAATAATACCATAATAATAATGCAGGTAAAGCATTCAACTCATGACTTCTTACACATGCAAGTTCCCATGTATCTTAGAGAGTCTGGTGAGTGGCTCTAAACAACCAAAAGTAATTAATGCATAAAATATATTTTAAATTAAGCTTTATAGAGAGAACAACGTTCAAGCCATGCAGGCTTAAATTCAAAATTCATATTTCTTTTGTCATGCCACCTCTTATTATATGTAGTTTTGTACTTTCCAAATATTATATTGACCCAGCATCCCTGCATTTTTAGATCTATAATGTCACTTTTGGAAAGTTGATATCGAATTGCAGCTTGGTGCCTTTTCTCTTTTTTGTGTTTTGGGATTGTTTTCCAACAGCTAAAAATCTTTTCACCTTAGTAGTAATGGCAAACTCCATAATGTTGTGATTAAATGTAAGGCTATATATTGCTAATACCAGTGTAGAAATCATTGTCACTTAGATGTTGTTTTATTAAAGCATGTTGGCATCTTCTAGAACAGGGCTCGACAAATACCAGTCGCCATGGCGACTAGATTCTGGCTCCTGCCGCCTGGAATACTCTTTGAGCAGAGTAAACTGCAATGTCGCCCGGTCCCACACTCTGCTATTCCTTACCTACCGATCAGATAAGAAGTAGAGTGTGGGAGAAGCAGCACAGAACAGCCTGCCTATAAGCTCCTCCTCCTGGCTTCCTGTTCCTGCTGCTCACCGGGCTGTAGCAGTGAGGAGATGCGTGTTAGATTTGATGGGAACTCCTACTGCTGCCTCAAAATGGAGGGAAGTGATACAGGGTCTGTCTCCAACTTCTCACTGTAGGTCTAGTAAGTAAATGGTGTGTGTATTTGAATGTGTGTTAGCATGTATGTGTGAGTTCAGCACCAGAATCTGTGTGACAGCATGTTAGTGTGCATGTATGTATTTGTGTCTGCATGTTAGTGTGTGTATCAGCATATTAGTGTGTATATAATTGTGACAGCATGTGTTAGTGTATCCCCGTGTGTGTGTGACCTGTGTAGGTGTGTGTTGGCATTTAAGTGGATATGAATGTGTTTGTGCATGTATGTGAGAGTGAAATCATGTGTTAGTGTGTGTCAGCATTTAGGTATGTGTGTGTATTTGTGGGTGAGCAAGTGTTTTGTGTATGTATGTGTGTTAGCTTGTGTATGTATGTGTGTTAGCTTGTGTGTGCATTAGTATGTGTGAAAATGGTGTGTATCCATAAGTGTATGTCATTTATATATGTTTATGGACTGGGACCCAAGCATTTTTCTTTGTGACACAGCATTTGGTACTGGCTCCTAAAGTTTTCAGCTGGCTCCTAGATTTAAATCAAATTTGTCAAGCCCTGTTCTAGAACATACAGTTAATGGACAAAATGTTAAAACCAGAAGGTTTGCCAAAAGCTTTTATAAGAATGGGAAACTGCAGTGCTTTTTTGCAAATGATGTCCCAACATGATTGGCATCATGTCTATAAAGGTATTGTGTGTTTGAACTTCAGATGCGAGGACATATGCAGTGCTGCGTTAATGATTTTACCCTGCTATTTCCATTTGTTTTGTCCATTACTAGTATACCTGGAATTTGGTTGGTATTATGTAAGAAACAATGGCTTCTGATGCTGAAATGTAAAGTAAACAACACAGTAGCCCACAATAGTCACACAATATTTCCATATGTTGCTAATCTTTTATTCTGTACATGTTAACCTCTTGAAGCTTATCACCTAAAATATATACATTGTTTTACATAACTAACTTCTGTTTTGCCTTATGATGATAAACGTGTAACAAGGAAACATAGGATGACCTTCGTTTTAATGAAATAGTTGTGTCAGCAGTTTATTTCTTGATGGAGGAAACATTATCTATGTCTCTTCTAGTTTCCGTGGCTGCATCCCAGTAAAACTGGACAAGAAGGAAATGGAGCGGAAACTGCGACACTTGCTGTCTGATTTGCCTCTACCCCCTATACATGCTGGAAGCATAGACTTAACGAGTAGTCCTGAAGGGAAGAAATCCCATTCTAAGAACAAAAGAAGACCTAAGTAAGCTGAATTATATTTTATTGTGTTAAAGAAACCCAAGCATTGTATAACTGCAGTATTCATTAGAACAGTTGTGGCATTAATAAGTCAAGGGTCACAGTGGCCTGGAAATCTGCCCATTACATTTCCCTTGGATGCAACAAGAGGGTGTTCATGGTGTTAGTGTGTGGGTAGTTGAAAGTGGAAGGAATCTTGAAAAAGGGGTTCTATTTGACCATGACTAGGACTGCCCCAAACCTATGTGGGCCTGGAGACTGTAGCGTCAGCTAGTTTCTAGAGGCACAGCTAGCAGAGGTCCAGAATCTTAACCTGGAGATTCTGGGTTAAATCTGGTCAGTTCTTACAAATACTGACTTTTGGTTTTATGTGAAACAAATAGAAAAAAAACAACCAAATCCAGTGTCTGATGATTAAAGCTCAAATAAATGAGCATGTAGTTCTGAATGCCTAGGACTGTGAGAAGCAGCATTACATAGGCTTATGTTTAGTGGCCTAACTTCCATCTCTGTTTGTGTCACAAAAGTTGCGACTGCATCGAAGTCTTGTTTCTTTTTCTGTATTAATTTCGTTTTTTTTCCTGTGTATAAAGGATTTGTGGCCCACGCTGCGGAGAAACACATGAGAATGAAATTGATTGGGGGAAACGTTGCGTGGACAAGTTTGACATTATTGGAATCATAGGAGAAGGAACATATGGACAAGTGTATAAAGCTAGAGATAAAGATACAGGTGAGAAAATGCTAAATTTTGTTCAACTTAAACCATGATTCCTACCCCGGAATGACCGTTCCTAACATATGTATTTTTAGTGGTGTGTGTGTGTGCGCTCATTCCAAAAACCTGATACCGCAATGGATTTTATACTTTTATTTTCTATAATAAAGAATTTGTATATAATATAAAAACACAATCCAAGGAATGAAACACTCACGTGAACAGGAATTTATTATAAGGGGCTGTTGCCAGAAGAAATCCCAGCAGCACTCCCTTATATTATAATAAATGTTTGTTCAGGTGAGTGCTCCCTTCCTTGGATTGTGTTTAGTATATTTTCAGCTTTGACCAGGCTTTTGGTTTAGCACCCCTCCCTATCACAGGTGTACCGAGAAACCTATAAATTGCAGGAGTGTCTGTATATGAAAAATAGGAAGGCCTTTGGTCTCTGGTAAGTAATATAATTGAAAAGATTTTTCTCAGTATAAGCAAAAGTATTTTATTAGTATTGCTCACCAACTTTGTCATCTTAGAAAGGTGTTTGCAAGTTGATGTTCTTAATATCAAAAAGAGTCTATACATGCATAAAGCAATAATACTATTTGGTTTGTTATAAATTTACAAAAGGTGTGTGTACTGCAGAATACGATTAAACCATAGTGTTCATGTCTTGTGGGTGATGTTTGCTATGTCTTTTAAACCTTGCTTTCTGTCATTAGTATTGCTCAGGTTTAATAATTTAAACATATTTATGATATTTTAATAGAATTGAAATGTGAGCATAGTTAAATCATTGAGCTTTGGGAACAATTTGAAATCACTTTAGTAGATGAGTGTTTTGTGTTTCATGAAATACTGGGTTGTGATGTACAAATATCAGGAATGACACCTGATTGCTTGCTTCACATGTATATAAACAACCATATACCCGACTATGAATAATTGCTGATCTATAACCTTTTTACTTACTAATCTGTCACCTGTTGATCTTTTTCAGTGCTGGTCCAAAGTGCATATTTGTAGGGTTAATATCAGTACGTAGTTGCTTTTAAAGGACAATAAAACTTTTAATTTTTTTTATACCCTTCCTTAACCCCTTAGTGACAAGACATTTTCACCTTGACTTTTCCTTGGTGACAATGGCTTTTTTTACATTTCTGGGCTGTTTGTGTTTAGCTGCAATTTTCTTCTTTCTCACATACTGTACCCACACAAATTATATGTTGTTTTTATAGTCATAAGAAGGGCTTTCATTAGATACCATTATGTTCATCATATCTTATAATTTACTAGAAAAAAAATCATAAAGTATGATGACATTTTTTTTAAAAATAAAACACTTTTTCTAACTTTGACCCAAAATACAATTTACACAGTTTCTAAATGTTTTCCTGAGTTCAGAAATATGCATGTTTCCATATTTTTCTGTATTTTTTTGCGAATTATGGGGCAAACACCAAAAATAATGTTTATTTTTTATTTTTCTATATTGACCTTTTGACCCCAACCCGAACCCTAAATTTAACCCCAACTCTAACCCTTATGCTATCCCTTAATATATTTTAATTTTAACCCTATCCCTTATGCTAAAAATTATTTAATTTTAACCCTATAGGCTAATCTAACTATATAACCAGTTTTAACCCCTTAGTGACATGACTTTTTTGGCTTGTCCGACGCTTGGTGACATGGGCTGTTTTAACATTTCTGAGCAGTTTGTGTTTTGCTGTAATTTATTTCTGTCTCATTTAGTGTACCCGCACAAACTATATATCGTTTTTATCGTCATAAGAAGGGCTTTCTTTTGATACCATTATTTTGATAATAGCATATAATTTGATGTAAAAAAAATAATAAAATATGGCAAAAAAAATGAAAAAATAATTTTTTTATGACTTTTATTTGAAAAATCGTATACTCATGTACAAGAGACAACAAAAAAACACTGCTAAAAAGTTTCTAATATATGTCCTGAGTTCAGAAATAGCCCATGTTTTTATGTTTTTGTGCTTTTTTATTCATGTTACAGGGCCAGAACTATAAGTGGTGCAAAGCTATTTTAAAATCCCTTCTTTCAAAATTAGCGATAGTGACATTGTAACACTGATTTCTGTACTAAATCCATGAATGACCCCCAACATGTACATATTTTTGAAAACTAGACAACTCAGGGCATTTAACTTGGGGTATTTTGACACATTTCATGTAGCCATTTTACCACCAATCTATGCCAAAGTTTGCAGCAAAAAATCTTTTTTTTTAATTTTTCACATATATTGCAATTTAGGTAAACATTACCTTAAAATGTGAAGGGGTATTTCCAAATAACACCTCAATATGTGTTCAGCAACATCTCCTGAGTACAGGGATACCACCCATGCATAGGTTTGTTGGTTTGTTTTGGGGCTAAAAGGCCACATTTAGGGGGTGCGCATTTTGGTTTTCCAACTTGGAATTCTGACATGCAGAAAACTTGTGCCCATGTCCCATTTGGGACATTTTTGAAGCCAGAAAGTGTATTCTACCCCACAAAACCATATATTTTTTTAAACTAGACACCCTAGGGTATTTCAAATGGTAGTATTTTAACACTTTCCATGCACTAATTATACTACCAGCCTATGTCAATGTTTTGGGTAGTAATTTTTTTTCACATACATTGAACTTTGGGCATGAATTCACAGATCCTGTTATATGTCAGTGCCAAACAACACCTCAATATGTGTTCAGCAACATCTCCTGAGTGCAGGGATACCACCCATGTATAGGTTGGTTAGGTTATTTGGGGGTTAAAAGGCCACATTTGAGAGGTGCGCTTTTTGGTTTTCCAACTTGGAATTCTGACGTGCAGAAAACCTGCGCCCATGTCCCATTTGGGACATTTTTGAAGCCAAAAAGTGTATTCTATCCCACAAAACCATATATTTTTGAAAACTAGACACCCTAGGGTATTTCAAATGGTAGTATTTTAACACTTTCCATGCACTAATTATACTACCAGCCTATGTCAATGTTATGGATAGTAATTTTTTTTCACATACATAGTACTTTGGGCATGAATTCACAGATCCTGTTATATGTCAGTGCCAAACAACACCTCAATATGTGTTCAGCAACATCTCCTGAGTACAGGGATACCACACATGTATAGGTTGGTTAGGTTATTTGGGGGTTAAAAGGCCACATTTGAGAGGTGCGCTTTTTGGTTTTCCAACTTGGAATTCTGACGTGCAGAAAACCTGCGCCCATGTCCCATTTGGGACATTTTTGAAGCCAAAAAGTGTATTCTACCCCACAAAACCATATATTTTTGAAAACTAGACACCCTAGGGTATTTCAAATGGTAGTATTTTAACACTTTTCATGCACTAATTCTACCACCAGCCTATGTCAATGTTATGGATAGTAATTTGTTTTTCACATTCATTGTACATCGGGCATGAATTCACAGATCCTATTATGTGTCAGTGCCAAACAACACCTTAATATGTGTTTAGCAACATCTCCTGAGTACAGGGATACCACCCATGTGTAGGTTAGTTAGATTATTTGGGGGCTAAAAGGCCACGTTTAGGGGGGGGTTAATTTCCAACTTGGAATTTTGACATGTAGTCAGCCTGCGCCCATGTTCCATTTGGGACACTTTTGAAGCCTGTCAAAGTATTTTACCCCATAAAACCATATATTTTGGAAAACTAGACATCCTAGGGTATTTAAAATTGTGGTATTTTAACACTTTCCAAGTGCTAATTCTACCACCAACCTATGTCAAAGGGATGGGATGTCATTTTTTCCCCACACACATTGTAGTTCAGGCAGGAATTTTCAGATTCTGGTATTTGCCACTGCCAACCAACACCTCAATATGTGTTCAGCAACATCTCCTGAGTACAGGGATATCCCCCATGCATAGGTTTGTTGGTTTGTATTGGGTCTAAAATTCCACATTTAGGGGGTGCGCAATTCCAACCTGGAATTTTGACATGTAGTCAGCCTGCGCCCATGTTCCATTTGGAACATTTTTGAAGCCGTCCAATGAATTTTACCCCATCAAACCATATATTTTTGGAAAATAGACATCCTAAGGTATTTCAAATGGTGGTATTTTAATACTGTATAGGTACTAATTCTACCACCAGCCTTTGTAAAAGTTTGTGGTAGTACTTTTTTGGGAGTTTTTTTTCCCACATGCATTGTACTTCAGGCATGAATTCACAGATTCTGGTATTTGTCACTGCCAAACAACAACCCAATATGTGTTCAGCAACATCTCCCGAGTACAGGGATAGCACCCATGCATAGGTTTGTTGGTTTGTTTTTGGCTAGAAGGCAACATTTGTGAGATGCGCATCTCAAAATTCCAACTTGGAATTTTGACATGTAGTCAACCTGCGTCCGTGTCCTTTATGGGATATATCTTTGAAGCCAGCCAATGTAATTTACCCCCACCAAACCATATATTTTTTTATCGGTAGACCCCCATCACTACTTGTGGCAAGGGCTCAGCAGCCACCGATACATCGCTAGATGATGTATCAGAAAGCTGAATAGGGTCAAAATCGAACCCTGAGTCCGCGGCCTCAGAATCAGTGCGTAAGCAGTGATCTCGAGCAAAGAAGGGGTTAATAGCTCTTAGAAGAGCCTATCTAGTACTGTAATACATTACAGTACATATAAATTAATCCATAAAACAGTGCAGACAGCAAAACATACTGTTGCTGTGCAGGATTACTGCTTACACAGTGATGAATGGCAGGGAAGGGGTTAATACACAGTGAAAGACTTTCATAAAACCTGCCAATTTTATAAAATGTTATTTTATATCACTAATACTGATCTGTCTCTTTCCGTCACAAAAATGTAAGTGAGGAGAGGGAGGCAGATCAATATTTGTGAATATTGATCCGATTAATTTTGATCTGACCAGGGCGAATGGTGAGCTTAATTGAGAAATCACCAAACCGCCTTTGCCACTAATTCGCTGTTACTGATCGCTATGCGCTCAGGCAGCTTAAAAAAAAAAACTCAAATATTTTTACTTTACATGTAATCCCCTAGCGGGTATGTGTAAAAAAAAAAATAAAAAAAAATATGCAGACAGATAAAAATTGCTTTGGCGTCAATATCATTGCGTAAGCAGTGATCGACGGCAAATAAGGGGTTAATAACTCTTAGAATAGCCTTTTTAGTACTGTAATAAATTACAGTACAAAAAAATTAACCCCTAAAAAATGCACAAACAGCAAAAATAAATGCGCTGATGTGCACGATCACTGCTTATGCAAGATCAGTGGCAGGGAAGGGGTTAAACGCAGGGAATTGCTTTAATAAAAATTTTTTTATTGTTTTATTATTTGTGTGTTGTGTATTTATTGTTTTTTTAAACTTTTACTTACTTTTAGAACTTTGATCTGTCTCTCTCCCTCACTAAAAAAAATGTGAGGAGAGGGAGACAGATCATAACTGGTCAGATCAATATAGAGTTAATATTGATCTGACCAGTCAGTGGGGATGTTCAGGAGAACATCCCCACTGCCTGTCAGTGTGCCTGGCAGTCACTGATTGCCTCTGTGAAGAGGCAATCGTGTGACAGCCAGAGAGCACAGGAAGCAGGTACTTCCTGCCTCCTGTGCTCTTGCCCTTAGAAGGGCAGCGCCATCTTGGTCACTTAGTGACCAAGATCGTGCATTTTTTTTTTGTGTTCCTGATTGCCTCGACTTGCGAGGCAATCAGAAACACTTTCTGAGCATAGGAAGCGAAAGATTCGCTTCCTATGCTCATTTTTTAAATGCCCGCGTTTTAAAGGCACTGTGCCTTTAAAACCGGCATTTCGATCGCTCTCCGGAGCGATCGAAATGCCGACGGGCATTTTTTTTAGCATTGTACGATGCTTCCACACGGAAGCATCGTTACAATGCCCTTAGAGCACTGAAAGCGGAAAAACTCCGCTTTCAGTGCTCGTTTTGACACAGGACGGACTAGGTCCGTCCTGTGTCACTAACGCCTCGGCACACAGGACGGACCTAGTCCGTCCTGTGTCGCCAAGGGGTTAAGCTAATTAAATATTTTTTTTTTTACATCGCTATGCTGCTTGGCTACCTCTAGGGGCAGTCAAGCAGCATATTCAGATCACTGGTGTGATCACATCAAAGCAGAGCTCACATTAGCAGACATAGACGATGGCGAACCTGACTGGGCTGCCCGCTTCCCAGATAATAAGCTGGCATGTCCTATGAAAGTACATGCCAGTTTATCCTCACACTAAGGGTACTGAGCTTTTCACTTGTGCTTCTATACCATAAGCACAAGTGGAAAATAATAATTCCTTTAATCACATCGCTCTCTTTCTAAAACAACCCCCTCCTCCCCCACACAACTCATACCCTTTATTTTATAACGGGTGATATTGCTGTGATAGCTGCATAACTGCTTTTGCTCATTCATTATAGAGGTAATAGTCTTTCCTAATATAGAAAAGATTTGTTAGCATAGAATCTGAAACATTCTGTTTAAACTGAGACCAGTCTGGACAATGTAGTTATTTGCCTGGATGATGTTTACAGAAGATTCTGTTGTGCCCATAGCAAAGCCTATTTTATCTTTCGGGCATTTACCTACATTATCATGCACCATCAAAGATGCCGGTATTTCACCAGTAGTATGCTAGTTTCGGCATTAAGTATACTTTTATTTACAATTGATGTAGATTCCAGGTTTTGTTCTAAGGCTGTGTTTTGCTTTCACAGGAGAAATGGTGGCTTTAAAGAAAGTGCGTTTGGATAATGAGAAAGAAGGCTTTCCTATTACAGCCATCCGGGAAATCAAGATCCTTCGCCAACTTAACCATCTGAGCATCATTAACATGAAGGAAATTGTCACTGATAAAGAAGATGCTTTGGACTTTAAGAAAGACAAAGGTTTGACATAAATCTATCCTTATTCACAAGTTCGCTTCCTCTCCTTATTTTTATTTTAGTTTTTTGATACTTCTGCAGGTAATTAAATTGTTGCAGATACTTTTGTTTGGAACTTCTGTAAGTAATTCTTATTGTTATTGGCATAGGTCTATATTGGGAGGTATAACTCCAAGCTCATGGTCACATGGGTTCAAAGCCCAGCAAGGCCACCTCAGGCCTTCATCCTTTTGAAGTCAGTGATAAGGACCATTTAAATTTGATAATAATTATTAGAATGCTGATATGGTTAATTCTAAAAATGGCCTTTGTTGGTCTCTTCCTGTCACATCATTCTATTCTGAATAAGGAACAGAACTTGTTTGTTTATTTTTCAAGATCCTGTGCTTTTCCTGCAATAAACCAATTGAATATAATCCTCATTTGAAAATTGAATGTATTTGCCTTTATTCAGTCATAGAAAACTGTAGGTGGTAACAATCAATATAGATATTAGGTATATGGCCTACCACACATTTAATATTAAAATATTCAAGTTGAAATAAAATCAATTTGTACACTGTAAAATTCTTTTCATTCTTTTCAGGTGCATTTTACCTTGTTTTTGAATACATGGACCATGACTTGATGGGTCTTCTGGAGTCAGGATTAGTGCACTTCAATGAGCTTCACATTAAGTCCTTCATGAGGCAGCTCATGGAAGGCTTGGACTACTGTCATAAAAAGAACTTTTTGCACAGAGACATAAAATGTTCAAATATTCTACTAAATAACAGGTAGGCCACAGCCACAACTCAATTTCTACAGCACTGTTCACTATAATGGGGTTACAAATAAGTTGGCATGCACTGAAGGATTCAGGTTTTTAAAAATCACAGGCAGAGTTTTTGAAGAATTTGGGGCACATGTGTAACATGAGGTTGCTTGAGCATCATTTCTCTTTTGCTTGACAATGAGGCAAAGGGATGCTAGAAAAAGAGTTTGTTGTGTAACATAAGTGTGTCTTTTGAAGTTGTCCCTTCTGTATAATTTTTTTTCTTTCTTTACCTGGAGATGCTTTTTACGCAAGTGCACCTGTCAGTATTCATGTTGTGCCCATTACCTGATAAGTAAAGCCTGCCCTATGCCAGATACTTTTTTTTTTTTTTTTTTTTTTTTTTTTTTAAAGGATTAATTTTCTATGCTTATCACCTTGTAAGGAGTGCCGTTTTTTTTTTTCTTCATAAATCAAATTTTATCGTATTTTAGGTAAATGGGGAGGGGTACAGAGAATAAATGAGGGCGGCAAGACAGTCCAGTTAACATAGAAAAAAAAAAGGGGGGGGGGCACGTAGTGGATGCGGAACATTTAAGTCATTAATAAAAATTGACATCACATCATATCACATAGAAAATACAGCATAATAATTCAACTGTGAAAAAGAATTATCTCTCATTAAATAACTTCAAGATAGACATCATATATAAACTTAGGGAACATCTGCTCAACAGGCACGTGGGGTCCAACTACACCAGGCATCTCAGCTGTGGGGAATCCAAAAACTCGAGCCAATAAAACCATGCAGCATTGTGATGCTGTACTCTGTTGTCAGCCTTAACAATAATACTTTCCATATGACGTATTGACTCCACTTTCCCGACCCATTCTCGCAGGGTGGGGGGAATCGCTGTACCCCAGTGGAGGGGGATAAGGGCCTTTGCTGCATTCAATAAGTGCATAACGATAGACTTTTTATAAAGAGCGATCGGTTGTGAGGTGTGGTGAAGGAGGAGGGCCGCTGGCTGGAACGGGGTTATGTTGTCTGTAAAATTCTTTAGTGTGTTATGGATTGCCACCCATAAGGGTGTGATAAGGGGGCATTCCCACCAGATGTGCAATACTATTCCACCTTCTGCACCGCAGCGCCAGCAAGTATCCGGACAGTCGGGAAATATTTTGTGAGGGGGTCCTATACCAATGGGATAAAAGTTTATATCCCATTTCTTGTGTCTTGGTTTGGGTGGATGTTTTGTGTGTTAACGTAAAAATCTTTTCCCACTGCGGTGCGGTCAGATTGACTTGAAGGGTGTTTTCCCATTTCCCAACATATGGCGGGAGCATGGAAGCATTCATAGATAATAACAATCTGTATAGTAAAGAGACACAATGTCGAGGGAGAAATTCTCTGGAGCAAAGTTCCTCAAAATCAGGATGTGGTCGCCGCAGATTGTGTTTCTGGGGGAGTGTGCGTATGAAATTCGTTAGTTGCTGATATTGGAAGTGCTCCATTAGCGTGGGGGTCCGGTCAGGTATCATAGCCTGTAGCTGTTTAGGTTTATCATCTATCATGTATTCTGATAACACCCTGAAACTGTCTCCAGTCGAAAATAAAAATGGTCCTGTAGCCATCCCTGGGGCAAAATCAGGGTTACTCCGGATAGGCGTCATAGGTGAGGGGTATGACGTGAGGGTGTGAGTGCAATAAGACAGGTGTAAGACCTTCAAAGTAGCTAACGTGAAAGGGTTAAGCATAGCTGCGTGTTTAGCCCTTTGTGGCGAGATCCACGGCAGATTCCCTATGGGGACTGTGGAGTTATCTCCCTCAAGGGGGATCCATTGTTTATGCGGAGGACCATATGACCATTCTAGTATACGCAGTAAGTGTGTTGCTTCGTAGTAGGTGCGGGGGCATGGCAGACCTAGGCCACCTTTGTTTTTGTGACGGGTCAGGAGGTCAAATTTGATTCTAGGGGGCTTCCCTGTCTACACTAAACGTATAATAGCCGTTAGCAGCGCGGAAAATAAAAAGCCGGGGGGATCCTAATAGGTAGTGCTTGGAATAGGTACAATAACCTGGGGAGTGCATTCATCTATACTGCATTCACCCTACCTATCCAGATACTTTTTCTTTTGCTTTTATTTCATCTCAAGGAAGAATGTGAGATGGATTAAGACACAAGATAGATCTGATTGGGCAGAAGGCTAAGTTTAGATGTCTGAAATTGAAGGTGTGTTAGTGGGAGATAGGTCTAACTGAGGCATATCCTCTGGGTGTGCTAGATGTGCACCGCACACCTATCACAATCCTGATAATATACGAAATATAACCGAGAGGCCAACGGCCGCATGAATTGATTAGGGTCACTCACTCTGTTGTCGATTCGAGAACCACGAAAAGTATACCAAGTTTGTATAGTATACTTTTTCGTGCTGGTCAAATCAACAACAGAGTGAGTGACTCTGATGACGAATTTATGGGGCCATTGGTCAAATTTCATGTTTGTGTGCTTTTTTGTTCAGCGCATACCTATCACTCATGGGCAGGATACCCCCCTGAGGTATAAATCACTGTTTAATAAGTGAATATTAACCCCTTAAGGTCACCAAGACAATGTGGTCATGTAGTTCCATGCCTTGAGGACCTGATGATTGCATGGACCGTCTAAGGTTAAAATCCACTGTACACTATTCCTAGCGCAATCACTGGCAGGTAATCACACTGATCGCTTGCATTTAGTGCCTGCTTTGAAAGCTTTAGTCTCTCTGCCCTGGACCACAATCATGGGGCAGGGAGATACTAATTACACTGTTTGTATATAAATTACTACTGCAGATATAAATGTTACACGATCTGTAAATACAGTGGGGGGGTGGGGGGATTAGGTTTGGAAATAGCAGTGCTCTACGTGTACTTATTACCTTATAACTTCCAAGAATAAGTAGAACTAAATTTTAACATGGGGTACTCCCAAACTCAGGACTGATATTTGAAGCTATTTTGCAGGTTTTTGACATTAGTTGTAGATGAGTAAGATTTTTCAAGTAAGTCAAGTTGGGAAAAAAGTGTTGTTTTTTTTTTTCTTCAGTCTATTACCATATTTTTTTGTAATACATTATGATACAATAATGGTATCTCAAGAAACACAAAGTGTAGACTGCTGCGCCTGTATGTAAACGGGTATGCAGCACTCGGGCACCGCTAGTGTCTCACTTCTAGCAAAATAAATACAATACAAAGAAAAACGTGACCAGTGCGCTTCAACCAACACTACACACACTTATATTTACCCTTAGAACAAGTATGTATCTTGCAGTGTTGTACAAAGGGAATATGAAAAATAAAAGAATAAAACACACAATAGTGTAATATATCAAAGAAAAAGTGAAATAAAGTGAATGAATTGTGCCAAGTGGCCACTCACATTCGTCTGAGCAACTACTTGCTCAGGGATATCGGCATAAGGGAGCCCAGGGAAAGGGTTAATGATGTTCCGTTACTTCATCCATGAAGACTCCACAAAACACATGAGGAAGAAGGAAGGAAGGATATTAATGAACACTGTTTAATATGTAAAAAGCCTCACCAAAGAGGAGAAACGCGTTGTGTGCTATAGGAAACAAGGGATGTGCAACACTGGACTCTTTTTCAAGGATTTTTACCATTTTTACTGCTTTTAATGAAATTGAGGACTCTTCAGATTTTAACTGTAAGAATTCTATGTTTTATTTGTATTACATATTAAACAGTGTTCATTAATATCCTTGCCTTCCTTCTTCCTCATGTGTTTTGTGGAGTCTTCATGGATGAAGTAACGGAACATCATTAACCCTTTCCCTGGGCTCCCTTATGCTGATATCCCTGAGCAAGTAGTTGCTCAGACGAATGTGAGTGGCCACTTGGCACAATTCATTCACTTTATTTCACTTTTTCTTTGATATATTACACTATTGTGTGTTTTATTCTTTTATTTTTCATATTCCCTTTGTACAACACTGCAAGATACATACTTGTTCTAAGGGTAAATATAAGTGTGTGTAGTGTTGGTTGAAGCGCACTGGTCACGTTTTTCTTTGTATTGTATCTCAAGAAACCCCTTCTTATCCTTAAAAAAAAAATATATCATTTGTGTAAGTACAGTAAATGAGAGAGGAAAATCACAGCTAAAACTAAACACAGCAGAAATAACAGGCATTGTCCTGCACAGTAAAAGTTTTTACTTCTTGGAACTATATTCAGTTTTTTTAATAAAAACAAAAAATGTTTTATCAACAGAATGCTTTATTTTCTACTACGCTGATAATGCATTTTCTGAAACATTATTAATTGCATTCATTTTCTGGATTGGATGTGTTATAACACACAAGGGCAACTGTTGGTAAAAATTAAGTTCTGTTTAATTGAAAGATTGCATCAAGGATAGGCATTTTAAATGGAAATGTTTTAATTAAAATATACAAATAAAGTACCTTTTCTTGAGCTCTCTTTGCTTGTATAGCTCTATAAGAGGCGAACATGTTGTTTAGACTGTTGGGTCAGATGAATAAAGATCCGCCTCCTGATAATGCTACACGCAAAGTGTGCTCAGCACAGTGCATTATGTGTAACGCACAGTGAGTTTTAATGTTCTTTTTAAGCATTTTTATTTAAATAGCCTACACTTGATGCAATCTTTCAATTAACCCCTTTTGCAACATTGGAGATACCAGGTAAGTCACAAAAAACATGTCGGCTAGTGACAATGGACATACCTGGTACATCCTGCAATGAATCCGCATATGCAGCGATCAACGGTTGCTGCCTATGCTTAGCAGGCGTGGCAATGATGACTCGATGTGAACACAATGAGGAGCCATATTGGATGGCAGCATGCCCCAGTATATTTATGTGTGTTTATATAATGTAGTGCTGGATTTGTATGTATTGGATACATACATATGCATATTTCACACCATTTGGAAGACTGATGGATGCTATTCAACTTAGATCTGTTTAGAAATAAATTATTAGAAGGAATTTTATCCAATTAAAGGGATGACCTTGCACTTTACATGAAGTTAACATTTTGGTTGTTAGGCCACCGATCATTGTTTTCAGTGTGATTTTTAAAGTTCTAAGAATGTGCATTTTTGGTTTTCTTGTATTTTTTAACTGTGTGAATAAACATTATATTTACTGGGAATAAAAAAAAAATGAGCTATACATTGTGCTAGCAGAATTGTCAACAAATGCATAAATTAAGCAAAGAACATTTTGTATATGTCTGGTTGCTCCTGATAACGACATCATCTTGTGACTTGACCAGCAAATTACATATTTCCCATTGAAAGCATTTAATTTGAATATCAAGCAACAGGTGATATCTGGAGACACAGACAGATTTAACACACGTTTTGCTTTTAATGTATGAATCTTCTTACAATTATGGTAACATAATGTATAGGTATTTTTTCCTTTTTTTTTATTTCTACATTTATATCATAGACCATGTGTAGATGACAGTGGCTTTAAATGTAATGTTTTTTTGTAAACTTAAATTGACTAATGTTCTTTTTATCTTTTTCCACAAGGGGGCAGATCAAACTTGCAGATTTTGGTTTGGCTAGACTTTACAGCTCTGAAGAAAGGTAAGACTTCAAAGTTTGGCTTGGATTAAAGTGTGCACAAATATATATATATTTTTTTTTCAAATTATTATGAAAATTTATATTTTTGAAGATGCTAAAAAGTTGCAAGCTATAATAATAAAAACAAATAATGGATCAAAGGTGGTTAGCTGAAAGTAAATCCAACAGTAGCAGTATTATAGATTTTTACATTCTATGCCTAATGTGGCATTGTTATTGTACCTGTTCATGCGGGCTGTAATGTAAGAAATTCTAATAATACACTTCTTTTTTTTTTTTTTGCTTGCTTACGATTTTAGTCGGCCATATACTAACAAAGTCATAACCCTGTGGTATCGACCTCCTGAGCTACTTCTTGGGGAAGAAAGGTACACCCCTGCAATAGATGTCTGGAGTTGCGGGTAAGTCCGTGTATAGTAGTCTTCCAATTGTGACAATTGTTTAAAGTGTGCAGGTCAAGGCTCGACAAATCTTGGACGCCCTGGCACACGGTTATTGTTATCCCCACATGACACCCCTCCCTGCTGGGATCATTTTTGACGGAGCTACACAGATGCTCCCAGCTCCCCCTCCCCCGCAAACTGTTCTTTGGTGTCTGAGTGCCGTTGTTCTGACATAATCCTTGAGCAAAAGCAAATTCGGTTGAGTTCTTTGTCACCCATTTTGCTATGAATGATCAGTTGTAACTTTGTGCGCATGTGCAATGAGTGAATTCTACTGCGCCTGTGCAATAGAATTTGCACGACAAATTTGTCAAAACACTGAGTGTCACGTGACATCCCGACGCTCAGCAGGAGTGTAAATATGGTCTGTGCCTTTGCGAGAGGCACAGACCAGGCTGGAACAAAAATGCCTTCCTTCAGTGAGGTAAAGCGGGGGGGGGGGGGGGGGGAGAGAGAATATTGTTGTACTTTTTTTTTTGTTTTCTTTCTTTTCTTAAAAAAAGCAACAACAAACAAATAAAAAAAAAAACTGCTGTCTGTAAAGGGATTCTCAGCTCTCAACATGTGTGTTAAATAACTGTGTCATGGAATGATCCTCTTGTGCTGATGAAAAAAAACCCTGCTAATGACCAAAAATGCTGACAGTGTGCTAAAACATTGTGTTATTCAATTATAAAACTTAAAGACCTTCGGTTTAGGAAATTTGTTGCAACTGATTCAATACAACTACAAATCCCCTCTCTAACATTTAAGGGCTATGCCAACATCTAAATCTTTAGAGTGGAGTTCTTATAGCATTATTGAAAGAGTTGTGCTGCAGCTCCTAGGTTTTAGCAACACAAAGTGTTTGGATTTTGTTTTTCCTGACAATATGTTAAAGTTTGATGAACCAAAGAAATATGGCTAGTGGGTTTTCACCATATTTTTCCTTAATTTTCAGAATCTTGTAGTCAATGGATAAACGTTCTTGTCTACAGTGTATTTTGATTTACTAAAGTATTTAAAGTTAAAATGTCTAATTCCTTCTCTCTTTTTTTTTTATTTTTTTTTTTTTATAGGTGCATCCTGGGTGAGCTGTTCACAAAGAAACCAATCTTCCAAGCGAATCAGGAACTTGCACAACTTGAACTTATAAGGTAAGGTTCTTTAAATTGTACCCATCATGGAAAAAAAAAAAACACAATATGGTATTCGTTTATGGGGGATAGCAAATGCTGTACTAATTACTAGCAATACATTTATTTTTTTTTTTATTCAAAAAATTGTGATTGCAAGTCTTACCACTCTGGTAACTCTGACAGAGCTAAAGACTACAAATATGCCCACTGGAACAGACGCCTGTGCTTCATCCTGCCACATTTCTCCTACTACATATTAAGTAGAATGTAATAAATGTTAACAAAAATGTAAACACCATAGAACCCCATCTTTTCTTAGAAATGTGATACTAATCTTATGACCATTAGATGGCAGTGGAGCTCTACATGTCGGATTTTATAACTTCAACTAACCAAGTCATCGTTTAGTTAATCACAGCCAGAGGGCCAATTTACTTGTCCGTGTTTTGAAGTGTATTCTTGGAATTGGCCTAACCATGCAAAGGAGTCTGCAATTTTTACAAACTCTTTTTTTTTTTCTTGCATAACCATAGGAAGCACTAATAAAAGGCAGTTTAAATAACGACTAAACTTTGTACAATTTTTTATTATTTTTGTATAAATAACTTGGTTATTTTATAGAAGCAATATTTCTTGAAACATCCTGAAAAACATATATTCTTTTTAAGAGCTGGGGCAGTGATGGCGAACATTAAGCTTGAGTGGCCAGTTTCCTGCTGGAAGCCATGATGAAGCTCACAAATGTCAGCAACCCTGCTCATTCTTGCTCACATTCCCTTCTTATAATTTCCCTTGCACCAATGATTTCAAGTAAAGAAATGTGCACTGAAGTGCCAAATATCCACAAGTGTCAGTCTTAGATCATAACATTTACTGGGTCCTCCACAATAGATGGTGATACTGTAGGAACATGCTGAGTGCCACTTGTGGTGCCTGTGCCATAGGTTCATCATCACTGATTTATGATGGGGTTTTTTTGTACCAGATTACCCACATATTGAACACAACACGGAGACTTGATGCATGTAGTAGTAGTTAACCTAATTATAGTTTTATTTTTCCATATAAAGCGTACAGACACTCCTTGGGAATCCTTCAAGGCTTCCTGCTCTAGCCAACCCCCATGCTGCGGTTTAAATTTCAAGAAGACAGTTAGTTTGAAATTTGTGAACATTACCAGAGGCCAGTTCATTCAAGCTGATAATTAACTCCATGTTTAATTTTTTGATGGGAGTGTTGGGAGTTGAACAGTAGCATAATATCACTGATGTCCTGCACATATGGAGTGGGCATCCCCATGCATCTCGACTGTAACTCTTTGGTGGGCTCCCAGGAAATGCTTGGGATGCCATTTTGTTTTTTTTCTTGAGCTGGGGATTCATGACACAAAGATCCATATGTAAACTGTGATTGTGATGTTTGTAATTGTGTGCTTTAGTGCAGATTATCTGCACCCCAGTTTACTTGCAGTTTTTTTTTTTTAAAGCCGTATGTGTGGAAGTCCTTGTCCAGCCGTGTGGCCAGATGTAATAAAACTACCGTACTTCAACACAATGAAACCAAAGAAGCAATACCGCCGGAAAATCAGAGAAGAGTTTGCTTTGTAAGTATGGATCACATTTTCTCCTAGTCTTCTAATTTACTGTCCACCATAGATTTGCAGGTTATTATGTGTAGAACAGTAAATACTGCAAAGGCAACTGCTGAGGTGCCAATGCATCCGTAATGTCTATGCATATGCACTGCCACTTTAATGTTGATTCTTGATCTAGAATATTTGCTAGTTCTATGTTAAAATAAATGCTGGATGGAAATGTATATACACTAACATACTGGTGCTAACCATCATCCATTACACTACTAAATGAGGAGCGTGTTGAATATTTAATATCCAGATGCTTTAGCTAACTCACTTGCTGTATTGGACTTTAAAGATTATTTCCACGTCTTTTACTTTGTTGTGTTGTTTATTTTGCAGCGTCCCCACTGCAGCATTAGATCTGTTTGATCACATGTTGGCATTGGATCCCAGCAAACGCTGTACTGCAGAGCAGGCCTTATTGTGTGAGTTCCTACGGGATGTGGACCCATCTAAAATGCCACCGCCAGAGTAAGTAATATGTCTTTCATACTGTGCTGCTTTCTTCATGGATCAGTTGCACAATTATTTAACTTTTCTTAGATATAACAAGTTGCTGTCATTTTTAAAAATGGTTGCAGCACATTTCAATACGCAATACTTCTTCTAGTATATCTTTCACCTCTGAAAAGGTTTTTTTTTTTTTTGATGGCTCCAATACGTTTAGTGACCTGTCTTAAAGAATATGCTGATTTGCTTCACTTCAGCATGTTTTTATTGCATTACCAAATTATTTTAATAGTGACAGCGGGACCCCAAATCTCCTGAGCACACCCCAGCGCCCCTTAGAGAATGCTAAACCTATTTTTTCCTGCCAGGTGTTCCAACGAAGTGGATATAATTCAAGCAGATTTGAGGGCAGAGAAGGGATTTTATTTAAGTAGTTGGTAAGTGGAAGAAAATGTGTGAAGGCAGGCCACTCTGTGGACAAAGGGTTTGGGAAAATAGGAAGGAAATATTAGGGGCGGTCCAGAAGTGTTATACATTATGCCAAATTGGATGGTGAGATGCTTTGTCCTAGTGTCACCAAGTGGTGTACATTATACATCACCATTTCATTGTTTAGTGAAAACCCATGCAGAACAGATTGTCCATTTCGATACGACGAATCGCAGTTTGAAACAAATTCCATTGAACTTGAAGTTTGTAACATATATATATTTTTGTAAGCAATCACAAATGTCAACAAATAAAAAAAAAAAAAACTGTCAATTGTTGATTTATTAAAGGGACACTAAACTTAATTTTTTTCACTTGTGCTATCTAGTAAAGTACAAGTTGTTCCTATAGTGAGGATGAACTGGCATGTACTTTTGACTTCAGATATTTTACATAATAAACTAAAAACTGTATCCGCATGTTAACTACTGTACTTTCTCCTGTGCAGTCTTCCTCTTTGGCAGGATTGTCATGAATTGTGGAGCAAAAAACGTAGAAGGCAAAAGCAAATGGGCATGAGTGATGATGCAACCGCACCCAAAGTTCCTCGGAAAGATCTGTCTTTGGGCATGGATGACAGTAGAAATAACACACCTCAAGGAGTGCTGCAGACTTCTTCACAAATTAAAACTCAAGGATTCCACAGTCTTGGCATAGGTGAGTATTTATTTAAAGCCATCATCTTATTTATGGTGTTGTGGGGAATATGCTTGGAATACTTTTCAATAAATAAGTTTGTGGGATGGGCCCTTGCAAAGTACCGTATAAGTTTTTGTCTATGTCAAATTGAACATTACATTACAATGTATTTATAATAGCACCAATAATTTGCCTATCACTTTCTACATAGCATAGACAAAAATGACAGACTACGTTGGACAAACAGAGACCGACAGATGAGTTAGAAAGCCCTGCTTACAATCTAGAAACAAAGGAAAAACTTATACAACGCTGTATATCCAAAATAAAGCGCAGGAGAGAAGTGGGGAAACAGTTTCACTTTCGTTTTCAGCTGACATCCGAGGTTGTTACAGTGTTTCAAAGGCTTGAGAGAGAGTAACCCTACGCTTTTTAACCATTCCATGGTCTTCCTCCGGGTTACCTAAACTGTGAGGAAGACCATGGAATGGTTGGAACATGTAGGTTACTCTCTTGAACCACCGTAGCAGCTTCTGACATCAGACACCAGCCAAAACACCTGCCAAAAGTGTTTCCTTGCTTCTCCCCTGTGCCTTATTACGGATATACAGCGTTGTAATAGACTCCAGAGGACCGATGTGGACTTAATCAGTCAGTTCAACTATTACTTTTGTTTTTGTTCTGTTTTGTGATATCTCCGCTACATTCTTTGACGTATCCTGTCACTCCTTATCCATCTCTCCATTTATCCAGCTTACAATTTAGAATACCCTTGTATTAACTTATGGAATAAATAATAATCTCCAGCCCACCAACCTAAGCTTTTGCATTAGATTAGATATCAGGAGAAAAAAGCATCCCTAGCTTTCCTATTTGTTCTAATTAGTCTCATTTGTTTCAGTGTTTTTTTTGTTTGTTTAATATTCGTTTTTTTTCGCGCAATAGCACTTTCATTTTCACTTGCACCAATATTACCGCACTATTCATTTTACAAAGAAAATGCGAAGAATAGCTTGTTAACCAAAGAAAAAAAAAATGTTTGGCTGATAAGCATTATACAAAAGTAGTCCAAATACAACCACATATTTATGGGCTAATAAGACTGATGAGAAGTTAAGTCAGGTGGGCTGCACGTTAACCATATAATCTATATACTGTCATAGAATATATAGATCATTATTAAAAGTATCTGTATTTGGTTCTTTTCTCCATTATAATGTTTTACATCATCTCATTTGTTAGGTAACCCAGGTACTGGCCATCAGCTGAACCAGAGTGAAGTGGCCATCTTGTTGAATTTATTACAGTCTCAAGCCAGTGGAAATATGACTCACTTTGCACAGTCTTTGAACATCAAGTTGAATCCTGATGCTCAGCGTCAATTGAACAATCTAATCTTCCCTGCCGGTACATTAGCTGCACCTGACAGGCAGCCAGAACAAAAAGATGAGCCACCTCATGTAGTTCCAGCAACTCAGCCTGAACTGCTGCCATTTCCACAGATATCTGGAATGAAAGCGACTGCTGCCCCACCAGCTGTGCAGAATGCGTTGGCTGTTTTGTTGTCTCAGTTAGTGAAGGATAAAGAACCTAAAACAATTGACGATGTAGAAGAAGAGGTTGATGAGAAGTTGACAAACGAAAATATATTACAGCCCAAAAGACCTCCAAGTCCTTTGCCAAAAGGTATGCCAAGAGAACTTGTTTATCTGTCATGGCTTGTTACTCCACCATTGTTAGAGCGAAAAAGAATAAATGGTGATAGAAAAATAATAATGCCGTCTCCAAATACAGTTATCCGCTCATCATGGTTTACAACTGTCATAAATAGTATTTTATGCAAATTGGGGTCTATTTAGAATGAATATAGCTTTTGAACATATCAATGAGCAAGTGTGGCTGATAGGGGAAATGCACTAGGAAAAAGCTTTGGAGGTATGGTGATTTCTTCTGTGAGACATGACATGACTTGAGTAATAAATATGGTAGGAGTCCTATAATTGGCTCAACTATGTGAAACCTACTAGAAGAAGACAATGCTGATTGACAAATTTAAACTTACAGAAAAGTGATGGCGAGGAGTAAGAAGGAAATAAAAATTCAGAGATTTTTAGGTAGTGTTGAGTATTGAAATTGAGGCAGCAAAGAAGCTGTTGTTAACCAAGATGCCATTAAGGCACACCAACTACAGAAAAAGTGTTAGTTTTTCTGATGGCTAACTTTGGCACTGCAGATGATTTGGAAACTACATTTCCCATTATGCTCAGTCAGCTTTAAGCTTGATGCATGTCAGTTAAGATGCTCTTAGAGCTGTAAATCAGACTGTGGTGGGTCATATAAACACTGAAGCAATCTGTAGCATTGATACACTCTTTGGTATGCATGCTCACAGAATGCAAATGTGTGTTTTGTTTGCACAAGAAATTGGTTATATTTATTTATTTTTTTTAAAAAACAAACATGTTTACAAAAATCCTTAATTAAAATTATGACCGTCTGTTCTCAGATGAAAATGACCTTGAAGAGCCCTCGAATCCACCCC
The DNA here is from genome assembly GCA_036172795.1 of Pelodytes ibericus. NCBI lineage: Eukaryota > Metazoa > Chordata > Amphibia > Anura > Pelodytidae > Pelodytes > Pelodytes ibericus. Next base: position 165,128,571 of record CM069859.1, on the reverse strand, counting down.
TCCAAAATGTGTCTCCTGAACCAACGCTTCCTCACATATTGCCGCCAGATCAGCGTCCTCCAGAACCTCCAGAGCCCCCTCCCGCATGTGAAGAAGATCTTGATTACAGGACAGAGCGCCAGCATGTACACAGCGCCAACTTGCCTGCTGGTGAACAACATGCAGAGGTGAAAACTCCACTGCTTAATCTTCTTGGTCAGCAGCAAGCTAAGGAAGAAGATACAGGTGGTACAAATTTCCCTGTGAGATCGCCATTTGCCAAAGCAGCAGAGTGCACTGAAAAATTTGGGTCGTCTTTTCTCCAAACCTCAACCTTTAACAGTGATAGGGCTGGTACCAGTATTTTAGAAAGGCATCCTGAAAACCAACCTGTTAATAACTACAGTACTACTTCATCTCAGACTAGCAATCTCACAGCACCTTCTCCTTTTCCAGAGCCTTTCTGTAACTCTGCCACTGCTTACCGAGACAGCTACCTCAGTGCTGACTCAATGCTGTTCAGTGGTGACAAGGACCATAGATTTGAATATAGCCGCAGCCCTACTGTTCTTCTGAGAAATAGCGATTCCACTGTGGGATTGGACAATAGTCATTCTTTGCCAACAAAGATGCATAACTTTAACTACAGCACTAACTTACCAGAACACCCTGGCATACCTGCTCATATGCATGGACAGGCTTGGACATCTCCTCTCCAGGGGCCTACATTCCCTCAAGGTCATAGGGGTCATTTAGGCACATATGGCCGAGGTAGAGGCTTACCATACTGATTGTTTTTTTGTTTTGTTTTATACATTTTTCCCTCAGGCAAAATATTTCTATCTGGAATGACTTCTTACTTTGCAATGTAGCTGCGTTTTACAGCAGCCATCTATAAGACATCAACAATAATTTGACAACAGCTTTATTTTTTATGTGAAAAATGGTCTTGCAATATAAAAGTAAATTGCGGGGAGGGTAGTAACTGCAATTCATTTTGTGTTTTTGAAAACTAGAGAAACTAATTTACATGTTGATAAATACTAGAAAAAAAATCTTTATTTTGTACTTTACCATTTTAAGTTGAATATTAATTTCAAGGGCATCGACGGGTTTTCCTTGGCAGTTTCAAGCATTTTGAAGAACTTTGTGCATAGTTTTTGTACATTTGGACCAATATTTGGGCAAAACAAAATAGAAAGTTGGGATCTGATTACTTTGGTATGTTTCTTTTGTATGGAAAAATTACATTTTAGTCAAAGGCCACTGTCTATTCTTACACTGCTTTCAATGTCTTTGTGAAAGATGTACCTTGTGCTCATTTCAGACAAAAACACAATCTTTTTTTTTTTTTTGTGACGCAAACGTTTTATCAACTGTTTTTCTCTACACATAAGGAAATAAATGTTGATTAAAACGCTGTTGTGTCTGATTGGATAATTCGGTCTATTACGTTTCTTGGCTACATTCCCAGAGGTGAAATGTTGATAGGGAAGAACATGTTATTTTATGTCCTCCTAGTAAAACTAGAACACCACATACAGTTGACTTTAGAAATAAAGTTAGGACCATTATCATTTCTTTTACAGGCCATAAATATGCCTATAATATACAGAAGCCCTGCAGTGCTTGAGATCCACAGAAATTTACATGACCATATAAGCAGGATCATGATGTGATTCACAAGATCTCGAGCAACAGCACTAAAGTTCCATCTCGAAGCAGATATGGTGCCCCGTGTGCTGGGTTTACCTGTTTTATTATTTCACCTATTTTTTTCAGGCATAATTAATTGTAAATATCATTCAGTGGTCTTGAAAGGTTGAAATAATTGTCTGCTTCACCTTTGCAGCTCTACATGGCATCACCAAATCTTCCCAACAAGGTTTGTTGTTGTTTTTTTTTTTGCATTGGAAACTATTCTGTACAAAATAAAATAATGTTGCATTGTTGTCTTTGCTTAACTAGCTGGGGAAGCCGCTTAAAGTTTTGTGCAAGAATAAGCTCATTTTTATTTTCTTTCTATAAAAACTAAACATTACAGGCATCAAAAATCTAATGAAGATATGCCACTCATTTTATAAACCTGTTTTGTTAGCACTAGAGTAGGAGGGCTTGACAAATCATGGTTACCGGAATTGTGACCTGGCTTTAAAGTTTTGTTGATGGTATCCCTGAGGGAGCATAGATCTAGGCTCATTGAAGCAGTGTTTTATATGCAGAGCCTCTGCATCATCAAAGTGTGCATGAGAGAGATACACACTGAATCTGTGCCAGTGAGCCAAATCCATGCCCCTCCAAACTATTCTGGACACCAGAAAAACTGTGAAATAGGAATTTTGATGAGTGGAGCACAAAACCAAGATAGACTGTGTATTTATTTATATATACATATATAATATATTTTTTTTGTTTTATGAAAAACTACCACAACAAGAGGACATAGTCTTAAAGTCAAGGGGCAAAGGTTTAAAAGTAATATGGGGAGAGATGATTATCATGGTGAGCAGTCCCACGTTGCTGGAGCTTCTCACTGTTCCTCATGTGCAAGAAGTCCAAAAAAAACCTGACACGCCTCAGAAGAACCAAAACTCTGATATTTCAACTTTCATGCTGAGGTATCCTAGGCCGCAACTTAATGCGACAGCGGCAGTGTTTATTACAAACCCATCTGGACATGGAATAGTCATAAGAGGAGTCAGAAGAAACTCCTCACACTGACCCACCTAAAAAAAAGATGTCAACTACTCTCAGAGAACACTTTGCCATGAAAGACAACATCTGGAAACTGGAGGTGATAGGGCTTGCTGACAGTACCTAGCACAAGTACTCACTGACTTATGCCCAAACACTGACTGGATAGGTAAGACAGGTTTCTGTAGGGTGCGCAAGGCTCAGAGAGCCCTGTCAGATGACCCAAGGGAGGTAATCTTCAGAATGTCTTCGCTCGCTGACAAAATAGCTTTGTGGTCTGCACACTTTAAAAAGGCCCGTTAATGCTATAAGGTGTAACTCTCTGCATCTTCAACGATCTGCTGCCCTCCACAGTACTGTGGTGTCATTCAATGGCTCCCCTTACAAAAATATATATATATATTTTTGATCAAATACAAATGGGGATGGCCCCACTCCCATATCGTGTCCAAAATACTTTCTATTGATAAGCCGACAGATATACCATCGTGCTTGAAGAACTTGGATATTGCACAACTCACCCTTCCCTGTGTGACAGACTCAACATAGGCTACTGGGAATCTAAATGACCCCTCAAACCTCTAATATTCCTCCTACAAGCCTGCAGTTACTGAAGTGTTTTTTATTTTTAATATATAATTTTCTATTTAGAGTTGATGCTTAAGCAAACTCGATTATTTATATAACACGAAATGAGTAATGTTGATCACACTGTACATTTATGCCTTTTATACATAGGAATCTGCTACAATGTCTTTGTACAGTCGCTATTTAAGCGTATATAACTTAATACAACTTTTATTTAAATTTAAAAAAAGTAATTTCAGGAAGTATTACTTTTCTGGGAGGGTAATGGATGAATGGAATAGCCTTCCAGTAGAAGATTAATACAATGAAAGAGTTTAAGTTTACATGGGATAGGCATAAGGCTATCGTAGACATACAATAAGGCTAGGGCCAGTATTTTGAAAACTGGGCAGACTAGATGGGCCAAATGGTTTTTATCTGCCAACACTTTTTACTTCTCAGTAAGGGGTCCCTTGCTTTGGCAGAGAAGTTGGACCCAACAGTCGCAAGTGGTACATACAGGTTCTGTTGATAAAAAGGCACTAACGCATCTTTGGCCCATCTGTACTTTGTAGGTTTGAAGCTCCATTTTTGCCACCAGGAATCCTAAAAATTTTCTATTTTTTTTGTTTTATTCGGTATAAGGCCAAAAGTTTTCTTCACCCCTAAAGGTTGATTAAATATACTGCGTTGTGTCCCATAATGGATACAGGTCAGGCACTTTAACGGAATTTCACAAGTTGCCGAAATGCGGCTACCCATCAGAAGCAGTTGGATTGGGATAATTTTGCTATAAAAAGCATACAATTTCAGCTACCTAAGATGCACCAATAGAATGCTGACCATAGACTTGCATTGAATCGGAGGGATATGTAACTACTACATCACAAGCAGCAGAGTTCCATTCTGTTCACAGTCACCTAGTCCTGATCACTATGATACACAGGATCAGTAAGAGAGCAGGGGTGTATATGATCATACAGGCTCTGCCCACTATTGTAAAACGAAACTTGCTGGAAGATTTTGGAGAATGTGTCATCATGAGTAACATTTTGAAAAATGTATACAGGAGATAGACACCTAATTTTATTTTTAATTCAAACAGAAGAACAACAAAACAGTAGCATATGTCTTATATATGTGTTTGTTTCCAATGCACAGGTACTCTAGTTACATTTTAAGTAAGTGGTAGTGTCCCTTTAAATGTGTCTGTGGAGTCTCCTGCTTATGACATCACCTGTGGCATGACATGCAAATGAACTGCTTTTCAATGGGAACCATGTCATTTGCATATAAAGCTACAGGTGATGTCATAAACAGGAGACTCCAGAGACACATTTAAAACACATTTTGCTCCTAGTTTGGGCATTTGCTTTCAATTCTGTGAACACAAAAGTGCTTCAGAAGCTCTTGGCTCACAACAGGGCAGCACCATATTGGTTAGGCAGCTGAATTTTCCTTGGAGTGATCATATGTGCGCCGGCAGGTTTTGTTTTTAGTGTTGCCAGATGTCTCCTCATGGAGGCATCATGGCAACATTATCTGATCACCGAAGATTATTGGTTGCCTACAATGGTCTTAAGGATACAAAATGTACATGTACATTTTGTGCCATTAAAAGGTTAATTAAAGTCCCCAAAGTCAGGTATGCTCAGTATTCTAGCCTGCTACGGAGATCTGATCTGATTTTCCACACTATTTGTGGACCTGAATAAGAGAAGGGGCGATAATAGGCCACTGAAGACTGTATAAAAATGCGTTCGGCCCAACTATAACACTACCTCTATGACTTGCCTGTCCATTAACCCCTTCGCGACCATATGACGAGTTAACTCGTCATAAGAGCCGCAGCATTAGCGACCTTATGGCGAGTTAACTCGTCATGCAGTCTAGCCGGCGGTTTGCTCCGTGGGCACCGCCAGCCAGTCTGCAACGGGTCCAGGACTAAGCCTCGCACCCGAGGCAAAGCTCCTGGACCAGATCTGTGGATTTCCGGGCATGTGATCGCGGTGATAACGTGATCACCGCGATAACATGCAAATTAGATGGCAAAGTCAGTGTGTAAATCATTTTTATGTATAGGGTATCAAAAGAAAGCTCGAACTGTCCTTTAAAAAAACAACATATAACTTGTATGGGTACGTTAAATGAGAGAGAGGGAAATTATGTTTTAAAAACCACATATTAAAAATTGAAAAACGCTCTGGTCCTTGGCCCAGGAAAATCCCTGGTCCTTAAAGGGTTAAGCTCTGTACCAAATCTGTCAGCAAATGTCTTGCCTGTCTATTTGTGTGTATAGAGAACGGATGGGCTGATGAAGTTCAACCATGAGCCACTGACTTTTTTTTTTATGTCTCTCCACCCCAGTCTAAAAGTTGCCAGCCTAAACAGAGTGTGCGCAACCAGTTGGGTTGCTTAACCCCTTAACGCATGTGGACGTATATATACGTCCTGAAAAGCATGGTCCTTAAGGACCATGAGGACGTATATATACGTCCTCCGTTTTCATGTAGTGTTGCGCTCATTAGCGCAACACTACATGCCTGCAGCTACTCTCAGAGGCTGCTTCGGATCCGAAGCAGTCTCTGAGAGGGCTTTCAGCCCCCCCTCGACCCCCCCGCGCGCATACGATCACCGCGAATGTGATCGTATGCGCGCTAACACACATAGGCAGTGAAAGCTCATCACTGCCTATGTGTGTTAAAGTGTTGCATGATGCCTCTATCGAGGCATCATGCAACACAATCTGTGCCCTCCTGGGCACCGCGATCACCCGGTGATCGCGGGTGTGTGCTGTATCGGAGGAGCATGCTCCTCCGATACAGCATGCCCAGAGGAGAGCGACGGAAGAGAGAAAAAAAAAATCTCTTCCGTCGCTCTGAAACCGCTACTTGACTGCCCCTACAGGCAGTTAGGCGGTATTACAGGTAAAAATAGAAAATTAATTAAATAAATAAATTAAATAAATAAATAAATGGAAAAATCTAACCCTTGATCTACTGAACCTAGATCTAGGGTTAGGGTCCAAATAGGGTAATAATTAGGGTTAAATGGGGGTTCGGATGATTACAAGGGTTAGATTAAGGGGTGGGGGTCAATTTAGGGTTAGATTAAATTTAGAGTTGGGGTAAATTTAGGGTTCGGGTTAAAAAAATCACTGTAGAAGAAAATGGTTAGAAAACAAAAAAAAACACTAATATTGTTTATTGCCCTATTACGTGAAATAAAACATAGACAAACAAGGAAACATTGATATTACTAAACTCAGGACAAATAGTAGAAATATATAGACGGGGTCTTTTTTACCATTTGTAATTGTGTAAAAAAAAAAAATCAGGTCAAAGTTGGAAAAAGTGTTTTTTATGGCATATTTTCATCATATTTTCTATTTTTTTAATAGTAAATGATATCATATGATGAAAATAATAGTATCAAATGAAAGCCCTATCTGTCCTTTAAAAAATGATATATAATTTGTGTGGGTGGACTGAACACAAAGAAAGAAATTCACAGTTCAGTAAACGTATGACAAAAATAATGGAATTCTGGTCTTCAAGGCACGTCAAATGCAACATAGCACTCGGTCACTAAGGGGTTAAAGGGATACTCACCACCAAAAAATGAAAAGATTTTTTTATTTTGTATTGTTGATTTCATATATTTCCTTTTGTTTTTGTTATGTGATTGTATTTAACCCCTTAGTGACAAGACATTTTAACCTTGACTTTCCCTTGGTGACAATGGCTGTTTTGACATTTCTGGGGTGTTTGTGTTTAGCTGCAATTTTCTTCTCTCTCACATACAGTACCCACACAAATTATATGTTGTTTTTATCGTCATAAGAAGGGCTTTCATTAGATACCATTATGTTCATCATATCTTATAATTTACTACAACAAAAATCATAAAATATGATGAAAAATTAAAAAAAAAACACTTTTACTAACTTTGACCTAAAATATAATTTACACAAATAAAATCATTAAAAAAGACCCCGTCTAAATATTGTCCCAAGTTCAGAAATATGCATGTTTCCATATTTTTCGGTATTTTTTTTGCGAGTTATGGAGCAAAAACCAAATATAGTGTTTTTTTGTTTTTTCCTATATTGACCTTTTGACCCCAAACCGAACCCAAAATTTAACCCTAACACTAAATTTAACCCCAACTCTAATCCTTATTATATCCCTTAATATGTTTTAATTTAATTTTAACCCTATCCCTTATGCTAAAAAGTATTTAATTTTAACCCTATAGGCTAATCTAACAATATAACCAGTTTTTAATTAATTAAATATTAATTTATAAAAATTTGCATTGCTATGCTACTTAACTACCACTAGGGGCAGTTAAGTAGCATATTCAGAGCGACGGAAGTGAAGTTACTTTCACTTCCGAAGCTCAGACCAGCAGAGGGCATAGCCATATTGACGGAGCAGCATGCGAAAACTGCTTGATTCACCGCAGGACGTGCCAGGCACGTCCTTTGTCGTTAAGGGAGTTTCTCCCAGGACGTGCCTGACACATCCTTTGTCGCGAAGGGGTTAAAATATTTCACTAAACAAGTGTGACTGGGCGCCGCCATTTTGTGAAATATAGTGTTTTTGGGTGCCACCCCCTAGTGACTTTACAGCACAAATTTCTCACTTTGGGGCTGGGGACACAGAATGCAGTCTATAAGTCAGAATTTGGACCATAGACTTGCATTGAATGGGAGGGTAATGTAATTATTATATCCTGTTTAATCAGGTGAATCTCCCCTCTTTGTGTTGGAAGGCAGGTAAACAAAGGTGTACACAGCCACCTAGTCCTGCCCTCTATGATACACAGGAGCCAGTAAGAGAGCAGGGGTGTATCTTATCAATAAACTGAAATCTTTGAGTTTGGATTTCAATATTGTTGAATGGATTAGACAATGGCTGAGTGACAGGCAACAAAGGGTTTTAGTCAATGGGGTATATTCGATGCAAGGTCTTGTTACTAGTGGGGTACCTCAGGGATCTGTTCTTGGACCCATTCTCTTTAATATTTTTATTAGCGATATTGCAGAAGGTCTTGTTGGCAAAGTATGTCTTTTTGCTGATGATACAAAGATTTGCAGCAGGGTTGATATTCATGGAGGGATAAGCCAAATAGCAAATGATTTGGATAAACTAGAAAAATGGTCAGAGCAGTGGCAACTGGCATTTAATGTGGACAAGTGCAAGATTATGCACCTTGGGCGTAAAAACCCAAAAGCAGAATATAGACTATTTGGTACAGTCCTAACCTCAACATCTGAGGAAAGGGATTTAGGAGTAATAATTTCAGAGGACTTGAAGGTAGGTAGGCAATGCAATAGAGCAGCAGGAAATGCTAGCAGAATGCTTGGTTGCATAGGGAGAGGTATTAGCAGTAGGAAGAGGGAAGTGCTCATGCCATTGTACAGAGCACTGGTGAGACCTCACTTGGAGTATTGTACGCAGTACTGGAGACCGTATCTCCAGAAGGATATTGATACTTTGGAGAGAGTTCAGAGAAGGGCTACTAAACTGGTTCATGGGTTGAAGGATAAAACTTACCAGGAAAGGTTAAAGCATCTTAACATGTATAGCTTGGAGGAAAGACGTAACAGGGGGGATATGATAGAAACATTTAAATACATAAAGGGAATCAACACAGTAAAGGAAGAGAGTATATTTAAAAGAAGAAAAACTACCACAACTAGAGGACATAGTCTTAAATTAGAGGGGCAACGATTTAAAAGTAATATCAGGAAGTATTACTTTACTGAGAGGGTAGTGGATGTATGGAATAGCCTGCCAGCAGAAGTGGTAGAGGTAAACACAGTCAAGGATTTTAAGCATGCGTGGGATAGACACAAGGCTATCCTAGCTATAAGACCGGGAACGGGGGACTAATAAAAGTACTCAAAAAAAAAAAAAATTGGGCAGACTAGATGGACCGAATGGTTCTTATCTGCCGACACATTATATGTTTCTATCTTATGACATAATAATGCAGGCATAGGCAACATTTGTAAAGTGAGACTGGCTGAAGATTTTGGATGATGTTGCATCATGGGAAATATTCACAAAATGGAGCCTGAGATATGCCACTGTTAATAAAATAAGGTTTTGATTAATATATGATTTATATATGTGTTTGTTTTAAATGACCAGGTTATCTAGTTACATCTTCTGTAAGTGGTAGTGTCACTAATTGTAGAAGCTGGTTTAAAGGGTTGAGAGAATCGGATGTTTGTCAGGGAAAACAAATCAGCAATACCAGCCTCTTAACACAACTGCAATTATGCTCAACCAGCATACCCTGAACCATAAAATATTTTATTTGAAAGCCAGATTAGAAAAATATGAAAGACAGCATTATTTAAAAAAAAAACATTTTTATTTATTAAAAGGGCATAAACATTTATGTAGGCATTTGTATCTTTTAGGAGGAGGCACAGAAGACTAAGCCGTAGCAAATGAGTGTAAATAATTGCTTGTTAAGTAAACAAGGTGTAGTAATAATCTAAATTTTATTAAAGACAGGGGGCGAGTATTTGCATATCCTTCTTTACGGATTAACCTCCAGCAGCAACACAGTTAGCTGTATAGGACAAAAACAACCAATCAGAACAAGGTAAAATAGCATATAAGGCAGCAACAATCCTCTCCACTTTCTCTTTCTTTGATGTGCAGATCAGGATGATGAATCATAACCAACAAGAAAAACCAAGGTCCAAACAACACAAGACCAAACTGAATGCGGACAATGATAAACGTTGAAGCAGATCAAGTTAAGAAAAACTGAGACATCGTGAAAGTAAACTGTCCTTCATAACAGATCTCATCAAACCATCACAGAAGAATATACGAGAACTCAAATACTTTAAGAAACACATGGTATACAGAAGATAGATAGAAAGATAGATAGGATAAGAAATAAGGCACTCAGGGAGGGTTAGTAATTAATAAATAATAATAATAATTATAATAATCAGGAAGGGAAATACTTGCCTCATGTCTTTAATAAAATGTAGATTATTACTACACCGAAGTTAGAATAATCTCTAATTTTATGGCAAGACAGGAGGTTTCATATTTGCTATTTTAACGTGGAACCAATAACGAGGAAACCGCCCACAGACGAAAAAAAAGATATGAAAAGTCGATTCCCTAGACCACTCCACCGCCGCAAGAACGCCGGACAGCGACCCCCCCAAATCGATAGCTGAAGATGCCGCTGCACCAAGGACAGAATGTGCACCAAAAGACCAGTCGAGGCCCGCGAGACGCAAAATCCATTTGATCCATACATAAGTGAGTAACATTTGACCTTGAGACGTAGAGCAAAACGTCGCCACAGAGGACAGATAAAGGACACAAAGTTTAGGACGGTCCGGAAAATAGGGGTAGAATACCGTAGAAGACTAAGACCTAGTTCTCCGGGAAAGGGAAACCACGACACCCTCAGGAGCGATGGAAAAGGAATTAGCATCAAACACTAATACAAAGCGAATACTTGCTTCATAGAAGACTGGGCTTCATTGAGGGACATGAATATATTCACTGAGATTCTTAAGGAACTTGTCGCCAAATAAAAGACCCCTGGCTTCAGGGCCCAATTCCTTCGGTACCAACTCCGCCAATTTACTGTCAAGTGTGAAGAGTGCTGCCTTGCAGCGTTCGGTAGACAGGGAGATGTTGGCATTGCCCAACAGACATAGCGCTCTCTGAGCCCATTCTCGAGCCAGTTGAGGATTCATCTGCAAACCATCAGTGAGGGCTTCATTCGCCATAAGGAAGAGTTGTGTCAGAGGGCCAGACATGTCCAACAATTTGTCTTGGGTGGAGCGGAGACCCTGTTGCAAACCCTTGTGAGGGTCCTTTCTATTTTTCATCATGAAGCAGACGAACGTTGAGTTGAATTCTGGAGTCAGGAAGAGGTGGACGAGAGCATTCCGCCTGTAACCTCTAACGGACTTCCTTCTTGAGTGGGATCCTGAGCCAAAAGCGGAAAAACTCTGCGATGTGGTGTGATGGTGGCCACTCTGCTGACCATGGATGGCGCAGAGTGTGCGGGTCAAATAATGGGAAACCATATGAATCCAGGATTTCCACAGGAAGGTCGAGGTTGGCTTCAGGATCTTTGGGCTACTGCGGAGTCAGGCGGGCGGGTGACCGAGACCTTGAGGTTCCAAGGTAGTGAGCCGCTCCTAGGTTTCTTCAGCGAAGTCTTGCCCTTGTCAGTCAGGGCTTGGGAATCTGACCACGTTGTCTTCCGGATATGGGCGCTATACGCTGAGTGCAGTGAATCGTCTAAATCGGAATTCGCCTTGAGGGCCATGAGGGATAGATGCGGCCTAACTCCCAACCGTGAGTGTGCAGTCGCACTTGGGAGGTGGGGCCATCAGGGCCAGGAGAAATGCAGCGTGCAGCTGATGGATGCTGTTCAGGGTAGGCCTGAAGCGGGCACGGGAGGTAGGCCTCCGGGTGCTCACGCAGTAATCGCAAGTACGCGGGAAAAGAATGGGCAGGAGATCGCGGGGAGGGTAGGCCACGGTAGAAACAGGCTGGATAATAAAAATTGAACTCCGTGAGACAGAGGAAGCAGCAGAAACGTTAGTAAAATGCTAGTTTGAGTTAGGTACAGTTGCAAACAAATGAAAAATAGAATCAATGAAAATATATATAAAAAACGGGATAGCAAGCTATAGTGAGATGGGGTGTGAAGTAACATATGAAGATAAGGTACGATTAAAGACAACAGAAGCAATATAAAAGATAAGAATAATCAAATCTGGATTGCACTCACCTGGAGGTGCAAGCAGCAAAGAAAGGGAAGTGGAGATAGTAGCGTATCTTCCACAAGGCAAACAAGGCACTCGCCTAAGGCGGCACTTTGTCAGAGGGTGATAAAAGCACACTTCTGGTGCTTCAAACACTTTCACTCCTTCCCCCACCCTTCAGCAAACTTTAGCTCCTTCCAATTAATCAGAGTGAGGGGGACATGTAATGAGGGTGATGGTGGCATGTAATGAGGGTGATGGGGCATTTGGTGTGTGTGTGCAATGTGGGTGATGGGGTATGTCGTGGGTGTGCAACGTGGGTGGGGGGGGGGGGGGGTGCCCAAATTTTGTCTGCCTAGGGCAGCACAAAACAAAGATCCACCATTAAGTGGAGAGGATTGTTCCTGCCTTATATGCTGTTTTTCCCGTGTTCTGATTGGTTGTTTTGTTTTCTTCTGTTAACTGTTTTGCTGCTGGAGGTTAATCAGTAAAGAAGGATATGCAAATATGAAGCCTCCTGTCTTCTAGATTGGATTCCGTATTATTTAAATTGGCATTTATGATCTTGAGGGAAATACCGATATAGAAATAGCCAGCCAGTCGACATCCAGCAGTCTTAAGACTGCAATAACTGACCTCTAACCAGTTACAGGAAATAATAGCAGTTGTGGTGCAAAAAAATTAAACAGGTATACCCATGAAGAAGTTAAAGCTCAGTTTCAAATACAATAGAAATAGATCTTTATTTTGCAACATAATGATATGCTTAGACGTTTGCAAAGTCACAAACTATCAAAGCTTTTCAAAGAAAATGGTCATTTTTTTCTCATATAAAAGCTCTTGCTAACATTAGGCTTTCAGCTTTTTTTGCGATCTTACGTAGCAGTTGTAAAGGCTACAAAGGTTTTGACCCAATAAACAAGGAGTGCATCCAGAGGATCAGAGTTTACTTTCCATAAGATTTAGCATAAACTGTAATTAAAGAACAAGTTTTCTAGGGATTGTTATATGTGTGTTTAACAGTAATTTTCCTCTAAATTGCTATACTCCTAAAACTATACACTGTTTAAGGAAACATATGCCTTTCTTTATATATAATATATATATATACTTATAAAGCAGTATTTATTGATAAAAAAAAAAAAGCCACACTAGTTGTTTACATTCATGACAAATAATCATCTTGTCCTTAACCCCTTCGTAACATATGGTGCTTGCTTCCCTAACTCGAGGACGGCGAGATTTCGTAATATGTAGCCGGTACTCGCTTTGAGCATCTTTTACATTACATTTTCCCTGTCAGAGTAGAATCCCGATGAAAGTCTCTGCGGCGGGGTCCGAGCACATCTCATCGCAGGGAGCCGCAATGAGCTGTCAAACGCTGGACGTTCTATGCTGTCCTAGCTTCTTTTGGGACCTTTAAATTAAGGCGGCATAGAACATCCTAGCGTCACAAAGGGGTTAAAGGATTAAGACCACCAATTCATACGGAAGTCATTTGTGAACTATTTATATGTGATTCAGAGATCCAAAAAATTAAAGACTGAAAATTTCAATTAGGACAGGTTTTTTTCAAGTTGTATATATTATGCCACAGAGGTTAATATCAAGGGGATAAGCTTAGCAGAGAATTTTATTGAATAATCAAAATGTTAAAACCTACTAAATTAGCACTGTTTTATATCACGTGATAAATTATCTTTATATCATATAAATCAGATAAGTGCACCCGACTGCATTCGCAGTGATCATGCATAGCAGAAGATTTTTCTGGGTGCAATATTTAGGGGTTCATTTTTTTTACTGTAATTTATTATAGTATAACAAAGGCTCTTTTAAGTGCTATTAACCACTTGCTTTCTGTAGATTGCTGCATAAGCAGCGATCTGGCCGCAGAAGCATTTTTTTTGCTATCTGCAGTTTTAAAAAAGTTTTTACACCCACTAGGGGATTATGTTATAATATAATATAAATATTTTTTTAAAGCTATCTGAGTGCATGCATAGCGATCAGTAACAGGCGATCAGTGGCAAAGGTGGTTTGGTGATCACCATTCGCCTGGTCAGATCAGTATTGGTAAATATTGATCTGACCCATTTGCATCTGCTGCCCTCTCCTCACTTGATTTTTAGTGAGGGAGACATATGCATAATGTAAGTTTTTATATGTAATAAATTAAATAAAATGTTATAAAATTGTGAGACCTGAGGGCTTTTTTTAAAAGCCACACCCTTTGTATAGAGTACCTTGTGTATTAAACCCTTCCCTGCCACTGATCACTGCACAGCAGCATCTTTTCTTTTCTGTGCATTGTTAGGGGTTGTTTTGTTTTTACAGTACTACAAAAGGTTCTTATAAGAGCGATTAACCCCTTCCTTGCTCTGTGTGTCAAAATTCCAAGCCACCTCTCAAATGTGGCCTTCTAAATCCTAAACAATCTGACAAACCTACGCCTGGGCGATATCCCTGTACTCAGGAGATGTTGCTGAACACACACATATTTATATGCATTTAAAAATGGTCTGGATTTTTTTTTAGAAAAGCAGAACATACAGGGCTATTAATAATAGAATAAGCATTATTAATAGAGCTTATTGATCTAAGGAGAAACCTGATTGCCCTTTTGGAGTCAAAAAGGAATTTTCCCCCCTAGGAGGCAAAATGCTGGAATGATAGGTAGAAGGGTTGAACTTGACGGACTTGTGTCTTTTTTCATCCTATGTTTTTTTGTTACTATATTCAGGTGTTGTTTGGCAGTGACACATTCCAAAATCTGTGAATTCATGTCTGAAGTACAATGTATGTGGAAAAACAAAAGAATTACTACCACAAACTAATACAAAGGCTGGTGGTAGAATTAGTGCATGGAAAGTGTTAAAATACCACCATTTGAAAGAGCCTAGGGGTGTATACTTTTAAAAAATATATGGGTTGATGGGGTAAAATACACTGGCTGGTTTCAAATATGTCCCAAATGGGACATGGGTGCAGGCTGTCTGCATGTAAAAATTTCAAGTTGGAAAACCAAAAAGTGCACCACTCAAATCTGGCCTTTTAGTCCCCAAACAACCCTAAAAATCTATGGATGAGTGGTATCCCAGTACTCAAGACAAATAGCAGAATCTATTTAGCAGGTTTTTTCATTTGCTTTTGTAGATGACTAAATTATTTTTCAAATAAAAGTCAGAAAGTGCTTTTTTTTTTTCACCATATTTAATTATATTATAGGATATGATCAAAATGATGGTATCTAAAGAAAGCCCTACTTGTCCCAATAAAAACAATATATAATTTGTGTGGGTACAGCAAATGACAAAGAAGAAAATTAAATCCAAACGCAAACAGCACAGAAATGTTAAAATAGCCATTGTCCAGAATGACCAAAAATGTTTCAAAGGGTCTGTCCTCAAAGAGTTAAAGGCACACTCCCACCAAAAAAAGGGTTTATTTTGCATTGTTGATTTCAGATATACATTTTATTTTTGTTATGCGAGTTTATTTCAGGGCTTGACAAATTTAATTTACTTTTAGGAGCCAGAAAAAAAAATCTAGGAGCCAGACAACAGCACATTCACAAAACCACACACAGAGACCGTCAGCCAGTCACATTCATACAAAGACATTCAGTCGTCAGTCACATTCATACAAAGACAGTCACATTCATACAAAGACAGTCAGTCACATCCACACACATCCAGAGCCAGTCAGTCAGATCCACACTTAGCCAGACACACACACGCTTAAAAGAAAAGAAAAAAATATGAGAATGACTCCCCCTCCCTGCTGTTTTAGGGGGATTTCTACTGCAGCTTGGTCCATGGCACAGACCGTCTGCACGCTACTGCTGATCGTTGGGATGTCACCCGCCGATCCGACACTACAGCGCGAGGGGGCGGAGCAGGAAGCGCACACTCTGCTAACCCTCGCGCTGCGAAAGAATAATACCGGTACTTTTTTGTGTGTGTTTAAACTAGTCTCAGGACGGTGGAGCGCCATGTGCTGCTTTACTAAACAAGTGTGACTGGAGTTTAAAAAAAAAAGTGTGTTTTTGGGTTGCGCCGCCAATGAATTTATAGCGCTTGTATCTCACTTTGGGGCTGGGGACACAGAATGCAGTCTATAAGTCGGTTATGATCCTACTTGATCAGGTCAATCTCCTCTTTGTGTTAGAAGGCAGGCAAAAAAAAAAAAAAAAAAAAAGTTGTACACAGCCACCTAGTCCTGGCCACTTATGATACACAGGAGCAAGTAAGAGAGCAGGGGTGTATCTTATAATATCATCATACAGGCTCTGGCCACAGTTGTAAAGTGAGACTTCTGGAAGATTTGGGAGAATGGTGCATCATTATATTAATTTGTTGGAAATCTATGGCTATCAACCAAATTACAGGCTGCACTATTTAAAGATTTTTTTTTTGTATCATTAAAACAATATTAATGGTATTTGTAACATAGTGGAACTTACCTATGAATCTTTAGCATGTTCAGTGCTCCCTCTTCTACTCCAATGCCAACATCTTGTGTACATCCTTGAAATCTCTGCTTTTCTCACCCAATACAAATTATATTTCTTGGGGGGGGGGGGGGGGGGATTTGGGCAATTGTCTCTTTGCATTTAGCCAAGCAAACATTTTCTCACAGAACTGTACATATTCACTTACCATATTTCAAGTGGAGTAAAAGATCATTTAGACTAGTGATGAAAGGAGTAGCATTCTGAGTATCACATTCTAAAATGGACAGATTTCATAAAAGATCTGTAACTGACTGACTTGGTACCAAAATCACTTGCTGTAATGCTGGTGATTATGGCTGCTTCTTACATTGTCATTAAGGAATAATTTTGCTGTACATAAAATGATGGGATGTCGTGCTTTTTACCAGGGTGTATACACAAAAATGTAAACTGTGGTAAATTGGAAACAAAGGTGCAAAACATAGACCACAACAACTGAAGGGAAAAAAATATCAAGTGGGTCACTTCACAAAAATTAAACTGAATTTGAACATACTGTTCATTATAACACTTGTGCGTTAAGTGGGTCAACTTTCTTGCATTAAACTAGAGCATAAAACACAGTATACATCCTCTGGTTTTATAGAAGAAAACACAAACAGCATTTATACCATCATCTTAAGTCTTCCTACAACAGGGCTCGACAAACCCCAGGCGCCAGGTCGCCATGGCGACCAGGAAATTAGACCTGGCGCCTGGGTGCTGTCAGCCTCCTGGTCCCCTTGCCGCTGCCATCCGATTTTTCCGCAGCGCGAGGGGGTAAAGTCTGTGCCGATGGCCGATGGCACAGACTGCAAGCTCCGCCCCCTCGCGCAACGCGTGTCTGAGTGCCGGGTGTCGTCACGTGACATCCTGGCACTCAGCAGGCCGACCAACGGAGTTAAGCTGCAGCGTGAATGTCCCCCTCCCCTGCAGTGAGGTAAAGCAGCAGGGAGGGGGACACATCAAGAAGAAACCCCCAAGAAAAGACTGTGTTAGGTGGGTGTGTGTTTGTATGTATTGTAAAGTAGGTGTGTGTGAGGGGTTTGTATATATGGGTGTGTGAGGTGTTTATATATATGGGTGTGTGAGGTGTTTATATATATGGGTGTGTGAGGTGTTTATATATATGGGTGTGTGAGGTGTTTATATATATGGGTGTGTGAGGTGTTTATATATATGGGTGTGTGAGGTGTTTATATATATGGGTGTGTGAGGTGTTTATATATATGGGTGTGTGAGGTGTTTATATATATGGGTGTGTGAGGTGTTTATATATATGGGTGTGTGAGGTGTTTGTATATATGTGGGTGTGTGAGGTGTTTATATATATATGGGTGTGTGAGGTGTTTGTATATATGTGTGTGTGAGGTGTTTGTATATATGTGTGTGTGAGGTGTTTGTATATATGTGTGTGTGAGGTGTTTGTATATATGTGTGTGTGAGGTGTTTGTATATATGTGTGTGTGAGGTGTTTGTATATATGTGTGTGTGAGGTGTTTGTATATATGTGTGTGTGAGGGGTTTGTATATATGTGTGTGTGAGGGGTTTGTATATATGGGTGTGTGAGGTGTTTATATATATGGGTGTGTGAGGTGTTTATATATATGGGTGTGTGAGGTGTTTATATATATGGGTGTGTGAGGTGTTTATATATATGGGTGTGTGAGGTGTTTGTATATATGTGTATATGTAAAGTATGTGTGTTTGTATATATGTGAAGTAGGCGTGTGTGTTTATGAATTGTGTTTATGTTTGCGTGATTGTCTGGCTCCTAAAAAAAATGTCTGGCTCCTAAAATCAAAATAAATTTGTCAAGCCCTGTCCTACAAGCACAATTTGTAAAATATTCAAATATATTACATAAACGATGAATCATGAAAAGAAAAGGACACAAAATGGTCTTTGTATTGTATTCCTCAATTATTCCAATCTCCTAAAACCACAATACACTTGCCTCCTATGATGTTTAACCGCTTCAGTTAACTTGTCATTTAGGTAAACGAGGTGTGTGCACAGAGGCGGTCTGTAACGGGTCCAGGGCTCTGCCTCGCAACCAAAGCCATGTTCATGGACCCGAACGGCAGGCTTCCGGCTATGTGGTCACATGCAACATGTGTGAGCATTAGCAGGTGTATCTATAGGTGTGTAATATATATATATATATATATATATATATATATATATATACTGGGATCCAAACATTTTCCTGTGACGCAACTTGTGGTTGCAGCTGGCACCTAGATCAAATTTGTCAATCCCTGCTTATAATGACCAATTTCATGATGTCTCCTGAATAGGAATGTTTGGCTCAGAAGGTCTACAAATATTTGACTTTAAAGTGTACAGTTTGCTGCTTTTATAGAATTGAAGTATTAAAAATGTTTACATTTTTGAAAAAACATTTTTTTAAATATATATTACACACACACCATATCAGTCAGTACAAACGTTCAACTCCTCCTGCATAGATATGCTGTGAGATTGGGAAAATATATAGATCATAATAAAATAGTGAGCTCTAGTTAACGGTACCCTCCATGACTAGAGACTGTGGTTCTCCCTCTATTGTTCCAGGAGTTGACTAAACAATATACAAAAGAGTAATCACTATTTTGTTTTCCCCAGGAACATACCACCGGCAGCCACCTCTAAATAAAGGTTAAGCCACTGCAACATTCTCTGCTTCAAAGAGTAGTACCAAGCCCCAAGTATGGATTAGGACATAGGTGCTCTGCCCGCAAGTCGTTACGTCTCAGCCCTGGATGTCAATATATGGAAGGCCTGGCCGCTCCTCTTGCAGTTGGCTGCACAGTTAAAGGGCAGAGTTCAAACTAACCGCCACTGCCTATTTGATCAGCCCCTCATTTTGGTGGCACTGTTCTGATAGGTGCCCTTTATTTTGGTATGTCTGCTAAATGGATTGATCTTTCTTTCATCATATTTTATCCAATTGTTTTTTTGTATAAAACCCTGCGGGTCCAATAAAGTGTGTCACTCTGCTACAGCATAGACCACCACACAATTCAGATCCGGATCATACATGCCCCTGCTCTTACTGGCTGTGCCTACGCTGACCCGGTCAACATACTTCAGCCTCAGCTTAGAGGTAGAGTAAACCCATGTGTATCTCTAAACAGATCGGGGTTTACTGAGGACAAGGGCACTTTTTTTTTTTAACCTTTGTTTCCTCTCAGGGGTGGTGCTTGTTTATGGATAAACATGCAAAATTACACATTTACATATCAAGCCAAACAAGGTTATAAAGAGATACTAAAAACATATTAAAAATATTTTTGTGTTCCACTTTATGATCACAGTTTAAAAAATATTTAGGTGATGGACAGAATCCCTTTAAGTAAAAGAATAATCTTACTGAAGGATCAGTAAACCAAAAACAAAATGAAACTACCAAATACCCCAACTGATAGGCTATCATCTAAAAAAGTACACGCTTGATCTTCACAAGGCCTAGGGTAATTTATTAAAGGGTCAAAATATTTTAGCCACTTTTACCATAATCTGTCATTCATCTCAAAACTCACTTTCTGAATTGCTATGGTTTTCTTACTATTAACATAGTTCTTACCTTAAAACCTGCATCCAAGCATACCTTTTATTTAAAGGGACACAACATGAACATGCTGCCCCACAGTGTATTCTAAGAAATAAAAAGGAAAATGAAATAAAGGTAGCTCCAATGAGAACCACTCCATGATTAATTAACTGCTTCCCTCTGGTCACAGATGCAGGGGGTGACAGGCGATAAATGTATTTTTTGGACAGAGCTGGCTGGGGAGCTTGATATCTGTGCGCTACCTAAGTGCACAGACATCCCTCCCTTGATGCCTCTCGTGATTCCTATGCATGTTCTGAGGTGAGAGCATTAGGGGTCAGCAGAGAAAGATGTCTGCACCGGCGCAGCGCAAAGAAATCTAGCTGCCTACAATTAGATGCCAGGGAGCTGAAGATATGTTTGTGCTGGCTGGGCTAAGTTCTGGGTGCACACAGTGGGTACAAGGACATTGCCAGTGGGTGCAGGGGCATGGCCAGTGGGCGCTGAGTCAAGGGATGGGGGAAATAACATAAGTAGTGCAGGAGAAATGGAGTGAGATCCTAAACCATTTGTTCTGTAAGGGGCCCCATAATTTCTGAAGACAGCCCTGCACATTCTGCAGGGGAGCATGTGAAATATAGAGGTGTTCAGCAAAAAGCTTTTTGCTGGGAAACAAAGTAGTATAATTGGTAAAACAAAAAACAAAAAAAACATGCAGAGGTACTCTCTGCACAGGCTCCTGTGCAATATATGTACACACATACTGCAAGTATAGTTATATCTCATAGTTTGTTTTTTAACATTTTTAATATTGCTTTTTGCCTACCAGCGACTGAATGGCAGTGTCGGTGAGAACTACTAACCTGAATTTCTTTCAAAAGTAAATGCAAAATGTAAAGAACACATACATTTTTTTTATAATTATATTTAACATGCATGAAAAGGGTAGGTCCATTTCAAATCCGAGTGGTCCTGAGTGGCACTACAATACTTTAAGGTGCCAAAATAACACAATGGTATTTAACGGTGCTCTGTTTATGATCCTTGAGGAAAGGTTTGAGTAACACTGGGGATTATTTAAATTAACCCCTCATGCATAAAGCAAAAATATTTACCAAAATACAACTGACCTTCCCATTTGTCCACAATTCAATTTCCTATAGCTTTATTATGTACTACCAACAGAGTTGGAAAAAAAAAAAAAAAAATACGCATATATTGTAGCTTCACTTTTAGAATTTTAAATTGACGGAACCACTTCTAAAAATCTGGAGTCATTTTTTAATTCAAGAGCAAAAAGGTATGATTTTCACTGTATTATGAGCAGACTATAAAATGGAAAAAAGCACCTTTGATAGATGTAAAATAAATAATACAGTGTACTATTTGCAAGAAAAGATCGGACACAAAATTTTCCAATACTTTTACAGGTTGGTTTGTATGATACTCTATTGAAATTATGCACAAATTCACACAAATCCACTTTTAATACGGTAAACAACTGGGATTAATTAAAATTTGTTTTACTTAAAAAAAAAAAAAATTCTACAAAAGGAACAATAGAAATCTGTGTGACATGGTAACATATTTACATTTTCAGTATGTAAGGTTTTCTTGTTTTAATCATATGAAAACAGTTCCTCTGAAAGTCCAAAGTAAATGCTTGTAGCATAATAAAAAGAAATTTACAAACCTATGTTGTATATCCAGCCTACCGGCCTAAAATAAACCCCATTCAGTGATGGAAGAAATGATAAAAAAATTAGGCTTTAACTTAAGCCTACTTAGCGTCTTGGAATCTGAGGACTATGGACAACTGTCACATATGAAACGCTGGTGATCACAGAACAAACTGTTCTTGGTTGCTGGTGCACTCTTCCTGATTTAGCTTACCACAGAGCTCAAGACTTCCAAAACATTAGAGACTGACGTTATCTGATGCATAAAAAAATAAATCTGATAAAAGACAGAAGCTGTCAAATAAAAAGTCCTGAACTGTGTCCTTGATCATTTGTGGGGTTTAGGCTACCCAGGAGAAGTTTAGTTTAAGGGTATTAACTGAAATACCGTCCCTTTTTACCAGTATATGTTGTTTGCTCATTGCTGTTGGTTTGGTCTATGTCTGAAAGGGATAGTGGCTTTAGGTTAGCCCATGGGTCCTCAAGCATTGAAGGTCTGTAATAGTTTTCCACATCATTAGACACTCTTTTCTCTCTGCCATGCGCTGTACCAAATGGTGTAGATGTCCTGGGTGAACCCTTTGAAAAAAAATCATCAAGTAAAGAAATGTTCAATAAATAGCCTATGGCGATCTACAATTATTTATACTAATAATGTATTGTTACTTTTGCAGTAGTTACAATGAATGATTAGAAATGTATGCAAACCCATCGGCATAAATATCCAAATTTACATTACAGATTACAAATTGAAACTAGTTA
This sequence comes from Pelodytes ibericus, assembly GCA_036172795.1. Lineage (NCBI taxonomy): Eukaryota > Metazoa > Chordata > Amphibia > Anura > Pelodytidae > Pelodytes > Pelodytes ibericus. The sequence goes on along the minus strand of CM069859.1, from coordinate 165,106,065 downwards.
AGTTGTATTTATCTGTATTTGCTGCTTGTAGCAAGTTTTAGATCACACGGGTGTAGTAACCAGTAACTTACATGCCTTTTAAATTGAATTAAGAAAACCAAGAAGGGAAATCAACTTTTAAAAAGTAAATCCTGATGGAATGATAATCTCACCAGGAAGGTAGATAAGAATAAAAAAGGAAGCAAAAATAATAAATCTGAACTTAGGAGCCATGGACTAGTGGTTTTTGGAATTAGTCTGCCATATTTATTTAGCCCAACAAACAATAAGTTAAAAAAAAAAAAATTCATAAACACATGTCGATAATACCATACAAAGTTGCCTTCTCTTGAATTACCATAGATCAACCCATCAATAGTGGTGAAAACGCTAGTCTCTTTATTAAATTTATGTTAAACTGAAACATTGCATCACATGTAGGCTTTTTAAATAGAAACACTTTAACGAAAGTAAAAATAAAGCACATTTTTTTAGTTGACTTTGCTCCATGTAATAGCTCTCTCATGCCAGCCTCGCTCAATAAGATATTATCTTGTATTCTTTCATTAAAACCATTTAAAACTACTACACTTAATGCAATCCTTTGATTAAACACTATTTTTATCTACAGTGGCTTTAAATCCCATATACTCATTATACTTCAGATATTAGTGATCCGATTAAAAGGGACACAATTTGTTTTTAACCCTTGTTAAGAAGCAACTTCTGAAAATTGTGTCCTCCTTTTCAGAGTTAACCTGACCTGAATGTTTAGAGATACACAGGGTTTTTTCTACCAAGCTCTGCCTCAGAGCTGATGCAGAGTTATTTGGGAGGCTAGCACGCACCAACATGCTTAGCACACACACAATCAGAGTAGTTGCTCACCCGGTGTGTCTGGGATCTCTCTCAGCTGGTGCAGAAAGAGCTTTGTTTTTACATGGGATTTACTAGTGAAAGTCCCCACTCTGCTGAACCCATGTAAAAAAAAAAAAAAAAAAAAAAAAAAAAAAAAAAAGAAGACCAGACCGCACAAGGAAGCAGGACAGTTGCCGGTCTGAGGATAAAATGGACATGCCCATGCCAGTGTATCCTCATACTAGGGTCAATATTTTTCCCACACCTGTGCTTCTAGTATAGTCTAAAAGCACACATGGAAAAAAGTTTAGAGTCCCTTTAAGCATAATCAGAAGAAGTGTAAATGGGAAGAATAGTGATACTGAGTGGACAGGTTACTATTGTGGTTTGTATAACCCAGGGATGCTGCACCCTAAATAAAATTGTTCATAAAAAGTGTAAGTGATCAAGTTAATGGATTGGTTTTTATCCCCATTGTGAATTACATCACTGTCTCACAAAAAATAAAGTAGATGACCAAGCACTTACAGTGAAAATGGTGCTTTATTCCACAGAGGATAAGTCAAGACTTGCTGCATTCCATGTTTATTCACATCAATGACTTGCAAAGAAGTGAAATAAACAGCAGTGTTTAATTATTATTTTCTTATTTTTAAAAGAACTTCAGACTGTGCTACATACCGAAAAGCTATTATCTACATTCACATGCAAGGTCATATCTTTAATTCTACAAGCAATGGACATGTCATCCACACAGACGGGAGCTATTCATCAGACATAATGTGCAGCTGACTGGAAGGGAGATGACTCCCAAATCATCAAACTAACTAGTATGTTAGAAATATTCATTACATACAATTTCTACCAAACCCCAGGGTATGGGGCACATAAGTTTTGGTGAGTTAAAGGAAGCCGGAAACCTTTAAACTGCACATACAGTACAGACAGCCAATAGAACATTACTGAAAGTGTCAAGACAAAAGTCTCAACAAAAGAATATATATATTTTTTAAGTTTTTACACTTTCTACAGCCACTCACACTAAACCTAGTGGACTATGTCAGAGCTTTAAAAAGCCATGCAGTTATAGAAGAATGCATAAAAGGGGTTTCTAAATATTTGAACTAAAATAAAAAAATCTTAACTAAATCTTAAAAAGGAGGTTGTTCACAAACCACAACTGCACCAATTCAGGAATATGTACAATTTCCAAAATGATTCCAAACCAAGTAAACCAAAACTAAAACACTTAAACAGGTAGGAATCTCTGGCAGTAGTCATCAACATAATGTTACTTTAACATGTTGCTCAAACAGCTATGGGTGCAGATTACAAAGAACTGCCTTTTTTGCCCTATTTTTGTGATAAACACACTAGCAAACAAAGGATATGGCTTGTTAGAAACAGTTCCATTTGGCCAATTGCTTGGTGATGAAAGGGTTTCTATAAAAATATTTTTATAACTGCATGGATATCACTTTCAATTTAGAACAGAGCAGGCCTTTTTAAAATCATAACTACCTGTAACTACCATGCTTGCACACATAGCATGTGCAAAAGATAGAAAGAGTAAAAAAAGTTGCATTTAGGCTTCATTAAATTAACAAAAAGTTGCAGATTAAAAAACCACCAACTAAAACAACCATAGCATGCGTTTGATGTGCACTGCTTGGAAGTACACTTAATACATTGCTAATAAAAAAAAGGTATAGTATTCTTTAACATCTCCCCTGCCCACTTCCAGAAAAAACGATGTTATTTTAGCATTAATGATTCAACTTGTAATCCCAATCACCAAATAGTGTCATATTTACTATAAACGCAATTCTGGAGGAAGATGCAAAACCTGGATCAATTATCATAAAATACCGTTTTTTATGGTAATTGCTCCAAAATGGCTTTTTATTTCAAAACCCCTCCATATAATTTATCAACCCATCCCCAGTGGTCATACTTAACTACCAGTATACCTAAGCACCACATGTGTATCAAGCATCGCCATTAAGAAGAGATCTAAATTTCGGTCAGACATTTAACATACTATTCTATGTTGTAAAATCGTGCGCGTTGGGAAGTACATTCCCCCATTGTATAGCGGTAATTTATTTTTTTTATAAATAATGCAATTCGTTTATATAACCCGGCCTACACGCTCCTTTTCTTTACACGGTTTCATGGTGCTAAGTCTAGAGTATTGCACATTGTTCAGCCTTTTGTGTGGTGCCGCCTGCCTTCCCTATTACCTGAAAGTTTCCCATCTGCTGCCTGGGAGAGTAACCTCTGTTTTGTTGATGGTGGTGATGTTGCTGCTGGTACATGTTTCCTGTTCCTCCTGGTGACCTGTAGGGGGATGAGTTATACCGAGGACTGGGCCTTCGAGGTGTGGTAACGCCCGGGGACGGATTACCGAACTTACCCCCGTGGTAGTTCTGCCCTCCCCTAGGAGATGAATGCGGAGACTGCGCTCCTCCGCTGCCGTACGGCCGGGGAGGCCTTTGTGTGTATGGTGGTGTGAGGGGAACGCCGTATCCCCAGCTCGGTAGCGGAGGAGGCAGCATCCCGCCGCCTCCATTACCTTGAAATGGAGGCGGGCTGCGGAACGAGCTCGGGCTCCCTACACCGCCGTGGAAGGGATTGCCTGGGGAGCGGTAGTTAGGTCTGTGCATGGTTCAGGTTCAGTAAGATTACAGTCCCCGCAGTCACCCTTCAAAGTCGCCGCGCTCAATAACCAGCGCTCTCTGCTCTTACAAAATGATCTCTTCCCAGACACTCACTGCTTGCGTACCTAGCCGAGCAGCACTTCCGTCTGATCTCAGTGCAGCGGCTGCCTTCCCCAACTTCCGCTCAACAAGTCTGAGTCTGTATCATAAAGGTTCCTGCTGTGAAGGTGCAGCCTGGTCATGTGGACTTGCTTTGCATTATAATAGGAATTAATTTCCGTCTACAACTACTGGCGATTGAGCTTGCGCTCTCAACAATTCTGAATTGCTAATAGATTCAGTCTTTGTCTTTTTACAAAGTTGTATTGTTATTATGGTTTAGTTGCTTAAACTGTTGTCTTATCGAACAAAGCTGCATAGGCGTAAAACTCGCAACAACGCAGTAAATTTGTTTATAAATACGTTTGTGTAAATAACATACTTTTTTCAATTTAAAACCGATTTCATATAATTACATCTAACACAACAAAAATGGAATTTCTTCAGGGTTGGTGATTCCTCCACAGCATTTTCACAAAGGCCTTTATTTTATTCGTGAAAGAGGGACTTAACAGGCATTTGAAAAGGGAAGGCCAAGGTGAGAAAAAAATCTCTAATTCAGTTCGAAACAAAGGAAATTTGGCCTCAAGTTTGAAAATCTCTGCAATTTCCTGTCATGAATAAAGCCCATTCTGTCACTCTTTGGCCATTTGAAATATTATTAGACCCAGTGGCATACCTATCAACATTCCTCCATTACCTGGCTTGGTTGGTGGGGTGTGGGGACTTTCAAATACCTTGCTACCTCCTTGTACAGACGCTTTGCCTATCGCTGCAGGGTAGTTAAATACCCTCTAGATCAGGGGCTGCCAACATGCTGCCCGCAGGCCAAATGCGGCCCGCTGGACATGAAGGTGTGGCCAGCATGAGATCTGCAGTGTTAACCGCAAGTCCAACTGCATGTGGAATTTGAGTGTTAAACCACTGGCAAACTGACTTTCTGCAGAGCAGTGTGGATTATCCCTCCTCTACCCTGCGTGTGGGGTCATGCACAAGGGTCAGAGGGAGGGAAGTCAGAAGCGCACTGCCTGACGTAAGGCCCGTGGGGGAACATCAGGAGCCCATAACCCTGCTAAAAATAAAAAAGTGTGTGTAAGTGTCTGCCGACGTGTGTGTGTGTCTGTCTGCCTGTGTGTGTAAGTGTCACTGTGTATGTAGGTGTTTAAGTATCAGAGAAATCGGTATCTATCTGTGTATAAGTGTAACACTCCATGTGTACAAGTGTGACTGCATGTATACGTGTGTTTTGTGTGTGTATAAGTATGTCGGTGTGACTATGTGTGTGTCCCCGTGTTTGTGTTTATAAATCTTTCTGTGTAACTAGGTACCTGTGTGTGTAAGTCTGTCTATGTGACTGTGTGTGTGTATGTAAGTCTGTCTGCGTGTCCCTGTGTGTGTGTGTAAGTCTGTCTATGTGACTGTGTGTAAGTCTGTCTGTGTGTCCCTGTGTGTGTAAGTCTGTCTGTTGTGTGTGTGTGTGTGTGTATTAGTGTGTGAATGTGTATGTAGATGTCTAAGTAGCACAGAAATCTGTATGCATGTAAGTCTGTCTGACTATGTGTGTGTGTGTATGTATTTGTGTGTGTCGAAGTGTGAATGTGTATGTAGGTGTCAAAGTATCACAGAAATCTGTGTGTAGGCCTGTTTGACTATGTGTGTGTAAGTGTGACTGTGAATGTGTATGTAGGTGTCTTGGTACCACAGAAATCTGTGTGTGGAAGTGTGTCTGTGTAATTTTGACTGTTTTTGTGTGTGTATGTGTTGTATTGCTGTGATTCACTCAGATTTGAGTGATCGCATGCATGCATGCAGAGGCACACAAAAAATGGGAAGATGCTAACTGCCTCTGAGGCAGGACAGTATGGTAGCACACCACAAAAGTACCAAATAAATTACCTTATTGTGCCCTCTTTCTTATACAGTTCTAACAGGGGGCTCAATACGTTGCTTTATTTTTAATCTTTCAACTAAACATAACTTATTTTTTTGCTGACAGTTGTCCTTTAAAGCTTGCATGAAGGACAAAAGAAAAACTACACTTTGTTACACAAACATCAAATTACAAACACAGTGTGGTAATACAAATTTACAAAAGAGTGAGGCAGATACTTTCCTCACCCAATGTTTCAGCTCAAAACAAATTCCAATTCTTTTTTTTTTGTAAATCAATGTTTTTATTAGACTTTTTCAAAAAAGATGAAACGGGAATGGGATACAGAATTAGAAAATGGGGGTCAGGGAAGGGGGGGGGATACAAAATCAAGAAATAATTAAGGGACGGGTAGGGGAAACAATAAGATACTTTTACTCTTCTCAATCCGGTCACAGCCGGAACACAAATGCAATATTTTATAAATCAATGTTTAATTTTTTTCAGAAATCATTTTTCAATACAATCAAAAGAGAGAGAGAAGAAAAAACAAACAAACAAAAAAAAACCACAAACCACACAGCGTGAACATTTAGATACATAATACACTTTTTAGTCATAGATTATAAATGACTCATGTAGTTAACAGTATATTATAACCCAAAGATATCAACAATTTGGCTTTTCTCAGGATAGTACACTAGCTTGCTCTGGGGGACAGAATAACTCACAATGAATAAATTAGTTTGGGTGTAAAAGACCTTGTGTGTCTGGGTGTTCAACGAATTCCATCCAGTAGAACCACGTCTCCGTATATTTTATGTGGGCATTCTCCGCCCGTTTTATCATCCCCTCCATTTGTCTGGTGTGTTCTACTTTGGTGATCCACTCTCTAAGAGTGGGGGGGTTAGTCTCACCCCAGTGTAAGGGAATTAAGGATTTGGCCGCGTTTAAGGCATGACGCACTACTGACTTTTTATACGTTGAAATTGGGAGGGTAGTGTGATGAAGGAGGCATGGAGCAGGTTCCAGAGGAGGCGGGTGATCCGTAAGTTTACAGAGGACAGAGTGGACCTCAGTCCAGAATTTGGTGATACGTGGGACAAATTCCAATTCTAAAGAAGGGATCACTGTATTTGTATTTTGAAAATTATATATGAGATATACTGTTTTTCATAATATCCCACATCTTGAATTTATTTTTTCAGGTGTGCCATTTGAGCATTTTGTTCATAATATTCATCTGTACTACATACTTTCTTGAGTATTTTGCTTTTCCATTAATTTTGGATGGAGAAAAAAACAAAAGAGGATAATAACTGTACTACACTTATGTACCTTGATGTGATAAGACTAGACACTAAAATATCTTTTCAATGTTTTGGTCTGCTCTAAGCATTCTGGAGCAGCATATGTATGTGCAAGGGCACCTGGTACTTCCTTGCAGTTACAAATAAAAACTTAGTTAATCACTCCTAACCTAAACATTTGCATTTCATTTGACAATGCAGACATTAAATGAATACTATATTAAAATGGGATTCCGTCATGTTACTTTAGGTATGAGCCTGGATAACTCAGTTTGAGGGTCCAGCGCTGAAATCTGTGTTCAGCCATATGTAAATTGAGTAGGTGCTCTAACTTAATAAAACATTATTTTTATTATCTCCATTTAAGATAGAAAATGATAAAAATATATAACATGTGCTCAAGTGACACTTAAAAAAGAAGGCATAAATAATAAAAAAAAATCCCTTCATTTTGTGACAAATAAGCACATATATATTTTTATATTTTTTTCTCTTAAATGTACCTAATAAAAGTTTTGTTTTATTAAGAAGGACCACCTACTACATTTGCAGCTTTGTGATTCTTGGGTTATCCCCTTACAAGGTACTTCCTAGACCTTTATTTATTATTCAGCCATATGTAGTCTCATTTTTCTTTTACTACCTGGTATTCCCATTATTGCTCTATCGATCTAGTACAGATAATGAAAAATAATGGAAAGCAAATCAAAATCCTTACTTGATCCACTTGCACAAACATTTTTCTTTACTTCACAATAATGATACATCTTAAGATAATTACACCAATAACAAGTATCATTAGACAGTTATTTTCATTTGTTTGTAATAGAATATCACTATTAACCGATGTATACAGCCAAATACTGCTTATTAGCACTTGAATAATAAAACCACATAATATTCTACATTTGTAGGTATACGTTTTCTGAATTGTCACATTGTCTTCAAACAGACATTAGATAGTATAGAAATGTACTTTATTTATCAAAAAAAAAAAAACGACTGACTCACAATCCACTTTTAAAAATAAACATTTGGTGAATTGGTTAAGTTAAACTATACACCCACAGATGATGATTATGATTATTTGTCCAATAAAAGTTAAGTTTTACATTAATCCCAGATATTTTAAAACAGCATCTTGTGTAAACATAATATTTGTATTGAGAGACTGATTTACTGCTTTCATACCAGTGGCAGACAGAAGATAATAAAGATTTTTCTCTGCTACTTGGTCATTTTAATGTCTGTTTATTCTGAGGTATAAATCTGTTGTATTTCCATTCACATTTATGAAGAAACGACAACATCAACACCTAATTTTCTGTGTTTTGTTCAGTTCAATAATTTGATAAAAAATAATTAATCGTATTGTGTGTGGGACATAGAGCGAGCATTGCCTCACGGTCAGACTGGTGAAGATCCCTCCCCTTGTCAGGACACAGTGCCTCTGCTGCCCCTCCTTCCCTAGCTTGGTTCCCTGGTGTGTGACTGACCTGCCTGAGAGATAACAACATTTATTTGGAGCTTGTTGTGTCTCTGTTTATCATGTCCGGTTCCTTAATCAACTTGTTCCTAACCAGACAACCCTCACTCCGACTTCTGAAGGCCCTGAGGAGGAGCAACAGGGTGACGAGAGGAAAGTGCGGAGCCACCCCCTGCACCTCCTCCATTCGTATCAAGCACCCTGCACGCACCCTGTTGCGGGGGTACAGCCAGAGAGGTACACATGTGCTGATACTCTTATGTTACTAAAACTTCATTATGGTAGGATACGAAACCTAGGGCAGTGATGGCTGACCCTGCATTGTCCATCTGATATTTGCTCAGCCAGTCATATAATAAGAGCTATGCTTTCAATTCAGATGGATGGATTCCAGAGATTAGGCATCACTGATCTAAAGACACTCATAAAATGATGGAATTATGTGTAAATAGCAACGCTGTCCCATGAAAATACAGATATACTGCCTGAGTGTTTGAGCACTACAAGTATACACTGTCATAGAGGTATTATTATTATTATAAATTGATAGCATTCTGATATTGATAAACTGCTCCATAAACATTTCTATTGGTTTTGTATAATGTTGAATGTATACAACTCAGCTACATTGGCCTAAAGTTTGAAATTCCCATCTCTATTCCCTGCAATTATCTCCTTATTGAGAAGATCATTTCTGTGCTGGTGACAAAACCTGCACTGTGCTAAAGACACCGCTCAGATGGTAATCATGCTTAAAGGGACTGTATCACCTAATCATTGTTTTTACTGTGAATGAAGAGAATAAAAAAAAAAGTGACTGACAATATTCTATACATTGTGTTAGTAAAATTGCATTCAGATACCTAAATTAGGAGAACAATGTGTTTTAAGTGTGCCTGTGGATTCTCATGATTCCACCTGTGACTTTATATGCAAATGGTCTGGTATTCCAAGGAAATTTCATTGATGACATAAATTGAGATTCTACAGATACAGTTAAAACAAATTGTTCTCCTAATTTGCTGCCACAAACTCCAACTCACAGTTACTTTACATTAGCAGAACCCCAATTTGAACTACACTAAGACTACACTTCCAAGGACCACAGCAGTAGGAAAAGGTGCCGCCAGTGGTCCCCCATGTGAGTCCCAAACTGAAATCAATAAATTATGGACCTGAGGAAAATGAGGTTCATTGAGTTCTCCAAGTACTATGAGTCACACATGAGCTAAGTGCACTCAAGCTGTACCTTAATTCTTATTTTGCTTTAGCATCCTAAATTTTAAATTGACTCAAATTATCCCCCTTTTTCCAGCAACAATTAGTTCTTTTGTCAAATGTTCCATTTGATCAATGTCTCCTGCACACCTTATTAAAAACAATGAATTATAATATAATAGTATCAATAGTGTAAAAACTGGTGAATAGCATTGATCACAGTAACATTGGTAAAAAAAAATATTGCTTTTATTGTGTATTTTTTTTTTTTTTTTACATTTTTTACTCAACTCTGGTAGAATTCTAATAGTAGATCCGCTTCTTGTTATTCCAGACTAACCGGTAGAATCTGCTAGGCCACACTACAAGCCCAAAGGCAAGATACAACTCTGATCAGCCTTTTGGTATTTTAAGACTATCTGAAAATGATTAAAAATGCATAATTAGGATATGGCCCAACACAGTGTATGCTCTTAAAAGATATATGGTCTTTCCCATAAAAAATTGTTAACTGTGTTCTAAAACTGATGTCCCAACACTAAAAAGCAGAATGTTCATGCCAACATTTGTGCACTTTTAGTGGCATTGAGGAACTGAAAATGCATGCCTCACATAGCAAAAATCAAATTATGGGATTGAATAATTGTATCAGATTTTTTTTTTAAAATGCCCATTTTTATTGTATTTTTCCTAGTTTAATATAAACATAAACAGACAGTATGTAATTGCAAAGTGTAATCATACAACTTACACAGTTCTAAAGAAAAAAATACAGGTACACAGAAGAACTATTTTGTGTTTTTGACAAACAAATATTGTTATCAATTTATTTATAGAGTGGCATTATGTTCCGCTGTGCTGTACAATGGATATTACTTTATTGTGTATTTTATTTTATAGTTGCAGATGCAGGCAATGTGAAACCATTGGAAGGTGTAAAAATCTTGGACTTGACAAGGTGTGTGCTAAAATCATCTCTCTGTTATACAGATTGGTATGCATTTTCAAGTTATTCTCTTTTTAATAAGGGTACTAGATGCAGATGTGATTTGAAATCAGGGATCAGTGAACTGATTGTAAACGGGACCTATCATTACTGATGTTAGCATGCTGATCTGAACAATTGGTGCAGTCAATTATATCATTTCAAGTGGCTGGACCCAATGGTGGAGATACCATATAAGCGAATAAAATGGCAGCCCACTTGTTTAGGTTCTCACCCCCACAGCAACTAAGGTAGAGAACACAGTTATGGAGATGGATTTCCATCTGTTTTTCCATTTAGCCCCTTCCCCCCCAAACTTATAATCAACCCTGGCTGAACCGTAACATGTATGGACAAGGATAATCATTTTAATAATGCCATGAACAATTTTATTTCCTATAATTATGATATTAGAGAAGATCTTGTTGGTAAGGTATCTCTTTTTGTTGAGATTTGCAGCAGGGTTGATGTCCCTGGAGGGATAAGCCAAATGGCAAATGATTTGGTTAAACTAGAAGAATGGTCAGAGCTGTGGCAACTGACATTTAATGTGGGTAAGTGCAAGATAATTCACCTTGGGAGCACCAGTGAGTCCTCAATTGGAGTAATGTACACAGTACTGAAGGCCGTATCTACATCAGGATATTGATTATCTGGAGCGAGTTCAAAGAGCTACTAACATATTACAGGATACCTGGAGAGGTTAAAGTAACTAAAAATGTATAATTTGGAACAAGGAAGAGAGTATATTTAAAAGCAGAAAGATTACAACAACAAGAGGACATAGTCTTAAATTAGAGAGGCAAAGGTTTAAAAGTAATATGAACTTTAATGAAATAGTGGATGCATGGCATAGACTTCCGTCAGAAGTGGTAGAGGTTAGTTAATATAGTGAAATAGTTTAAGCATGCATGAGCTAGGCATAGCGCTATGCTAGATATAAGACATGGACAGGGACTAATAAATTAGGCAAAAAAAAAGGGGCAGACTAGATGGGCCTAATATAAAAGGGGCAGACTAGATGGGCCTAATAGTTCTGCTGACACATTCAATGTTTCTATGTTTCAGTTATTGCATTTTTATATACATATTTTAAAATGTGTTTTTTTTTAGAGTGCTTGCTGGACCGTTTGCTACAATGATTCTTGGAGATCTTGGAGCTGATGTTATTAAAGTAGAAAGGCCAGGTAATGTGTAAAATGACGGTCAGGTGACCATGATAAATGTTTGTCATAATAAAATGATATTATGTAGTGTTTTTATGAGGCATCAACACATACACTGCTCTTAAGGTCAAACACATAGTCTTTTGGAAGTATGGTTATAAATGAATATCTTTACATCATGCCTTTCTTGTAATATGTTTTTTTTTTATTCAGTTATCCAGGAAACCATAGGGTGCTGTGTATTAACAATAATTATGGGGAACATTTTTAAAAGTGCAGCAATAACCACAGAGACCATTGGAATGTTTACATAGAACATTTGTGCATAATCCTTTCAATATCTGCAAACTGAATTATACTGCTTGTTTACAAAAACATACATATCATGTACAGGGAGCCAGTGTATTTAATCTCCCATTACGTCCACTAGACCAGGAATTTTCTTTATTAGATGCAAACCTATGATCCTTACTCAGACGAGTGTAATGACAGAATGAGCTACTATAGTAAGTAAGTTTTAATATAAATGTGAAAATGCATAAATGAATTATTATTTTTGTGGCTCGAGTGTCACTTTCACACATCATTATATAATTTTAGTTTGTGTAATAATTACTGTGTCCCAGCCAAGGTGCAAAGGAGAAAGTCCATTGTAAATTAGTGACAAGCCTGTAATAATCTTGAAAAGGAGCCGGCCCACCTAACTTATTTTCTGAATGTTGTACGTATACAGGAGCTGTGCTACCTATAGTGTCTGAAAAACTATTTGTCGATAAGTAATCTGAAGAAATAAAAACAAATCTGTTTTATCAGTTTTTTTTTCACCATTTCCTATCTCATGAAACCTGCAAATAAAGGGCAATAGCTGTTGCTGTAGCACAACAGTTTCCATGCCGTCATTACTGAATATTACTGAATTTTGAGCCCTTTTGAAATTATTTTCAATGTAAAACTACAGGAAAGCTGTAAAAAAATGTTACTGAAAAAATAAGTACAGTTGACATATTCATTACCTTACATTTGCAATGTAGAGAAGAAAAAAAATGTGAAAAATGATCTACACTTTGTTATAGTAGAATTTCAAGCAACAAATGTGTTTCAATTTGCCTGTGGTGTCTCCTGTTTATGACATCACCTGTGGCTTCTTATGCAAGGGATCTACTTTCAATGGTGAATGTGTAATTTGCATATGAAGCCACAAAGTAATCCAGTTCTCTGAATAAAGAGTATCTAGATTTTGAAACAAAAGATAACTAAGTAATGTTTGATTGGATTGTAAATGGCATTTCAACTGTTATGCAAGCACTAGTACTCTTTGTCTTTATAGCAGAAACAAATAGGGATCATCACAAGTCAGTGTTTTCAGGCACTTTTACCCAAAATCAGTGAACTTTGTCACCTAAACATTTGTTATACTCTGACTGTAGAGAATAAAAAAATGTGAAAAATGATCTAAACATTGTGTTAGCAGAATTGCACGCACATTTGTTAACCCCTTTCCGCTTGTAGGACGTTCATTGCCGTTCTACTTTTTATTGCCTAAAGGCTAGTAGGACGGCATGGAACTGTCCTACATTAAACAGCTCATAGCACCGCCCGCCCCCCCCCGCGATGAGCTGTGTGCGGACCATGCAGTGGGGTCCCCACTGTCAGGTGAAGCCACTTTGAGTGGCCTCACGCTGACACGGAAAATAGAAGTGAGCGTCTGCTCCATTTTACTGTAAAAACCTGCAGGATGGCATAGACCGTCCTGCAGGTAACAGCTCATCGTGGCTCCCCGCGATGAGCTGTACTAAGGATGCCGCTGCAGGGACTTGCAGCGGGATCCCCAGTGTCAGATGAGGCCACTTTTAGTGCGACTTAGGAAATGTAGCGAATGCTCAAACAGAGCGTTCACTATATCTCCGGCATCCCTGCATGCCCGAACTTTGCTTTATTTTGTTAACAGTTTTTTCACTGTGGTCATGGATGTGTGTGCATCCCTTCACCCAGGGAAGGGTTGACAACTGTTGCCCCAGGGGGTTGTGATGCCACTTTATTAGTCCACCTGATATCATCAGCGATAGACATACATACATGCAAGGCATATTTGCCGAAACATATGGTAGAGAGATTCTTCACCACTAAACTGTAGCATTGACATCTCATAGTGCTTTACCTGGGAGCTCCACTGTAGCAATGACAGGTATTTTTTCCCAGATTGATACCAAACCACAAATCCACTTTTCTTCTTTTCAATGTTTTATGTCTCAATAATGATTTCTTTCCTTCTCTTCTTTCCAACTTTAGGATATTTCATTATTGCATACTATGACTAAACATTTTATATACTTATGCAAAATCATTATATACCTTATTTTGTTTTTCACTGTATTTTTTTTTTTTTTATCTTTGCCCAAGAATATTCAGGCTATACTTTGTATTTACTTATGCAAAATCGTTGTGTGCAAAATGCATAGTTATTTGTAAATGCAGATTGTTTACATGTGTTACGTATGAATAAACACACAGTAGAACACAATCTACATTCTTTTTGTGTTTTTATTGTTGTGTTTTTTTTTTTTTACATATAATTCCTAGGATTTTTTTTTTTTAATGGTTGTTTACATTTAACACTTGGATTAAAGCTACCAGGCATTATACTCCATGGTTGACTGATCCATTCTGAACTAATCCCGTCTCTTTTCATCACATTGTTATGTAAGGATTACTATGAGCACTCTTCTCACAGAATTAATTATTCATAAATCATAATACGGAAATTGCACCCCTATTGTTTTTGTTGTTGAGAGTATCACTGTAGCAAGCAACAGATTTTCTACTGTAATTACAGAATAAAAGGTAGTTAAAATTGAGGTGTACATTGATTTGCATATCAAGCATCATGTGATGTAATAAACAGGGGACAGCACAATTAAAGTTGAAACATATATTATTTTAATGTATGCATTATCCCTATTATTTATGTCATACAGCAGTAACACACTCCTACTAAATCTTTTATCCATTGTACATTATTTGCCATAGACATTTCCTCAGAATTCAGACACCGAATAATTTGATCATCTTTTAAAGGGACTGTCTGGTGCCCAAAATGCATCTTCCAAATATTAATGCATAATGTGCTTTCAAGGTACTTTAAAATACATGTTTTACATTTTGCATTGCTTAGAATATAAAAAAAAAACCTACAGCTAGATGAATTTGTGAAATTACAGCAGTTTGCAAGAAACCAGGACTGACCACACTAGCAAAAAAAAATAAGTAAATTTCCTTTTTTTTCTTTGCTGCAGGAACCAAAGAGAATAATTTCATTTAAATGAATGGAATATCCTGTTTCTCTAGTGATGTCATCAGACAATGTGGTGCACTGTTAAGAGCTCCTACGGTGTACAAGAGCAATGTCACTTAGAGTCCACACAATGTATTATATTCCAGAAGCACAGAAAGTGAATGAAAAAAAAAAAAAACTTTATATGCTCAGTGTCTACATAATCAGTGCTGCCGCACCTGCAGTAAACATGGAGAGTAATCACTAGGGGAGGGCTTGAGCAAAATATAAAAAAAAATTGATTTATGCAGAATGCCTGCATCAAATCACACTGGAAAAAAGCATGTGCACTATACAAGCAGTAGTCTTCAACATGCACCAAAGTGAAAGAGATGAATAAACAAACCAAAAATATATGTGTCGCGGAGTCTGAGTGTCAAAAAAACAAAACAAAAAAACATGCACCAAAGTGAGTTTGGGGACTAGACTGTCCCTTTAATTAAAATAATTGAGGACCTACCTCTCAGTAAAAGTCACACAATGAATAAAAAAATGCAGCCACATAAAATAGCTCAGATATATCTTCTGATAAAACCTATAAAAATTGTAATAAATAATCAAAGCCCACAATACTTATTTTTTTTATTTCTGTTCACATCTAAAACATACATGAAGATGTGTTTTTGTCTTTAATGGTGTAGTTTTATTTAATCTAAATAAATGGTTTGAATGATGTGTAACACTTCTGAGTTAAAACAGTGCACTTGCTTAAAGGGACACTGTCATCTAAACATTGTTTATACTGTGAAGGTAGAGAGAATACAAAATGATCTGTGGTGTCTAGAGTTTTTGAAATCACAGAGTAGCATAAATGCAATTACACTTTTCCCATTGAAAATAGTAAATGCCAAATTAACATATCAAGCCACAAGGTGATGTCTTAACAGGAGATGTCACAGACACATTTAGAATAGATTTTCTTCTTATGCTAAACATTGTATAGATCATTGTTGATAAAGGTGACAAAGACTCTTTAATGACTGCTATACAGAACTAATCTGATTCAAAAATTCAGAGCCCCCAGAACCCTACAGTACCAGATATGTATTTTAATTCTAATTTTTCTTATTGGCTGTTATAATTTCAGGACCTGGGGACGATACACGATCATGGGGACCCCCTTTTGTAGGAACAGAAAGTGCTTATTTTCTCAGCGTAAACAGAAACAAGAAGGTATGAACACACATGCAATGAATGTGTCTTCCCATTTTCTATTAATAATTAAACATTCCACAAGGACAAAAACCTCACAATATTTTTTAGTGTGTGTGATAAAAAATGCTGAGGAGGTATACGTGTCCTATTTATAGTCACTAACACAGCTTAACATATATAGGAAAAATAAAAAGCAATGCGTACTTCAAATTAGTTTGTTTGAAGTCTAGTGTATACTTTTTCCATGTCGGAGAGGTCAGCAACTGCTCACATGAATTTGCTAATTCTCACAATGTCCAGAAAATCATATTTGGAAGTAAAAAACAATTGATGTAATTTTGTGTTTCCTGTGATAAAAGCACCACATCACCTAAATATTGTGTTTATACTGTGAATGTAGAAAAAAAAAAAAATTATGAAAAATTATCTATTCTATATACGTTGTGCTAGCGGAATTTGCCTGGAAATGCACACATACATTTTTTACACGGTGTATTCTGTTTATGACATTAACAGTAGCTAGTCTCATGAACAGGAGACATCACAGACGCATTTTTTTACATGGTCCATTTTAAATATAAAAACATATTGGTTGGTAGCATGAAGTTAGTTGTTTCTTGTAAAGTGCCCAACCTTTCAGTTGTCTGTGCAGCATTTTGCTACACTTATTGGATCTGTGACCTCCATACTTCATTATGTAGAAACCAGAATAAGACACCACCCTCAGGGATCAAAAGACAGGGACCAAAAGTGAATTAAAACCACTTTTGTATTAAAAAAAGATGTAGCTATAATTGATTTAATTTAAAGGACCACTTCAACTTGACCTACTTTTTCATGCATGTTAAAGTTTAAGAATTATAAAAAGATATGGATTTAATAAACTTTTAATATGTGTAAATATGTTTAATTTACTGACAAATATCCGTTTAGTAAGCACTCAGCAATTCATTCAAAAAGCAACATTTAATGTCTTTCAAAAAAAGTAAAAAGCAAAATATCAAAAATAATAACTTGCGATGTGTGCAAAGATGTTTTGCACAGTAGCATATATAAAGCACACATGTGCAAATACACATACCTGTAATTTCTACATGCTCACCTGCAGAGCTACGTTGATTATTTAATCCCTAAGCAAAATAGGACATACAAGGACGTTCTGTGTCTAAATGAGCATCGGAAATATGGAGACGTTAAAGTTAGATTCCCGAAGAGAACAACATCTTTTTGAATGGGAAAATAAAAAGATAAAATATCTTGGTATGGTACTGAAATTTGATTACACAACCTTCAGCGAAAATAATTATTTAGTTCTGCTAAAGGATCTCAGGCAAAAATTAACAAAATGGAAAGGCTTGGAGACCTCCTGGTTGGGAAGAACAGGTATAGTAAATTCATATATTATACCAAAAGTATTATACCTATTTAGGACAATCCCCATGAAGGTACAACAAACAATTTTGACCCAATTTCTAGCTATGTTTATAGCATTTATATGATTGGGTCGAAAACCCAAAATTTCCCAGACAATTCTAAAAAAAAGAACGCAAGAAGGGGGGGGTCGCGTATTCAGATATATGTGATCTACACGAAGCATGTATGATCTCTCACTGTATGGACTGGCTAAACACAAGATCGTTAGAGCAAGGTTGTTTTAGGATAGAAAGTGAAGACTCCTTCCATACATGATATAAGACAAATAAGCAAAAGGATCTTGAACAATACAATAATAACCGATGTATTAACTAATATACACAAGCTAAAAAAAGTTTTGGGGCATCACTAGTAATCAGTAAGATGCACAATAAAATATGGTCACAGGTGCCTTAAAGAGAGGACCACCTATAATAATTTATATTCAAAGCGGAACAAGGGTCTCCATGGGAACCGACAGTGGACTGTCAGCGAGAGTGTACCCTCCAGTATAACTGGTTTGAATGGGAAAGAATGCATGTAGTGAAACCGAAGGAAGTGGGAGGGGAGAAACTTATGGAGACAAGGAATCTAAGAAGCAAGGGGTTAAGAATACAGACAAATAATTAAGATGTAAATTAGATAATATAATCCCAGCCTCATAGGAGTAATAAAAACCTAGAAAAAAAATTCCCTGTTTTAAGTACAACAATATACGACCCATATTATAATGGTATTTTTAAGGTACTACTGATTGGTGAAATGTAAGTGTATTTTGTAATATATATATATTTTTTGATATAATGTAAATTTTGTAAGCAATGTAAACAAATGTATTTAGTGAATGGTAACTTTTTGATATAGAAAATGAAATAAAGACTATACATTAAAAAGGAAAGAATAAATGAGCGTCGGAAGCCATCAGTGATCTCATCCTCTACTCAGCTTGTGTTACTGTAATGCCTCCATATTGAGACATACAGCATTACTAAAATCTGACCTCCAGCGGCAATGTTATTTATGGACAGAGTGATCACATTCTCCATATTTAAAGGTAGCATGCCTTTCCAATATGGCGCTGCCCTGTTGTGGGCAAGAACTTTGGAAACGATCAGTAATTGCCTCCATTGCTCTAGGTATATTGGAGGCATTATAGGAAGTGTAGTTGTTGGCATCTCAGTCTTTGCCAAGGTGCTCGTTCATGTATAGTGCCCGCTAGTGTGCGTTTTCTCTGAAATGTCTGATTTGATGGGAAGATCTGGATTGTGAGAGGAAATGACAGAAGGCCATTAAGGCTGGCAAAAGTTTGAATACTGCACGTTATTCCTCCAGGTAACAATGAAATTCAACTGCACAGAGGACTGCAGAAATACTGTGCGTTAAAGCACTGGTATTGCATAAGAGAATGACGATATTCTCACCTATAACACCTTTTTTCAATATTTTCCCATTTAAAGTAAGCTGGGCGACTGGGAGTGTAATGGCCACCGAAAAAGTTTGGTTCTCTTAGAGACCAGCAGCCTCTTGCTAGCTCCATTAAAAAAAGCACTATCCATGGTCTCTAAAAAGTATTGCCCCCCAGGGTATATGATTGCCCATATTTACATAAAACATAACCTCCCTGAAGTTTTGGTCTGGCACTATGCCCCAAATACAATTAAGTTTAATGCCCCCTGGCACTTGCCACTGGTGCTATGCCCCAAATACAATTACATTTCCTTTAGGTTTTGGGGCTGGCGCTGTGCCCCAAATAAAATTAAATTAAATGCTCCCTGTGGCTTGGGGCTGGTACTAGCCCCAAAACCCTAAATAAAATAAATAGCGCCAAAACACTAGGGATGGCCAAATGTCCCTGGCACAATAAATAATATAACATTAAGTTCCTACCTACTCCCCCTACCTTCACCTTGCCCAGGTAGGAGGAGGGATGATCTAAAATAGCCTCCATAACTTGGAAAAAATCCTTTGAGTGCCATGAGGGGGCCATGAGGCACAGCCCACCCGGCTGACACAAAAAGGGTACCGTGTAAATAGAATATTACCTGTATCCATGTTCCAACAGCAATCAGCGATGGTCCAGGGAACAAAAAGGAAATTACTTTTACTCAGCTAGTGTGGGCAGTCCTGGTTTCTTGCTAACTGCTGTAAGTTCACAATTTCATCTAGATGTATGTAAAACATGCATTTTAAAGTACTTTGAAAGCATATTAATATGCATTAATATTTGGAAGTTGTGTTTTGGGCACCAAGAGTAACTTTAAGGACTCAATTAACTGAAGTGTGTCCCTCAAAAACATGGCTCAACATACAACTATAAAAAACTATAAAACCGTAGTAATTCCTATAGCTTGAAAGATAAATGACAGCAGAGTATAAGTAACATAATAATTTCCTATCCTTGCTCCGACTGTTGATCCAAAAGAAGGCAACAAATTATAATTAAGTCTTATTTAATCGTAATGTTGATTTTATCATTCATAACCCTATATATTCTGGTTTTCTAAAAACAAACAAACCCCCCCCTTCCCCCCCCCAAAAAAAACATACAGACTCTTTTTAAGGCATATAATTGATTTGAAAGAACCACCTCATTTGGCAGTGAATTCCAAAGCTTACCAAAAAAACATGTTCTTCAAGAGTTTGACCTCTTGCCTTAGTTAGGTCATTGAAAAACTCTTTGTATTGGCTGTGTATGTATTTTTATATTTCATCATGATATCTTCTCCATCATACCTTTTTTCTTGTGCTTAAATGTTTATTGTGTTTCCGCCTAAATAAGACCTTTCGTTCACCTTTTTTTGCTTGGATTATGGCTCTAAATAAGTTAAATTTAATTTCACAGGCTGAATATCTTGCTTTAAATGCTTTATAGGACAGCTGGTGTTTGTCAAATCACCTCTAGCTTCATATTCCATTGGTTTATTCATTAGAGTTCACAAAATGATCCAGAATAGAAAATTGGTTAAAATGTATTTTATGGTTTAAATAAGGATATTTTGAAAGTAAGCATTTAGCTACATAATAGTACTTACCTTTGCATGATTAGTGTTATTTAAAAAAAAATATATATTATATCTTATATTTATATCATTTCTACCTTAGAGTATAGCTGTGAATATGAAACATCCCACTGGAACCAAAATTATCCAAGAGGTATGTATAAATCATACTTATCATTGTGTAACACTGACCAAAAGAGACATATTTTTTGTTTCTAAATAGTTCACGGTGCCTGGGTAACTGCACTCCCCGGGAGCTTGGGGTCCTTGGTTTGAGAAGCCCTGTTCCCAGGCCCTGTGATAGCAGCCGCTGTATCCAGTGTAGCCAAAACTAGGAAGAATCCATGCAGACATCCTGGAACAAGCATGAGACAAAACATAAAAATAAATAAACTGAAGGTCCTCCGTCAAGAGCCAGGTAAAAATGATTCCTCCTACTCAGCCCAAAGTAGACGAAGTGGAGCCTCCCTCAACGCCAGGCTATCCTGCCTGTATAATCAATCAAAGTTAGAAGCAACAAATGGTTTGCGGAGGGAGCTCACAGTAGACAGGTAATGCCAAAATTAAGCCATTTTATTAAATCGTAAAAAAGGCAGGTACAAAAAAGAAACTGGACAGGACACAGTGAAAAAAGAGACGCCTTACGCGTTTCATGCTTTCAAAAGCACTTAATCATAGGCTATGAACCAAGCTGGACATATGAGAGTTGTGCCGAGATCCTCATGTGCTTCAGGGAAAGAGGGGTAGGGAACATACAAACATAAATACAGGATCTAGCCTAATACTCATAGATGATAAATTAATGAGGATTTAATTAAATTATGGCCATAAAATGAAGCTTACCACCACTTCAAGGTACCTCACAATTAGGAAAGTCTTTAACTATTAACTTAATAATATGACTATACAGACACTGGCCAGTAGCAGGACTACAGAGCTGTACAAACTGACAACTTGGGATGGAACACAGGCAGAATAACCAGAAATGAATCAAGACAAACGAACGAGGAACCAGAGGCATGAAAAAGGAAAACCATTTAACAGGGCAGAATACGAAGGCAGGGCTGGACTATGACAGGGCTTATCTGAGACAGGGCTGAGCTAATTCAGGACTGAACAATACATGGCTGACTTATTACAGGGCTGCAGGATACAAGTACAGGGACACAAGGAACAGGGCAGGATCCAGAATTGGCAGGTGTCAGACAATAACTAGACTCAGGCAGGTGCCAGTCTATGGCTAAGCTTGGGCAGGTACCAGACTACCTATACTTAGGCAGGTGCCTGATCTTACGTCTAGGCTTAGGCAGGTGCCTCTTTGGGACCAAATAGGGGAAAAGTGCCAACTATGGCTGAGCTAGGGAAGAATGACATTCCATTAGGAATACACTATGTGGCTGAGTTAAGGAGAGATGCCACTGTGTGTGTGGGGGGGGGGGGGGGGGGGGGGGATACACTAAGTGGCCAAGCAAGGACAAGGAGCAAGGGAAAAAGGATGCAAACCAAAAGCACCAGCGAGCATAAGACGTAAGAAAAACAAGAGAGCAAAAGAAGCAGGAGAGAGAATAGAAAATAAGCAACCGAGCAAAGCAATAGAATACGTAAATTTGTGGAACAGCTTGGATGGGTTGAGGCCTGACGATGACTTATTTGGTATGATGCAGAGGTTAAAAGCATGAGTCATTTGTAATGAAAATCAAATTCATGATCTTCCAATTTTATGAATTTTTACATCTACAATTTAGACTGTGTTTAACCCCTTAGTGACAAGACATTTTCACCTTGACTTTCCCTTGGTGACAATGGCTGTTTTGACATTTCTGGGGTGTTTGTGTTTAGCTGCAATTTTCTTTTTTCTCAGATACTGTACCCACACAAATTATATGTTGTTTTTATTGTCATAAGAAGGGCTTTCATTAGATACCATTATGTTCATCATATCGTATAATTTACTACAAAAAAAATCATGATAAAAAAAAAACACTTTTTCTAACTTTGACCTAAAATATAATTTAGACAAATACAATCATTAAAAAAGACCCCATCTAAATAGTTTCTAAATGTTGTCCCGAGTTCAAAAATATGCATGTTTCCATATTTTTCGGTATTTTTTGCGAGTTATGGGGCAAAAACCAAAAATAGTGATTTTTTCCTATATTGACCTTTTGACCCCAACCCAAACCCAAAATTTAACCTTAACACTAAATTTAACCCCAACTCTAACCCTTATGCTATCCCTTAATATATTTTAATTTTAATTTAATTTTAACCCTATCCCTTATCCTAAAAAATATTTAATTTTAACCCTATAGGCTAATCTAACTATATAACCAGTTTTTAATTAATTAAATATTTATTTACATTTTTTTCCATTGCTATGCTACTTAATTACCACTAGGGGCAGTCAAGTAGCATATTCAGAGCGACGGAAGTGTAGTTACTTTCACTTCTGAAGCTCAGACCGCCAGAGGGCATAGCCATATTGACGGAGCATGCTGCTCCGTCAATATGGCTCCCACGATTGCTCTGTGGGGCGATCGTGGAGGCCCCAGAATAGAAATTTCGACATCGAGGCAATAGACCAGCACCGTTAAATCGGATCGTTGATCGCAAAAACCGCTTGATTCACTGCAGGAAATGCCTGACACGTCCTTTGTCGGCAAGGGGTTAAAGTTGATAATGTCTACAAAAATGTTTACATTTTTTAATGGGTGATATGATTTTTTTATTTTTAGCTTTCAAGAACCTGTGACGTGTTCATTGAAAACTACATTCCAGGCAAATTAGCAGAAATGGGATTAGGTTACAATGACATAAATGCAGTTGCTCCTCATATCGTATACTGCTCTATAACAGGTAATGTGATCTTTTTCTACACTAATTTATCTTGGTTCTACTATTGATGGAGGCTATTTACTAAAAGGTGAGTTGCAAGTGATTTGAGGTGAGAGGAACATTTAATCTGACAAGTTTAGTTATACATTGTGCAGGGACTGTATAGTTAAAATGATGAGATGACATGTTCATCTCAACTCACCTTTTAGTGAATAGACCCTATAGTTTCACTTTTAGGGCCAATTTCTACTACTAATATTCACTTTCTTAGAGTGACACTTTTTCTAAGTGGTGTCATGGAGGTTCACACTATACTCTTATTCTTTTTAAATGTTTCACCTATGATTTGTTTACATGCTTTATATTTCATGTATTTAATTTTCTCTTAGTGCTTGTTGTACTGCTTGTAACGTTTGTCCTTAGGTGAATTTATAAAAACCTTCAACAAGCATTTCTAGTATCTTAAACTTTAGAAGCACATTGAACAGGGTGTTCAACTGCAGTCTTCCAGCAGATTAAGGACTTTCATGTTCTCTGTTCCAGCTCTCCAGGTGGCTTAGAATTGTGGGAGTTGTAGCCCAATAACAACTGGAAGGCAACAGTTAGATGCTCCACAATATTGTTGTGTTTAAAATATCTGGAGAATATGGACTGGAAAAAGCACAGGAAAAAAGACCACCCTTCAGAATTTTGTTTGATGTTTTGTTGTCATGTGAAGTAGCTGAATTTTAATATTGGACAAGCACTGAAACTGCAGGGTCTCTAATATATATTATTCCCATAGGAAATATTGTTCTAAATTGATACTTATTTTTTGACCACTGAAATGCACAGGGCCTTAAATCTGATACATTTCTTTGCCGCATATTTCCCATTAATTAATGGTGTAACAACAATGGAGCAAACACGAGGGGCCTTATTCATGAAAGAGGGAATTGCAGGCTATTGACAAGGGAATTTGAAAATTAACGTCAAAGTAGCTATATTGGAGAATTTTTCCAACTTGGCTACTTTGGCCTTTTGTGCAAGCTCTGCAATCCAAAAATGACCTCTAATCTGCTCTACCAGATGCATACAATTGTCGGCCAACATGTAAATATGAATGTATTACATGCGTTTCATGCTGGAACACTTTGTTCTGTATTCATGGAAGAAGGAGTTGCAGGGAATTGAGAAGGGTATTACAAACTTAAGGCCAAAATAGAGTTTGAAGTATAGATCAATGGGAGAATTTTCACAACTTGGCTACTTTGGCCTAAAGTTTACAATTATCTTCTCAATTCCTTGCAGTTATTTCTTTCATGAATAAAGCCCTATGATTAGCTGGTTTAACTATAGTAGTATGTTTTAGAATTATTCCTACTGTGGTATTCGGTGTAGATTCTATACTGTTAATAAAGGCATTCACCGCTGTAAGGATTTTCACTTTAAACACACTTGCAAGTAAGGATATTATTAGAATAGAAGCATTCCCATTAATGGACTCTCGTGCTTCTATTATAAGGACGCGGGGATGTCTCTACTGTCACTACACTACAATACAGTAATGTATGGTGCGACCGCTCGGGTGAGCTGTACAAGATTCACGTTATGTGCCAGTCAGCATCTGGACTGTGTTCCCTATTCGTTATGTAATTAGTTTGATGGATATTTTCATCGAAAAGAAGGAAGTTTCTAAGTGGCTCCAAACTTTTGAACTAATCCAACAGATTTTAATATACATCATCTTTCCTTGAACATTGAGCAATGTAAATATAGGGACAACTATACGATTTATAACATGGGGTAGCCCCTGGAAATGTCTGCATGGAGTTGGATGTACGGATGTCATTATAGACACAAAGGATGAGAAAGAATATTTTATAGAAATATTTGAAATCTCTTTAGATGCTATGGGCATCAAGGCATGGTGATTTATATTATATAAACAACTGCTTTTGTAAAACTGACCTTTCTGGGTCAAAAGAGGAGAGAAATAAGAGTTTGTGACAGGAAGAATTCACTTGAATGAGTATGAACACAATAATTTATACAAGGAATAAACAAGTTTAATGGGAAAGGAACTTATTTTCGCTAATGTAATGGATGACAGCTGAATGAATTCCACTTCTGCAGGGTCTGCAGAGAACAGCAATGGGTATCTGGCCTTTGAACAATCGAATGAGTTAAATGATAACCCTACAAACAGATGTGTAAAGCTTAAAGCGAAACATAAAACCTATCACAAGATGTTAATAGTCAACAATAACACATGTTTGCAAATGCTTTGTGCTATAGCACTTATTTCTGTTTTTTTTCTCTAACATTTCAGAGTTGGCATGATCATGGAGTGTAAGTTAAACTGGTCCAGTTACAGGCTGTTTAAACATAAATATCATGCAAAATGCACCATGAAGCTATTATAGAACGTAGGGACATATACAATAAAATTAGCAATGATTAAGTCATAATAAGAATCAACCTCTTTAAAATTCATTTGACAGTATTATCTAAGATTTTACTTATAGGTCGTCTTATAGTCTGACCTCAGATCGAGGTCTGACTATAAGACTGGGATCCAGGTCCCCCGCAGAGCTGCAGGGGACCTGGATCCCCCTCGCAAGCAGCTGGGGGATGTCTCCGCAATGCGCGCAGACATCCTTCGCTTCTGCCTGGCACGTCCTTCGGGACTTCTATGACGGAATCCGGGAGGTCATGTGACCTTCTGGCTTCTGTCATAGTCAGGGGAGGGCTGGCAGCCTTAGGCCTGGGGGGCAAATCCAGTCAAGTGGCCCATTGAATCGCCTCCCCATCCACGGCCATCTTTTCCTTGTTTTATAACAAATATTGCCAGGATTTCCCCCCACAATATGCCAGGATTTGCCATTTAATATGCTAGAATTTTCCCTTACAAAATGCCAGGATTATGCCCCTCAGTATGCCAGGATTATGCCCCTCAATATGCCAGGATTATGCCCCTCAATATGCCAGGATTTAGACACCCAATATGCCAGGATTTTCTCCTCAATATGCCAAGATGATGCCCCCTCAATATGCCAGGATTTTCCCCTAAATATGCCAGGATTATGCCCCTCAATATGCCAGGATTATGCCCCTCAATATGCCAGCATTTAGACACCTAATATGCCAGGATTTTCCCCTCAATATGCCAAGATGATGCCCCCTCAATATGCCAGGATTTTCCCCTCAATATGCCAGGATTTAGACACCCAATATCCCAAAATTTGGGCACCCCCCCCTACCCACGTTGCACACCTACGACATGACCCATAACCCACGTTGCACACCAGGACATGCCCCATCACCACATTTACATGCCTCCATCACCCCATTACATACACATTTCCAATATTATTTGCCATTAATATTCCCCAGCCAATTTGTCCCATAATATGCCAGTGTTATTCTGCAATTTAATATGACTCAGTAAATTTGCCCAATAATATTCCAAGGTTATCTGCAATTTAATATGCCCCTGCTAATTTGCCCAATATGCCAGAGTTAATTGCCATTTAATATTCCCCAGCCATTTTGCCCAATAATATGCCAGTCTTATTTGCCATGTAATATTCCCCAGCCAATTTGCCCAATAATATGCCAGTGTTATTTGCCATGTAATATGCCCCAGCCAATTTGCCCAATAATATGCCAGTCTTATTTGCCATGTAATATTCCCCAGCCAATTTGCCCAATAATATGCCAGTATTATTTGCCATGTAATATGCCCCAGCCAATTTGCCCAATAATATGCCAGTCTTATTTGCCATGTAATATGCCCCAGCCAATTTGCCCAATAATATGCCAGTCTTATTTGCCATGTAATATTCCCCAGCCAATTTGCCCAATAATATGCCAGTCTTATTTGCCATGTAATATGCCCCAGCCAATTTGCCCAATAATATGCCAGTCTTATTTGCCATGTAATATGCCCCAGCCAATTTGCCCAATAATATGCCAGTCTTATTTGCCATGTAATATTCCCCAGCCAATTTGCCCAATAATATGCCAGTCTTATTTGCCATGTAATATTCCCCAGCCAATTTGCCCAATAATATGCCAGTGTTTTTTGCCATGTAATATGCCCCAGCCAATTTGCCCAATAATATGCCAGTCTTATTTGCCATGTAATATTCCCCAGCCAATTTGCCCAATAATATGCCAGTGTTATTTGCCATGTAATATGCCCCAGCCAATTTGCCCAATAATATGCCAGTCTTATTTGCCATGTAATATGCCCCAGCCAATTTGCCCAATAATATGCCAGTCTTATTTGCCATGTAATATTCCCCAGCCAATTTGCCCAATAATATGCCAGTCTTATTTGCCATGTAATATTCCCCAGCCAATTTGCCCAATAATATGCCAGTGTTTTTTGCCATGTAATATGCCCCAGCCAATTTGCCCAATAATATGCCAGTCTTATTTGCCATGTAATATTCCCCAGCCAATTTGCCCAATAATATGCCAGTCTTATTTGCCATGTAATATTCCCCAGCCAATTTGCCCAATAATATGCCAGTCTTATTTGCCATGTAATATGCCCCAGCCAATTTGCCCAATAATATGCCAGTCTTATTTGCCATGTAATATGCCCCAGCCAATTTGCCCAATAATATGCCAGTCTTATTTGCCATGTAATATTCCCCAGCCAATTTGCCCAATAATATGCCAGTCTTATTTGCCATGTAATATGCCCCAGCCAATTTGCCCAATAATATGCCAGTCTTATTTGCCATGTAATATTCCCCAGCCAATTTGGCCAATAATATGCCAGTCTTATTTGCCATGTAATATTCCCCAGCCAATTTGCCCAATAATATGCCAGTGTTTTTTGCCATGTAATATGCCCCAGCCAATTTGCCCAATAATATGCCAGTCTTATTTGCCATGTAATATTCCCCAGCCAATTTGCCCAATAATATGCCAGTCTTATTTGCCATGTAATATGCCCCAGCCAATTTGCCCAATAATATGCCAGTCTTATTTGCCATGTAATATGCCCCAGCCAATTTGCCCAATAATATGCCAGTCTTATTTGCCATCTAATATTCCCCAGCCAATTTGCCCAATAATATGCCAGTCTTATTTGCCATGTAATATGCCCCAGCCAATTTGCCCAATAATATGCCAGTCTTATTTGCCTTGTAATATTCCCCAGCCAATTTGCCCAATAATATGCCAGTCTTATTTGCCATGTAATATTCCCCAGCCAATTTGCCCAATAATATGCCAGTCTTATTTGCCATGTAATATGCCCCAGCCAATTTGCCCAATAATATGCCAGTCTTATTTTCCATGTAATATGCCCCAGCCAATTTGCCCAATAATATGCCAGTCTTATTTGCCATGTAATATTCCCCAGCCAATTTGCCCAATAATATGCCAGTCTTATTTGCCATGTAATATGCCCCAGCCAATTTGCCCAATAATATGCCAGTCTTATTTGCCATGTAATATGCCCCAGCCAATTTGCCCAATAATATGCCAGTCTTATTTGCCATGTAATATTCCCCAGCCAATTTGCCCAATAATATGCCAGTGTTTTTTGCCCCCCCCCCCCCTTACCTTTTTCAATGGTGGCTAGTGGCAGGACTTCCCTGGTGGCTAGTGGCAGGAGGACTTCCCTGGTGGCTAGCGGCAGGCAGCATGGTCCCTCCATGCTGCCTGTTCGGCCTCCCGGCGGTTGTGCCGACAGGTCACGTGATCGGCGCGCGTCTGACGTCAGAGCGCCGATCACGTGACTGTCGGCACTTCCGTGTCGGCACACTGCACGGGGAGCCGAACAGGCAGCACGGAGGTTTCTCTGTGCTGCCTGTTCGGCTCCCCGTGCAGCTTTGCAGGCAGAGCGGAGGTGAGAGGGGATCTTCCGATCCCTTCTCACCTCAGTCTCTGCCTGCAAGCGCGTTTTTTTTTTTTTTTTTTAAAACACTGGCCCGGCGGCCGTGTTTTAAAAACCTTAGGGCGGCCTGGGGGGCAATTGCCACCCTGCCCCCCGGCCCAGCCCGCCCCTGGTCATAGTAGTCTCAGTGGAAGTGCCGGGCAGCAGTGGAGGATGTCTGCGCGTATCTTGCAGACATCTTGCAGACATTGGGAGGGAGCAAGTCTGGGGGGGTAGGGGCAGCATTGGCACTTAAAAGGAAATAAAAACAAAAAATGCATTTTTTTACATCATAATTCTTATTAAATATTAAAAAGCAATTGACATGTGAATATATACAAGTTAAACTGGCGTTTAGTTTTTTTCCTATAGGAATATCCAAAGTTTGGGGGGGGTCATCTTATAATCAGGGTCGTCTTATATTCCAGCAAATACGGTAATAACATGATGGTTGCAACTTTGGTGTTATCTGAATCATGTAACTATTCTAGTGTGCTGATGTTTAATTTGATACTGCAGGTGCATTAACATCTCTAGTAATCATATTGGTAGAGGGAGTAAAGAAAAGAATACAGGTAGGGTAGGTCGATAAAAAAAATGTCTTGATGCCATTGTTAAGTCTGTGAATGCAATATCATGTTTTTTTTTTTTTTATATGAAGAATCAGTGGCATCAACCAATATGTACAAAAACAAGCAGACACCAGTGGAAATGTGTATACATTATAAAGCTCTATCATCTCCTTACTGGTGCATCTCTGACCTAGTCTCAACCAACTATATATTCCACCTGTATATAGTAAGACAGGCACATACAAGTTACAGTATATAGTATTTTTTTATTATTTTAATTTCAATTCTGCAGTTTTTAACTGGAGAAATAAAATGCCAAAAATTCAGCTGTTTTAGCCAACTTTCAGGTTCATTTTGGGGCACTTTGGCTCATATTATATAGTGACAATACATAGGATTCCCAGTACCGAAATCCCCAAACCATACATGGCCAAAATTTTTCGAAAATTTAAGATATTGATATAATTGGAATCTGGAAAATTCCGAAATTCATCTACTTAGACTGATCTGGCCCCATATCAGGCCAGATCTGCTGTATTGAGTTGACCACTCTGAAACAGAGTTTTTGATTAAGCCCCATCTAGTGGATAAACCTGTTAAATATTCCTAGGGAACATTCTTAGTGATCACCCTCTTAGGGCTTTATACAATGCTTCACAATTTGGAATGTAATGTCTGTACATGTGAGGTTAAAATGGACAAAATGATGGAACTTGATATTGATATACTGTTTACTTACTAATTAATCCTGCTCGAGCTAGATACATTTGGTATATTTAATGAACCATGTTAGTGTGGAAATATGAATTACCTCCTTAATAAAAAAAAGTGTGGGAACTCACACAAAATCCACTGCGACCCCCCCCCCCCCCCCAAATATATATTTCACCGAATTTTGCCCCTCTATGCCAGAATTCTGCCCCTCTATTCCAGGATTTTGCCCCTCTATATGCCAGGATTTTGCCCCTCTATTCCAGGATTCTGCCCCTCTATATGCAGGATTTTGCCCCTCTATGCCAGGATTCTGCCCCTCTATATGCCAGGATTTTGCCCCTCTATTCCAGGATTTTGCCCCTCTATATGACAGGACTCTGCCCCTGCCCCTCTATGTCAGGATTTTGCCCCTCTATGTCAGGATTTTGCCCCTCTATGCCAGGATTTTGCCTCTATATGCCAGGATTCTGCCCCTCTATATGCCAGGATTTTGCCCCTCTATGTGCCAGGATTTTGCCCCTCTATGTGCCAGGATTTTGCCCCTCTATGTGCCAGGATTTTGCCGCTCAATATTCCAGGATTTGCTCGTTTAATCCACCCTCCTCCCCCTTCCCCAGACAGTACTTACCTCCGGTCTTCTCCTCCGTGCATCTCCCCCCCCTGCACGGAGGAAGGAAGCTCCGGTCGTCACGTTTTTTTGTTTTTCTTTTTACTATATTGAGGTCGCGCGACTTCAATAAAGTAAAAAAAAACAAAAACGTGACGACCAGAGCTTCCTTCCTCCATGCAGGGGGGGAAGATGCACGGAGGAAAAGACCAGAAACAGAGCAACAAGGAGGTTAGTAATCACCATCTCCTTGGTGCTCCCTGTCTCCGTCCAGCTCCTCCGTGCAGTCTTCTTCCCTCCTGCACGGAGGAGGAAAAATGCCACCGGATATGACATGCTGTCAAATCCGGTGGCAATGACAGGAAGTTTTTTTTTTTTCTTGGACATCTGCCCTGGTCTTGCAGGAGCAAAGGGAACGGCGTTCCTGCCATGAAAAAAGTGCAGGAACGCCGTTCTCACGCGTTCCTGCAGGACTCGAGCCCTGGACATGAGGGTCTCTTTGATTAGGGGCAACTTGGATCCTATATGCTGCCCTGCAAATGTAGATACTAATGCAGTTTTATGTTCTAGTGATGATTGCAGTATATGTCATTTTGTTGATGGCATAAAGATATACACTATAACAATGCAGAACAGGATTTTTCTATAATGGAATAGTAACCAAGAGTAGTCAACATCAAAGTATGCACCCAACTAATTTTGTGCCTACATTGTTTTAACAATTGCAGCTGGATGAAAAAAGAACATTTATATTGGAAATACAATTAGCATAGGGTCAGGGAGACTGACTGCAAATTATGATGTTAGTAGTTTTATGTGTGTTTTTTCTTCTATAAATCTTTTTATTAAGCTTGTAAGGAAATTTATTCTGCAAATATAGGAAGACATTAACAAGTAGCACAAAATAAGGCATGTAAAATACAAAGATAATACAGCAATCTTACAATATGAATGCAACTGACACACACAATACCGTTCAACATTATACATCACAATGTAGACAATCTCCTTTGCATTTGTAAGTTACATTGACATACATACAATGCAATAAGCAATATTTATAATCTATAATGTTATATTACCATATGGAATAGTGTCTTTAGTTAGGGGGCTCTATATTAGTAAGAGGATGTCGGCCTTTCAGAACCATTCCGTATATTGAAATGTCTGCTTCAATGCAAGAGTATTAATGTATGGCAACCATTGTGTAAAAAAAACGTTTAGCTTTTGTTTCTCTATGAATTGTAGATTATATCCAGTGCATCATAAAAATGTATTGGAAGTGAGATAGAGCCATATCCAATCTGGGTGAGGCTTATAGGATGAGAAGAAGAGTTTTCCCTTTAGTGGTCACAGAACAGGGTTCATCCTGTGGAAGGCACCAAAAGATGGCCCACAAAGATGAGAGGGCGAACTTCAAGTTTAAGATACCGGTAGCGTATTTATGAAGTTGGGACCATAACTGTTGGATAGGAGGGCAGAACCACATGCAGTGCATGAAATCTGACAATGGGGCATCATATTTGGGACATTTGGCATTTATATAGTATTGTAGTTTGGGTGTGAAGTAAGCCCTATGGAGCAATTTGAAACTCATTTCAGTGTAGGATATGGATTTTATCAGCAATGTTTCAATATCAATGTTAGGGAATTCAGTTTTTGTTTGATTATCCCAATGAATAGTGGGTCTGATAATACTGTACAGCGAGGCTCTAGAGCATGGTTTATTTTGTGTTGTATTTTGTGTTGTGACAGTATGAGGGTATCTAGTGCTTTAGTGAAATCTTGTGGGGCTAACTTTGTCGAGATTGAATTAAAATAGTTAGCTAGTTGTAGGTATTGTGTCTCTCCATCTACCACGCTGTATAGTAAGGAACCCCCTAGTTGATTTAGACCTCGGAAGATAGGGTCAGATCTTCCATGTTGAAAAAATGGGTTATGTGTTATTGGCAAAAAAAAGAGAGATTGTATTATTTAACTATAAACGTTTTCTGATTATTTGCCAAGTTTTATGCGCAGTGACTAGTAGAGGATTTCCAATATTAATTTCACTAAATTAATATTGGGAGAGTAGATAAATGTGGATTAACAGATTATCCTGTTCAATGTGTAGCACTATGTGCAACTAATGTTTGTTGATGCATTTAAGTAATACTTTTATGTTCTGTCATTGTCCTTCCTTATATATACCCATTCCCAGTCATTAATGTGTGCAGCGCAAATGGTTTTTAACATCATGAAACCCCTAGTCCAGGGACTAGGATTCTTAAGTGAACTGGCAAAGTGTAAACATACATCATATTTATGATCAAAGTCAGAGGCAAGTACATAGTCTGGATTCAGGAAACTGGCATGTGTTCAGATTCTCCGAGAGCAAAAGGTCATTTCATAATAGTGGGGATGTTTATTTTATCATAATTAAACTGTGGATGGTTCAGTTGAATGAGGCAAATCTTTGTTTACAGGAATTCAATTCCCATGTGATGTACCCACTTTAGGCAATATGAGAAAAAAGGAAGGGTCTTAAGTTCTTGAGATGTTAAAAAAGATGACTGATTTTTATCCCTAGATTTAGTATCCTTTAAGTTCGGAGCAGGGATTTTTACAGATATTTCAATTTTGTGTCCATAACTTTTTATATTTATTATTATTTAGTGAGAAGAAATATGGGAAGGGCAGCAAAGGGGATTAAATTAAGACAAAGCAAAGTCAAATAAAATATACAGTGGAATTTATTCACTAAACAGTGAATTTCAGTGCTATTTTTCCACCACAGTTATTTTAACACGTACATCTCTTTAAAGAGGTACTAAAGCTTAAAATCAGTTTTAACCAGGCAGAAAGCCACTTGTGTGTAATTGAAACTGCCTATTAAACAGTGCTCCGATTGTGCACCATTTAAAAGTTATTCTCACATAAACACCTCCTCCCAGTTATCTGTCTGATTAAAAGATTCTTTGACTCCTGAGACTCAGTGCACTAATAACTGCCCACACTTAATTAATTAATCAATCCCTGCATCCCTTCCAACATTCCCCATCGGCAGTGTGGGACTCTGGGTGCATGGAATAGAAGGCCATTTAAAGACTGCTGTGCTGTGCATGTGCATAGCTCTGCATGCACAGTAATCATTCGAGTGTCACAAACACTGGAGAATGAAAATTGGGACCACGGGACTGACCTACCTAAACGGGGCATGTTCATATCTTCTGGTCATGTAACAAAAGCCTGGAAATGGCTATTCCACAAAAATATTGATATGAAGGCTTTATTCATGAAATGACGGAATTGATAAGGGAATTTCAAAGTTAAGGTCAAAGTAACTGTGTAAGTGATTATCTAATTCAGTTGAACTGGAGAATTTTTCCAATTGGCTACTTTGGTCTTAAGTTTGAAACTCCCTTTTACTACTAAATGCAACTAAATTGGATAAATTTTCCTACTTGGCCAGTTTAGCCTTAAAGGGACAGTCTAGTCCCCAAACTCATTTTGGTGCAAGATGAAGATTACTGCATGTATAGTGCACAGACTTTCCCCCCAGTGTGATCTGATGCAGGCATTCTGTATAAATCACAATGTTACCATAGTAACTCACCTGGCTGCTATTAGCCAGCCCCTTTGGTGCTCAGAGCAGGTATATAAGCAGCTAGTCTCAGTAGATCATTTGCCCTTGCGTTGTTTCCGGATTCCAAGTGCAGTTCCTGGTTTCTTGAGATTTCAGTGTTGATGACCTGGCTCAGCTGACTTCTCTTCTGGTTCTTGATTCCTGACTTTGTTCCTCACTCTGCTGATCTCCGTTCTCCTGACCCTGCTTGCTTCCTGGATATTCCTTTTGGACTATTTTTTTCCATTTTGCTATTTGTTATTAATAAAGTTATTGCATCTTACCTTCTGTCTCTGTCTGGTTCCTGGTCCCTAACACAGTCCTGGTTTCTTGCAAACTGCTATAACGTCATAATTTCATCTAGCTGTAAGTATTTTATATTTTAAGCAATACAAAATGTTAAACATGCATGTTAAAGCACTTTGAAAGCACATTAATATGCATTAATATTTGGAAGATTCATTTTGGGCACTAGACCGTCCCTTTAAGTTTGAATTTCCCTTGTCAATTTCCTGCAATTCCCTCTTTCATGAATAAAGACCTTAGTGTGGGGGGGGGGGGGGGGGTTGACACTCATCAGATGTGATCAGATGTGTAATTCGCTCTGGCATCAACACCGCTACTCACTTGCAAACCACTGTTAACTGTACCCCAAGATGGGGAAATCGCAGAAGAAACTATCCCCAACCCCAGGACAGGTGAAAGGGAAGAAAATAGACAACCCAGGCTCTATAAATAACTTTTTATTACCTGTCGCTGCCCATCCTGCCGAAAAGGACAAAATGTCGCTGGAACCTCAAGGCGCGAGAATGGTCTTCTTCTCTTTAGATGATGACCTAGAAGAAGGGGAGCTTGCTGTTACTCTCTTTCTCTATTTCTAACACACCGTCTCTCTCTCTCTCACACACATACACCGACTCTCTTTCGCTCTCACACACACTGTCTCTCTTTCTCTCTCACACACACCGTTTCTCACTCTCTCAGACACACACCGTCTCTCTCACACACACACACACACACACACACACACGTCTCTCTCTTTCTCACACACACACTGTCTCTCTTTCTCACACACACCATCTCTTCTCTCTCTCTCTCTCTCTCTCTCTCTCTCTTTCTCTCTCTCTCTCACACACACACACACACACACACACCCTGAGGCACACACATACACTTACGCAAACACCCTGACACACACACCTAGACACCCTGACACACACACCTAGATATTATCTTTTGTATTACCTATGTGTTTCTGTATGCTTCCGGAAAAAGGAAATAAAAAGACATTAAACAAAAAAAAACAAAAAGAGATTCAGTACAGTTGACCAGATCATCCTGTTAATTAAGTTGCAAATTCCACACAGCTGTCAGAATACAAGTGTACAACAGTTTATTCTGCGCCCAATCCTGTTAAGCTCCGATATAGCTTTTCCATGCATTCTGAAATATCCCTGTTCAAGCCTGGTAATACAATGGCACATGTACAGGCATGTCGCATCAACGGTTGCATCACGGTAAAAGAGAGTTATTTGCGCCATACAGTATTTGCATTGATACTACTGTATTTCATGAGTATATTTTGTGATACTCCGCCTGTACTTAAATAGCTATAAAGCACTTAATGCTGTAGTTCAATCAAAACACAAAAGCCTACCCATGGATATATGCTTTTTTTTTAGGAAAGAGTATCCCTTTAAAGGGGGTTTTACACATAGGAGATTATAGCAGCAACAACAAAAAATGATGGTACCAGCAGTCATTGCTATGGTTATGTCCGGTGATGCTTCCTGTGTATATGATACAGTTCAACTAAAGTTCCCTGCAGACATTCCACAACTTGCTAGTAAAAGGCTTGGTGTGACTAGTCATGCTGGTGTAAAATTACTGCCTGCCTTCAAAGTTTAAAATGAGATTACCTATAATGATATATAAGATATATTCACCATGTGTATACTTCGATGATCAATTGCGAATATCTCATAATAAGTCATTTAGGAAAACAACATAAAGTAAGGTGATCAGTTAATTTGAAATGTGTTATGACTCATAACCAGGCCCGTGACTCTACATTAGTTAGTACTTAAAGTTAATTTCAACATGTTTTACGGGAACAGATTCCATTGTGTATGCAACCATATTTTTTCCCAGTTGACAAATACAATGGCGAGTAATATGTGGCGTGCATTTATCATGTAGTAATTAGCATTGTTTACATTCAAATCCAAGGCTATTTACTGGATGGTAGTGTCATTCAGGGCCAATTCATGGCCCTGGTGGGTCCTGGGCAAAAAAATATGATCTACCACCAATACCCAACTGGGTTACATAAAATGATAAAGCAATAATCGGGAAATAGTTTAATTCTTAATGTTTTTTTTAACCTTTTAATGTTTATTTTTGGAGAAAATCCATCACAAGACCAATGCTGAAAACACACGAAATTATCAAACGTACATGGAAGACTGCATTTTTCAATATTCCCAGCCAGGGAAAAGTAGGAGAGTGAAATGAGTATGACAATGTAGTGAATGCCAGATTGTGAAACATGCCATAACATAAATGAAAAGTAAAATGTATTGAAATATTAGGATTCATCGATAAGTATGAGGCACCTCAATAAGGTAATCTTGGGAACAGTAAGGGGTCTACTCAATATAGATAAATCTGTCCCAAAATGGGGCCAAATTGGTCAAAGTCAAATTCGACTACTCAGTATCATCTATTTGAGCCCAAAATGTGCAATTTTTCCAGTTTTGGACTGATTATCATCTACATTCGGTTCTGGGTTTTCCAATGGATTCGCCCTGCTCAATATTGTCCGAAATCTCCCAAAAAGAACCTGAAATTGTAAAAAACATTTCAATTCTCCAGTTAGAAAGGGTAGAGGGGCATTGAGAGGGGGGAGTGAGATGGGTTACAATTGGGGGATAGGAATGGTAAGTAACCAGTGGTTCCATAGCTACTACCAATAGGCAATAGTGGGATTTACTCATCATCATCTGATGTGGTGACTTCCAGTCACCTGTCCTGAAGTAGGGAGGTTTGGTGGGGAGCAGTGGTACACTCAGTACAAGCACCCTCCAGGGACAATTTTGTGTGCTTGTACATTAAAATTTGGTTGTTGTGTTCAGCTTGAAAATGGTACTCCTGCCAAATTGATGAGCAAACTGTGACATTCTAATGGACAAACTGGCTGTGGCATATTAATGGGTAAACTGTGGCAAATCAATGGAAAATCTGGCTGTAGCATATTAATGGGGCAAGTCCTGCATGTGCAATGCGGGTGATGGGGCAGGGCCCACTGGTTAAAGGGGCCCCTGCTGCCTGCTTGACTGTTTCACACAGAGACAGTCACGTGTGCAATAGCTGGCAGTGGCATCCAACAGATGCACTCCGGCTTACTCTTAGTGCTACAACAAGTCATATCCGGCAGCTGTTTGTCCATCCTCCATGCACGCTATGCACGCAGCATGCATGGAAAGAAGACTGTGGAGGAGGTGGCTGGGGGAGTGGGGATTTTTTTATTGGGCAAACTGGCTGTGACATATTCCTGGGCATACTGGCTGTGGCATATTACTGGGCATACTGGCTGTGGCATATTACTAAGGATACTGGCAGTGGCACATTACTGGGCATACAGGCAGTACTGGGCATACTGGCTGTGGCATATTCCTGGGCATATTGGCTGTGGCATATTACTAAGCATACTGGCAGTGGCATATTACTGGGCATACTGGCAGTGGCATATTATTGGGCATACTGGCAGTGGCATATTACTGGGCATACAGGCAGTGGCAAATTACTAAGCATACTGGCTGTGGCATATTACTGGGCATACTGCCAGTGGCATATTATTGGCCATACTGCCAGTGGTATATTAGTAAATATACTGGTTGTGGCATATTACTGGGCAGAAAGAGGTTGGATCCCACCTCGCAGACTTGAGGGAGTTTCCCAGTTCTCCGTAGCTTCACCGCTCTGTGCTTCCACGGAGCAAAAATCAGCCTCTTTGGGATACACCGGGTAGGAGGACAGTGGCGGTGAGGCTGTCTCTCTACTCGAGAATTAAAGCACCTATTTCAGAGTAATTTCCCTGCTGTCTGTATCATTTATTTCTCCGGACCCTCATCCACCATTTCTACTTCACTACATGTTCATATTACTGGGCATACTGGCTGTGGCATGTTACTGGGCAAAGAGTGGCTTATTAATGGGCATACTGTCTGTGGCATACTAATGGGCATATTGGCTGTGGCATACTAATGGGCATACTGGCCATGGCAGATTAGTGGGCATACTGGCTGTGGCGGATTAGTGGGAAAGTTGGCTGTGGCATATTAATGGGCATACTGGCTATGGCATATTAGTGGGCATATTAATGGGCAAATGAACAGTGGCATATTAGTGGGCAAATGAACAGTGGCATATTAATGGGCAAATTGATTGTGGCATATTAATTGCAAATTGGCTGTGGCAAATTAATGGGAAAACTAACAATAGCATAAATGGCTGTTTCATATGTTCATGGCAAAGTTATTCTGTGGCATCTTCTGTGGGGCAAAATAACATGTACTATGGGGCAAAGTGTCACTGTGGCATGTTCTGCAGGGCCAGTTCTGTGAGGAAAAGTGACACTGTGGTATATTTTGTGGGGCAAATTTACACTGGCATGCCAAATCATCTGGGTGCAATATGAGTGCAAGTCAAGTGCTGTGGGTGCAATGTATGGTGTTAAGTCCTTTATGTGCAATGTGGGAGCAGAAAAAGGGACTAAAAACAATAAATGTAATTTTTCAATAACATGTTTATTACATAAACAGATAGTTGAATGTGATATGATAATAATTGCATATAATATTAAAAAATTTACATTTACATATAGTTTTTTACATTGCGACTTTAGAAAAGACTTACCCCAGGGCCCAATAGGGACTTAGAGCGGCCCTGTACATAACAATATATTTTTCAGGCACAGAAAGTGGAACTGCACCTTTAACCTAAGAGGTCACTTGCAAAATTTTAGACGATTAAACTACAATTGGCATCATAGTCCAGAGTGGAATGGCATCAGGGTACACAATATCGAGGGCCGTAATTTTCTTTTTTTAAATAATGTGTGGGAAGATAAATGAAAATGTTAATTCTTCTATTGTTCTATTTTGTTAATAATAGTATTGTTATTTTGTTTCTTTGCCCCCCCCAAAAAACAATATTCAAGTAACCATGTTTATTATACCTATAAAAAAATGTTTGCAAAATTCATAAAACACCTCAAAATGTTGAACTTTATTAGTTAAAAAAATGTATTGGTTTCAAATTAACATCTGTAAAATTGTTTTTATACTGACAAAAGAACAGTTTGTTTCTTGTTTAGAATGAATGCAAGTAATTTTTTTTAGGAAATAAACTAAAGAAATACTTGTGATTCATCTTGCTTGGCTATCCCTTTCATCAGGGATTGAGTTCTTTGAATCGCTAACGAGATCCTGAAATATGAAAAAAACAATTGACAATTGTACAATTGACGCAAATAGTTTTCAAATGAATAGGCATGCAGTATGGAAACAATGTGATGCTTGGCATTAAGTGGTGTGGATTTAAAGGATAATTAAGACTGGAAATATGAAAGGACTAGAGGGATTAGTTAGAGATTACAGAACGATCATTAAAAAAAAATGTAGGACTTCAAAAGCGGGTCTAAAGGCCACATAAATCGGAACCAGCTATTTCATGCTATTTTAAGCTCTGAAACTTTGACCCTTTGACTGTGACCACTTAATATGTAACCATGTAAAAAAATATATACTCACTATGAATTGACAAAACACGTTATGTATCGCTGAGGTCTTATGAGGAATATATAAATCAGGAGCTAGATGAATCTTATTTTTTCCATTGGCACACCAGGCATTTAAAGGGATACTACTAAAAAAAAACTTTACTGTAAGCATTTTCCAAATTATTGTAGATTAGTTTATAGTTCAAAACAGATTGGCTGACAAAGGAAAAAGGGCTTAAGCAATTAAGCACTGTTAAGATATACAAGGCCCCAGGGCCAGATGGTATACACCCAAGGGTACTTAGGGAGCTAAGCATAATTATGTCCAGACCATTATTTTTGATCTTTTAGGGATTCTTGGATTCCTTTAGTGCCATGGTCTGGCTCAAGGCAGATGTCATGCCAATATTTAAAAAGGGATCACAATCTCAGGTGGACAGTTATGGAGCTTGACATCTGTAGTTGAGAAATTATTTGAAGGATTGCTAAAGGTTTACATGAAAGAATACATCTTTTTTTATGAAAAGATTTATTTATTATGAATTTTCCAAAGTATAAAACAGATGAATAACATATCATCACATACAAGAAGCATAAATACACAACAATCCATATCTACAGTAATATATTAGTTAAGAATAGATTGAACTCTTCCTATCACTTATGAATATGGGGACAATGGGGGAAAGAAAAAAAACCAAAAAATAACCCAATAATTATATTATCCTTCCTAGCTCTCCTCCCTCCCCCCTCTTTCCGGCCACTCTCCTTCCTCCTCTCCCCCTTTCCTCCCCCTCTGCATGCCCCCTTCTATTTTGCCCCACTCATGCTCAGGCTCCCTCTGCTGTTTATCCCTCTACTATTCCTGCAAAATCTCCAAACATTTATCTCCTCCAATGAACATATGCCAAGGTAACAATCTGGCATTATGTTGCACTCCTTTTCCTTTTGCCGAAAAAGTTATTTCTTCTATTTCCTGTATATTCAAGAATACATCTTGAATCTAAATAAAACTAGTAGAAGTCAACATGGTTTTGTGAAAGACATGTCTTGTCAAACCAACTAAATAGCATTTTATGAAGAAATCAGTAAAAATATAGATCTAGGTGTGGCAGTTCATGTGATCTATTTGGACTTTGTTTTAGTATTTGACATGGTTCCACACAAAATGTTACTCTACAAATTGAGAGAAATAGGCTTGGGGCAAATGTATGTATTTGGATTGAAAACTGACTAAAAGTTAGAATATCAGAGTTGTTGTAAATTAAAAATTCTCAAACTGGACCAGGGTATTAAGTGGAATACCTCACTGATCTGTTTTAGGCCCTCTTCTTTTCAATTTGTTTACTAATGATCTTCCAAGTTGTGTTAACAGCCATGTCTCAGTGTTTGATAATTACACAAAATTATATAAGGTAATACAGACTAATTGCTGTTTATTCTTTGGCAAATGGCAAATGAGGTTCAATAAAGACAAATGTAACGTTATACATTATGGGAAAAATAACAGCAATGCAACATATACTTCACAAGGTATCTAGCTGGGAAATACTACTAATTAAAAGGATTTAGTAATACTTGTAGATAACAGACTTAGCAACAGTGCGCAATCCCAGTCAGAAGCTGCAAGGGCCAATAAGATATTGGCATGTACAAAACGGGATATTGATTCAAGGGAGGAAGACATCATCTTGCCTCATTTCATTGGTAAGACCTCACCTTGAATTTGCATAACATTATATAAATATGTGCAGGGCCAATATAAAGAGCTCTCCGGTGACATGTTCATTAACAGAAATGTACTCAGAACAAGAGGTCAACCCCTAAGGGGGTTGTTCATAGACAACAAAGGAAGGGATTATTTAAAGTAAGGACAATAAAGATATCTCACTGCCTAGAGAGGCGGTGCTATCCAATATAATAAATGCATTCAAAAAGGGTCTGGATATATTTTTTTTTTAAACCAGGACATACAGGGCTAGTATTAATAGAATAATCATTAATAATAGAGCTTCTTGATCCAAGAAGAAATCTGATTGCCTTTTGGAGTCAAGAAGGAGAAATAGAGTTTTTGCCTTCTTTTGGATAAAAAGCAGGAATGGTAGGTAGATGGCTTGAACTTGATAGACTATGTTACTATCAGACTGCAAATATAGTGTTGACTATTTAATAG
This sequence comes from Pelodytes ibericus, assembly GCA_036172795.1. Classification (NCBI taxonomy): domain Eukaryota; kingdom Metazoa; phylum Chordata; class Amphibia; order Anura; family Pelodytidae; genus Pelodytes; species Pelodytes ibericus. The sequence continues at coordinate 165,063,371 of CM069859.1, read as the reverse complement.
TGAAAATTAACAAGCATTTTTTTAACAAAATTATATTTACGGAAATCTCTCTTATGCTACCAACCAAAGTATAATTAATCAGCTACAATACAGAACCTCTGCAGAAGGAAAGCAAGAATATAAGATAAGAGTAAAATAAATAAAAGAGTTCTAAACACAAACTGCAATTTGTTGCAATTGTATGGTATCTATACAGTTCAAAAAACCTATCTTAAATTATTTGGCTTGTGCTTGAAGGAGTAGTATACTTTTTAAACTTGTTTTATAATTCTAATGCTATAATTTTCTTATGTCTCATTCATTTTCATTCATTAATCTGACTTAAATAAAGTATTTTACTGTGCTGCTGTGGTATTTTATATTCTTATTTTCTCCCACCATTGGGATAACATCATCTAAGCTTTTTTTTTTTTTTTACAGCTAGGAGAGTGAACCGATATAGAATATTTATTTTTTTCTTCCCATGAGCTGGCAGCAGAATTGTGATTATCATAATCCTGCCAAATTTCTCTCCATTTCATATAGGAGAAAATAGCTCAATTGGCATTGGTGCCCCTGGGGGCAGGGACAAGGGATAATCTCCCAGTGGCACTTCCACAGCAGATCTTCCTGGGTTTGTTAAGGAGTTTCATAGATCTCCATAACAGAACCTTCTTCATGTCACTGCAGACAACTACAGCACACAGATCTGTCAGCCTTAAACTGTCAGACATGCCTCATGCTCCCTGGAGAGAGAGAACAACATTGGGAGGGTGGAACAGAAAGAGACAGGGACTGTGAGGGTGAAAGAGAAAGACACAGACACGCGGAGGGTGGAAGACAAATAGACAGTCACTGGGAGTGTGGAAGAGAAAGAGACATACACTGGGAGGGTGGAGGAGAAAGAGACAGGCAATGGGAGTGTGGAAGAGAAAGAGATCGACATTGAGAGTGGGGGAGAGAGACCAACATGAGGGGATGGGGTATGTAAGACAAAGGGGTAAAGGAGAAAGAGAGACAGACAAAGGGTTGACAGAGGAAGAGCGGCAGACAAAGGGGTGACCGAGGAAGAGCGGCAGACAAAGGGGTGATGGCGGAAGAGAGACAAAGGGGTGATGCAGGAAGAGAGAAACACAGACATTGCAGGAAAGAGCTGTTTGGTGTGTTTAAAGTAAGATGGGAGAGGCTGTTAATAATAGTATCCCCCCTGGGTGCCAAATACATTAGGTACGCCTCTGGGGAGGAGGGAGGTGTATGATGATAATGATGCTGGGGGAACAGTAATGATGCTGGGGGAACAGGGAGGCTGATGATAATGATGCTAGGGGAACAGTAATTATGTTGGCGGGACAGAGGAGCTCATGATAATGATGCCAGGGGAATTGGTTAAGTTAAAGAAATAAGTATTAACCAACCTAACTATACCAACTGCACACTGCAACTGTTAGGGTGGCATGTTCTGACTTTGGGGAGCCCTGGAAAAATTCTGATACGCTAAGACAGCAGTGAACTGAAATAGTTAGTGAACCACTGTTGTAGACACCAAACCACTTCCAGGAGAACCAGTCTCTAGCTTTGTGTTTGGTGATGTCATCTGCAGCATGAAAAAGATAATTATTTTTACAATAACAATAACTTTTACAATGAACTTTTACAATACATATCGGTATGAATTACCAATTACCAATTGTATGCAATTAAATTACAATGTTAATAAATATAACAAAAAATTTAAAACGGGGGGGGGGGCAAAAAAAAGGGGGAAGGGGAGTGTATCCATCCACAATAGCTTTTTTTTTTTCAAATTAAATTCTAATGACTATAACCAATTCTAGTATACATAACATGACACAACAATACCTAGTTCTGATAATCGCGTAATAGAATACATTTTTTTGTTGTCAAACAGTTTTTCAAATACTTTTCTTTATACAAGCAATCAAAATCTATATTCTCTTTTAATCTTTGTTTCCCATTCATCCCAGTAGTGTCTAAGGTTATCTAACTGGAAAGAAGGTTGTCTGAGAGCCAGTTCGTACCCCTTATTTTCTAGTATATAATTAAAAACCTCTTTAATAGTAGGGATTGTTGGTGACCTCCAGTATCTGGGGATTACCTTAGCAGCAGCTAAAAGGATATGTCCAATTATAATTTTAGCAATTTTTTCAATATTATCAGGGAAGAATTTGAATAAAGCCAATTCTGAAGTGAGTACAGGAATATTAGAATTTACTTTTTGGATTAATTTATGTATTTGCTGCCAAAATTGTGTGAGTTTAGGACAATACCAAAAAACATGTGAAATCAAGCCAATAATTCCACAGTTTCTCCAACATTTTTCTGAATATCTGGAGTTCATTTTATTCAACCTATAGGGGGGTAAATACCATCTATAAATTATTTTGACATTTTTTTGGAGCATTGTGTAATTCCTTTAAGAGCTGTACAAATGTAAGCCATTCTTCGAGGTCGTAACAAGCTCCCATATCTTTTTCCCATGCAAGCATGTAATCATCGTTTAATCTAGGTGTGGGCATTAGATAAGAGTAACATTGAGATATAGTACCGCGTTTATTAGGATTATGTAAGTATGTTTTCTCCAGATCAGATAATGCATTTTCTGTATAACTTTGATCTAAATTTTGAATGGAAAATGTATCTTTTATTTTATTAATAATTAATTTGTGTTCTATTTGCATATTATCTTCTAGGCTGAATTTATCTTGAAGTCTGTTAAAAGACATTAACCCCTTAGTGACCGAGTGCTATGTTGCATTTGACGTGCCTTGAAGACCAGAATTCCATTATTTTTGTCATACGTTTACTGAACTGTGAATTTCTTTCTTTGTGTTCAGTCCACCCACACAAATTATATATCATTTCTTAAAGGACAGATAGGGCTTTCATTTGATACTATTATTTTCATCATATGATATCATTTACTATTAAAAAAATAGAAAATATGATGAAAATATGCCATAAAAAACACTTTTTCCAACTTTGACCTGATTTTTTTTTTTTACACAATTACAAATGGTAAAAAAGACCCCGCCTATATATTTCTACTATTTGTCCTGAGTTTAGTAATATCAATGTTTCCTTGTTTGTCTATGTTTTATTTCACGTAATAGGGCAATAAACAATATTAGTGTTTTTTTTTTGTTTTCTAACCATTTTCTTCTACAGTGATTTTTTTAACCCGAACCCTAAATTTACCCCAACTCTAAATTTAATCTAACCCTAAATTGACCCCCACCCCTTAATCTAACCCTTGTAATCATCCGAACCCCCATTTAACCCTAATTATTACCCTATTTGGACCCTAACCCTAGATCTAGGTTCAGTAGATCAAGGGTTAGCTTTTTCCATTTATTTATTTATTTATTTAATTAATTTTCTATTTTTAACTGTAATACCGCCTAACTGCCTGTAGGGGCAGTCAAGTAGCGGTTTCAGAGCGACGGAAGAGATTTTTTTTTTCTCTCTTGCGTCGCTCTCCTCTGGGCATGCTGTATCGGAGGAGCATGCTCCTCCGATACAGCACACACCCGCGATCACCGGGTGATCGCGGTGCCCAGGAGGGCACAGATTGTGTTGCATGATGCCTCTATCGAGGCATCATGCAACACTTTAACACACATAGGCAGTGATGAGCTTTCACTGCCTATGTGTGTTTGCGCGCATACGATCACATTCGCTGTGATCGTATGCGCGCGGGGGGGTCGAGGGGGGGCTGAAAGCCCTCTCAGAGGCTGCTTCGGATCCGAAGCAGCCTCTGAGAGTAGCTACAGACATGTAGTGTTGCGCTAATGAGCGCAACACTACATGAAAACGGAGGACGTATATATACGTCCTCGCTTTTCAGGACGTATATATACGTCCACATGCATTAAGGGGTTAAAGAATTACCTAAGAAAAAGTCATTTAAATTTTGAATTGATTTAGTGTGCCAATTATTCAAATTTAAATCAGGAAAATCTAGTTTTAATACAGACAGCGGCATTACTCTCGACCACCCAGAGGAAGGGCCGACTACTTTAAACACAGTATCCCAAGCTTTGATGGTAATCAAAGTAGTGGGAAACATCTCAGTTATTCTGTGTCACCCAGTCATCGGAAGCCACAGTACTTCTTTAATAGAATATGGTGACATCCTATCATTTTCCATCACAAGCCAGCGTGGAATCTGACTTTGTAGGCCAAACCTAAGTACTGTAGCGGCATTAGTTGCCTGGTAATAATAAAAAAAACAGGTATCCCTAAACCTCCATGAGACTTGAGATTTTGCAATACTGAAAATTTTATTCTGCTCATCTTATTTCCCCATATAAACTTAATAAGAGCAGACTGAACTATTTTACGGAATGTCTACGGAATTGATAAGGGAATAGTTCTCAAGTAGTATAGTATTTTAGGTAAGATGTTCATTTTAATAGATGTAATTTTACCTAACCAGGAAAGTTCCAACTTATTCCAGTTTTCCATTTCATTTTTGTAATATTGGCCAGACTTTTTTAAGATTAAATGTGTACATACTGTTTACATTTTGCATAGTTTTATTCCAAGGTAATCAATGAAGGAGTCTCTCCAATCAAAGTCAAATTTACTTTTCAAATCATGCAGATCACACCAAGGAATTTGTATAGGTAGAGCCTGTGTTTTTCCTGTATTGAGCCTGTAAAATGAGACTTCTCCAAAATCTTGTAGTATAGAATTTAGGTAGTCAACTGAAGTTATGGGTTCTGCCAAAGATAGGATAATATCGCCCCCAAAGAAACCTATTTTATATTCAGTATTTTTTTTACTGTAATTCCCTTAATTTCTGGGGATTTCCTTATTAATGCGGCCAGTGGTTCCATCACTAGAGCAAATAATATCGGGGGAAAATGGGAAACCCTGTTGAGTTCCATTAGTTAGTGGAAAATGATCAGAAGTGAAACTTTTGCAGTTGGGTTTTGATATAATGCAAAGATTGCTTTAACAAGGGGGATGGGTACATTAAATTTGAGCAGAGCTTCCCTCAAATACCCCCAATGGACCCTATTGAACGCTTTCTCTGCATCCAAGGAGAGGCATAGAGAAGGCGTTCGATTTGCTTTAATATGATGTATTAGGTTTATATATCTCCTTGTACCATCTGGGGCTTTTCTCCCTGCAATGAAACCCACTTGATCTTTATCTACTACCATAGACACAATTTGTGCCAATCTATCAGCCAAAATGTTAGCATACATTTTCATATCATTATTTATTAAAGAAATCGTCCGAAAGTTATTGTAAAAATACCGTATTTGCTCGATTATAAGACAAGGTTTTTTTGAGAAAAAAAAATTCTGAAAAAACGACCTCGTCTTATAATCAAGGTTGTCTTATAGTCTGACCTCAAATTAAGGTCAGACTATAAGACTGGGATCCAGGTCCCCCGCAGACCTGCTGTCCGTCATAATAGACTGAAGTGTCAGGCAGCATAGAGGATGTCTGCACATATCGTGCAGACATCCCCCGGCTGCCCACACTAGTCACCAGGGAGAGTGAGACAAGGTGAGGGGGAAGGGAGAGAGACAAGGGGAGGGGGGGAGAGAGAGAAATGTTTGGAGGGGGGGGGGGGAGAGAGAAATGTTTGGAGGGAGAGGGGAAGATAGAAAAAAGTTTTGGGGAGAGAGAGTAAAGGTTGGGGGAGGGGGGGAGAGGGACAATGTTGGGGGGAGAGACAGCACTTGGGGGAAGGGGGGGACAGACAGAGACAAAGCTAGGGGGAGGGAGGGGGAGAGAGACAGCTTATGGAGGGGGAGAGAGAGACAACGTTTAGGGGGAGAGAGGCTGCATTGGAAATAAAAACAAGAAATGCATATTTTTATATAATCATTTTTAATAAATATTAAAAAGCAATTTACATGTGAATATATACAAGTTAAACTTTTTTTTCCTATAGGGTAGTCTTATAATTAGGCTTTTAGTTTTGTTTCTGAAGGAATATTAAAAGTTTGGGGGGTCGTCTTATAATCAGGGTCGTCTTATATTCAAGCAAATACGGTATCTCTGTAATAAAATATATTTGGAAAAAAATAAAATTATAAACTGACACTATAGCACAATAAAACAACAGAGTCTTTGCTAAATGAAGCACAAGCAACTGTTTATAAAACAAGTTAAAAATATGGCCTCTTCTTTAATGTTAAAAACATTTTTTTTACATGGTAGTACAATGTTTGCCATAAAAATACAGATTTTTAATTCAGTTTTATACAGTTTAATACAGTTTATTTTTATTTCAAAGGAGCAAATCAAATGCTCAAGCTTATGGTGGACAGAAAAGTAAGAACCCTTCAAGCACAAACAAAAAGGGTTTCAGAGCATGATGCAGCCTGCATTACTAGCAGACACTTTTCTTTTTTACTTGGTGTTTATATTTGATGGATTGTTTGGGATTTACATAGATTTTGTCTGTCTTTACTATCGATTAAGGGATAATTGCGGGTTTCTATTATTAGGTCATTTGGTAACTAAATCTTGTTCTATTCATGTGTTTGTACTTAGTTTATAATTGACTGCAGTAAATTGTGAAGTCCTAGTTAATTTTAAAACTTTGCTATTCTATTTTGTCTTCAGGCAGCAGGTGTTTTGTAGTTATATGAAACTAATTTATTTTTTTCACTTCTATTGACTGGATGCATTTCATGTGTCTATCCCTGACAGTGTGGGGTTGTATCACAAACATTCTTTCCTTTATTTTCTGTTCTCTCCTTCATAACCTCTTTGTTGCATATGCATCTAACTGATAGCGACAGAAGAGTGTACCGTAGCAGTGCCAATCCCTAGTGCACCCCATGAGTGTTTCTAGGATTTGGTGGGCCCTTAGCGGGAAAACTGTAAAAGGACCCTTGTGTCTGTATTCTGAGTTCTCTCTATGGGTTTGATTCTAAGTGTTGAGACTATCATACCAAAAATAAAAGCACCAAATCTTGCCCTAATTTGGATTACTTTGGTTATTTCAATTGCCCTTTACATTGGGCCATTCAGGCATTCAGGTGAATTCAAACCAATATCAGCCGAACCAAATCAGAAGCCTTGAAATCCCATTATTTCCTAGGAGACTTTTGATTCCAAATCCAAAATTCCCCCCAAAATCTATATAATAAAAGGGTCTTCTTAGATTTTCCCACTTGTCAGTACACGTAGCTACCTGGAAGCTTACTAGACACGATGGTGAGATAGATTGATAGCTGCAGTTTGATGCCTCTGATTTCAAGCGCTACAACCAAACAGGAGACCGTCTTCCAATCGTGATCTGTTAGCTGTTACTCGCTTTCCTGCTTCTGAAGCCGAACTATACAGGCATCTCAACAGCGACTCATATTAATACATAGACATGTCAGGAACAGGAACAAAAAGGCACTACATGGTTCGCTGTGATACAAACAGCTTCATCAAGGTGCAAATGGCAGCTGTGTAAGGGTGCTCGTTGCACTTAATTAATTAGTCAATGATTTCTTTACACAAATACAATTAAAACTTTTACACACATAAGGTATTAATAATTACTATACAATTATTAAGTATAATTATATATTATTTCTATCTCCTTTATTGCACACTTTATATTGGTACTTTATTTATTTATTTATTTTGTAGAGCTCCAGTTATCCTTTATTCATTTTTACTTTAATAGGAGGAAGAAGGGTTGCCTCTTTGAGTCTGTGAACTGCTCATTATTATTATATTTAAGTTTCCTTTATTTGGATTGAATTTGTACCGCCGTCACTATCACTGTTTTATAAATAAAATACAGTAGTGTGCAAAAGTTTTGACCGGTGTGAAAAAATCAATTTCAATTCTTCTAGGTACATCTGCAGAAAGTCAGGGATTTTGTAGACATATAATCAGGTGTAGAATTAAACAATTATACCAAACAGGTGCTAATGATCATCAATTTAATATATAGGTTGAAGAACAATCATTATCTTAAGCAGCTGTGTAGGAGGAATATAAATGGGTGAGGAACAGCCAAACTCGGCTAACCAGACAAGGTTGCTGAAGACAGTTTAATGTAAAAAGTCATACACCATGACAAGACCAAGCAACAAGTAGTTATGTTGCATTAGCAAGCTCTCTGTCCGGCATAAATTTCAAGGCAGACAGCAGGGGTTTCCAGTTGTGCTGTCCAAGCTTTTTTCAAGAAGCACAATGAAATGGGCAATGTTGAGGAACATAGACGCAGTGGTCAGCCAAGAAAACTTAGATGAAAAACACATCATGCTATTTCCCTTTGCAATCAGAAGATGACAAGCAGCTCAGAGGTAACAGAAAACACTAGACATGTGCATTCGTTTTCGGACGAATGCATTTTCGGCCGAAAATAGCATTTTCGGCCATTCGTCCGAATAACGAAAATGATAAACTAACGAAATCCGAATGAACGAATGCTGAATAAACGAAAATCATTCGTCCAATCGTTCATTCAGATGCTGACATTCTGATATGTTGAATTTCGTCTCAATTTCGTCTTAAGTTATTGTATCTATTGCTATTGGCATTCTATAAACGGAAATACAGATGAAATAGAGTCGAAATTTATACGAATTGACCTATTTCACCTCTATTTCGGTTTATGTAATGCCAATAGCATTACATACAATAACTTAAGCTGAAATTGAGACGAAATTCAAATTTGAATTCGAGTGCCTTACACGTTTCGCGTGTGAAAACCATGCTTAGTCATAGGCTTGACTAAACCTATGACTAAGCGTGGTTTTCACACGCGAAATGCGTAAGGCAAGTTCCCCCACTCTATGTAGTCAATTTATTGTCTGTGTTGCCTAATGATTTTATCTTTTTTGGATCAAGCATCCCATTAATAAATTTTGATATATTTTATACTGGATTCTTGAAGTGCAAGCGTTTGCTCTTTTTCTCGTTCATGTTACATGTAATATATGACATTCAAAATGACAGGTTGATTGATGTGGTAATTGCACTACTTATACCCAAAAAATGTCACTGTACATTTTAAGCCTAAAATGTTCAATACCCCAAATAACATTTGGACAACTGAAATGCCCTTAACTCGGAGTAATAACAACCTCTGAATTCAGAGGATTTCACACCTCTGTCAATAGGGGGAAATCTAATCATTACTGTGACAATCTGAGCAATGAGGTCAGGGAGGAGCCTCGCTAGAGGGAATACTATGGAGTCTGTCTGTACTCAATGATGCATGACTGGACTAGATGGTACTAAACAGGACTGGATGGTACAGACAGCATAGGACTGTGAACTGAGGCAGGCTGAGAACTCAGGCAGGGTAGATACTGCTTCTGTGGCTGGACTGGCAGAACAGGTTGGAAGCCCTCAGGCAGGACAGAAACTGGAGGCCCCCCACCAGGGTACAGGCTAGAAGCACTCTGACAAGGCACTTGGCTGGAAACCCTTGCACAAGTCACTGGCTGGAAGCACAGATGGAACAGGGCTGGTGGCAATTCACCAGCAGGAAGATATGACAGGCGACCCTGTACCCCTTCCCAAGGTATTTGAGCCCCCATGTTATGATCAGTTAAGTTACTGATCAGGTGGCCAGTGACAGAGTGGCAACCCTGCACATAGAAAAGGCCCCATTTGCAGAAAGCAGCAGCTACTTAGAGGGCAGGGATGCACAGCTTGTTAACGAGTCCCAGCTGATACCATCGGATTGGAGGAAGAGTTCCAAAACCAAGTAGAGTGGCCACTAGAGGCTAAAATGGAAATGTACACAAAACCTATATAAATTATACAGGAGCCTGGAATACAGAGTGAAACCGTAACAATTTCCATGCCAAGTTTCCCATAACTGAAAACACCTAAATTAATCAATTTAGGTGAAAATCGCTTAAATCCACAAGTTACAGTACAGTTGCTGAAGTTCAGTCTTGCTTGTGATACACAATGTGCAAGATCACCATTCCCAAGACCAAAACTAATACAAAGAGACCCTTGTACCTGGAAGAGAAGAGAACAGAGGAGGAGGTGAGAGAAAGGAACTGAGGGGGAGAGAGAGAACAGATATGGGGAGGAGGGGAGAGAAAGAACAGATATGGGGAGGAGGGAGATAGAGAACAGATATGGGAAGGAGGGGGAGAGAGAACAGATATGGGAAGGAGAGGGAGAGAGAGAACAGATATGGGAAGGAGAGGGAGAGAGAGAACAGATATGGGAAGGAGAGGGAGAGAGAGAACAGATATGGGGAGGAGGGGAGAGAAAGAACAGATATGAGGAGGAGGGGGAGAGAGAGAACAGATATGGGAAGGAGGGGGAGAGAGAACAGATATGGGAAGGAGAGGGAGAGAGAGAACAGATATGGGGAGGAGGGAGAGAGAAAACAGATATGAGGAGGAGGGGAGAGAAAGAACAGATATGGGGAGGAGGGGAGAGAAAGAACAGATATGGGGAGGAGGGGAGAGAAAGAACAGATATGGGGAGGAGGGGAGAGAAAGAACAGATATGGGGAGGAGGGGAGAGAAAGAACAGATATGGGGAAGTTGGAGAGAGACAGGCAAGGAAGAGGAATGGGACATACATGGGCAGGGAGACACATATATAGAGGGCGAGGAAAGAGACAAACATGGCGGGGGGGGGGGGGGGGCGCCACGGGGGAGGCTGGCACATGGAGCCGGAACACTTAAGGCCGGCCCTGCTTCCCTGTGTTGGTTAATAAACATTCAGTATACTACAAATGGTTGAACCAGTCTTTTGTTGGAACTGGATATAACAGTTTCTACATAAGCTACAAGTTTATAATACTTTCCTTCACACTCATATAGATACACACACATTTTTATTATTTTTCCATTTTCTAACCTGGTATATACAAGAGATAATAGAGGAGATAATTATTCATAAAGGGCAAGATGCTGACATTGGGGCCCTCATCTGATTTTTTACAACACCTACAGATACCACTGTTTCTTAAAAAAAAAAAATGCAATTTTTTACCGGCCTGATGTTGAGACAAATCCAATAAATAAATGGAGAAAAAAAATATACACAACCCAAAGGAAGTATGAGAACAAAGCGCCTAGGATAAAAATGTGTAGATTTAAATAATATACAAACCCAAACGTAGATAACTACTGAAACGGAGCTTGGAATATTCCCGTAACAGGTCTTCTGGCGTGAGCCGGGGAGTGCACTACTATAAACTAATAAAAGATATATTGAATAATTAGGTAGCCGCTGGTCTTATGTACCTCGCAGTGAACCACTCACTGCAAGAGAAACAGGAGGAAATATGTGAAGAAAGGGGAAGACAGCGCTGTATAGGCACAAAATATAGTCAAAAAATAATTGAATGAATAAACCACAAAAGAGTGATACAGAATATATAAAATAATATAAATTTAATAGATAATACAAACATATAAAAATGGACCCACCCTATACGAATGTGTGACACTGGACGCCAGAGGCTGAAGAAGTTCCTCGAAACGCGTCCCTTTTTGGCGTCCTTTTCAGTTTGCGAAAGACCTGGCCAGGCTCTTTTTCGCTTCTTTCTCTCCTTGGATTCATTGATCCTTTCTTTGATGTCAAGTTGTGTCTCGGGTGGATCACCAGGTGTGTACTAATTTACATACTTTATATTTCCCCCAATTGATTCTTATGGTTTTATCTTTTGATTTATATATCTGATATTGTGTCTATTTTTATTATGCATAGTGTATTTGTATCCCCACCATTCGTATAGGGTGGGTCCATTTTTATATGTTTGTATTATCTATTAAATTTATATTATTTTATATATTCTGTATCACTCTTTTGTGGTTTATTCATTCAATTATTTTTTGACTATATTTTGTGCCTATACAGCGCTGTCTTCCCCTTTCTTCACCAATAAATAAATGGGCTGAAGCAGCAATATTTTCATATTGGTTTTTTTCCTGCAAGTTAGAGATTATCTTTGTTCTTAATTTCCAGAATTATTTCATTTTGCAATATTTGTGTTTGATAGCTCAACATGATAACTGAATCAGACAAGTACATTTATATTCAAAAAATCTGTCTGCAGTTACCAAAGTTTAACAAACACTAATCAACATGACTTCACATAAGGTTATCTGATTGTAATAACAGTATAAGGTTCTTTTCAAGTCTTTTAACTGGGTCTATTATAAATATTCAAACAAACCTAGGACTTTGAAATCTCAGTTGTTTTAAGTGTCATTTTTTGATCCATAAACAGTCTTTTTGGCTTCTCCCCTACCTGATATTGCTTGGTAAATAAGTAATTGCTTTTTGTTTAGGTCTCGTACATACTATAGAAGAACTATACCGTATCTGCTTGATTATAAGACGCCATTGAAAAAAAAATCAAACCCACTGTTTTTGCCACCATCTGTACATTTACACTCTGCCCCTCACTTGTGTTTCCTACAAGTTAATGTGCCTATATTGACTGTATTAAAGATTATTTGGCCATTCATTTTTAGCGACCGTCATGTATTCACTGTTTGTGCGGTAATTACCGTACTGAACAGTGTTTCAATGACGTGTTTTTTTTATGATCTGTTAATCCACCATTGTAGGTATTGGGCTTTTTAGCGGGTGCAGTATATATATATATTTTTTATACAGGTGCAGTAATGAATTTAACCCCTTAGTGACAAGACATTTTGACCTTGACTTTCCCTTGGTGACAAGGGCTGTTTTTACATTTCTGGAGTGATTGTGTTTAGCTGTAATTTTCTTCTTTCTCACATACTGTACCCACACAAATTATATGTTGTTTTTATCGTCATAAGAAGGGCTTTCATTAGATACCATTATGTTCATCAAATCTTATAATTTACTACAAAAAATATTATGAAAAAATAATTTACACAAAATACAATCAGAAAAAAGACCCCGTCTAAATAGTGTCTAAATTTTGTCCGTGTTTAGAAATTAACTTGTTTCCATGTTTTTCTGCAGTTTTTCGACTTATGTGGCAAAAACCAAAAATAGTGTTTTTTCCTATATTGACCTTTTGACCCCAACCCCAACCCTAAATTTAACCCTGAGCCTAAATTTAACCCCAACTCTAACCCTTATGCTAACCCTTAATATATTTTAATTTAATTGTAACCCTAGCTGCTATACTAACCCTAATCCTAGATTTAAGCTAATTAAGTCTTTTTTTCGTTTCACTGCAGGACGTGTCAGACACATCCATTGTCGAGAAGGGGTTAATGCACCCGTTAATGGTGTTAGTGGCATAATTCAGGGCCCATTTATTTAGTGCTAACGCCACTTTTTTGGCTAATAGGGGCCATTGAATCTACGGCAGTATCTCCGAGCATAGCTCAGACAGTTTCAATGACAGTGCTACCTCGCATGTGTGGTAGCACTAACACTCAACCTCACAAGCTTTACTTCCCGGCACTGGGCAATTTTGGAATGTATGACTGAATTGTAATTTATTGCATGTAATCACTGTGATTGATTGATTGTCACAGTAATCACATCAATAAAATAAACCAATAATGGTTGATCCTGGTTTGCCTAACTATTAAGGCAACCTGGATAAAATCACCCCAACCACCAAAATTTGGGGGGAGGATTGCAGTGGCATGTGCCAGCCTTTGTCAAATCCTTAATGCAGTATTGGACGTGAGCACTGTGATTGATTTACACAGTGATCACATAAATTAAAAAAAAATGATTGAGCCTGGTCTGCTTAACTTTTAAAGCAACCAGGATCAATCCACCACATTCACCAACACAAATCTGGGGAGGATGGCAGTGACTTGTGTCAACCTTTTGGTGTGTACAATCCTCTATTCGATATTGCATGTGATCACTATAATTGATGTACACAGTGATCACATCAATAAAATAAAAAAATAGTTGATCCTGGTCTGCCTAACTCTTAAGGCAGCTATGATGAACCAACCACTTCCACCCCCACAAATTTGAGGGAGGATGGCAGTGGATTGTGATAAGCCAATAGACTGGTCAAAATCCTCTGTGAAATTGCAGAGACAACTTGTCTCAGGATTTGCAGCCTAAGATTGCCCTATTTTGGGGCATGTGATTGGGCGATTTGGCGGCCATTTTATTTATTTTTTAACTTTTAACTTTATGGATATATGACGAGACTGTTTTTTTCAGATGACAAGAAACACCTTGTCTTATAATCAAGCAAAAATGGTAATTGAGATGTGCAGTATGTTTCATACTTGCAAACAAAACTGTGTTTACTATAAAAGTGAATGGAGAAAAAAACTAACTATAAACAATTCATACAGTTCGCTGTTGCCCTTAAGACACATTTCTCCCCAGAACAAAGAACATTTTGAGAAAAAATAAATAACATAGTGTGGAATGTAATACTTATTATTACTCCAAGAAAAAATAAATACACAAAACATAAATTATATTTAAAAAAAGTAAAGAAATTTGTGCACAAGTAATATTATATAACACTGCATTACCATCAGTTTTGGAATACAAGAATATCTGGGTTATAGTTCATGGTTTAAAAAAAAAATACAAGGCATAAAACCATATTTTGACCTATAATTTATTTTCTCATATTTGAGAGATCATTTTACATGTCATCTAGCTTTATAGAAAACCCTACACTGCCATAGATCATGGTGCTGATCCATAACACATGTTGTGCCATGCTTTGTATATAAACACTTCAAAATACCAATCCCCCCCCCCACTCCTTATAATAAAACGTGAAACGTATCATGTGCCCAATCCCCAACCACCTTAAGTAGAGAAACAAAACTACAGCAGGGTGTAAGTCATCCTTGTGTAGGTTTCATGCTAATTAATTAGATCAATGCTGCCAAAGACACTATAAAATAGACTCACATTTCCAGGCCCAGGAACTTGTGGAAGGATAATTTAAGGCAAGACTGATATAAAATGGGAACATACTTTTTTTTCTCAAAAACTCTCCCTTTTTGTGTTACTGAGTGACAGATGTCACATGTTCAGTACAGTTACTTTGTGAGCCTTTTCAAAAGATAAGACCATGGTTGCCCTTCTCCATGTAATTTGTCCTCTTAAAGAGGATGAAACAGCCAAAAATTATGGAAGGCCACTTCTTCCTTGTTAACAGTGTAATTTGAATTTTACACTTACTCAACACCAGTCGAAAGATATTGTCCCCTATTCTCTGCAAAACCAAAGCTGGGCGCTTCCATGTCTGACGACTGTCACTCTCTGTGATTGATGTTTGCAAATTTAATAAAACCAATCCGTGGGGAGGAAATGATGCATTGAGCATGAAAGGAGTTACAGTTCTCTATGTTAGCATAAGTAGATACTACAATCCTAGCATGCTCAAGGCCCCTAAGCCACTCTTAATGAGGGTACAGTATCAATCCCTTTTAATATCTTGGCCAACCTTGACTTTGAATAGCTAATCTGCATAAATCGCAAATCAAAAAGAATCGCTATACTTCATCTATAGAATCTATTTTTCTTTCATCAATTGTTCCACCCTTTAACATAATAGCACCTAACAGTCCCCAATTAAATTGTATTTAGCTGTTAGCTACCTTTTGCACCTCTCTAGGCAAGATCACATGCCCACTATCAACAATCATTATTGGACTGCCACATGAGTACAGTACAGCTGGTATACAACTTGGCATTGCCTAGCAGTGTCTGAAAGTCTAACATGCTCCAAAATTACTTCGTTCTTCTATGGATCACATTGTATAAAAGTGAATGGAGTGCTTAATACTAGGTCTATGAAGGTTAACCTGGCAATTACATTAAGTATGCCAGGTTTACCTTCATAGACCTAGAATTAAGCACTCTGGAATTCTGAAATGTCAATTGCTTGTGTAATGTGATTATCAATGGCATAAATGATGCTATATTTTATTTTGTTCAATACCTATACATTCAGCTGTATTCTAGAATGGGGAAGGGATGGTTTATGAATCGGACAAATGTACTGTAATGCATCCAGTAGCCTAATTAATGTGTTGCTTTTCAGATGCTAAGTCAGTTAACAAATATGGCAATTTGAGATTAATTTTTCAAAATATGAATAAGCCAACAGAAAGGTTTGATGGATTCCTTCAGGGCCATCTTTAATGTGAATGTGGCCCTGGGCAACTCCTTGGTACACGGGTCCCCAATTTCTTCTGCTTCAGTCCCTTTGTTGCAGTTCAATGTATCATCCCTCTAGGGAAGTTGCCCAGCATTCCCGGCCATCTAGTGTAGTAGCTTCTCTGTCCCTAGATATACCCAAATGTGTGTACATATACATGCAGTATGTAGACACATAACAATGATGTTTAACCTCACTCTTTCAGTTGTCAACTATACTTCTCATGAGGTGTTTGGCTGAGCATGATGATAAATGTAGTTCACAACAGCTGGAGTGCAAAGTGTTAGCTATCACTGTCATATAATCACCCAAATACACTTACATACGTACACACAACTTACACATCATGCAGAGCAGTAGCTTCACTTGCAGAACAACCAATCACAGGGGAAGAAGAGTGCTCTTCTTTACTTAATTTACTGTAGAAAGTCAACTTCCTCTAAAGAGAGTGATATTTACCAGTATCTGAATACACAGCACAGTCTTTGTAAGTACAGGGAGAGCATCAAAGAAGGTGAAAACAAAAATAACAAATGGCCGATGCTGTGTGCCAGTGTACGTGCCTTGGGGATCTACCTTTTTTAATATTAAATAACTTATTTTAGTCTTAAATTATGGTTTTCATGACGATGAAATGAATGAAATCTGTTCTTCAAATCTTACAGAGTCTCTGATATTTATAGTAACAAACCCGGCCAATTTTGTTTTACCTGCAGCATGCCTTGTTGGCACTAATTCGGTCTTTAGTGTGGTATTCCTGGAACTTCAGAATGGTATCCAGTAGAATGCACTGAAGGCACAGACTGCTTAATACATGCATTCAAATCTGGTGTGAATTACGGTATGTTTGTGCAATGTTTTTTTTTACATCCTGAAAAAAGAATAATTTGGTTGCCTGTTGTGGTCTAACCGCAGCTTGCATAAAAAGGCAGAGATATTTTTACTGCACTTTCTGTTTTCATTTCAATCCATGCACAAGTTTAGTAGTTCTTTTCTGAATTTTCTTGAAAGTATATATATCTTTCTAGAGATGCGATCTCCAATACAGCATACAATACTCCAAGTGCATTCTCACCGGTACAATGGCATAGAGCACTTCCTTCTTTCTACTGCTAATACCTCTCCGTACACAGTCAAACATTCTAGAATTTCCTGTTGTTTTATTACATTGTCTGCCTCTGAATTAATAACCCCTAAATCCCTTTTGCAAGTTGAGGTTAGGGCTCTATAAAATATTCTACATTCTGCCCTTGGAGTTTTGTACCCAAGGTGCATTATCTTGCAATAATGCATATTAAACGTCAGTTGTCACAGCTTTGATCATTTTTCTAGTTTTTCTTGAACATTTGCCATTTGACAGGCTGCTATCTCATGGAATTGCTGCTCCCTTGACATCATCACCACTACTGGTGTGACAACCAAACACTCATAGCTTGTAGAAGATGCTTGTCACCTTGCAACTATAAATTGTATGAGGAGCATCAGTAGTTATTGACGCTCTCACATGCCAATGACCATCAGTGCCGATGACCCATAGGCTCATGCATCTGCAAAATGCTCCAACAAATCTTTGTGACATCAGCAGAAAGACATTCCTTACCATCAAGACCTTCTGCAACATCACTAATCAAAATATTAAAGAAAATGGGCCCAAGTGCAGAACCCCACTGGTAACAAGACCTTTCTCTGAATATACTTCATTGACTACAATCCTGTGTTGTCTGTCACTCAGTCACTACCTAATCCATTCAGCAATATTTGAATCCAAACTCAAAGATTGAAGTTAGTGTCAAAAGCATTACTGAAAGCTAGATAAGCAATTTGTACAGCACCACTTTGATCTATTATTTAAGTCACCTAATCAAACAAGTCACTAAGATTAGTTTGTCATGATCTGAAGTAAACCCATATTGTGTCTGATTTTGCAATCCATGCAATTTTTGATGTTCAACAATCCTATTCTTTAGCATGGATTCCATTCATTTCCCAACTAAGCATGTAAGGCTTACTGCTCTATTGTTGCTCTATTGTTGCCCTACTCCTCCATTTCCAATCTACCAGGACTACTCCTGCTAACAGTGATTGGTTAACCCCTTCAGGACAATGGTAATGTATAAAATGTAATAAAGAGTATACAAATGGTTAAAACAAGTGTTTTTTATGGGTTTTTTTTTAATTACAATTTTTTTCTGGGACACAATATATTTCTCTGCTCTCTCTCTCTGACACAGGATAAAAACATGTGAGTGAGAGAGATGTAAGCTTTTGACATTCAGTGTTCATACAGCACTGGTTGCCATTTAAAGCATTTTTTGTATGTTATCATGTTATCATGTTTTCACGTTGATCACATTATTAAAAGCAAAAAATAATGGTTGATCCTGGTCTGCCTAACTGTTACGGCAACCAGGATCAACTTACCCTATCTCTCCTCCCAAATTTTGGGGAGTATGGCAAAGGATTGTGATATGCCCCATGACATTTCACAAAATCTTCTGCAGTTTCTGAGATAGCCTCTGTCTTAGCTATTGCAGGCTAAGACACCCCATTTTCTTCTGTGTGTTTCAGACTTGCCTCCATCAGAGGGAGTCTGAAACACCGAAACACCCCTCACCCTATTTGCATAGGGTGAGGGGGCATGATTGACATGTCACTTTAAGACCGCCATTGGCCAGAGGACTTAAAGGTAGGTAGGCAATGCAATAGAGCAGCAGGAAATGCTAGCAAAATGCTTGGTTGCATAGGGAGAGGTATTAGCAGTAGAACGAGGGAAGTGCTCATGCCATTGTACACTGGTGAGACCACACTTGGAGTATTGTATGCAGTACTGGAGACTGTATCTCCAGAAGGATATTGATACTTTGAGGAGAGCTCAGAGAATGGCTACTAAACTGGATCATGGGTTGAAGGATAAAACTTACCAGGAAAGGTTAAAGCATCTTAACATGTATAGCTTGGAGTGGATGTATGGAACAGCCTTCCAGCGGAAATAGTAGAGGTAAACACAGTGAAGGATTTTAACCCCTTAGTGACCGAGTGCTATGTTGCATTTGATGTGCCTTGAAGACCAGAATTCCATTATTTTTGTCATACGTTTACTGAACTGTGAATTTCTTTCTTTGTGTTCAGCCAACCCACACAAATTATATATCATTTTTTAAAGGACAGATAGGGCTTTCATTTGATACTATTATTTTCATCATATGATATAATTTACTATAAAACAAATATCTTTCTCTTAATTTATGCATTTGTTTGCAATTCTGCTAACACAATAGAGTGTGCTCAATAAAGAAAGAATTGCACGGAATTTAGACTGGTATTTCAAACTTAAGGCCAATTTAACTTAGCTGGAAAAAGTCTCCTATTAAACTTCATTGGAGAATTTTCCAACTCGGTTAAATTGGCCTTAAGTTTAAAATTCCCAGCAGTTCCGTGCAATTCTCTCTTTATTGAGTAGACCCTTAAGTATAGATAATGTTCGATCATATTTTATTCCCTATATTCACAGCATAATGAAGGTATAGGTGGCGGTGTCCCTTTAACTTGGCATCTTACGGATGATATTTTGTAAGATCCAGGAAAGAGTCAGGTCATACAGTTGTTAAAGTGTCCCACTGTACCTCAGTTTAGCATCTGATATTCATTGAACTTGAGATGCACTGCATAATCCTAAATGTACAGTAGATGGTGCTGGTGACTGATGTTAGTGAACATATAAGGAACATACTTATGTAATAACAAATTGTCGAAGGAATTTATTTTTCTTAGTGACCAGTTCTTAGAACAAATTTTTTTTAAGATAGTTACAAGAAAGGAACATGCAATGAAATAATTATTATGTAAGATTTGGATTCTAGACTGTAAGCTTACAAGCAGGGCCATTGTATGTGAGTTATTTTGTCCAATATTAAATAATAAAAACATAGAACTATATTAGTGTACCTGAAAAGTGCATGAAATATATACTTTATATATTCCTAGCCTCCTTCCAAACACCTTCTCCAAATGCACTAATGGATATTCCACTTTTATTGAGGGGGGCACATTTGTTAATTTGTCTTCACAAAATAGATGCAGGAGACAGACATCTAATTTTATATGCAATTAATTAAAATATAGAAAAAAGCAAACAGTGACGTGTTTTATATATGTTTTTGTTTTAAATGCACAGGTAATCTAGTGACATCTTATGTAAGTGGTAGTGACCCTTTAAGGTATCGAGAGCCTTGCATGTAAACTTACAGTTTAGAGGGAGTGGGAAACATCAGGCACATATGATTGGTGCACTATGTTACCTAATTACATAAGATAAGTGGAGACTTAACCCCTTAGTGACAAGACATTTTTACCTTGATTTTCCCTTGGTGACAATGGCTGTTTTGACATTTCTGTGGTGTTTGTGTTTAGCTGTAATTTTCTTCTATCACATACTGTACCCACACAAATGATATGTTGTTTTTATCATCATAAGAAGGGCTTTCATTAGATACCATTATGTTCATCATATCTTATAATTTACTACAAACAAAATCATAAAATATGATGACATTTATTTGTCCAATATTAAATAATACAAACATAGAACTATATTAGTGTACCTGAAAAGTGCATGAAATATATTCCTAGCCTCCTTCCAAACACCTTCTCCAAATGCACTAATGGATATTCCGCTTTTATTGAGGGGGGCAAATTTGTTAATTTGTCTTCATCAATAGTCAAAGAAAGTTATTTGTATGTCTATCACCAAAAATATACTTACAAAACATTTCGGGTAACATGTTACCATGTCAGTGTGGGTGTTACAGTTAGTAACATTATTAAAATTGTAACTACAAGGGACTCAGAGGGCATGGCTAGACAACAGCTAAGTAGCTCATTGTGCTTGTTTAGACTCATGTTAACAGAATCAGTGTTTACCTCAGTCAATCAAGGTGTATCTGTTGGTTTAATGTAGGTACCACGGGGCGTGCTGTGTGGAGTGACAATAAGTGGATGTCAGGTACATTCGCTTTATTTAGCTAAAAGGTATTCTTTAGGAGGGCAATCCCACTGGATAAATACTCTATACAGGAGGCTTCACTCTACCACAGACATCTTCAACACCATAAACACAGAATTGACACAGATATTCAGGAACTACTATACTGAGTAGCCTAGTGCACCAGCTATTCAGGGTGGTTAATGGCTTTTAGGGACCGTAGGAGGTAGGAGGCTCCAGCCATTTTGTGCAGTGCTTGGTATAGAGCTGAAAGGGGAGTTACTGATGTCATTAGATGTACAGATACAGAGTTGTACATAAAGGGACACTCCCACCAAACAAATAAAAAGTTTTATTTTATTTTTATTTTGCATTGTTGATTTCAGATATGTCTTTTGTTTTTATTATGTGGGTTTATTTAATAAAATATTTTACTAAACAAGTGTGACTGGGCTCCTCCATTTTTCAAAATATAGTGTTTTTGGGGCCACCCTCCAGTGACTTTACAGCACTAGTATCTCACTATGGGGCTGGGGACAGAGAATGCAGACTATAGACTTGCATTGATTGGGAGGGTAATGTATATCACAAGGGGGCTGAGTTATGATCCTGGTTGATCAGGTCAGTCTCCTCTCTCTTCCAAAAAGATATACTTTTTGTGTTGGAAGGCAGGTAAAAAAAAATAAAAAAAGTGTACACAACCACCTAGTCTTGCCCACTAGTGATACACAGGAGCCAGTAAGAGAGCAGGGGTGTATTTTATGAGATCATCATACAGGCTCTTTACAGTTGTAAAGTGAAGCTGGAAGATTTTGGAGAATGTTGCATCATGGCTATAATTAACAAAATAGATGCAGGAGACAGACATCTAATTTTATATGCAATTAATTAAAATATAGAAAAAAGCAAACAGTGACGTGTTTTATATATGTGTTTGTTTTAAATGCACAGGTAATCTAGTGACATCTTATGTAAGTGGTAATGACCCTTTAAGGTATCGAGAGGCTTGCATGTAAACTTACAGTTTAGAGGGAGTGGGAAACATCAGGCACATATGATTGGGACACTATGTTACCTAATTACATAAGATAAGTGGAAACTTAACCCCTTAGTGACAAGACATTTTTACCTTGATTTTCCCTTGGTGACAATGGCTGTTTTGACATTTCTGGGGTGTTTGTGTTTAGCTGTAATTTTGTTCTATCACATACTGTACCCACACAAATGATATGTTGTTTTTATCGTCATAAGAAGGGCTTTCATTAGAGACCATTATGTTCATCATATCTTATAATTTACTACAAACAAAATCATAAAATATGATGAAAAAATTAAAAAAGACACTTTCTAACTTCGACCTTAAATATACCGTATTTGCTCGATTATAAGACGAGGTTTTTTTCAGAAAAAAAAAATCTGAAAACTACCCCTCGTCTTATAATCGAGGTCTTCCTATAATCTGACCTCAAATTGAGGTCAGATTATAAGACAGGGGACCTGGATCCCCCTCTCTAGCAGCAGGGGATGTCTGCGCAACGAGCGCAGACTCCCCTGCTTCCGCCCGGCACGACCGCCGGGGCTTCTGTGAAGAAGCCGGGTACTTCCGCTTTCGTCACAGAAGTCCCGGCGAGCGTGCCGGGCGGCAGCAGGGGAGGTCTGCGCTCATCGCGCAGACATCCTCTGCTGCCCCACTAGCCACCAGGGAAAAGCGGGCAGCTGGGGGTTGTCTGCACGATACGTGCAGACATCCTCCATGCTGCCCGACACGGCAGACTATTATGACGGACAGCTGTCCGTCATAATAGACTGCCGTGTCGGGCAGCATGGAGGATGTCTGCAAGTATCGTGCAGACATCCCCCGGCTGCCCCCACTAGCCACCAGGGATCAAGGTAAAGGGAAGGGAGGGAGGGGGGCAGAGAGACACAGAGTCAAGGGGAGGGAGGGGGTTAAGAGACAGAGACAAGGGGAGGGAAGGGGTTAAGAGACAGAGACAAGGGGAGTGAAGGGGTTAAGAGACAGAGACAAGGGGAGTGAGGGGGTTAAGAGACAGACAAGGGGAGGGAAGGGGTTAAGAGACAGACAAGGGGAGTGAGGGGGTTAAGAGACAGACAAGGGGAGGGGGGGGAGAGAGAGAGAAAAATGGGGGCAAGGGAAAGAGAAAGGCAGCATTGGCACATAAAAAGAAATAAAAACTAGAAATACATTTTTTGATATCATAATTTTTTATTAAAAAAGCAATTTACATGTGAATATATACAAGTTGAACTTTTTTGAACTTATATTCAGGCTTTTAGTTTTTTTCCTAATGGAATATCCAAAGTTTGGGGGGTCGTCTTATAATCAGGGTCGTCTTATAATCGAGCAAATACGGTAATTTACACAAATACAATCATTAAAAAAAGACCCCATCTAAATAGTTTCTAAATGTTGTCCGAGTTCAGAAATATGCATGTTTCCATATTTTTCAGTATTTTTTGTGAGTTATGGGCCAAAAGCCAAAAATAGTGTTTTTTGTTTTTTCCCCTATATAGACCTTTTGACCCCAACCCGAACCCTAAATTTAACCCTAACACTAAATTTAACCCCAACTCTAACCCTTAATATATTTTAATTTCATTTTAACCCTATCCCTTATGCTAGAAAATATTTAATTTTAACCCTATAGGCTAATCTAACATAATACTAGTTTTAAGCTAATTGAAATGTTGCTTGGCTGCCTCTAGGGGCCAGCACCGTCAATCGTTGATCACGAAAACCGCTTGTTTCACCGCAGGACGTTGCAGGCACGTCCATTGTCGGGAACGGAGTTCCCGGCAGGACGTGCCTGACACGTCCATTGTCGCGAAGGGGTTAAAGGGATTCCTCCATCTAAACATTGTTTATACTGTGAATGCAGAGAATTGAAACATATTTTTGCAATATGTTAGCAGAATTGCACGCCAATGTATAAACTGAGGAAATAGTGTGTTTTAACCTTGTATGCTGTCTCTGGTTTATGTTATCACCTTGTAACTTCATATAAAAAAATGCACATTTACCACCAAAGTAATTCATTTGCATATGAAGTAACAAGGTGATGTCTTTGATAAAAGATGCCACCAATACATTTAAACCACGTCTATGTATATGTTTGCAGTTCTGCACACAAAATGTTGAAAATTAGGAAACGGTCTAGTTCTAGGATTCAGGGAAATGGTATTTCTAGAAGGTTCTATAAAAATCAGTATAGTTACGTTTTAGAGGAACTATGGTGCTATTTTAGCTGAATGAGGTGCTAGCCTTTTGAAAGACTGATAAGTTTTTGAGAGACCACAAAACTAGACACTCTGGAACCCATGCCTCCCAGCGAATCGGGGGAGGTTGTGTGTCAGCGTAACTGACAACGCTACTGCACATTTACATGCGCATGTGCCATATGCATTTTTCCAGTGTTTCAGATAATAAGATCAGGACTGCAGTCCAGAATCCTGCTGAGTTCTACCTCAAAACAGGGTCTATTAATAAAGTTTGATGCTAAAGTTTTAAAACGTTGGCATTACTCCCTCATTCAATACAAATCTAAATGTATTCTTAGAGTCTTCTCACATACAGCATTATGAATGTGTATATTTTGGACTAGTGATGCACCTCTGGGTACAAACAAAAGTTGCAAGGCAAATTATGCATGTTGAGTCATGAGAAATGTTTTTACATGAGTAGTTTTAAGTTCAGTATCAGAATATATTTGCATAATGATTCAGATATGTCTGCAAATTATAGCCACGTAACAACAGCTTGGTGTTTTTTGTGTATCATTATTATTCAAATATGTATTTTTGGAAAACGCAATCATTAGTGGAAAGAAAGTTAAAATAATATATCTAAGAAGAAAGAACTCGGTTTTAGTTCCATTTCTTTGATACATAGATCATAGTTGCCAATAGTCTCACATTTGCTGAGGGCAGTCCCACATTAAATAGTGCACAGGCAGCTTTGCTTTTAAACTGAGTATGCCCAAAAGACATATACGCTGTCTATATGTGAGGAAATGAGCCCCAGCAATCCTGCAGGGTCATGCAACGTCACATGATATCATGTGGCATCATATAACACCCCATCATGTTCCAAGGTCCAGGACAAGAAAATTGGGAAGTAGGATAGACACATGCATAGATGTATACACATAGTACAGAAAATATGAATTGCCATTATTTTTTCATATATACATTGTGATAAGGTTACTGCAGACACAGGCACTTCAATTCTTTTAAGGTGTTTATTCATAAAACCAACAGTTTTGTTTTGCCATAGAACATGAAGCAAACAATCAAACTAGGAGACTTACTAAGAGCTGTTGTCATAATATTATGAATATAATATTTAGCATTCACAACCCTCTGCAGTAGTTAATATGGCCCATCTGCAAAAGTGTGTATGGCAAGGTACCTTTCAGGTAGTTAATTTAAAATTAATGTAATCCATTTCCTGTTGAAACTGGCAGCTAATATACAGAAGAAATTAAACTGTATTCCTTCTTGAGGTTGCTTACTGGATTTCTTCAACGTTGTGAGTGACTAGAGCCACATTGCGCAAACATATTTGTAGTTTTTATCTGTAACGCATCTGTATCTGTAACCCATCAGCATGTGGACAGCTTATAGATTGGAGCTGCAAAGTAAATGTAAAACAATTTTTCATTTATACATGTGCTAACAATGTATGGATGAAACGTTACTATTCAATGACAGGTGCACTTTAAGATAAAACAACATCCTGATGTTAGTCGCAGTGCCTTATCTTTTTTCTTCTGATGTCTCTTTTGGAGGAAATTGTTTAAAGAAATCATCTCCTGTATTATTCTTGATGTTCAAAGATCACAAAATTGAACGAGGCCAAAAATAGTACACAAGCTAGCTGCTCATTTATATATATTGAATTCTTAAAATGAATATTTCAGATTTGGAGGAATAATGTCCCAGTAAACTACATAAGGGAATTATTGTACAGAGAACATATTTAAAGGACTACTGTAGCCATAAAACTAACTTATGTTCAAATTAAACTTTTCTACTTGTGTCCTATATTTACAACCGTTTACTATCTGCTTAAAGACTATCATATGAAGTAAAAATATGGAAACTACTTTCTTGGATCTGCTCATAGGCCAATGAAAGAAAGATTTGGCATTAGATTGTAACCCTTCAAATTAAGCTACAATACTATTTTTCAGATTGTTGGTTTAACTTGAAGATAATGAAAAGAGACAAGAAACAAATTCCACCAAGATCTTGGCACCCAGAGTTTTTTTTAAATCTTATTTGAACCCTAATAATTTTTGGGTGGGACTCTGCATTATATTTTTTAAGAAACAGTTACTCAAGACTTAATATCTTTTAAAAAACTTTTCACACTGTCAGATTATAATATGGTATCTACCGTTAAAATATGAGATAAAGAAAGATGTTTTAACTCCATGTAGAAATCCCTCGATTTCCCATCTTATTCTATCCACTTCTATTTGCCTGCTGCAAACTTTAAGAGCCAGTACCAAACGCTGTGTCAGAAAAGAAAATGTTAGGGTCAAGGTCCATAAACATGTATATATGACATACACACATGCCCACCCACAAATACATACACACGTTAACACACCAATATGTTGACACAAACACACTTACTCACCCACCAATACAGACAGACACACTTAAATCCTAGCACACACTTAAATGCTGACACACACTAACACATCATTTCACTCTTATGTACATGCACAAACACATACCTATACACGTAAATGCTAACACATACATATACACTAATCTGCTCACACATACACGAACACATGCTGGCTCATACATACACACTAATCTGCTGATACATTAACCAACACATGCTGGCACAAATAAATACAGACACGAATCTGCTGATACACTTACACATGTTGGCACAAATACATACATACACTAACACATCCATACACACTAATCTGCTGATACATAAACTAACACATGCTGTCACAAATGCATACACACTAATATGCTGATACATAGACTAACATATTCTGTCACATACATACATATAAACATACATACATAGAATATACACAAACAGGTGCTGAACACATTCACACATGCTAATACACACACTATTTACTTACTTTTAGGAAGCAAAGTTGGAGGCAGAGAACAGGCAAGCAGGAGGTTTTACCTCCATTTAGATCCTGCATTTGGGGATTTGGCAGGGTCACTGAGGCTCCTCCTCCTGAAGCTGAGGCAGCAGTGGCTGTGAGGAGCTCCCATGACTCCTCACAGGTGTCTCCTACTGCTGCCCGGTAAGCAGCATGGACAGGAAGCTGGGGGGAGGAGCTAATCTGCAGGCTGCTCTGTGCTGCTCCTCCCACACACTGCTAGTTATCTGATCGGTAGATAAAGGGCAGCAGAGTGTGGGACAAGGTAGCTGCAAGATCCGGGTGCCAGGGGCCAGATTCTAGTCACCATGGTGACCTGACACCTGGTATTTGTTGAGCCTGAATATAGAGCAATTCTGGATAAAATAGTAGTTTCTCTTAATGGTCTAACAATCTATAATACTATTATACATTTTATGACTGCTCGTGATTTATTATTTAAACAAATAAAAGGAAATCTTACAATTTCTTTTATTTGTTTATATAATAAATCATTTATATTGTTGTTGTTTTTTATCATTTGTGGCACTGGGCCTCTCTTGTTTTTCTTTTTTTCTATAGATTTGTCTGTACCTCTCATCTTGGGGAAGGCTGCAAATTTGAAAATGCTTTTATAGACATACATGTGTAACAATTTTTATATAATTAGATTTTTTTGTATCACAATGTTTCTCTTTGTCTTAGGGCTGGGTTTAGGATCCTTTTTTGGTGTTGTGTTTCCCTTTCTTGGGATTCTTTAAATAGTTTCCCCTTCTTGCTCACAAAACAGACCCTTCTATAGGATATATTATCCCCCTCTGTTGGTGAGCTGATCTGAATCAGACCCACTTATTCAGGCAGGCTCCCGCCTATACTTACAGTATTAAACGAGAAACTTTGAATCACCATGCAAGAAAAAAGATTTATTTTCCTAAACTTTTTTTTCTTACATAAAGCACAATTTCCCAATGCACTTAAAGTGCGGAGACTTACTGTACTGTAATTTTGATTTCCCTGGGTTTGTACCCACCATTAGGTCTGCACAAGACGGTCTCAATTTCTCCTCCTCCACAGCCACCACTTCCTCACCCACACTCCGTCAGCTTGTTAGTGATCTTGAGACATTTTTCATTACATGTATATAGTCGTCAGGCTATGACACACTCCCCGCGGCAAAATTGTCCTCATTTGGAGATCCTTGAATACAGACGCCAAACAAACTTTGCTTGCCAACGCCAGCAAGCCCGCTCCACCCTTGTATAACAATGTTTAATCAACAAATAACTGTGTCTTTGGTTTGTTTATATTGGACATGTGTTTTTATATATTGGAAGTTTTTTTTTTTTATATTATTTAGATACACATCATTTCTTAAAATTGTCAAACAATATCCAGCATTTACTAATATAAAATTGCTTTTTAATGATAATTTCTTATACTGCTTGAGTTTATTCTATATATGCATATTATTAATAATGTACTATATTAATAATATTTTAGTGGTTAATTAAAATAGCTAACCAGGAGTCACTTTTTTAATGTAGATAAGTCTACTAATCGGAAAATCTTGCTTATGGGTGAGGTGCTGCTAGGGACTTGCACGAAATGACTGGAAAACAGACTGCAGACAGATTACCAGAAAAGTTACTCATGGTTGCAAGAACCATCCACATGTTTTAGTTGTATCCTATAAAACATGTCAGGGCAGTATACCATCATTCCTATGTGTCTTGTTTTTAACAATGCTTGTAGCATTCCATCGTCATATATGACACCATTTACTTTATATCAAATTATCAAGGCTGCTTTTTCATTGACAATGAGAAAACTAGACAACTTAATAGCATACAATTTGTATTTCTTTACATTGAATTGATGACGAAAACCATTGTCATCATTCAAGTTGACCTGTGATCAGAATATTTCTTTGCAGTATGATAGCACTTTAAAGGCCAGCTAAAAATGTTTTTAACCCTTGCAAGGGAGAAAAATAGAAATAGTGTCCCTTCTCTTAAATAAACCCGATATGTTACTTTAGAGAAACATGCAATTTACTCTCAGCTGTGCCTCAGAGCTGAGGCAGAGCCAGTCAGGAGGCTGGCAAATACTGACATTGTCAGTGCTTTCACAGCCAGTCAGAGAGGGGGCTCATCCCTGCTCATCTGATCACGGTCTGCACTGCAGTGATTGGGGGTCACTCTGCTGGGAAATCGAGGGTCTCTCTCCGCACTAGCAGAGAAAGAGTTGCTGACCAGGCTGTCTACCAGGAAATCATGTCAACTGCTGGTCAGAGGATAAACTGACATGTACTGTGAAAAGTACATTGTACCCAGCCGTATGGCAAGAATGTTCCCTAATGCCTCATGTTGGTGTTGGAGGTGTGTTCTGCAGAAGGGGCAATATGTTACACATCTGGTGGAAATGCAGGCCAATACAAGAACTTTGGATAATGCTTCAACAGAAACTTATTGAACTATGTAGCATAGATATCACTTTGAAACCCCAAAATAAGCTATTACACCAGGATTTTCCAGTAATGCAATCTAAACACAGAAAATTTGTTATTCACTTTCTGTTGGTTTGTTAAATTTATTTGGCAAGAAACTGGAGGAGCGATCAAATCACCACTCGAGGAACGATAAAAAAACAGTTACTCTTCCAGTTAAAAATGTAAAGAGGGATCGATAAATATCAAACAATAAAGACAGGGGGAGGCGAAAGATGGACTTATTGGATTCTAACAAATAATCTATAGACTGGATGGGATGGCTGTTTGTTGTTCGTTTGTTGACTATTACATGAGAATTAAGCATCATTCTCACCTCTATTTGGCAATGGATTATTGCCTGCCCTACAAGAATCCTCTAAATTCCAGGAGTGGACATGTCGACATTTTACTCGTATAGAAAACGTATGGAAGGCGGGAAACCTTTGCCCTGGAAAGATTTACAAACAAAGACAGGGATACCAGAATGTGAATTAACAAATGATATCACCATAACTCAATCAATTTGATATATAATGAAAAAGAGAATGACACCAGATACACCATTTGAAAACTTATTAAGACAAGGCTTCTCAGAAAAGGCCTAATTTCTACCATTTATGCTACATTACGAGAAACAACTGATTACGCAAACTGCAAATTCAGAGAAAAATGGGAATGTTGCTTCCCTCATTTAAAAGATGATGATTGGATCAAATTCATTAAAGTATCATGTCAGGGTTCCACCTTTGCAGGATTCCAAGAGCAATCCCTTAAAATGCTGCACCGCTCTTAACACCTAAAATAATGAATAACATAAACAATAATATCCCAAATCAATGATTTAGGGGGTGTGATAGTGAAGGACCATTTATGCACATTTGGTGGGATTGCCCGGTTAAAAATCTACAGACAAAGCTTGAACAATACCTCTCTCTGATTTTTCTCCGTCAAGTACAGCTGTCAGCTAAAAACTATTTACTAAACTTATATCTGCCTTGGTTTTACGAAGGAAAATAATATATTGATGCGACACGTCATAATGAGTACTAGGATGTGCTTTGCCAGCAAATGGAGAACACTACATTTATCCTGGGCAGAAGTTTGTGACAGAATTAACAAAACATGTATGCTTGAAAAACTTTGTGCAATTGCCTCAGGTCTTCATGACAATTTTGAAAATATCTGGGGTCCTTGGATACACGGCATACATTATCAGCCATATAAGACTGTTTTGCTTTGAGTCTTGATAATAAATTATAAAAGTGACCAAGGGACAGGGCTACTTCTTTGTGTATGTTAGTAAGAAAAATGATCAGTTTACTTCTATATTATTGTATCATTCTCTCTTATTTTTATCCTGTATTCTCATACTCTGTATCCCTTAAAAAAAAAAACAAAAAAAAATTATTTAAAAATCAATCAATAAAAAAAGAGAATTAAGCATATTCACCTGTGCCCAGGCCTCCTCCGGAATGCACACCTATGTGGTTTTTGTTATGTTTCCTTGTATCGTACTGTATCTATGTGTTCACTATAGTGTCATGTAATATAAATTTATGTATTTGTATTAACACGTATTGAACACATAAGATTTCTATGTATAGAAGATTGATAAGTACACCAACTAATAGCTAGATTAAGAGATTTAAGTATTAAATATGCCCGAATTTCCTCTCCTCTTCCATATCATGCGTTTGCACAATTATTTGTATACTATTTAGCGATACAGGGTATGCTTGTTAATGTTCTTTATTTTTTTAATGTTTGTCAATGTTTGTCAACTCAGGAAAAATAAATGAATCTATTTAGCAGGTTATTTCCTTTAGCTTTTTTTAGATGCGTAAAAAATTATTCAAGTAAAAGTTAGAAAAAGTTTTTTTTCTAATGTTCCACCATATTTTTTATACTAAATGATATGATATGATCAATATAATGGTATCTAAGGAGAGCCCTTCTTATCCTGAAAAAAAATAAAAAAGTAGTAAATTACAGGTAAAAAACAGACACCGCAGCAATGTTAGAACAGCCATTGTCCAGAAAAATTTAAAAAATGTCAAAACATCCAGTTGAATACTGCTTATTTTGGTGATGATAATTTTTATAAATAACAATTCAAAATAATACAATTATAATGTGTTTAAAAATAAAAATTGAGTAGAAGATTTTTAAAAAAAATTTTTTCTTTGAGGACAGCGGTTATAATTACTAAATAAAATATATTGTGCTCATGTGTGTTCAGCAATGCACACATCTGATTACTGTATACTGAAAGTTACATTTTGACATAACAAATAAGGTATTTATTAATTAAATTGTATGTTTCTTTTTAAAAGTACATGATTTTGGTCTATTGGGTCTGGCAAGCTATCCTGGAGCTAGATATTTATTTACAAACCGCAGCAGGCATGACTTGGCAAAGCTTTATTAACAAATGTTCTTCCTTGGAACAACTACAATTTAATTTAATTTCATTTTTTTTACATTTCTTTTACTAATGTTAGCATCACGAAGCATGTGCTACTCCTTCAGAATTTGTCATGTTCATGTCATCCATTTCTGTCTCATCCAATGCAAGAGGTTGTGCTAACATTTTAAATTAAACTGAAGGGTAGTATGGGACATCAATCAAACAGATTCTTCACACTTCCAGTGTTGACCAGCTTGCCCCACGCGCAGTGTTCAACATTTAGAATTATTATAACGGTCTTCATAGTACTAATGATAAAGCTATTACTCTTTTATAATAATAAAAAAATAAGCACGTGTGAACGGTTCTAATGTTAGTGACCATCATGATGTTTAATTCATATTTATTTTATTATAATAAACCCAGCATGTATATTTGCGACACACATGAGTTTACTCTGGGGCCTGCCTCTCAGCTGAGCCAGATCTCATTGGCTGTTGGTGCATGTGGACATCGTGCACATAACCAATCAGAGTGGGTACTCTCCCTGTGCATCTGATAGGTGTCTGTCGGGTGTGATACTATCTCTCTGCTAGTGCAGAAAGCTACCTTACTTTTGAAATTCCACCAGCAGAGAGGACCTAACTAAGGTTGGTGGCATGTAAAAATAATGGTCCCTCACTGCAATAACGACAGCCTTAGCCATTCCAGGAACGCAACATGGCTGCCAGTTAGATTACTAAACTGGCATGTACCATAAAAAGACAAAGCTTTATCCTCATACTAAGGCCTATCTCTTTGTTAGACAATTGTAGAAAAAGGTTTAGTGGGTCATTAACTATGCATTATAAAGGGGGATGGGACACTTCATCGCGGCTGCATCAGCACAGCCGCTTCACAGCCGTCACTTCACCACACGACAGCTCGTCGCGGTATATTTCATTGCGGGACATTTCATAGCTAAAGGTGAGTTTTAATCTGTTAGAGTTAGAAGATAGAGTGTTACAATTAGAATTTTAGCATTGGGGTTTAGGGTGGTTAAAATTAGGGTTTAGAATTAGTTTTTAGGGTTCGGGTTAATTTTAGTATTAGGGTTTAGGGGTTAATTTTAGTATTAGGGTTTGGGGGTTAGTATTAGGGTTTAGGGGGTTAGTATTAGGGTTTAGGGGGTTAGTATTAGGGTTTAGGGGGTTAGTATTAGGGTTTAGGGGGTTAATTTTAGTATTGGGGGTTAATTTTAGTATTAGGGTTTGGGGGGGGGGGCACTCATTTATTAGGGGGGTATTTTATTTTAACGTGTAAGTTTGTAAGAGCTGACAGTTCAGCGCTGAACTGTCAGCTCTTACATAGCCGGGTCCGCGATGAAGCGGCTGCGTTATTCTTCATTGCTGACAGTTCAGTGTTCTAACTGCTGCGCTGAACTGTCAGTGGTGAAGTGGCTGCGCGGATGCAGCCGCGCTGAAGTGTCCTAGACCCTTATAAAGGGCCACACCCGGCGGTTTTCTAGAGGGTGAATCTCAGTTGGTTCTGCAAAATGTAAAGTGAAATCTGGTATTGCAGGAGTAACTCACTGCACAATGCATAGTAAAGTTGGTGAGTTATGTCAACCTAAAAGCACATAACTTATGGTATAATGACCGTGTTTTCAACATTTTCCCCTATCTCTGCATCTGCCTTCATCTGGATTAATAGCAGCAACATTTATAAACAAAAATATATTAGTACTGGAGTCTAGCATACATTATAATAGTGCACTAATACCATGGAAGCAAAAACAAGCCCAGAAAAGGTAGTACTGATTTTGATGTTATTAATTTTGACTACAACGTATAAATAATGTGGTGCTATTTATATGAAGTTGTTAAAGTGAAGCTGTCAGCTAAAAAATGTTTAGAATGTGAGTGTAAAGAATAAAAAAAATTGCGTTGCAGAAATGTATTGTTTTTCATTCTAAATTTATCTTTTTAAAGGCTATGGCCAGACAGGACCGCTATTTAAGAGAGCTGGGTATGATGCTGTTGCATGTGCTATGTCTGGACTTATGCATATCACAGGACCTGAGGTAATATTTTATATTTAGTTTAAGGCTTTTTAAATTATCTAATTTGTTTGGAATATTTGGTTACTGAAACCTACGAACTACAACAAATTGACTGTACTCTAGTTGATCCAAACAGACTGGGCTTCAAACTATTTGTCCTACAATGTGTGTTATATATAATTTTGTGATCTTTAGGATGGGGATCCTGTCCGTCCAGGAGTAGCCATGACTGATCTTGCAACTGGACTGTATGCTCATGGAGCGATTATGGCTGGTTTGATTCAGAGAAGTAAAACTGGGAAAGGAATACATATTGACTGCAACCTGCTTTCATCACAGGTACATATTCAATAAAAAATCCCTTTCTTATTATAATATTCAGGGATCTACTTGCTAACTTGTATATAAAAATTGCACTAACAATAGAGCCTTATAGAGATGTGGTTCCAAACTTCAATCCTCAGTCATTTACTAACACAAAGGTAGTCAGATAATTGTAGACTTACAGTGCTGTACACTCAGTCTACCAAAAAGCATTTAGAAAATGGGTTACTTACTGACCCTACAGGGATGGTCAAACTCTCACTGACGCAATCGGATATGATTTTTGGGATCTAGTAGAGAGGTAGCTAGGAAAACTATACTGCCCTTTTGGATCAGACCTGACCCACCTCCTCTAGCAATAAAACTAAATTGAGACATATCATTCATATGGAGTGGTTGAATACCACATAAAAAAGAACTATACACAAAAACTGTGACCCAAAAATAAGACTTAACATATTGCATGCTAGGCAATAAAAGTTTATGTGCCTGGTGAAAATGTGGTTCTGTTTTACTTATAGTTATATAGTTTTTGAAAAGTGACTATTACTGGCGAGATCTTATATGGAAGTGAAAATATAGATGACTATTATTTAAGAATTATCAAAGAGGTGAGAGGATACAGGGTGTGTCAAGGAAGATAACAGGTAACGGTGGAACTGCTGAGCTCCCAAGTTTGGTGAAAGATGGGACAGGTATTAATAGGACAGAGGAGATATCACACAGATAGTCCCACACGTGGGGTGAGAAAGGGGAGAGGGATAGAGTGAGAGACACAAAACCACTTCAACTTCAAATATTTGTATTCGATTCATCAGAGGTCAAATGTAACATGGTACATATTCAAATTCCAGCAAGTGGACAGTTGTCCGACTTGTTTTCAGTAGCCTTGATAGGTTAACCAGACACCAAAATGATATGGTGCATTGGACGAACTTCAGCATGTATATTGTATAGTATAACTGCACAAATTTGGTTGGGGGGTTTCTTCCCCCTTCACTCTTCCTTTTTTCTCTTCCTTCTCGCATGTCTGCCTAATATTGTATTTCATATCTTTATTATTGAATCTATTACGGACCATTTTGTTCAAATGAAAATGATATATGATCAGTGGGATTAACACTAGGGGGCTATTCACTAAAATTTAAGAATAGCGAGGTCGAATTTTACTTAGTAAAAATAAAAAGTTGACCACCCAATTCATCCTTTTTACTAAGAAAAAGTTGACCTCCCACTACCTTGCCAAAGTCCATCTTGAACTCCCTTCAGGGGGTGATTTTCCCGCTATAAGCAGGGATTTAAAAGCAGTTCGAAACAAGGTGGGCGTATCCAGGAGGAATGGTATGGATTGGTCTATTGCTTGTCATGTGACAAGATTTACCCCAACATGGGCGTGTTTGTAAGACAGGTGTTGTCATCATTCAGCAGAGAGAGCTTACTGCTCAGTGACGATATGTATCCGATGGGCGAGAATTATCCCCTTTCAGTGCTGATTTTTTTCTAGAACACATAGGAGTGTTATTTTTACACTGAGCAGAGTAAAAATGAGAGTAAGGTTGGCTCAAGGGGACAAAACAGACGCTTTAAGTTACATCCATGATGTTGTTACAGACAATAACTAGTCATAGGGGATAATGGATCCTACATATGCTGATCCCAGTGTCCAGACACTAAGTGCCCATATGAGCAACTATAGTGCCACTAGCTGTAAAAATAAATTTGTTAATACGTTTCCAGATTTAATAAAAGATATGTATAACCAATAGGTGTCTATACAGATTATGAGGCTCAAAGATTGGACATAAATGAACGAGGATGTGCAAAATGATTATGAACTGAAAAATGAAGTGAATAGATAAAGGATATATAGAATGGGCTCTAAGAATTGAATGATGGGATGAGTGATAATATAAATGAGTGTAGGGTGAATTAGTGTATGAGAGTGAAGACACTTGTGTGATAAAAAAAAATGCATAATGAGAATAACAGAAAATAATAATAAATAAAAAACAAGTGGGCACGAAATGAAAACGTGTAAAATGGACACGTTTATGGTCAGTGAAAAAACAAAAGTGCTGATGAAGTGAAGGAATATGTTTGTAAATAGAAATAAAGCTACAAGTGAGTGTTGAGACACTTATGAATATAAGTTGAGGAAAATTAAGTAACATTAAAATGGAATTAAGTAAAAAAGAATCAAATCAAAGAGAAATATAGTTAGCGGGTGTCAGGGAAACCTTTGTTGGGAGTCCTTTAGGAAGAAATGTTTTGTCAGGGCTTACCTCTGTTGGGAGTCTTTTAGGCAGAGATGTATGCTCACCCTTGCAAACAAACACAGACCAGGGTGACCAGGTAAGAAGCCACGTGGCCTGTGAGTTTGTGCACGGGGGCTGGTCAGGATATCCAGGTAAAGTTACAGACAAGGACAAGAGCAAAAGAATCTTCGTGGGAAAGCCAGAGGTCAGAGGATGCCAGAATTCAGAATAAACGGGTAACAAATCCAAGGTCAAAAGCCGAAAATGATTAGGAATACTGGAAGTCAAAATCACAGGAACCAAACAAGGAATCCAGAGTCAATGAACTGACACTGCCCTTAGGGAGAGGCAGTGTCTTATACCTTGTTAATTAGGTATGTGATCCAGCTGGAGAGTTACTGACAGGTCTGAGACTTTGGTGAAGTCCAACCCCCTAGTGCTGCAGGCAATACAAACATAAACAGGAGTATTTCAAAGTTCTGAAATGGCTCAGAGGCAAAATAGCAGGATACGGTCCAGAAGAACCACAGTTCAAATCCCCTGTTGGGTGCATCTGGGGCGACCACGTCTGGCAGTCTGGATGTCATGGTGGCGATCCTGACAGCGGGAGACAAGGTTATTTATAGGAATGGAGAGAAGAAAAAAACCTTCATTCAGGCCCTGTAGAGACATGGTATTCATTTTGTATATCCAGAAGGATTCCCTCTACAACAATCGCCTATTGTTACTC
Source organism: Pelodytes ibericus (assembly GCA_036172795.1). Lineage (NCBI taxonomy): Eukaryota > Metazoa > Chordata > Amphibia > Anura > Pelodytidae > Pelodytes > Pelodytes ibericus. The sequence goes on along the minus strand of CM069859.1, from coordinate 165,025,936 downwards.
CCTTTGCACTAGTTCAAAAAGACTTGTTCAATAGCTATGAACCGTAATGATCTAATGTCTCCGTGATGAGTAGCCCTTACGTGTTTGGACACTGGAGTGTCTTGTTTGTTCGTAATTGGATCCAATATGCTCGAGTATCCTCCTTCAAAATGCCTAATGGTTTTGCCAATATATTGTTTGCCACAGGAGCACTCAATCATGTACACAACTCCTGCTGTCTTGCAGTTCATAACGAATTTGAAGGGCCTATCATCTCTGTCCCTGATAGACCTTGTGGGGAAGACAAATTTGCACGCCTTGCAGTTTCCTCACCTATATGATCCCTTCGTTGGTTGTAACCAGGTAGTTCTATTTTCTCTGGTGTGGTGACTATGCACCAACTGATCATTAAGTTTGGTTGATCTTCTAGTTGTCATTTGAGGTTTTGTACCAATAAAGAGGAGGAGTTATTCATCTTGTGTCAGTACTGGACAAAAACATTCCATGATTGCCTGTACCGTTTTCCACCCCCTATCATAAGTGCCGATACATCTGGGATACAAGTTGGGATTCGCTCGTGGGCTTTGTTGTAGATAACATTAGCTGTCTGTCTGACATGAGGGCCCTATTATAAGCTTTTTTTCAGTATCTTGTTTGGTTATCCTTCGTCCTTAAATCTTGATCTAAAATCTTTGGCATGCCTAATGAACTCCTCTTCGCTTGAGCAGTTCCTCCTCAACCTTAAGTACTGGCCAGTGGGTATGCCCCTCTTTAAGGGGGTGGAGGGGAAGCTATCCCACTTAAGTAAATTATTGGTGGAAGTAGGTTTTCGATATATAGTACTAGATAGTAGGCCATCATCACTATGAGATATGCTATGGTCAAGAAAGTTGAGAGTATGTGTCTGTATCTCATATGTGAGACGGAGGCCGATAGAGTTATCGTTAAGAATAGATACAAATTTCTTAAAATACTCTTCAGTACCCATCCAGACTAATAGGATATCGTCTACATACCTTTTCCAGGTGTGTACAAATTGAATGAAAGGTCTTAAACAATCATATTATTTAATATCTTCTTCCCATTTGCCAAGAAATAGGTTGACATAAGTGGGAGCACAGCTCGTGCCCATAACTGTTCCGGTCACTTGGTAGTAAATCTTGTTTTTGAACCAGAAGTAATTGAAATCTGGTTAAAATTAATTCAAGAAGGGTAAGGATCGTGGCTGTCAGTCCCGCAGAGATCGTTTCGTGAGATAGTGTTTACAAGTTTCCATCCATTCCCTCGTCAGCTCCTTACAATATTTGTCTGTTGGATCATGATTTAACACCTCATATGTTTTTCTATCTGACAGTAGTTTAAGGCACATTTTTTCATTGTCATCAATATTTATGATGACAATATTGCCGCCTTTGTCAGAAGGTTTTATTATAAGCGCCTTGTTTGATCTCAATTCTTCTAATGTCTGTCTTTCTTTAAAGGACAGGTTTTGGTTGGTGATGTCAAACTCAGTATGATCAATTTTGTCTATCTCTTCACACAAGCTGCACAAATAGATCTAAATTACTATATTGTTCAAATGATGGTGTGAAGGTGCTCTTAGGTTTTCAATTAGACAGATAAGTAGTTTGAGATTCATTGTTTTCTGAAAGGAGATCCATCATATCTTGCACAACTGACATATCCTCAGAATTGATTCCTAATGATCTCGCCTCTGAAGTTTAGACTGATGGTACTTAGTTAAGGCCATTTTTCTCACAGACAGATTAATATCCTTTATCCACATGAATTTATTTAAGTTAGGAGTGGGTACAAATGAGATGTCCTTATCCAAGAGTTTTAAGTGAATGTGGGATAAGTAAAACTTGACAGGTTGAAGACTTGTGACCCTCTTATTGTTTCCTTTGTTTGTATTGTTTTTTTCCTCTGTGGGGAGACTTTTTCCCTTGGAGTCGTTCCTGGGTTTTGTCCTAAAAAAGAGATACATCTCTTAAGGATGCCTTTTTTTGATGAACCAGGGGTACTACCCTGAGAGTTGTCACTGTAGAGTCCTCAGCCCCTGTATTATCAAGAGAGTTATTGGATTGTTTTCTACTGAATCTAGATCTCCTGAAAATTTGACCCTCTTTAAAATCTTTTGTATCTCTTAGGAAGCCTAAGAATATGGCTGATCTAAAGCAGTTCTTTTTCTGAGCTTGGTGTAAATAAGCCAGTAAATAAATTGCGAAACAGTGAACTATTCAGGTTAAGGAATAAATGTTGTGGTGAGTGTAGGTATAAAAATAGACTGTTGTTGGAATAAGACCTAAAGGCAGCATATTATTATAAAATGTACCAAGAAACTGCTGACTGCAGTGTAGAGATGTTGATGACTACAGTAACCACATTAAAACATTGAACGAATATGTTTTCTTGCAGCTCACACATAAATTAAAAGTTACATATTTTGTTAGGTTCCCATTTTTTTAACCCTTTTACTAAACCATGATACAGCCCCATCATCCACATTGCAGACACATTAAATACCCCCATCACCCCCATTATTGCCCCATCACCCCGCATTACAGACACGCAGCACCTCCATTACATACCCCATCACTCACCATTACATGCCCCCATCACCCCCATTATTACCCCCAGCACCCTGATTACATGCCCCGAGCACCCCCAGAACATCCCATGGTCAGTGCTGGTCCCTGGTGACCTATCGGCACTCCCCCTTTATACCGCACAGGGAGACAAACAGGCAGCATGGAAGTTTTTTTTAAGGGGCAGCTTTTTTTTCTCTCGCCGGCCCAGACAAGGTAAGTGCCACCCTGGGTACTTGCCTTGTTTACCTTGCGCTAAATACACCGCTGACACAGTCTCTGCATTAGGTGGACTTGAGTGCAGCTGAGAAAAACAATTCATCACATTCAGTTTTTGTAAAACATTTTAAGTTCCTGAAATGTTTACTTGCATTTGTTTGGAACTCAGCAGCAAATCTATAAATGAAAAGTCAACCAGTGTACCATATAGGACAACAAAACCTTTTTTTTTTTTACTCAATGTTTTTCACTACTGAGTAAATAATAAAACTAATTGAATTTATTTATTTTTTGGGTGGGGGTGGCTTACTTTATAGTTTATTTGCTTGATAAGGTCCCCAGCCCCTTCTACTATCATTTCTGACCCCTTCGCTCAGTTCTGTCACCGACACAAATGAACCAAGGGACCGAATGCAGCATCTGAATTGCATTTCTGATTGGAGAGAGACTACAGCAATGAAAGAGGAGAGAGACTGAACAAATGATAGGGGAGAGAGACTACAGAACTGAAAGGGTAGAGAGACTACAGAAATTAAAGAGGAGAGAGACTGAACAAATGAGAGGGAATGGAGACAACAGAACAAAAAGAGGAGAGAGACTGAACAAATGAGAGGGGAGAGTGACTAGAAATAAAAGGGAAGAGAAACTACATAAATAAGAGGGGAGAGAAACTACAGAAATGAGATAGGATAGGGACTACAGAAAAGAGAGGGGAGAGAGCCTACAGGAATTGAAATTGAGTTGGAGAGAGACTACACACATGAGGGGCGAAAGGAGATAGACGGACATGAAGGGCAAGTCCTGTGGTGCAATCTCAGCAGTGGGGTGGGTGCAATCCTGGTGCTGGGGCAAGCCTAGAGAGCAATATGGTGGCTGGGGCAAGTCCTGTGAATGCAATATGCATGCTGGGGCAAGTCCTTTGAGGGCAATCTGTGTGCTGGAGTAAGTCCTGTGAGGGCAATCTGTGTGCAACCCCAGTAAGTCCTGTGAGGGCAATCTGTGTGCTGGGGTAAGTCCTGGGAGTGCAATCTACATGCTGGAGTAAGTTTTGGGTGCAGGAGCAAGCCCTGTGAGTGCAATCTGCATGCTGGGGTAAGTCCTGGTTGTTGGGCAAGTCCTGTGATTGAAATCAGGGTGCTGGGGTAAGTAAATTTATTTACCGAATATGTAAAGGCTATATCCCACACACTGCCCTGATATATAGCCCTGCACAGGACAATATATTCCCTCAGGATAACAAAAAGGTTATGTCTCACACACTGCCCTGATATATACCCATGCACAGCACAATTCATATAACCGTGTTCATATCAGGGGCAGTGTGTGAGGGATAACCTTGTGTACATAATGTAACTACATATATCCCTATAGAGGGGTAAATATCAGTCTTATCTATAGATAATACACTTAGATATGCTTTTAAAGTGCATGTTTTTTGTTTTTGAACAAAAATATTATGTTGCTATGGGGCTGTATAATAACATTATGCTATGGTGCTGGTATACAACTATATCCAGGGCTGGTTTTTATTCCCAATCCGAATCTGTACACAGATATAGGCAGTGTCAGAGAACATAACTCCTTTATCCATTACACACACAGTCTGTCGCTCACACAGTCTGTTACTCACACAGACACTCACACACAGAGACTCTTACTCTTGAAAGGATTCTGAACTGTCAGATCTCAATCAGGAGAGTTGAGAAGTTTCACCTGATTATTGGCCGGCACCTCCTTCCGTCAGACCTCTCAGTCTGGCACTTCGTATTGTACCGGTCTAAGGCTGCCCAAGACACAGGACAGAAAAAATAATAGCGATGCATGGAGCAGCAAAGTGCCCCAGTCTGCCCAATGAAAGGGCCGGCCCTGGACATAGACTCAAAAACTGGAACTATCCCTGTAAAACCGGGATGTCTGCTCACCCTGCCCTGAATGCCTAAACATGTGTGTTCAGGTATGTTGAACACTTTGAGAACTGAAATGGTTTAATAATTATTTAAGGACTAATAACATTTGATGCTGTTATCATAGCAGGGTTATTCACTAAACAGTGGATTGTGTTAATCTGGCAAGTGAGCTGAAAAAATCAAGCATTAAAAGCCGAGTTGGAAAAAATCTCCAGCCAGAGGTTGGCCAGAGAAAGTTAGCTCATTGGATATATCCAGGAGTATACAAGCAGACACCCTAACTGTAGGAAAGCAGTCCTGCTTTTTCATTCTCTGGCTTGCTGGGCAGCAATGTGACTTTGGGGGACAGTGCTACTATATCAGTAGCCCTGATATGCTCCTTTCCATGTCTCTTTCCCCAGGATCCTGCATTTCCTGGGGAAAATAAAGAAATGATGGTAAGTATATACTACCAAACACACCAAAGTAGGCTGGATATCACTTTATTTATGGAATGCACGTGATATAGTTCCATCTGGTATTTTGACAGATAAATGGCACATGGCTTGGGAGCAGCAATTGACATGGGTTGCCATGTTTGCCTACCAAAACTGAACTGAAATTGGCAATTGGGCCATTAGCAATATGATTTGGCTGCACCTAATACTGAATGGTGATTTGACTTTTGATCTGGTTGTAGATCTGACCACTACTGGAACATATTGTCATAATCCCCATCTTATTCCTCCAGCAATCCGCGATGCCTAGAGCAGGGTAAGGGAGGTTAAGCGTCAGCCACTTGTATATACCCATGACAATACTGACATTAAGCAGATTTCTTAGTTTCCATCCAAATCACATTATACTCAAACCAGAAAAAGTAGTAAGGTTCCTATTCTTACATGTCTGGAAATATGCCACTGTTGGACGGGCAACATCGGGAGCTAAAATGTTCACCTCATCTAACCTACACCTTACTTTTAGGAAATAGATTACTTGGCTTTCAACACCAAGAGGTAGTGTATGCATGAACATACAATGTGCTAAATGAAATCAATCAAATATTAGTTAAATCAATTAAACTAAAAGTTTTTTGTAGCTGTATGGGAAAAAGGATCACTGTCTCCACAGAGAGAAGCAATTGGTTTAATATGAAACCTCAAAATGAGATCATAATTATCTTACCTACATTGAATAAACCGGAGAATGAGAGTCATTTTACTGTGGGGGCAGTAAGAAGAGCACCCATTCGCAAATTAAGATGAATAGTGGTTCTGTTAGGAGAAGTTACGGGTAACTCTGTGCTGCTTCTCCCTTGCAATGGAGGAGGTGTGTTAACCTTTGCATCTATCAAAGAAGCCTAAATAATTATTCATTTAGCTGCTCTCCAAAAAATCTAGAACAAATGTTAACAATCCATTGTAAAATTATTTTAACACTATTAGCATAACAATGTAAGCCCTTTTAATCTTTATTCTTGTTCAAGCTGCTCCACTTAGCTGTGTATTGTAAACATGTTCACTTAAGACAGGATGCTGCCAACTGAAAACGAATGTCTTTCAACTTCAAAAGAGAATAATATTTTTGTATTTACAGACTGGCATTATTGACTTATTACTCATATCAGTATTGTCTGGCTCTTCAAGGTTTGATTGATTAATCCCCAGACGATTGTATGGAATACAGTGCTATTCCCACATGTAGCAACTGAGAAAATAAATATTAATGATCTTATTTTTGTCTGACTTCATCACAACTGAAGTTGTGACCTTCCTTTTGACACGCAAAGTTTACTGGGCAGTTGTTTAGTTGCATGGCACCACAACCATTTTTCTACAGATGTTTCTATATCTAGAAATATAATTTCTTTAGCAATAACTGGATCTGGTATGCCCCAAGTGTATAAGCAGAAGCACATCGTAGTATTGTATAAAATTTACATCATTAAAGAAAACAAGAAAAAGTGTTAACACTTATTGAAACACGAGGTTTGTTTGCACAACCTGGCTTTAATTAAACGTAGGAAGGATATGAACATTGCCAAGAAATTCCTTAAGCCACAACTGAAGAGTTAGAAAACCTTTTTGTGTAATTATAACCACATTCAGAATCCACTTCCTTTCATGCAATGCTGTTGTCTACGAAGACACCTTCTAAATGCCAATGTGAACACAGCTCTGAGTGACTGGCATATATGTCATGCTGGGAAGTACACAGTTGATCCACTTTTTAAACCCATATGGTGAAACCACTAAAACATTCCATGTTCCAATATGTTTCTGTTTTACTGTAACACCTTCAATATGCAGGTAAAAAAGATATCAGCAAGGAAAACACAAGACCTCTTATGAAATAATAATATAAGACCATTGAGAAGAAATTTACCGAGTGTGTAACATGAACCACAGACTACCAGGTTATTGGTTAGATTCAACTTAATAATGAATTGCCAATCTGGAGGTCTGCATAGTCAACTGTGGTAAATTCATGAAGGCTGTCCTACTATTGAACCACACTCCAGAAGGAGAGGAGATGCTCATTTCCTCCCTCCCGATTGGCTGTGCATTGCAAGATTGACACCAAAGATGTATTTAGGCCTAGCCCTTCTGGACAACCTGCTTGATTGCTCACCCACCCTCCTCACAAAACGGATGAGCGCAGTCAGAGGGGTGAAGTCTCTGTTGGCACATATTCATGGGGTGGTGAGAAGCATAAAGTCTGAGCATCGGTGTTCTTATTCAGGGGGGGCACAGAAATGCTCTTAATCAGCAGAGACACTTGGGAGGGATGGTGAATTAAAAAAGCTCACACAGTCAAACCAGCACAACGTTTCTTAATAATTGCAGGAGTGTCTAAGTACATATAAAGTAGGAAGGCCTTTGGTGCCTTGTTAGTAAGGCAGTTTAAAAAAGGACAGCCAAAATGTTTAGGACACCACAATATTGGAGTACTTTGCCATGTAATCTGATTAAATCTTACATTTTGTCATCAAAGATAAGTGTTTTCATATGGATTGATGCACACAAAAATAATGAAAATGCTTAACCAGCCATATCCAACAGAACTATCATGCAGAAGTATTATTACTTTACTGCGAGGGTAGTGGATGCATGGAATAGCCTTCCAGCCAGATGGATGGATGAGGGATTAGACCAGGGGCGGCAAACTCAAATTCATCGGGGGTCGCATCAGCAGTATGGTTACTCTCAAAGGGCCGGTTGTATAGGATTATGCATCTACTCTTAATTATCATGAATAATTGCCTCTGCATTCAGTTGCTACTGGTTTTAATAATAATTTAAGTAATAACTAGCCTAAACAGAAGCCTAGGAAGAATAATAGCAAGCATGGGTCAGGACTGCACTAAGTACACAGTGCATGGGTCAGGACTGCGCTAAGTACACAGTGCATGGGTCAGGATTGCGCTACGTATACAGTGCAGCGGTCAGGATTGCGCTAATTACACAGTGCATGGGTCAGTAATAGTGTGCCAGTCAGATCCCAGTTATAGTGTGCCACTCAGTGCCCAGGAATATTGTAACAGTCAGAGCCCAGTAATATTGTGCCAGCCAGAGCCCAGTAATATAGTGCCAGCCAGAGCCCAGTAATATAGTGCCAGCCAGATGCCCAGTAATATAGTGCCAGTCAGAGCCCAGTAATATAGTGCCAGCCAGATGCCCAGTAATATAGTGCCAGCCAGAGCCCAGTAATATAGTGCCAGCCAGATGCCCAGTAATATTGTGCCAGCCAGTGCACCGGTGGCACCCCCCTAGTAAGTGGCACCCGGGGCGGGCCGCCCCCCCCCCCCCCCCGCAGTACGCCACTGCTGTGCGGGCCACATTACAAGCCTTGTGTTTGCCACCCCTGGATTAGACTATTCTAGATAAAAGAAACTGTCAGGAACTAATGAAAGTATTGACATTTTTTTATTTTAAATTATGCAGAAATTGGGCAGAGTAGATGGACCGAATGGTTGTTAACTGCAGACACATTCTATATTTCTTAGAAATATCCCAAACAAAGCTTAGAGTTAGACTGGCCTTAAGATGATGTTTTCCCTGTTAGTGGTCTCTGTGCTGAAAGTGCACTCTCAAGGACACATCCCAGCGGTAAGACAGCAGTGGTTTGTCTTTTTGGCTCTGAGAGCAGTCTCATTGCAGAGGGCGCATTTACAACATTACATCCCAGCACTAAGTATGTCCCTGTAGGAGGTAAAGCTCTGCATGTGTGGGGAGAAAAAAAAGTGCAGCTTAGGACACTCAGTGTTAAAATCTACTTTAGCAGCGAAATCTCCATTTAGGCATCACACACTTAGACTTAGGGCTTTAGCCCACTTAGCCCGCCCAACTACATCTCTGATGCAGAAGCGCTCTTCTACTTTATTAAAGGTAAAACCTAGGGTTTAATCCCTAGATTAAACACACTACTCACCCGTCTTGTAAGGAAGGATTGAGGTTTCCATGTATGCTCTATTTAATACAGTGTTGGCATATTTATAAAATTATTACTTAGTTAACAGTTTTAGGTGGATTATACTTAACTTCGGTACACAGGATTAATTGTACTAAGAAATAAAAGGGCTAATGTTAGAGATACTTGTGTGAAAAAATGCTTAAAGGACAACTAAAGTTTTTCCCACTTGTACTACTTGTAGTATGGATATAAGTGATACTTCTAGTTCTCCATGTATGAGGATAAACTGGCATGTACTTCCCTGTGAAGCAGGTAGCCTGGTCCTGTTGGAGACTGTCTCTGTCTGCTAGAACAGAAAGAGACCCTCATTTTTACATGGGATCAGCAGATGGGACCTTAACTAGGTACCACTTACTGATCCCATGTACAAACGAGAGTCTCTAGCAGAGAGACCCTGCACTGTGCAGACTCTGTTCAGACGAGGGGAGGCGAGTAATTGTCCATGTCTGAGACAGAATCGAGAAACATACACATAGATTTTATTAGCAGAAGGAGATACTTTTTTTAACCTTTGTCCTTTAACGTCTTTTGCGACAAAGGACATGTCAGGCACATCCAGCCGGCAACTCTGTTGCCGACAAAGGACGTGCCTGGCACGTCCTGTGGTGGAACGAGCGGTTTTCGCAATCATCTGCTCTGGCGGTGCTGTGGTGCTGCTCTATTGCCTCGATGTCTAGGCATTAGGCAGCTCCGAAATTTTTATTCTGGAGCATCCACGATCGCTCCACGGATTTTATGATTGTTTTTGTAGTAAATTATAAGATATGATGAACATAATGGTGTTTATTGAAAGCCCTTCTTATGGCGATAAACACAATATATAATCTGTGTGAGTACAAACACCCCAGAAATGTCAAAACAGCCCAGGTCACCAAGGGAAATATAAGGTCATGTCACTAGGGGGTTAAAGAAGTAAAGGTTAAAAAAAAACTTTAGTTGTCCTTTAAGTTAGTGAAAGCTGTCATTAAGACACAGAAGCATGAGATACATGATTTAAAAGCTAGTCTAGATTGCTATGTTGTTTTTCATCACTTTATAGTGACTCATCCTGTCTCTGCGAATTCATACTTGTTTGTACTGATACACAACCCAATGAATGAGTCATTGAGAAGTCTATCTTGAAGCCTATGTCTGTTTCTACTATCTGACCATTTGACATTTAAAATTTAATTTCCCTATCAGACATTAGCTAATTCAGAGTAAAAAGTTTCAAGCTTACTGATGATGTTAGATTTAATTCATGGAATAAAAATTGTAATAATGTATGTAGTCTCTGTATTCAACCTTCATTTTCCTTCTATTGATGGATAAATTGACTGGATGAACAACAAAGACTTGATACTATAAATAAGGTTTTAGTAGTTTGGTTACAGGAGGGATCGTTTAGAGATTAATAATAAACTATTCTAACCAATCACTTGAACCAAGCTGGCGTCCTCTTTAGATGTGTTTTAATAATTACTCTTACTGTTTCAGTGCCAGTCTCCTTATTTTGGAGATCTCATCTCAGTATTTTCAGAATATTTAAATGATTTCTGAAGATGATATGACTTTGTAGTCATGTGCTGACTGCCATGTCAAAACATATCCTAAAGTTCAATACCAAAATATTAGAGGTCTCTCAAAGGTGTCTGTGCTTAATATTTACTGTTGTGTCATTTAGTATGTATCGCCTGGTAAAGTCTGGATCTTTATAATGTGATTTTCGATGCCAAAACAATGCTTTATGTGGTTCAGTTTTGTAACTTATATGGGCATACTATGTGGCATTTAAAGTGATTCATAAAAACCCTAGGGCAAAGTATAGAATACGTGATACAGTTCTAACCTCAACATCAGAGGAAAGGGATTAAGGGTAATTATTTCAGAAAACTGAAAGGTAGAAACATAGAATGTGTAACTGCTAGATAAAGAACCATTTGGCCCATCTAGTCTGCCCAATTTTCTAAATACTTTTATTAGCCCCTGGTCCTTTCTTATCTCAAAGATACTCTGCCTATCCCACGCATGCTTACACTCCTTCACTCTGTTTACCTCTTCCACTTCCGCTGGAAGGCTATTCCATACACCCACTACTCTGTGTAAAGAAATACTTCCTGATATTACTTTTAACTCTTTGCCCCTCTAATTTAAGACTATGTCCTCTTGTGGTGTTTTTCTTCTTTAAAATATACTCTCCTCCTTTACTGTGTTGATTCCCTTTATGTGCTTAACCGCTTGCTAACCACTTGCCGACATAGGTTGGACCAGGTTCGTCCAGTTTGGCAAAGCGTTGCCGACATTGGATGGACCTAGTCCGTCCTGCACAAACACCGCTCAAACGATGTTTGCGCAGAGATAAAAGGAACACAGTTCAGTGTGTTCTGTTACACATACTCTGACAGGAGGGATCATTACAGCATGAGAGAGAGAGAAAGAGAGAGAAGAGCACTTAGCAACAAGAAAGTAAGTAACAAACCTTCTTCCTTGCTGCTTGTCAGTCAAAATCGGGAGCGTGCCATGCTCACTGAGAGCAAGGGGGTGCATGTTCAGTATTCATTCACATGAATGGGAATGGATATGATTGGCTGAAACAGAAAAAAAAAATCGTCACACTTTTGGAATTTAAAGGTGGGCATTCCCAATTGCTTCAAAAACCTTAAGATTTACAAACTGCTTTTAAATGTAAGTTTTCAATTTTTAAGTTATTAAAATGATAAAATATGCATATTAAAACACTATTTCAGCACTTTAATATGCATTAAGACTTGGAAAATGCTTTTTGCGCACCAGACATTCCCTTTAAGCAACACCAAAATCCGGTGCCCAGGCCATGCTCCTCCAATATGGCTGCTGCCCTCTTGTGGGTAGAGCATCGGAAGTGAAAAACAATTCTGAGGCAGTCAGCAACATTGCAATGTAAAAAAAAAAAAAAGACTTAATTAGCTAAAAATCTAGGGTTAGGGTTAGAATAATGGTTATGGTTACAATTAAATTAGGGTTGGCATAAGGGTTAGGGTTAAAATTAAATTAAACCTAGAATAAATAAAGGGTTAGCATAAGGGTTAGATTTAGGGTTAAATTTAGGGTTAGGGTTGAGTTGGGGTCAAAAGGTCTTGTTAGGAAAAAAACAAAACACTATTTTTGGTTTTTGCCCTATAACTCACATGGAAACAAGCATATTTCTAAACTCGGTACAATATTTAAAAACTATTTAGATGGGGGAACGAATCGAAACGAGTTATTGAAATGGTCCAATATTCTTTTTTAAAAAATGCAGCAAAAAATTTGGAAAATGTGCTTTGCCTCTTTCTGTCTATTCTTATAGATCTGTCTATCTTCCTCACTTTAAAAAAAAATAAAAAAGGCTAAATCCTGTTTTTTAACAATTTTTCACTATTTTGGCCACCTCTGTGGACTACCACAGTGGTTCTTCCATTTTTTGCTCTTACTAACAAACCTAATGTCATTTTCTGTTGCCTTCAGTAGTGCAACTTTAAATAAACTGCTTCAGTCTGATAATGAATCCTTTACTAGTTTTAGAAAAGTTGGTTTAAAACACTACAATTTACATAAGATATAACTAGATTTGCATTTAAAACAAACATTTAATTGCATATAAAAATAAAACATTAGGTGTCTGTCTCAAGCATCCATTTTGAGAATTTTACCCATGATGCAACATTCTCCAAAATCTTCCAGCAAGTCTCACTATACAATTGTGGGCAAAGCCTGCATGATGAGAATCATACACCCTTGCTCTCTTACTGGCTCCGGTGTATTATAGTGTCTAGGATCTGTATAGTGGGTGGCTGTGTACAACCTTTTTTACCTGCCTTCCAGCACAAAGAGAGGTGAAGAGGTAAAGTCACTGGGAGATGGCACCCAAAAACAGTGACACTTGTTTAGTAAAATATTTCATAAAATAAACTCACATAAAAACAAAAGACATCTGAAATAAATAATGCAAAATAAAAATTAAACCCTTTTCATTTTTTGGTGGGAGTGTCCCTTTAAGTCCTGTAAGTTGCGAGGTGGGGCCTCCATGTATCGGACCTGTTTGTCCAGCACATCCCACCAATGCTCGATTGGATTAAGATCTGTGGAATTTGGAGGCCAAGTCAATACCTTGAACTGTATGTTGTGTTCCTCAAACCATTCCTGAACCATTTTTGCTTTGTGGCAGGGTGCATTTTCCTGCTAACGCCATTAAGGCGTTTCCATGAAATGGTGTACATATTCTGCAGCAATGCATTAGGTAGGTATTATTTGTCAAAGTAACAGCCATGTGAATGGCATGACCCAAGGTTTCCCAGCAGAATATTGCCCAAAGCATCAAACTGTCTCCCCCGGCTTGCCACCGTCAGTGGTCATAAAGTTAAAGCTGATTGATGTTTATTTGTATACTTGACCATTCCTTCACTTTTTTGGGGCTTACAGTAATGCACAGAGTCCAGGATGGTATAGGACCATGAGCTCCCAATATCAAAATCTCTGTGTCGACCCCTACATTGCAGGGGTCGACACAGAGGACCCAGGTGCTGGGTAACTGCATTTCCCTGGTAGCTTGAGGCTCCAGGTTATGAGGCTACGTACCAAGCCCTGTATAAGCAGCTTCTGTATCCAAGATTACAAAGCGAGGGCAGAATTAACTAATACAGCCAAGCAGAGTGAAAACAGAAAAGCAACTGAGGGAGAACAGAACTGAAATACAGAGTGCAGGGCTACAGGGCAGAGGCAAAACATAACCAAGATAAAGCAGAAACCAAACTAAAGATAAACAATAAAAGGCACAGTGTTGCAGATAATAACATAGAAATAATGCTGTGCACAGACAAAGGGCAATGATGCAGAACTTAAAGGGACAGGCACAGATATAACTAAGACTGTATACAGAGGACATGGCTAAGGAACATAATAGAAACATACAAAGGAACAAACACAAGAACTAGCATAACACCAAAGATGGTAAAATGGTGGTGGTAAGGTTCACCTTTTGGCCAATTAGATGTTAGCTTGCCAACTAGGTCAAGTCCCTACCCAAGACAGATTTTAAATATCAACATTGCCTGAACTAGAAAATGGCACTATGGATACGGGACTCTGGAATGGCACCATGTGGAAGTACAGAACACACAAGTTAACAGAATAACAAAGAACCCAGGAACAGAAAAGAACAGAAAAGGTAGAAAGAAACTGAAGAGCCTGAATACAGCTTGGATGATTGACATATGTGATATGTATATTCTATATGACATGATGTGTTCATTGATGTAGTACTTGCACATTTAACTAAACGTGGTGTCCAAAACCACTAAATAAATATAAATTATATAGAAATAGTACAGGAAAGTACTGCTTACAAAGAGGCACTTTGGTACCACCCACAAATAAAACACAAACAAACAGATATAATATTATGTAATAAAATAATAAATAATTAAAAAATGAATGAAATAATGTAGATTGAAACAAAATAAATAATGCACTTGAAAGTAGGTTGAATAAAATAATAATAGATAATGTAAAATAAATAGCATATTGTAATGATAAATGCTGTTTAACCCCTTCGCGACACAGGACGGACTAGGTCCGTCCTGTGTGGCGAAGCGTTAGTGACACAGGACGGACCTAGTCCGTCCTGTGTCAAAACGAGCACTGAAAGCGGAGTTTTTCCGCTTTCAGTTCTCTGATGGTATTGTAACGATGGTAACGATGCTTCCGTGTGGAGAGCGATCGAAATGCCGGTTTTAAAGGCACAGAGCCTTTAAAACGCGGGCATTAAAAAATGAGCATAGGAAGCGAATTTTTCGCTTCCTATGCTCAGAAAGTGTTCCTGATTGCCTCGCAAGTCGAGGCAATCAGGAACACAAAAAAAAAATGCACGATCTTAGTCACTGAGTGACCAAGATGGCGCTGCCCTTCTAAGGGCAAGAGCACAGGAGGCAGGAAGTACCTGCTTCCTGTGCTCTCTGGCAGCCACACGATTGCCTCTTCACAGAGGCAATCAGTGACTGCCAGGCACACTGACAGGCAGTGGGGATGTTCTGCTGAACATCCCCACTGACTGGTCAGATCAATATTAACCCTATATTGATCTGACCAGTTATGATCTGCCTCCCTCTCCTCACATTTTTTTAGTGAGGGAGAGAGACAGATCAAAGTTATAAAAGTAAAAAAAAACAATAAACACACAACACACAAATATTAAATCAATAAAAAAATTTTTATTAAAGCAATTCCCTGCGTTTAACCCCTTCCCTGCCACTGATCTTGCATAAGCAGTGATCGTGCACATCAGCGCATTTATTTTTGCCGTTTGTGCATTTTTTAGGGGTTAATTTTTTTTGTACTGTAATTTATTACAGTACTAAAAAGGCTCTTCTAAGAGTTATTAACCCCTTCTTTGCCGTCGATCACTGCTTACGCAATGATATTGACGCCAAAGCAATTTTTATCTGTCTGCATATTTTTATTTTATTTTTTTTACACATACCCGCTAGGGGATTACATGTAAAGTAAAAATATTTGAGTTTTTTTTTTTTAAGCTGCCTGAGCGCATAGCGATCAGTAACAGCGAATTAGTGGCAAAGGCGGTTTGGTGATTTCTCAATTAAGCTCACCATTCGCCCTGGTCAGATCAAAATTGGTCGGATCAATATTCACAAATATTGATCTGCCTCCCTCTCCTCACTTACATTTTTGTGACGGAAAGAGACAGATCAGTATTAGTGATATAAAATAACATTTTATAAAATTGTCAGGTTTTATGAAAGTCTTTCACTGTGTATTAACCCCTTCCCTGCCATTCATCACTGTGTAAGCAGTAATCTTGCACAGCAACAGTATGTTTTTCTGTCTGCACTGTTTTATGGATTAATTTCTTTGTACTGTAATGTATTACAGTACTAGATAGGCTCTTCTAAGAGCTATTAACCCCTTCTTTGCTCGAGATCACTGCTTACGCACTGATTCTGAGGCCGCGGACTCAGGGTTCGATTTTGACCCTATTCAGCTTTCTGATACATCATCTAGCGATGTATCGGTGGCTGCTGAGCCCTTGCCACAAGTAGTGATGGGGGTCTACCGATAAAAAAATATATGGTTTGGTGGGGGTAAATTACATTGGCTGGCTTCAAAGATATATCCCATAAAGGACACGGACGCAGGTTGACTACATGTCAAAATTCCAAGTTGGAATTTTGAGATGCGCATCTCACAAATGTTGCCTTCTAGCCAAAAACAAACCAACAAACCTATGCATGGGTGCTATCCCTGTACTCGGGAGATGTTGCTGAACACATATTGGGTTGTTGTTTGGCAGTGACATATACCAGAATCTGTGAATTCATGCCTGAAGTACAATGCATGTGGAAAAAAACCTCCCAAAAAAGTACTACCACAAACTTTTACAAAGGCTAGTGGTAGAATTAGTACCTATACAGTATTAAAATACCACCATTTGAAATACCTTAGGATGTCTATTTTCCAAAAATATATGGTTTGATGGGGTAAAATTCATTGGACGGCTTCAAAAATGTTCCAAATGGAACATGGGCGCAGGCTGACTACATGTCAAAATTCCAGGTTGGAATTGCGCACCCCCTAAATGTGGAATTTTAGACCCAATACAAACCAACAAACCTATGCATGAGGGGTATCCCTGTACTCAGGAGATGTTGCTGAACACATATTGAGGTGTTGGTTGGCAGTGGCAAATACCAGAATCTGAAAATTCCTGCCTGAACTACAATGTGTGTGGGGAAAAAATGACATCCCAACCCTTTGACATAGGTTGGTGGTAGAATTAGCACTTGGAAAGTGTTAAAATACCACAATTTTAAAAACCCTAGGATGTCTAGTTTTCCAAAATATATGGTTTTATGGGGTAAAATACTTTGACAGGCTTCAAAAGTGTCCCAAATGGAACATGGGCGCAGGCTGACTACATGTCAAAATTCCAAGTTGGAAATGCACCCCCCCTAAACATGGCCTTCTAGCCCCCAAATAATCTAACTAACCTACACATGGGTGGTATCCCTGTACTCAGGAGATGTTGCTGAACACATATTAATGTGTTTTGTGGCACTGACACATAATAGGATCTATGAATTCATGCCCGATGTACAATGAATGTGAAAAACAAATTACTATCCATAACATTGACATAGGCTGGTGGTAGAATTAGTTCATGGAAAGTGTTAAAATACTACCATTTGAAATACCCTAGGGTGTCTAGTTTTCAAAAATATATGGTTTTGTGGGATAGAATACACTTTTTGGCTTCAAAAATGTCCCAAATGGGACATCGGCGCAGGTTTTCTGCACGTCAGAATTCCAAGTTGGAAAACCAAAAAGCGCACCTCTCAAATGTGGCCTTTTAACCCCCAAATAACCTAACCAACCTATACATGGGTGGTATCCCTGTACTCAGGAGATGTTGCTGAACACATATTGAGGTGTTGTTTGGCACTGACATATAACAGGATCTGTGAATTCATGCCCAAAGTACTATGTATGTGAAAAAAAATTACTATCCATAACATTGACATAGGCTGGTAGTATAATTAGTGCATGGAAAGTGTTAAAATACTACCATTTGAAATACCCTAGGGTGTCTAGTTTTCAAAAATATATGGTTTTGTGGGATAGAATACACTTTTTGGCTTCAAAAATGTCCCAAATGGGACATGGGAGCAGGTTTTCTGCACGTCAGAATTCCAAGTTGGAAAACCAAAAAGCGCACCTCTCAAATGTGGCCTTTTAACCCCCAAATAACCTAACCAACCTATACATCGGGGGTATCCCTGTACTCAGGAGATGTTGCTGAACACATATTGAGGTGTTGTTTGGCACTGACATATAACAGGATCTGTGAATTCATGCACAAAGTACAATGTATGTGAAAAAAAATTACTACCCAAAACATTGACATAGGCTGGTAGTATAATTAGTGCATGGAAAGTGTTAAAATACTACCATTTGAAATACCCTAGGGTGTCTAGTTTAAAAATATATATGGTTTTGTGGGGTAGAATACACTTTCTGGCTTCAAAAATGTCCCAAATGGGACATGGGCACAAGTTTTCTGCATGTCAGAATTCCAAGTTGGAAAACCAAAATGCGCACCCCCTAAATGTGGCCTTTTAGCCCCAAAACAAACCAACAAACCTATGCATGGGTGGTATCCCTGTACTCAGGAGATGTTGCTGAACACATATTGAGGTGTTATTTGGAAATATCCCTTCACATTTTAAGGTAATGTTTACCTAAATTGCAATATATGTGAAAAATTTAAAAAAAAGATTTTTT
Source organism: Pelodytes ibericus (assembly GCA_036172795.1). Lineage (NCBI taxonomy): Eukaryota > Metazoa > Chordata > Amphibia > Anura > Pelodytidae > Pelodytes > Pelodytes ibericus. The sequence continues at coordinate 165,007,500 of CM069859.1, read as the reverse complement.
GCTGCAAACTTTGGCATAGATTGGTGGTAAAATGGCTACATGAAATGTGTCAAAATACCCCAAGTTAAATGCCCTGAGTTGTCTAGTTTTCAAAAATATGTACATGTTGGGGGTCATTCATGGATTTAGTACAGAAATCAGTGTTACAATGTCACTATCGCTAATTTTGAAAGAAAGGATTTTAAAATAGCTTTGCACCACTTATAGTTCTGGCCCTGTAACATGAATAAAAAAGCACAAAAACATAAAAACATGGGCTATTTCTGAACTCAGGACATATATTAGAAACTTTTTAGCAGTGTTTTTTTGTTGTCTCTTGTACATGAGTATACGATTTTTCAAATAAAAGTCATAAAAAAAGTATTTTTTCAATTTTTTTGCCATATTTTATTATTTTTTTTACATCAAATTATATGCTATTATCAAAATAATGGTATCAAAAGAAAGCCCTTCTTATAACGATAAAAACAATATATAGTTTGTGCGGGTACACTAAATGAGACAGAAATAAATTACAGCAAAACACAAACACCTCAGAAATGTTAAAACAGCCCATGTCACCAAGCGTCGGACAAGCCAAAAAAGTCATGTCACTAAGGGGTTAAAGAAAAGTGAAATGGCAAATTGCTCCTGACTACCAGCTGATAGAGTCATTTGATGGTAAAAAGGCGGATTGCAGGTCCGATTACGTCTGCCGATGTTTCTCAGGAAATGAACTGGAACTTCCAATGTGCTTCTTCCCCAATTTTAACGTCAGTGGATGACAGCCAGAATGCTCCTTGTGAAACAGGACATCAGGCTTCCACCTTGAACGAGAATGACAAAAAAGCAAACTCTTAGCGCAATAAAGATAGAAAACCTTATTATTGTACACACGGAAAAGTGTCTCACAGAGAATCAGTCAGATAGCGTCTCCTGCCAACCTGGAGGATTCTTTCCACACTGGCCATTGTGGCTTGGTGAGATTTCTTGTGTGGAGCCTACAACTGGAGTGGGAGTGATTCAGAGCATCCCCCCTTGGAAGTCCTAAGTTTACTCAGTATGGAAAGAAGCCAGCAGTTTGCAAGAATAACTTACCTGACTGATTCCCTGTGAGACACTTATGGCTTGGTGAGATTTTGGGCTTTATTCATGAAATAGATAATTAAGGCTCATGTAGCCGAGTTGGATGAATGGGAGAATTTTTTCAACTTGTCCACTTTGGCCTTAAATATAAAATTCCCTTATCATTTCCCTGCATTGCTCTCTCATGAATAGAGCCAATAGTGTAGTTTGGATGCTATCCTTCTGGGAGATTGTAAAACATCTACCAGGTAACCACCTGCAATTTAATAGTAGTTTCTGCCTTTAAAATAACAATTGGAAATAGCACTTAAACAAATAGCACTGCCAAAATGTTCAAGATGTTTAATTAGAAAATACACAAAAGCACACATTTAGTAGAAGTAGCGGTTGAACGAAACTACAAATAAACTATTTAGCAGACAGTGGAACAGCTGGTAATTTACTGTAAATGGCAGAGGGGAGAGAAAGCCAGATGTGGTTTGAAAAAGCCACTGGATTTATTTCACCAATGTATGTTACTTGACACAGGGTCATTGCTCTGCCTTACCAGTGCAGAGTGCTCATCATGCATATAGCTGGGAACTTTCTAAACTGGTTCACCCTAAGAACCTTCCTAAAATATTAACCTAATATTTTAGATTGCTTCTGTGTTTTGACTTGGCAATTGGACGAAAAGATTGCTCAACTATGAGTCCTTATGCACAAGTGTTGTGTACATTGCACAGGCTTCTGAAATATTAGCCATGTTGAGTGATTGCTGCTTTATTCTGCATGTGGGAACTCCTGACCAAGCGCAACTCATGATGCTTAACCCCTTTAGGAATATGTTTTTTTTTTATGTTCATTTGCGACAAGAGCCATTTTAAACTTTTAGTGATGGTGCAAGCTTTCTTCTCAAATGAATCCTAACATATTATATATAGAGTTGAGCGAACACCTGGATGTTTGGGTTCGGCCGAACTTCGGAAAAAAGTCCGGGTTCGGGCTCGAACTTGACCCCGAACCCCATTGAAGTCAATGGGGACACAAACTTTTGGGCACTAAAATGCCTCTAAAAAAGTCCTGGAAAGGGCTAGAGGGCTGCAAAAGGAATTAAATGTGGGTAAGAGTAGGACAAGTGCACTGCAAACAAATATGGATAGGGAAATAACTTAAAAAAACATAAAATACATACAAATTAAAAATACAGCTGAGCCATAAAATAGCACTAGATGGAATTTTTGATTTTAGCTTTGGAAGAACATAAATCTAAATCTAAAGCATGGCTGCCAGGAGGATCAACAGAATTATCCATTTGAGAGAGGGTTGGAGTGCAGGGTATTCTCTTTCAGTTTATACTAAGTGACCCATAGGTTGAGGAGGCGGTGACCGTGGCGGTGTGGAAGCGGCGCTGGAGGTAGCCAGAATTTTTCAAAGTGCACTGTAAGCACAGTATTTGACGGTTCTATTTGACTCTCAGATATGAAGTGCACCGCAAGACGCAAATGTACTATTTAGCACCCAAAACTATTAGAATTTTTCAAAGTGCGCTGTAAGCACAGTATTTGACGGTTCTATTTGACTCTCAGATGTAATACATGCAATCCTATTGCTATTCTATAAACCGAAATAGAGTCCCCATTCATAAGAATAGGTCAATTGACCTATTCTTATGAATGGGGACTCTATTTCGGTTTATAGAATAGCAATAGCATTACATGTATTCCATAAACCGAAAGTCTATAAACCAAAAGACATTCGGTTTATAGACTTTCGTTTTATAGAATACATGTAATGCTATTGCTATTCTATAAAAAGAAAGTCTATAAACAGAATGTCTTTCGGTTTATAGACTTTCGGCTTATGGAATACATGTAATACAATTGGCTTTCTATAGAATTTCTTATGAATGGGGACTCTAGTTCGGTTTATAGAAAGCCAATAGCATTACATGTATTCCATAAGCCGAAAGTCTATAACCCGAACGACATTCGGTTTATAGACTTTCGGTTTGTAGAATACATGTAATACTATTGGCTTTCTATAAACCGAACTAGAGTCCCCATTCATAAGAAATTCAATTGGCTTTCTATAGAAATTCTTATGAATGGGGACTCTAGTTCGGTTTATAGAAAGCCAATAGTATTTACATGTATTCCATAAGCCGAAAGTCTATAAACCGAATGACGTTCGGTTTATAGACTTTCGGTTTATAGAATACATGTAATGCTATTGCTATTCTATAAACCGAAATAGAGTCCCCATTCATACGAATAGGTCAATTGATTATAATAGCAATAGCATTACATCTATTCTATAAACCGAAAGTCTATAAACGGAATGTCTTTCGGTTTATACACTTTCGGTTTATCGAATACATGTAATGCTATTGCTATTCTATATACCAAAAGTCTATAAACCGAATGTCTTGGGACACAGCATATCTCCTTCCAAGATCAAAGTGTGTCAGTGAGAGAGAGGGAGAATTTGATTGTAGTTAGTGCATTTATTGCATGTGATCAATGTAATTGATATTCACATTAATCACATCAATATATACAGAAAATAATGGTTGATCCTGCCTAATTGTTAAAGTGACCAGGATCAACTCCTCCCATCTATCCTCCAAATTTGGAGGAGCATGGTAATGGATTGTAATAAGCTCCTGGGCTTGTTGAGGCAGACTGTCTCAGCTATTGAAGCCTAAGACAGTGCCTGTTAGGGTTGTATTAGGAGCGTTGGAGCAGAGGATGCTACCTCTTATCAGGCACCTTTACTAGGTGGCCTACAGAAGTAGACAGACATAACTCCATATATATATACGGATGAACACGAGCGTTCAAAAGGGGTAATTCAAAAACACAGGAAAAGTCCAACAGATCAGGGCAGGCGGCAATCAAAAAATAGATGGTAGTACAAGCAAGGGTCAGGAAAAAGAAAAACTGGGTAGTCCACAAGGAAAGCCAAAGATCAGGTAATGGACAATCCAATGAATAGACTGTAGCACAGTAAGCAAGGAATCACTGATAACACAGGAACCAAGCAGTCCTGTGGAGTGTTTATAGTGCAGAAGTGTCCACTCCTCCCCTCTTCTGACAAGCTCTTCACTGGATTGGTTACCAGAGGGGTGTGCTCTCTGCATGAAATTACTGGTGGACTGGTGAATAAATGGGTAGGCATCACTTTCTACAGGTTGCAAACTGTCACCTCTTGGTTGGTACGGCTTGTGTACAGCTTTGGTGCCTACAGGTACTTTAGGCTGCAGCTTGGGCCTACTCCCTTCTGCAATCGCGGGTAAATTCCATTACTACAGCCCCCGGCTTCGGGCTACTCCATGATTGCAGGGTTACTTCGATACCTGCTGGAGTGTAGGATGTTTGAGGGGCACAGGTAAGGTAAGGTAGAGGGGTATAACAGCACCTTTTCTCCGTGTTTCTGGCTTGTCAACTCCAGAGGCAACCTGGGACACCCCTCACCCGATGGCATCTATGAGGGGGCGGGATTGGCCTGTCACTTTAAACCCACCCATGGGAGGTCCCAGCAGCCATTTTTTTTATTCCTGGATAACCTCACTCATGAGGCTTCCAGGAAAGCAATGAAAATGCGGCATTTGCGCTTTTTTAAAGGCATCCCGTACATGTGGAGGCATTGTCACCAACGCATTGCATTTGCAGCCCATACAAGTAGGGGCATTGCCGTGAAGGGATGTGTCAGTCATTGTGATATAATGCTTTATGAGAAGTACTCTATTTTGTATTGAAAACTGTATTAACTAATTTCAAATCCTTAAAAAATTATCTGTTTTGCAACAATACTGTAGTATTTTAAAAAAACCTAAACTGCAGATGTCACAGACTCCATTGGAAGCTAACTTTGTGCCTGGTATAGTCAACTTCCAACATGAAAAAAATAAATAGTAAAATAGCACCATATAATTTAAGCTTAGATAACTTAAATTTAGAAAACAATAATCATTTTTAAGTAGATAAACAGTCACGTAGCTCAATTTGCTTGGTGAGGAAAACTCACCCGTTTTGTCCCTGAACAATCTATAGCTAAATTGGTGAGATGAAATGCTAATCTCACCCACAGGGCTATTTTAATGTAAAATTCCCACTGCACGTTAAGTCCCAATACCCACAAGGACAGAGGAATTTGTTTTGGCTGACACAAAGGGCAGAGCCAAAAATATATGCTCCCTTTTGGCTAGGCATTTAGGGCCTCTTTTAGGAAATAAAATCTGTAGCACAATATGTACTTTTTATTGAATGATTGCATGTAAAATGGGAGTAATGAGAGAATACAAATAAAGTACCCTATTGAGACCCATTTGCTCCAACAGGGAGCAGACATGTTGCTTACTTGCCAGTGAGCAGTAAATGCATCAACTTTGTATATCATACCAATGAGCAGTAAATATATCAACTTTGTATTTGATGCCAATGAGCAGTAAATACATAAACTTTGTATATTGTGCCAATGAACAGTAAATATATCAACTTTGTATATGATGCTAATGAGCAGTAAATACATAAACTTTATATATCGTGCCAATGAACATTAAATACATAAACTTTGTATATTTTGCCAATGCGCAGTAAATACATAAACATTGTATAGCATGCCAGTGAGCAATAAATGCGTAAACTTTGAGCCTACCAGTGCCATGTGTGCCCTGAAACAACCCGACTGTGCAATCTTTGCAACCAAACAGTCTCTATGTGCCATATTTGTACACAAATGTGCCATGTTAGCCCTCACACAACCTCTCTGTTCCATGTTAGTCCTCAAACAGCTTCTCTGTCCCATGTTAGAAACCAAACAGCCTCTCTGTGCCGTCTACCCCCAAACAGTCCTCCCAAGCTACCTTTGCCACCAAACAACCTCTCTGCCATTCTTGTGCCCTAAACAGCTTACCAGTGCCATCCTGTTCCCCAAACAGCTTCTTGTCCTCCAAACAGCAGTGCCACTTGTCCTCCAGTTTGCCAGTGCTATTTTTCCTGCAGGCAGCTTGCCACCATACGGAAGCAAAGTTTTATTCATACAGAGAGCAGGAGAGCTGCTCTCAGCAACAAATGATTTCAAATTTTAGTGACGGTACACAAATATTTAAAATCAAAACAGTCAGTGAGTCACTGTATGGTTTGATTTCTCAGTGCACGAACATGGCTGTAGGCATGTTAAAATGGGCACTGATCTCACCTCAACTCACCCATGTCTTCTCCTTCTGTGAAACTGGAATAGCAGTCACACCATGCTCTTCACATGGTGCCAAGTTCAATTAATTACAAGTATACATAATACAGATAAAATAATTATTGTTTATTCACTTACATTGCTTTTAATTAACCCACATATATGTTGTTTATTAATATTTGGTTGAAACTCACAGTCCAGCAGTGCATTGCTCACACATTTCCAAGTTAAACATTTTTACAACAAATTCCTAGATTTAAAAATATAGTTGATCATTGGTATAGATAATATTCATAACAATCTGTTTTTATTTAATCCAGGCATTGTAAGACTGACATCATACAAACTGATGGTCACTTGCAATTACAATTGTATAAAGACCAAAAAGGGTTTATTTAACAGATGTGTGCTCTGATTACATCATGTTATTTATTTACAACTGAAAATTGGATACAACGAGGTCTGTTCACTAAAATTGAACAGTGAAAATTCCTCAAATTAGGCATTAATAACTGAGTTGGGAAAATGATCAACTTACCTTTTTTCCCATCTCAGCGATTAACCCCTTCCTACCTAATGGTGCTTTGGTTCTCAAGGGCCAAAATGGCGAAATTTTGTACCAATCACAGAGTGTTCGGGAGCCAGGGACACATAGGAAGAGACCTGATCAGGGTCTTTACAAAATCTGTGGGTCCACGCAAAAATACTGCAAGATTTTGCAACGTCACGTGTGAAGTTTGGACACATTGCGTTTTCGGTAAAATGTTGCCGGCACTCACTTTGAGCGTCAGCTCCATTTTCCATGTCAGACTGAGGCTACTCAGCCGGGATGAGCTGTAGAAGTCAGAACGTTCTATTATGTCCTACACATTTTTGGGCACTGTAAATTAGGACAGCGTAGAAGGTTCTACAAGCAGAAACACATTCTATGTCCATGATAAGATTTGCCAAATACATAAGTTGGAAGGTATGTTTAAGATTCCCATGATGCATCAGATAAAGTAAATTAAAATGCATTTTATTGGTTTGAATAAGCTTGAGTATGTGATGAACACTATTTCCCTATTCTGTTAGCAATCTTAAAGCACTGCAATTCATTTCAGACAAACCCCAGAAAGTGCATCTGTATCATGATTTTCTTCTCTGTTCATTCAGGTGGCCTGTCTGAGTCACATTGCTGCAAATTTCCTAATTGCTGGGATTGAAGCTAAGCGTTGGGGTACTGCCCATGGAAGCATTGTTCCTTATCAGGTATGCTAAAAATATATATGAACTATACTGAAGTACTTAACAGAAAGGTAATAAAGTCAAATCATGTTGTTACTCACATATGTGTTAATATTGTGAAATTAATTGTGGTCTTGTTTACTGGAAGGTTGGATTACAATTCTGAATTGAACTTTATCTTAGAATGGACAATTTAAAGGGGCAGTCCCACCAACCTTATTTACCATATATTGTACATGTTTTAATGGATAATTTTACAGGGGCCTCTACATTTAGTGACACGAGTGAGAAGGAGTATACACAAGGCTTATCTGCAGCGGTTTTAATGGCAAATTGCTTTCATTCGCTATAACGTAGAATCTACCTCTGTTGAGATAGGAAGTGCTCAAGAAAAACAATGGTCAATGATTATTTTCCGACCCTGTAACGAAACTGTCCCTTTAAGCAATTAGCCAGCTAAAGATATATAAGGGTCTACTCTTCAATAAAGAGAGGTTTGCAGGCAAATGACATGGGAATCTCAAACTTTCGGCTAATGTAGCTGAGTTTGAAAAATTCTCCCATTCAGCGTCATTGGAGAATTTTTCCAACTGGGCCACATTGATCTAAAGGTTGAAATTCCTGTATCATGTCCCTGCAATTCCATTTGTATTGAATTAGACCTTATATTATATTTTGTTCATTTCCTAAAGCCTTATTATTGCAACAAGCTGACATGGGAAATCTCCACAGTACAGATGTATCACTCAACTGCTGACTTTCTGGTTAAAGCCATGAGATTGCAAGAAGGCACAGGTACTGAGTTGGGCAGCAGAAACAGAGAAATCCTTAACCACTGTAGACCAAAAAGATTACTGCTAAAATATATATAAAAGAACTAAAATAGGATACAGGCATTCTATTAGCAGGCCTTCAGATGTAAAGTGCCACTCTAGGGGCATGCCTTTGACTTTTACATTATATGAGGCACATTATATATATTCTCTCAATATCTGAAGATGTGAATCCTTGTGTTCATTAAGCTAAGGCTTAGCAGCCTGTCTGGTTAACATCCGTTACTTTAACTGAGGTACCGCGCTTTGTGAAGAATCCTAAAGGACCCTGATTTGCTCAGTGGACCTGCTCTTGGCTTGATTACCCGCCACATTGATTCTCCAGTAGACGTGCTTTTAAAACATTCCAGCCTAAGTCTTTGAGCACTTTGTTCAATAAATGTGTTTTCAGTGCTGAGCACATTTAAAGCGAAACATCTGTGATTTGTTGGCTTGCGCATATATTATACTTGCTGATGGCACAATGTGTTTTAAATGTTCCTTTTACAAACATATTTCTCAACCTTTTATCATTGGGTGAGCATAGATTAAAAGCAAATAATCAGAATGCAAGTTTCCGTTTCTTTACAATCATTTAGTAGGAAATTAACAGCAAATTACAGTTGGCATGTGGGCTTATTTAAATAAGCAAGCGGAAAATGTATGCTTGAAAGCGAGGTGTGGCAGCTCACTTAAATAATTTTTTAAATTGTCAAAATATTGGATTCTTTTTTCTTTAAAATTTTACTTTTTTTTTGGTTTTGTTTTTTTCATATCCAGTCTTTTTGAACAGATGTTGAGGATTTGTTAAGCAAAAATGTAAACGATTTTGAACATCTGCATCTTTGTGCATGACAAATGCCTGACCACAGTCACACCAGAGCTTTTGTCCAATGAATGTAACATTTAATTAGAGCACAAAAAAATTGCCAAATTATGTGATTGAAGATTGCCTTTCACTGAGAACTTTGTCCCCAGGATGTGTTGCATGTACTTATAATTATAAAATCTGTGATTGAACTCCTTAAATTTAAACTACCGCACTCATATACTTATTCTGGCCTCTGTTAACTGTAAGGTTGATGTAAGGTAAGGTCTTCTGTAGTATTTGCATGTTATTTCAGGATTGCACAGTAGTGGTATGACAACCACAAATAAAATGATAATTTTCTTGCTGATGAAAGCATCAAACTACATACATAAAAAATGCTTGTTTCAGGAGAAACTATGTGTACAGGGCTGGTTGATATGTGGGCCTCCTGCTGTTGTTGGTGCTGAACTACAATTCCCCATGATGCTTCTGCTTCCTTTCGGATTCCTGAGCACCTTTTTGAAGTTATAGTTTTATCCATTTGCTTAATACAATGATTACAACACTCTGAAAGTGCAAAATAATTTTGTTTTGACATGAATTGTAACTGAACTTATACAAAACAGATTATAGATGAGTGAATGGCGCATGATGCATAAAAGGTGCGTTTCGAGGAAAAAATAGGTGGAGTGAAAATAGGTGGAGTTGAGGCAGATTTACCAGATTATGTGGGCATAGTCTCCCACGTGGAATCTGTTAATACGCTGTAACCAAATGACTAGTCTCATGAGCACAAAAGTACCATAACCTCAGCCATTATAATAAGGGGATATTTACAGTCTAACCTCTGGCACTAAAGCATTAGTTGACTATATTATGCCTACTGCTGTCTGAGGAAAAGGGCGGAGCTTGGGAGGTTGAGTGTCAACGGTTTCTGGCACTTACACAATGCTACCTCGCATGCATGGTGGCAATTAGTCAATCTAATAGCTTAGTAGGAATTCCCTGGTGTACCAGACACCGGAGAATGAGATCAGGACTGCCGGTTTGCAGTCCGGCATCCTGCTGTCCTGCCAAACTCTACTTCTGTCTCAAAATCAACAAAGGTAAAGCTTGGTGGGATAGCGGAACATTGCCTTAAATCCAGTTTAAGTTTCTTCTTTTAAGTGTTGAAACAAAATGACCCTAGTGCTTATTCGTCTCTTCAGTGACCAGTGAAGTAGCAATTAGCAACAAATAACAAAAAATAAAATAAAAAAATAGATTACATATTTGCATTGCACATAACTATATATCTATAAAAATGAGAAAATACAAAGACGTAGTAGGTATATTCAAATGCTTCCTGGACCCTGGAAAGCTGAAAAGGCCAGTGTAAGACAGAAAACAAAATAAGGAAACCATAGAGATAGACAGACACCTATCCGTGTTGTTTCAGGAAAGTAGGGCATCTATCTCCATCTGAGAGGATTACAATACAAGACTATACTACCTGATAATTGTTTAATGCACAACAGGCCTAACAAACAACTGGAAGGTGATGACAAACTCTTGTGAACGTTTGAAAGATGGAATCATCTGGTGGTGTTTAGAAACTGCACTGTTTTGTTTGAAAAACCATTTTTAGACCAATTTGGTCTATCAACATCATTTGTAATTAAATCATTACAATATTCCACAGCAGGAGTAAATCATGGAACTTAGTGTTTTCAGGTGTATATTTTTAAGGTCACTCATCTTGATTCAGTCAGTAGTGGCAGCTAGAAAAAAAAGTTCAGCAAATAACTATGGAAGAAATGTTAGCGCAATTTCTAGTATTTAACACGTATAACAATCAAATACTATGTATGTTTGATGCTGCTTTTTGCATGCAGTCTTTGTTTACTTGGCACAAATAAGTTGGAGAATATATACATATATGCTAATACTCTCCACACAATATAATGTATAATGAGAAACTTAATGAGTTAGAAAAAAAACTATTTCACATTCACAAAGCAAGATTATCCTCAAAGTCTATCCCAATGGAGACATTTTGGTTGGTCTTGTTAGCAACACGACATCAAGGTTGGGTGCAAGTGGGTTCCATTCACTATGAAATATAGCGTTAGTGAATATTCAACAGAATCAGATCTCCTCCGGCCCCAAGTACATTTTGTCTAATAGATAGGTTGCAAATACCTCAGGTAATAATGGATCTCGTAAATACGTTTGACTAATCTGCCATTTTGTGCACCAGTTTGTTTCCTATTTCTTTCTGCATATTATTTTTGCGAAATAAAAATTTCAAATGGAAAACCATAGTATTTTACATTTCATTATATGTGTGAAGCAAACATATATTTTAAGCTGGAATAAAATAAGTCAGACATTGTTAAATCTTTCAAGCCTAAAAATGTACAAATGAATACATTTTAGCGTGGACACTTCAAATATGAATATTCATTTATTTATCTTTTTTTTCGTAACACATACCTTTATTTTTGCAGTCTTTTTTGATGAGGATGCTTTTAAATATACTTTAAATGGATGTCCCCACCATCACTTTGGAGAATGGGCTGGCCCTATGCAAATGTGCACAATGTCAAGGGGTTGCATGCTTGGTGTTCCCCAATTATTTTGAATGGGTATACACTTGGCATGTACAATGATGAACATGCAGTATTGAGCTCGTAATTTTTTTAAAACAAGTCCAGTGGTGAAGCATGCTATTTTCTGTATGCTGAATTATACAATGTTTATGACAATATAAGTATGCAAAAATAGTGCATGTGTAATGTGGCATGGCCCGCCAACTAATGAAAACAATATTGGGGTGTGAAATGGCTGTTTTAAGTGTAGTTAGGAAATCTATCATTTCGTTTGGGTACAAATGTAACTTTAAAGAGCTGACAACTTTGGCAGGTTTTAAATGCAGCTGTGATTTTGTCCTACATTTGTTTTTCTCATCATTAAAGTGTCTCGGCCTCCTGTAAGACATTGTCATTCCCCTTTGGACTCTCAATTATCCATGGCTGTCTATCCAGTCACTCTCCGACTTGCTACTTATTCTTTTAATACAGAAATCCAAGTATTTTATACTTTTGTTCTGTGTTCCAATAAGTACATTTCTTTTTTTGTTTACTAAAAAGAAATAAAGGTAAAAACATTAGTAAATACCGCTGCCTCATTTTCCATGATCGGTCTTGAAAAATCATGTTCCTCTTTGAATTTTAGGGCTTTATGGATTAACATTTCTCATCTCATAACACAAACTGTTATACAAACTACATTGATAGGATTTTTTTAACCCCTTCATGACAGACTGTTTTGGCCATGTTGTACCGTTCATTTCTGTGGTATTTGTGTTTAGCTCTCATTTTCTTTTTTGTCATTTACTGTATCCAGACAAATTATATATAACATGTTCAGAACATAAAGAGCTTTCTTTATATACTATTATTTTGATGATATCATATACCGTATTTGCTCGAATATAAGATGAAAGCAGAAAACAAAGAAAAAAAACGCATGCACTCCAAGTAGATATGGTGAAAAATAGAAAAATGTATTAAATATAACATACACATAGACACTTAAGACAGAGGACCTGGAATGAATAGCCTATGAATAAGCGTGTTATCACGCGAAACGCGTCAGGCGGATCACTCACACCGGGTCCTCTGTCTTAAGTGTCTATGTGTATGTTATATGTAATACATTTTTCTATTTTTCACCATATCTACTTGGAGTGCATGCGTTTTTTTCTTTTTTTTCTGCTTACATTATACAGTGCTGTGGTCACTGCACTAACGAAGCACCCAGTATTTTGTGACTATATGATGATTTGAACGAGAGGAGTTCACCTACACAGCGGTGGAGCCGGCTCCATTTGTGCTCTTTTTCGAATATAAGATGACCCTGATTATAAGACGACCCCCCAAACTTTGGATATTCCTTTAGGAAAAAAACAAAAAGCCTGAATCCCATACAAGGTATATGTTGCTTTTAAAATGACAAAAAGAGTGTTCTTTGGATACGCTATACAAATATATATAATGTACAATTTTGTTTTAGAAATACATATAAAAGGAGGAACAATTTTGAAAAAAAAAATAATTCCCCATGATATTCTACACAACTAGTGCAACAATAGACCACTTATCCCAGCTAACTTACTAATAATTAAAAAAAAAAATAGACAAAAAACTAAAATAATAATATTGAAGGAGGAAGTTATCATGGATGACTTTAATCCTAGTTCTATGAACTGGAAAACCAAAATAGCTAGTTTTGGTATTCTAAACTCCCTACCGAGATTACCGTATTTGCTGGAATATAAGATGACCCTGATTATAAGATGACCCCCCAAACTTTGAATATTCCTTTAGGGAAAAAACAAAAAGCCTGAATATAATACCACCCTATAGGAAAAAAGTTAAACTTGTATATATTCACATGTAAATTGCTTTTTCATATTTAATAAAAATGATGATAGAAAAAAAAATGCATTACTTATTTACAATTCCTTTTATTTGCCCATCTCCCCCCCAGACGTAGCCAATGTTGCCCCTACCCCCCAGACTTACCCAATGCTGTCTCCCCTTTCCCTCCTCCAGACCTGCCCAATGCTGCCTCTCTACCCTGCCTCCCCCTCCCTACTAAATGCTGCCTCCCCCTCCCTCCCCCAGACTTGTCCAATGCTGCCTCCCTCCCCTCCCTCCCCCAGACTTGCCCACACTTCCTCTCCCCCTCCCACCCCCAGACTTGCCCAATTCTGGCTCCCCCTCCCCCTCCCTCACACAACGCTGGTTCCGCCCAGTCTCTCCCTCACCCAATGCTGGCTCTCCCCCTCCCTCCCTTACCCAATTCCAGTTCCCCCCCATTCCCTCCCTCACCCAACACTACCTCACCCCCCTCCGTCACCCAGTGCTGGCTCCCCCCCCTTCCTTCACCCAATGAGGCCTCTCCCACCCTCCCCCAGACTTAGCCCAACTCCCTAGTGGCTAGTGGGGCAGCCGGTGGATGTCTGCCGGAAAGTCAGGTGACCTCCCGCTTCCGTCATAGAAGTCCCGATGGATGTGCTGGGCAGCAGTGGGGGATGTCTTTTTACTCATTCACAAAAGTTAAAGATTCAAATTATTGTCCTGAGATTAGGAATACACCATGGGTATTCGACTTGGGGTATTTTTTTCTTTCTTTTTTGTTTGTTTGTTCTCTTGGCAGTAAAACAGAATACATATACACACAAAAAACAGTCGTAAGGTATAGGGCTACCAGACACCTAAACAGTACATTTACCCCATCAAACCATACATTTTTGAAAAGTAGACAACCCAGAGTATTTCACATGGTGGGCTTTATATACTTTCCATACCACCTTTGTCACGGTTATGGTAGTAATTTTTTGTGTGTTTTTTTCACACACATTGTACTTCAGTATGAATTCACAAATCTAGTAATGCATTACTGCCGAACAACACCCCAAAATGTGTACCGCAACATCCCTTGAGTACAATGATACCCCTCATGCATAGGCATAACATTGCATGATGGCATGGAACGTTTATACATCCTCAATAGAAACATAGAAACATAGAAACATAGGATGTGTCGGCAGATAAGAACCATTCGCTCCATCTAGTCTGCCCAATTTTTTTGAGTACTTTTATTAGTCCCCCGTTCCCGGTCTTATAGCTAGGATAGCCTTGTGTCTATCCCACGCATGCTTAAAATCCTTGACTGTGTTTACCTCTACCACTTCTGCTGGAAGGCTATTCCATACATCCACTACCCTCTCAGTAAAGTAATACTTCCTGATATTACTTTTAAATCGTTGCCCCTCTAATTTAAGACTATGTCCTACCTAGTTGTGGTAGTTTTTCTTCTTTTAAATATACTCTCTTCCTTTACTGTGTTGATTCCCTTTATGTATTTAAATATTTCTATCATATCCCCCCTGTTACGTCTTTCCTCCAAGCTATACATGTTAAGATGCTTTAACCTTTCCTGGTAAGTTTTATCCTTCAACCCATGAACCAGTTTAGTAGCCCTTCTCTGAACTCTCTCCAAAGTATCAATATCCTTCTGGAGATACGGTCTCCAGTACTGAGTACAATACTCCAAGTGAGGTCTCACCAGCAGGGCCGGACTGGCCTACCGGGATACCGGGAAAAATCCCGGTAGGCCGTCATCACTGGGGCCGAAAAATGTGATAAGAACGCGACCGCGGTGGCCGCTTTAAGAACTCGGCCGCGGTGGCCGCTTTAAGAACTCGGCCGCGGTGGCCGCTTTAAGAATGCGGCCGCCGGGGCCGCTTTAAGTTTGCTCTGCCTCCCCCCCCAACTTCCCCCGAGACTGTCTGAGCGCCGGATGTAGGTGACATCCGACGCTCAGGGAAAAAATGAATAACGGTGTCCTGCCTCTGCAGTTATCCGAGGCAGACACCGTTTCATCCTTACAACATTTTTTAAACATTTTATTAAAAATAAATTTTGTGTATATGTAAGTATGTCTTCGTGTGTGACAGTGAGCATGTGTTACTAGTGTAAGTGTATCTGTAAGTGTGAATGTGTAACTTTTTGTCTGTAAGTGTGACTGCATGTAAATGTACCTGTATAAGTGTGTGTATTTTTGCAAATGTGTACATCCACCTCCCTGCAGACAGCATTTAAAAAAAATAAGTGTGTATGTGTAAATGTGTCTGCATGTGTGACAGTGGGCATGTGTTACTGTTTGTAAGTGTATCTGTAAGTGTGAATGTGTAACTTTTTGTCTGTGAGTGTGACTGTGTAAGTGTGTCTCTATAAGTCTGACTGAGACTGTGTGTAAGTGTGACTGTATGTTAGTGTGTGTATTTCTGGATATGTCTGTTCACCGCTTGGTCTGTACCAGCCACCTCCCTGCAAACAGCATTTAAATAAAAAAAATCTGTGTGTATATGTGTGTCTGCGTGTGCGACAGTGTACATGTTACTGTGTGTAAGTGTGACTGTGTGTGTCTGCTATTGTGATTGTGTATGTCTGTAAGTGTGACTGTAGGTGTGTCTGTGTAACTGTAAGTGTATCTAAGTGTGCGTGTGTATTTCTGTATGTGTGTGTATTTCTGTATGTATGTGTGGCTGTGTGTGTGTAAGTGTGACTGTCTGTAAAGGTTTATGTCTGTGTGTATCAAATATCAAACAATATCAGAAAATGTAGCAGTGCAGTGTCTGCTGTGTGCCAGACTACTCTAGCGGCCAATGCGATATGGCCGCCTTTTCCCTCCTACACGATGCTGGAGCCTTCTTTCGTGCTGGGGCAAGGCCTGTGAGTGCAATCTAATTGATGGGGTAAGTCCTGAGTGCTGGGGGAAGTCCTGTCAGTGCATTCTAAGTGCTGGAGCATGTCATGTAACTGCAATCGGCTTTCTGAGGTGCTGGGGCAAGTTTTGTGAGTGCAGACTGTGAGCTGGGGTAAGTCCTAGGTGCTGGGGCAAGTCCTGTGAGTGCAATATGAGTTCTAGGGTAAATCCTGTGAGTGCAATCTGCATGCTGTTTTAAGTCCTGTGAGTGCAATCTATTTGCTGGAGTAAGTTCTGGCTTGGGCAAGTCCTATAAGTGAAATCTATGTGCTAGGGTAAGTCCTGCCTGGGGCAAGTCCTCTGAGTGCAATCTATGTGCTAGGGTAAGCTCTGCCTGGTGGAAATCCTGTGAATGTAGTATGAGTGCTGGGATAGGCCATCGGTTGGGCACGTTCTGTGAGGGCAGTCCGGGTGCTGGGGTAAATCAATATATCCATTCAGTATGTTCAAAAGTTTAAATCTCACACACTGCCCTGATATTTACCCCATGCACAGGGCAATTCCTATAACCTTGTGTACATACTGGGGTACTTAAATATGGCAATGTGCATGGGGATTATATTAGGGCACTGTGTTTGATATAGC
Organism: Pelodytes ibericus; assembly: GCA_036172795.1. Taxonomy (NCBI): domain Eukaryota; kingdom Metazoa; phylum Chordata; class Amphibia; order Anura; family Pelodytidae; genus Pelodytes; species Pelodytes ibericus. The sequence goes on along the minus strand of CM069859.1, from coordinate 164,990,505 downwards.
CTTGTGTACATACTGGGGGCATATATTGCCCTAGGCGCAGGGTTACATATCCGTGCTATGGGGCTGGTATAATGATGTCATGCTATGGGGCTGGTATACAGTTATTTCCAGGGCTGTTTTTTTTACCCAGTCCGGCCCTGCTCACCAGTGCTCTGTACAATGGCATGAGCACTTCCCTCTTCCTACTGCTAATACCTCTCCCTATGCAACCAAGCATTCTGCTAGCATTTCCTGCTGCCCTATTGCATTGCCTACCTACCTTCAAGTCCTCTGAAATTATTACTCCTAAATCCCTTTCCTCAGATGTTGAGGTTAGGACTGTACCAAATAGTCTATATTCTGCTTTTGGGTTTTTACGCCCAAGGTGCATAATCTTGCACTTGTCCACATTAAATGTCAGTTGCCACTGCTCTGACTATTTTTCTAGTTTAGCTAAATCATTTGCCATTTGGCTTATCCCTCCATGAATATCAACTCTGCTGCAAATCTTTGTATCATCAGCAAAAAGACATACTTTGCCAACAAGACCTTCTGCAATATCGCTAATAAAAATATTAAAGAGAATGGGTCCAAGTACAGATCCCTGAGGTACCCCACTAGTAACAATACCTTTCATCGAATATACCCCATTGACTACAACCCTCTGTTGCCTGTCACTCAGCCATTGTCTAATCCATTCAACAATATTGAAATCCAAACTCAAAGATTTCAGTTTATTGATAAGCCTTCTATGTGCGACAGTGTCAAAAGCCTTACTGAAATCTAGGTAAGCAATGTCTACTGCACCACCCTGATCTATTATTTTAGTTACCCAATCAAAAAAATCAATAAGATTAGTTTGGCATGATCTCCCTGAAGTAAACCCATGCTGTCTCTGATCTTGAAATCCAAGCGACTTTAGATGTTCAACAATCCTATTCTTTAACAAGGTTTCCATTTTTTTCCCCACTACTGAAGTAAGACTTACTGGTCTAAAGTTGCCCACCTCCTCTCTACCACCTTTCTTGTGAATGGGCACAACATTAGCTAATTTCCAATCTTCTGGAACTACTCCCGTTAACAGTGATTGGTTAAATAAATCTGTTAACGGTTTTGTAGGTACACCACTAAGTTCTTTTAATAACTTTGGATGTATCCCATCAGGTCCCATCGACTTATTTGTCTTTACTTTAGACAGCTGAAGTAAAACCTCTTCCTCTGTAAACTTACATGCATCAAAAGACTCATTAGTCTTTTTCCCTAAATGAGGTCCCTTACCCTCATTTTCATTTGTAAAAACTGAACAAAAATATTCATTAAGGCAGTCTGCTAAGCCTTTATCCTCTTCTACATAGCATCCTTCTTTTGTTTTTAATCTAACTAATCCTTGTTTTACTTTCCTTTTCTCATTTATGTATCTAAAAAATGTTTTATCCCCCTTTTTCAGTGACTTGGCTATAGTCTCTTCTGTGTGTGCTTTGGAAGCTCTTATAGCTTGCTTTGCCTCTTTCTGCCTACTCTTATAGATCTTTCTATCTTCCTCACTCTGAGTATTTTTATAATTACTAAATGCTAGCTTTTTTTTACTTTTTTAGCCACCTCTGCAGAGTACCACAGTGGTTTCTTAAATTTTTTGCTCTTACTGACAAGCCTTATGCAATTTTCTGTTGCCTTCAGTAGAGCAATTTTAGATAATCCCATTTCTCCTGGACTCCATTTAAATTGCTCCAGTCTGATAATGACTCCTTTACACCTAATCTAATTTTAGAAAAGTCTGTTTTTCTAAAATCTAAAAATTTTGTTTTTGTGTGGTGTGACTGCGTCACTGTTCTTATATTAAACCATACTGTCTGGTGATCTCTAGATCCTAAACTTTCACCTACAGTAATATCTGATAACAAATCTCCATTTGTGAACACTAAATCTAGTATGGCCTGCTTTCGAGTTGGCTCCTCCACTACTTGTTTTAGAGATAATCCCAGTAGGGAGTTTAGGATATGCGTACTCCTGGCGCAAGTAGCTATTTTGTATTTCCAGTTCACATCAGGAAGATTAAAGTCACCCATGATGATCACTTCTCCCTTCATTGTCATTTTAGCTATTTCCTCAACTAGTAGATTATCTAACTCCTCTATTTGTCCAGGGGGCCTATAAATCACACCTATCCGAGTTACCATATGATTACCAAATTCTAATGTAACCCAAACTGACTCTATGTTCGCCTCACTAACTTGTATTACGTTACATTTTAAGCTATCCCTCACATACAGGGCCACCCCTCCCCCTTTTTTACCTTCTCTGTCTTTTCAATATAAAGAGTACCCTGGTATTGATATGTCCCAGTCATTTTTTTCATTATACCATGTCTCAGTAACAGCCACTAAATCTACATTCTCAGTTGCCAATATTGCCACAAGTTCATGGATCTTATTCCCTAAACTGCGAGCATTTGTAGACATGACCCTAAGCTTGTCATTTTTCAGCACACTGACTACAGGTACCTTCTGTCCCTGTTTTGGGGGGCAATTGGATTGATGTTTTATCGCCATTTTGCCCCCCTCTTTTAGTTTAAAAATCTCCTAGCAAAACCTCTGAACTGCTCACTGAGAACATTCGTTCCCTTTTGAGAAAGATGCAAACCATCTTTTTTGTACAGTTCCTTTCTATCCCATAGTGAACTTCCATGAGAAACAAAGCCAAATCCTTGCTCCCGACACCATTCCCCAAGCCACAAGTTAAAGTCCCTAATACGCATCCGTCTATCATTCTGAATGTTATGCACAGGCATAACTTCAGAAAAGGACAGTGTGGACACAACCTACCGTATATCGTTGGAAAGAACACGAAAAGCTTCCTTCACCTCTGATCTTCACCTCAATGATCTAGACCACAACAAGGGTCCATGTTCTAACTGGAAAGCTCAGTATTATGGTCATTTGATATGAAGCGAGACCCATAGGGATTTATGTAACCACTAAAGGAGGATCCACAATATTTAGGAGATTCCAAATACAACTCATAGCATGGGACTTTGAGTGGTAAGAGGAGGTATTCTGTCCAAATCAGAGATACCCTTGGTTGAGCCTTGGGCACAAAGAAAAGGTATGCTGCATATCTGCCACTCTCCAGATGCCAAGAAGGGATGCGCCAGGAAAATAGAATGAAGTAATTTACCAGCCGTGGTCAAAGACAAGAGAGATCAACGGAACCAGGAAAGCCAAGATCAAAATGAGTATTGCTGGAGAAGCAACATCAAAACAAGCCATGGTCAAGGTCAGGAACTGGAAGAGCAGTTAGAGACGAGGCAGGGATCAAAACACAGGAGATACAAAGGATAAATGCCAAATGCCCAGCGAACAACAAGGAACTGCTATCACAGCAAGAGGAACCAGACTAGGAGATTTAAAAACTATTCTTGCACCATCCAAGTGATTGGGGAGGCGGATATAATTAATATATACATGGCCTTTAATTGGCCGGTTCACGCATGATGGAGACCGCTGGGCTTCAGGAAAATACCTTTGCAGACCTCTGTTCTTGCTGCTGGGGGTACCACATGGATCAGCCCTGACAATTTCGTGAGCAAAGGAGGTAACGAGAACTAACAGAAGTTAGGGGGGAATCGAATCTTCAGCCAGTATAGGAGTAGAACAGGAATTAACTTTTTTTTTTTTGTGAAACAGCAAAGATTTGTATAAATCAACAGATACGACATCAACTAAGGGGTAGACCCAGGGGAAACTAATTAAAACATGGTAAGCCTCAAACAATAGAACACCTAATTTAAAACAGGTAATTAAATACAATAGGACATAACATAATTAAACCTTAGGATACAGACATCGTGACTACAAGAGACAAGGGTCCAACTGAAAACAGAATGCCGTTGGTGCACTCAAAGTATGTACCCCAAACCTATCAAATATACAGACAGGGTCCGTAGTCTATTGGTAAAAGGTTGGCCATTAGTCTTCTCTATGATATTAACAATGGCGCAGTGAGCTCAGATATTTCTTCTAAGTGGCAGCAGTTTCAGTAAGACTATAGATCTCCCCTGCACGCTTTACATGAGCTTCACACCCAAAAGAGTAGCAGTGGAAACCTTGTGCATTGGGGGAGAGGGAAGGGTTTTGGACTCTGCAGCCTCCTGCTTTGAGCTGTGCTTGTGGTGATGTCACATATGGGAGGGTACACAGGGCTGAGGGAGCTTGAGTGACAAAATATGCAATCCCGGAAGAAAATCAAACGTGAATGGTTTTGCAAATTACAGAAGAAAGGGCAAGTTGTTTAAAATGAACACATTGAATTAACAAACATTTAAGAGTACTACACAAACATATAAGTAGTTAAAATGTCCAAAAAAAGTCTATGTGGAACAGCACCTTTAAGTTTGAACAGGAATGCAGCTGGAGCAACTGCCAACTGAGCATAAAACAACCTCCATAATAACAAAATAAGAACTAGATTGTTCTACACCTATTAATAGTTTTATAATAGTTTCCGTCTATTTGTTGTAGAGCTCCACAACTATTTAATATTTTATTATTAACAGTTACAATTAACTACCTCCATTGACAACATGCAAAAAAATGCATAAACATATGCAAAAAAATAACAACTTACCGTATTTTTCGGCTCATAAGACGCACCTGACCATAAGACGCACCCAGTTTTTAGAGGAGGAAAACAAGAAAAAAAACCTCATTATGCCAGGATTTAGCCATTCAATATGCCAGGATTTTTCCCCTCACTATGCCAGGATTTAGCCATTCAATATGCCAGGATTATGCCCCCCACTATGCCAGGATTTTGCCCTCACTATGTTAGGCTTTAGCCACTCACTATGCCAGGCTTTTGCCCCTCACTATGCCAGGATTTTGCCCCTCACTGTGCCAGGATTTTGCCCCTCACTATGCCAGGATTTTGCCCCTCACTATGCCAGGCTTTTGCCTCTCACTATGCCAGGATTTTGCCCTTCACTGTGCCAGGATTTTGCCCCTCACTATGCCAGGCTTTAGCCACTCATTATGCCAGGCTTTTGCCCCTCACTATGCCAGTCTTTTGCCCCTCACTGTGCCAGGATTTTGCCCCTCACTGTGCCAGGATTTTGCCCCTCACTATGCCAGGCTTTAGACACTCATTATGCCAGGCTTTTGCCCCTCACTATGCCAGTCTTTTGCCCCTCACTATGCCAGGATTTTGCCCCTCACTGTGCCAGGATTTTCCCCCTCACTATGCCAGGCTTTAGCCACTCATTATGCCAGGCTTTTGCCCCTCACTATGCCAGTCTTTTGCCCCTCACTATGCCAGGATTTGCCCCTCACTGTGCTAGTATTTTGCCCCTCACTATGCAAGGCTTTAGCCACTCATTATGCCAGGCTTTTGCCCCTCACTATGCCCGAATTTTTCCCCTCACTGTGCCAGGATTTTGCCCCAGGAGTTAGCCACATATTATGACAGGATTTGCTCGTTTGTGCCACCCTCCTCCCCCCTTCCCTAGCACTTACCTCCATGCTGCTCTCCGTTGTGTTCTCTCCGTTGCTTCCTCCGTGCAGTGTAATCTCCTGCACGGAGGAAGGAAGCTCCGGTCGCTTTTTTTTTTCTTCTTAACTTTATTGAAGTAGCGCAACGTCAATAGAGTTAAGAAGGGGGGAAAAAAAGGCGACCGGAGCTTCCTTCCTCCGTGCAAGAGGTTAGACTGCACGGAGGAAGCAACGGAGAGAACACAACGGAGAGCAGCATGGAGGTAAGTATTATATTCGCTCCATAAGACGCACAGACATTTCCCCTCACTTTTGAGGAGGAAAAAAGTGCGTCTTATGAGGCGAAAAATACGGTATGTAAAATATTGCACCAAGTGTTCATTGTTTAAATATAAATATTTTAATGAAATAATATGAATAAAGTACCTTATTGAGCCCTCTGCTTCATACAGCTCCATCAGGGGGGCTGACATATTTAGAATGATGTATTATTTCATATGGGACATTTGAAGGAAGATCTGACCCAAGACTCAGAACAACATGTCAGCCCCAGAAAGAGCTACAGTATAAAAAGCAAAAAGGACTCAATAAGGTACTTCATTTGCATTCATTAAAGTATTTATATTTAAAATGCCTAATTTTAATGCAATCTTTCCATTAAACAGAAATTATTTTTTTGCCTACTGTTGGTCTTTAAGATCTGGCCCATTAACATCTCTTATCCTCTTGTGCTGGAAAGCTAATAATTTTATATAGCCCATATGAAAACACTGCTTTAGGATTAATCAGTAGAAGCATTGCAATGGTTTTATTGTGAGTGCTCTTAATTTAGCACCTTGATCCACAAATACTTCAGTTTTGTCTTCACCAATATGGGTACATGTTACTCCAAATAAAAGCAGAGACAAATCCCATTATTTTTAAGATGCAACTTTCTTCTTGTAAAGATGCAGGGAAAACAGCTTTAAAAGGCTAATTCATTTTACCTCATTCAAATAATCAAATCCGGAGAATATGACATCACAGGAAAGGGAATAAACACATGGAATTAAGGCTGTCATGATTTCTCACGGTTTCAGTACTGCTTTTAATATATGATTTTTAATCAGCAGTATTTTTTTTTTTTGTTTGTTCATACTAATTAGTTTATACACATGCACTTGTCTAAATGGAAAGTTCAGGAATGCAACGATTTTTAGAGGGAAAGTGGAATGTTTGCTATATAACGTTAATTTAAAAAACATGCTGAACATAAGATTTTCTCGGAATGGAGAAAACAATTTTAAATAAAAGATTTTCTGTCATTACTCATCTAATTAAGAGAGGGGTTCACAGACTGTACAATTTTTAAATATTTTTTTTACCACTAGATGTCACTCTTGTATATTTTATAAAGTAGAAAATGTAATCCTTTGGTTTCTGAGTATAGGTAGTCACAGGACTTACAGGTAGAAAAGCCTTATATATCGTAAAACAAAGTGACAGTCCACTAAGTGCTTGAAACAAAGTGCAAGACAGGATATGACTGGATAATTATCAGAGGATTTTTTTTTTTTTTTTTTAATCTCTATCAGCGTATGCATAGTAGAGGTGTAGAGAAAAGAATATGGTGTAGTATGTTGATATTCACATATATTTAGTTGGATGGATATTGTGAATTTTGAACTCTTATTTCCTTCAAAGTTTTCAATCATGTAGTATAACGGAACTTGGTCTCGGAATGGTGAGACAGTCTTGTTTTTTCACCTCCAACTAATGGTAACATAGCATATGTCAGTAATGTTCTGTGGCAATTGTGCGATAGTTGCCAAGACACTTTGTAGCTTTGTGTGCAACCTTAATAAGCGCTAGATCACTCCTTCCCTCCTTTTTTACATTGAGCCTTATATATCAGTCCAAGTACTTTTAGCAGCATTATGTATAATTTGTGTATGTATGCAATATTCACCTTATTTTGTTATTCGTGATTATTATTGATTATTAGACATATAGAAACAAACACAAAATAGGGTAGGAGATAAGGGAACAAAGAAAAAAGGACAGAGAAGTAAATAAGTAAATTATTTAAGATTTAAATAACTTCCTCTTTTATATCTTATTTGAATTATTGGAATTAAATGTTTGTTTTGGAGCAGGTAATTTAGGAATTTAATTTTGCAGCAGACAGTTAAACAGGAGCAGGGGGAGAAATATGTATTTATGTATTACATCTGAGTAAATAAACTAATGGTTTATCTTGTTTGATTTATTCATCTAATCTTGTCTTTGTCATCGTAGGCTTTTAAATACTCTAGATCCATCTAGCTGCTTATGTAATGTAATCTGTCTATCTGGCTATTTATCTATGCTATTTATATACAGAAACACACACGTCATCTATTTAATAATCCAACATATGTGATTTATCTGTTTGCTAACATAAATTAGATAAACTAGACAAAAAATGTCCTCATTTATTTTAGTCACTTTGGCACTACAACTTCTTAATTTATTTTGTTGCCAGTACAGTTCTAAATGGCCGATTGGTTACAGTTTAAATACAATTCTTGCTTAAGTGTAGCTCTCTTTAGCCTATGTGCAACATAGTTTAATAAAGGGACAGTCCAAAAATATTATTGTTAATGCTTATATTTTAAAAAACATGACACATTAATTTTAATTTATTGCTGCAAAACATACATGCAATGTAAAGGATCACTTCCAAAGTTTCATCTTATCAGGGCATCCATAAACAATTTACGTGTGTTTGGCATCACAGGTCTATGCACACACATGTAATGCCTTTTTGTCTTATCATGCACAATAAAGCATTGCAGTGGGCACCCTGTGCATGCTCGTGCCATCGGTGCTTCACATGCCCCATGACTTTTACATGCAGTTTTGAGCATAAAGATTTCCGCTCATAGTTTTCAAACTGGTTTCAAGTTGCATACTTATTATATACTCTAGCTAAGTAATGAAGCATTTGCTGTGAAGCAGCACACACCGAGCATAGAGAAAAGGTTGGATATTTACATGTAATTCAGGAAATTCGTATTTCTGTTTAGTGATACCAACTGTGATAGAGAAAGAGTGATACCATTGCAAGATATTTAGTGATATCTTAATATATGCTTCGACCACCAATCACAAAATTTGTGCACAGAGAAAGTTACAAGACTGTTAAGCAAATAGTGGAAATACACTAGTGTAAAAATGTAACAATAAATATACTTAAATGGTATGTAGTTCTTGATCCATCACTTGACAACAAAAACAGAGAGAAATGCATATAGTGTAGTATTTTTTAAAAAATATTTAATTGTGTATACCCTGATATAGCATTAACTCATTCATGGTAAAATATGTCTGATTAATTTACCAAAATTAATTCTGGTAAATATAGGAAAATTGCAACATAAAGGAAGACTGGATACAAAAAAAGAAAATGTCATTAATCAAGGCTATTGTCTGATTTAGATGACTATTTATTTGAGTGCTGAATACATATTTAAAATAAACCAAGTGTAAGAGACAAGTGCAATGACTGACTCTCTAGTTACCAGTGGCTAATTTTTAGGATATATGTTTTGGTTAAATAATTATTTCTTACTTAAAACAAATGAATAATATTTCTGTCTGGTTCACTGGACGCGCACAAGGTAAGATCACCTGTACAACTGTCTAGAAGAAAATTTCAAAGGATGAAATGCTACTGTATGCTAATGTGATAAGGACTTTACATGCAGTTGTTAGTTTCCCTTTGACAGACAGATATAAAAACTAATCTCATCTGGCACCACTACTAAAGGGGTGAAGTGAAATATAACTGGATTGGATTTTACACAAAGTAGTAATGTTATATAATACAACTTCTCGAGTTTGGGATTAGAGATTTCTAAAGGCTTAAAAAACTGTTAGGATTATGTCCATGATATATATTATATGGTAAAACAAAGCTTCGTCCACAGAGAAGTACAAACACAAGAATAATAGGTGCAGATTGTTAGATGTGCAAATAAAAGGATTGATCACTGGCAAAATAAATACCCTTGTGGCTTCAGTAACGTTAGATGATGTCAAGCTGAGCAGGGCTCAGAGATTCCTAAATTGTTTCACTCTTTTATTTACACATAGTACATACAGACAAGTCATATCAGCTTAAGATGGTCGTCTTTGAGGTGAGTTATGAAACAAAGTCATCAGAAAGGAACTATGGGAAATACTGTGTAAAAGAACTATCACTCACAGCAAGGAGAAGAATGAAACATTCAGAAATAGGCCTGGATTCTATGCCAGCCGTAAGGGCCTGCAAAATATAAAGTTTTAATATCGCATGTTATTCCTGAAGGAATAATGTGTGATTCCACTGAAATGGGGACCGCAGAAGTGCTGTGCATTAAAGCACATATATAGTGGTAAGGGAATAACAATGTTTATTTTATTAAATGGTGTCACAGGCATAGCATTGGGGGTGGGGGCGTATTTTATTGGTTAAAGTGACTGCGCGCATAATACATATACATATGGTTTTTTTTATGGGGCCAGTGGGGAGGGCATGATACTTTTTTTGCAGGGGGTGAGAGCATTGGGGCAGCCCCTGTGGATCCTCCAAAATATATATATATATATTTTTTTTTTGTACTGATGAGCACTTTCAGTTTGTGTTACCTAAAGCACTGAAAGGGTTAAAATGTTGTTAAAATGTGCAGGTAGCGGCTCCTTATTTGATCTAAAGCTAGCAGTCAAAAACAATAATTTTTTTTGCCAGTTAGCTTTTACCAGCAGGCATAGAATCACTGTTGGTGCGGTAATTACTGTGTTTCCATACCACTTTTTTTACTGTCTCTGCTAAACCTCCATAAAAACATGGAGGTATTTAGCGGGTGCAGTAATGTACTCGTTACCGATGTTAGTGGGGGGCATAAAATCACAACTCCCTGGTAAATTCCCGCTACTGCCAGTGTTTCAATTAACGGGGGCCATAGAATTTACCCCATTGTGTTGTTCATAGCAGTGGCCTATTTTTTTAAACTTTTTGAGGATTTCAGTTTATAACAGGGTTATAATAAGGTAGGGCTGGCAAGGGAGACAGGAAGGCAATTACCCTTTCAGGTTGCTCTATAATCTCTTTCAGTGAGGTGGGAAGTTGGAACATTCTATTAATTTGTCTTGTCTGTTTATCAATCTCTGTACCTTGTCTGTCAGCAAATCTGTTTTGTATGTCTGTGTGTCTCTATCTATGATGATATCAGGTGGACTGATGAACTGGCACCAAGGTGTTTTTGCCCCAGGCCAGCAGTTGCCAGCCCTCCCCTGTGACTGTGACATAATCAAAAGAACCCCCAACAAAAACAGCACCTTTTTTTTGGTGTTGGTTTTGCTTACCTCTACTATCTGTAGCAGATGGGAACATTGTTGGAATAGTTATGCATAATTTCCTTTTTTTTGATGGAACATGTACAAGGGCTAGAGCGACAGTGGAGTAATGTGTAAAACATAAGCCAGCAAGACAGCATTGTGCCTCTTCAGTGTATAAAAAAAATGTCAATAACACCCATACACATAGAGGACTAGGTCCCATCACTCCTTCACACTAAAGTGTCAGGAAGAAAAAGACGCAACCACCGTCCTTTTTTATACATCCTGATGCATTTTCCCCTTTGTTGTTGTGAAGGAATTGCTCCACGCAATTTTTTTATGTCAATTGTATTAGTATTAAACTACATAAGGTTTTTTTATATTATTCTTTTAACATTCTAGACTACAATATTGAAACTTGATTTAAAATTTATTTAAAGTGCTTTCTTGTGCACTTTTCTGTTTTGTTTTGCCTGGCTTCTACTAAATCTTAAATTGCATTTTGTCTTTCTGATCTCACTATTAATTGTTTGGTCTGCTTTTATTTTTTACAAAGGTCATCCAAAATTTGAGATACATAGCAAATGTCATTTTTTCCATTCAACAGACCAACCTGATATTTGCCACAGTCTAGTTTATAGCATTTCAGGTTGTAAAGCCAGGACATCTGTTCATAACAACAGGAGGTAATGTTTTTTTTTAACGTAAATTATTTAATGTAAGTGGTCAATTATTTAAAAACTGCCATATGTAAAAACTGCAGTAATTGCATTTTTGAACAAGTCTTTTCATATGACCTTACTAAAACCGTTACAAGCATATTAATAGCAGGTGCATGAAGAAGAGAACTTTTTCTAGTTCATGATTTCAAGATATATTTCTGGTGTAGCAGAAACCATTAGTTGCTGAGTATTCTAGTAATGCCCAACAAGAGCCAGTGTTTATGTATAATATATTTTATGTTTTTTAAAGCAACAATCACTGTGGAAACCAGGTTCCTTCCAATTATTCTATATTAATACCTGTTGCTGATACTTCGGGGCTATTCACTAAAAGTAAACTAACTGCAAACATCAGGCATTAACATCTGAGCAGAATTTTTTTCCAACTTGCCTATCTTTCCAACTCAGCTCTTTGTAGTCGATTTTTGCTGTCTGTTCACTTTTGTGAATAGCCCCTTATGTTAAAACATATTTGACAGAAATGAGTAACGATTCACTAAAACTGAACTGGCAAGTCAAATGCAAAAATCAGGCATTAATCCCTTGCTGACAGGACGGTCTAAGATCGCAAACACCGCTCAAACAGTGATGCTTTAATGCCTCGAGGTTAAGGCATTAAACAACATTGAAATCAGGGGCCCAGGGCAGTCGCAACCTCTCCACGGCGCTCGCAGGCTCCATATTGGTGCTCCTCCAATACGGCTGCTGCCCTCTTGTGTCACTGTCACTTCCGTCGCTCTGACACTGTAGCTAGACTGCGCCTAGAGGCAGTCAGCAACATTGCAATGTAAAAAAAAAAAAGACTTAATTAGCTAAAAATCTAGGGTTAGGATTAGAATAATGATTAGGGTTATAATTAATAACAAATTAAGGGTTATAGTTAGGGTTAAATTTAGGGTCTGGGTTGTGGTCAAAAGGTCACTGTAGAAAAAAAAAAACACTTTTTGGTTTTTGCCCTATAACTAAAAACTGCAGAAAAACCTGGAAACATGCATATTTCTAAACTTGGGACAAAAATTAGGAACTATTTAGACTGGGTTTGTTTCAATGATTGTATTTGTGTAAATTATTTTTTAGGTTAAAGTCAGAAAAAGTGTTTTTTCCATCATATTTTATGATTTTTTTTGTAGTAAATTAGGATATACGATGAATATAATAATATGTAACAAAATCCCTTCTTATGGCAATAAAACCACTATATAATTTGGGTGGGTACAGTATGTGAGAAATAAGAATATTATTAAGCAAAAACACCCCAGAAATGTCAAAACCGCCCATGTCACCAAGGGAAAGACAAGGTAAAAAGGTCATGTCACTCAGGGGTTAAAGAGTCATTAAACTTTTTATTGTTGGAGTGTATGCGAAATGTCTGATGGCCTCTGTATGAGGCTAATCGGCATATGCTTTTTGAGGTACATGTCTGTTTATCATATTATGGGGGGCTGCCATGATTCAAGTTAATCCAACACTGACTATCACTCACTGCTACTACAGTGAAAGACCCTTGTTTTTATATGCCATCAACTCCAAAGACCTTAACTATATTAACCCCTTCATGCCGGATGGTGTTTTTGTCCTTAATGACCAAAATAGCGTCTTTGTGCTCCTGGCTGTGATTGGGAACCAGGGACATATATGCAGAGACTCAATCAAGGTTTTTACAGACCCTGTGGGTCCTTGCTGAAATACTGCGAGACTCCGTGATGTCATGTGTGACGTCACAGAGGTGAGCCCGAACACAGAAGTTCTCATGCGGTGTATTTTAGTATGATGTGGCCAGCGCTTACTTTGAACATTAGCTACATTTTACATGTCAGACTCTCCAAGTGACTTCATATGACAAAGGGATTCCTGCTGCAAGTCCCTGCAGCAGTAAACGGAGCACAACTCATGGCAGGGAGCTTCGATGAGCTGTTGCAGTCTGGATGTTCTGTGCCCTCCTACAAGCTTTTGGGCACTGAAGATTAGGACGGCACTGAACGTCCTACAAGCGCGAAAGGGTTAACTACTTTACCTCTTCATTGGAAGTAGTCCCCAGTATTTTTGCTACTAAATTGCAAAAAATATTGTTTTTAATAACCACCTTATTGAACCACAGTTCTGTCACAAAAGTTCACATCTGCTCGATGTTAGGTACTTTATCTCATTCAATAAATGAAACCTTTATTATTTGCAGGTATTCAAAATTATCAAATACATTTATAAATGCATAATACATTATGTGTTCCCTCATTTGCTAGCTTGTCTTGGATCTTCTGAACTGTTAAACACAAAGAATACTTTGTATTTGCATAATGTCTCTATGTTTGCTTATACTTTGATATATATTCAGCTAAGAAAATGTACATATTAGTAACAAAAATATGGATTATTTGATATGTTTTTAAATAAAATATGCAGATATAAAAAGACGTTTTGCCCCATCATGCCTTTCAGTGGAGAGCGGTCTCCTTTTGCATTAGCAAACTCCTCCTTCCTTAAGGTATTGCCAAAGAAAACTAAAAGCGTCCCTTGTCAATTCCCTTGCAAACAGCATGTGAGCCCGAAATTTGTACAGGTGGAACAATTGTAAGGCTGACACATGTTTATCCTTCTGTACGGCTTAATTGTCTCTTCAGGTCACTGTTCTCTAATGTCTCATAGGGTAAGCCAGGAAATTTAGCTTTCCGAAGTAACACACTATTGCTTTTTTTTCCCCCTTCCGCACAGCTGTTCCACACATGCACTTACAGAAAATAGAAGATATATATACATTAGGAATCCATTCAATAAGCTAAGCCTGTAAAATGCAGCAGCTTGGTAGAATTAAGTAGAGCATGACTTCCTGAATACTTTAGGTTCCAGTCTAAAACCAAACAAGAAAATCCAAAAATGCATATCTTCTTTATTTTTCCTGCTAATCGAGCTGCTTTGGTTACGTGCCAAAATATTACGCATTGTTTAAGTAGAAAAGTCACAGACAGACACTGGAGGATACTCTAATGTAATATTTTGAAAGGTGTTTTCATCAGCTGAAGGATAGTTTTAAAACTGTTTCCTCCTTAGAAATCCAAAGTGTTAGAATTCCCAGAACTCCCCTCTCAGACTTTCTATATTGTCCTTGCTTTTTTTAGTTTTGCTTTTTATTACTTCCTGGTTTGCTTTAATTTAGACTTTCGCTCACAAATATAGAGAAGCTCAATCCATGAAAATCCATTTTCATTTTGTGCAGTCTATAATCGAATCTCTCCATCAAGCTCCATAAAATGTATCCACCACTCATTTGAAACACACTCAAAGAAGCAGTCCTATGCTACACTGTCTGTCACACAGTATTTGACCAGCAGTTTTTAGAGGATCTTAATACATGACTAAATTAATGAATCTGTATTCTTTTGAATGTTAGATATTTGACTTTGTTTGTGTCTCTATTATATTTATATTAAGATTTTGAAACATTGATATATGTTCAGTAAACATTGAACTTGGGAAAATTCAGGCACGTTGAAAAATATTGCCAAAGGGATATGTCATGCATTAACCCCTTTGCGACAAGCCCCTTTGTGCCAGGCACGTCCTGCGGTGAATAGCCAGCACCGAAATTTCTGTTCTGGGGCACCCACGATAGCCAAACGGAGCGATCGTGGGAGCCATATTGACGGAGCAGCATGCTCCATCAATATGACTATGCCCTCTGGAGGTCTGAGCTTCGGAAGTGTAAGTAAATTCACTTCCGTCGCTCTGAATATGCTGCTTGACTGCCCCTAGAGGTAGCCAAGCAACATTTCAATGGAAAAAAAGATTTAATTAGCTTAAAACTAGTATTATGTTAGATTAGCCTATAGGGTTAAAATTAAATATTTTTTAGCATAGGGGATAGGGTTAAAATTAAACTAAAATTAAATTTATTAAGGGTTAGAGTTGGGGTTAAATTTAGTGTTAGGGTTAAATTTAGGGTTTGGGTTGGGGTCTAAAGGTCAATATAGGAAAAAAACAAAAAACACTATTTTTGGTTTTTGCCCCATAACTCGCAAAAAAATACCAAAAAATATGGAAACATGCATATTTCTGAACTCGGGACAACATTTAGAAACTATTTAGATGGGGTCTTTTTTAAAGATTGTATTTGTGTAAATTATATTTTAGGTAAAAGTTAGAAAAAGTGTTTTTTTAAAACTTTTTCATCATATTTTATGACTTTTTTGTAGTAAATTATAAGATATGATGAACATAATGATAGCCCTTCTTATGATGATAAAAACAACATATAATTTGTGTTGGTACAGTATGTGAGAGAGAAGAAAATTACAGCTAAACACAAACACCCCAGAAATGTCAAAACAGCCATTATCACCAAGGGAAAGTCAAGGTAAAAATGTCTTGTCACTAAGTGGTTAAACTAACATTATTTTGTCTTGCAGTGTTCTTTTTTTTGCCATCAGATTGTCGCCATATATATTTTGATGTTTTGTTTTTCAGCGAATGCGTATCATCCTTTGGCTATTGTTATTATTTATTTGCCCCCTCCTCCCCACCTCGGTGCTCCCCATAGACCCTGCGGCGGGCGGCCCGGGCAGGCCTGGACCTACTTTCCTAATATTTAGGGTAAGATAACAAATTCCTTAGTTCGCAACCTTCCTTTAGGAATTTCCCTCCCATGTTTCCCACTCAGAAACAAGGTTGTTTTTTTTTTGTCTAGCTGCATAGTAACCCTTCTCCATGATCATTTCAAGGTTAAAGTGATTTTTCACTAGTTCCCAGGATATCTCTCCCTGGACTTTCCAGCGTCGAGCTATACATAATTTCTTCGCCATAAAGAGTTGAATTGTGATGTTTTTATGGGTAGGAGATAGTGATTCTAAGTTAAGGTGAAAAAGTGCTTTTTGCCTATCCGGGGATAGAGCTTTACCTGTTTGCACTGATATGAGGTCGAACACTTTCCTCCATGTATTTTCGATTTTTTTGCAACTCCACCAAATATGTAGGTTTGTGCCTACCTGTTCCCCACATCTCCGGCATTGGGGGGAGAGGTTTGGGGCCATTTTAGCCAATCTTGTCTTGTAGTGTTTAACCAAACTATTGCATAGTTTGGATACAGATGTATGCTGAGGATATGCACATAAACTGGGTCCCCTTGCACTAAGCATGTGCAGTATTCATGCAAATTCATTCAGTAGTTGGTAACTGCTTCCCTGTTTTGTTTTTGTTTTTGACAGCAGTGATTGGTGGAGCAGAACAGTTGTGTGATGTCACCACTGATTTAGTGAACATGTGCTGCAACCTATCATTGGCTCCCAGGATAATCTGTCTACTGCCATTTCTATAGAAAAACAATTTTTTTGTTAAATATGTCATGAGACTTCCAAGTAAACCCAGCGTGTATCTTAATAGATACACACGGGTTTACTCTCTACTGTGTCTTAACAGCTGAGACACACCGCGCCTGAGGGCTGGCAGAGACTATCAGTGCATGGGCTCGTCTGATCAGGGTCTGCACCTGTGTATCACTAGTGGGCAAGGACTAGGTGGGTGTGTACAACTTTTTATTACCTGCCTTCCAAGACAAAGAGAAGAGATTGACCTGATCAAACAAGATGTGATGTAATCATTACATTACCCTCCCATTAAATGCAAGTCTATGATCAGAATTCTGACTTAAAGACTGCATTCTGTGTCCCAAGCCCCAAAGTGAGATACTAGTGCCGTAAAGTCTCTGGGGGTGGCATCCATAAACACTATATTTCACAAAATGGCGTCGCCCAGTCACACTAGTTTAGTTACATATGTTATTAAATACAGTCACAAAAGAAAACCGAAAGACATATCTGAAATCAACAATACAAAATAAAAAAAGTAAACCTTTTTTAATTTTTTGGTGGGAGTGTCCCTTTAAGTATTACAAGAACTAAAAGAAAAAAACTAGAAAAAATAAAAGTATATTAGCTTTATACATAAACATATACTTGTCCAGTTTTTTAAAAGAATTCCAAAAAAGAATATAGTTAATTAGAAGGAGAATTTTTAATTGATCATACTTAAGACTAAAAGGTTAGTTGCAGATGATCTGAACATATACTCTCACCATTTTGCTATATATTGTGCAGGAACAAACTTGGTGAGTTTCTTCTATTATGCGAACTCAGTAGGTTTGTCCTTGCACAATGTATAGCTAAGTTGATGAGATGAAATATTCATGCATAAAATCCTATATGTCAAGTAAACATTTTAAAAGGTTAAGCAATTTTTAACAGGCCTGTAATGACCACTTATGTTTTGTTCTTAATATCATCATTATCCCATAATATTCAGCCGTATACAGAGGCTCAATGAAATGTCTACAGATTATAGCATGCTGTTTTATTGTTTAATGATTGGCTCATTTTAGTCTATTGGCCAACCCATATAGCACTCCATCACTGCTAATTTTCTGTTAGTGAGTTATATTTGTAAAGGACTATGTTTGAGTGAAATGAACATTTTTAAACATTTTACAATGTGTGGCTGGCTAAGAGTCACGGGAACTGTAGTTCACATAAGGTGGGTCTCAGTATAATGAAAGCTTACCTTTAGCACTCTGCTGCTTTGAACTGCAGTTCCTGTGGTGCTCAGAAAACCTTTGGGCCAAGTGGTCACATCAGCTGGGGTGTCAAATAATTCCGTTAATCCAATGACTTCCCTGACTTCAAGAACTCAAAATGATGGTTGACTACATTTCCCATGGTTGACTTAACTTCATGGAATGTTTATTTCACAGCTAACGTTTGACAGTACAGTTACGGTGAACTAAATTTTGATTGATTGTACACGCTATGAAATAGGCGTAGAAGTTGGAGGATAGGTGGGAAAAATGTAGGTTAAAGATAGAACGGGATGAAACAAAGGCACGAGGTGAGACAAATAAGTTAAAAGAGCCTAAAAGAGGAGGCAATCTACACTATATGGACAAAAGTAAAGTTTAAAAAAATAGTCTGTGACACCTGACCATTACACCAACAGCTGCTTTTTTGACACTGCATTCTAAATACATAGATATTAATATGGGGTGGGTCTCCCCTTTCAAGCTATAACAGCTTCCAGTCTTCTGGGAAAGGCTTTCCACAAGATTTTGGAGTGTTTTTGTGGGAATTTTTGCCCATTCATCCAGTAGAGCATTTGCGAGGACAGGCACCGATGTTGGAAGGCCTGGCTCACAATCTCTGTTCCAGTTCATCCCAAATATGTTCAGTGGGGTTGAAGTCAGGTCTCTGTGAGGGTCAGTCAAGTTTTTCCATACCAAACTCATACAATCTTTATGGCCCTTGCTTTGTGCATTGTGGCACAGCCATCCTGGAATAGAAAACGTCCTTCCCCAATCTGTTCCCACAAAGCTGGAAGCAAAGAATTGTCCAACATATCTTGGAATGCTAAAGCATAAGATTAGTTTTGGCTTGTTCATAGAAACATAGAATGTGTCGGCAGATAAGAACCATTCGGTACATCTAGTCTGCCCAATTTTCAAAAGACTTTTATTAGTCTATGTTATATCTAGGATTGCCTTGTGCCTATCCCACGCATGCTTAAACTCCTTCACTATGTTTACCACTGTCACTTCCGCTGGAAGGCTTTGCCATACATCCTCTCAATAAAGTAATACTTCCTGATATTACTTTTACATTTTTACCTCTCTAGTTTAAGACTATGTCTTCTAGGTTTGGTAGTTTTTCTTATTTTAGATATATACTTTCCTCTTGTATTTAAATGTTTCTATCATATCCCCCCTGTGATGTCTTTCCTCCAAGCTATAGATGTTAAGATGTTTTAACATTTCCTGGTAAGTTTTATCCTTCAACCCATGAACCAGTATAGTAGCCTTTTTCTAAACGTTCTCCTAAGTATCAATATCCTTCTGGACATATGGTCTCCAGTACTGCATACAATACTCCAAGTGGGGTCTCACCAGTGCTCTGCTAAAAACTCTCCCTATGCAACCAAGCATTCTGCTAGCATTTCCTGCTCTCTATTACATTGTCTACTTACCTCGTGCAATCAAGAGTGTGCGCCAGTGCAGGGCCGATCCTAGGACACAGGCGCCTGGGTGCAGGTATTCTTTTGGCACGCAAACGTGGGCATGGCTATATTATGAACTCCTCCCCTTTAGACATGTCTGTTCCAGACATGCGCATTTCATTATTGGGGAGAGGGGAGGAGAGCACAAAATTTATTTTGATGTAAAGGACCAATACAAACTTTTATTTTACTTAAAGATATATATTTGGCCATAATACTGTGTAGTGGTTTTACTTATTTCTATGATGCTCAGCCAGCAACATGGGAGACTTTTTGCTGGCTAGCAGAATGAGTACCATGATGCCTAACCAGCCAAAGTCTCCCATTAGTCTGACTGAATATCATTGGAAAAGAAGTACACAAGAAGCAATAAACAATATTCCACCATGCTCACCATGTCAGTCACTCACGTGTCTCTCACTCTCCCCATGCCCTCATGTCCATTTCTCTCTCTCCAGAGAGAGAGAGTCAACTGACATCCGGCAGAAGAAACTAGATGCCGGTGTTCTGCCTCTGCATACACCATCAAGTTACCAAAGGCACCTTGAGGAGGAGGTGCTAGGGAGAGAGCTCCCTGCTGCAGTGCCTCACATCCTGTGCGCCTGGGAGCGGTGCACCTTGTGCACCTGGGCGCGGTGCACCCTGTGCACAGGCCCAGAAGCAGACCTGCACCAGTGTATAAAGCAGTCTCACAGGAGTCCATGTTATCTATGCTGAATGCGTAGATTTAGGTTGTGTTAGCACAGCCTATATTTAAAAAATTAGGCGCTTTTGTCTGGAAACCTCCGCTAATGCAGTTTGATGGAGGTCCCTCTCTCCCTCACTGCTAAGTGTTTGGAGTTATAAAAAAAGTGCGGTCGCCAGAATACATATCAAATGTCTCTCTTTCTCTCTCTCACACACACTGTGTCTCTCACACACCCACACTGTCTCTCTTTCACACACACACTGTCTCACACAGACACACACACGTACATTTTTGCAATGTGCCCCCACAGGGCATCAGCAGGGAGGGGGTCTCCAGAGGTTCCAGTGTGGTCTGTGCCTGTTACATTGGCACAGACCATGTTTAAACTTGTTAAGTCTGTTGGCTCTTCTGAGCTCCTAGATTTCATGTGATACCCGGAGCTCTAATTGGAAGATAAGCAGAGGAGGCGGAGCGGCAGCGTTCATTAAATTACGTGCGATCGAGGAGAATCACAGGACCTCACGCAAGGAGCAAAAAACATAGCAGTGGAGGTATTCCACCCCTTAAAGGGCTGTCTTTGCTCAACGACAACTGTGGAGACTTGTGAGAATACTTTAGACCCCCAGTCTACATTCAGGGCTATAGCCCCAGTAGCCCATCCCTAGCTACGCCATGCACACGTTTATCATAGACTTACCTCTACAAGGAGCAAGGGACCCCCTTCACAAAATACTTTTTTCTTATCTATCATGCCCTAGGGTCTATCAGAATCCCTTACATTAGACTTTGATTTTTCATTAAATTACTTGATTTTCTCACATCTTCCCATATTTGTTTAACCTTCAGTGAGGAGCCAAACACCCCAAAACCCCTTTTTCCATTTTAAGTTGGTCTAAACTTTGATATTTCAAGCTGCTACTAAGTGAAACTGCTTCCACCTTCTAGCTATTATTCTCTTTATGGCCAGCAAACGATGTATGGTTAGAGCTATCTGAGTTTTGTTCATCTGTGGCCATCCTAAAAGCAATACGCAGTTTTTGGATTTTTAATTAACTTAAAATGAACAGTGTTTTTTAGTAAGGTATATACCATATCCCAGAGTTTTTTTTTTTTTTTTTTACTTTTTCACAGCTCCACTATATATGTAAATAGGTGCCTTCTGCCATATTACATCTCCAAAAACTCCTAGAGTGCTGTGGATTAATATTTATTGATCTTGTTGGTACCATATATGGTACCATATAATTGAGTCTCTAATGATGTCATCAACTTTTTTTTTTTATCCTATTACAAGAGCTAGACCAATCCTTTTTGGCTAGATCCCATCTCTTTCTCCAATTTTTTAATAATGGCAATTATTAATAATTGTATCTTTTATTCTGATGCACTCCATCTAGAGACAGGTTTATTTGTTATATTTGTTGTTATTTATGTCCCTAATACCATTGTTGTTATTTTTGTCCCCAACTCATTCTCATTTTGAAAAAGGTGATTGCGCAAAACAACTTTTATTCTAAGGTATATGAAAATATCACACCCAGACATGCCGAATTTGTGATAAGTGTAAGTTGAGCAAAAGTTTACATTTTTTTTGGCATGTAGTAAGTTTTTTTATTTTCTTTATACCTCCTCTTTTCCATCATTTTACCTTTAAATCTTGTATATTCAGTTGTATAAATTTGTTCAGTTAAGTCACTTGGCAAATTATCCTTTCATATAATCCAGAACTTATTTTTTAGACCAAACCAAACTGGAATAATTTGTTCCAGTATTTTTTTTTTTTTTTATCTTTGATTTTATTTTAACCCTCCCTTGCTATGCACAGACCATATCATTTTACTTAAATCTTTTATTTTTATATGAGTCTGCCTCCATATTTTACCATCCTTCTTTCTTAGCAATTTCCGTATGTGTTTTGTACACATGAAACAAAGCATTTGCTTCATACCATTGCTTTTATTATGGGGAATTTGAAAATACTTTTGCTACACTGTCTTTTTCTTATCAAACATTGAGGAATGGATACATTTAAACTGATTTCTCTCCATGTACACTTATGCAAAAAACCTGGTGAGTTTCTCCCACTAAGCAAATCCGGTATATTCATGCACAATAATAGCTAAATTGGTGAGCTGAAAAGTTCATCTCACCTTTCTTGTGAATAGCCCATATTGTCTTGCGTTGCTTACAAGACCAGGTAACTACCACATAAACCTATGCTCCATCAACATTTTCAAGTAAAATAATCCCTCATACACTCTTTAAAGAGGAGTTGTTCTGCTTGCTCTTTTACCTCTTTGAATTTTTAGTGTAAATGCACAACTCACAAAACTTACCATAACTGTTAATAAAAATATCTTTTGTAATAACATTACCTACTGTAAATAGCAAATTGTTGCCAGGTTTTTCTTACCATCTAAGTTATCAGAACATACACTTTTTTTGATCAATCCGGTCAAGTTAGATTTATTCATTTACATTTGTGATTAAGAAAAATATGGAAAAACATTGCTGACGCCAAGGGGAAGTATTCAAATTGAATCACTTTAACTACACTACTATATTGAAACTCACTCGTGAATTATGTTTTTTTTATGTGGTTTTTCTTCAACATAAAAGCTCCCTTGCCACTGACATTAATAATATGTCAGATATATATTTTCCAGCAGTGTAATGTTGAGAGGGTAGTAAGATCTTACACATCCCTTTCTGCATTACCTTCTCCTTTCAACACTGTCTGGACTGTTTTCAATGCTTATGGAATTTTCTCCCACTCACAAAAACACTGGTCCATAAAGGCCAAAGAGTGCTCTGTTAAACCACCGCATCACTCCTTGACCTCATCCCTCTAGTCTCTCTCTTGTCAGACATATCTGTCACCTCATGTATGCATCTAGCAATAGGAAAAGGGATATGTTCCAGCTGCTTGGTTCACAGGATGCTAACAGGAAATCCCCCAAATCTCCACCCTTAACTACACCTCTCATCACCTCATGTTTGCAATTTCTCCACTTTAAAATGAAACTAGAAATCCCAGCAAACCAACTTCACCAACTCCACTATTTTAATGTCAAATGCTGAAACTATGGTTGGTGTGTGATATAACAGATAAATAATATCCTGAGCGTACTGCCTTTACATTTTTTAAAAGTTCAATATAATACTTAAACAAGCTTTTATAATAAGTATAAGAAAATACTGCACAGGTCTAACAGGTGGGGATTTCAGCAAGATACTAGGTTACTTACTAATTTTTGACAAATTTGCTAAAAGTTCATTTATTTTTTTGCTTACGCTAATTTACATACAAGCATTTAGCTATTACCGTTAGATCTATCAGTTCTCAACTCTTCCTCATATATTAAGCACGAGTAGTTATATTGTCATAGAATAAATATTAAGCTTCTAAATGTGGAATCAGTGAGCATATAACCTACTTCTCAAGTGCCTCTCACTAAGAAAGCAGTTGTCAGTCCCAGGGACCCTCTCCTACTTTGCTCAGTGGATCCCTGCTTCTTGGAGCACCTTTAGCCTGTCATTTTCGGGGTCACGTGGTAGCTGCATCAGCGGCCTGGGGAGTGTCTTCCCTCAGGAGTGCGACTCATGATTGGCTGATAGTTGAGGGTCTGGGAGAGAGGGTGGAAACTCCACACACCCTCTGTCTATGCTCAAAGAAGAAAGGGGGCGGATCCCAGGTGTCAAAGGGGGGGACTCTTTATTCGCAGCTCTTTAAATCCCCTGCACACCCTCCAGGTAATGCTTGCTAGTTAAGTTGTGGTACTTGATTCAGTCCCATTTGCTATTGTGATTTAATACTGGATTTATTGGCTTTTGACCCTTGGCTTTCCCTTATTGGATTCTCCTACTTTCTTTATCCCTAAACCTTGGCTGGTATTATCGTTTGTGAACCTACGCTTTCTGCATTTACCTCTGGACTGATTTCTGAATAATCTTTTGCCTGATCCCCTGGTTGATACATCTCTGGCTTGCATCTTATGCCAATGCCACCTTCCCTGCACTACACTCCTAAGACAAGCCTGAATAGTATTCTGCACTAACACAATAAATAGAGACCCTTGCTCTGTACAAAGGGTCCAAGACCAACAACTAAATCTCCAGCACCAAGTCCAAGCCCTCCCGGCTGGACCTCCACCTATCCCTCCAGTGGGCATCATTCTGGTGGTTGCTGCAGAACCTCCCGCTGAAGGTGCAGCAGCTGCTCCCAAATCCCAAGTTAAACTCCCTGAAAGATTTGAAGGAGACCGTACCAAGTATCGAATGTTCATCACTGCCTGTGAACTGTTATTGGTATTAAGACCAAGCACATATGCAACAGAGTGTGTAAAAGTTTGTGCAGCCATTTCCCTCCTCGCAGGAGGTCTTATGACATGGGCAAATCACTTGCTTGAAATCTGACACCCTTTGTTGGATACCTGGGTACATTTTTGACAAGCTATAGATGTCCTCTATGATGACCCTCATAGGATAGCAATGGCTGAAAACACCATTCGGTCCCTAAAACAGAACAGACGTCCGGTGGAAGACTATATCTCGGAATTTAGCTGAGTGGCGGTAGAAACCGAATGAAATGAGCCAACTTTGAACAATAAGCCACGCCTGCGATTGTCAGGAACCCTAAAGGATGAATTGGCCAGGGTGGAAGCTCCTGGTACCTTGAGGCACTGATTCTTCACAGTCAGATGTATAGAAGACTACAAGAACATAGGCAGGAACGTGCTACTCTCTCCAATACACTCGCTCGTCTGAGTTTGCTGACTCGCTCCCCAGCGTCCGCCTCTACACCTGACCTCTACAAGAACCTATGTAGATTGGAGCTGCTTGAGGTCATCTTTCAAAAGCAGAAAAGAACAAGAGAAGAAGGGCTAATTTGTGTATGTATTCCAGAGGCCAGGGACATATAGTCCACAATTGTCCAAGATTAGCCACTCCCTTATTATTAGCAAAGACCTCTCCTCATCTCTCCACAGTGGCAAGATAAGACCGTGACTCAGGATGCCATTATAGACTCTGGGGTCAGAAATTGCTTTCTGGATATAACCCTGGCACAGACTCTACAAATACTAACTCAACCTAAGGTTCCTTCTTTGTCGGAGCAACTGGTCGATGGGAGTGCCATTCTCTCCTGTTAAGGAAGAGACCATTCCTCTTTGTCTTACTATTGCCCCTTGAGATCAAGAACACATTCATTTTAATTTGGTGAAATTACCTTTCTTTCCTCTTATTCTGTGACTACCTTCGCTATGATGCTATGACCCCGTTATCAAATGGACTACTGGAGAAGTAACCTTTTCTTCTTTTTGCCAGAAAATGTCTCTCTTCCACCTGTGTTTTCCTACAAGAAACAAGAGATCTCATCTGAAACTTCTTAAGTTCCTGAACTACCTGCACATTATCAAATCTACAAACAAGCATTCAACAAAAAGGAGGCAAAACTACTTCCTCCACATCGGTCCTATGACTGTCCAATTGATTTATTGCCCAAAACCACTAACTCATTCGGAAGAATATTTCCTCTCTCTGAACCCGAACTGGCTGTGCTGAAAGAATATCTGGAAGAAAGCATGAGTAAAGGGTTCATTCGACCTTCCGCATCCCCTGCGGAAGCAGGGATTTTCTTTATTGGCAAAAAAGACAGGGGATTAAGACCCTGCGTGGATTACAGGGAACTCAGTAAAATTACTGTCAAAAACAAATATTCCTTGCCATTAATCCCCAAACTAATGGATAGACTCTGTGATGCTCAAGTGTGGATCTCCTAGGAGCTTACAACTTAGTCCGCATACGTGAAGGTGACGAGTGGAAGACCGGCTTTCATACTCATTATGGATAGAGTTGAGCGGACACCTGGATGTTCGGGTTCGGCGGGTTCGGCCGAACTCCGGAAAAAAGTCCGGGTTCGGGATCGTAATTGACCCTGAACTTGACCCCGAACCCCATTGAAGTCAATGGGGACACAAACTTTTGGGCACTAAAATGCCTCTAAAATAGTCCTAGAAAGGGCTAGAGGGCTGCAAAAGGAATTAAAATGTGGGTAAGAGTAGGACAAGTGCCCTGCAAACAAACATGGATAGGGAGATAACTTCAAATAACATAAAATACATACAAATTAAAAATACAGCTGAGCCATAAAATAGCACTAGGTGGAATCTTTGATTTTTTGAGGATCAACAGAATTATCCATTTGAGAGAGGGTTGGAGTACAGGGTATTCTCTTTCAGTTTATACTAAGTGACCCATAGGTTGAGGAGGCGGTGACCGTGGCGGTGAAGGTTGAAGCAGCGCTGGAGGAGGAGGAGGAGGAAGCCAGAATTTTTCAAAGTGCGCTGTAAGCACAGTATTCGACTGTTCTATTTGACTCTCAGATATGAAGTGCACCGCAAGACGCAAATGTACTATTTACAACCCAAAACTATTAGAATTTTTCAAAGTGCGCTGTAAGCACAGTATTTGACGGTTCTATTTGACTCTCAGATATGAAGTGCACCGCAAGACGCAAATGTACTATTTACCACCCAAAACTATTAGAATTTTTCAAAGTGCGCTGTAAGCACAGTATTTGACGGTTCTATTTGACTGTCAGATATAATACATGTAATGCTTTAGAATTTCTTATGAATGGGGACTCTATTTCGGTTTATAGAAAGCCAATAGCATTACATGTATTCCATAAACCGAAAGTCTATAAACCAAAAGACATTCGGTTTATAGACTTTCGGTTTATGGAATACATGTAATGCTATTGCTATTCTATAAACCGAAAGTCTATTAACCGAATGTCTTTCGGTTTATAGACTTTTGGTTAATAGCCGAACCCCAAACTCCAACACGAACATACAGTGGAATGTCCGTGTTCGGGTCCGAATACCGTAATGTTCGGTACGAACCCGAACAGTGCGGTTTGGGTTCGCTCAACACTAATTATGGACATTTTGAATATAGGTCCATGCCCTTTCGGACTATGCAACTCTGCTGCCACCTTCCAGCACTTTCTAAATTATATCTTTCGAGATTTATTGGATTCTTGTGTTGTAGTATATTTGGACGACATCTTAGTATATTCCCCTTTGTTGGAAATTCATAGAAAGCACATGTTACAAGTGTTGGACCATGTACAACGACATCATTTAAATGCCAAACTTGAAAAATTTATTTTTGAAACTACCAAGGTCGAGATTTTGGGATACGTTATTACACCTTGGCATATCGCAATGGATCCCAAGAAAGTTTATTCCATACGCCAATGGCCTGTTTCCACCTCCGTCAAAGCTGTACAACGGTTTTAGGGATTTGACAATTTTTGTAGGAGGTTTGTCATGCACCATAGCATGACTTCCTGGCCCTCGAGCTACAAGGGGCCGCAGACAGTCCGGCACCCAAAATGGCATGCCCAATATTATATTATAGAAGGAAATGTAGGTAGCCTGGGGATTGGCTACAACCAAAGTAGCTCCCTCTTATATTGGTTGCCACAAACCCAGCACATTGAGTAGACGCGTCCCTGATTGGCTAAGAGTTTAGAGGGACGTCGCCACCTCTCTGATTGGCTGAAAGTTTAAAGAGCAAAGATAAAGGGTTTAAAGGGCTGAAACCACTCACAACTAAGGTTTCATTGGTTGCTCTTCTCCTGCCTTCCTTCTGATTGGTGCCTGACAGTTCCAGCAACAAATTTGATTGTGTTAACCAGCTAATGTGTTTAAGTTCCTTTGTTCATTTATATATTATATGATCTCAGTCTGTATAAATAAACTGTCTACTCTGCATTACATTGTTCTTCAACTGCTGTTCAAGAGAGCTGAGTCCTGTGTACTTATTCTGAACATATAGCAGTTGTTCCAGAGGTGTTTTGCAGCAATAGGAACCATTCTTTCCCAACGCCATGAAGAAAAATACTTCTTACACTCCAGAAGACTAACTGTAATGTTTCTGATGTGGAAGATAGGATCAGCGATGCATATATGAATACAGACACTCTCAAATAGACAAGACAGATAGTGAGGATGTTTCACCTTAATGATAACACACCTTTGGTTGAGCCGCAGATGGTTAGCCACCAAGGACTTAAAAGCCCACACACTGAAATGCTAAAAGAGAGGAGGTCTGTACTGTAATACACCAGATGATAGTAACGCTGAGATACTGGAACAGGATAATATACAGCAGGGAGGTCAAAGCAGGCCGAGGTCAACACAAACAGAATACTGTATAATCTGGAGGCAGGCAAGGATCGAGGCTGGCAGCAATCAGGATAGTCAGAACAAAACTGGGTCACATCGGGAAATCAAGACGATAAAGACAACGCAAATAGAATAGTCTGGAACAGGCAGGAGTCAGGACTGGTAGCAAACAATAGAGAAGTCAGGATACAAGCAAAAAGGTCAGCAACAGGAATCAAAATCAATAATAACGCTAGTGAGGCTGAAGGGAGCACTAACACAGGCAACTAGCTGTTGGAGAACTGAGGTGTAAATAGCCCTCCAGTGATTAGGTGCAGCCCCTGGGCGGAATTTGCAGGGTGGAGCAAGGTTTACAAATAGCCCTGTACTGGGCTTCAATAATTACTTTGTTGAACGTGTATTGTGGCGACGCCCGCTACCTGTTTGCTCTGCAGGAAGCGATATCTGCCTGGCTGTGCATTTGGTCCTCTCTGGAGGATGTCCGGAGCAACGGTAAGTGACACTAACTCCCGCAGAGAGCAGTTATGGCATAAGCGATTGATAGCTGCTGGCTAACAAACTGGCACTGGAGGAGTGGTGACATTTATAAGGAGGAGCAATTCACCCTTTCATGGTGACCACTGACCATCGCAACTTGCAGTACTTAAGAAAAACAAAAAGATTATGTCCCCGGCAATCTAGAATGACTCACTTTTTTAACTAGATTTTAACTGCACATTACATATTGGCGAGGGGCAAAAAAACATCAAAGCAGATGCCTTATCATGATTATTTTAAACCCGTAACTCAACTGATTCTACAGAAGACTTGCACTCCATTCATTTTCTTTACACACAATCTAGTAGAAGAACTTTGGAAATACAGTAAAGGTCATTCCAGGATACCCTCTGTTCAGTCAGACAAAAGATTATTGTATAAAGACCATCTATTGTATGTATCGCCCCAGGACATTAAGTCCTCCATTCTGTACATAACCATTCGTTAGCCATTCATGGAGGCATCAAACAGACTCTTGAACTAACGCAAATAACTTTATGGTGGCCAGGCTGGAGACAAGATGTTCACAAGTATATAAGTTCCTGTTCAGTTTTTTCTAGGTCCAAGTGTAGCCTTTCCAAACCAAACCCTCCAGGTTCCTGAACAACCATGGGATGACATAACTGTGAATTTAATACCAACAACAGAAAACTATAATGGCGGTGGTGGATCACCTAACAAAAATGGAACATTTCATACCTTATTCACATATACCCACAGCTGCAGAAACAGCAGATCTATTCAAACAGTATTTTGTCTTCATGGCATGCCTCAGTCCCTTCTGTCTGATAGAGGGATCCAGTTCACATGCGGGTTTTGGGCTGCTTTCTCTTAAGGACTTTAAATTTAACGGTTACTGCCCTTGACCTACCATCCTCAAATGAACGTTCAAACAGAAATAGTGAATCAATATTTAAGATGTTATGTCACCCAGCTCCAGGATGACTGGTTCTAGATGTTACCTTTAGCCGAATTAGCTTACAACAACCATTTACAGAGAACAATTGGTATGTCTCCCTTTAAAGCGAACTATGGCTTTAACCCTACCTTCAGTTTGATGTGCCTAGAACCCAAGATGTTACTTCTGTCACAGAAGATCTTCATATTCTCCAACAAAACATCTCTATCCCTAAAAAACCACTCACCAAGGCGCAAAGAGAACATCAGAAATATTTGGATAAAAACTGTCAATCTTCACCCACGTTCCACATTGATGACAAAGTGCGTCTCTCTTCAGTAGTCGCGGTAGCACGACTGCAAAGTAGGCTGCACCCCCTGGATAACAGGCCTACCCATGTAGCTAACGCAACGGTGCCTGGTGGGTTGGGGGACGCGTTATTGGCTGATTGCGGAGGGGCTGGGAGAGCCCCTTCTCTATGCTCAAAGAAGAAAGGGGACAGATCCCAGGTATCAAGGGGTGAGACTCTTGATTGGCAGCTCTATAAATCCCATGTACACCCTCCAGGTAATGCTTACTAGTTAAATTGGTACTTGTTGCAGTCCCATTTGCTATTGTGATTTATTACTGCATTTACTGGCTTTTGACCCTTGGCTTTCCCTTACTTGATTCTACTACTTGCTTTATCCCTGATCCTTGGCCGGTATTAATGTTTGTGAACCTACATTGCCTGCGTTGACCCCTGGACTGCCTTCTGACTACTCTTTTTGCCTGATCCCCTTATTGATATGCCTCCTATCCCAATACCATCTTCCCTGCGCTACGCCCTCAAGACAAGCCTGACAGCATTCCTTCTTTAAGACCCAATTTCTTTCCTTTTTTTTATTATGATACCTCTCCTTTTTGGCTGGTAAGTAGTGCATTTGGTGTCATGAATCTCCAATTTACATGAATTTATTCTGTGTGAATATTACACAATAAATAATAATACATCATTTTATAATATACACTTTTTGTCTAATTGATATCCAATTACATAAATAGTTATGCCTCCAACATCTCTTCACAGCTCTAATATGTTTTATTCCTAATTAACTTGACAAGATTCTTAATTTAAAAAGCCATTCTTAATGAATTAACAATTAATCTGTGTACAAATTATGAAATAATTAATTAATCATTTTATAATATACACATTGTGTTTTGACTGACATTCTGATTACATAAATAGTTATTAAAATGTCATGTTGTGATTATCCATGCCACCATCCTCTCCAAAGCACCAACATCTTCCACTCTTAAATAAGTTCAAATCTTAATTAAGCTAGCCTGTATACTACACAAACACACATTATTCTTGACCGATTTTTAAGTAAAAACTGTTGATGTGTGCTCTGATTCTAAATAAATTTGTAAAATATTACAGGTATTTTTTTTTACTTAATAAGGCACATGGAGAATTTTAAAAACATACTGAGATTTAAATACACCCGGGTGTCTTGGTTAATATCCATCAGCCTTTTAAGCTTTCACCTGGTATTATATTCATGTTGTATAATAATTCATCTCTAAAAGACAAAACTAAAGTTTATTCATAAAAGATTTAATGCTGGAAGTCAGGGCTCACATAGTCTGAATACTAGGGGAAAACTTTTGAAATTGAACAGAAGGTCAATTATTGTCATTTAAACATACAACGTCAATTGTCGCTACCTGTACTGACATGAAAAATTAGTTCAGCGATGAATTCACACTCTGCTGGCTCCCAGAAAACGTCATTTGCACGCTATGACTGCAGAGAAAACGAGTCTTAATGGTGTATGCTTTCTAATCCTGTTAACGCTATTATCTGTGGCAGCCTCTGCCATTCAAGGTCAATAGCGTGAACTCTTTAGAAAGAGCAAATTAACATCCATCCTATACTGTATTTTGTGGAATTTCTAATGGGTGTTTATTATGAAACTCCTAGAATAACATGCTATACAAAATAATGAAGCTTAAAGTGACACTACCGCTTACATAAGATGTAACTAGATAACCTGGTCATTTAAAACAAACACATACATAAATCATATGCCACTGTTTTATATGACTGAATTAATTGCATATAAAAGAACAAATAAAATTAGGTGTTTATCTCCAGGCTCCATTTTGTGAATATTTCCCATGATGCAACATCGTCCAAAATCTAGTCTCACTTTACAACTGTGGCCAAAGCCTGCATGATGATATGATAAGATAATCTCTTACTGGTTCCTGTGTACCATAGTGGGCAGGACTAAGTGGCTGTGTACAACTTTTTTTTTTTACCTGCCATCCAACACAAAGTGAGGAGATTAACCTGATCAAACAGGATCATAACCTTGTCCCCTTGTGAAGTAATAGTTACATTATTCAATGCAAGTCTATGATCAGAATTCTGACTTATGGACTGCATTCTGTGTTCCCAGCCCCAAAGAGAGAAATTTATGTCACTAGGGGGTGGCACCCAGATAACAATGTATTTCACAAAATGGCGGCGCCCAGTCTCACTTGTTTAGTTATATATTTTATTAAATACAGTCTCATAACAAAAACAAAAGACATCTGAAATCAACAAAATAAAAAAAATAAAACTTTTTCATTTTTTTGGTGGGAGTGTCCCTTTAAGGGTTTACTCAATAAAAAAAGAATTGTAGGGAATTTAGACTGTAATTTCAAACTTAAGGTCAAAGTAGCTCAATTGCAAAAATGATTACATTCAGCTGCATTGGAGAATTTTTACAACTCGACTACATTGGCCTAAAATTTGAAAATTTCATCTCAATTACATACAATGCAAAATAGGAACTGTCCCTTCTACATAGGAACACTTGGGAGGTATGCATAAGCAATATATATTGACATGCCAATAAGGGAGTAGCCTGTCAGTGACAGACCATATTTCTTCGGAAGATTCCAGGAAGAAAATTCCCTAGTATATGGTTTTTACCCTACATAACCAGTGATATATTCTAAACAAAACATTATGGAAAGGTAATTTAAAAAGTGATTAAATTAGCAGAACTTTGTTGAGTTTTAAAATGTTGACATTACTCCATTTTTAAGTAACTTAAAATGACATGAATGAAACTATTTCATTCACCATCATTATTCAAGGTTAATATGAACAGTTTTACAATACTTCATCATTCTTATATTTTCAGGTTCTGCCCATCTTGAAAATGTTTAACCTTCCAATCTTGGGAATACAAAATGGTAGCTTGTCAAAGCACTTCTAAAGTCAACTTTATTAGAAAATAAACCACACATACATATGTATACAATTAAATTACACCACTTTTTCAGTTGTTTATATATATCAGTATGATTTATTGTGTAATGAAATTTACAGTAAATTGTATGTGTAAAAACGTAATAATTATTTTATAATGTTATACTTATGGTTTCCTGTGGAAACTGAAGTCTACAGTGGAAGCAATGATTTTCCCGGCTCTGATCCTTGGCCTCATGATGGTTAGAAAATGTTGCACTGGATCGTTAGCCTGATTGGATGACATACTACCAGAGAAGGAAAAGAAGAAGCAGCAAGAGTAAGAAGAAGAAAGGCAAAGAAGAAGCAGCTAGCGTTGAGGATAGCACTGGCCATCCTGGGACTTTGAATCCACACTCACATACTAATGGATCTGATGTGGACCGGAGATCTGAAGATCTCCTGTCTATTCTCACCTGCCATCAGCTATCATAGGGAGCCTCATCAGTACTGTCCCAAAGGTGATGGTAGGGATGGGCTAAAAAATTGAGGGAAACCCCTAGACACATGAGAAGTGAAACCAGTATACTTTGGTACATTAAATGTATTGTAAACTCTTAAAAACTTTTAATATAGAAAAACACTTTAAAATGCATTCTCAATTAAAAAGAAACATAATATTATTCAACAGTGTTAAGAATGCCTGTGTGTCTCCAAGATGGCAGTGTATAATCAGTCAGGTATAAAGCACTTTCAGGAAAATATGTGAAGGCATTGGAAACTTATTTTCATTTTATTTTTATAGAAATAATTACTGCAGGAGAAACACATCATCTGTATACACCAGAAAATCTAATTATAAAACAAACACCAAGTAAAATTAAAGAAATGGGAAATTGTCAAAAGGAAATGAAATCCAAGGCATGAAGGAATCTAAAGTTGTAGTTTTAAAGACTTTTGAGATATGGCTTACCATAATAATAACATCCTAGAATTTCTTCATTGTTAGTTAATAGATATAAAAATATTCTGCAGCAAGACAAAAAGACAAGCAAAATGAAGGGTTTTTAGAACACCCGAGGACTGACAATAGATTGTAGGTGGAACGAAAAGAGAAGCTAAATAACATCAAAATACTCTAAATTAAAGGAGTGTCAATTTGTGGGGGTTGAATATATTGCTTAATTTATTTTTTGTAATTTCTATGGGTGTTAACAGAAAAACATCATTACAGCATACTCCTTTGGATATATGTCAAGACAGTCAGCTACAACTGAAGGAAGTTATTATAGCATAGTCATATTATAATGAGCATTTTACATTGTAAAATCTGATACACTTTTGCACTTTCATACTGCTGCATATAATTGTTCATTGGCTCCCTGTCCATTTAAATGCATTATGCTTCTTTAATCTTGACAGTCTGGAAAAAAAAGAACAAGCAGACATCAACTGCAAGAAATGTCTGCTTATTCAAAAGCAGCTTATTCTGCTTATTCAAAAATGTGTTTGTACAATTTTGTTCTGCATCCGGAGAATACAAGCAGTACCTTTGGTCTGAGGGAAATGTGCATTTTTTCGTTTCCGTCTTTCTTACAAGACAAACCCAGGGTGATGTAAAGTTCAATTTTAAGGCTGTTGGCTGCTCCCATGAAGCAGCTGCCAATACTGTGAATGATGTGTGCTTTTAGTGATGAGGTCTATAGATTGTGAGGGACTGAGGTGAGAACACCATGGATCTCCCACTTGAGACCTCCACTTGGAAGACAATCTCCTAGACAGGTCAAAATAAGTTGTATTCATTTAATTGTGTACCACAAACATTCTGCATTCTGCTGCAATAAACAATGCTTCGTTTTGAAAGCTGCTTTATTTCTGGTTTTATAATGCCATGGTTAATATTCTATTTTTCTTTTTCCTTTGTTGGATGGAAACCTTTGAGGTCCAGAAATTGTCCCTCATCACATATACTCTGTACTCTTCAAGGCCTTTTTAACAGTGTAAGGCTTTTTCTGCTGTTACCCTGGCAGAAACAAAGAAGCCAAATGATGTTAAAACACTGCCTAATATAAAATTAGAGTTCTGTTCTTGGAAATTAAAAACAGTCCCTGTGAGTTGAAGGGAATTGTCTTAGCATCTGTGATATTTTTCACTGAAGTAACGAAGCTCAGCTGACAGTAAACGTATACCTCTGTTCACCCAGCAATTATATTGCTTTGAATTTTTTTAGAAACAGAATAAATTCAGTGATAAAGAGAAACTCTTAAGGGCCTACTAAGGGCCAACAAAGAATTGGAGCAAACTGCAGGGAATTGAGATGGCAATTTCAAACTTTAGGCCAATTGGAAAAATTCGGGAATTCAGTTGGGAGAAATTTTTCAACTCAGCTACTTTCACCTTAAATTTGAAATTCCCTGCAATTCTTTCCTTATTGAGTATAGTGAATAAAAGATAAATATATAACACTCCAGGGTAACTTGTAATTTGCAAAAGACAAAGCTCTAGTGTATCACCAACAATTTAAACAATGATAAATTCCCTTTTTAGACAAATACTAACACTCTCAGCACTCCTAAATCTGCTGTGTACAATGGATCATTTATAGGGAAAAAGAGAGAGCGCAGGATGTCATATAGGGAACATAAAAAGAAAGAGAAAATATAGTGCAATAAATCTTAACAAAAGAATGTGTCAAGTGGTATTTTATATCATACACTCACAAACATCCGTAGTAAACGAGCCTCAAAGAATAAGCTGTAGTTCCATGGTAAAAAACTCTTTTAATCTGTAAATAGTGAGACAATGCAGAACATAGAGCAGTATAGTCAGGTGCTGCTTGTAGAATTGCAAATGTGTTCAGCTCAATGTATAAATCGGTAGTCCACAACAGAGTCAATAAAAATCAACGCGTTTCTCCGTGTAAGGAACTGTCACAGCTTCCTCACCAGTTGCGGTGATCAAGATGATTCCAAAAGAGACAATACTAATACTTCATGCACATTCAAATTTCTCACCAGAAAATGTCCTGGTTCTTGATATTCTAGAAGTGTCTTAAAACCATGAGTAAATGTTATATTGTAAAGGCGAAACAGTAGGTTTTAAAATTGTATTAAATTCTAAGGAGTGATGTTTAGGAAAATTGTGGTAAGATATGCAGGGGGTTGACATATTAATTGAAACACTTAGCAGTATATTTATATCCTAATATATATTAATACATAATAAGAAATCCACAAATGTGCCTTTTGGAGCAGTTTTGGTATTTTTTGGAATGCTATTATACAAGCTCTGAAATGTGTGTAGTGGAATATTGCAAAAGTGTGGTCTACAGTTTGTTTATGGATGAAAGAGGTGGAAATGTACTTCCCACTTCATGCTCCAGAACTTCCCATAAAGGTTCAATGACATATAGTTTAGGTGATTGGGGTGGACATAGAAGGCGTTCAACTTCATCCTGGTTTTTAAGTGTGTCATTATTATCTTAGAATATTGGAACATGTGTGACCATGCAGAGCAATTATCTGATCTAGTAATTCCCATGAGATGGCTGCCTATACCATAACAGTTGTTAGTAGGAAATAGGGTGAGGGATTACTCATCAGAGCACATTATTTGTTTGCATTGCTCTGGGTGCAAGTGCTGTGCTCCTGATTGGATTATGCATTGTAGTTTAGTAGTTCAGTAGCCTTGGATATAAGGGGTTTCCAAAAGGCAGCCCTGTAATAAATTCCATCTTTGTGCAATATTTTGTGAAACTGGGTCACAGATTCAAATTTGTACTAATTTATCTACTTTTGAGCATGTATGTGGAAGTGCATCCTCCAAATATTAATGCATATCAATGTGCTTTCAAAGTACTTTAAAATGTTTTTTTTTTTTTGCATTGCTTAAAATGTAAAATACTTACCACTAGATGAAATTGTAAAATTACAGCAGTTTGCAAGAAACCAGGACTGGCCACACTAGCTGAGTAAAAGTAATTTACATTTTTTTCTGCTGTAGAAACCTATGAGAATAATTTCAGTTAAATGAATGGAATTTCCTGTCTCTCTAGTGATGTCATCAGACAATGAGTTGTACTGTTAAGAGATCATACTGTGTACAAGAGAAAGGTCACTTCGAGTCCACACATGGTATTCAATTCCAGGAGCACAGCAAGTGACTAACTGAATCAAAACTTTATATCCTCAGTGTCTAAATAATCAGTGCTTCCACACCTGCAGTAAACATGCAGAGTAATCACTGGGGAGGGCTTGAGTCAAATATTACAAATTTGATTTATGCAGAATGCCTGTACACTATACAAGCAGTAATCTTCATCTTGCGCACTAGTGAGTTTGGGGACTAGACTCCCCCTTTAACTGCCCTGTTTAACCCTGTATATTTTTAACAGCCATTGGGCTGGTTATGTTTTTTTTTAATCGTATGTACTATCCATTTTAATTTTGTTTAAACTATCAAGACTGTATGATCTTTTTTTTATGGATACCTATTCAAGAACAATATGGATCATCATACTAAATGTTCAAGTATGTAGAAGTTAAATAGGATTAAAAAAAACAGGTGGCAATGAATTGTAATGCCCATATCCGTCTAACCCAAAAGGGGTAATACCGTATTTGCTCGATTATAAGACAAGGTTTTTTTCAGAAAAAAAAATCTGAAAACTACCCCTCGTCTTATAATCGAGGTCTTCTTATAATCTGACCTCAAATTGAGGTCAGATTATAAGACATGGATCCAGGTCCCCAGCAGAGCTGCAGGGGACCTGGATCCCCCTCTCTAGCAGCAGGGGATGTCTGCGCGGCGAGCGCAGACTCCCCTGCTTCTGCCCGGCACGACCGCCGGGGCTTCTGTGAAGAAGCCGGGTACTTCCGCTTTCGTCACAGAAGTCCCGGCGAGCGTGCCGGGCGGCAGCAGGGGAGTCTGCGCTCGTCGCCAGGGAAAAGCGGGCAGCTGGGGGTTGTCTGCACGATACGTGCAACCCCCAGCTGCCCGCTTTTCCCTGGCGACGAGCGCAGACTCCCCTGCTGCCGCCCGGCACGCTCGCCGGGACTTCTGTGACGAAAGCGGAAGTACCCGGCTTCTTCACAGAAGCCCCGGCGGTCGTGCCGGGCGGAAGCAGGGGAATCTGCGCTCGTCGCCAGGGAAAAGCGGGCAGCTGGGGGTTGTCTGCACGATACGTGCAACCCCCAGCTGCCCGCTTTTCCCTGGCGACGAGCGCAGACTCCCCTGCTGCCGCCCGGCACGCTCGCCGGGACTTCTGTGACGAAAGCGGAAGTACCCGGCTTCTTCACAGAAGCCCCGGCGGTCGTGCCGGGCGGAAGCAGGGGAATCTGCGCTCGTCGCCAGGGAAAAGCGGGCAGCTGGGGGTTGTCTGCACGATACGTGCAACCCCCAGCTGCCCGCTTTTCCCTGGCGACGAGCGCAGACTCCCCTGCTGCCGCCCGGCACGCTCGCCGGGACTTCTGTGACGAAAGCGGAAGTACCCGGCTTCTTCACAGAAGCCCCGGCGGTCGTGCCGGGCGGAAGCAGGGGAATCTGCGCTCGTCGCCAGGGAAAAGCGGGCAGCTGGGGGTTGTCTGCACGATACGTGCAGACATCCTCCATGCTGCCCGACACGGCAGACTATTATGACGGACAGCTGTCCGTCATAATAGACTGCCGTGTCGGGCAGCATGGAGGATGTCTGCAAGTATCGTGCAGACATCCCCCGGCTGCCCCCACTAGCCACCAGGGATCAAGGTAAGGGGAAGGGAGGGAGGGGGGGCAGAGAGACAGGGGGAGAGAGGGAAGGGGACAGAGAGACAGGGGGGACAGAGAGACAGGGGGGACAGAGAGACAGGGGGGGAGGGAGGGGGGCAGAGACAGAGTCAAGGGGAGGGAGGGGGTTAAGAGACAGAGACAAGGGGAGTGAGGGGGTTAAGAGACAGACAAGGGGAGGGAAGGGGTTAAGAGACAGAGACAAGGGGAGTGAGGGGGTTAAGAGACAGACAAGGGGAGGGGGGAGAGAGAGAAAAATGGGGGCA
Source organism: Pelodytes ibericus (assembly GCA_036172795.1). Lineage (NCBI taxonomy): Eukaryota > Metazoa > Chordata > Amphibia > Anura > Pelodytidae > Pelodytes > Pelodytes ibericus. Next base: position 164,951,377 of record CM069859.1, on the reverse strand, counting down.
AGGGAAAGAGAAAGGCAGCATTGGCACATAAAAATAAATAAAAACTAGAAATACATTTTTTGATATCATAATTTTTTATTAAAAAAGCAATTTACATGTGAATATATACAAGTTGAACTTTTTTCCTATAGGGTAGTCTTATATTCAGGCTTTTAGTTTTTTTCCTAATGGAATATCCAAAGTTTGGGGGGTCGTCTTATAATCAGGGTCGTCTTATAATAGAGCAAATACGGTAATTATTTTGCATGATCAAGCTTGCGCCCCTGCCCTTATTTAAGAGTAGAGAGTTAGAGGTAGGGAAATTATTGTATTTTTTAATAAATATTTTCTTTTTATCATATATGGGGAATGGTTACAGATTGGCTTTTCTAACCCCAGTAACACTTTTGGGGGAGACTAGACATATCAACCTCCAAACTCTGAGGTCTAGACTATCAACTTCATCCCTGTCCAGGACTCAAAAATCCTACATATCTTATTGTGAGAAATGTAAGAGAAGAAAATAAATAAGCGGATGGAGGCTAACTTCTGAAATTGCAAATATGCGGATCTATGATCTATAATATTTATTTTCTTTAGAAGAAGGATTTGGGTCTTTTTGATATCTCAGCTTGATCAAATGTATATATAATACATGACCGAGCCATTGACTGAGTCTAGTATGGATATCACCCCAGAACCGGCATATGTTGCACAGAGCACCACTGAGGTGACCACAATACTTACAATGAAATAATTGCAGTGAGCAACCCATGCAACATATTATCTTAATAATTTTAAACATTTTTAAATAATGTTAGATATTTTAAAAGCACATAGCTTATATAAAGAAATATTGGAGATTCCTATCTCTATCTCTAGCTACTTACTTGGAAACGAATCTCTCTGACAATCTGTCTTGAACTAGAATTTATACAAATTTCACTGGACACCATACACAGAGCACCTGTGAGTGGGTGGAGTACATGTCCAAAAGCTGGTCAGGCTCCATATATACATGCAAAAACAATAGTTTGGGCAACACCTAAGAACTGGAATATGTTGCACAGAGCACCATTGAAGTGAGCACAATACTTACAATGAAATAAATGCGTGCAGAAGTATTGTGGTCACTTCAGTGATGCTCTGTGCAACATATGCCGGTTCTGTGGTGCTGTCCAAACTAAAAGCCTGACCAGCTTTTGGGCGTGCACTCCACCCACCCACAGGTGCTCTGTGCATGGTGTCTAGTGAAATTTGGTTAAATTCTAGTTCAAGACAGATTGTCAGAGAGATTCGTTTCCAAGTAAGTAGCTAGAGATAGGACTCACCAAGTTTGGAGTACTTTGGCATAGTGGTGGGCTAAGCAAAATATGGCCATATATTGTGACTAAATCTCCAATATTTCTTTATATTAGCTAGGTGCTTTTAAAATATCTAAAATTATTTTAAAATGTGTAAAATTATTAAGATAATATGTTGCATGGGATCACACTGCATTTATTTCATAGTATGGATATCAACATATTTAGCCCCTGAGTATTAAAATCACCCTGCTTTAGATAACGTATCCCAGATTATGGTTTCCAACACAGCCCACATTCGTATGAATAGGTAATTTGTGTTAACATATCCCGTTGGGAATTGAGAAAATGAGTTGTTTTATAACCGGAGATTACCTAATTATCTATAAAAAGACGCAGTACTCAATTTATGGAAAGTTTCTAAGATTTACTGAATTGAACTCATATTGAATAGCCTATAAAAGTATGTAGAATTTTGTCCCTCCTGTCCCTGCCATACTTGTCTCTTTTCGTCTATTAACTTATATTATATTAAACTCTTTTTTTGTTTCTTTTTTTGGCCTCCTCAGCAGTGTTCCATATTGCAATAAAATAAGGCTTTAAAAAGTAACAAAAATAATTATTATATCATCTGGAATATCACCAGCCATGTGTAAAAGCGTACTTGAAAGTAGTTTTAATGTCACTGAGCTGTGGATTAACCCCATCCCGACCGTATGATGGCTATCCCATCCAGATCATCTTGCTGATCTTGACTTTATTACAGCATAACCGATCCTGCACACCACTACATGGCTTTTCTCGAGTCCAGGAAACTGCCCCGCACCTGGGACAGTGTTCCTGGACCCAATCAGAGGTCTAACAGTCATGTGATTGCTGTGATGAACGAATCACAGCAATCATAAACAAATACATGACAAAGTTAATGTTTTTAGTCACCTGCTGTATATTACACACTGATGGTGAGGTACAGAGTATGATAGCTCAGTGACAGAAGTGAGTTACAGTACTTCCTGTAAAAATGTAATACAATTAACCCTTTCCATTCTGTACTGTGATCAGTGTCCTTCCTACTTTTATTTTCCCCATTTTTTTGCCATCTCAAAGTTTTTTCAAAATATAATAATTTCCTTTCATTTAGGTATTTTTAAAATATTTTCTTTTTTTATATGTATATTAAATACTAAATTGTAGGTTGTATATATGCATATGAATATCTCTCTCAAAGTAAGCTCTAACTGTCCTTTTAAAAACAACATACAACTTGTATCGGTGTGTTAATTGAAAGAAATTCCGTTTAACCCCTTTGAGACGCTAAGATGTTCCATACCGTCATGGCATTTTTTCCACCAGGAGAAGTGATGGTATGGAACATCCTCCGTTAAAACAAGAGGTGGAAGCAATCAATGATCAAAGATGTTGAGGCATTAAGCAAACCGAAATTTGGTGTCCAACTGACCCACAATCATTCCACAGAGCAATAGCGGGCGGCCATATTGTAATGGCAGTATATCATTTGCAAGAAACAACAGAAAAACATATAAAAATTGACTATTTATGATCTCAGAACAAATATTTGAATCTATTTAGCAGTTTTTTTCATTAGCTGTTGTAGAATAGAAAAATGTAGAAAAAATGTATTTCTTTTTAATTTTTCACCATTTTATTTACAGTAAATTACATGAAATATTCAAAATAATGCTATGTAAAGAAAGCCCTTCTTATCCAGGACAATACAAGTTATAATTGTTATATATAGAAGAAAATTAACGCTAAAAACAAGCACCTCAGAAATGTAAAATCAGCCTCTGTGTCCTACTGGCACTTCTCGTCTTTAAGGGGCTAATTAACCACATATCAAAAATGGGGGGGGGGGGGGGGGGGGTATCCCTGGTCCTTTAGGAGTTAGTTATTAATACCTACAATATGTTATAATGACTACTATATAACAGGAAACTAATACAACTAAAAAACATATTTCTATGTAGACTAATAGAGTTTCTGGATGTTCATTGGTAGCTTTACATTTTTATGTTCAATTCATGGTTCAGCATATATGTAAAAAATAATTATAGTAATCAAAATGCAAGAATATCAAGTGATTGCTTTTATTAGTCGCCTCTTGCTTTCTGTCATTTTGAAGCTGAGTTTTGGATTTAGCCTCTCTTTTAAAATATCCTTTATTAAAGACTTGCAAACACTGGGTGGGATCACTCTTGCACAGTGCACTGATGAAGCACTGTTCAAAAGTTTTAATCAGGCAGAAGTTGTCTTCTTTGTGGTTTATCCTTATTTTAGGATTTAGTCCCTCTTTAATCTATCAAGGATTTCTCTGAAGTATCGCTAAACTGTTCAGTGTTTGTGAACTGAGTCAGGTAACACGCGATGGCATTAAAGATAGGACATATGTCTGATCATGAGCCTTTATCTATAGCTGCCAAACATTATAACATTTATAGTAGTAGACTTTACAAATAGGTCACCTAATCCTGGCACGGAGTAATGGCTTAAGAGATGATCACAACTCTTCACCATAATGGAACCGGCTACTTTTCCGTGGTTCAAAAACACTCTTCAAGACGTAAGGGTCCACTCGATAAACATAGATAATAATTTAGAAATACAAAGGAGCCTACAAGCAAACTGCAAGAATCAGACATAAATAGCTGATCTGAAAATAAAATTTTTCAAACTCAACTACTTGTTATTTCAAGTTCATGTGGCAGTTCAGTTTTAGTAAAAAGACCCCCAAAGTCCCAGGGACTCATCAACTGAATACAAAAGGATCTTTTTGAAAAGTACCTTTCAAAAGATAAGATAGCCAGTAACTTTTGTCCAAAAAATGAATACTTCCACCAACTATACTCGTACCTCCCAGTGAATCGGGACACAGTTGGGCGGAGTTTGGGATGTCGAGTGTTAGCGCTACTGCAAAGCATGTAATTTAAACTAACAGCGCTATCGTGTATGCACAGTACACCTCCAGTGTCCCAAGCACCAAAGACCAGATCTTTGCTGCGGAATTGCAGTAGTGAATCCTGCTGTCCTGACAATCCCCAAAATTGGCACTGTCCGGCTCAAAGCAGGACAGTTGGGGAGAATGCCTAGTTTTGTACCTATCATGTAAGTTGGGAGGAATTCATAGGTAGGTTGTTGTTCCAGCACATTAGAGTAGGACAAAAGGCAAGTGTTTTATTTTTAGGGTTTAATCCCTCTTTAACGTGAATAAATATTTTTCACTCATTGCACTTTTATTCACATAGGATTTATTATTGTTTTTCTCCATTCTATCTAATTGAATTGTGATTTAGCTCATAAGTTCAAACTGGGGGTAATTCAATAGACCTAATTTGGCTGAGGTGATAGAAGCGTGCTGCCATTCTAGATGCACATCCAAGGTTTCAAGTGAACCCAGCTATTTTCCTCTCGAAGAAGAGTTTGTTTCCAGACCGTCTGTATTGGTTCAGTCTGTGCTTACAAACATTTTATTATTTATGCTTTTGTAAGTGAATTCAGTTTGTTTTCACTTTTGTATCTAATACATCTACACTCATAGTTACTGTTCTCATAGTTCTCAATTTTGTGAAGTACCTCACAAATCTACAAAGAGCTCCACTGTGCAGCTAGGGTCTAGGACACTTCCGCGCTGCATCTTCATCGCTTACAGTTCAGCGCGGCAGTTAAAATGCTGAACTGCCAGCAATGAAGAATAACGGCCGCAGCTATGTAAGAGCTGACAGATGTGTAGATGTATTAGATACAAAAGTGAAAACAAACTGAATTCACTTACAAAAGCATAAATAATAAAATGTTTGGGAACTTGCTGCTGCAGAGTTTGTTTTCTATTTGGCAATTGCACAAAGTGGCATCTCCTAGTAGTTATCTTCTTTTATTCTTTGTGCATCATGTCTTCTTGGTAACAAGTTGACTGTTTTGGATTATGGGAATTACAGTCTGACAACAACTATTATGTTCCATGGTGCACTTCGGCTCCAAAATAGAAAACATCACTCTGACTAAAAATATATATTTTTTTCTTGTGCAGAAATATTTCACCAAAGGGGGGGCCTCATTCCCAGACATTATAAATCTCCATGAGTCGGCAATGTTGACACACTTCTTGGCTTGGGACAGGAAATCCATTAAATCCAACAATCTCCCAAAATGGCTCCAATTAGAACAGACAGAAATTAAGGATTGTGACCTTTTTTCTTTATTCTGGAGGTCCCCGTAGATACTGAAGAATTTAATTAAACACCCCAATCCATTTATACGGGACACCCTTGTCACCATTAACAAACTTAAGAATAAGTTTAAGATAGGTAACCACTTACTGGCCTCAACTCCAATTGATGTAGTCCAACTTTCCATTACAGATATTAACCTAAAGAAATGGCAACAATGCGGTATAACGTCTATAAAAGACATAACGACCCAGAATAGCATTAGACCATTTCTACAATTAACAGAGCTCTATAACCTTCCTCTGTCCGAATTATTTTCATACCTAAGAGTGAAAATTTTTATCTCACATAGAAATATATTATCCTCCCCTTCTATAGAAGATTGGATCGACACCCACAAGCAATCTAAACAAATTTCTAGAAACACCAAGTTACTACAAACCTTGATCCAAGAAGGGAAAGATCAGCCAACCTGTAGATGGGAGCTTGAATTGAATCTAAACTACCCCTTAGAGGATTGGTTCAGAGCATACTCACTGACGCGGCAAAGCATACATTCAATCAACCTTATAGAACTATACTTTAAAATTGCCAAACGCTGGTATTTAACCCCGAGTAGACTCCATAAGATCAGTAGGGCTAACTCAAATATATGCTGGCGTTGCACATCAGAAGTAGGAACTCTTTCTCATGTCTGGTGGTCCTGTCACGCTTTGGATAGATTAAAACTAAGAATACAAAATCTTATAGCCGAACTTTGCGGTTTTAACTTAATATTATCACCTCAGATCTTTTTATTACATATAGATTTTCCGAACATCTTGAAACCTCAGAAAAAACTCTTAACACACATCTTTACGGCTGCAAAAATCACAATGGCTCGCTGTTGGAGGCAGGGAGGCAATATAAACTGGAAGGCAGTTATCATACAACTGAGATTCCAATATTTGATGGAGAAGGGCTTCTACACGAAAAACTCGAAATCCGATGAATTTCGGGAAATATGGGGTGGCTGGAAAGATTACGACTCTAGATCCCTTAGTAACGACTCGCAATCAGAAGATACCATACCTTGATACAGCTGAACCCCCTATGGGATCTCCCGGCCCGGACCTTGCAACGCCGACCATCAGTATGACTCTTGATTTGTTGATGAGTGGATTGATCAGTATGACTGATACACTGTCTTGTACAGATTTGAATGCAGCACGAGTGTAAAACAAACTTAGACTTCGCCGTCTCAACGGGCCCCCTCAAATTGATCTACTATAAGTGGGTATTCTGCATTAACAATCTTTTTTTCCTAACACTCATTTTCTTCCCTGACACAAGAACATGGCAAAGAGGGAGCTGGTCTAAAAACAACTTAGACAACACTGACTGAAAGGGCTTATTGCACTCATTTTATTGATGTTTGTCACTCACTGTATTAATGGAATGTTTTTCTCCCCCACGAAAATGTAATTTTTGTATCTTTCGGAAACTTTGCATAATAAAGCATTAAAAAAAAATAAAAAAAAGAAAGAAATATTTCTCCCACTACAGATTTAAAATATATTTTATAGACAGGCATATATGATATTTCAGTCTATGTTTATGAACGAAGTACAGAGACGAGTGTGAGAGACAGTTGAAGGGTTTATTTCCCAGTGTCTGAATTTTTATATAGAAATTCCGTTATTGTCTATCAAAACAGTTTCCTGAAAAAGTCCTTAATCACAGAAGCCACAGACATTACATTTGAAAAAGAAGGGTAAAAGCATTTGCTTAATATATTTTACCAAGAAAAGCCTATTAAGGTTCATTTTTAGGTACTTCTCATATTTACATGAATCATTTCTGGTAATAAAATATAGTATATGTTATATATTTAACCAAAGTTCATACTATATGACTCATTCAAAAGATATTGAAAGAGAACATTTGCCATAGAAAATATCGTAAGAGCGAAAGCACTGCTGGTTGCCATGACACTCCACCAGCATATAAGGCTGGCTGAGTATCTTGGAAGAAGTATTCATATAGAATGACAAAGTTTATAAAATAGGAATTTACTGACTTAATGGCACACATTTTTTGATATTGCGTAGCACCTATGACACATAAACAACCAGGACAATCCAGCATTTTTGGGTACTGTCATGTTAGTTCTGAGCATGCCCTGCCACTTGTACACAGTTAAGGCATAATTAACTTTAAACATAGCAATCTGCAGTGCCACTGGCCTAATCCAGGACCCTGGAGGTGTTAACACATGAACGCACTCCATGTGTTTCACAATAGAGGCTTCAACAGAGGTGCGGTATCTGTGATCTACTAACTTTAAATAATGTATGTGTTAATGTTTTTTACGCAATACAGTAGCAAGGCCGGTATTTTTCTGAACAAGAGGTAGCAACCCTACTTCCATTACAAGCTAAGAATGGGCAGAAATATTTCTTCTGAAACTTCTTCTGGAAACTGTCCAGAAAAGAAAGAGGTGTGTGTAACGGACCGTCTACCAGACATAGTAGACCCTCTGTCCGTTGTAGAAAAATCACCTCCTTAGCCCCCGATTAAAGCTCAGCATTCACCCAGCAAGTCTTTCCTGAACCTTGCTCTTTGTTCCCAAATAGCAGACAGGAGACTACTAGTAGTTAGGTACAGCAAGAATGAACAACTCCTTTATTTGTGTAACAACACAGACTTATAAAAAGACATATACATGACATCAAAGACATTAGGATACAATGGGGGGGATGGAACTAAACATAGTTCTCCAACTAACTGGGGCTAGGAATACATTAGACTTTCAGACTGCAAACCAAATAGGAATTACCATACAATAAGTAGACACACAGTAAGACACATAATGTACACAACATAATCAGTTTACCAGTTAATCCAGTTAATACAGAAAAATGGATGTTGGAGTAAACTATCATTTCTAGTCACTGAATCATTATAAACCTTCAGAATGGTCTACTCACAGAAATAGACATTACACATAAACCAATATAATAACAGAATTCACTTTGTGACAGTGTGATAGTCCTGGTGCAAAACTGAGCAAAAGAACGAGTACATGTCTAGTCGGAGTTACTATCTTTAAGCAGTAGAGACTACGAATTGCTTCAAGATCCAGCTAAGTAAAAGAATGTTACATTATATAGTTTTTTTTGTCTCAGCATGCCAAGCTAACTTACAGTCCTACTGATTAAATCATTATACAATATACAGCCTGTAAGTTTCAGTAGAATCCAATTTCTCCCAGTTGATACACTGCTGGCTTGATAGGATACGTGCACGGAGAGAAAGGACACTGACACACGTTGTGGAGTCAAAGCAAATCTCTGATTTATTGAGTGCGACACAGCCGATTATATACTTCAAGGATATAGGGTGGGGATAGTTATTGTGTTACTAATTTATTGGTTATAAGTGATGAATAATTGACAATCCACGCCGTTATGCAAATGTACCGTATTTGCTCGATTATAAGACGACCCTGATTATAAGACGACCCCCCCAAATTTGTACATTCCTTTAGGAAAAAAACTAAAAGCCTGATTATAAGACTACCCTATAGGAAAAAAGTTTAACTTGTATATATGTAAGTTGCTTTTTAATATTTAATAAAAAGTTTATATTATACAAATGTATTTCTTGTTTTTATTTGCTTTTATGTGCCAATGCGGCCTCTCTCCCGCTCCCCCAGCTGTCTCTTTCCCCCCCAGTGTTGTCTCTCTCTCCCCCCAAAACTTCTCTCTTGTCTCTATCTATCCCCCCCTCCCCTTTTCTCTCTGTCCCCCTCCCTCCCCTTGTCTGTGTCTCCCCCCTCCCCCCCTTGTCTGTCTGTGTCCTCCCCTCCCTTTGTCTCTCTCTGTCCCCCTCCCTCCCCTTGTCTGTGTCTCCCTCCCCTTGTCTGTGTCTCCTCCCCCTTGTCTGTCTGTGTCCTCCCCCCTCCCCCTCCCTTTGTCTCTCTCTATCCCCCCCCCTTGTCTGTCTGTGTCCTCCGTCTCCCCCTCCCCCTTACCTCGATCCCTGGTGGCTAGTGGGGGCAGCCGGGGGATGTCTGCACGATATGATACGTGCAGACATCCTCCATGCTGCCCGACACTGCAGTCTATTATGACGGACAGCTGGTCCGTCATAATAGACTGCCGTGTCGGGCAGCATGGAGGATATCTGCACGTATCGTGCAGACATCCCCCAGCTGCCCGATTCTCCCTGGTGGCTAGTGGGGCAGCAGAGGATGTCTGTGCGACGAGCGCAGACTCCCCTGCTGCCGCCCGGCACGCTCGCCGGGACTTCTGTGACGAAAGCGGAAGTACCCGGCTTCTTCACAGAAGCCCCGGCGGTCGTGCCGGGCGGAAGCAGGGGAGTCTGCGCTCATCACGCAGACATCCCCTGCTGTTAGAGAGGGGGATCCAGGTCCCCTGCAGCTCTGCTGGGGACCTGGATCCATGTCTTATAATCTGACCTCAATTTGAGGTCAGATTATAAGAAGACCTCGAATGTAAGACGAGGAGGATTTTTTAGAGCATTTGCTCTGAAAAAAACCTCGTCTTATATTCGAGCAAATATGGTATATGTTCTCTTAACTAAGCTGCATAACAGGATGTAGCTGCATCCGTTGAAGAAACATATTTTTCTGTTAAGCACAGCAATTTTAAGCATCATGTTACATTCACAGCAAGCAAGTGTCCATTTTGTCTTATATTGCCATGACAGTTAAGTCTATGGCGGCACCAGCAAGGCCGGTATTTTTTCGTGAACATGGTGGCAACCCTATAGGTGACACAACAGACACAGTATATGACCAAGATGGGGTCCTGAATAAATGGTTAAATGCCAAACAAAAACATATCAAATCCCAATCCCTATCGGGGATTCATGTATGCACAAAAAAACATTCTCTGGAGTTGAACAAACTTTCATTGAGAACTGAGTGCATCATGAATTTTATGCTAATAATCATTAAATTGACTTGCACAGAATTACTGTCTATCTCAAAAGAAATAAGTGAATTAGAAACTAAAATGCTAGATGGAATTAACCCAAAATCAGACTGTGCTAAAAGACAAAATCGAAAGATATTTGGATAAAACCAAATATGAATTGAGCATCCACAGTGAATTTTTTTTTACAAGATTACTAGTACAACAAGATTATGTGAATCACATAATATAATTGGTGTCAAATTAACCTGAGAATGAATAATACTCAATATCACTACATATCATAATCAGTGGAATCTTTATCCTTGGATGATTTTTTGGATGGCATACAAGTAGACCAAGGAGAAAACATGGACTATGGATTAAGCAACACACCAAATACTGAAAGTCAGAGAAACCAAGAATTCCCAAACCCGCATGCACAGAGAAGCACACAACAGGGCTGGAGAACACGTTTTCCATGTACACGAAGAGCATTGTAATTAATTTGTCTAACTAATACATTAATGACATTGTCATTGGCCGTGATGAGCTGTTTCATACAGGACCTTCTTTGCCGTCCTACAGACCTCTAGGCAGTAAAAAGTAGGACAGCATAGAACGTCTAACAAGCGGGGCAGGGTTAAAATATAAAATACTTACAACTAGATGAAATTACAGCAGTTTTCAAGAGATAAGAGATCTGTTAAGAGATCTTACTGTGTACAAGAACAAGTTTATCACAGTCCACACAATGTATTCTTTGCCAGCTGCATAGGAAGTGACTAAATAAAACAAAACTTTATATCCTCAGTATCTATATAATCTGTGCTGCCACACTTGCAGTAAACATGCAGAGTAATCACTGGGAAGGGCAAATATATAAAATGTGATTTATGCAGAATGACCCTAAACTTTTGATATACACACATACATACATACAGTGACAGTTATATAGACATTGGCAGTGGTCAGTCAAATGCAATCAAATGAAATCTTTAAAATACAAATCCAATTGTTAACTCTTTCCAAATAAATATTTGGGCAGCCTTGTTATAATAACACAATTATACATATATGTAGTTGCACCTGCAAACACAGAAAAAACTTTATTTTCACAGCACCACAGACTGAAGGTCAAAGTTGTGGATTTAATGTGATTGTGTTGATGAAATTTATAGGGCAGTTTAAAGTTCATACATTAAAATCACATTATATAAAAAAAGCAGACTGATAACATTAACATGTAAACAAATGGCTGAAATGTCATTTACTTGTACATTGTGAAAAGGAAGAGCCACAGAAATACCACCAACAAAGACAAATTCATAAGTAACGATTTGACCTTATAGTTTGGCAGGGAGAAGCATGAAGAATAACATACAGTGGTAGCTGTTCAGTAAATTATCTGCAGTGGTGTCTTGTCTTTCATCAACTATTAATTTCTCACCAAAACTCATCACTAAGACACTTGTGTGTCTCAAAATAAGCTTCTGTGCAGAGTTCCCATCCTCCCTTACCACATGGCTCCTTCGAAACGGAAATAGTGATCAATACATCAAATTATTATTATTATTTTTTAACAAACACTGTCTAATACACTGAATTGTTCAATATATTTTGATTTAGTCTAAATCTCATAATACATTTATATATTTTGAAAAATAATTTGTTTTATTTATTTATTTATTTTCAATTTTATTCTCATATGTAAAAAAATATAATTTGTTCTTTTGGCTTTTGGATAGCCCTTTTATTTATTTATTTTTATGTTATTTAGGTGTTAAAATATTGTGTACACAAAATCTTAAAAAATGTTAATAAGAAATCACATTGGTTCACATCCATATCTCCTCTTACGTCATATAATATATAATTTATTTCTATGTACCTTTGCATACTTTAGCACCAACTTTAGTATACATACAATATGAATATTTTCTAAGACCACTTCTGCCTCAGTAATACTTTGATTTGAAAGCTGCACTAGGTGCTCATCTCTCAGAGCTATGAAATAATAGAATAGATCCTGTACCCTTTTTTATGTCACCAAAAAGGGCATATAAAATTGTGATTTAAAACGAGCCTCAATATAAACCCAGATTACATTGGGTGTTATGGATAAATTCCAGCACACTAAAGAAGATTTTTTTAAAAATACGCAATTGCCGTTTATAACTGTTGCCCAATAGGATTTGGCAGAGGATCTCCGACATTTATCAGTCACTGAAAAGCTCCTAATTCTTCATCTATGGGTTGCGCCAAGACAGAGCATGCCAGAAATTCAAAACCAACGCACATAGCTCAGACTCACAGCAATATCACACTCTACTTCTGTGTGTGCCTTATTTATTACAAAAAACCCCTATAGTTCCTGTATGTAAAATGTGGCTTCCAATGATAATCTGACTGTCTTGCAGCCTAGAACACAAACCTTCATGTAAAACAGGAGAGTTCACACATTTTTACTGTAATGTGTATTTAATTATTTCAGCCTTCTACCCGTGGACATTTTTTCACCACAAGGAAATAAACAAATTAGATCGTCTGACATGGTTTTTGTTGAAACAAGGCACAGTATATTTCATTTTTATGTTCAGAAGCTCTTTAGAGATGGCTGAAAATCCAGCCAGTTGAGAGTCCACATTGCAGGCTTTGACTTAGGTTCTTTGAGTTGTAGGCCTGCATGGGGAGATTGTTAACACGTTGTTAGCAGTTATATTGTGAAACTTTGTAGGTTCTTCGTATTGTGTTATGTGTGGTCCTATAATAGCTTTAGATGCCTGTTTTATAAGCATTTTCATTGGTTCTATTAAGGGAATTCCATGGATGTTTAAAGTTTATTAGATGTAATTACTTATTCTTTCTAACAATGAAGCAGTTAAGTTATTGCTTTTTAATGAATTCCGCTAGTATGTTTTCTTGTTTCTTCCGTTCAGCCACCTATGACATTTTAAAAATATGCAGTTTTCTTGCAACAAGGGCCAAAGTTGATGTCTTGCAGCTGCTGGCACAGGGGCTTAAACTAATCAAATTGACAAGTATATTTAACACGCACTATAAAGTCTGCTTCATATTATTTCTTAGCATAACCGAAACATAAACAATGTGTTATAGTTTCCTCTAATGCGCAGGCATTCAAATGTGGCCCTCCAGCTGCTGTTGAACTACACATCCCATAATTCTCCACTAGCTTTCTAGAATGGCAGAGATTTATGGTAGTTATACTGCTAGGGGGCCATAGGTGAACGCAAAGGATCTACTGTAATGTTCATGTCAACTGTTTACATGTACCTCCAACAGCATTGTTCTCAAGGACCTTCACATATGGTGGCTCAGTTTGCAGTTGACCTTTGTAAAGGTTATTTGCCTTGTCTAGCTTACTTGAAATGTAGACTGAAATTCTTGCCCTGAAATACACAATGCAGACAAGTAAATTTAGTTAAAAAAAGATACCGTTATGTAACGTCTTTTTCTGTGAAGTGTTTTTTTTAAGTGAAACTCATTAACACTTCAAGAAGAACACCAAGAAGATACTTAATAAAGTCAAATAAGTGTGGGAATTTTACTCTGCGATTCATTAATCTAGTGGCCGATGCTGACATAGACAAGTTCAAATGATTTCTTCCATTACTTCCAAGGACTGGAAGTCTTGTCCTATAAAAGTTATTATTGAAGCATATAATTATTATTACATGGTCAGCGCATCCTGAAACTGCTTTAAGTGGTGCAATGTTCACCACAGATTCCCACCACAACATCTATTTGCTATGGACTTGCAATTGCAGTGTGAATTCTGCCATCCTTTATACAAGAAAAGAGGGCTCAATAATGTAATTTATCTCTATTATTTCATTAAAACATTTATATTTAAAATGCTAGTGCTTGATGCAGTTGTCCAGTTGGCATGGCTAACTTTTGCTAGGGCAGATGTTGCGGACTATATTTCCAATGATGTGCATTCTGTCATTGCCTGAATAAGGTAGACCTCAACAGCTGCGGTACTAAAGATTATGCATTCATGTCCTGTGGTATTGACTTTCACTAAAAGAGAATAATTGCCAGCCAGCAAAGACCTAATTCTTGATGATTCATAGCCCATTGGTATTCAAAAATGCTAGGGTAGCTCTTATTTGTTTCCCCAACATAGAAGGAGGGATTATGTCTAAATAAAGGTATTCTGGAAAAGTCAGTCAATCTTCATCTCACCTTGCTAGTAGTGACACAAATACTCAGGGAAAACATGATGTATCAAGCATAAACATAGAAACAGGTGGAAACCTAATGATATGTCCTTTAAATGTAAATAGTATGTTTTAGAGTCATTGTTTGCTAGATTTCCAGTTAAAAGGCAACATATTTTAAAATTGTCCTGTTGACTTTCCAAGCCTTAAACAACCAGGGCCCTTACTGTTAGGGTTACCACCTTTTCTTCAGAAAAATACCGGCCTTGGTACTGTCTCCATAGACTTAACATTGGTCTGATGCCAATTTTTTGCCTGCCGGTAAAATATCAGCCAGGTGGCAACCTCCTTACTACTAACTAACGTTTTTGATACCGTACACTTCTTCTAGCTCCCTTTAGTCAGCTAGCCAGTCACTTCTGACTGTGCCCAAAATCAGGTTTTTCGGTTAGCCATGCCACTGCCACATCCTGTAACTCTTCACCCCACTCAATCATAGATGCATCAATCTTTTTAAAAAAAAACTCAAGTTTTACCTTTTTTTTTTTAAACAGACATTGCGCTTGATGCAATCCTACCCGCTAATTAATGCACCCAGGTCTTTAAGATTACGAGATGGAATAGCCTGTGATACAACTGAAACGGGGACTGCAAATAGTCATAGCTGGGAGTGATTTTCACTATATTTTTTTAGTTGGGGCTTGGGGCATAGCGACAGACTTTAATTCAATTTATTTAGCCAATTATTTATATTTTTTAGTGACTGCGGTCATGGTGTTAGCCGCCCGGTCACTTTTTTCAAGGGCCAGAAGGAGACTGCTGGCCTCAGGTTGTGCTAAATATTTGTTTGGGTTGGGAGGTGTGGCGCATTGGAGTATCTCCCCTGGCTGCCCCGTATTGTTTTGTTAAGGTTAACAAAACCCTTCCAACATGTTCTCTACAGCACTGAATTTGTTTTCTCACAGAATAAAACTCACATAATGTTTTTATTACATTATCAATATATAATTTCCCAAATTTATGCAGCTAGATTGCCAGGCACAGCTAATTTACCTACATTGGTGCAAAGTTCCCCTCCCTTAACCTCATAACACCCCTTAAACAGGTTTTCCACCACAGTACAGATTAATGTATACTAGAAACTGATCTAAACTACAAGACAATGGAAGATAGGTAAATATATGTCCAGAGGTGTATATTGGTTTTGTGCTGTCCTAGGCAGATTAAATTTGAAAGCCCCCGCCCCACATTGCAGAACAGGACATACCCTAGCACGTGCCCTGTCACCCACATTGCACAGCCATTAAATGCCCCATCACCCACAATTCACACCCATTACATGCCCCATCACTCCAGGCCATGCCCCATCAACAACATTGCACACCCATTACATGACCCATCACTCACATTGCCACACATTAAATGCCAGCCACTGATGTCAGCACGTCGGGTCAACATGCTGCGCACAGACAACATGCTGCAGGCAGAGCACTGCTAAGGGGAGATCTTCTTAGCTCCACAGTCATCATCTTGGATGGCAAGTGATTTTTTTTAAAGGGGCAGCAGTCCGACCCCCCCTACAGCCTCGCACTAAATACAGTGCTGTATATTTCCTGAAACAGCAGAGAACAATACGAAGTATGCATTATTTTCTCATTTTATATAAATAGTACTTTTGCAACTGGGAAGCCTTTTCTGGCATCTCCAGACATTCACTTATTTTCTGACTCTATGTCAACAATTAGATCTAGTTGAAATATAAAATCTGCTTCTCCTTCTGCTCCTAATTTTAATATTGGAATATCATATGCTTTTTCTGAAAACAAATTAAATTATGCAGTGTAGCCTGTCAAGTTCTCTTTGGAAGTTTAAATTGTACATGCCAGTTCATTAAACCCTTTGTATTGCATTTTGTCTTTTTCTTTGATCTAGGGACCTCCAGATTTTGTTTTGTTTCTTCTGTAATCACAACTATAGTACATTTAAAGGGGCAGGTTATTATTTTGTCCATACAGTGCCTAAATCTTTGGCTTTGTTAAATGGGCAGACGTCAAAATAGTAATTAGTAATATTACAAGTTTAGACATACTAAACAAGACGTGAGGAGTGAGCTGTTTATCCTTCCGTCTGCTGTTTAACTATAGCTCCCCAGAGGTACAGCCAACTTCAGTGGAAGTTTTAGTTAAAAAATGTATTGATAATTGCGTACAGTGATCTAACAGAGGAATCCACACCTCCCAACATGCCCCACAGGCAATACGGGAAACCAGAAGGTGTGGCTTTTAATGGGAGGTGTCAGCACACTGCACAGTATTTATTTATTAGTGTGCCAAACAGTGGAGAATGAAATTGGGACTGAAGCATAGCAGTCCCCTAAATGGGACCGCCCTGCTTAAATCCAGTGAGTATTATGGGCATTTGCCCATAGCCCATCATCCTATGCTTTTTCCACCTTTTTCCACCACTGCCAATTAACCCCTTAGTGACAAGACATTTTTACCTTGACTTTCCCTTGGTGACAATGGCTGTTTTGACATTTCTGGGGTGTTTGTATTTAGCTATAATTTTCTTCTTTCTAACATACTACACCCAAACAAATATATGTTTTTATTGTCATAAGAAGGGCTTTCATTAAATACCATTATGTTCATCATATCTTGTAATTTACTTCAAAAACACTTTTTCTAACTTTGACCTAAAATATAATTTACACAAATACAATCATTAAAAAATACCTCATCTAAATAGTTTCTAAATGTTGTCCCGAGTTCAGAAATATGCATGTTTCCATATTATTCTGTATTTTTTTTGCGAGTTATGGGGCAAAAAACAAAAATAATGTTTTTTGTTTTTTTCCTATATTGACCTTTTGACCCCAACCCGAACCCTAAATTTAAGCCTAACACTAAATTGAACCCTAACGCTAACCCTTATGCTGTCCCTTAATATATTCTAAATGTAATTTTAACCCTATCCCTTATGCTAAAAATTATTTAATTTAAACAGCTAATCTAACTTTAGTCCTAGTTTTAAGCTAATTAAATTTTTTTTTTTTACATTGTAATGTTGCTGACTGCCTCTAGGGGTAGTCAAGCAACATATTCAGAGCGACGGAAGTAAAAAAAATTTCCACTTCCGAAGCTCTGACCACAAGAGGGTATAGCCATGCTGCTCCGTCAATATGGCGCCCATGATCGCTCCATGGGGGGCGAATATATGTAATTTTGATATTTTTGCAATAAAAAAAAAAGAGTCTGAGCGATCGGTGAGCATTGTCAAAAACAATTGCTATTTTGGGATCCCAATTGATAATGGTATTAGAGAAGTCAGTAAATACCTGGGCCACATCTTCAGGGACTTGGGCTTCTGAAATTCCATCAACCTGCAAGTTATTGTGGTGGCCTCTTGTCCAGGTAGACCACGTAATGCGTGAGTTGCACGGTTATGGATTGCTGAGTCGCCAGTTGTTGTTCTATAGTGCTTTGTACAATGTTTTTTCCTATCTTTATTTACTTTCTCTCTCTCTCTCTCTCTCTCTCTCTCTCTCTCTCTCTCTCTCTCTCTCTCTCTCTCTCTCTCTCTCTCTTTCTTCCTTCATTGAATTTTTTACACCACAAATGGAGGATAATGTGCATTAAACAACTGAACAGTTGTCCTGCCTAAGAATTCTAGCTGGGATGGAAATAAACACATCACTTAGCAACAGAAGAAAGAAATAATATTAATGAATTCATGATTTTAAAAAAAAAGCTAATTTCTGTGGGGACAATTTTATACTTAAGAAAAGGGAACAATGTGTTCAAAAGCTACATGTGAAATATTTTATGTGATGCACCAAGGAGCCTTGATTTCTTTACCAGAGGAATACTTACATAGAAATGACATTTTAGGGACGCCAACAATAGTTAACTGAAGAAAATTTCTGTTAAATTTTGACAAAAGGTAATTTGACCAATTTAGAACTTGTGGTTTAACCGATTTTATGGGTTGTGATTGAAAACCTTAAGATGCTAAATTATGGTTATCCATTATTTGTACACAATAAAACATATAACATTAACCCGTTCACGACAATGCACGTACATGCACGGGCTCCCAATGCAATGCATTGGTGACAATGCCGGTACGTGTATGGACTTTAAAATATTGCAATCACAGCGTTTTTGTCGCAATTTGTGATATTTTTGGCTTACCTGAAAGCTTCAAGAGGGAAGGCATCCAGGAAAGTAAAAAAAATTAATGGCTGTAGGGACCACCCATGGCCGGTCTTTAAGTGACAGGCAATTACACCACCTCACCCTAGGGAAATCGGGTAAGGGGTTTTTCAGACTGCCTCTGATTAAGGCAACTCTGAAACACCCAGAAAAGAGTCTGTCTTAGCCTGCAATAGCTGAGACAGGCTGTCTCAGCCATTGCAGTGAGGATTGTGATAGCTGTAAAAGGCTAATCACAATCCATTGCCATCCTCCTCTAAATTTTGGGGGGAAAGAAAGGGAAAGTTAAAGCCTTAACAGTTAGGCAGACCAGGTTCAACCATTATTTTTTGCATTTAATAATGTGATCACTGTGAAAATCAATCACATTGATTACATGCAATAAATGCAAAACAAATACATTAAATGACAGTCAGTGTTGGATGAACACAGGAGAGAAATATACAGTGTCCCAGAAACAAATGTAATTTATAAAAAAATCACGAAAACACTTTTTTAAACCATTTTTACACTCTTTATTCAATTTTAATCATTACGCAAAGGGTTAAATCGTTAACATATGGTTGCACAAAAAGCCCTATCCTGTCTATGTGGCTATTCATTAAAAAAGCTTGGACTTTAATTTAAACACACACATAGCTAAAGAATAAAAAAATGTCCAGAATGGACATCAAATAAAGAAACCATTGTCCTAAAGGGGTTAAAAATGGATAATGTTATTAGAAGAAAGTCAAACACATAGGAGGGTATTCACTTAAAATGAACTGTGAACTGCAAAAATAAGGCATTAAAATCTGAGTTGGAAAAATTCTCCACCTTGGTTATCTTTCCAACTTGGCTGCAGCTCGATTTTATTGAATAGACCCTATAGATTTTTTTTTAAAGAAAAATGCCACTCTAGTAAATTGTGTAACTAAACAACTTAAGGGGAATTGTACAATGGAGGAACATACCATTACTCCATGTTCCTCTTTCACGTGATATCCACCCCAGTGACCCAATTTAACTTGTTGTCTCTCTCATACCTAAGTGTTACTTAATATCTAGTGCACAGAATCTCCACAACTAACAATAATGTCTATTTAATTTAAGGGGTTAGGACTTGAAGCCCACGTGATTATTCTTCCCTTGTATTGATCACGCCATTGTAAACCTCTCAGGGACGGTTACTGCTCCCTCCCCTGAGTGAATTTCTAATTGTTAGCCATGTCAGTGAGTTCAGTGCTAAGCTAGTACAGTCACAACTACAGTGGTCTATTCCCACTAATTAAACCATCTTGGAGCCATCCTATAAGCTGTCCTCCTATGGGATACTGGGTGTATTTTTGTGTGATTCTGAGAGCTAGTGGTTAGCATGTGCAGGCACCATTATCGATTAACTGGAATTTGTCATGCACAGTGTAGTGATATTCACAGACCTTGGCAGTCACAGTGGTGTCCTTGTACAGACACTTTGTATATCCATGACTTTGTGAGTTTCTGTCTGGGAGCAGCACCCAGTAAGGTAGAAACATAAGCTTGTAGTTATGGAGTATTAGTAATCCTCTATATTTAGCAGCTTCCTTTAAATCTTCATGAGCTTCCATCTCTTTCATCTGCTGAATAAATATGCCAAGAAAGTGTAAAGATATGAAGACTTCCAAGCATCCATCACAATCCACGACACATATGCAGGTCAGCCCATCTGTTCAACATATTTATCACAAAGAGGCTACCATCCTGAGCAAAAGGGCCAACCCAGGAGATACCTGGGATATGCCAAAACAGTGCTGATTGAGTCCCTCTTTAATGCTGTGTTTCAGGCTTATAAGATTATAAAGAAATGTTTCCATTTACTTCAAACATTTTCTGTTACATTCAGAAAAATGTACTATAATTACTGTTATTATTTTATTTTCTTTCTTTGAAAAGAGTCACATTTTTGCTTCACTGCTCCTTAAATCTAATGATATTTTCTAATTGGCTTGTGATATTAGTAGAATGTAAACTGGTATCGTTTCCAATTTTATGCCTTATTATATTTCCTTCTGGTCCATCACTTTCATTTATTTTCTTTTTTACATGAGCCTTACTTGTGTTTCCAAAGCTAATCCTTCTCATGTTTTTTTATTAGAGCGTTCAAATAATATCTGAGTTGACTGAGTTTTGGAAAAAGGTTTAGGTTATTTTTTTTCAGACTTGGGTGGTAAGAAGGTTCCAGCAAGCTTGTGTTTTACTTTCCTGCGTCTCTCGCCTGTGATTCAGTTCTTTTCATTTTTTTGACCTTTTAAAAAAAACAAACCAAGTTTTCAAAGGCAATATGATCAGCACATAGTGTGGCAGATGTAATGAACAGAGAATAAAAACATGGACTGGAATAGTAGTCCAATAGTATTATCTTACTATACATCATGACTACTTGCAGACCAAAAGCTATATCATCTAAGAAACCTACTACCAGTACCTTATTGTGAAGGTTCTGCTTCTCTCCCTAGTACCAAAGACTATTTAATATAATGTACTTATATTGCAGTGCCAAACCACTTATGCACTGCCAAACCACTTGATAACTATGTTTTTTTTTTGCTATGTGATCTCCTGTTTGAAATACAAATGTATAGCCCTATTTTTTAATTTAAACATAATTCTGATTTCCTCTGGAACAGTCTTTCATGAATTATAAATGAAGTAGCATATTGTACTAATCAGTGTTAAGTAACTTCTGAACTGAATGTACATGGATTCTAGTTTAAATAATACTATTTTTAAAGAAGGGTCTTTTCACTAAACAATGAAGATATCTGAGTAGTACAGATGAAGTCAAAGTAAGTTCGAAAGTCAAGTGTGTTTAACAATATTTTGGATTGACTTTTGCAACCTGGATGTCCGTTCACCACAGTTCACTGTTTAGGGGAGATGCGATGAGCTGTTATGTGAGGGAAATTCTTTGTGGTCCTCGGGTCTTTTTGGACTGTGATGGAACCCTCCATCACTGGGGTTCTTGGAGAGAAATGGCCTGCCTCCTCCCTATAGATTATGGGCCGTGGCATTGAAACCGATGCTGATATCCACACTTCTACTAAATGTTCATTCCTGTTCCAGTCCTATACTAGTGTTGTCTGGGAGTAAATGGCTGAGGGTCCTGTCTGATGTACTGGAGTAGTTACCTACAACACTGGTTCTGTCTGGTGGCTTGAGGTGGCTGTCGTAACAAGGAAGCAGAGCTTTGACGGAGGTACCCAGCTGGGGTACCAGGGGGTTCCGTCACAGGGACCTTTAAATTAGGACAGCATAGAATGTCCTAGCGTCACAAAGGAGTTAATGAAAAGAACAACTTACCTTACGGAGTGTAGAGGGAGCTTTTTTTTTTTTTTATCTAGAAATGCCAGAACATAGTGATATTTAGTGGTGAGTTTAGCTTGTTATTAATGTAACTTTTTAGGTTTTTAAAATCCCATTGTTAATTCATTAGGATATCTGTGCTGGAACTCAGTTTGATTACAACCTCTATGGAATTGAAATCTGTAGTTAGAAGAAAAAAAAAACAACAATACAGTTCTCAGTAAAAGCATAATATTTTTTTATTCTATTGATACTAGATGAATAAAGAAACACGTATAGCTACAACACAAGCTGTTCGTTCACAAAATAAAATGTATTGTTATATGTTACATGTGAAGTGCTTGTAGGAGATTTTGTTGGCGTTACAAAAATCAAATAGACAGACCGAAACTAATCCATATGTAAGGTAGGGAGAGTCCTACTCCCAAGCTTCCAGTCAACAAAACTTGGAGTAACGCAAGGTACATGAGGTGTTAGAAAGTGAATGGTAATAAGGCAGGCAAGGGTGGTACATTAGGGACTATGTCATCTACATAGGCAGGGTTAGGGATGCTTATAGATTGTATTACATGAGAACCTTTTAGTTAAAAAGTATTAATTTTTGTTTTAAACCCTGATAGTCCATTTACTTTGGTTAATGTACTGTTTGTATGTATTACATACAATACGTATGTATGTATAAGAATACATCTTATTTATATTTCTGTGGTAGTCTTAATAAGTTGTTCATTCTGTGCAGGAGATGGTAATTTTTGTGTTTATAAGCAGTGATGTTCTAAAGCTGTAATGGCTAACCTTGGCACTGGGAATGTTTGGGAACTGCATATGCCATGATTATCAGGAATCTTATGGTTGATTGAGAATCATGGCATTTGGCAGGAGCATCCAGTTTTCAATTTCTTTCTGAAATGCATATGTGTATTAGGCAGAATGAACACTTCTTATTTAAAGTGATAGTCAAGAAAAGCTTTTCAGCCATAAAAAAAATAATTGATGGTGATTTTACAGTAATATAAAAGCAGTCCAAACAGTATTTAAACTGACTTTAGACTAAATATGTATAGGACTAATATGATTACGGCTAGCTAAATCACTTGGGCCTCACCTCGCTGTCAGATAGGCCCACGGGCAGGGGAGGGCTGGCAGCCTTAGGCCTGGGGGGCAAATCCAGTCAAGTGGCCCATTGCACCATCGAATCGCCTCCCCATCCACGGCCATCTTTTCCTTGTTTTATAACGAATATTGCCAGGATTTTCCCCCACAATATGCCAGGATTTGCCATTTAATATGCTAGAATTGTCCCTTACAAAATGCCAGGATTATGCCCCTCAGTATGCCAGGATTATGCCCCTCAATATGCCAGGATTTAGACACCCAATATGCCAGGATTTTCTCCTCAATATGCCAAGATGATGCCCCCTCAATATGCCAGGATTTTCCCCTAAATATGCCAGGATTATGCCCCTCAAAATTCCAGGATTATGCCCCTCAATATGCCAGGATTATGCCCCTCAATATGCCAGGATTATGCCCCTCAATATGCCAGGATTTAGACACCCAATATGCCAGGATTTTCCCCTCAATATGCCAAGATGATGCCCCCTCAATATGCCAGGATTTTCCCCTCAATATGCCAGGATTATGCCCCTCAACATGCCAGGATTTAGACACCCAATATCCCAAAATTTGGGCACCCCCCCCCTACCCACGTTGCACACCTACGACATGACCCATAACCCACGTTGCACACCAGGACATGCCCCATCACCACATTTACATGCCTCCATCACCCCATTACATACACATTTCCAATATTATTTGCCATTAATATTCCCCAGCCAATTTGTCCCATAATATGCCAGTGTTATTCTGCAATTTAATATAACTCAGTAAATTTGCCCAATAATATTCCAAGGTTATCTGCAATTTAATATGCCCCTGCTAATTTGCCCAATATGCCAGTGTTAATTGCCATTTAATATTCCCCAGCCATTTTGCCCAATAATATGCCAGTCTTATTCTGCCATTTAATATTTCCCATACGATTTGTCCAATAATATGCCAGTGTTATTCTGCCATTTAATATTCCCCAGCCAATTTGCCCAATAATATGCCAGTCTTATTTGCCATGTAATATTCCCCAGCCAATTTGCCCAATAATATGCCAGTCTTATTTGCCATGTAATATGCCCCAGCCAATTTTCCCAATAATATTCTAGTCTTATTTGCCATGTAATATGCCCCAGCCAATTTGCCCAATAATATGCCAGTCTTATTTGCCATGTAATATGCCCCAGCCAATTTGCCCAATAATATGCCAGTCTTATTTGCCATGTAATATGCCCCAGCCAATTTGCCCAATAATATGCCAGTCTTATTTGCCATGTAATATGCCCCAGCCAATTTGCCCAATAATATGCCAGTGTTTTTTGGCCCCCACCCCCCCCCCCTTACCTTTTTCCCTGGTGGCTAGTGGCAGGACTTCCCTGGTGGCTAGAGGCAGGACTTCCCTGGTGGCCAGTGGCTGGAGGACTTACCTGGTGGCAGGCAGCATGGTCCCTCCATGCTGCCTGTTCGGCCTCCCGGCGGTTGTGCCGACAGGTCACGTGATCGGCGCGCGTCTGACGTCAGAGCGCCGATCACGTGACTGTCGGCACTTCCGTGTCAGACTGCACAGGGAGCCGAACAGGCAGCACGGAGGTTTCTCTGTGCTGCCTGTTCGGCTCCCCGTGCAGCTTTGCAGGCAGAGCGGAGGTGAGAGGGGATCTTCCGATCCCTTCTCACCTCAGTCTCTGCCTGCAAGCACGTTTTTTTTTTTTTAAAAACACTGGCCCAGCGGCCGTGTTTTACATAGTTTAGGGCGGCCTGGGGGGCAATTGCCACCCTGCCCCCCGGCCCAGCCCGCCCCTGCCCACGGGCCACACTTTAGTTGTCCCTGGCATATGTAGTTCCCAAACATCTGCAGTGCCCAGATTAACAATCACTGGTATAATAACACCTAAATAAGATATGACTCAGCAGCCATGTAGTCAGTCACATATTTACTTTTGTGGCATCATTATCTGATCCTTAAATTGTGTTAGTAGAGAACATCATGCATGCATGTTTATGCTTTGCTGTTGAAACAATTTGAGCATTTGAAGACTAGTTAAGGCCGTGACGCTTTGACTATATATTCCAGTTTTTACCTCACAGGCGAAAACTTGTTGTGTGTCAAGGCTAATTGACAAGTAAAGCTCTTCATGTAAAACACAATAAGAAACAACAAAACTCCATTAGGCACCTGGTGTAAAAGAATGATGTTTCTAATTCCATTTGTCTTGGCTCTGAATTGAAAAAAATTCCCCAAAGAAATCCCCCCCCAAACCTTTTTCCTTATTTTTCTTATGTAAACATGGTTAGAAACCAAATAGTAAATCAGAAGTACAAAACATTCTACAAAAAGTAGATTCTACAAAACATTAAGAAATCCTTCTTAAACTGCTCATTCATTTTTTTATCCTCAACCTACTTAACCTAAATTATGTATATAGTTGCTACTTTTCCACAAAAAATACCATCCATTGAGGGAGGAAACACAGAGGGGTTCTTGTAGATATCCCAAAGCACAAATTCCCTTACATCAGGTAACCTCTGTTATCTCCTTATGCCTATCTCTCTTTCCCATCTCCCATTTTGTCTCTGTCCCCTTATGCGTGTCTCTCCCCAGTCTCCCCTTTTGGCTGTGTCTCTCCAATCTCCCGTTTTTGGCAGCCTTTCTTCCATCCCCCGTTTTTGGCTGTATCTCTACCATCCCCATTTTTGGCTGTCTCTACTAATAAGCAGAACAGAATAGCAAAGGACAGAAAAGAGAAACTGAATACAAACTGTACACAAGGTGGTCTAAATGTGGAATGGGAATAAACACACAGGCAACTCAACACAGGTACAGTTAAGTAAAGTTTTAATCTGAAAGAATTGGCAACGTTTTGACCTGTTAGGTGTTTGTCAAGCCATACACACAACTCAATAAAGTGCAAATTTATAGCATGTAACAATCACGAAGGGTGTGTATCAATTAAAGAAGATTCAATTATTTAAAGTGACAATGTGCAACAAAGTGATACAATGTTTAAAGTGACACTGTGCCTCAACACAATAATCAGAATTTTATACAATATATAGCCCTGATAACTGTATAAATCTTTATGCAATAATGTGAATAAAAAAGTGACATAATGAAGGGGGAATAATTCTCAAATAAAGGGATATATATATGCAAGAATGTGTAATATTTAAAAACAACAACAATCTCACCCAAACCGGTTCTAATATCCCCTTAGTGACATGACTTTTTTGGCTTGTCCGACGCTTGGTGACATGGGCTGTTTTAACATTTCTGAGGTGTTTGTGTTTTGCTGTAATTTATTTCTGTCTCATTTAGTGTACCCGCACAAACTATATATATCGTTTTTATTGTTATAAGAAGGGCTTTCTTTTGATACCATTATTTTGATAATAGCATATAATTTGATGTAAAAAAAATAATAAAATATGGCAAAAAAATGTACACATTTTTTTAATGACTTTTATTTGAAAAATCGTATACTCATGTACAAGAGACAACAAAAAAACACTGCTAAATAGTTTCTAATATATGTCCTGAGTTCAGAAATAGCTCATGTTTTATGTTTGTGTGCTTTTTTATTCATGTTACAGGGCCAGAACTATAAATAGTGCAAAGCTATTTTAAAATCCTTTTTTTTTTAAAAATTAGCGATAGTGACATTGTAACACTGATTTCTGTACTAAATCCATGAATGACCCCCAACATGTACATATTTTTGAAAACTAGACCACTCAGGGCATTTAACTTGGGGTATTTTGACACATTTCATGTAGCCATTTTACCACCAATCTTTGCCAAAGTTTGCAGCAAAAAATCTTTTTTTAAAATTTTTCACATAGATTGCAATTTAGGTAAACATTACCTTAAAATATGAAGGGGTATTTCCAAATAACACCTCAATATGTGTTCAGCAACATCTCCTGAGTACAGGGATACCACCCATGTGTAGGTTAGTTAGATAATTTGGGGGTTAAAAGGCCACATTTGAGAGGTGCGCTTTTTGATTTTTCAACTTGGAATTCTGACATGCAGAAAACCTGCGCCCATGTTCCATTTGGGACATTTGTGAAGCCAGAATGTATATTTTACCCCACAAAACCATACATTTTAGCAAACTAGACACCCTAAGGTATTTCAAATGATAGTATTTTAACACTTTCCATGCACTAATTCTACCACCAGCCTTTGTCAAATTTTAGGTTAGTAATTTTTTAATGTTTTGTTTCCACATACATTGTACTTCGAGCATGAATTCACAGATCCTGTTATGTGTCAGTGCAAAACAACACCCCAATATGTGTTCAGCAACATCTCCTAAGTACAGGGATACCACCCATGCATAGGTTTGTTGGGTTGTTTGGGGGCTAAAAGGCCACGTTTCGGGAGGGGGGGGGGGTGTTTCCAACTTGGAATTTTGACATGTAGTCAGCCTGCGCCCATGTTCCATTTGGGACAGTTTTGAAGCCTGTCAAAGTATTTTACCCCATCAAACCATATATTTTGGAAAACTAGACATCCTAGGGTATTTAAAATTGTGGTATTTTAACACTTTCCAAGTGCTAATTCTACCACCAACCTATGTCAAAGGGTTGGGATGTCATTTTTTCCCCACACACATTGTAGTTCAGGCAGGAATTATCAAATTCTGGTATTTGCCACTGCCAACCAACACCACAATATGTGTTCAGCAACATCTCCTGAGTACAGGGATACCCGCCATGCATAGGTTTGTTGGTTTGTTTTGGGGCTAAAAGGCCACATTTAGGGGGTGCGCAATTCCAACCTTGAATTTTGACATGTAGTCAGCCTGCGCCCATGTTCCATTTGGAACATTTTTGAAGCCGTCCAATGAATTGTACCCCATCAAACCATATATTTTTGTAAAATAGACATCCTAAGGTATTTCAAATGGTGGTATTTTAATACTGTATATGTACTAATTCTACCACCAGCCTTTGTAAAAGTTTGTGGTAGTACTTTTTTGGGAGTTTTTTTTCCACATTCATTGTACTTCAGGCATGAATTCACAGATTCTGGTATATGTCACTGCCAAACAACAACCCAATATGTGTTCAGCAACATCTCCCGAGTACAGGGATAGCACCCATTCATAGGTTTGTTGGTTTGTTTTTTGGCTAGAAGGCAACATTTGTGAGATGCGCATCTCAAAATTCCAACTTGGAATTTTGACATGTAGTCAACCTGCGTCCGTGTCCTATATGGGATATATCTTTGAAGCCAGCCAATGTAATTTACCCCCACCAAACCATATATTTTTTTAACGGTAGACCCCCATCACTCCTTGTGGCACGGGCTCAGCAGCCACCGATACATCACTAGATGATGTATCATAAAGTTGACCAGGGTCAAAATCGAACCCTGAGTCCGCGGCCTCAGAATCAGTGCGTTAGCAGTGATCTCGAGCAAAGAAGGGGTTAATAGCTCTTAGAAGAGCCTATCTAGTACTGTAATACATTACAGTACAAACTAATTAATCCATAAAACAGTGCAGACAGCAAAACATACTGTTGCTGTGCAAGATTACTGCTTATACAGTGATGAATGGCAGGGAAGGGGTTAATACACAGTGAAAGACTTTCATAAAACCTGACAATTTTATAAAATGTTATTTTATATCACTAATACTGATCTGTCTCTTTCCGTCAGAAAAATGGAAGTGAGGAGAGGGAGGCAGATCAATTTTTGTGAATATTGATCCGACCAATTTTGATCTGACCAGGGCGAATGGTGAGCTTAATTGAGAAATCACCAAACCGCCTTTGCCACTAATTCGCTGTTACTGATCGCTATGCGCTCAGGCAGTTTAAAAAAAAAATCTCAAATATTTTTACTTGACATGTAATCCCCTAGCGGGTATGTGTAAAAAAAAAATAAAAAAAAATATGCAGACAGATAAAAATTGCTTTGGCGTCAATATCATTGCGTGAGCAGTGATCGACGGCAAAGAAGGGGTTAATAACTCTTAGAAGAGCCTTTGTAGTACTGTAATAAATTACAGTACAAAAAAAATTAACCCCTAAAAAATAAATGTGCTGATGTGCACGATCACTGCTTACGCAAGATCAGTGGCAGGGAAGGGGTTAAACACAGGGAATTTCTTTAATACATTTTTTTAAATTGTTTTATTATTCGTGTGTTGTGTATTTATTGTTTTTTTTTTACTTTTACTTACTTTTATAACTTTGATCTGTCTCTCTCCCTCACTAAAAAAAAATGGAGGAGAGGGAGGCAGATCATAACTGGTCAGATCAATATAGGGTTAATATTGATCTGACCAGTCAGTGGGGATGCTCATCAGAGTATCCCCACTGCTTGTCAGTGTGCCTGGCAGTCACTGATTGCCACTTTGAAGAGGCAATTGTGTGGCAGCCAGAGAGCACAGGAAGCAGGTACTTCCTGCCTCCTGTGCTCTTTCCCTTAGAAGGGCAGCGCCATCTTGGTCACACAGTGACCAAGATCTTGCATTTTTTTTTTTGTGTTCCTGATTGCCTCGACTTGCGAGGCAATCAGAAACACTTTCTGAGCATAGGAAGCGAAAAATTCGCTTCCTATGCTCATTTTTTTTAGTATTGTACGATGCTTCCGCACGGAAGCATCATTACAATACCGTGTGAGCACTGAACCTAGTCCGTCCTGTGTCGCCAAGGGGATATAGATAGATATTAAATTTATACATGTGTAATGCATTTTGCAACATTCTACACAATATTCCTAGAATTATACTAGAATCCCGTAAACACAGCTGTTCCAGTAAACAATATGCTAATCAATGAGAATATAGATATACAACATATTACATTAGAAAATAAATTTTGTAAACAGTATACAACTTAGCATACAGGAGGGAGCAGCTGTGTCCAAAGATGGTAGACTAATGCAGATTCCCAGGTTTTAATATGATATGAAAATACAAAATAATTGTTTGCGTAAGGACATGAATATGAAGATGGCTATGTACAGAAAGATATATTTAGAAATTTATGTTTTCAATGCATTATTTCATAATATTTAATGGAAAGACAATCACAAAAATGGTATTAAATCAAACTCCCTATTCAGCACTTTAGGTGACATGGTATCTAATCCATGGATCTCACCATGCTTCTCTTTGTTTAAAAAATGTATTGTTTGGGAAGGATGTTGAGTAGTAGCCCATGACTGTGACTGAAGATGCAGGATTGTGGTATAGGGTGCTGAATCCATCTGCAAAGGGTCCAGTCAGTCCCTATTGGTCCAGAATTTTCCACAAATAGGACCAGTCTGTTTGATCAAATGACTTTTCGGCATCAGGGATATTCTGTGTTTTATCTAGTTCAGTTAAGTCCAAAGTTCAGTTCATTTGATGTTTAAAATTACGAGGTGTGGTATTACAGGGAGTGCAGAATTATTAGGCAAATTAGTATTTTGACCACATCATCCTCTTTATGCATGTTGTCTTACTCCAAGCTGTATAGGCTCGAAAGCCTACTACCAATTAAGCATATTAGGTGATGTGCATCTCTGTAATGAGAAGGGGTGTGGTCTAATGACATCAACACCCTATATCAGGTGTGCATAATTATTAGGCAACTTCCTTTCCTTTGGCAAAATGGGTCAAAAGAAGGACTTGACAGGCTCAGAAAAGTCAAAAATGGTGAGATATCTTGCAGAGGGATGCAGCACTCTTAAAATTGCAAAGCTTCTGAAGCGTGATCATCGAACAATCAAGCGTTTCATTCAAAATAGTCAACAGGGTCGCAAGAAGCGTGTGGAAAAACCAAGGCGCAAAATAACTGCCCATGAACTGAGAAAAGTCAAGCGTGCAGCTGCCACGATGCCACTTGCCACCAGTTTGGCCATATTTCAGAGCTGCAACATCACTGGAGTGCCCAAAAGCACAAGGTGTGCAATACTCAGAGACATGGCCAAGGTAAGAAAGGCTGAAAGACGACCACCACTGAACACAAGACACACAAGCTGAAACGTCAAGACTGGGCCAAGAAATATCTCAAGACTGATTTTTCTAAGGTTTTATGGACTGATGAAATGAGAGTGAGTCTTGATGGGCCAGATGGATGGGCCCGTGGCTGGATTGGTAAAGGGCAGAGAGCTCCAGTCCGACTCAGACGCCAGCAAGGTGGTGGTGGAGTACTGGTTTGGGCTGATATCATCAAAGATGAGGTTGTGGGGCCTTTTCGGGTTGAGGATGGAGTCAAGCTCAACTCCCAGTCCTACTGCCAGTTCCTGGAAGACACCTTCTTCAAGCAGTGGTACAGGAAGAAGTCTGCATCCTTCAAGAAACATGATTTTCATGCAGGACAATGCTCCATCACACGCGTCCAAGTACTCCACAGCGTGGCTGGCAAGAAAGGGTATAAAAGAAGAAAATCTAATGACATGGCCTCCTTGTTCACCTGATCTGAACCCCATTGAGAACCTGTGGTCCATCATCAAATGTGAGATTTACAAGGAGGGAAAACAGTACACCTCTCTGAACAGTGTCTGGGAGGCTGTGGTTGCTGCTGCACGCAATGTTGATGGTGAACAGATCAAAACACTGACAGAATCCATGGATGGCAGGCTTTTGAGTGTCCTTGCAAAGAAAGGTGGCTATATTGGTCACTGATTTGTTTTTGTTTTGTTTTTGAATGTCAGAAATGTATATTTGTGAATGTTGAGATGTTATATTGGTTTCACTGGTAAAAATAAATAATTGAAATAGGTATATATTTGTTTTTTGTTAAGTTGCCTAATAAATATGCACAGTAATAGTCACCTGCACACACAGATATCCCCCTAAAATAGCTAAAACTAAAAACAAACTAAAAACTACTTCCAAAAATATTCAGCTTTGATATTAATGAGTTTTTTGGGTTCATTGAGAACATGGTTGTTGTTCAATAATAAAATTAATCCTCAAAAATACAACTTGCCTAATAATTCTGCACTCCCTGTAGTTGTGTTTAGATTTTTTTTTGTTATAGACCATCAGTTCTAAGGACTACTGCTATATTTGGAATTTGGGGCGAAGTCAAGGGTGGACATGAAACTGTCAAATAGATGATCAGTTTTTTTCAGTGTGTGATAACTTGTGTCCGTCATATAGTGTCGTATAGACGCTATTAAATTGTGTGCCTAATTTATAGTCAAGTAGTGGGTCGAACCAGATGGGGAAATAATTTTGATGTTTTGTGAGTTATGTTTTTATCTGAGTCTATTGGCCAGCATGGCATTGGGTTTGTTAGCATTTGAGAAAAATTGTTGTTGAGTCTGCTTAAGGAGATGGACAGCTACCGGGCTGGTCAGAGAGCTTTTGTATGATCTTATGTAGAGTGGTATTATGTATTGTCTATTTGTGAGTTCCAGTGTCTTCAATTGGTCAGTAAGTCGGTCAGTAGCTGCTTTGCGTTGTGCGACTAGATTAATAAAAGATCCTCGGATAAATGCTTTATGGGTTCTCCATGTTAATTGAGTTGGACAGTCTGGGGTCAGGTTAGAAATGGCTGTGGCATATTAATGGGCAAACTAACAGTGGCATATTAATGGACCAATTGGCTGTGGCATATTATTGTGCCAATTGGCTGTGGCATATTAATGGGCAAATTGGTAGTGGCATATTAATGGGCAAACAAGCTGTGATGTATCATAATTGGTAACTGACAGTGGCTTATTTTTAATTGGTAAAGTGATGCTGTGGCATGTTGTGGGGCAAAATAACATGTACTATGGCTTGTTCTGCAGGGGCAGTTCTGTGGGGCAAACTGACACTTTGGCATGCCAAATAGTGTGGGTGCAATATGAGTGCAAGCCAAGTGCTGTGGTGCAATATAGGTCCATGGCACCTATATGGTTACTGTATGGTGCTGTGTTAAGTCCTTTTAGGTTAAAATTTTACTGGAAGAAATCCAGGAGGGTGACACCATGAGTTACTGCAATGGATAACACCAACCCTAGTGACGCCACTGCACCCCAGGACATGCCCCATCACCCTCATTGCATATCCAAGACTTACTCCATTAATATGCCACCGCCAGTTTTTCCATTAACATGCCACAGCCAAAATGCCCATTAATATGCCACAATTTGCCCATTAATATACAACAGCCAGTTTTCCCATTAATATGCCACAGCCGGTTTGCCCAGTACGCTATGCTTTGTCCATTAATGTGCCACTGACATTTTGCCCATTAATATGTCACAGCCAGTATGCCATTAATATGCTCAGCCAGTTTTCCCATTATTATGCCATAGCCAGTTTGCCCATTAATATGCCACAACCAGTAGGCCCATTAATATGCCACTATTTGCCCATTAAAATGCCACAGCCAGTATGCCCATTAATATGCTAATCTTTGCCCATTAATATTCCACAGCCAGTTTTCACCCTTCTCCCCCCTTCCCCAGTACTAACCTCCTCTGCGAGAGACTGAGCAATCCTGGGCGCCATATTGGAGAGCAGCATGCTCCTCCAATATGGCTGCTGCCCTCTTGTGGGTAGAGCTTTGGAAATGAAAAAAAAAAACACTTCCGTCTCTCTGATGCTGTCGCTTTGCAATAAAAAATTGCAATAAAAAAAAAAAATCTTAATAAGCTAAAATCTAGGATTAGGGTTAGAATAGTTGTAAGGGGTACAGTTAAATTAGGGTTAGTATAAGGGATAGGGTTACAATTAAATATTATTGCCTCTCTAGTAAGCACTAGTAGATCAGGTGATCCCTGGTGCTCTAACGTCAGATCAGTGTGCGGGTAAGGCAAGAATGGCAGCATGGAAGGATATGCATTGCACAGACACCATGCTGTCTTCTCAAGCGAAAATGATGGTGAGCCAACGTCTCTGCCAGCACACATTCTTTTTTCCTTTTGTTTTTAACCACTTCGCAACAATGGACATGCCAGGCATGTCCAGCCAGCAACTCTATTGCGGACAATGGACGTGCCTGCTACGCCCTGCTGTGAAACGAGTGGTTTTTGCAATCAACAATTGCGAAAAATGCTATGCCGGTGCTGCTCTATTGCTTTGATGTTGCGACATTAGGCAGCACTGAAATTTCTGTTCTGGGGCACCGACGATCGCACCCTTAGAGATGCATATATATCACCATTTTAATTGCTAAAAGCGTCAGCAGATCTGTAAAGGAAACAGCTAGTATTCGTGATGTTTACATATATCCCAGAGATATACTGTATTTTATTAGTGGCTCTTCTATAGGAAGGATACCAAATTCCACTCTCTATATAAGCCTTTTGGAAAATGCTCTCAAGGCTCTCAAGTTCATATATCCACCAAGCTTCACGTTGTTTTAATATTTTCTCTCTGTCTTCACCTCATTGGGGTTTGGGGATCCATTCAATGATCTGAAATTTTAAATCAGACAACTTGTGACTTCCCTTTTAGTGGAAGTGGGCAGGGACCGGTAATTCTGTTTTCCCTGTTCTGATGGTGGACTTATGTTTTGAGAACCTAGCTCTCATTTTTTGTGTGGTCTCTCCTATGTAGATTAATTTTCAGGGACTTGTCAGCATGTATATGACCTAAGAGGATTCACAAGTCAGGTGTGAGTTGATTGTGTACCAATGTTCCTGAATGGAATGTGTAAACGATCTCCCTTAATGATGAATGTACAGGCCACGCAGTCCATGCAGGGAAAAGTCCCCTTCTTCCCAATTTCAATGAATGTTGGTTTTGCGTTTATTGGCGGGGGTGGGGTAATTCCGGGGTTAATTCTAATAAGTTAATCCCTAATTGTCTCACCTCTCCTAAAGGCCATAATTGTTTTTTTTTTAATTAATTAACATCAGGATATGCTTCACGTAAAATATACCAATATTTTTTTAGGGTGTTAGCAATTGTCTTGGTGTGGGTCCCTGTGTCTGTCACAAAGATAAGCCTATCTTTCTTTTGTTGTCTCTTGCTTCTTTCTAAAGTTTTCATCTGATCAATTTGTGAGACTGTCTGTAGAGTCCCATCTATTAGGCGTGCCGGATAGTCCCAAGCATATCTCATAACTTGAGTGTCTCCATCTGGGACAATACGTTTGACCCCTAAAAGCTGGCTCTTAGGGAGGGATCTAAGAAGCCCCTCAGGGTGTGCAGACTCAAATCTTAACAGGTTATTACTGTCAGTGGGTTTTACATACAGATCTGTAATAATTTTTCCTGCCTTCTTCATTATCTTTGTATCCAGGAAGGTCATTTTTTACAAAAAAAACTCCACTCCATCTTAAATTTGATACCCTCCTGAGCAGCATTTAATTCATTTAAAAATTGATCCAAGGACTCCAATGGGCCACCCCACAGTATGAGTACATCATCTATAAATCTAAACCATTTTAGAACATATGATGAAAATAATTCGTTGGAATAAACAAATTGATCTTCAAAATTTGACATAAAAATACTTGCATATGTGGGGGCCACATTGGAGACAATGGCGGTCCCACGAACCTGAAGGTAATCTGAAATGGATTCATAATATTCGAAAGACAAAAGGAAAGACCCCTTTCTAATGCATTTACCTCATGCAGATTTAGATGCCGATCTGACAAGTTCATAATCAATGGCTTTTGTTCCTGAGGTTTCGAGTAGTCCATTGTTATGGTTCCTTCGCTGGGCATGTGCCGCCAATGTTTCTTCTCTCCCCTTCTTGTTTTTCTCTGGGTGTGACGGGAGCCCCATTCTCCTCTAAAAAAAAGACTGCTATATTAGAGGTTTCATCTATGGTATCCAATCCCAGGGTAGTCTCTGATGTTGTCTCCGTGCGTTTTTGGCTCTTTCTCTGGAGTGGTGTGGAGAATCATACCCTCCTATTACCACCACTCCAATTTTATACATGACCCTCGAATAATCATTAAGGTCTCATTGAAATTTTCGTTTCTTCCTATTTTCTACCTCCAGGCGGTCAATTGTTTCTTCAGCCGGTTCGCGTAGATTCACCAGTTCATTGGGGCTCATCTTTGATTTCAAACTCTTATCCATCACCTCTAAATCTTTCTCTGTCGAGGCAATCTCCCTTTGTAGATGGTCAATTGTTAGTAAAATAATGTCCAGTGAACATTTATTTAATATTACCTGAAATTTTGTTTTATATTCCTCATTCTGAGAGAATAATGTTGGACAAAGTTTCATCCTGAGTCCCCGTGGGATACGTTTTACCCGAAAGTATTCTGCTAAGGTAAGGCTGTGTAACTTGCAGCCAAACTGCTTTGTCTTGAGCTTTTCCCATTTGGGTATATTTATGCTATGAGGAAATCTCCATCCACCCCTACCGACTCCAAAATCTGATCCGCCTCCTGGTCTGTAAACGCAAAAGCGCTACTCGTCTGAATAGAATTCTCCATTTATACGAATTAATGCTCCAATCTGGTAATATGCAGGATTCGATGTCGTGGGAAGCACAAACAAGTATAACAAAAAAATTGCTCAGATCCGCACAAAGTCTGTTGGGTGCCGAGGTCCAGAGATGCTGCCCAAATCTCCACAATCCAGAAAATAAAGTTTACGAGACCCAGCACTCAGTGAAATAAGTTAGTACTTTATTCACATGCAGGCGACGTTTCAACCCTCACAGGGTTTTTTTCAAGCCTAGCATCAGGTGTTTCAACAAGCTTTATATATAGTGCACACAAATGCCAAACGTGTCAATCAGTGAGTCAAGTGAATGTACATGACATTTTCAATTAAAGCTTTCTGCATGGTCTTCAATAAACACATGTCAAGCAGGGATGAAATTTCATGAACTGACTTATTGCAAGAGTGGCATCCTATCAAAGTAAAAAAAAAACACAGGAGACTCAGCACACCGTTTAAGGGAGTTTAATCCACCAAAAAATAACGACGTTTCAGCCCAGCACCGAGCTTTTTTCATGCTTTATGGGTGTGAATGACGCTCCCTTGTTGTACCCGATACTTGTAAGTGTGCAGACCCATTCATACTTTTCACTATACTATCGCAGTACCATGCTTGAATTCACTGAGCTCTGCATTAAGACCCATTTTTTCACCACAGAGGTTTGAAAATACAGATTGCATGACTGGGTTCTTGGTTTTATACACCTGTGGCAATAATTAAGTAGTGTGTCCCAATACTTGTCCATATAGTGTATGCAAATCTAAAGATTTACATACACTATAAATGTATAGGTTTTTATTTGGAAATAAATCAATACATTTTACATATGTGATAATATTCTTTAAAAAAATAATTTGTGTTCACGTTTTTATGTTTTTTCCCCTCTCTTAAAAAATAATTACACAGTAAAAAAGTAGATACAATGTTAATTTTGTAAAGCTAAATGGTGATTGGAAAGCTAGAGTTCTGAAGAATTAATAACCAGAAGTCTGTGTTGATGCAAAGTAAATTCCCTCATAAGGATTTATCAATCAATACAGCTCCAGCTGTGCATCTTATTAAATGAATGGCTTTATTTACTCTTAGCTTTGCCAGGTAATGGTTTATGAATTAGCACTGCTTACAAGGTTCTGCGGCAAGTATCATGACGTATAGATGTGTAAGCGAAGAAAGAAGACAACGAGGTAATTACAGCGTGGGAAGAGCAATTGACGTTAGCTAAATTTCTATGCTGAGAGATGCCATTTTCTCCACACCGATAAAAGATCTCATTGGACAATTTATGTCAACACTGAGAAGTTACCTCACTGAGATTACATGACCTCTGAACTCTCTTGCCTTCCGAATCATCCTTTTGTGTTTTCTTAAAATTATGCTTTCATTTGACTTAACTGGATGTGGCACTACGATTGTAACATTCCTCTGGGAAATTTGTTTCAAGTCATGAAACCTTGATTACTAATTATGCTGTCTACTAACTTTATGACATTAGTAAATATAGTTAATCATTTGCATGTATTAATGTAATGGAAGGTTTAAGCATCTTAATATGTATAGGCTGTAGGAAAGATGAGAGAAATTGTATCTGGCAAACATCTACCTACATAAATGAGCACCACAAAATATAGGATGAAAGTTTATTCGGATTCCTGAAAAATACTAGGACTTATATGTAAGTTAATATATTAATATGTCAATGGTAAACTATAATGCATCTCATAAAGGTGCATTTTGTGTTAGTGTATAGGCTGTTATTTATAAAAACTCCCACACATGAAAGGGCAATCGCTGAGTCTTATGTGTACTGGTGAACACACCTTTTTTTAAACATGGCACTTTCATGTGTGGCAATAGAATTTTTTATGCATAGCTTGCGCACTGGAGCAGGTATAGGCAAAATGTCCATACAAAGACACCAGTGTCTGTGGCAAGGCCTGTGAAGCTCCATAGATCATCATTAAACTATTTGTCACAAAGTCCAGTAAATGTGCACCATGAACAATATTGGTGTCCTCTGGAGCAACCCAAACTCAGCTATTTTGGCCTTACGTTTCAAATTCCCTTATTGATTCCCTTATAAATTCCCTACAATTCTCTATTTCATGAATAAAGCCCTTTGTTTTACCTACGAGCTAAACATGAGGAGTATGGAATACCTTGGAGAATATACGTAATAAGGCATGCTAAGTGGGAGTGAAAGGAATCTCATAAGTCATATTTTATTTTACAGAGCCTAAGTACTTAACAGTGAAACTTTTATTATTTAGTATCTACCTGTTGATAGTAACTGAGGATGTTTTACTCACTAGGATTAAAAATAATGGCAAAAATGCACATGGGAATCTATTAAGACATAATATGCTAAACATGGATTGTATATAATAAAACATACAGAAATAGTGCCTTATAGTGGCGATAGCTTAGCATATGATATAACGCTATCTCCCACCAAAAAAATAAATAAAAAAAAGCGTTTGTTTCTACACTGATGCAATCAGTGTATAAAATAAAGTGCGGAAATGCATATTAAGTTGTGCTACAAATCTGAATGCAATTGTGCCAATGAGACTGGCAAGAAAGTGTACGTTTTTTGTATAGTGCAATAAAAAAAAGTGCCAGTTTGTTTATATCCCCCACAGTGTTAGTAATTGTAACAGTCTTTTGTTGTTTGAGTGTCTGTTTGTTTATGGTAAATTAATGTGTTCAATAATAACTATAAAGCATGTTCAGGCTATTGTCTTGATTATTTTGATAGTTATTAGTCACGCTTCATTATATTTGTTATTAAATGTGGGAATATACTTGTTTAAGTTACAGGATTTGGGAAACCTGTACTTATTTGTAGTGCTTTAATTCTACACCACTTAGAAAACTGAGTAGTTGAGCCAGGGCTTGACAAATCTCAGGAGCCAGGGATTTATAGTTTTTACATTTTTTTCTTTACATTTTTCATTGTACTGGTTTACATAGAGCTCTATGGACCCTAAAATTAACTAGGCTGACTCCTGAATTAGTCTGTTTGGCTCCTAAGATTTACAACCATTTGTCAAACCCTGAGATAGGCACAAAAAGTAGGTATAAAAGGGGATGATAGTCAGCATATAAGATTTGACGAAGCAGGAAGTGTACTCTAAAATAAAAAAGGAGGGAACAGAAGCAAAATAGAAAAACATTAAGATGGAGACAATGGAGAGGATCAACACATGGAAGATGAGAATAAAAATGGATAGTAATTATGATACCTCATCATATGAAAGTCTAGTAGTAAATCAGTTGCCCAGCCACTTATTACAAGTTATTTATTTTCTCGATTATAATATTACTCTAAGCATAGAATAATAAATCATAGGAATAGATAGATTGTTATGGCACGTAAGAACCAACTTACCTGTCTAGTCTGTTCATAATCAAACCACCGACTTATTTTACTTATTTATCTGACTTATGCACTTGAAGGGCATTGTTCTACTATATTTATATTATAATAATAATAATAGTGATCTTAATTTGAAGTGACATACAGGAATCACTAGTTATACTTGCATAATACTAATAACATGATTATTATGTATGATTTACTAGTAGGGAACACAAGGGATGAGTATTTTTGCTTTTCACTGCTTTTGTAGAGGGTTTGTGGCTCTGTAGTGGAGTACAATTAGCAAAAAACATGATTAGAGGACAACTGCTGGCAAAAGTAAGTTATGTTTAATTGAAAGACTGCATTAAGTGTAGGCATTTTAAGTAGAAGTTCTTTACTGAAAGAGTACAATACGCTTTCAAGGTGCAGTCAAGTTGTTTCAAATCTTAGGTCAGATGAAGGAAGATCTGACCTATCTGCTCCACGATTCGAAGTCTGTCCTCTGATAGAGCTATACAAGCAAAGAAGGCTCAATAAGGTACTTTATTTGTATTATTTTATTAAAGCATTTATATTTTAAATGTCTACACTTGATGCAATCATTCAGTTAAACATTTTTGCAGACATTTGTCCTTTAAGCAGCAATTGTGCTAGTCATATTTGACAAATAGTTTAAAAAAAAAAAAAAGATTTCACTTGCTCTATATATAATATTTACTTTTCTAAGGCAACAATAACAATATTTTGCAAGATGTAGGAAAATACAAATACATTTTATATTATTGCACATGAGAATGTCATTATAAATATCTTTGCACTGACATGCACTGTCTTGTGTTCATTTAAATTATTTATAAAGCTTGCAGTTCATACAAAGGTTGGCTCCTCAGGAAGCAGAAAGACAGAGGAAGAAGTGGATTATATAAAAGTATTTTGGACACCTTAATCCAGTGCTGTGAAGGACACGACAAACAATGAGCCAATATTTTTTTTTGTACACCTTTAATTTAATCACTGGCTTTGGCAGTGATTTCTAGGCCTTACTTGACCCCATACATTACTCTAGAAACAATTGTGTCTCAGTGAAGAGATTTGTGTTTTTAGAGAGTTATGCAAACAGCAAGTGATAGAGTCAAGGACAATTTTTCTTGCTTTCTTGCCACAAAAATAAATTTTGTTTTTAAATTCTCTGCAGAATTTTTGGTAGACTTCGCACTGAAATCGTACTGCTTGTATTGTG
The DNA here is from genome assembly GCA_036172795.1 of Pelodytes ibericus. Taxonomy (NCBI): domain Eukaryota; kingdom Metazoa; phylum Chordata; class Amphibia; order Anura; family Pelodytidae; genus Pelodytes; species Pelodytes ibericus. The sequence continues at coordinate 164,910,215 of CM069859.1, read as the reverse complement.
AAGGAAAGCTACAGCTAGATTTTTTTCTGTATGAAATTGCATTTAGGTGAATGTGATGTTGATAAATATACAAATATATGTTTTCATGATGAAATGGATGTTCTAACTGAATTAGCCCCTTGCTGACAAAGGACGTGCCAGGCACGTCCTGGGAGAATCTCCCTTAATGACAAAGGATGTGAATGGCACGTCCTGCAGTGAATGAAGCGGTTTTCGCGATCAACGATCCCGAAAACCGCTTTAACAGTGCTGGTCTATTGCCTCGACACTGATATTTCTATTTTGGGACCCCCACGATCGCCCCACGGAGCGATCGTGGGGAGCCATATTGGCGGAGCATGCTGCTCCGTCAATATGGCTAAGTCCTCTGCCGGTCTGAGCTTCGGAAGTGAAAGTAACTTCACTTCCGTCGCTCTGAATATGCTACTTGACTGCCCCTAGTGGTAGTTTAGTAGCATTGCAATGGAAAATAATTAAAATACATATTTAATTAAATAAAAACAGGTTATTTAGCTATATTAGCCTATAGGGTTAAAATTAAATATTTTTTAGCATAAGGGATAGGGTTAAAATTAAATTAAAGTTAAAAAATATTAAGGGATATAATAAGGATTAGAGTTGGGGTTAAATTTAGTGTTAGGGTTAAATTTTGGGTTCGGGTTGGGGTCAAAAGATCAATATAGGAAAAAACCAAAAAACACTATTTTTGGTTTTTGCCCCATAACTCGCAAAAAAATACCGAAAAATATGGAAACATGCATATTTTTGAACTCGGGACAACATTTAGAAACTATTTAGACGGGGTCTTTTTTAATGATTTTATTTGTGTAAATTATATTTTAGGTCAAAGTTAGAAAAAGTGGTTTTTTTTAAATTTTTCATCATATTTTATGATTTTTTTTGTAGTAAATTATAAGATATGATGAACATAATGGTATCTAATGAAAGCCCTTCTTATGACGATAAAAACAACATATAATTTGTGTGGGTACTGTATGTGAGAAAGAAAAAAATTACAGCTAAACACAAACACCCTAGAAATATCAAAACAGCCATTGTCGCCAAGGGAAAGTCAAGGTAAAAAAGTCTTATCACTAAGGGGCTAATGTACTTTTCATCTTGGCATCATAAGCTCAAAACGGGTCATGATACATTGAACCATTGGGCTAGTGGACCTATATTGGCTTGTAGTGGGTTTTATTTTGATGATCACATCTCAAGCTGATTATGTTTATGTTGGTTTTCATATCCTGGACTTTTTGCTTCATTTTGGATGTGATCCATTTGAGAACTCTGCATCTTAGTCACACAGAACATCAGTTGTTGTAAGTTTAAGCCAACAGGTAAATTCCTCCTTCCTTTAGGACGACTAAACTTTCTTTCCCACTTGTGCTTCTAACATAGAAACCCAAGCGAAAACGTTAGTGTCCCTAGTATGAGGATAAACGGAAATGCACTTTTGAGAGGATTCACTTTGAATCAGGCAAGCTGGTCTGGTCAGTTACTGGCTCTTTCCGATAGCACAGAAGGAGACCCTTGCTTTTGCATGAGATCAGCATGAGGAACCCTAACTAGGTCTCCTCGCTGATCCAATGCAAAAAAAGAGGGTCTCCTTTTGCACTAACAGAGAGAAACCTCTGTACTCTGCAGGCTCTGATCAATGAGACGAGCCCCTGTTCTGATTGGCTGTGTGAGAGCTGACACTGTCATCACACACCAGCCTCAAGAACTGCTGTGGCTCCAACACAACAGAGAGTAAACCCGAGTGTATCTATTAAGATACCTGTCAGGTTTAATTAGGAGACAGAGGATGTAACATTTTATTGTCCTTTAGGTGTATCTTATTGCTAATTTAGGTTCTAAACAATATGCCAGCCCGCTGATACCATTATATGAAGCAAAGAGGCCTTGATAAGGTTTTGTATTTGTACATTAAATAATTTCTATTTTTAAACATATTTATGCAATATTTCAATTAAACAAAGGTGATCTTTTTATTTACAATTGTCTTTTAAAGCACAGTAAAATCAGTAGTGGTTTGTTGAATATATCAACAGATATCTATACTTCTCGGCCGGTGGGAAAAACCACTTTTCAGCTTTTTCTGCCAAGGTACTTCATCTTGGACCAGCTTTAATTGTCCTGGCATCCAATGTCCAATTTCTATGTTAGGCCATTGCCTGTTGATTTGTAGATATAATCTGTAAATAAGCCTTTCCTGAACTGCTCTTCTACAGATATACTTGATGACAATCATAACTATTCTGGTGTTCCTTGTCATGACTGCCATGGTCATCTTCTTTATGTCCATATCCTGGTTATCCATCTTGTGCAACGTTTAGCTCCCCGTTTTTTGAATTTTGTCTTTTGGACAAGTTTATTCTAATTCTATAGTTGCGACCTTTATTTTTTCCCCTTTAACCCAAGTCTTGTTGAGTATAATCAGTAACTTTGTAGCTGCGTTTAAGTTGGGTTACTAGCTAATTTTACCATCTACATTTTAGCTTTTTCTTAACTCATGTTCATACTGCAGGCTCGTCTGGCAACCATCATTATTATATTAAGGTGGTGACATGCTGTGATTCATTTTCTGTCAATTCTCCCACAATTGTCATTTAATCCACAATGTTCTGACACTTATGAAAACGAATTTACAACAATGGTTAGATTCTTTCCAATACATTTTATACAATGACACATTAACAATTGCCACATATTGAATGGCAGCACACCAGTAGAAGTATATTATGGGAACATATTATACAATAATCTGTACTGCATAAATTGAAGAACTATCAAAATACACTACAGGATACAAGGCAGATTTTAAAGACTGCATAAAAACATGGATATATAACTAGACCACTGATGGGGAACCTATGGCACTGGTGCCACCTGTGGCACTTTGGCTTAAAACGGTTTGCCATCACAGGACTAGACAATAGTCCAAAGAACCAAAAATTCTAGGGCATCTGTGCTGCTGTGTTGGATTTTAAAGTGAGTCAGTAGCTGCTCACTTATTGTTTACTTTTGTGAAAGTGGCTTCTTGTGGCAGTGTGACTAAAGTATTATTATATTAAAGGCTCTCAGCACTCATGAAATACAGCAGTATCAATGCGAATACAGTACAGAGCAAATAAATCACATTTACTGTGATGTAGCTGTGATGTGAGGCATTGTTGGGAACCTGTCATTAGTGAGTCAGGCCTCCACATGTGGCATTATATTACCCTTTGTGAGCGTGGGGGAATCTGAACATGCTTGGAAAGGCTATATTGCAGCTTAAGGGAGTTGGACACAGAATAAACTGTTGTGTGCTTGCATTCTGATAGATGTGTGTGGAATTTGCAACTTGCAAAAATTGCATAATGGAACATTTTGGATAATGGATTTTTAGATAAGGGATACTCAATCTGTATCATCTTATCTTGTAAAGGGGCAGTTCCACCTACCCAGCTGTCCCAGTTGTTTTTAATTTTGTTGTATCATGTAAAGCAAACTAAATGAAACAGATTTCTTAAACTCTTCCTATGTCCTAAAAACTGCAGATCAGGTATAATAGATGTATTGTTATTGCTACAGGGCTTCCTATCTCTCCAAGGTCTCCGTGCTGAATGTCACTGAAGGACCCAGTGACATTTTCTACAAGGTAAAACTACAGGAGAAATGTAAATTCTTTTAAAAAGGAAAAAAAAAGTGCATATCACATAAATGAGAAATATGTAAAAATAGAGAGAAAATGCTTGGTGGACCAGCCCCTTGAAAGGCACTATTGAAAGAACATTTATTACTAATTCTCATTCACAGTGGACTTTACGCCAGACCTGTTTGATTAAATGGGAGTTGTCATCAGAATTATTTTTACACTATCCTACAGCACTTCTAGAACTTATACATTTTTATACTTTTATACAGTAGGAAAACATGCATAGTAAAGCTAAGACAAAATAAGCATTTATTTATTTCAGTTTTGTTTTTTTTAGTTTTGCAATACAACTTAGCTTGTATAGGTTTTTCCCTAGGGATCTAACATTAAAACGCACTAAAAGTGTAACTGTGTATACTCACATACTGCATATGTAGCAGTTTACATTTTGAGTAGGAAACTTTGAAAGAGATTTTCCAAGGATTTTGTAGACAGATTTAAAACACAATTTTCTCCTAATTTAAGTATTTGCCTGCAGTGTAAAGGTAGGGTTGCCACCTGGCCGGTATTTTACCGGCAGGCCGGTAAAAAATTGGCATCAGGCCAATGTTAAGTCTATGGAGACAGTACCAAGGCCGGTATTTTTTTGAAGAAAAGGTGGCAACCCTATGTATAGGTCATTTTCAGTCTTTTTTTTATTGTCTGCATGCACAGTTTAGGCAATGCTTAGATGATACATTCCCTTTAAACAACAGATGCATCAACATAACTTTGATGCTCAGCATGTACCTTCAGTTACATGATTTGATAGTCGTACTAATCTGTTGTTAATATTGTTTTAAACTGATTTATATAAAGAAATTCAAGTTCAGGTAACAGGTCTGCTTTTATCATGTTCAACATCACAAAAGTAACCAACTCACTGGACCCCAGCAATCTCTAAAAGAGTTTGCCTTGGCAGGTTGAATGCACTTTGAGCAGGTACTGCACATTTGTCTGTAAACATTGTGATTATCATCAGATCATTAGTTTGCCTGAATTTTTAGCATAAATTATCCCTAAGATAAAAAAGCTCTAAGATGTCAGCTGACATCCAAAGTAGAGGCCCTGCGTTTCTCTTATCTTCCATAGTGCAGCATGGGTATTACAAACTTGTAAGAACTCAGACTGAAAAAGTAAATTGCACAGTGAAGGAAAGGTATTAGGTTAAGCCTGTACAACGGGAATTTCAGTGATCTCTAAATATATTGTATAATGTGCCAGATTGCAAAATTTGGGCAAGAGGAACGGATCCAGTTTAGTATAGATAATATGGTTGGAGCTTTTTAGAGTTTAGGACGAAATAATTTGGGTTAAAGGCCGATTCCAAGCACAAATATGTTTCCACTGTTTTGTTTCCTGTACCCTAAGCAGACATGAACTGCTTCTGTTATTTTGCTATTAACCTTAATAGATCTAACTTTAACTCCACCTACTTTTTATTCATTGCATGCATACGTATGTATTATTTTAAGGGATACATATAACTTTACATGCTGGACTGCAAAATGTATAATTAAAATGTGTCCAGGGGACATCAGTTAATTAATCATGACAGTTCCTGTGTGATTCTTCCTTTTCCTGGAAAAGTTGTTTGTGTCCTGAAAAAAAGTCTGACTAAACTAGCTATATACTATATGCTACATACATTAAAAAAAACCTATTGATGCATGCTCTGTACAAGTTCTTCTATGGCACAGATATAATTTGAGATATTTTGTTTACTTACACATACAATTCATAAAATACATGTCAATAAAATATAAAGGTTGATGATAATTTCCAAATTAATTCTGCATAAAGTGGCACTATTTATTTTAATAATTCTTTAATTATAGCAAAGGGTTTTATTACTGAAAAAGCAGGGATGGTCAACCTGAAGCACAGGTAGGCCATAGCAATGCCTGGTATTTTGTGTGCCAGCGGTCGGGTGTCAATGTGAAGGGACATGTAATCAGCAGGGGTGCTGTCCTCCACTACCCAGAGATCCTAAAAGGCATCTGCAGGTGTGATCATTTGTGTGACAGGAAGTGCAAGGTAGCGCTGACTCTGAGACTTGCACACAAATGATCACACCTGCAGCTTCCAGGTATTTAAACCATGAGGGGGAGAGAGACAGGCAAAAAGTGGAATAGGTTAATACTCATACCACTGCAAATGTCACTTGTGGTCTTCTTTTCTTCCAGTAGTTAAAAAAAAAAAATAATCAAGGTAGCTCCTGTGATCTTCTCTTTGATTAATTTACTGGTTCCTCCTGGACACATTTTTATTATATATTCTATATGCAGAGAAGCACACACAAGATTTTATGTTTCCTGATAAATACTGATAGCCATAGCTGTATAACCAATGGGAAAACAAACAGATGTGTACTCTGGCCGGGCAGAGTGATGCTTTGTAGGAAACCTTGGTTCCTGCCATTTATGTGGATGTTACTATGACATTTTGACACCTACCTAATCATTGTTGCAGACCATGTAACCCTTTCATGCCTGATGGAATTGGCCTCTTTATGCAGGATAATGTGCCCCGCCACAAAGCAAAAATAGTTCAGGAATGGTTTGCAGGAGACAACAATGAGTTCAAAGTGTTGGTTTGCCTCCAAATTCCCCAGATCGCAATCCAATCGAGCATCTATGGGATGAGCTGGACAAATAAGTCGGATCCATGGGGGCCCCACCTCACAACTTACAGGACTTAAAAAATCTGCTGCTAATATCTTGGTGCCAGATACCACAGCACACCTTCAGAGGTCTGGTGGAGTTCATGCCTTGATGGGTCAAGGCTTTTTTGACCTTAACAAGGGACCCACACAATATTAGGCAGGTGGTCATAATGTTATGGCTGATTGGTTTATGTGTTCTCATTGCAAGCATTGTTATCATTTGTGAGACGTTGCTTTCACTTTTTTGAAGTACTTTAAAATGTTAGGGTTCCAGCCAAACGCTCAGAACTGAGTGGGAGGTTCAGTAGAAGCTGCAAACCTGAAATTTGAGTAAACTAAACATATTTAGAAAACAAATACTCAAATGTAAATGGATACATACATTTTTATTTTTTATTCTTCGAACTTCAGGTGACAAGATGCTGAATGGTTTATCTAAACAAAATCTCATCAGATACGGTGTAGGCTTTGTATGAGATGTCCTTCCTGGAGCTTAAAAATCTTATTGTGACCAGAAAAGACCTTGCAGTAACATGTGTTTTGTGTGAGCATCTTCAAATAGCTGATGACATCATAGCCGTCACATTTAAGGTTAAATGATGAATGTCTTGCTAATGATGTTTTAGATGTTTCTCCTATATCAGCAGTACAGAAATGCTGTTTTTAAAATGAAATCTTTAAATAGCCATCAAAGTATTTTTTACGCTAAGCTACTTGCTAAGCAAAAACCGCTGCATTTATCATGATACAACTTTGTTTGGCAAAGATGACATAATCCTTTCTGAGTCTTCTAAATTTACAGCACCATTAGGAGTGACCCATTTTCCCACACATAACATAAACCGCAAGAAATACTGCTACAGATGGATAAGAAGACCGATTCTAGAATTAATATACATATGGACAGTTTCCTTCATGACTTCGGAGATTACAACTTTTAGAACAGTAAATGCATTCCATGAAAAAAAGTAAAATCCTTGGCCTAGATTTGACTTAGACTACTTCCATATCTGCAATCAAGGTGCTTGATCCCTCTTGGGAACATAAAGCGACCAGTCTGTGAAACTTCATGTGATGTTACATGATCCTGCAATCATGTGATCCCAAACTGGACCTGTGGAACTGCAGGTTACTATGTTTTAAGCTATTTATACGAACATAGATTCCTTAAGCCATTTTTTAAATAAAGCTGCTTTAGCACAGTGTTCAGCCATATGGAGCAGTGCTCTAAAAACAGATTTTTGTTTTATTCTGACAATTCTGTGGGCAGGTATGCTTAATTATAAATGCAAATAATGAACTGTGTCCTTTATGGTACCATGTCTTCAAATAGAATCCCAGTCTTCAAGATGACATTCTCTTGACTTGCTAGTTTGTGGTTAAAATTAAATATGCATATTGCTCCATTGTGTGATAATAAATCACTTGCTGCATTTACAATTGTCTTGTCTTTGTATTGTGTGCACTTTCCATGACTATATTGTCTATTTGCTGCCTGCAAGGGTGCAGGCTGGGTTAATGTGGCTCCTTATTTTCTGTGACTGGCGTTGTAACGTGTTACGTCTTGTTTACTATTTATTATTTCTTTGGCTTTTCATCGCTATCATTATCGTTACAGTTATTCACTACTGTATGTATTTATCTCTTAAATATTGTCCTCTTAACTGATCGCTTCAAGATTGTTCATATTAAAAATTGGTAATACACTTACAACTCCAGTAGTCAGATGATCCCTGTGCTTTACACAGATAGACATATAATACATATTTTTTGATTAAAAACACACAATGAGCACTAAACATCTATATTTACTTTATGATATAAAACTGTTGGTTCAGTTTCAATTCATTATCACTGACAGTCAGTAAGTAAAACACATTTTGACCTCTCCAAATGGATAAGAGCCTTTTTCTAAAGTTACTACACAGTGCAACTTTAGCTGAATTCACGTTTATTTACCTGGATTTTGTTTTATCGGTATTATCACCATGATGTTTAAATAAAAAACCCCAGCTGCATGATTTTGTGTGTATGTATGTAACGATTAAAATATAGGTTGCAAAGTAAACATTTTTTTTTCTGTATATTTTGAATGCATTCTTGAAAGTGACCTTATGTTTATTTTCTTTCAGTCATTTAGATCGAAGGACGGTTACCTTGTAATAGGGGCAGGCAACGATCAACAGTTCTCTACTGTTTGCAAGGTAAGCACTGCGGTGATGTAATGCAAGTGTTTCTCATAATCATCATCTCACATGTTTCTCTTATAAGTCACCTTTTTAAACATTCTAAGTTGTAAAAACAAGGCTGATAGGAATGGCCATTTGATAATGGGCTAATTATTATTTTTCTTGGCAACTCTGAATACTGCTGGGTATCTGAGCCCTATACATGACCCGACTGACACACACCAGCATGTATAACATTAATTAATGTGTACAGTTTAGACTTAACCAGTTCAGTGGTCTAAATAAAGATGTTATAGGGGTTAGACAGCGCTTACATAATAAAATCAAGAGACCAACGTACAAATATGTAAATGTTTTTAATAAAAATATCCTATTTAAAAGAAATTATACAAAAATATATATACACATACATTAAACAGACAATAATGCAGCAACATGCTATATAATAGATATACAATGCATAAAAAGTATACCACTCTATGTAGACAATATCTAAATATATAAAGCAGCGTTTTTCAATATAAAAAAGGGCTAAATAGCCACAGAAAGTTGGTAACATTTTTTTATCTACTGGTAAATGTTCACCAAAACCGATAACATACACACCTCCTTAAATGAGTGTTTGACCTGGCCAGGTACTGTAAATAAATGTCAGAACATACTAAAATAAAGAGCTATCAGTTTCAATGTTTTTTAGATTTTCGCAACATGGTTTTATTTGAGAAAACAGAATAATGGTTTTATTAGCAGAACATAGGTAGTTGGACTGTTAGCAGTGTCATGTTCTAACGTTATCAGTTTGTTTCAATTTGCCCAATTGAGTTTGTAAAACACCTTTAAATTGTGTAAAAAGCCCTACATACATTGTTGGCTTTAAATAAAAAAAACACACTCATGTATTATACATACATGGACAAAATATGCCACCAATATATCTTGCTTTGTACATAAACCCCGAATGCTACTGTATTTACTGCTAATTGCTTATTTTTGTTTTTACTATTTTCCTTTTTGTACTTTCTATTGCTATATTTAAACATGCTATCTGGCATATACTTGAAAATGAGATAAACAGTGGATTTCTTCATAGAACAAGTACAACTCTTTATACTTTATGCATTTGATATTATATTATCATATTAGGTCACTGTGTTGAGTCCACAATGAAAACCTTTTTGAAATAAAGATTCAGTTATGGACTGTGGCATCAATAATGCCTTGGCTTTCAGAATACACAAGTTCAGCTTATTGTTTGTAAGCAATATAATTTAATAGAATATTTCATAGAAAAAAAAATAGTAGTTTTTGTATAGATTATTATTAAAATACCTTTTGAATGTCAGATTCAGCCCAACTGCACTTGTTTCACAGTCACCAATTTAATAGTGCTGAATTTCAGACTCTGAGATGATGGGAACATGGCATTATGGGGATTTAGATAACTGTTTGATTGTTTTTACTGCTCACAAACTATATCCGAGTTGGGCACTACCTTGGAAACACAGGTTTAATAAAGCCCCACACATTTATAAGACATAAATAACCCTGCCTACCTATGTTACAAGACATCCCTTGTTTTGCTGGTCCAATTAAAAATTCACTCCAAGCATTCACTAAACAGATATAAAAGCTGTATGATTGATCACTAGAACAAGAGAAGCATTTGACTGGTGAATGGTAAGCAGGAGATTTCATTGCTGCTGAATGAGGATAGAGCTTTGGTCAGCCATTAAATTTTAGCACCTTGAAGTCAGGGGAACCAGTGAGCCATACAAGCTATACAGATTATACTGCAGAATACTTTGTTCAAAAGTGTTACATATCTGTTGATCATAACACACATCAATGTGATATTTACAAGACTTGGATGAGTATTATGGTAATTGCAAATTTAAGGTCAAAGTAGCTGAGTTGGAAACTTTTTGCAATTCCGTTATATTTCAAACTCTGCTATTTTGGCCTTAATTTTGGAATTCCCTTCTCAATTTCCTGCGATTAACTCTTTCATGGATAAAGCCCTACGTGATCAACATTGACTTTTGACATCTTTAAGTTAGAAACCATTTCCCCTCACTCTACAGATCTCTGAAACTCATACTGGTTTGATTGTCACATAACATGACCAAATTCGTATCCATTACAGCATCAATGTAATATAATTAAGGCTGTGGGAGTGTCATGCATGCTGGACACCATAGAAAAACAGTGTGGGCCACATGCAGCCATCTGTTCTATAGTTATACAACCCTGACTAAAAATGTTATGTATGACTTGTTATTAGAATCAAGTTCAGACGTCCACCATTAGTGTGAAAGGAAGTGCATTTTAACTAAGTGTGTACAAAATAAATTTAGGTCTTTTAAGTGTAATCAAAGCATAGATTTCACAGAGTCGGTGGTACAAATACTAAACATACAGTGATTGTCGCCTGTGTTAAGTTACTTGAATTGCTGTAAGATCTACAATCTGCCTAAGTGGTTGCAGACCTTTACGGAAAAAGCTGTCTCAACCTTAATGAACAAAAGTAGTGCTAATTTTTATATTTTCTTAAATTTTGCTAAACATCTAAATATATATATATATATTATATTTTCTAGCTTGGCTCGTTGTGTTAAAATGTTCTTTTCTGAAAAACTCTTGATGTGCATGGAAGTGTCAGTCATAGTTGTATTTTTCTAAACACCTGGTTTATATAGAGAAAAACATAAATGATTTAACTAAACAGCATGTTTTTCCATTTACATGTTTAGCACACTTGCCATTTTGGGAACAAATGGGCATTGTTAGTGTTCTAAATAGACAAACAGTGTCTTATAGAAATGTAGAAATACTTGGATCACCTTAAAATGGTTACATTCAGTTGTTTATTTGCATTGATTGGAATTACGTTCCAGCTATTATATGTTACTTCTTAACATGTCACTATGTGCCTGCTTGGAAAAAAAGGTCACATGGTAGAATTAGGTGGAATTAGACATGCCCTAAATAGAGTAGCCTCATGTTCTCTTAAAGAGAGACAGTTATGAAAAATGTATAGTATTGTGGCTCCATAGGATATGATTTTTGTAAACATTCCCTGATGGGAAAACCTAATCTTGAAGGGATACTAATCATAAAGTTGTTTTTCATTTGAAGGTAATTTTTTTTTTTTTATAGCTAGCTGGGGGTCTGGGAAATGCAATATATACTTAAATCTGCACCATTGATCACTTCCTGAGAATGTACAGAACAGAAGTTGCAAAAAAAAAAAAAAAGACTAAATCCATTCATATAGATTGCTGTATCTTAAAGCATCCTCCAGCACTGAGTCTCAAAACACCTCAGGAACAACTTGAAAGTTAAGATTGGTAAAAAAATAAATGATGGTGTTACCATCACCTTTACCCTACCATTAATGATTTGTTCTTTGTACTGCCCCAAGCCTCAAGCAGGAAGCCAGTAAAACAACCTCATGTTGATGAGTCCCATTAAGGATGAAACAGCTGTCCATGAGTGGTGATCTGGCTTCTGCACCTCTGTCCTGAGCTATGTTTCAAAGCTGTGTTATACAGTGTACATCTGCTCCAAGGGGTCCATGTTTATAATGGTGTATGAGACTAAAGATGATCATTGTTGATTGGATTTGCAAATGCCTACCCAGAATACCTCGCAGTTGTTGTAGCACTGTAAATGCCTAAATGCGTGATTCTGTGGTAAAAGCAGGCCCTTTGTCTTGTTTGAGATGCATAGATTTGTGTCTAATAATGCCTCTACAACCCGTCAAAAAAGGCACACTATAATTTACACTATAATTTAAAATCTTAATCTTTGGTTTGTGTGTAATATGCAAATGAATAGAGAATTAAATAACAGTAGAGCTCTCATTCATACAAATATACATATACACACTGATTTTACTATCTGTTTCTTAATCTCTGTTTTTATCAAACCTATATTATGTACAAAATGGTAATTTTGTATAGATGAAACACAACAAACACCAGTAGAAAGGATAAATGTGCACAGCCATACCACCAAGTAGGAAATAAAACAGATACACCTGTGGGAGAACACTCCTGTAGCACCAACCATAACATCAAAGACATGAAAGAGACAATTGTTAAGGGAACTTCAGAACATAGAGACAGGAAAACATGGGAATATGAACTCATGCAAACATTGGATACAATGAATACAGGACTCAACTGGAGTAAGGGGTTCAGGTCTCATTATTGTCTATCAATACATTGTACCGCTGACTTTCTTTAGTTCAGTCAGAATCTGCTATGTAATAAGATCTCCAGGTTTACCAGCTCCCTGATCTCTACCAACAGCTTAGACACCTCACACCTGACCCTCGTACCTTTTATCTTTTTTTTCTTCTGCAATGTTGCGTTGATCATTTTGTCTTCTCTCAAAGGGAGTGTGGCACGTAAAAGAAACATTTTGTAGAACTATGCCTGCTTTGTAGATATGCCTGCTATGTGATTTTTGGTAATGGTGTTGATATAGCAAGTCCATTAATAAGTCCTATATCTAAAAGCATAACCAAGGGTTTTCATCAGGTGTGGAGAACTGTAATTTGTAATTCTGACACTTAGGATCCCACTGTAAACACTTTGATATTTCTATCTGTCAATCCGTCTCATCAACAATTTTTCTTGAAAGAAACTTACATGTGCAGAGAACATAGTAACATAGTAACATAGTAATTTAGGTTGAAAAAAGACACAAGTCCATCAAGTTCAACCCTTCTACCTATCATTTCAGCGTAACTTCTACCTAACATAAAGCGGGTCAGGCACATTCACAGCCAGATAATATTGTTTGGAGAGCATTCATTATCAAAAATATCGAGAAAGCTATTATACACATAACTCACTTCTAGATGGTTTTGTACGTTTCCGATCTGTTGGCAGTATCTACGTGTTTTTCTTTAAATATAAATAAGGTTTCTAACTTCTAGATGATCAAACTGTAAATTAGTTTTCTTTTTGTACTTGCTTTGTTAAGCCAGTCAGTACCCTTTAACCACCAGAGAAGTGTGTAAGTATTCATCAAATTATTTTCTATAAAAAAAATACCTATGGAAAAGCATTTATTTTCTATACAAAAAAGTACTACAGCTAATAACTAGTAAACGACCCTATACTTTTATTAAAACGTATCTGGAAAAGTGGGACTGGGAACTGAAATGTGTGTAAGAAACTTACAGTATTGGAAAGATAGGCACATTTGAGATTTGTCATACGTTATTAATGATTAAGCTTTACTATTCTCTTAATTGTTCACTATTGCTCACCGTTTAGTGAAGAGACCCCATTAAAAAATGTAACTTGTAATTGCATCATAAAATGTTTGTAGTCCACTGCAACCAAATTATTTCTACCTGTTTGTGTGTCAGTCAGTGATATCCATTTACATTACTACCACATGATGTCACCATTGCTTCAGAAGTGACTGTCACACTAACACAATGTGTGTTACAAGCACAGCAATGAATAATAGAGCAGTAAACACCTCACTGATTTATATTAGTGGCAGTAACTATTAATAAGTACAATTTTAAAACGCTAATAAGTATGTTTTCAATAAATACTTGATTTGCTTTGGGTCACGTTTGGCAGAATTCTTTTATATGGCTTAAACAAGTGATTGCACTTTAAAATCTTCCATCAGTCACCCCATAATTAAAAATATTTTAATTATTATATTAGAAGAATTGATATATAAATGTCATTAGTATATTAAAATACGTAAAAATGTGTAAACATATTTTAATTAATATGTTAAAATAATATATTTTAATAACAGTAAAATAATATATTAATTAAAAGGGACACTAAACGTTATTTTTCACTTGTGCTTTTAATATAGAAGCACAAGTGACATTTTAGTTGTCCTTAGTATGAGGGTAAACTGACGTGTACTTTTGATAGTACACGCCAGTTTATCCTCTGACCGACATCTGCGCAGGCATCCATCTGGTCGGCGACTGGCTCTCTCTGCTAGCAGAGAGAGACTCTCGTTTTTGCATTCAATCAGTAGGGGGGGACCTTAACCCCGCTCTGATTGTGAGACACAGCAGATAGTAAACCCGCTTGTATCTATTAAGATACACGTCGAGTTTACTAAAATGTCCCAGGACATGTTTTGTTGAACCCTTGCTTCCTTCAAGGAAGCAAGGGTTAAACAATGTTTAATGTTCCTTTAAAAAAACACCAACGAAAGTAAAACATTTAAAGCCAAAATTATACATTTTGCAAAAACAGTCAACCAACGTGAATTTCAATTTCTTAGCACAGGACATGTACATGTAAAGAGTAAACTTGTATGTTACTTCCTTGGTCAGAAATGCCTTTGAATGGAGGAATCTCAAACATTTGTCATTCCAACATAATCTTAGTCCAATTAAAAAGTATTACAAGGTTCTGCAGCATTCGGTTATTTTGCATCACCATCACTGTACTAACACAGCTCCGCCAAACCACAATACTTTAAAATAAACTCAAAACAAAGATGCACAATAATGAAAGGGGAAACAGTTGGGATGTGGGATATTATTTATTTTTTAAATGGGGCCATTGGCACTTGGGCAGCAACTGGACCCAGAGGACACATTTGCTACATGGGGGCAATAAATTCAAAACATTTTATTGAAGGAGCCACAGGAATTGTGCCAGCTGATTTTTTCGTGGAAATTGCATATTGGATACATGTATATTTTAATACATGACATTTACAATGACAGATTGGTTTACGTGGAATAAATATTCCAATCATCAATTTTTTAAAATCAAATATGCTATTATGGTATAAATTAAGCAATTTCCAAATTCACTTACTGCTTTAAAATACTTTTTTCTGTACTTTTTTGCCCTAATAATATTTGGAGACCTGAAAGTCACAGAAATTCGAAAATTATTTCTGAAATTGTGGTGAATACTATGCTTTCTCAGTCTATGTTTTCCTGAACCGAATAGCCCAGGCAGTCAGCTCGAATTCGTGGATAAATGCCCGAATTTGTCGATATAAACATTCAGGTATGAAAAGACAACACACCAGAATTGAGGCGCATGTACAGGGGGAAAGAATAAAAATATATAGTGTAATATTGTAGGAGCAAAAACCAACAAGTGTTTGATAGGTATCACACTCACAAACTTAGGATGATATCAGGCTCATCATGTAAATTCTTCAGTTTTATTTCACAGTCTAAAAAATACACATAAAAAGACCAAACTCCTATCATTGGGCCGAAAAGTGGAGCTGGCCCTCCCCCATGACGTCTCCCAGCTCACATTGACCCGCCCACCCCAAATGAGATTTGATGGATAGACGGCCTGGAACACTGATCTCCCGAGTAAAAACACAACAACAAACTTTATTAAGACATCACTATGATCATAAATAATCCTAACAGAAGTGGCAATCAACTGAACCTTTAAAATAGCAGTAAAATACTTTATTGCTAACTTAAAATAATCAAAATAGCGGATGATATTGAAAAAATGAAATAAATACAAAAATAATAATATATAGAAAATAATCTTAAATAAAAATTATAAGTGCAAATAGATAATGCATATAAACAATTTGCTTGTATCAAAAAGCAAAAACTGCAAAAAATAAAAGTTGGAAAATAAATAAATAAATAAAAATGAAAATTAAAAAAATGAGTATGGAAAAATCTAAATAAATCTAAAATAAAATAAAAACAACCCTTATATTTATAAGATATGTATAGATTTAAAATAAAGTGCATTATAATATTGGACTGCAATTGTGTTCAATTGTGTGCAAATATTGTTAAAAGTGAGGTTTTATTAACCTTAATACTTAAAAAAAGATGGATACTATTTTTTAATTTAACGTATGTTTGTTGAATTGCTGTTAATGTACATGCAGGCCCGGACTGGCCATCGGGCACACCGGGCAAATGCCCGGTGGGCCGCGGTGGCCATGGGCCGAGGCCGGCAGAGGAGGTCCCAGCAGTGGCCTCTTGGTCCCAGTATCTCCCCTGCCGGTCTATGCAGGGCCGGCACTATCCGAGCGCCGGCCCCGCTGTTTTCCATGAAGGGCCGGTGAGGACATCAAAGATCTCCCTCACCGGCCCACATGCTATCGGCGGGGAGAGAGGGAGGGAGAGCCTCGAGAGAGGACCCGGCGGAGCTCTAACTTGCAGCTCCACCGGGTTCCTCTCGCGAGATCCGGAGCATTGCCATGGCAACGACCGGATCTCGCGAGAGTGAACTCTAGCCCGAGGCTAGAGTTCACTCACCACGAGGAACACCGCCTCCCAGGCAAAGGTAATAAGGGAGTGATGGGTGTGAGAGTGCTGTATAAATGTTAGAATGGATTGTGTGTGTGTGTGTGTGGGGGGTAAATAAACAAATAAAATAACAGGCATTATGTCCCCCCCCCCCCTACACACACACACACAATCCATTCTAACATTTATACAGCACTCTCACACCCATCACACACAGCACTCTCACACACAGCCCTCACACCCATCACACACAGCATTCTCACACACAGCATTCTCACATCCATCACACACAGCACTCTCACACCCATCACACACAGCATTCTCACACCCATCACACACAGCATTCTCACATCCATCACACACAGCATTCTCACATCCATCACACACAGCACTCTCACACCCATCACACACAGCACTCTCACACCCATCACACACAGCACTCTCACACACAGCACTCACACCCATCACACACAGCACTCTCACACCCATGACACACAGCACTCTCACACCCATCACACACAGCACTCTCACACACAGCACTCTCACACACAGCATTCTCAAACCCATCACACACAGCATTCTCACATCCATCACACACAGCATTCTCACATCCATCACACACAGCATTCTCACACCCATCACACACAGCATTCTCACACCCATCACACACAGCATTCTCACATCCATCACACACAGCATTCTCACATCCATCACACACAGCATTCTCACACCCATCACACACAGCATTCTTACACCCATCACACACAGCATTCTCACACCCATCACACACAGCACTCTCACACCCATCACACACAGCACTCTCACACCCATCACACACAGCACTCTCACACACAGCACTCTCACACACAGCATTCTCAAACCCATCACACACAGCATTCTCACACCCATCACACACAGCATTCTCACACTCATCACACACAGCACTCTCACACCCATCACACACAGCACTCTCACACCCATCACACACAACACTCTTAACACCTATCACACACACAGCATTCTCACACATCATAGACAGCACTCTTGCACTCTCACACACATCATACACAGCACTCTCACACACAGCACTCTCACACACGCCCCCCCTCACACCACCCCCTTCACACACCGCCCCCCCTCATCACACCGCCCCCCTCACACACACATACTGCACCCCTCACATACACACAGAACCCCCCAACACACTGCACAACAGACATACACAATACTTCCATATATATATATATATATATATATATATACAGCACCCCTCACACACATACTGCACCCCTAAACACATTACATTCCAGACACACACTAGATCCCTTACCCAACTCTGGATCATCTACACACATACACACACTAGATCCCTATATACACTCTGAAACCGTTAAAAACACACACTCACTAGATCTCCTATACACATTCTGGGTCCTTCAAACACACACTAGACTCATATATATATATGTATATATACACACACTAGATTCCTTGTAAGCAAACACATACTACACCCCTAAACACACACTACATCTATATATACACACACACACACTATAGCCTGTATGCACACACTTGCTATATCCCCTATACACACATTCTCTACAGCCCCTAGCCACATATGCATCACATTACACCACAAACACAACTAAAACCGACCTTATTACACAATACCACACCACAATCAGCTCACTCTACACACACGCAGGCTCCAAACACATGCTCAATACTCTTTCCTGGCATTTTTGTCTCCTGGTATCCATTTATAGAGACACCAGAGACAAGTTGCAAGGAAACACAGTGCAAGCATGTTATTAAATTTGCTTGCACTGTGCAGAACAAATACAGGGCTTTTTTCTCATGCTAGAGCTCTTCAGCAGAGCTCTGCGCATGGTCTGCCCTGGAAGAGCATTGAACCAACATGCTCACTTTGAGAGGGAGCGTGTTTGTCATTGGTGATGACAAAACACACCTCCTCTGCCCCGCCCCCTTCTTAGTGGGCCGCTGTGATAAAAAAATGCCCGGGCCGAATTTTTCTCCCAGTCCGGCCCTGTGTACATGTCTATACGCTTGTTAAAAAATGTGTTAAATCTTCAGCAAATTGTAAAAAGTAATTGTTTTAGCCATTGTATCTCTGTATTGCCAAAACTGTGAATATGTACACACATCGTTTAGTTTACAAATGTATGTTTGATGATATCTGTTTTTATGTGTGTGAAAACATTCTTTGGATTTTGTGCAGGTCCTGGAATTACCTGAACTAATGGATGATAGCAGGTTTAAGACTAACGAACTTAGAGTACAACACCGCAAAGAACTCCTTTCTATAATATCTGCCCGGTAAGTTTATTACAGTTCTAAGTATTAGTTAATTTGTTCCTCCTCACCTTTTATTTTAGGATGGCTAAATATGTTAGGTTTGCTGCCACACGTATAGTTTAGATCAGGTGGATACTTTGGTATTTGAACTCTTTGGCCTTACTTCTTAGGGCTGGTAAACAGGTCTTAGTTCTTAGGGTTGATGACTGGTGTGATCAAATTGTCTTGAGACCATATTTGTTAGACTATGGCAAGTCCAAATTTTTGAGAGCTTCTATTTTGTGTTTATTAATTGTAAAATTTTTGTTTAAAATATAACGATGTTTTGTATATAAATCACAATCATTTTTGAATTGTTACCTTTTTAATTCTGCTCCACGACTTAATATTTGTTTCAAATTTGCAAGTCCATTGGCTCCAAGTACCCAATGCGTTACACCAAATATGCCTAGCCAGGTGAAAAGCTGCCTAGAAATCTGTACTTCCAATTGCACACATCACTGCTGATTGCACACATCTCTACAGGCCAGCTCCTCAAAAAATAAGAAAAAAACCTACTGGTGGAGCCAAAGTGGCAGGCTTCCCACCTGCCCCTTGAACCCCCCTCCCCCTTATCAGTGCACGTGGCCGGATCATGCACCTTGCTCCCATACTAATAAATCAGGCCATGGCCTGCCCAATAAAATATACCTGAAATTAATGTCCCATGAATATCTTCAAATCCTGCACTGTAAAGCTGTTTGATGTAGCAGAGGTACTCATTGTGCAATGCTGTGCACTGGGTATAATGAATATTTGGAAATAAACTGGATTTGTACATTTAACCATGGTTAAAAACATGCCATGTTTGACCCAGAGGTGCCAACAACTTGTAGTCGAACCCCTCCTCTCTGGGGGGTAAAGTTCTACCCATTCCCCACCTGGCTTTCTCATGGAGAGTCTTTTTTTTGTCCTCCATGATCTCCTTTCATACCTGAGCTGTCTGCTGGTGGTTTACAGTAAAAATGTGCTTTATATATCACAAGAAGTGCAGAAAAACACTGCCTAATCAATCTAAAACTAAAAATGAATCACAGGCTGTACCCTGTCACATGATGGATAAATAGCTGGGGGACGTCTAA
This sequence comes from Pelodytes ibericus, assembly GCA_036172795.1. Taxonomy (NCBI): domain Eukaryota; kingdom Metazoa; phylum Chordata; class Amphibia; order Anura; family Pelodytidae; genus Pelodytes; species Pelodytes ibericus. The sequence goes on along the minus strand of CM069859.1, from coordinate 164,889,985 downwards.
AATGGGCTGCCAACTTTTATTCAATTTCCTCCATAGACTTTGGTCTGGAGACATTTTCTACCGGCCTGAATGCAAAATACTGGCTGGCATATCAGAAATGTACTATGGAAACTACATTTTAGATCACTGATAACCAAGGTGGAATATAATTCCTCCTATCAGTGCTTCTCACCCCCATTGATGACCTGCCATGAGAAGAAAGTGTATAGAATAGAGCACCAATCAGTGCAGCCCCATTTGTGCAAGATATTCAAGAGAGTCTCTTGCCTCCATCCATTTTCCTTTTTTCTTTCCTATCGTTCCCTTTACCAAACACACTGGTAAAATAATATATAGGTGCGTACACAATCCATTGTTTTGATAACCTCTTGTTATTTACCTTGCGGCAACGTTTGTCAAGATTTAAATTAAGCCAGTAAGTGAACTAATAGGAAGTTTCTTTTTACCTAGTTAAAAAAAAATGTTCTGAATGCGTTCTTTACAACTTGAGGAAACCATTTGACTTTAAATTTAGGTCAAGAGCTTTTGTTTCAGGATAGAATGATGAATGTGTCCTCTGGTGATCATGGAATGCAAAGATGTTCCATCCCTGACTGACTGTGCTTAAAGGTATTTAATCTCCTCTCCCACAGCATAAAACAGACATTAGTTACGGCAGCATTGTAAAAAAAAATAAAAAATCATAATAACCATCATGACATATATTTTGTCTTCCATAAAAAGAAATGAAGCCATTTATAGTTCTTAGGGGATGACACTACAAGATCCACAAACACTGGAGCTTTAAATACACCCCTGTGATTACTAGTAGATGCTCAGTGGTCTGCAGGCACGTTTGATACTGCCTTACATTTGCTTTAGAAAGCATCAAGAGCCCACTAGTGTAACTCCAGAAATGATGTATGTGCTCGTCTTGAAAATTCATTAACCGTACCATGAGAGCATAATATTTACATAGACTTGACTCATTGACATCCTGATTGAAAAGGTTCCGATTTTGTAGCGTTCCGGTTTATTCCCTCAGTAACTTATCCGTTTACACAGTACAATTATTATCTTATTTTATGTTAACCTTAATCTTGTTATATGTTTGTTTAATATAACATGTGTAAAGATACTCTGTGTATTTTTACATCTATCACATTGAGGTCATAGTCACTGAGAGCCAAGAATACATCAGGGTCTACTCAATAAAGAGAGACGTGCAGGGAATTGAGATGGGAATTTCAAGTTTTAGGCCAAAGTAGCCAAATTGGAAAAATTCTCCAATGTAGCTGAATAGTAGCATTTTTCCAAATCAGCTACTTTGACCTTACGTTTGAAATTACCTTGTCAATTCCCTGCAGTTCCATCTTTATTGAGTATACCCCTTTGTTTTCATAACAAATATGCAATGTATTCAATATATGTATATATTCAATTCATACTCTACTAATAGGATAGGGTCACATGCAAAGTAGGTAAGTCGGCACCTAGACATATTGGATGTGTGCATTTCAGACTGATGGAACTTTCTTTACATATACTGTGATCCTGCAGGAGATTTCACAAATATATCAAATATGTATGAGCCAAAACACAGATTCCATATCACTGACTGATAACGCTCATCATCATGATATAGTGAGCCAGACACTGCCGGTGATACAACATAACTCCCATTATTATTTAGTTAGCCAGATAATTATAGTGGTACAGCATGACTCCCATTATTGTATAGTGAGACAGATAATGATAGTGGTACAGCAAAACTCCCATCATTATATAGTGAGACAGACCCTGATGATGGTACACAGGGTCGGATAAAGCTATGGACTTTTGGGGCTGCAGCCCAGGGAGCTCAGCAAAATAGGGGCCTTGAGGACTGCAGCTCGAAGCCCATGTCTTAATCCGATCGATAAAAAAGAAAAAAAAAAAAGCTTGCCGCATAGTAACTGGCTGGGGAGATCGGAAGATCGCTAGCTCCCTGATGGCAAGCAGGCAGCATGGAGTCTGTGCAGTGCCTAGATAAGTCTCCATGCTACCTGTCTCATGCTCCCCATTGCTCTCAAGACGGCAGATCACGTGATCGACGCAGTGACCTGCAGGCGATCATGTGACCTTCCAGGAGACGGCTGGAGACAGAGCAGCAGGAAGATGAGTACTGGGGAGGGGGGTAACAGTTTTTTTTTTTGGCAGACTAATAGTGCCATATTAGTGGGCATACCAGTTTTTATTGGGCATACTAATTGTGGCATATTAATGGGTATAATAATAGTGGCATATTAGTGGGCATACTAATGCCATATTAATGGGCATACTATTTGTGGCAAATTAATGGGCATACCAATAGTGTGCATATAAGTGGGCATAATAATAGTGGCATATTAATGGGCATACTAATTGTGGCTAGAGTTGAGCGAACAACTGGATGTTCGGGTTCGGCCGAACTTCGGAAAAAAGTCCGGGTTCGAGCTCAGACTTGACCCCGAACTTGACCCCGAACCAGAACCCCATTGTAGTCAATGGGGACACGAACTTTTGGGCACTAAAATGCCTCTAAAAAAGTCCTGGAAAGGGCTAGAGGGCTGCAAAATGAATTAAAATGTGGGTAAGAGTAGGACAAGTGCCCTGCAAACAAATATGGGTAGGGAAATAACTTCAAAAAACATAAAATACATACAAATTAAAAATACAGCTGAGCCATAAAATAGCACTAGATGGAATCTTTGATTTTAGCTTTGGAAGAACATAAATCTAAATCTAAAGCATGGCTGCAAGGGGGATCAACAGAATTATCCATTTGAGAGAGGGTTGGAGTGCAGGGTATTCTCTTTCAGTTTATACTAAGTGACCCATAGGTTGAGGAGGCGGTGACCGTGGCGGTGTAGGTGGAAGCGGCGCTGGAGGAGGAGGAGGAGGTAGCCAGAATTTTTCAAAGTGCGCTGTAAGCACAGTATTTGACGGTTCTATTTGACTCTCAGATATGAAGTGCCCCGCAAGACGCAAATGTACTATTTACCACCCAAAACTATTAGAATTTTTCAAAGTGCTCTGTAAGCACAGTATTTGACGGTTCTATTTGACTCTCAGATGTAATACATGTAATGCTATTGCTATTCTATAAACCGAAATAGAATCCCCATTCATAAGAATAGGTCAATTGACCTATTCTTATGAATGGGGACTCTATTTCGGTTTATAGAATAGCAATAGCATTACATGTATTCCATAAACCGAAAGTCTATAAACCGGTTTATAGACTTTTGTTTTATAGAATACATGTAATGATATTGCTATTTTATAAAAAGAAAGTCTATAAACAGAATGTCTTTCGGTTTATAGACTTTCGGCTTATGGAATACATGTAATACTATTGGCTTTCTATAAACCGAACTAGAGTCCCCATTCATAAGAAATTCTTATGAATGGGGACTCTAGTTCGGTTTATAGAAAGCCAATAGTATAACATGTATTCCATGGGGATAACATGCATTCCAATGGGGATGAGGGTGGTGGTGGTGGGGAGGGGGTTCCCCCCCCGCCCTCATGCCTGTCTCTTCCCTCTCACTCCATGTATGTGTCTCTCCCTTCTCCTCCTCTGTTCTCTTCTCTTCCCCTCCTCCTCTGTTCTCTTCTCTCCCTTCCTCCTCTGTTCTCTTCCCCCTCCTTTGTTCTCCCCCGTCCTCCTCTGTTCTCTTCTCTCCCCCGTCCTCTGCTTTCTAACCAGGGCCGGCGCCACCGTAAGGCTGCTCAGGCAACCGCCTTAGGGCGCTGCAGCAATGGGGACGCCAGCCCTGTGGGAACAAAAAATGCCGGTAGAGGCACTGGCTGGGGAGATGATCTCCCCTCACCAGCCTTCTACACAGCCGCTGTGGAGCAGCCTGTGGTGTCTGCTTCGGGGAGCCAAGCAGCATGAGCTCTGTGTGACAGAGCTCAGTAAGAACTGCTCGCGCTCCCCATGTTTAGAGATAATGCAGGACATTGGATTTCCGATGCCCTGCATTATCACTCCACACGGGAAACTGAAGCAGTTCTTACTGAGCTCTGAGTGCATCAGTTTCACTTTGAACTTCTCACTTGCTGCTCTTCAACTGATATACCGACCTTTGCATTAACGGTATTTCCATCATACTGGCACTAGCTCTAAAACTGCTATTCTTGTAACACAACAGCCGAGTGGAAACTCTATATGTGTTCTATTAATGATGAAACTACCCAAACTGTGGGATGGGAAGAAGGAGACAAGGGACACCAGTTTTTATGGGTCATTTTCCAAGACAATAGCGCTAAAAAGCATCCACCCACATATAGGCAAGTATAGAAAAGCAAATACATTTTCATACATTTCAGTATCAAATGAGATTCATATGGCCACTGTCCACTGCCCTGGCTTGAGCCATGTACTGAAATAATTTTGACATGAAGTGATGATAAAGCCACTGCATAGCATTGCAAATATCATCTATAATTAAATGTGCAAGTACAAATGTAGGTGTTTAGATTCCAGTATACCTAATATAGCCACCACAGGAACTCATGCATAAATATACTAAATGTCTGTCTCTGTTAAGTTTCAATAAGCTATGCTTTTCTGTTTATCCTTGTTTTATGCCTCTATCCTGTCACATTGTCTCTTCATGTCTTTTTACAATTTTTCTGTTTCTTATGTCTCTTTGTCTTGTGGGTCTCTTTCTTTACCCTCTTAAACGTTTGAAGCTCGATTAAATATGCCTCACATGCTTTAGTGTGTTATGATCTGGGAACTGAGGAGGCAATTCACATAATCAAAGTTCACTTGCCTTGAGAAATGGTAATTGTTTTACATGTATAATATATTTAATAAGAAGCGGCACATACTGCACTGGCCCTCAGAATGGGTTTCAATCAAGGATAGAGAAATGTAAAGAAACGTATGTTAAAATAGCCCTGAAATATAGCTTTTATCCAGGCATGAAAATGAAGGCATAAAAAAGAAATATAGGCCACTGTTCCTTGGCTTTTCATGAGAGATGAACAGCAAATGTCAAACCCCCCTCATAAATAAGAACAGACAGCAGTTTGTAGGCTAAAGAGGTCACAGAGTTCTTTTAAGAAAGAAAAGTGCAACTTAATAAAAATGGAACATATTTACAACATTTCTCCTAAGTCATGTAAAAATGACAGACATGACTAGGTACTAATGTACCATAAACTAGCGGTAGAGGCCACCCAAACCATCCTACAAGGTAGGATCCTCGTGAATCTGGCACAAGTTTATTCCAGATGTTGCAAGCTAGTGATGTAAGATTTTTGCACAGTAGATGCCCAATATTCATAGCCTGTGCCCGTGGGGAGCCCAATAAGTAGCTTCATAAGCTTCTGCCACACAGATTGGCCTTACTGAGGACAGCCAACCTCTGCACTAATGCCAGACCTCTGGGACCCATTGCGATGCAAGGTAAATCTAGGAAGTAATAGCTGGAAATGGGGTGGTGGGAACTTTATAATCGCGCTGTAGAAGTGACGCTGTTACGACAGATAAATAAATAAGCTATCTAATTCACCCATAACCATGTCACTATCCTGCCCCCAGGGTGGTAATTGGGTGCCCAAACAGATTTTCACTAAGAATGTGATATCTTGGACCAATAACTTAACTTTCTGGAAATCAGCTTTGTGAGAGCAGGACTGTCTCAATTTCTAGTCATAGATAGTCACCAACCAGACGGTAATGAAGACAATAGCATGATAGTTTTTATGTTTTTTTTTAAGAAAAGCTTGCAACCCATCCATAATAATTTCAGTTGATTATGCTCCCTGACCTTGCTTTATATGAATCCACAATATTAATAGGGTGGTGGACTAACAGGGTGGTAAAGGGGGGTGGTAAAGGGGGGAGGCAAAGGTCCACCCCTGGTGTCATTCATTAAAGGGGTACCCAGGGTCTCAGTGCTGACCTAGGCACCACAGAGATGAGTCAGAAGGGGGCACTGACTGTTACCAAGTTTCGGCACCCGAGTTTGACTTAGAGGGAAAAAATTGCTGGCTGTCACACTTTGGCGTAGCCATTTCAGCGAGGGATTATTGCACCCCTCCCCTCTCTGCACCCCCGGAAGACCTGCCCGACTCCTCCTCTTGGGGTCTGGGAATACATTGCAAGTCGGGGGATCAGAATTGGTAAGTCTGAGGGGCTGAATTGGCAAGTCTGGGGACAAACTGGTAAGTCTGAGGGGCAGAATTGGTAAGTCTAGGGGTAGAATTGGTAAGTCTGAGGGGAGGAATTGGCATGTTTTGGGGGCAAATTGGTAAGTGTCAGGACAGAATTGGCAAGTCTGGGGGACAGGTTTGGCAAGTCATGGGGTATAAATAATAATAACACAATTTGAATTCTTATAAAATTTTAGTAATAATAAAAGATCCGAAATTTAAAAAAACACTGATATTTATTAAGCTTACAAGGGCAAACGTTAACGTTAAGAGTTTTGTTGTATACAGAAGGTGCTATTTTTGTATTTTTGCTATTTGGAAACAGTCGAAATAAAGAAGAATACCTTCAGAAAGGAAGTGGAATATAAACAAGGGTAACCTAGAAATGGATGCATTATCAAGAAATGTAATGGTAAGGGTAATATCCCCTCTGTATACAATGTTAGAAACTTGGTGCCAGTGGAAATGAAGATAGAAAAGAAATTTAATGCATTTAATGTGGACAAGTGCAAGATTATGCACCTTGGGCGTAAAAACCCAAAAGCAGAATATAGACTATTTGGTACAGTCCTAACCTCAACATCTGAGGAAAGGGATTTAGGAGTAATAATTTCAGAGGACTTGAAGGTAGGTAGGCAATGCAATAGAGCAGCAGGAAATGCTAGCAGAATGCTTGGTTGCATAGGGAGAGGTATTAGCAGTAGGAAGAGGGAAGTGCTCATGCCATTGTACAGAGCACTGGTGAGACCTCACTTGGAGTATTGTACGCAGTACTGGAGACCTTATCTCCAGAAGGATATTGATACTTTGGAGAGAGTTCAGAGAAGGGCTACTAAACTGGTTCATGGGTTGAAGGATAAAACTTACCAGGAAAGGTTAAAGCATCTTAACATGTATAGCTTGGAGGAAAGACGTAACAGGGGGGATATGATAGAAACATTTAAATACATAAAGGGAATCAACACAGTAAAGGAAGAGAGTATATTTAAAAGAAGAAAAACTACCACAACTAGAGGACATAGTCTTAAATTAGAGGGGCAACGATTTAAAAGTAATATCAGGAAGTATTACTTTACTGAGAGGGTAGTGGATGTATGGAATAGCCTGCCAGCAGAAGTGGTAGAGGTAAACACAGTCAAGGATTTTAAGCATGCGTGGGATAGACACAAGGCTATCCTAGCTATAAGACCGGGAACGGGGGACTAATAAAAGTACTCAAAAAATAAATAAAAAAATTGGGCAGACTAGATGGACCGAATGGTTCTTATCTGCCGACACATTCTATGTTTCTATGTTTCTAAATAGATAAGGAGGGAAGACAGGGAAAAATGTAGTGGCAATCAACAACAAGAGAGCAAGTTCCTGTTATTCTTTAAGGAACATTTTCACATAGGTACATGTTGCGCCACTAATTAGAAGTGATAATATAGAATTATTACAAAATATTATCAAATTTGATAAGATACTATACATTGGTAACACAATAAAAACAATTATTAAACACTATGTACATAAAATACACATACAATTAATAGTCAAGAAGCTTCACCAGAAAATACTGTAAATATGAGAAATGCTGTCAAGCAGGTGAACACTGCAATATAAAGACCTGATCTTTACTGTACAGAGTGGAATAAATCATTATATTCCTCAATAGACAATGTATGTGTCAGTGGTATCTTCAGACAACAGATGTTTTGCTCCTTAAAATGTAGTATGCATGTGTTTAGCCTGTCTCTATTTATGATCCGTATGCTGCCTCAGCTTGGATTCATCAATGGTGTATCTCTGAGTGGTAATTCCAGTTGCAAAAATGATTGCCCCTTTAAGTCTATAAGACTGCTTGTCTTATGCATTTTTGCAACTACATAAAGGGAATGTATGAGTTCCAATGAGCTTCAATATTTGGATCATACTAAGTTCGAGGAGGAAAAGGAGAAAAGCAGGGGGTTTCATCACTTAGTCTCTGGAACATTTAAGATTTGAGTCCCAGGATCCTCCTCTGATGCGTCTGTCTTAGCTGATATAGGGTGGAGACCCAGGTCCTATAGGAAAGATGTAACGGTGGTCGGATCTTCTATGGACAAGAGTTTATCGTCTCAAGCAACAGAGAGGGAGGTAGGGGAGCTCCACCTGTATTTCACCCCAAGACTGCGCTGGTGGGTTGTCAGACCACTCAGAGATCTTCTCCATAAAATGCAAATCTTCGAATATTAACAGGGTACTCCCCGCGTACACATTTGGAGGAGTATTTCTGATCGCTTGAAAAAAATGCAACTTTATCGTGTGCACTATGAAATTTTAAAATCACATCTCTTGGTGTGTTTTGCGGTGCGCTCCGCACAAGGACCTGGCGATGAAGATTACTTACTTGGATGGTAAGTTCGCTCATCCTCTTTTTATTGTCAGCACGATCTTGCATAGATATCTTACTTTCTGCTTCCATGGAAGTCACCCTTTTATCCAATGTGGTCATTTCGGATCTCAGAGGCGCCATTTCAGGTTGCACCATCTTCTGAATATCTACAAACAGTCTCCTTATATCGCCCTTAGTTGATGGAGTTTTATCCTGGAGGGGATCCAAAGTCTGTTTTGGGTGACTTAGTTTTATCACAGGTTCGCGAGTCGTTTGATTCTGATAGAGGAGAAGGCTGTGCTGCTTCCACAGAAATCGAGGAAGGCTTCTGCGGCCTAGAAAAAAATGCACCAATATCTGAAGCTGACGGCTGTTGAGAGGGCCCATCTCGTTTGGTTTTCCGACCCATACCTTCAGGCATATGTTTCCATCGAATTAATTAAGATAGCTGACGGATGCTTCCGTCAGCTATCACAGTTGGCTTCGCCCCCCTGTATTTATTGTTTTACCAATTTATAGTATCTTATTAAATGTGATACAAATATGTGACAATCCTGTATTATGTCTTCTTTCTGATTAGTAGCATCCCCACACAATGTGTCACATTTATTTCACTTTTTGTATATATTGTTTATGTATCTTTTAGATGGAGTCAATAATGGTTGAGACTTATCTACACATTGGGAATATCACAATTTTTTCTTGATATAGATCCAGAACTCTCAATTTTGTGATTCTCAATGATAAATAATATTACTGTTTTCATTTGACCACTTCATGTTCAATTATTTTAATATTGACTGCAACAGGGAGGAAGGGGGACATTAGACCCTTCAGGACAATGTTTTTCTTTGTTTAGATGTCCATTCTGGACAATAGCTATTTTGTTACTTTAGCGATGCTGTATTTAAATAAAAGTGCAATTTGCTTCATAAATGTATCCCCACATATTATAATATGTTTTTCCATTTATTGCATGTGATTACTGTGAATAGATTTTCACATAGATCACATTAATAAATGCAAAAAAATAATAGATGATCCTGGTCTGCCTAACTGTTAAGGCAACCATGATCAACTCACCCCATCTATACCCCCAAATTTGGGGGAAGATGGCAATAGATTGTGATATGTCCCTAGATCATGCCACAATAGTCACTGCAATGTCAGAGACATTGCATTACATTAACATTTATTTTTTATGGCGCCAACAATTTACATGGCCTAGATACTGATCATAGAAGGAAACTTACAATCCAGAGGCAGCCTGTCTCGGCTATTGCAGGCTAAGACAGTCGCTTTTCTGGGTATTTCAGACTTGCCTCCATCAGCGATAGCCTGATACACACCTCACCCAATTTGCATAGGGTGAGGGGTGTGATTGACAGGTCTGTGATGACTGCTCCCAGGCGGTCCCAGCCGCCATTTTGTTTTGCTTGCCTTGATATCATTCACTAGTGAAGCTTCCAGGAAATCCAGAAATGGTGCAATTTGCGGCGAAAACTCTGCAATTGCGCCCTTTGCAAGGCGAACCCGTACATGTTAAAGATGTTAAAAAAAACAACCTGTTCACATAATCAAGCAAACATAGCAATACAATCAATGCATGGTTGATTGTATTGCTATGTTTGCTTGATTATGTGAATGTGATGTTGTCTGTCTCCTAAATGTTTTTGCTGGCTCCTAAACCAAAATTAAATTAAAATATTGAAGTGATACATTCCATGTAATTGAAACATATGCAAAGTATTTCTCTAATCATTAAGACATTTCTTTGTGTGTCTATGTCATAACATATGTGCCCAAGAAGGAAAGTGTAGTTATGTTTAAAGCAAAATAAAAGTGAATGGCATGCACATTCCAGTGCAGTACAAACACGCAAAAGTTAGATCATGGATTACAATGACAACACACCAGGGAGATGCAATCAAAGAAGCAGTTTATTGACGATCTATGTTGACTGCTACATTTCATAAACAGAGCTTTGTCATGGTTCCATAATGAAATAAACAAACCAGATATGTGGAGGCAAACACTTTGAATGATCAAAAAATAAATAGTGATTATGACAGCACTCTTTAAAGAAATATACATTGTTATAGCATTGTGTTTTACAATTATACACCGATAACATTATAACCACTTGCCTAATATTATGTAGGTCCCCCTTTGACGCCAAAACAGTCCTGACCCATCGAGGCATGGATTCCATTAGACTTCTGAAGGTGTCTTGTGGTATCTGGCACATCCCACAGTTTCTCGATTGGACTGAGATATGTGGAATTTGGAGGCCCAGTCAACACCTTGATCTCATTGTTGTGTTCCTCAAATCATTCCTGAACTAATTTTGCTTTGTGGCAGGGTGCATTATCCTGCTTAAAGAGGCCAATGCCATCAGGGAATTTATGTTTCCAGAAAAGGGTGTACATGGTCTGTAACAACCCTTAGGTAGGTGGCACATGTCAAAATAACATCCATATGAATGGCAGTTCCCTGCAGAACATTGCCCAAAGCATCACACTGCCTCCGCTAGCTTGCTACCTGTTAGTGGTCACAATGTTATTGCTTATTGGTGTATGTGCAGGGAGGCTTCTGGTCACGTGATACAATTACATGCATTTTTACTTTCAGAAATGAAGAAAATGTTGTGTTGCTCTTTACAAGGGCAAAACCCCAAATCTATATTGTGTAATGTGAAGCTCACTGGCAGGAATTGTAGACACTTGACAAGATGGTTGCTGAATGCGGCAAAATGACTCTCATCTCGTGAGAGACAATAGGTCAGATGATTTCTCTGTATGGTCTTAAAGGCCAAATAACAAAAACAGATGCCCCAATTATATTTCAACATGCCCCTTGCAACTGCTAAATAAATCCAAGAGTGGTTTCATTAACACCAGGATGAAAGACTTTCTATGGCTTCCTCAATCACTGGATCAAATCATCACTGAACCTTTATGTGTATTGAAGAATGGCACACTATCCTAGTATGTACAATTTAGGATTCGTATTACATTTTCCAAAAAGTATTCAAGCTGATCTGAAGGCATATGATGTCCATATGCTTTACTGAGTCCATTGTGCTAATATATTGTTAGGTGTTTTTATTTTATATATAATGAGAATTGTTATTTTGTATTCCTTTCACATTCTGGAGCATAGATGCCATTAATGTTAGTGCTACTTTATTAAGCATTGTGCTTGTTCTCTTTAAGTTCTATTATCTCAAATTGAGGACATATGGGCTCAAAATGTATGGGCTTTACACATTATTTCTAATGGTAATTGGAATTGCAGTCAGGGTTTTTACTGGCAACATATAATTGTAACTACAAAAATAATACTTTACATTCTGTTTTATGAATCCATATTTGAGCAGACTAGCCACTACTACAATCCAGTTCAATGCATTGAATTCCCCTATAAGCCATTACATGTATCCCAGATACCAAGAAAAACAAGTGATTTTTTTGGGATATTTGAAAGTAAAACTATAGCAGATGACTTGTCAGCACAACTATCTTTGCATATTTTCCTTCTTATTAAACTGCTAGTACTACTACAAAAGCAAAAGGATTATATAACAAGGTTTTGGCTCAGCACCATTGCTCATGGACCATAATCACACAAGATTGTTTCCTGCTTACCCCTATCAAAAGGTCACATCAGCTGCCTGTGTGCAAACAGCGATCTTACTGCACGCTCAAAACGCAACATTCAACAGACAATTTTCTTCTTTTTTTTTTCTTCTTTAATAAATGTTGTGCGATCGCAGCTTTCACCAGGTTACAAATCGCAATTTGCCCAAACACAGGATGTGTAGAGTGCATTGTGGTGCATGCCCCAGTGACCCTGTAATCCATGTTTCAAAATGATGTTGTTAATAAATGTGAACATCGCTTAGCTATCTAACAGTTGCGGTTGTTATTTCCGACATATGTTTCACATATGATAGGCAGGAAAAAGTCAGGACTGTTTCATATCAGATTTTTCAGATCCAAACTCGAGCAGCTCCATATTACATTTTCTTTCCCATAGAATGCTAATGCTTTTGTCTTACAAATATGATGATCATTAGAGTACAAAAGGCCTTGAGGAAATCTACTGACCATATATGAAATTGCTGATAATTTTGGTTTGCATCTTGTATTAAGACAATCAGATAGAATTACAAGGCTCTTTAACCATGTTCTTCGCCTGAGGCTTTAACTTTCGCATTTCCGCTGAACAGTTTTGTTTCAATATTGGCTTCTTGGGAATAAACCAGTGTGGTAGTACTTTACATCCTTTGGAATTTAAAAAAAAAAGAGAGTTCAGACCACAATCTTTTGTTTGTTCCTAGGTTCTCAGAAAAAAACACCACAGAATGGCTGCAGTTATTTGAAGGCGCTGGCATCCCTTACGGTCCAATTAACAATCTAAAACAAGTCTTCTCTGAACCCCAGGTTAGTTTTACTCAATCTCTTTGGTTTTTGTAACATTGTCATCTTGCGTTCACATGTAAAGGACATGGTCGTACCCGTTGCATGTGTAGCCGTACCAAATGTATTTTTGCAAATGGACATTAGGTCAAATCTAAATGTAGAATAGTCACCATGGAAACAAACGGCAAGTTTCTGCTGTTTGCTTCCATTTTAGCGCTTCATCCAGTGCTGCTTTTTATAAAGATGGCTTTTTATGAAAATGACTGTTTGTTACATCCTGTAATATTAATTTAGTAAAGGTTTATGTAACTTAGTTCAGAAAATACTGTTAGTTTGTTTTTGAATAAATGAAGCAAAGGAGGTTCACCTCCGGACGCCATATCCAAACTGACCCACCCACATCTGGGGGAAAAAAATTGGATTTCGGTTTTTGGATGTTCGGATAAGTGATAAACAACCTGTACTAGCAATGGTTGTGTGCTTTAGTATATTTTACACATCTTTGACAGACCAAATAATAAATTATATTAAGATTTCCAATTTTATGTAATTAGTTGTACCAGTTTATTAAAACCCCCATTAAGCAAAAGCAAAAGCTTTTTTTTTTTTAATGTTATATATTTGTATAGTACGTTATGGATTAAAATACACTACACGTAATTAAATCATACTGCCAATCATGTGCAGTATTAATTCTCTAGTGTTCCAAAAATAGGGACTGTTTCATTTAAGTATAGGAGTAGGGTATATGGTGACCAGTCATATGTCTCTCTTTTGGAACAAATTTCCTGTACAGCCTTTTCCTAATCCTATTTCTCTCTTTTGTAGAATGTAAGAATGTTTTGTGTCTATCTTTATATAACGGCTTTTTGCATCAAAAAAACTGTTTAACAAAAAGCAAAATATACAAATGTTGGGCCTTTAAGCAGAAACTCTTTGCACAAACATGCACTGATAATATTAACACACACTTGATCAATCAGAGTAGCCCACACTCAGTATCAGACCACTGGTGTCTGTCTGGGGTCTGAGGGAGGGGATGGGACACTTCATCGCGGCTGCTTCCGCGCAGCCGCTTCACCGCCGACTCTACAGCACAAGACAGATCGTCGCTGGAGATTTCATCGCGGGACATTTCATCGCTAAAGGTAAGTATTTTACCGATTTTAGTTGGTTTAGAATTAGGGTTTAGGGGGTTAGAATTAGGTTCTAATTAGCCATGTGTCCACCATGATCCTGACTGAGCATAACTGGAGTGTAGAATTAGTCCTCATTAAAAAATGCTAATGTTAGGATCGTACCTTTCTGGCCTGGGGGAGGCTTATCTAGTCCTTGGTGGTCTATTGTGACACCCTCCTTGACATCAGTGGTGTGGAGGGAGCTGCTGGTCTCTCACTTACAGAGACCTTCTCTCTCCATTTATGCTCACATTCCTCTGTCAGGGCTGGGGGCAGGAATATGATGATTTATGTCCCCATTCTTCCTGACCTTGTGTTGATTGACAGCAACAGGTTTGTCACAAAATGGATTTGGAGATCCACTGTGACGGGGTTCTTGGAGGGCACTGAGGGCCAAACTCCTCCCTGTAGAATATGGACCATGCCTTTGGATATGCTATATTTGGGGGTACATACTTTGGGGGCATCAGTGACACCCTGCTTCAACACAGGCTCGCTCAGGATGTCAGCCAGGATGTGTACCTTGGGATCCAAGCCTTTGCTCTATTCATTGTGTTTCCCCCAGGTTAAGAAATGTTTTTATATGTTTGTGTTGAAATGTGTACTATCCAATCAATAGGTGTTTACTGTCCTGTGAGCCATCTATTGTCCCTTGTAGTTTGGATGTTTGGATCTAAAGATGGCATGTTTATTTTATGTAAAGTGTACTGTATTTAATTACCTGTTTTTAAGTTAGGTTTTCTATTGTTTGAGGCTTACATGTTATAATTAGTTTCCCCTGTGCCTGCCCCCTAGTTGATGTCATATTTGTGTGTATATAAGTATGTGCTGTTTGACAAATAAAGGTTGTTTGTTCACTCTTGCTGTACCTAACTGCTAATAGTCCTGTCTGCTATTTGGGTACAAAGAGCAAGGATCCAGGGAAGACTTGCTGGGTGGATGATGAGCTTGAATCGGGGGCTAAGGAGGTGATTTCCTACAATGGGCAGAGGTGCTACCGGCCTTGGGTAGCCGTTCCATTACATTGGTGGCACGTGGTAAGACCTTTCTTGCAAGAGCCCACTGGATTAGCAGCAGAGCACCAGCAAGGGATTGCGACCGGCCGTGGGTATGAATTATCAGTTTTGCAATGCCCGTTGGCCAGGGAGTACCAGGATGGTACTACAGCCCCGTTGGGTGGGAACTACAAATTGATGACCAGTCCGGTCTTGCAGGATGAGATGCTACAGCGAGCTTGCAGCTGCCTGAATCTAAGGATGAACAATCTCATATGGGACCAAGTTTACCGGGGGAAAGGTCCTCCCCAGCTCCCAGGAATGGTATGTGAACCTGCTGAGTGAGAGAATGCCATACCTGGGAGAGCAACCTCAAAAAGACTTAGAGGAGACTTAAGAGTTAGTGTTGTGTTGGTTGGGGATTGTGGGTACTGAGCGCTACAATGGTATGTCACCCAGCTATACCCTTCTCTGGAGGATAACACTCCCATGGAGGGATCCAAACCAGCATTGCCAGCAGTATCCAGACTTTTGGAGTGCCTCAGCAGACCATTGGAGAGATCTCTGGGAGTTCCGGGAGGCAGATAGCTTCTATGTGCCTGAACTGAAAGCTAACTGGGACTACTTAGTGACCCAAGAAGGGGTGCTGGAAAGGGCATACCTCCAGCTTCTCAACCGGGTACCACCAGCTGTCGCAGAGACTGTATCGGTGCTGCTCCCCCCAGCAGATGCACTGACCCAAGAACTGTACCCCTTTTTCCCTTTGGATAACCCAGTGGAAGAGCTGGCTCCTGCCCGCCCCTACCCCATACCCCAGAACTGTGTGCTCTTTCCCCAGTGGAGGACCCAGACCTGTTACCTCAGCCCCCTTTGAATTCCCAGTTGAACCGCTGGCACTGTTCCCCGAAACTGACCAGGATCCCCCTCCTTGTGCCCACCTCCACATGTGTTCAAGAACGATATTGGGACCCCCGCAAATAGAAATACATTTGTTTTACTTTCTGGCACGGAGGGCAGAAGAGGCGATGGTAATCAGGTACCTCCTCTGATGTCCCCTGGCTTTTGCACCCTGTGCAGTCACACAGGACCCCCATCCCTGGTGCCATGTTATGTGATTGGTATAATGATGCAGTGCTGTGGGGCTGGTACTCTATTCCATGGGCAGTTTCAATAGAAAAAATTACATTTGTAGTAAATTACCACCCAAAAAGAGTGATGAAGCAACAACAGGAATTCCTGCCCATCTTTATTAAAAACAATGAATTTGATATATATGTGTCTAGTTCGGCTAGCTAATATACATAAATGTAAAAAGGGGAAACGTTTTTTAAAAAGGAATGAAAGTGTGCACACTGGAGTTCCGGGTAGAGACACTATAGTAATAGCGCAATTTTACAACAATGAAGATTGAAATGACTAACACTAGTTTTAAGATACTTCTGTTTTGCCTTGTTTAATAACCTAATGGAATAGTCCAGGGCCAGAAATTTCAGGCCCCTTACTGAAAAAAATCATGCCACCCTCCCCTCCCCCTGGATAGTTTATCCATTTATAGCCCACAGATAATTTTCTGGTTAATTTGCCACTGATAATTTTCTGGTTAATATGCCACTGATCATTTGCTGGTTAATATGCCACTGATAAGTTGCTCTTTAATTTGCCACTGATAATTTGCTGGTTAATAGGCCACTGGTAATTTGCTGGTTACGTGGGGGCTGCTTTGAACGGGCCCTGGGCAGCTGCCCCGTTTGCCCACACGTCCTTATTTTACTTTTTTTATAAAGGGGCGGGACCTGAGCGGACCCCCTGGGCCTGGGACGGGTGTATTGCCAGTACTCACCTGATGGCGGCCCTGGATTAGTCTTTCTACCTTGGAAAAAACAACTGCACTGTTTTTCCTGTAGTACTGACTGACTGTAGTAGCTCAAGTAAGCACCTGCTTTGGAACATGAAGTTCCTGCTTGGCTATTTGCAGGTGGAGAATGGTACATGTATTAAATTTACTTATTTATCCTTCTGGTCAGATGGAAAAATCTGTTTTTTTGTTTACTGAACCTAGTTAATGGAACTTTTTTTATTTCATCCTATATTTCTAGCTGTCTGTATTTTCACGTGAGTGATACTATGAAAACTCATTCATTTTCAACAGCCCCTCGTGGTCTATGGAGTCTTGTAACAGAAAATGTTTTCTGACTGTATTTCGTCAAAGCCTGGTCCTTGTCATACACTCACATAAGTAAATGGAACAAACATTTCACTTCAACCTTGTGTTTCTCTTATTTACGCATGTTTCCCGTACGCTTAATGTATGTTGTACGCTTTTACCAGATGTGGCAGCATAGGTTTCCGGGCTGCGTAAAAAAAAAAAATGGAGGGGCTTACAAATGCGTAAGATAGTCTGGAGGTTGATAAAGCCTACCAACTTCACAGACTTCCACAAATAAACAGATGAAAACAACAGATAATTTTTCCAGTCATCAAATATTTAAGTTCTTTATTTGCTGTTTTGTTTTCTGTGGCATATATATCTTAGCCGGAAGAACTGTGAATGAAAGCGGAATGGTCTTTTGGGACAGGAAGAATACTGTTTCTGTAGAAATGTTATTAGTTTTTATGGTGATGCAGAGTCAGTGACTGGTTGTTAAAGGATGGCTCTTTGCCATTGGGTGGAGTTTTGTTTTGATATCCTTTTCTAGAGCTGCAGGTGTTTGGCACAGGCCGAACTCATGGCCAGCTGTGATATTTCACTGCTTATTATTCCCTCTCAGTGTTTCTCAGCAGCAATGCATCACAAACAGCGTTGTCCACCTGATATAGTCCACTTGTGTGGCATATGCTTCAGTGCCCCCCTTACATCATTTATTTCATTACTGCCATTATAGCTAAGGTTCAGTTGGTTGATCACAGAAGGAAATGTATTAGCCAAACGTAAACTATTGTCACAAAAGCTTTATTGCTCAGTTTAGTTCCAAATTTAACATATGTACACAGCATTGTCTTCTCCATAGATACGTTCCATTTCTAATAAATTCTTGAATTTTGACCCGGAAACTCTTCTTAATCTCCTCTGTGCCTTTGAGAGCATCAATGCACTGTACAGTGAGGTTTTGCTGACCTTCCTGGATTGGAAAGGGTTATCTGGAATTCATTCTATATTTCAGGAATGTTACTGTCTTTCCTCTTCCTCATAACGTACACTTTGTGCCTTAATAGGAAACAGCATTGTACACATAAAACATATTAGACACATATTTTACAATGATAAGTCAATTTCCTTGCATTTATTGGCTACAAACCCCCAATACTAAATTATTCTGGAAGTCACATCGTATATCCACTACCAGCTTTAGCTGTCCTTAAAGCCAAGTTGGATTTATGTTGAAAATGCTATTCACTTTTAAGTTTGTTTTTTTGTTTTTGTTTAGGAAAACCTCAAACCGCATTGTATTCAGCACTTAAATTCCCGAGGCTGCTGTAAATAAGACCAAACTGAGGTCATCCATTAAGATTTAAAATCTTGTTAAGAGTTTGTTTAATGTACCATTTTGCTTGATTAAAGGATGAGAAGCTCTTACTAAAATAAGAAATTGAGACTATGATAGGAAATATTGTGCACTTTTGGAACTTGTTTTTAATGTTATTTTATATTTGTTTCATAAAAGGTATCTTTCTTTGACTTAATTTTTGACTTTATTCTTTTTTTAAAACTTCCTGCAAAATTGTGTAGAGAAAAAAAATGTTATTCATTTTAGTTAAATTTTATGTGTACATGTATATTAAAAGTGCACCCCAGTTTCAAAATTAACGTATTTGCTCGAATATAAGACGACCCTAATTATAAGACGACCCCCCAGACTTTGGATATTCCTTTAGGAAAAAAACTAAAAGCCTCAATATAAGACTACCCTATAGGAAAAAAGTTTAACTTGTATATATTCACATGTAAATTGCTTTTTAAAATGTAATAAAAATTATGATATTAAACAAATGCATTTCTTGTTTTTATTTCCTTTTATGTGCCAATGCTGCCTCTCTCTCCCCCTCCACGAAACATTGTCTCTCTCTCTCCCCCCCCTTCCCCCAGCATTGTCTCTCTCTCTCCCCACAGTGTTATCTCTCTCCCCCTTCCTCCCGCGTTATCTCTCCCTCCCCCCAAACTTTTGTCTCTCTCCCCCAAACGTGTCTCTCTCTCTCCACCTCCCTCCTTTTCTCACCTTGTCTCTCTAACCCCTCCTCCCCTTGTCTCACTCCCCCCCTCCCCTTGTCTCTCTCTCCCCTCCTCCCCTTGTCTCTCTCTCCCCCTCCCTCCCCTTGTTTCTCTTTCCCTCCCTCCCTCCCCCCTCACCTTGTCTCTCTTTCTCCCCCTCCCTCCCCTTGTTTCTCTTTCCCCCCCTCCCTCCCCATGTTTCTCTTTCCCTCCCTCCCTCCTTCCCCCTCACCTTGTTTCTCTTTTCTTGGTGGCTAGTGGGGGCAGCCGGGGGATGTCTGCACGATATGTGCAGACATCCTCCATGCTGCCCGACACTTTCGTCCATTATGACGGACAGCTGGTCCATGATAATAGATGGATGTATCGGGCAGCATGGAGGATGTCTTCACTATCGTGCAGACATCTCGTGGCTGCCCAAATATCCCTGGTGGCTAGTGGGGGAAGCCGGACTTTAGATACGCATCGCGCAGACATCCACCGGCTGTTAGAGAGGGGGAGCTCTGCGGGGGACCTGGATCCCAGTCTTATAGTCTGACCTCGATTTGAGGTCAGACTATAAGATGACCTTGAATATAAGACGAGGGGTCTTTTTCAGAGCATTTGCTCTGAAAAAAAACCTTGTCTTATATTCGAGCAAATACGGTTCCTAATTTTTTAATGGATATTAAAAGCAAATTAATTATAAAAATATATGTATTTATTACAATTTGAATATCAATATTCTGAATATGTTTAATTTACTCCAGGCAAGCTCCTCAACTGTGTTTGCATAACCCAAATTGTCGATAATTTAAGGATATGTATCTTATACAGCCTGGTACATGGTGTATTTCACTTTCTTTTTTTTTTAATTCTTTTTTTGTTTGTAACTCCTAACCTGTCTGGAGACGCCATCATTTTTATAGTATAACACATCATTTTAATAGAAACCAAGCTAAGTTGCTTGTGTGTCTAAAGTGTACATGGCCAACTCAATGAAACATTTATACAGTGCAGTATATCCAAAAACAAACAAAAACAAAAGGAAGAAAATCAGATTAAATTAAAGTATTTGTGTTTTATTGGACAATATTCCATAAGGTAACAAAGGTACCGTAAAATGGTAGCAATATTTCTCTCAAAGGAAATAAGATAACAAAACATTATTGAGTTGGTTTGGAAAATGGCCGCAAAGGCCTCAATAGAGTAAGAAAGTACAAAACATGTGGCAGTGATTATTCTATAATCAGACTAAAAAGAAGGGGAGACATGGTCTATTTTCCATTAGAAATGGTGCTTAAAGCAATACATGTATAGAAAAAGATTACAGGTTTATTGCAGGTTTTACATATCTTTACAATTTAGCTTAAATGCTTTACTGCTATTGCATATGTAACATGTGCACAGGAACTTGTACAAAGGTGATTTGTCAAACATCGTTACTGATAGTCACTTTTTATTGCAGGCATATGGTTTATATTTGGCATTTACTATAATATATTGTGAATGTATGAAGTTGACAAATATGTCTATTTGCCCATTTTTGTCATGACACTGTATCTTGTAATATTCTTTGAAAACAAGATTATTAGGCCCTGTGTGAAAACTAATACTGTCATGGGCAATTGAAAATTACATTTGAAATTCGACTAAAGCAGCTTTAAAAACCGCGAGCTTACGTATGCCATACAGCCAGACAGAAAAGTGGCTTGTGCAACCTTAGTGATATGAAATACAATATATGGATTTCCTGGGACATACTCCAGTGTTAGCTTCCTGTTGAAGTCTCATGCTGTCCCAGCATATGTCTTAAGTTTGAAGCTGGGATTTAAACTTCTTACCCTATAAAGCAATGTGTTCTACCCTTGTCATATAAGGGTCTATTGATTATGCTGTTATAACTATAATATATGTTCTTACTGATCCAATGTAATTGTATGTAGTATTTTGGTCTTTTATACATTTTTAGTAGAAAGCTTCAACTTTAGTTGACCCAACTTTGTGCTGTGGAGTCATGAACTCTTGCTTGTCGGTTGCACTTGTATGATATTGCATTCTTCTTACTGGAAGTCAAGATTTTAAATTGGCTCACCTCTAATTTGGTAGGATTTAAATATAGTATATCTATAACATCTCTTGCATTACACTATTTATGTAATAGTCCACAAATGATTTTAAACGTTAGGCCTTAGTTTTACAAGCTTTGACAGTACCGGTCATCATGTACAACATTCTCAAAAATGTATTTTACATTTTGAATATGTTTATTTTTATATTATTTTGTATGTACTTTGTTTGGATTGAAAGGGTAAATGCTGCATCGGGTATGCACAAGTATGATTTCTTCTTCATTGCTTCTTTCATTATAAATGTCTTCTCTTGCATTTCACAAATGATTAGGCCACTTGTGTCAAATAGGGATACATTTAAGATGATGGAGTGACAGTGATGTCAATTTATTTTATTTGGCTGTTACTAAGGATTTTATTTGATTTGTAAAACATTCAGTTGGTGTAATTAAAGTGGTTTAGTCCTCATAATGTTTCTTAGAAAACTACCTATATCCAGTATGTGGATCCAGTGAGGGTGCCCAATCTATCCCAATCTAGTGCCTGTTACTGTCATCACACACAGTCAGCAATCTATCACATAGCTTTGACCACAACCATCACCAAATTCTGGATGGATATCATCTGCTGGTCACAGATGGATGTAAGGTCACTTCACAGCTCAGTGACGAATACTGCCCCTACTTCTTGCTCAGAGCTTGCTAAAAACAACCAGGCCTGTACACAACTGGCTGCACATCTCACTGGTGTTCATTAATGTTCTCTGGACTATCTTAATGTAATGCTTACAGCCCTCCAATAGAAAAAAAATGTGTCTTGGCACTAAAGATATATAGATCCAAAATATCATACACAAATTCCTTACATATATAACAAAAAATATAGTTAAAAGCATAATATTTATAAAAGCAGAGCCCGCTCATGTTATGCTATCTGTGGAGATGGATGATATAGCTTATATAAAGGTTTCTCCAATGTAAGTGTTTTGAATGACCCAGAGCTTGATATTGTCACTTGTGCAGTGTGGACTCTCTCAGCTGTGGCAAATATATATATATATATATATATATATATATATATACATATATATATTTTAATATGTATTTAAAATATTTATTAAATTATTTTATTTGTCTAACCCTTGTGGGGGAAGAAACTACTTCTTGCTGTTGAAGGCTTCTATATTTATTCCCTTCATTTGTCTGATTGGTTCAACTTTAGATTTGAGCCCTGTATTTTAGCTTCAATATTAGCAATATTTACTTTTCTGTGCCCTTTAATGGGGGCAGCTGCCCCAGATGGCACTTAGCTGCTCAGTGCAGCGGTCATTTTCTTTCTTTTTTTTCCTGGGGGAGCTTGATAGAAAGAGGTCTCAGGCAATCATATGAGACCTCTCAACTCTCCTGATTGGCTGAGAGTTCAGAAGCCTCCCATGATTGGCTGAGACCTCCACCATACAAGGAGATAAAAGCACAGAGATGCCTGGTAGGCAGCAGGTAAGTTAAAAAGTTAGAGTGTGTTTGTGTGTGTCAGTGTGAGTGTGTGTCAGTGTGAGTGTGTGTAAGTGTGAGTGAGTGTGTGTATATGTCAGTGTGAGTGAGAGTAGGTGTATGTCAGTGTGTGTGTCAGTGTGAGTGACAGACTGTCTGTATATGTGTGTGTGGATAAAGGGGTTAACGTATGTGACACTGCCTATATCCGTCTAGCCACCCAAGGGGTTAACTCCTCTGACACTGCCTCTGTCTAGCCACATAAGGCGTTAACGCCTATAACACTGCCTAGATCTGTGCAAATAATGAGCATAACGCTGGCATATAAAATGGCAAAAGAATGGCATTTTGAGGGGCAAAATACTGGCATAGTAAATGGCATATTGAGGGGCAAAATACTGGCATAGTAAATGGCAAAATAATGGCATATTGAGGGGCAAAATACTGGCATAGTAAATAGCAAAAGAATGGCATAATGAGGGGCAAAATACTGGCATAGTAAATTGCAAAATAATGGCATATTGAGGGGCAAAATACTGGCATATTAAATGGTAAAAGAATGGCATATTGAGGGGCAAAATACTGGCATAGTAAATGGCAAAAGAATGGCATATTGAGGGGCAAAATACTGGCATATTGAATGGCTAAATACTGGCATACTGAGTGGCAAAATATTACTGGCATATTGACCAACTGCTCCTTACCACCCTCAATCAATATTACACTAGACCTGGATAACATGCTTGTGAGGGTAGGTGGTGTGAGTATGAGTTATTGTTGGGGGGGGGGGGGGGTAGGGGGATGTGTATTTTAACAAGGAGGTTAAAACTATTTTAAATTTAATTTTCCACCTTTTATTGGTAATCGTATTGTAGATTACAGTTTATGTTTGATTGTAACACTATTATGCTAAGATACTATCGTACATTAACTTGGCAATTTAACTTAAAGGCAATTACATTTAAGCTGTATTGGTTTATATCAAGTCACAAACTGCCTTTCCGTTCCATGATACGGTCATAGAAAGAAATCTTTGATAAAACACTTTGATTAAGAATTTGTTGGCTGAAACCATAGTGAACCTGCTTTCAGAAGTCAACATGCATTTTGCCAAAGCAAATAAAATTCCTATATATACATTTAGGTGGATTTTTTTATAATGTTTTCACCATTCATAACTTTAAAAAGGAAGAAAAAAATATATATTCAAATGGGTTTTTCCTGTCTGGATTTAAAGGCGGGCTGGGTATCAGCCAAATTTGACGTCTATTTGACTTTTGCACCTCTCCACGGAGCGCAATTATTCCCCCATAGTATAGGCTTTAGCTCTCCAATTTAGATTTGGCTTTTAAAGCATAATGGCAATTGAATATTTTGAGAACTAGTAATAAATAAGGATTTAAAACTTTGATTGTTCTGTCTAGTAGTTGCTTTGCTTTGCAGTTTTGGAAGCATCCTTTGGTCACTATAGTGAAATTCATATTCCATCACATCTGCTAAGGTCACGGAATGGCTATGGGCTTCCTTTTTCTAAAATCTCCTGTTCATCCTTATTTGTATGAAATTAAATGAAACAAGACAAAGTACTTTTTAAGATAAAAAAAAAAAATCACATAATAGTTTTTTAATGTTATGTTTATGAATATAATGTTTTCTGCTTGGGGCTCTTGACTTAATGGACTATGAAAAAGTTATAACTCTAAAGCTGCTGGATTAGTACTTGTCAACTGACTTAAAGATCTGAAGTGGATTTTATAAGGCAGTGATTGCAACTTTTAGCACGCCTGCTGTTGTGCCAAAATAAAGTGCAATGTATAAATAACCTGGTATGTTTCCAGGGAAGTATCTTGTGTTTCTTGAACATACAAGAGAAAACAAACACAACACACACAGATAATATAGTGTAGTATGTTTAGATTCTGCAGTCCACAGTCCTGTTTAGCTGTCTACAGGTGACTAGGACGATATCCTATAGAAGGAAAAGATCACCCTACATGCTGACAATTTTTCATGAGTGCAAAATTTGTAATCCCATCATACTCTCCATATATAATCTAAACATACTACACTATATTATTGTGTGTGTTGTTTTTTTTTTTTTAAAGAAAGAAATGGGGAAAAGAAAAGTATGTAGGAAGGGTAGGAAAGGGAAACATAACTCAGTAAATGATTGAATTGGTGAAAATAAATGCATTTTAATATATACTGTATAACAATGGAATTGGATCAAGAAAATGTTATAATTAAGTATTTATTGTATTTTGTACTTTTCATAATTAAATTTAAAAAGTGGAGTACCATATATTGAACTATTGGTGATACATGGGTATAGCCAAAAGTAGAAACAATATCTCCCAGAAATCCGCATCTTAGTAAGGAACCACTCAATTCGTATAAAGTATTTTCTATATCGCAGATTCGTATGAATGCAGATGTTTTAACTTACAGTTTGATCTGGCATTATGCATTAGCAAAATCCTGTTTTGTATTGCTTCTATAAACACTGAAGTCTGTTAAAAGCATATAGTTTTCCTGTCCTCCAGATTAAATGAGGTGCCTTTGAAGAAGCAATGCTCTGTTTCATACCTCTCTGGCATGGGCAGAAGTTAAAGTGATAGTATGCATTTGAACAATTATATAAAATTATATATTTTTAATTATTCTCATTCTTAAAGACCTGCTAAAGTATAGTGTACGAAGTATGAGGATAATGAAGCATGTGAAGCATGCAGGGGAATTCGGTCACCGTTTGTCCACATTACTAGTAGTTCATGGGGAGACCCTCATTTTTCGAACAAATCAATACACAGGGCTATAAAAAGGTCTCCTCTGTTGACTCTAAATTAAATTGAGGGATTTTTCTGCACTAGAAGAGAGTGACCATCGAACCCATGGACCCTAGCTACAAGCAAACAGCAAGCGACTACTATTAAAGAATCAAAAAAGTAAACAAAAACCTTTAGTGACAATTAATTGGTCTATTCCAGGCTGAAAAATATTAACTAATAAATACATATTAAATCAAACTGAACTTTTTATTACCCTTGCTTCTCTTGAGGGTTTAACAAAGGGAATCAATAGAGGGGATGGCAGTAGCCCTGATGCTTTTGAGGGCACTGATGCTCCCATGGCTACTGGTCAGAGGATACACTGGCATGTACCTTAAAAAGTAAAGTAAAGCGAGTTTATCCTGATACTATATTAGAAACAACGGTTAAAAAAATAAATAGTGGGTCTCTAAAGTTGACATTTAAATGTATGCATATATTAGTTTAATTTTCATGTTTGCAATGGTTATCTTAAAGGGACTGTATCACCCAAATATAGTTTTTACTGTGAATGTAAAGCATGAAAACAATTGAAAATTATAAATTCATTGTATTAGCAAAACTGCAAGAAAATACCTAAATTAGGATAAAAATGTGTTTTAAATGTGTCTGCGGAGTCTCCTGTTTACGTCATCACCTGTGGCACGGTATGCAAATTACACATTTCCCACTGAAAAGCATATGGATAAGCATAGAACATAGAAAAACAGACAAGACACATAGACAGACAGAGCAGTGAGTGGGCCTGAATGCATTTATGCCCAGTTGTCATTGGTTCTTCTCTCAATTAGATCCCAAAATTCAAAGGCTGTGAAGGTAGATACAAGGATGGACTCTCTTCCCACACAAGTGTATGCCAAACTACAGAGTAGGACTGACCTTGGTGCCTTCTATCCCAACCTATTGATCCCAGCCAGAGACTCATCTGAGGAAGATTGTGACCCACAGACATTTAGTAAAATGAAAAGTTTGCAAACCGAATTAAGTAAGCGTATCCTGGGGGAACAAAAGCCCTCCCCTGCATCTGTGTAGCATGTCTATGTAAAAAAATCCTTGACACACTAATATAATATATATATATATGCTTATCTTATGACAGAAGGTAAACCTACATTCAAGTGGATTCTATTAATACACAGGAGAAAAGGGAAATCAGTTAGAGAATATGACCTATGGTCTTTTCTTGTTTTGGCCAAGAGAATTATGGTTAGCAAACTGCTTGCACTAAGCACGCTGATGACATGGGAAATTAGCATTTTGTTGTATGATTTTGTATGTGGAGAGCAATGCATTGTACAGGAAACATCACATTGTACAACTTATGTAGTATATGATCTGCCTCGCCATACTAGTCTCAAGAGTGATATGCTAACCTTTAGTAGTCCAGACGGTAGGGAGTGCATTTTCTCTGATACTTAGTCAGCTTTTTTGACATAGAACCCACACTTGCTGTCAAAGATAAGTCAGCATTATATAATTCTAACATTATGCTGGTGCTCAAAAATGGGAGATTATGAAAAATGAAGTAACAGGATATTTAACGGACAGCTCCCACATGTCCCAGATGCCTAAGTGATGCCTCAGCTGATATAAATGGCCCAAGGACAAAATATTTAAAATTCTATCAATATGGAGGATTCAATGTAATCTTTAGGGGAAGTCAGCAAACACATTTATGACGAGAAATAAAAAATGTTACTATTCTGTATCCTAACGAGGAGATAGATATACAGTTAGAAATTGAGAAAGGAAATCATTACTGTATAAAATATTTGGTTGTTCGGGCGCCAGACTCTTTTTCCTGCAGCGGCAGCAGGAATGAGCTGAAGAGTATGTATTAATATGCTCTTTGTTTTGTCAGAGATATGAATGTATTGTATGTATGTTGGGGAGATGGCGAGTTTGATTTTATTTTACACTACCTACAGAAAATTTGTATCGCCTTAAAGGGCTGGACTTATGCCAAAAGAGGACTTATATTTAAGTAGTTTTTTGATAAAATATATTCAAAAAGACAGGACAATACAAATACAGAAAAAAAAAACTTCCCATTATTTTATATAACAATACACAACATAAAAAAGGAAAGCCATAGATGAGTACCCTTCGTCCATGAAGAGAAGAAGAAGAAAGATATAACTCTTAAATCAGCATTCAAACATATATAAACATACAAAAAAAGAGAAAGGTTGGAGATCTCACAAGTCCTGATATTGCTCCGTCGATATTTCTCCCGAGAAAAAAGAAAAGTACATGAATATAATAGCATAATGTAAAGAATAAATGCATCTTTGACACTTCCAGAATATAATTTAGTAACCTTAGCTTAATTACATACATATCTTCCTTTCTATAATGCAACTATTTAATTGTTTAAGGGTATTTTAAAAGTTTCATACCATTCTGCCCATTTTTTTCCATATTTTATCAACAGAGTTTAACTTATTTATAGAAGCAAAATATCCTCTCTCCATTATGCATTGATGTTGAATTTGGTTAATTATTTGAGCCCTTGGTACATCTGCCTCACTTCTCCAACTCCTAAGATACATTCAATCCCTGAGATAGTTGTGGGGACTATACAGGGCCGGCCATAAGTGTTCCGGTGCCCTGTGCGGGCCTCCTCTGTGGCCCCCCCCCCTACCCTCATGTCTGTCTGTCTTCTCTCCCTCCTCATACCTGTCTCTTTCGTCTCCCTCCATGTATGTGTCCCTCCCTTTCCTCTTCCTTGCCATGTCTGTCTTTCTCCAACTCTCCCCTATCTGTTCTCTCTATCCCCCTCCTCCCCATATCTGTTCTCTCTCTCTCCCCCTCCCCCTCCTCCCCCATATCTGTTCTCTTTCTCCCCCTCCTCACCCATATCTGTTCTCTCCCCCTCCTCCCAATATCTGTTCTCTCTCTCCCCCTTCCTCTGCTCTCTCCTCTCCCCTCCTCTGTTCTTCCTTCCCCTCTCATTCTTACGGATCCATCAGTTCAGCCATGCAGAGGGCTGGTGAGGGGAGATCTTTTGATCTCCCCAGCAAGTGTCTCCACTGGCAAACTTTTTTTTTTCCGTGGCACCCCCTGGGTCCTTGTGCCCTGTGCACTCGCACTCCCCTAAGGCCAGCCCTGGGACTATACATAGCGTTGTTTTCTTGCCTAATATTTCCCAGATTCTGACCCTGCCTGTTTGGTTATATTGATTGGCAAAAAAGACGAAAAAGTGATGTGCACTCCACTCCAGTGAGCGATCTAATAAAGTGCTTTATTTAAACAATGAACATGAGATCAAAAAGGAGGTACATGTACAGCAAAACGAACAAACAGAAAACCGCACCTTACGCGTTTCGCGTATTACAACGCTTAATCATAGGTCACTTTTTCGTCTTTTTTGCCTGTACATTACACGCCTGGTCAGCGGGATGGAGCACCCACGTGGAGAGCATAGGTGAGCGGAGCCGATCATCATTTTTCGTCTTTTTGGTTATATTGATTGCTGACTGCCCTGATATTTTCCACCTGCCTTGTGACTTAGTTTAGTGATCTTCCTCCATTGTACCTCGTCCTGATCTGTGTATGACACGTGCTGCAGATTAATCTCTTTTTTTTTGCCTTTATGTTCCTGCTTCAGTGTGCTGTCTCATTCAGTGTGTCAAGTTCCTGGGTGGTCATTTGCCTAAGAATCAACCATAGAATATAACAACATTCAGGTGAAACGCATTGTTCTATTTCCAGTCCTGTTGCAGCAGCTACCAGGTTATCACTTTGCAATTCCATACTCAAGTTCCCCATTTCTGTTTTTGACAAAACTACACACCTTTTTTACTGGCCCCCCTACATTAGGCTTATATTTGTATACATACAACTTTAAAAACAAATTAAACAGCTCTAAAAGAAACAATCACTTGCGTGGAAGCACAGAGCTCTCGTGGATACAATGTTCCCTTGCTTGGAACAACATGCGGGCTCCGTTCATCTATCACTGCCTGCTTCACTAGCCTTGTGTCTTGTTTAGAATCTGGTCCACCTCTTCAGAGGTCACACAGCAGACGCGGTTCACATGGTACTAAATACTCAACTAGTCTCAGGCCCCGCTGCGCAGCACATCTCCGGAATACCCAGTTCTCGATGGGTCACGGGGAGCATCACGGGACCCAACCTCCATGCCGGGCAGAGTTCCCATCACACGTGCTGCACCCCAGCCAGGTGCATGCATCTCCCCTCCTGCAGCATTACTCAATGTGCGGGCGTGCTTGCCGTGACGTCACGCCCCTTGTTTGGCGCAATAGTTTAAAAGGAATCATCAAGCTCTCTACTATGCTTGGTTATTCTCGTGTTTTGGATACCTAACATTGCATATATCTCTCCTACCGTTTCTGATTCTCGACTGTTTCAGTTTGCCTGCCTTCTGTTACCCGGACCTTCCTGTGCCTGCTTGTGACCTTGAACTCTGCCTGTCTCATCATTCTGTTATTTGCCTGTGCTCCTGACTTGGATTGTCCTTTAAACTCTCTCTTGGTAAAGTGTTAGTGCTTATCTGTGCTTTCTGCTGTTGGCTCCTGGTGGCTGCTATTGTGGATTACAATTGTTGTACTTGCTGGTTTATGCTGAGTTACCCTGTGGATTACAATTATTACACTTGCTGCTTAATGCTGATTTACCCTGTGGATTACAATTATTACGCTTGCTGGTTTATGCTGATTTATCCTGTGGATTAAATCAAACTGAACTGTTCTAACGCTGCATACTGCTGAAAGATTACTTACTTCTAACACCCCGGTGAGTACTATCATTCATCTGTATCCCAATATCTCACTAGTCTGCATAATAGTCTCCTATCCTAAAATCCTCACAACTGGATGTAGACCAGTAGCTTCTATCCAGAGTAGATGACATCTTCGCCTCACTTGCTGGGGTAGTTCACTACAAGTTTGATCTCCGACAAGCCTACCTACAGTTTACGGTCCATCCTTCTTCCTTAAAATACCTCACCATTAACACTCACGAGTTCTTGTACGAATACAACCATATGGTTTTTGGCATAGCACCCCCGCCAGCCATCTAGCAGAGGTAGATGGATGCAATCTTAGCAGACATTCCTTTCACACAGTGTCTATTAGATGATATGCTCATCACTGGTCGCACAGACCAAGAACACAAGCAGAACGTAGAGCAGGTGTTACAAAGACTTTAGGACCATGGTCTCAAAGGGAACTTAAAAAAATGCAAGTTTATGTTGCCCAAATTGGAGTTTTGCGGCCACCTAGTAGATGCAGAGGGCATACAAACCACTAAAGCCAAGATCGACGCTCTAGTCAAAGTACCAGCCCCAACAAATGTCCAAAAACTATGATCATTCCTTGCCTCCTCAACTACTATAATAAATTTCTCACGGACCTGGCTCACATGTTGTTCCCACTGAAAAACTCCAGATGGGAGTGGTCAGCAGAATGTCAACAAGCTTTTGAGGTCTCCAAACAATAAAATGCTTGTACACTACAACCTCCACAAGCCTCTCACCTTATGATCTGGGTGCTGTACTTTCCCACCTCCTACCAGATGGCTCTGAGAAACCAGTGGCCTTTGCTTTGAGATCCTTGACAAAGGCAGAAAGCAACTACTCCCAGATTGATAAAGAGGTACTTGCATTGATATGGGCTATTCCGAAGTTTCACCTTTACCTTTATGGTAGCGAATTCACCATATTAACGGATCATAAACCTCTACTTCAAATCTTCAGCCCAGACAAGGGGATCTCCCAGACAACTGCAGCCTGTCTCCAATGCTATGCCCTGGTATATATATGCATATATGTGCATATAGCTACCGCATACAATATTGATAATGGGGCTCAATTCACGAGCCATGAATTTCAGAGCTTTGTTACTCTTCATAACATCAAGCACAAGTTAACTGTGCCTTACCACCCAGCAACCAATGGCCAAGCAGAACGTTTTGTACAAACTTTCAAGAACTAATTCAAGGTCACAGTGGCTTCAACTAGCCAGAGGTCCATATCTCCTAAGAAGTTAGACTTTTTTCTCTTTGCTTACAGAACAACACCAAATGCTACAACTGGTACAACACCAGCTGAGCTTCTGCTAGGCCTTCTGCTTTTGACATGCTTTGTCCTAAAACTGTTCACAGTCATGTATTGCACTCCCAAGAAAAGATGGTTACCTCCAAAGAGTCTCCCATTTTTGGAGTTCACCAAGAGGTCTGGACCCGATCTTATGGATCCTCCAACACTAGGTGGCTTCCAGCCAAAATTGTGAAGTCTTTGGGACCCAAGATGTATAGAGTTTGCCTGGAAGATGGTTCCATTACAAGATGACATGTAGACCAGTTGCGGTCCTGCGCCAGTTACCTAAATCCTTAACCCCAAAGCTTCCCGAGTCCAAATCCAGTGAGACAGAGGACATCTGGAATGGAGTTTGGGCTGTCTCTGAAAATTTGATTACATCTTCAGTGGTGGCCTGTGATTCTGGGTCTGAAGTTCCTCATTCGAATGTTCTCCTTGATGCCAGGAGTCCCCACTATCAACAGTGGATTAATATCATTCCCTATAGTCAATATAGGACGGTAAGATGGAACTGCAGGCAGAAGGATTTTGAGAGGGAGATTTCAATTATGAAAAGAAGATTTGAAATTAAAACCTATAATCCCCAGATTCTATGCATAGTATAGAAGAGTATATGTAAATCAGGTTACTCCACATTTAGTACTCAGCGAAATAATACAGTTCAAGATGGAAAAAAAAACCTAAGAAGTAGGCGTTAAAAAACAGGAGAACTGTCAATCTGAAGTCAAAGGGCAGGCGGCAGGCAAAGGGTAAATACAATAAACAGGCAGGAACAATAGGAAATCACAATGAGAAACAGAGTTCAAGGACTTACTGCAAACGGAGGGACAGAGAACAACAACTGAGCACCATGTTGTGGGAGCCTGGGGTTTTTATAGTGCTGTGAGGCAGGGTCATCTCTGCAGACCCTGCCACTCAATATCCTCCATTGGCTGGAGATTTCAGAGGGAGGCATGGCATTCCTGGGTGCAAGCCTCGCACCCTCCATAAGCTCCGTCATCTTGCAAGGGCGCGTAGAACTGGTCCACTGACTCCTGGTGAGACAACGGGCACCCGCTGGGAGCGGAGGAGACAGCCACCACATGTCCACGACCCCACCTGATGGGAAGACACGGAGAAGGCGGTATGCCTCCATGAGATAGGAGCCTGATAAGCCCACAGTTTTGTTTAGATGCATTAAGACCATAAAAAAACTTTTTTTTTCAATGGAAGTCAAAAATTATCAAAGATAATTACCTTCACTAGTACATAATTTCCTTAAGAGCTACTATGTGAATCCTTATCCCACTAAAATTCAATTTCCCGTGATGAAAGTTAATACCTTCAGGTAGCAACCTGGCCGAATTTGCATTCCAACTGTGGCACTGTGTTCCACAGAGACTGCCAACGGTATCAGAGCCACTTAATTGGAGTATTTGGTCGCTTTATTCCATCTTCTCTTCCATCTGTACCTATACAAAATGTTATTATAATTCAAATCTACAAAAACTAGCCTGTAACTACCAAATTGGGCACTGGGGCAGTTCTTTTATTTATTAAAATATACCAAATTTGCACCCTCCTG
Organism: Pelodytes ibericus; assembly: GCA_036172795.1. NCBI lineage: Eukaryota > Metazoa > Chordata > Amphibia > Anura > Pelodytidae > Pelodytes > Pelodytes ibericus. Next base: position 164,856,663 of record CM069859.1, on the reverse strand, counting down.
TTGTGTGTTTGTTCTTCAACAGTCAACTGTAAATTCTTAAAAAATAAATTACATTAAGACCCAAATCCTCATGGTCCACACTCCAGAGACAAATAGATCGGTGTTAGAAAGACTACATGATTTTGATTGTAATAAAAAAATAAATTGACTGTTTAGGCATTAAAGTAATGTATGATTTGGGACATCTAGTGAAATGTAGCTATGTGAATATATTAAAAGACATGAAGGTAAAACTAATATAATGTAAGTGATTAGAAATATCCTGATTGGGTTGGATTAATGTATTGAATTCTTACATGATTCCAGTGGTACTATATCAGAAGACATTCTCTGATTGTACATGGCTAAATTAGAAAAATGAGAATTTCTCAAGCAATTCTAAAAAAATATATGGAAATTTAATAAATAATGTATCAATAAAAAAAAGATGATTCCTCAATATTAAAATGTAGGAAAACAATTTATTTAGCACCCACATTAAAGTGTAAATAAGTAAAATATGGGATGAAGTTAGATCACGTGCGTAAGAACATGAAAATACACCAAACTGAGTAAACTTATTTCAAAAAGCCATTAATGGTTACAGGGGTAACAATATCGATACGTCTATACAACATTACAACGGAAACTACTGAAAAAACAATGTGTGGTAATAAGATTTATGGGTTTTTTTTTTACTCTGCTACTGCTATGACATTATGGGTAGTCTTCTGTTTCTCTTTTAAATAGTAACTTTTACTAATTATATTATATCTACATGTATGTATTATTAAATAATTCTGTATGTGACATCAGTCAGCAGTGTTCTCAATTAAAATTCTATTTTTAAGCCATTTGTCAACAAGGAAGCCTAACATTCCATCTCTCATTGGGTACACGCTGTTCTGCCCTTCTGCCTAACCACTCTCCATACGCATTGCTCTGGATGCTTTTGCACAGCATATTCTTTTTCAGGGAGTTGAAAAAAGCTAATTTTCATGTGTATCAACTTATAAAAAGGATTGCTTCCATGTGCGGAAGTGCATAGACATTTTAAGGATACTATTTGAAAGACTGCCTCTAATGCATGCTGTTTCATTGATAAGATGTACATGTTATTTAATCCCTTTGCTCATAAGAACGTGGTCCACCATCCTTAAATGCATGGCCCTAACAACCATGTGAACAATATAGCATGTCCTCTTAACAGCAGAGCCTCTGTGCTATGCTGCAAATCCCACTGCACCATGATCGCTTGTGCCAAATGATGGCACTTTCAGGGTAAAAGTATCTAGTTCTCAAACTGACCACCAGTTCAATTTAGTGAAATCACCCCTTGAGTGAAAATCCAGGTTTCGGCACACCCTCACAATTCACTAGTTCAGTAACAGAAATTTTCAAGCAGAGACCCACAGGAGAGTATTTATGCCCATTAATCCCCCCCAAAAAGCAAAATTTTTTTTTACTGTACATTATTCCCAAAAGTATAATGTGTGATTCACACCAACACACTGTTCCTAGTCAGAGAGGGAGAGGAGGGAGAAGGCAAAGGAGATAGGTTCCAGGCAAACAGTTGGAAGGTGGAACGGAGAAGGTACACACACAGTGGTAGAACAGGGAGCTGTCCAGACCATGGCCTTGGTTCGGAGGAGGAGAAGGAATATGCTCCAGAAACCAGCAGCAGTGAAACAGAGGCTGAGGAGTAAAATGAAGACAGGTAGAAGTCTCATTTGTTCTCCTACAAGGAGAACATGCAGATGATCCAGACTATAGTGAGGCATAGCAGCCTGCTATTCGGCAAACACACTGGAAGGTCAAAGTAGTCAAAAAGAGACATGTCTGTCAACAGATTGAAGATAATATGAATGCTGTGGGTCAGCACAACCGGATCACGAAGGCTGTCAAGGAGCGGTGGGGTGTACTATAAATGACTGCCAACGATAACAGAAAATGATCAAATCAAGAAGAGTTTGAGATGTGTTGAAGTCACAAATTAATGTGGCCAGGAAATGGCAAAGTGGTCCCATTCTCCTTTTATTTAATGGGGCCAGTGGCTCCCCAAAAGGCCCTCCTTAAATAAATGGGGCAGGGGGCTGCACAAGTGCCGCACATCCCCCCGTTAGACAAGAGGCTGGGACCTTCCATAAAGGCCTTCACCCTAAAATAAATAAAATGAAAATAGTTTCCTACCTACCCCCAAGTAGGTAGGGGGGATGAAATCTTAACAATAACAAAAAAAAAAAACCTGCAAACAAAGCCATAATATTCACTGGCCACCCTGTAAAAAAATATACCTTAAAATAATGTCCCACAATGATCTGCTCGATTCTCATTTTCTGCATTAACAAAAATATTCTACATATTAAATTAATGCCTGAAAAAAGTAAATCGAAAAAGCCCAACAGAGCTAACTATACACATGCGTCCTCAGCTGGACGGACACGTACTGAAATCTCAGCCCCGTAGGAGGCATATAATTGGCTCACTGTCAGCAAATTAAAAGCCTCCCTGGTTCCAGGCCAGCCATGTTGTCCATCACTGAGGACAGGCATGTTTAGTTAGCTCCATCAGGGTTATTTTTACAAATTGTTTTACTGCATGATTTTAACAGGGTTTTATAATGTGTGCGATAATTTATTTCCTCAAACATTGAAAAACACCCGTTTTTTTACAGGGTGTGGAAATGATCTTACCATACTCAACATTCATTATATTGCAACTCCGAATTGCACAAGGCGTCTTGGACATCAAGTCCAACTCGCCTCCCAAATCAAACTCTGTTTACTGTTTAATGTATAGCAATTTTTATTGCATTCAAGATGGGAGTCTGAGTTTGACTTGCCAGGTTGGGGAAGCGTGAGGGCAACATTTTTATGAATAGGTCAAGATGGTCGAGTATAATTTTTAAACTGAGTCAAATTCGACCTCCCAACTTGACTACCTTGAGACTAATTTGAATTATAGTGAATATACCCATTTACTTCTGATATCCACATTATACAAGCATTATATACGCTTAGGGTATATGTATGCTGTTAAAGCCAAGTTTTAAATGTAATGTCTTTGCCTTATATTGTTTATGATATTTGTAAAGAACGTAGGAATATGACCTCATTGTGAATATTCCATGTTGCGTTCACTAATACAATCAAATCATAAATGATTTTAGTCCACATTAGCCATTATGTAACCTAAAAAATATGAATAGTTCCACTGACAAATATGCCTTACTTTCCAAGCAGAAAAGTATGAAACGTTTCCGTCTTTACAGATGTTTAGTCAGACTTTCTGACGTGGTGCACACATATGGCAACAGCAGTTAATTCATAGTAATGTGGATTGTTTAGTTAAAGTGAATGAAAACAAACAATTGGCATCAAATGCATCTCTTTGATCTCTTTGGAATTTGTCATGGTACTCACACAATGCCAGTTATTGTCAGCTTAATAAAAAACAAGTGTTCCCATTCACTCATATAGATTTTAAACTTGGATTTTTACAAAATGGAGATTTATCTTTGAAATATGCTTCTCATTGTAATTACATTGATTAGATTAAATTAATTAAACTTTCATATCTTTATTTGTATTTTTTTTTTAAAGGTAAAATTGCATTAATTTTAATACATAAAAATAAATGTATGGGGCTATTTAACTGTTACCCAGAAGTAGACTGGAAAAATTGAACCACTAATTCTGCTAAAAGCAGTAAGTTTCTCAATTTGTTAAATGACAAATGTGTTGTACAGACACCAACCAAAGATGAAGCGTGCTTGTATCTGGTAGTAACTAACAGGGAGGAGATTATCTCTAACATCCAATTAAGAGAGCATTTAGGGAAGAGTGACCATAATATGGTATGCTTTGAGATTAATTCAAAAAGGTAAATTGGTGTGGGTCCCAACAAAACACTGAATTTTATAAAGGCCAACTTAAGCAAGTTTAATACATCTCTTGGTCTTGTTGACTGGGATGGATTATTCTTGGGAAAAAAACACATAAAGTATGTGGATTACCTTCAAACTAATGCTACAAAAATGCACATATAAATGTGTACCCTTTGGTAACAAATTTTAAAGAAGCAAACAAAAACCAATATGGCTAACTAGTAAGGTAAATCAGGAAATAAATAAAAAGAAAATAACATTAAACATTATAAAGCTGAGGGATCAGCAGAGGCATTTGCAAAAGGCCAATAAAGATTGTAAAAAGGTAATTTTGAGAATAAAAACATTTCTAAGGAGCGTAAGAGCAATCCAAATAGTTTATAAACGTTGTGATGAGTTTAGAAATATGTTTACATGTTTTTCTGTTTGTTTGTTTTTTGCAAGTTATAGGGCAAGAACCAAAAGTAGGGTTTTTTGTTTCCTTAATTATCCCCTGCTGTGATCTTTTGACCCCAATCCTGACTCTAAATATAACCCTAACTCTAACCTTAATGCTAAGCCTAACCCTTATATACCAAAAAATGGCTAAAGTAGCTTTAGATCTAGGTTATGGTTAAGGTTAGCCATAACCATAACCTAGAGCTAAAGCTACTTTAGCCATTTTTTTGTATTGCAATGCTGCTGACTGCCTCTATGGGCAGTCTTTCAACAGCAACAGAGCGACGAAAGCGATTTCATAATTTCTGAAGCTCCGAAGCTCTTGCTCACTCGCTCTCAAGTCATTCGGCGCATAGGGATAGGTCATCGGGAATATAAAATCATGCTATATGCGGACGATGTCCTTCTGACCCTGTCTCGGCCTGAAGTAACAATCCCTACCCTCCTATAAGCGGTTGATTTCTATGGTACCCTCTCTAACTATAAGCTAAATCTATTAAAAACACAAAGTATAACCCTTTATTTAACATTTATTCAACATCAATTTTTAAAACGATTTCTACCCTCTACCTTAAGATAAGAACCAATTGATTATTTAGGGATAAAGATATGTCCCAAAATGGACCAAATTGGTTCTCTAAACCGCTTGGTACTCTTATCTGAACTGAAGACAACATTAAATCAGTGGGCAAAATTAGAAGTTTCCTGGTTAGGTCGAGTTAATGTGTTGAAAGCATATATAATTCCCATAAGTCCATTATGTCTTTAGTATCCTTTTGGGATTTATAAGAACACACTAAAGGAGATGGACTTAGTGTTTTCTAAATTTGTTTGGTCAGCCAAAAACCCTTGTGTGCCCAATAAGACACTTAGACATGGTCTGTATCAAGATGGCTTGGGACATCCCAATCTATATAATCTTGCTGACGCTTCCCAGCTGGCAAATATTCTGGCTTGGAATCAACCAGACAAAAGGAAGACTGGGTGGGATGATATTGAAAGAGTTAGATGCAATATCATAGATCCTTCATTGCTGTGTTGGTTAACGCCTGAATATTATAAATTGCTTAATGTAAAATCAGTAATAATTAAAGAGATTATGACCTCTCTCTTTCATATAAAAAAACCTTAAAAATCAATAACTCTATATCTAAGAAAGCCCCTCTGGAGGTTGTATCCATATGTATAGAGGATTTGGATCTGAGGGTATGGATTAACAAGGGCGTGTTACATATCGAAGATCTATAAATTGATGGACTCATTGCCCCCTATCCAGTCATCTGCAGCAAATTTAACCTCTCACCTAGGGATCTATTAAAATATCTTCGAATTAAGTCTTTATTACTTTTAAATACCCCAATAAACCCAGATATATGGGAAAAACTAGTGGCTTCCAAAATAACCAAAAAAATTATCTCTAGACTCCTAAGCTTCTTTGAATCTAATAGATTAATTGAGGAATCTAGGGCCATTCTCTGGTGGGAAGACAAAATCTACTTAAATTTCCCACTACAGACATGGTTTAAAACCTGGGCGAACACCAGAAAGGTGGTGCATTGCATCAACTTGCACAAACAATTTTTCAAGCTCCTGCACCGCTGGTACTTGGTACCTACTAGACTTGCTAAATATAAAGAGGCCCCTAACAACTTGTGTTGGAGATGCCTGATCGAGGTGGACATGCAGTAAACTCGAACAGCATAAAAGAAAAATATCAAACCTGTTCTCTACCATATGTGGTGGTAGGTATGAACTAAAGCCTCAAACATTTATTTTTCATTTTTAATTTCCTACCTCAGACAAATTAATCAACTCCTTATTTATACACATTTTACTGGCCTTTAAATTATGCATTGCAAGACACTGGAGAAGCGCAGACCTCCCATTATGGCCAGAGATCAAAGCCCAAATAGAGTTCCAAGCTAAATCTGAGAACTATTTTTTCACATGGAACGAAAACACAGTAGATACATACAGGAGGATATGGGCCTCCTGGAATGAAATATTATCTAAGGAGAACAACACACCCAGATCTCTCTCTAACCCAAAGCTCTCACTCACATAAGAGCAGCACCATATTGGAGGAGCATGCTGATCTCCAATATGGCTCCTGCGTTTTCTCGGTGGCATTACATTAACACCACGTGATCAGTGTTAGTGTCAGGAGGGACTAGGCCTGCCCTATGTCTGCAACAGACCTAGTCCGTGCAGTGTGGTGAAAAATCTTTTTTAACCCTCTGCTTTCCTTCAGAAGGGCTAAATGTAAAAAAAATCAACAACCTGCACAGCACTCGAAATTGCATGTCCCAGGGGTTGGGCGATAGGAATTGCACATCCCTGACCCAACACATGGGTGGTGAGTCATAATATAAATATAATTAATACGCTATATCACACCCAAAGCCCTGAAATATGGTGAGTTTGGAACGAAACTGATTACCATGTGTGAAGCTTAGATTTGCACTCCTTCTGAGACCATGTTGACCTCCAGTGTACAGAGAACTGGGGTAAGGTGAGTTTGCTTTTTTAATGTTAAATGCATGGAGGAAATGGAAAAAAGTATCTGGAAATATTGTGTTCCATTGTCGATAGACTTAAAGTACCAGTTACACGTTTTAGTTCACTTGCTTAAAACCAGGTTTTCCCCATTTATCTATGCTTTTTACTAAAGGCGTGTCTATCAACATTAACTAAATATTAGCTGGTAACTAGAAAATATAATTTTGAAATGGAAATGAAATGGCCACCCAAAACAATGGAATTTGCTAAATCTCAGCTAAAAATTCTGAAATGTGTACGGGAAGAGTAATTTCCCACTGAAACATGCTAACCGAATACCTCTGAGGCATATAAGATCAAGAAACAATTTGCAACATTCTTGAATTTTAATTAATAAGGTCTTGTTTTGTATATTGCAATTTCTATTTTAATAACAAAATAGCTAAAAAAAAAAAGTTATACAATTACAAATTAAAGTTAAAATAAATATTAGAGGGGAAAAAAGTACCTTCTATTTGCAGACTGTTAGCTTGTAGGCTCCTGATATTGGTCCCCACCCATCCTTGACGGTAAATAGCAAAAAGCAAACAAAAATTTGTAAATCAGGTATACAAATTACTTTTTATTCCATATAAATTTTAAAAATGGACTCACAGGAAGCCAAGAAAAAATAGCAACAACACGTGATGCGTTTCATCTGTATTACCAGACTTAGTCGTAGTTGTATTACCAGACCTACGTCTAAGTCTGGTAATACATATGAATCGCGTCAGGTGTTATTGGTATTTTTATATTGGCTTTCGGTGATTCTGTTATTAAAATATATATGGAATAAAAGTAAATTTTTATGCCTTACCCTGGAGCTGCTCTATGCACATTTTCCAGATTAACAGAATTTTGTGTGTGTTTTTTTTACAAAATAAAGTTACTTTCCAACATGTATAGGAAAATCACTGACTGGTAATGTGTATGTTTTAACATTGGATATGCTCAATGCACAATTTTGGTGGGTGTAAATTTATGTTGCTGAACTTGCTGGATCAAGTTTTAAGTGCAAAACTGTATTTACCTTAAAAACAAAAAAAGACAAACAGTCGGAACGATACATATATTATGGGGACAAAATTGATCAGTGTGGGGCTACACATTAGCTACCATCGCTTTAGAAAATGTTCTTGTGTGTCTAATAGGAAATTTTGCACAAATTATTTTTTCCATTGGCTGCACTTGGGTCATAGGAGCAAACGCTTTTAATGATTTTTCTAGCACTCTTTATTACTCTTTACTTATAATTATGTTACCATGTTGGGAACAGATGGGGCCCAGCTGCAAGGGCCAATAAGATATTGGTATGTATAGATTCACGGGAGGAGGACATCATCTTGCCTCTTTACAAATCAATGGTAAGACCTCACCTTGAATATGCAGTACAATTCTGGGCACCAGTCCTTAAAAAGGATATTAAGGAACTAGAAAAAGTGCAAAGGAGAGCTACAAAATTAATAAGGGGATTGGAGGATCTTAGTTATGAAGAGAGACTTAAAAAAATTGCATTTATTTACTTTAGAAAAAAAGGCGTCTTAGAGGGGATCCGATAACATTATATAAATATATGCAGGGCCAATATAAGGAGCTCTCCAGGTACATGTTCATTAATAGAAATGTACAAAGAACAAGAGGTCACCCCCTGAGACTGGAAGAGCAAAGATTTCATAGGCAGCAAAGGAAGGGATTCTTTAAGGTAAGGACAATAAAATTATGGAACTCACTGCCAAGAGAGGTAGTGCTATCAACCACAATAGATGCATTTAAAAATGGTCTGGATGTTTTTTTAGAAAAGCAGAACATACAGGGGTATTAATAATAGAATAAGCATTAATAATAGAGCTTTTTGATCCAAGGAGAAATCTGATTGCCCATTGGAGTCAAGAAGGAATTTTTTTCCCCCTAGGAGGCAACATTCGAAAAAGCTTCCTTAGGGTTTTTATTGCCTTCTTTTGGATCAAAACGCTGAAATGATAGGTAGAAGGGTTGAACTTGATTTACTTGTGTCTTTTTTCAACCTAAATTACTATGTTACTATGTTACTATGTTACAGTAAAATTCACTTGTGGCAGTCATATAATAACATCTTACATATAAATGAATGACAAGCTCTTAAGTACATATTTGGAAGGTTAAAGGAAATAACGTAAGTGAGTTCAAACCCTAAGATATAACATGCAATACATTTGGATATTTTTGTTTATTTGTATAAAGTTCCCTTTCATGTATGGGTCCATGCTACTATCCAGATGGAATAAAATAAACAAAGCAATATTTTTTTTATTATCCAGATTATTCATAATTGTACATATTTAGGGCTTTATTCATGACATTTTGTTCTCAATTCCCTGCAATTCTCTCTTTCATGTTTAAAGTCCTTAAAATATGCATGGTTATGCAAAATAAGTTCATTTTTAAAAACATTTTAAAAGTTTATCTCCACTCAAGGACAAGGAACACTACACATTTTTCAATTAATAATGTAAGTGCATTTTTTTGAATTTAACATGTAGCTTCATGAAAATGTTCCATTAACTTATATTTTTTCACTTTTTAAAGATGTACATATATTATGCAGTAATAATATGAATGATAATAATATAATATACTGCACTGTATTTGAACTGTGTATGTCCAGACACTCTGCATCATGTAACTGCGCCCCATATAGGCTCCACCCATTTCCATCCTGGTACCGCAACATACTAATCTGGCAAGTATGCTGTCTGTAAAAAAGAAAAACTGTCTCCACTCCTCACCTTAATAATGTTGGGACAATTAAATAAACATAAATTATTATATAGAAATAAATTAGAGATTTTGGTTATATGAAGTAACCAATGCATAATTAAGCTCACTCATCACATCAAGGCACACTCTCAATAGGGTGAGAACCTTCTGAAGAAACTATATAGTAGGTGAAGAAATCTTCACCTACTATATAGTTGTCACATAAAGCAGTCTATGCTACTACCAAAATGTTATTAATGCTGTTAGGCATTTCCAGCTGGCAACTCTGTTGCTGACAATGGATGTGCCTGACATGTCCTGCGATGAAACGAGCGGTTTTCGCTATCAACGATCGGGAAAAACGCTCTGACAGTGCTGCTCTATTGCCTCAATGTCGAGGCAATAGGCAGCACCAAAATTCCAGCTCTGGGGCACCCACGATCTCTCCACTTCTGATGTTCAGAATCTGTTACTTGACTGCCCCTAGAGGTTTGGGTTGGGGTCAAAAGGTCAATGTAGGAAAAACTAAAGAACACTATTTTTGTTTTTTGCCCTATAACTTGCAAAAAACTGCAGAAAAACATGGAAACAAGCATATTTCTGAATACATTTTTTTAAAATTTCATCATATTTTTTTTTTTGTAGTAAATGATAAGATATAATGAACATAATGTTATCTAATGAAAGCCTTTCTTATGGTGATAAAAACAACATATAATTTGTGTGGGTATAGTAGTGAGAAAGAAAAAAATTACAGCTAAACTCAAACACCCCACAAGGTCAAAAGGTCACTAAGGTGTTAAGCCTCCTCTTAATTAACCACTGGACAGCGAGCTGCAACCAGAAAAAGAGGGGCCAACATTCTCATCTCTGTTGCTTTCTTCATGAAAGAGAGAATTGCAAGAATTTAGGATTGGAATTATAAACTTAAGGCCAAAGTAGCCAAGATGTAAAAATAAGGGTCGAATCAGACAGTTTTTGTTTTTTTGTGTACACTGTATAGACAATTACATTGTAGGCCTCATTTACACATGTATATTATGTGAGCCTGTTTAGGTCTACCTTAAAATCCTGGTCATAAAAAATAATTAGAAGGGGGGTGGACAATATCAATGTTTGTAATATTCCCATTTTCCCTGTAGATGGCTGTCTAATTCAATCTATTTTACAGGTACTGATAAAAGTTAGGATTACGAGGGACTTTTGGACTGAGAGCCAACTTTCTCCTTTTTTAGAGGATATGTTATTTATATAAAGAAAAATGCTCGCCCTTTAATGAAGTGTCGAGACTTGTCGGCCAGTCCAATCCCAACAGCAATATGCCTACAATCCAAACAGGGAAGTATTTACTTGAAGAATTTAGTGAAATTAGAGCAGAGTTTTTTTCTGTTTGGAAAGTTACTTATACATCAAAAATCACAATCAATAATGTGTGTAATATTTACACAATAGAAAGGTCAAGGTGCGCTCTATCAGTCACGTACTGTACATTCCATTCAATGAGGTAAAGCAGATATGCATGTAACAGATGATCAGAATCAGTTAATGGAAAATAATGTTGAATCTTAAATATCTGTAGATTATAGAAAACGTGAAGATGCATTTTCCCAATTTTTAAATCATTTTAGTTGTTGATATCTAATAATGGAGAGTAATCCAGCTATCATTAATGGTAAGCTATCATTAAATAATACAAAATATAGAAATATTTCTGGTTGCAGAAATTGGAGATTCTCAGTTGGAAATATATACAGAGACTGGGCCCAACTTGTTAGTAGAATATATCTTCAACTGAGAAGCTCCATTTTCTGCAACCTTTTGCATACTTTGGATTCATGATCCGTCACAGGTGAGAAAGGAGAACTCACTGCTTGGAACTTATACATATTGGCTGAGTGTGATAGGTGAGGCGGTAGGCGCATACTGGGGGTCAGGTTGCTCTCCGCATTATCATTAAATAATACTGCTATAAAATTAAGTAATGGTTACATTGTATTGCTCTATTCTGTATAAATGGAATCACTCCTTTATAGTTTTTTTTTGCACATTGTGCTGTGCCAGCATGGGTCCCTCTTCTCTCCTCTTTCAGAAGGGTCTGTTTCTTCTGCTTGCATTTGGTTTGCAGATATGTGTACTGGGGTTTGGGAGGCGTACGCGTGCGGCCTCATTTGGGTCTTCTGGGCGCCCATATCAGATGGAACAGCTGGCAGGTCCTCCACCTCTGCCTCTCCTTCTAACCCCCTTAGTGACATGACTTTTTGCTTGTGTCTTCCCTTTGGTGACATGGGCTGTTTTATAATTTGCTGCGGTGTTTAACTGTCATTTTTTTTCTTTCTCATTTACTGTACACACAAATGATATACCATTTTTGACGCCATAAGAAAGGCTTTCTTTTGATACCATTATCTTCATGATATCATATAATTTACGACAACAAAAATCGTAAAATATCATGATTAAAAAAAAAAAAATAACACTAACCATAGATCTAAGGCTAATCTAGCCTTTTTTTTTAATTTGCAATGCAGTGTTGCTGACTGCAACAGAGCAATGGAAGTGATAATTCATACACAAATTTTTACCTACACGAGGGCAGCTCCATATTTTTATTAATACTATAGGATACTAATAAAGATTTGGATTGTTTACTTTGAAAAGCACCGGTTCCTCATCTTTACCTCTCGTTTGTATGTGAGTCAGTCTTCAATATGGCTCCTGTATTCACTCCGTGTAGTGAACGCTGGTGCCCTGGGCAGTGAATTTCAGTGTTGCTTAATGTCTTGACATCAAGGCATTATAGCGACACCACCTGAATGATGTTAGTGACTGATTGCTTACACCACTCGTTTCACTTCAGGACAGACTAGATCCGACCTTTGTCGGCAACTGAAATACAGCTAGGGTGTTTCAAAAGAGTTAACAATTGAGGGGAGCAGAGTTGGGCATAGGCCCCCAGTCTAATCAACCTGGAGCCGTGGGCTGCCCAAATACCCCTTCCCATTAAAAGTCTCTCAGTGATCCATGAACTCAGCTACTTTGGACTTTAGTTCGACATTCGCTTGTTAGTTCGCTCTTTCATGAATTAAGCCCTAGATGTCCACTTGTTTTTAACCCTGTTCTATTGTATTGTGCAGTTTTTGCTCATCTTACTAAAATAATAATAGTGAGTTTACCAATCTGTATTTCCCAGGATCTGGCTTATTGTCCTGACTCCCTGAGTCTTTGTCCAGTTTGATATGCATAAGTAATGTTCCTGCTATTTATATATGTTTTTTAGATGTCAGCACGTCAATATTTCTAATATCCAAAAATTGATAATATAGTAATTATTCACCAGGTTTAATGGAGACCTTGGTTTTGAAAGATCTGTTCTGCCATAGATTAAAAGGGATGGCCCATTAAACAAAGCAATATATTCTGTGATCTTAAATGTACACATTCCATTCACCTAAGTATTCATAGGATAAAGATTTGTGTTTCAAAGCTTTCTGTTTTCTGTAAGCCAAATGTTACACACCAAAGTGTTTCTGGGTCAGTACATAGCACAGAGCATGTAAACCGATCTTTTTGAAGTGTTGACTGTTCTAGCACATTAAATGTTTCACATCGTAAAGAAAACATGACACATACTTAATACATTAGCAGGGAAGCACATTTAATATCTAATTAGGTAACGGTGTAACACACGGCATAATAGATGAAAGCTATTTTTGTCATTGCGTATTAAAATTGAGGTTAGCTGTTAACGTTTGTACCATCGCCATAAATGAGATTACTGCAGTGGCCTTTCATTTTTAATTGTTTCTTAATTGGCCCAGCAAGTTCTTAAAAGATGCAGTCTGGATGCAGTACACCTATATCAGATGCCATGCCATTTGTGTCCTATTGTCAGGGCGATCACATCCCCCTTTTATTAGAGATGCTTATAAAAAATACAAACTGCAGGATGACAATGATTTTAGAGCAGTTGTCTATTATACATTTTCCACCAACTCATATGTAATGCTTATTTTACAAATGCTAACAATCGCATAATCATGTAGTAAAGCAAAAATCAAAGTAATGAAACCCTTGTACACCTCTAATTTTCAAAGGCAAGTTCTTTATGTTCAAAGATTTCTGCTATATAAAATTTCACAGACACATTTATCGAAGAATTGGCAGATCACACAGAGAGGTGTGGAATGCCATCGAGTAAAGAAAAACTGGACTGTGATATATTAGTCTTAATTGTCTGACGTGACCCATTGCACTGTTAATGGCGGCTAAGTGTAATCCTGATTTGTATTGCTAGTACTGACATTGTTGATGAATTGACAGTGCTGTTGAAAACAATGTGACATCACATAGTTACGCACTAAATGCATTTTAATGTGATAACTGCAGATAAGTGTGATACGCTTGATGAAGGCATTGGGGTATCAATACCTGTGTAGATGTTTCGCTTCTGGGAGGCAAGATGATACCTGAGTTTTAATGCTCCTTCTCAGTGTCTTTGAAGTTCTTCTCTGTCATCAGTCTGTTATCTAGCAGTGATACTGACCTTCATAGTTTTCCTTCTACCTCCACTTGTCACTGATTTCCTTAGACAGGATCGTCAATGTAGTAGAAGTCTGGTCAGGAAGGACTATTGCCAGGTTTCTACATGAAATGCCAGTTACGGAGGCTCAAGACCATACACTACATGTAATGCTAGCTGGTTCCAACATGACTGAGCAGCTATGTGCAATCACACACATAATGACAATGTTGTTTTGCAGCAGTTCTCAAGGAGTTCCCAGACTATCACACCCCCATTTGTCAGTGCTATGCAGCCCTCCACAAAAAAGTGACCACACATGCTACGATAATTTCACTCTGGCATATACATGTGCGGTGTAAATTGTTTGCACACAAATGCTAATGTAATGTGAGCCTCAGCTTTTCTCGCCAGGTGTTTTCCACTCCGTGTGTGTAGGGTTGCCACCTTTTCATCAAAAAAATACCGGCCTTGCTGGTGCCTCTATAGACTTAACATTGGAGTCAAGCCAATTTTTTACCAGCCTGCTGGTAAAATACCGGCCAGGTGGTAACCCTACGTGTGTGTGAGAATTAAATCTTAAAAAGCACTTTGATGTTCTCTATGTGTCCATGAATGTATTACTCATAGCTGTGAATCATGGTTCTAACTCATTTTCTGCGGGTGCTATTAATTCTGTCTGTCCAGCCCATGAATACATTTCTCACATGGTGCAGATATGATGCAAGAGATACAAAAACACGCAGGCTACTTATCCTTTTTATTGTAATTGGATATGTTTACATAACAGTTATAACTTCGATCATTTGGGCATGCTTTAAACGAACTAATTAACTAGACCACAACCAATTTATGTGGTAGAAAATGGCCAAAGCCCCATTATTATTCATTTAATTCCAACCAGTCATATTGATACATATTTCCAACAATCTCCATAATAATAATTAATGTTGTACAATGACGAAACATATAACCATTTAACATGTTCATTAACATATATAACATAAAACTAAGCATGCATTGGTATCCAGGTGGTCGTTAATTGAAAACCATGCTCTGGACATATCCCCAATGCCCCCACAATTTAAGGTTCGAGGCACCCGTTCCCCACTTCAACATACCAACAAAAAAATGATAAGCAGTTACTGATAAAATATCTATACAATATTTAGGTTTAATATTTAGGTTTAAATATTTAGGTTTAATAAAATCACATTAAATTATTTCAGATAGTTCCATACTTCCAGGATCTCTGCTGTGTATGACTTCAATTAGATTTTTTTCTAGCTTAGAAGCAGGATTTCAAAAAGACACATGACTTCATGGAATTTGATTGAAGGTTAGACACCTTTCCGGCAGTTTCCCTCCTTCCGAAGGATATAACCTCATTAAGGCAAAGTTGTGTTGGCACGGACTATGTTTTACTTTTGCAGTCACATTTTATGGTCAGTGCTGCTTGAAAAGAAAAATAACAAAAAATTAAATTTTTAACCTATTTCTCTTTTTTCACAGGCTGTTCATTTAGACAGCCTCGTACCTGATATTAGATAACCAACCAATAATACTTTAGCCTAAACACAACTTCACTCACCAAAATGGACAACCCACTGAGTCAGCACAGAAATTAATGAAGCGATTAAAATATTTTACTTTAGAGTCTGTTTACTAAACAGTAACGTGTGGTGAAGTAGGAAGGGAATAGCAAAACACCGGCTGAGTTGGAAACATTATCCAGATTGCCTAGCATTACCATAGTAAAGTGTTACGCCATTTCAGCATACAAAACTACAGATATAGTGGAGGGCATGTGTTCTTGCATCTATTTTGCCTCCATTTTGAAGCACACTGTCAGTCATGTTGCAGAAGGCAGCATACACCTTCAGGTAAATATGGATCTCAACCCCTTAGTGACAAGACATTTTGACCTTGACTGTCCTTGGTGACAATGACTGTTTTTACATTTCTGGGTTGTTTGTGTTAAGCTGTAATTTTATTCTCTCTCACATAATGTACCCACACAAATTATATGTTGTTTTTATTGTCATAAGAAGGGCTTTCATTAGATACCATAATGTTCATCATATCTTATAATTTACTACAAAAAAATCATAAAATATTATGAAAAATAAAAAAAACCCCACTTTTTCTAACTTTGACCTAAAATATAATTTAGACAAATACAATTATTAAAAAAGACCCTATCTAAATAGTTTATAAATGTTGTCCCGAGTTTAGAAATATGCATATTTCCATATTTTTCTGCATTTTTTGCGAGTTATGGGGCAAAACCCCAAAATAGTGTTTTTTGTTTTTTTCCTATATTGACATTTTGACCCCAACCCGAACCCTACATTTAACCCTAACCCTAAATTTAACCCCAACTCTAACCCTTATGATAACCCTTAATTTATTTTAATTTTAATTTTGACCCTATCCCTTATGCTAACCCTAATTTAATTGTAACCCTGACAGCTATTCTAACCCTAGATTTAAGCTAATTAAGTCTTTTTTTCAATTGCAATGTGATTCAGAGCATTGCAAGTGAATTTTTTTTCACTTCTGAAGCTCTACCCACAAGAGGGAACCATTGTGGGTGCCCCAGAGCTGGAATTTCGGTGCTGCCTATTGCCTCCATGTCGAGGCAATTGAGCAGCGCAGTAAGAGTGGTTTTTGGGATCGTTGATATATACACACAATGCAACTTTGGAATTTTTGGGGATTTGTTTATACACTTACACACACAGAGACAACCTTACACACAGTCATATAGACACATTTACACACTCACATAGATACATTTACACACACATAGTCACACTTTCACACACACAGTCAGACTCAGCGGCATCACGATGAGCTGTTTTCGGATCCTGCTGCAGGCACTTACAGCGGGATCCCACCTGTCATATGAGGCCACTTTGAGTGGCCTCAGTCTGACAGGGGAAATGTAGCCGGTGCTCAAAGCGAGCACCGGCTACATTTTGCTAAATCGCGCTGTGCCCGAACTTCCGGAGGTCTCGCGATTTTTTGGCAGGGACCCACAGGGTCTATTAAGACCCTGATCGGGTTTCTGCCAGAGTGTTCCTGGCTACCAATCATTTTGTGATCGGTGGCCAGGAACAAATCGTGACGTTTTGGTGCTTGCGTCGTTTGGGACGCAAGCACCATGCGTCACGAAGGGGTTAAATAAACTGCCTACATTTAACCATCGGATCTGTTAGTAAACACAACCTTTTACATACACATCTAGATAAATAGTTTCATAAATGCTTAAATGAACCTTTTGATATTGTATTCCACATTTTTCAAATGTAATAAATATGAAAATGGAAAAAAGGGATTTCTTGTTTTTATTTCCTTCTGCACTCACATTGCACCTAAAGGACTTGCCACGGCACATTATTGCACACACAGCACTTTCTATGCACCTATATTGCACCCAAAGGACTTTGCATGCACCCATGGGACCCTGCACCCCTCGTTGATCAAACAGAACTTTTCCCTGCACCTTGATTGCTCAAAGAGGACTTTCCATTGCATAAACAGTTCTTGCCCTTGCAACCTCATTAAACAAACAGGAACTGCCCTTGTACCCAAATTGCACCTACAGGACTTGCCCCTGCTGCTCCCTTATTGCACACAAATAATAAAAAATAATATTATTGCATCCAATTTCATAGCTTTTCTGTAGAGGTGGCTTAATACAGTTTAAGGCTAATAATGAAATCAGACAGAGCTTTAAAATATATGGCTTTATGAACCAAACAAACCAATTCAAGAGCAAGTCTAGTTACTTTAAGGAGCCAGATACTTAAAAAAAATTAAAGGTAACTCAATCAAAAATAGTAGCCAGCAGTAGGGATTTTTGCTGCACATTACTGTAAATATTATTGTTTCTGTTCTCTGAGATACACTCACACACTGCATATTACCATGAGTTTTATTGCTGTGAGGATCTATGATACACACACACACCACACATTACTGTGAGTTTTATTGCTGTGCAATCTGTGATACACTCACACACTGCAACTTACTTTGAGTTGTGCTGCTTTGTAGTCTGTGATATATGTACAAACTGCACATTACTGTAGGTTTTATTGCTTTGGAGTTTGTGATACACCTGCACATCACTGTGAGTATTATTTTGGTGAACACGCTTTCCCAGGATACTCAGCAAGCTTAAAGGAAAACTAAACTGTTTTTTAAAACTTGCATTTCACCCCTCACGTAACGCTCAGTTCTATGCCACCATGGAGGCACGTGGGGATGTGGGGTTACTTTTTGCCAACCTTGCTCTAAGCGCATATAAGTACCTGAAGGTTAATTAGTCATCAACAGATTTTGTGGTTGAGAAGTTCACCTAAAAGGAGAGGCTTTAAAATTATTTTTAATGTTATAATATCAGCAATGCTGTTGTGTTTTTTATTAAACTGTATTGGAAAGTTTATTGTGAACTGAAGTTGGGATGTATACAGCACAGAGCATTAGAGGACAAAAGGTCAGTGTAGTGACCCAGATTAAAACATATTAGATTACTGAGGTTTGGCTGCGGCACAGTGAGATTAATCATTAACGTAGGATCTTATAGGAGCATTGTTTGATGTAGAGGTTTCTCTCTGAAGACTTTCTATAAGCACATAGTAAACCTCACTACCTTACTGTATGTGTTTCCTACTTATGTTTGTTAAGCAAGCATATTTATTTAGTAATTGTGCCGTTTCTATGTAAGCCCAGGGAGAAATACCTCTTTAGTTCCTGTGATAAGTTCAATTGTATATCTTCTAAAGCATGAGTTGGCAACCTTTTCTGACTCCATGCAAGATGCAAAGTTGGGCATGTGAAGATGGGCCATAGCATGTCACGTTGGGTGGTGGAGCTTTGATGGTCATTTGTTAGCACTCCGCACAATAGGGAATGGGTGAGTGCAAAATTAAATCCCACTATCCTGCCGAGCTCTAGGTAGAGACAGCGAGAGCTACTCCACAGGCCAGGCTGATTGATTTTTTTGTTTGGGGACCAATTGGCTGGCCGGACTGTAGAGAACTGTACTGAGCTGAAGAGTGGAAAGTCTCTGAGTTTAGCACGTTGCATAGGAACAAAATGTTTCTTACATATTTTTTTCATTTTTTTGTATTATAAATGTACAAAACATACATACCAAATCAATTATACATGAGTTATTCAAATAGTAAAAAATGTTTTTGGATAAATATGACAATAACGAATATAATAATAGACATAGTACCAAATTGGACTGCCCTGACGTACCACAAACTTCAACAAACGAACAGACCTGAAAAGAAACCCAGAGAGAGAGCAGGTATACCCTACAATTTTTTTTTATAACGGACGATTGCACAGGAGGGAAGGACTAGATTGAACATTGGTACCCCCGGGAAGTAGTAACCAAAGGCATCAATGCTCTGGTCTTGAATACTACTAAAAGGCTTATTTGCAAAAATGATTCTCTATGTTTCCCAGATGTCATTATTTGCAGCTTTGTTGGCGTTGTTGTATAATGAGGATTTTTCCATTAATAACCTGATAGTTATTTGGAGCTTAATTTCAGCCAAATATCTTGAAAGGCATAATTTAGTAGCCATCAATACATGAATTATAAGAATTAGCTGTGGGAGAAAGATGATCAATTTTTATGTTAAGACTGCTTAAAAGTGCAAGAATTTCACATTTGAGATTGTTTTTGGGCATTGCAGTCCCACTAGATATGCTTCAATGTACCGGGTTCTCTGCCAACACGCCAACATAGGTTCGAGGCTTCTACTTGGAATTTACAATGTTTAACAAGGACATTATACCATCTATGGAGAATTTTAATGAAAGATTCTTGAATATTGATCCAGTGGATATGTTTGCTTACTGCTTAACCCCTTCCCGACCTTATGACGAGTTAACTCGTCATAAGAGCCGCCGCCGCATTAGCGACCTTATGACGAGTTAACTCGTCATGCAGTCTAGCCGGCGGTGCGCTCCGTGGGCACCGCCAGCTAGTCTGCAACGGGTCCAGGACTAAGCCTCGCACCCGAGGCAAAGCTTCTGGACCCGATCGGTCGATTTCCGGGCATGTGATCGCAGTGATAACGTGATCACCGCGATAACATACAAATTAGATGGCAAAGTCAGTGTGTTCACACACTGACTTTGCCTCTAATTCACTCTTTGTGCTTCACATTCTTATAGTGAAGCACAGAGAGTGACCTGTAAGTAAAAATAAATTAATTAAATACAGAGGTTTAAAAAAAAAATTTTAAAAAAAATTAACCCTTTCATTGCTGATCACAGTTTTTAACTGTGATCAGTTTCCTTCCACTTTATGGCCCTCATTTAGTTTTTTTTTTAACAGATTTTTTTATTTTTACAATTTATAAAGTTTTTTTTAATAAATAAAGGTAATTTTAATATATTTATTTAATAAAATTTAACCCCTGCATGCCTGTTGCATGATTTTTACTGATCTGACATCGCACTCTTCAGAGTTTTTTTCTGTCTTTTTTGTTATGGGGGTTTGGGAACCAATATTTTTCTTTTTTATTAGTTAGTTAATTAGGGGGGATAAGTGGGTTAGTGTTGCACTAGTTATGTAGCTTATTACTGGGAAAATAATGGGGAAAAACCTTTTTTTCTTCAAAAATTTCCTCTTTTATATTTATTTTTTAATACTAAAATGTAAATAATTTTTATGTATAGGGTATCAAAAGAAAGCTCTAACTGTCCTTTAAAAAACAACATATAACTTGTATGTGTACATAAATGAGAGAGAGGAAAATTATGTTTCAAAAACCGCGTATTAAAAATTGAAAAACGCTCTGGTCCTTGGCCCAGGAAAATCCCTGGTCCTTAAAGGGTTAAAAAAGATTTCAACCACGATTGTATTGGGAAAGCCTTACCTAGGTCTTTCTCCCACTTAATAATATTGCTTAATTTCACCTCTTTCTAAGCATTCAGTAGGACATTCATGATGTTAGAAGCAAGTGTAGGAGCCATCTTTTAACTTGTCCAGAGGACCTTCGTATATTATAGTCATCTCAGCTAATAGGTCAGTTAGTCTCAAGTAATTGAGTTATTAGGGAGATCGAACTTTGAGTGAAGTTGAGGGAAGGAACAGATCACCAGATCGTTAAGGAGATCGACTATTTTCAAGACACCTGCATTTTGCCAAAACGTCAAGTGGTGGACAAGAGGGTATTTTACAGTTTTTTAAAATAAAGTTGCCTTTTTGATGGTGCAATAGAAAAACTTGTCTTATTAAAAGGTTATCAATATTTCATATCTTAACCCCTTAGTGACCGAGTGCTATGTTGCATTTGACGTGCCTTGAAGACCAGAATTCCATTATTTTTGTCATACGTTTACTGAACTGTGAATTTCTTTCTTTGTGTTCAGTCCACCCACACAAATTCTATATCATTTTTTAAAGGACAGATAGGGCTTTCATTTGATACTATTATTTTCATCATATGATATCATTTACTATTAAAAAAATAGAAAATATGATGAAAATATGCCATAAAAAACACTTTTTCTAACTTTGACCTGATTTTTTTTTTTACACAATTACAAATGGTAAAAAAGACCCCGTCTATATATTTCTACTATTTGTCCTGAGTTTAGTAATATCAATGTTTCCTTGTTTGTCTATGTTTTATTTCACGTAATAGGGCAATAAACAAAATTAGTTTTTTTGTTTTCTAACCATTTTCTTCTACAGTGATTTTTTTAACCCGAACCCAAAATTTACCCCAACTCTAAATTTAATCTAACCCTAAATTGACCCCCACCCCTTAATCTAACCCTTGTAATCATCCGAACCCCCATTTAACCCTAATTATTACCCTATTTGGACCCTAACCCTAGATCTACGTTCAGTAGATCAAGGGTTAGCTTTTTCCATTTATTTATTTATTTAATTTATTTATTTAATTAATTTTCTATTTTTAACTGTAATACCGTCTAACTGCCTGTAGGGGCAGTCAAGTAGCGGTTTCAGAGCGACGGAAGAGATTTTTTTTTTCTGTCTTCCGTCGCTCTCCTCTGGGCACGCTGTATCGGAGGAGCATGCTCCTCCGAAACAGCACACACCCGCGATCTCTGGGTGATCGCGGTGCCCAGGAGGGCACAGATTGTGTTGCATGATGGAGGCATCATGCAACACTTTAACACACATAGGCAGTGATCAGCTTTCACTGCCTATGTGTGTTAGCGCACATACGATCACATTCGCTGTGATCGTATGCGCGCGAGGGGGTCGAGGGGGGGCTGAAAGCCCTCTCAGAGGCTGCTTCGGATCCGAAGCAGCCTCTGAGAGTAGCTGCAGGCATGTAGTGTTGCGCTAATGAGCTAACTACATGAAAACGGAGGACGTATATATACGTCCTCATGGTCCTTAAGGACCATGCTTTTCAGGACGTATATATACGTCCACATGCGTTAAGGGGTTAAATCCTGTCTCATCTAAACAGAAGATTTTGTGTTAAATATTACTGAAACAATTTAAACGAAGATATCCAAGCCTTTAGCTGAAATCCAGTGGAATTTATATTTTCCAGCTGTTAATGTGACAACATATGTAATTTGTACGATAGCTTACAATATATAGTTTATGTTATTCAATAATTGAAAGGAACGTTGTCCTTTTGAGCATTATGGACAATGGGCAGACACACAACACACTTAACCCCTTCGCGACAAAGGACGTGCCTGGCACGTCCTGCGGTGATGTCGAGGCAATAGCCAGCAACGAAATTTCTGCTCTGGGGCACCTACGATCGCCCCACGGAGGTATCGTGGGAGCCATATTGACATGCTGCTCCGTCAATATGGCTATGCCCTCTGCCGGTCTGAGCTTCGGAAGTGAAAGTAACTTCACTTCCGTAGCTCTGAATATGCTACTTGATTGCCCCTAGTGGTAGTTAATTAGCATAGCAATGGAAAAAATGTAAAATAAATATTTAATTAATTAAAAACGGGTTATATAGTTAGATTAGCCTATAGGGTTAAAATTAAATAATTTTTAGCATAAGGGATAGGGTTAAAATTAAATTAAAATTAAAACACGTTAAGGGATATAATAAGGATTAGAGTTGGGGTTAAATTTAGTGTTAGGGTTACATTTTGGGTTCGGGTTGGGGTCAAAAGGTCAATATAGGAAAAAAACAAAAAACACAAATTTTGGTTTTTGCCCCATAACTCTCAAAAAAAATACAGAAAAATATGGAAACATGCATATTTCTGAATTCGGGAAAAAATAGATTTTTTTTTTCTGTCTTCCGTCGCTCTCCTCTGGGCACGCTGTATCGGAGGAGCATGCTCCTCCGAAACAGCACACACCCGCGATCTCTGGGTGATCGCGGTGCCCAGGAGGGCACAGATTGTGTTGCATGATGGAGGCATCATGCAACACTTTAACACACATAGGCAGTGATCAGCTTTCACTGCCTATGTGTGTTAGCGCGCATACGATCACATTCGCTGTGATCATATGCGCGCTAGGGGGTCGAGGGGGGGCTGAAAGCCCTCTCAGAGGCTGCTTCGGATCCGAAGCAGCCTCTGAGAGTAGCTGCTGGCATGTAGTGTTGCGCTAATGAGCGCAACACTACATGAAAACGGAGGACTTATATATACGTCCTCATGGTCCTTAAGGACCATGCTTTTCAGGACGTATATATACGTCCACATGCGTTAAGGGGTTAAATCCTGTCTCATCTAAACAGAAGATTTTGTGTTAAATATTACTGAAACAATTTAAACGAAGATATCCAAGCCTTTAGCTGAAATCCAGTGGAATTTATATTTTCCAGCTGTTAATGTGACAACATATGTAATTTGTACGATAGCTTACAATATATAGTTTATGTTATTCAATAATTGAAAGGAACGTTGTCCTTTTGAGCATTATGGACAATGGGCAGACACACAACACACTTAACCCCTTCGCGACAAAGGACGTGCCTGGCACGTCCTGCGGTCATGTCGAGGCAATAGCCAGCAACGAAATTTATGCTCTGGGGCACCTACGATCGCCCCACGGAGGTATCGTGGGAGCCATATTGACATGCTGCTCCGTCAATATGGCTATGCCCTCTGCCGGTCTGAGCTTCGGAAGTGAAAGTAACTTCACTTCCGTAGCTCTGAATATGCTACTTGATTGCCCCTAGTGGTAGTTAATTAGTATAGCAATGGAAAAAATGTAAAATAAATATTTAATTAATTAAAAACTGGTTATATAGTTAGATTAGCCTATAGGGTTAAAATTAAATAATTTTTAGCATAAGGGATAGGGTTAAAATTAAATTAAAATTAAAACAAGTTAAGGGATATAATAAGGATTAGAGTTGGGGTTAAATTTAGTGTTAGGGTTACATTTTGGGTTCGGGTTGGGGTCAAAAGGTCAATATAGGAAAAAAACAAAAAACACTATTTTTGGTTTTTGCCCCATAACTCTCAAAAAAAATACAGAAAAATATGGAAACATGCATATTTCTGAATTCGGGACAACATTTAGAAACTATTTAGACAGGGTCTTTTTTAATGATTTTATTTGTGTAAATTATATTTTAGGTCAAAGTTGGAAAAAGTGGGTTTTTAAAAAATTGTCATCATATTTTATGATTTTTTTTTTAGTAAATGATAAGATATGATGAACATAATGGTATCTAATGAAAGCCCTTCTTATGACGATAAAAACAACATATAATTTGTGGGTAATGTATGTGAGAAAGAATAAAATTGCAGCTAAACACAAACACCCCAGAAATGTCAAAACAGCCATTGTCACCAAGGGAAAGTCAAGGTGAAAATGTCTTGTCACTAAGGGGTTAAATAAAATAATAAAAAAAATGGCAATGCCTCCAATTAAATATACACACATTTATTAACTAATTATAAATTTATTAAAATTTATACACACATTGATTGATTGTGATGTACATATTTTTTGATAATTTTAAATGTATTACTTTTAATACATTGAATATTCATTGATTAATTATGAATTCAAATTGCTGTATAATTTAAATTTTAGGTATAAACCTGAAACTTTGTTTTTAATAGTTATCAGCAATATATATGGTAACATTTATAGACTGACAGACAACAGGGGCAAACCTGAGCCAGAGAACTTGACCCTGTGGACCTTGGCTCCCATCATTAATTCTCTTCACCACTATCATACTAGGCCAGGTGCTACACATCTGTGGCCTTGTTTTCCCTCTACGCCTTTGTGTCCCTGCTAGGACGGCAAGCCAGTAATGCTTACACTCCAGTGTTTTTGTATGGGTTCACAAGGAATATATTTTATTTGTCTGAGAAAGATAAAGGTCTACTTTATGGTTCATAGTCAATGAAGCAAGCAAGAAATCATAAGAGTTATATCACCACATAACTGCGGTTGCAGATTCATAAATTAAAATTGATTTTGCAATGGAGACATAGTACACGATATAGTAAGACATTAAGTCAAACCACAAAACAAGCAACAGACTTGAAAAGGCAAACCAAAATAGAATCAAGATTTCATATGGTATTCCAGCAGAAACTATAATATATAATGCTTGAAAAATTGGAAAAAGTTGGAAGAATTCACCTACTTGCTTATCTTCTTATCTCAGCTATTAATACCTGTTTTTTTAAAATATAATTTTACCAGTGGATATGGGGTGCAGTCAGAAAAGAGAAGAAAATAGACTTTTCTGACTGCACCCCATATCCACTGGTTGAGGACTGGGGTGGACCTGCTAATGTCGAACTCTGATCTAGGCTGAAATTAACTGTGCAATCTTGATGGCTACACAGCCAAAACAACCCAAGCACCAAAGCCAGGCCACATCTGACATGATGGGGCGTCGCACCAAGAAACTTGGACATCCTCAACACCCGCTATCTCAGCGACTGTGTTTCACTGAGAAGACTGCACGGAGGAGGTGTCCGTCCGGCGACACACAGCAGCCAGCTACTAGTAAGTGTACTGGGCACTGACTGGCAGACTATTACTGGGCTCTGACTGGCACACTATTACTGGGCTCTGAATGGCACCATATTACTGGGCTCTGACTGGCACCATATTACTGGGCTCTGACTGGTACACTATTACTGGGCTGTGACTGGCACAATATTACTGGGCTGTGACTGGCACAATATTACTGGGCTCTGACTGGCACAATCTTACTGGTATCTGACTGGCACTATCTTACTTGGCTGTGACTGGCACAATATTACTGGTATCTGACTGGCACAATATTACAGGGCTCTGACTGGCACAATATTACTGGGCCCTGACTGGCACAATATTCCTGGTATCTGACTGGCACTATCTTACTTGGCTGTGACTGGCACAATATTACTGGTATCTGACTGGCACAATATTACTGGGCTGTGACTGGCACAATATTCCTGGTATCTGACTGGCACAATATTCCTGGTATCTGACTGGCACAATATTCGTGGGCTCTGAATGGCACAATATTACTGGCATCTGAAAGGCACAATATTACAGGCATCTGACTGGCACAATATTCCTGGTATCTGAATGGTACAATATTACTGGGCTCTGAATGGCACAATATTACTGGCATCTGAAAGGCACAATATTACAGGCATCTGACTGGCACAATATTCCTGGTATCTGACTGGCACAATATTACTGGGCTGTGACTGGCACAATATTACTGGGCTCTGACTGGCACAATATTCCTGGTATCTGACTGGCACAATATTCCTGGTATCTGACTGGCACAATATTCCTGGTATCTGACTGGCACAATATTACTGGGCTGTGTCTGGCACAATATTACTGGGCTCTGACTGGCACAATATTACTGGTATCTGACTGGCACAATATTACTTGGTTGTGACTGGCACAATATTACTGGTATCTGACTGGCACAATATTACTGGGCTCTGACTGGCACAATATTACTGGTATCTGAAAGGCACAATATTACAGGCATCTGACTGGCACAATATTCCTGGTATCTGAATGGTACAATATTACTGGGCTCTGAATGGCACAATATTACAGTCATCTTACTTGCACAATATTACAGGCATCTGACTGGCACAATATTCCTGTTATCTGACTGGCACAATATTACTGGCATCTGAAAGGCACAATATTACAGGTATCTGACTGGCACAATATTCCTGGTATCTGAATGGTACAATATTACTGGCATCTGAAGGCACAATATTACTGGCATCTGAATGGCACAATATTACTGCCATCTGACTGCACAATATTACTGGCATCTGAATGGCACAATATTACTGGCATCTGAATGGCACAACAATTATGGCATCTTAATGGTACAATAATACTGGTACCTTAATGGGCAAATTAGCTGGGACATCTTAATTGTACAATATTACTGGTATCTGAATGGCATAATAATATTGGCATATTAATGGGAAAAATGACTGTGGCATAATAATGGCAAAATAATACTGCATATTAATGGCAAAATAATACTGGCATATTGATGGGCACATTGACTGTGGCATTTTTAATGGACAAACGGTGTCATATTTTAACAGGCAAACTGTCTGTTGCATATGCAATGACAAATTGACTGTGGCATGTTCTGTAGGGAAAAATAACATGTACTATGGGGGAAAGTGACAATGTGGCTTTTTTCTGCATGGGCAGTTCAGTGGAACAAAGTGAAACTGTGGTATGTTCTGTGGGGCAAATTTACACTGTAGCATGCAAAATTGAGTGGGTTCAATATGAGTGCAAGCCACGTGCTGTTGGTGCAATATAGGTGCATGACAAGTGCTGTGGGTGCAATGTAGGTGCATGACAAGTGCTGTGGCTACTATATGGGGCTATGTTAAGTCCTTTAGGTGCAATGTGGGTGCAGAAAAAGGGAATAAAAGCAAGAAATGCAACTCTTCAATAACATTTTTATTACATATGAAAATAGTTGAATATAATATTAAGAAGTCCATATAAGTATACATTCCACTAGTGAGAGAGAGTGAGATGTGTATAGATATTTATAAATATATATGAACATATGTAAGTGCTCTCTAATATCTGTGTATATTTTTGTCATTTAGGTAATGAGTAGTTGTAGTACAGTGTTGCATAGTAAGATGGTATACATATTGCAGCCATATATACACATTTTGTATCCAAATATACAGTTTATACACAGCAATTATACACATAATATACACATTTTATACAATGCAATAAAAATACAGGGGAGGGGGCAGGGTCCAGGGGGCCCAAGCAAATGCTTGGCCAGGGTCCAATCACTATTAAAGACGGCCCTGCCAGAGGGTATGAATGAAAAAATCAAGTATGGTTGTTTTCTCCCCTCTTAGTTTTCTATTTACAACTATAGAGTAACCTTATCAGAAACCAGAAATTGGTTCATATCTGATATTATAATTTTGGAATAATGTATTATTTGGATATATTTAATTGAAAGCTGGTCTGGTCTGTGATAGCCCACACTTGTGTATGTTATATAATCCAATCTGGTTCGTCAGAACAGTATAGATTTGGGATGAGAAGTGATTTCAATGATCTGTAATGGTTGATAGCTGTCAAATGGTTTTTTTTTTGTAAATACACGTTTAATGAATATTTTCGCCTTCCGGTGTGTGTGATATAAATAGTACTAGCAAAAGGTGCCGGTCATGTTACCCGGAAGAAGCCTTCTAGGCGAAACAGCCTTAGGTGACGTGGTTCCTGGATCCTGCGGGAGGAGCCTAATGCAGGACACGCTTGCTGACTTGTGTTTGGAGTGGCGATTTCTCCCCACCCTGCTATTAGGAGGAGTGCCTATACCGGTGGAGTTCTGTTTTCATTGGCTGGAGTGAGTTCATACTATCAATACCTACCTGTGTGTTTGGTGTTCCGCGACCGGAGGGCTGCGGTTAACAGACGAAGGTGGCTTATTTATCCTCCTCCTAATCTTTGGGTGGCTCGCTCAGCGGACAACTCTGCAAGTATTCAATTTGGCACACTACAAGTAGTAATATCCCTCGAATTGTTGGTCATATATTGGCCTCAGCGTGTGATTATGCCCTGCATTATATGGACGATCTAATCTAATTACAAGAAACGCTTGGGTTCCCTATCAGAATAGCTTTGAAGCCTGGACGGACATTTGCACTTTATATTTATACTTACCTCAGTGACTATTTTTGGGATGATATATTCCCTGTATATTTAGCTTGCTACAGAGCCTTCCAGGATGTTCCTGCTTTTTTGTTTTTGTCATCATTATTAATTCTTTCTTTGCTTTTTTGCCTTTAGGGTCCTTATGATGTGTATTTACTTGCTCTTATTTTAAAAAATATATATTTTTTGTTTTGCTGTAGACGCACAGTTTAGGAGTGGGTGACTCGGGTGGTGCATTCATTTATGTACCATTGGAGTGTTCTCCTTATATCCTGTATTTGTTTTCTTTTTTCTCCTTCTTTTGATTTTTTTGCTCATCCTGCAGGATTCTTTGGGTTATTTTACCTTAATGTTATATAGTGTTGGTGTTTGTATGTTAAAGGGTGGTCACTGATATCAGTGTTGATATTATACAGTGTTGATCACACAATCCCTATACAGGGAATCCCTATTAATACAATTTTCTATTTTTGCAGAATTCAAACCGATCTTGTATTTTTGTTGCATGAGTGCCAATTAAATAGACCTTCTTTGGGAATTGCTACTATTGAGCCCTTCCCGGGTTTTTTATTTTATGTGGGGGTCTATAGGCACCCAACCTCCATCGAACATATTTTTTTAATTAAAGGTGAAGCAGGGTGGCATTTAAGATAATGTTATTTCTGACACTTACTCTGAGGATAACGTAAAGATTTTGTATGACTTTTTAGGACCCAATAAAATTATGATTTACTAAAAATAAAATCGACGTTGAATGAATCATGTATTTTTCAGTTTTATTGAACCCAGAATGCCACAACCCTACTGGCAACAGGCCAACAAACTTGCCATACGGATCAACAGAGACCTGTAGTGCTCTTTTGTTTGCATGTCAATGGTAATTATGGTAGCTCTATCAGCAATTGTGAATAAGATCTTTTCTTCAAAGCACAGGAAACCACAGCCTGGCATAAATAAAGTTATTATCCATTCTGGAACTCCTACAAGACTGAGTTTATGTAACCGTTAAACCAGTGCAAAATGGGGCACAAAAATAGCACAGATCTATCAAGTGCTTACTGAAGACAAACAGATGTTCTAAATTGTTACATCTGTTACTGCTCATTACTCTAGTTTTGCATTGGGTCCTGATACACTGGTCTCAGAGTGATTAGTGTCTTTATTTTCTAAGCAGTGATGATAAAGAAAAAAAAAAGTCATTATTAACCAATACCAATATTTAATAGGTTCATTAAAAACATAACACACACATTGGCTTAATTTTTAAATTAGAAATGAATGCTTAATAACAGTGTATTTTTATCTTTGTGCCTGCTACTCATCAAATAATTACTATATTATTATATTATTGTTTTGTAGCTGTTTTTTGGGTTTGATTGAATGAACAGTGAACTGTGATCAACTGACAGCCAAATTACATAAATCAGACTAAAATAGCTGAGATAATGAGTTTTCTCCATATAGCTATGTTGACAAAATGTTTCCGATATGGTTATTACTCCATATTTTTGTTTACTGTTCGGTGAGTTGATGCCATATTTAATTCATAATAACTTATAGCCATTGACACAATTTCTGAAAAAATAATTGATAATTTGAAAAATGCATTATATTGCTGGACTCCTTTTATTTAATCATTGATAAAGTACAATCATAGGCGAGAACAGACATGATTCAGGTGAAATAGAGCCATGACAGATCTGATGTTTATGGTGTAGGCAATATTATAAAAATGCTAAAAGCATAATGTAAACAATCTTACATTATGCTACATGGAATTCTAGGCCACTTAAGGAATTCTAGGCCACTTAAGGAATTCTAGGCCACTTATGACCACAAACTGAGAGTTCAGCTTTACCGAATATAGAAATTCAATATTTTTTTAAGAAAATTAACTCGCACCCTTTCACAATATTCACATCCCTTTCGGCCAAACAATCTTGAAATATTCAAACTCAACACATTCAACAGTGGCAATCTACATACACACATGCACAATAATGGACTTATACATATAGGTGAGAAACCTGATTGTGAGGATGCGCATAACATTACAAAAAAGCACTCAGCTTAACAGATATAGGGTTGTATGGAATTCAGCACATAGAAAAAAAACATAAAGACACGTGTATATATGGTTAAACTGAATTTCTGCATATACTCTCCTCATTTTTATCACACTCTCTTGGGTCTGAGCCACATTACTATATTGAAACATCTATCCAAACTCTATGTATCTCTATTCTTCCATACAACAGAAAAGTAGTACACCTCGGTTCTCAACTAAGTGGTTGGCTGTTCCTCACCCAGTAACATAACTTCTTGGGTCTTCTTAACAAAGCAACAGAAACAACTTCAAATGGTTGTCGAAGGGAAGATTGGGGAATAGCTAATTTGGCAGAAAGATACCCCACCACCTGATAGAGATACATATTCTTGAAAAGTAGTTAATCCCAGTAATGTGTTTAGGTTTTGTGCTGCCCTAGGCATGACTAATCTCATAAACCCCATAACCCTCACTTATCGCACACATTCCTATACAGGTTGCACCCCTTCCACAATTAAACCTTTCACTATTCCAGACTGCACCCATATACCTTAAAACAGTTCCATGTCCACAGTGCCAGATTGCCCACGCATTCCTTTCCACTGCACCATAATGCTCATGTGGGCAGCTCAGATATCTGTGCAGGCAGAGCAAGGCTGTCAGGCAGAATGTACCTCAACAATGGTAGTGCTAGCTCTGCTGTTGCTCACTTCAGTCTGTTGTTGCCCCCTACTCCATTCTGCTGCGCTAAGTCTAGGCTTAGTTGGCCTTGGCAGAAATTCAACACTGGTTACTTCTCTTAGGACTTAGGTCTTTAACTGTTTATAATGTGTTATTAACTGTGATTTAAGAAACGTAGACAGATACCTTTAAATAAGTGTTAAAAAAGGTTGCAAGATGTTATTATTATTGAGAATTACTGTATTTGCTCGATTATAAGACAAGGTTTTTTTCAGAATTTTTTTTCAGAAACCGAGGCCAGACTATTAGACAGGGATCCAGGTCCCCCGCAGAGCTGCAGGGGACCTGGATCCCCCTCGCTAACAGCCGGTGGATGTCTGCGCAATGCGCGTAGACATCCTCCGCTGCTCCCGGGACTTCTATGATGAAGCAGGAACCTTCCAGATTCATCATAAAAGTCTAGGCGGAAGTGCCGTGCAGCAGCGGAGGATGTCTGCGCGTATCGTGCAGACATCCTCTGGCTGCCTCTGCTGCTTCTGCTAGCCACCAGGGAGATTTGGGCATCCTCCATGCTGCCCGACACTTCCATCTATTATGATGGACAGCTGCCCATCATAATAGACAAAGTGTCGGGCAGCATGGAGGATGTCTGCACGTATGGGGGGGTTGGTTGTGAGAGGGAGCATTAGGCAAGTCTGGGGGGGGGGGGTAGAGGCAGCATTGGTACATAAAAGGAAATAAAAACAAGAAATGCATTTGTTTAACCCCTTAACGCATGTGGACGTATATATACGTCCTGAAAAGCATGGTCCTTAAGGACCATGAGGACGTATATATACGTCCTCCGTTTTCATGTAGTGTTGCGCTCATTAGCGCAATACTACATGCCTGCAGCTACTCTCAGAGGCTGCTTCGGATCCGAAGCAGCCTCTGAGAGGGCTTTCAGCCCCCCCCTCGACCCCCCCCGCGCGCATACGATCACAGCGAATGTGATCGTATGCGCGCAAACACACATAGGCAGTGAAAGCTGATCACTGCCTATGTGTGTTAAGTGTTGCAATGATGCCTCGGAGGCATCATGCAACACATTCTGTGCCCCCCTGGGCACCGCGATCACCCGGTGATCGCGGGTGTGGGCTGTATCGGAGGAGCATGCTCCTCCAATACAGTGTGCCCAGAGGAGAGCGACGGAAGAGAGAAAAAAAAAATCTCTTCCGTCGCTCTGAAACCGCTACTTGACTGCCCCTACAGGCAGTTAGGCGGTATTACAGTTAAAAATAGAAAATTAATTAAATAAATAAATAAAATAAATAAATAAATGGAAAAAGCTAACCCTTGATCTACTGAACCTAGATCTAGGGTTAGGGTCCAAATAGGGTAATATTTAGGGTTAAATGGGGGTTCGGATGATTACAAGGGTTAGATTAAGGGGTGGGGGTCAATTTAGGGTTAGATTAAATTTAGAGTTGGGGTAAATTTAGGGTTCGGGTTAAAAAAATCACTGTAGAAGAAAATGGTTAGAAAACAAAAAAAAAACACTAATATTGTTTATTGCCCTATTACGTGAAATAAAACATAGACAAACAAGGAAAGATTGATATTACTAAACTCAGGACAAATAGTAGAAATATATAGACGGGGTCTTTTTTACCATTTGTAATTGTGTAAAAAAAAAAATCAGGTCAAAGTTGGAAAAAGTGTTTTTTATGGCATATTTTCATCATATTTTCTATTTTTTTAATAGTAAATGAAATCATATGATGAAAATAATAGTATCAAATGAAAGCCCTATCTGTCCTTTAAAAAATTATATATAATTTGTGTGGGTGGACTGAACACAAAGAAAGAAATTCACAGTTCAGTAAACGTATGACAAAAATAATGGAATTCTGGTCTTCAAGGCACGTCAAATGCAACATAGCACTCGGTCACTAAGGGGTTAATATCATAATTTTTATTAAATATTAAAAAGCATTTTACATATGAATATATACAAGTTAAACTTTTTTCCTATAGGGTAGTCTTATATTCAGGCTTTTAGTTTTTTTCCTAAAGGAATATCAAAAGTTTGGGGGGTCATCTTATAATCAGGGTCGTCTTATATTTGAGCAAATACGGAAATTCAGCACATTGTTACAAGAAGTCTGTCCAGAATAAAATAAGCTTCTGGAAAGGTATTTTACTGCTGTCGCCGACTCTTTGCTTTTCCCTATACTAATCTGTGTTACAATGTACCCTAGCCTTTAGAAAATTATTATATGAAAGTGGGATAGCAACCTAAGGGTACTTTTAAATACATTTCATAGAGTTAAGTCTATATTTACACTTAGTGTTCTTTTTCCAGACACCTCTAGTACTTCATATCAGTGTTAAATTAACACAAGAAACCGTTTGGGTTCACAATGATAATCATGGCTTACAACATAAAACAGTTTAGTCATCTCAAACTGAGACTAGGAAGAACAAGTGTTGTTGTATTTCCGAGTTTATGCATTACTTTCTTGCGACCTTGCTTTAAAAATGTCCTGCTGGCTGCAACAAGTGTAGTATTACAAGTTAAGCCAGTAAGCTAATACATAAAACATTTCCCAATAGGTGGTTAGGTATTTTATGCAGTAAGCATCTCCAATATTTTAGGTACTGTAAAAAACATTCCCCTGATGACAGAAATTATTTTAGCTTAAAAGGCACCATTTCTAGAGTAAAGTGACCTGCAAAACATACCCCAGATAAACTTTGTTAAAGTAAGTCCTGTTAGAAAAAATACTTTAGCAGTCTTTGTGCGGTAAAAATAGATCATGGAACAGATGAAAAGATGTGCAAGAAAATGCTTTAGAAGCCAGGCTAAAAAATGGGTGACAGTGTTACCGCACATGAGCGCTAGCACTGACACGCCCCCTCCCCAGACTCCGCCCCTCCACAGACTCCGCCCCTCCCCGACTCCACCCCCTCCCCAGATTCTGCCCCCCAATGTCCCGATTCAGCAGGGGGCAAAGTTGGGATGTATGCTATGTGTGTGGTAAAGATGGCCCAATAAGGTACTTTATTTGTATTCTTTCATTAAAACATTTCTAATTATATAATGCCTACACTTGATGCAATCCTTTAATTAAACACAACTTAATTTTTTGCTACAGTTGTCCTTTAAATGTGATGAATATCCCCACTGAGCCATCTCACGAGCTGTAGTTTGTGGCAACTCTCTGTTACTTGAAAATTTCAGTGTTTTGGGCATACTAGTAAAATCAAACTGTTGACTGTGTATATATATTTTATTATACACAGGCCGACTCAGCATAGACCAATTAAGCCTGAAACTGATTTGGATTGGGAAAGTTTTAGAAATCTCTGAAACCCAGTTACTCAATATTCCTGAATTTGTGACCAAATTGGCTGCTCAGGCCATTCGGTATCCAAGCATCGTAAACATAATTTGCCCGAGTATATTCTCCATATTTTAGTTGGAGAATTCAACTTTAAAGCCCTCTAAAGTACACTACAAAATATTTCGAAGTGCTGATCTCACATTCACATCCATTGCATGGAACACCAGACCGAGGGAGACTGACAGTTATTTTGTGTTTCTTCCATTAATGAATAATCGCAACAACTGTTGTCACCTTCTCACCAAGCTGCTTGGCGATGGTCTAGTAGCCCATTCCAGCCTTGTTTAAGTCTACAATATTGTCCCTGACATCCTTGAACAGCTCTTTAGTCTTGACCATGGTGAAGAATTTGGAATCTGATTGATTGCTTAATGAGGTAGCGAGCTGAGATTAGGAGCAGTCTCACATACATCCCCAATATCAGTGGGGCTCAGGTGTGGCTACTACTGCCAATCTCAAGCGGGCTGCACTTGTCCCGCCAGTGGGCCATACTCAGGGCCGGCCCTAGGGGTGTGCGACCTGTGCGATCGCACAGGGCGCTACACCCCAGGGGTCGCCCGCCCAGCCGAAAAAAAAAAGTTTGCCGGTGGAGGGGGCGGAGCTCACCGGGTGAGAGGTGTAGCTCCGCCCCCACCCTGTTTCACGGGGAGCCGCGGGCAGCATGAGAATGTGCTGCTCACGCTCCCCACACATAGTGATTATGCAGGGTATCGGATTTCCGATACCCTGCATAATCACTGTGTATGGAAAGCGCGAGCAGCACATTCTCATGCTGCCCGCGGCTCCCCGTGAAACAGGGGGGGGGGGCAGAGCTACACCTCTCACCCGGTGAGCAAGTGGAGGGAGACACAGAACAAGGGGAGTGGGGGAGAGACAGAACAGGGCGAGGGAGACACAGAACAAGGGGAGGGAGACACAGAACAAGGGGAGGGAGACACAGAACAAGGGGAGGGAGACACAGAACAAGGGGAGCGGAGGAGAGACAGAACAGGGGCAGGGAGACACAGAACAAGGGGAGGGAGACACAGAACAAGGGGAGGGAGACACAGAACAAGAGGAGGGAGACACAGAACAAGGGGAGGGAGACAGAACAAGGGGAGGGAGACACAGAACAAGGGGAGGGGGGAGAGACAGAACAAGGGGAGCGGAGGAGAGACAGAACAGGGGGAGGGGAAGAGACAGAACAGGGGGAGGGGGGAGAGAGAAAAGTGGAAGAGGGGGAGACAGAACAGTGGAAGGGGGGGAGAGAGAAAGGTGGAAGAGGGGGAGACAGAACAGTGGAAGAGGGGAGAGAGAAAGATGGAAGAGGGGGAGACAGAACAGTGGAAGGGGGGAGAGAGAAAGGTGGAAGAGGGGGAGACAGAACAGTGGAAGGGGGGAGAGTGAAAAGTGGAAGAGGGGGAGACAGAACAGTGGAAGGGGGGGAGAGAGAAAAGTGGAAGAGGGGGAGACAAAACAGTGGAAGGGGGGGAGAGAGAAAATTGGAAGAGGGGAAGACAGAACAGTGGAAGGGGGGAGAGAGAACAGGGGAAGGATTTCACTGTGTATGGAAAGCGCGAGCAGCACATTCTCATGCTGTCCGCGGCTCCTCGTGAAACAGGGTGGG
The DNA here is from genome assembly GCA_036172795.1 of Pelodytes ibericus. NCBI lineage: Eukaryota > Metazoa > Chordata > Amphibia > Anura > Pelodytidae > Pelodytes > Pelodytes ibericus. The sequence continues at coordinate 164,819,699 of CM069859.1, read as the reverse complement.
GGCAGAGCTACACCTCTCACCCGGTGAGCTCCGCCCCCTCACAGAAAGAACAGAACAAGGGGAGGGAGACACAGAACAAGGGGAGCGGAGGAGAGACAGAACAGGGGGAGGGAGACACAGAACAAGGGGAGGGAGACACAGAACAAGGGGAGGGAGAGGGGGAGACAGAACAGTGGAAGGGGGGAGAGAGAAAAGTGGAAGAGGGGGAGACAGAACAGTGGAAGGAGGGAGAGAGAAAAGTGGAAGAGGGGGAGACAAAACGGGAAGGGGGGAGAGAGAAAAGTGGAAGAGGGGGAGACAGAACAGTGGAAGGGGGGGAGAGAGAACAGGGGAAGGGGGGTAGGGAGAGAGAACAGGGGAAGGGGGAGAAGAGAACAGAGTGGGGAGAGAACAGGGGGGTTACGAAAATGAAGGGGGAGAGAGAGAGAACAAATATGGGGAGGAAAGGGGAGCGAGAACAGGTATGGGGAAGAGGGGGAGAGAGAACAGATATGGGGGAGGAGGGGGAGAGAGAACAGGTATGGGGGTGTTGGAGAGAGACAGACATGGCAAGGAAGAGGAAAGGGACAAACATGGGAAGGGAGAGACACATACATGTAGGGAGAGGAAAGAGACAGGCATGGGGGGGGCGCCACGGAGGAGGCCCGCACAGGGCGCCGGAACACATAAGGCCGACCCTGGCCATACTTGTCCGGCGGTCCGCATGCTGGCTCTACAGGATATGGTTAAGTTGATTATAGCAATATTTTGTATTCATTTTTTGAAGCTGGGCATATTTTCCTATGGTGCTTTTTATTTTGGATTATTTTCTGTATTTCTGGGCTATTTTTTTCTGTATGCGATAGCTCCCATACAATGTAATAGGGATTTTCAGGCTACCACTTAGGTTTGGTGCATTTCAGGCATATTTTAGCTGCATCCGGTTTCGGCAGATATCGGAGTATAATCAGCTATGATTTACGAATTGCGAACATATTCGGAGGCACATTGGGACTACCTGAGTAGTTTGAAATTTGTGTACCGATGTGCCACCAAAAATAGTGGAGAGAGCGGAGGAGAGACAGAACAGGGTCACAATAGTCACCTGAGTCGACCCTATAGACTGAGGGATGGTAAGAGAATTAATGATGGATGTTTAAGTAAATTAATACCAATCTTCTCACCCATAATATGAAAAGCAAAAAAGCATTTTTTATACTTCCCCTAGCAGCGCCACAACATAAACCAATTTGAAAGAGTTCCTATTATAATAGAAAGAGACCATTCCTGTTAGTTAGTCTTCATAGGGTTGAATAAACATATTCTTTTATGCATTGAGGATTGTGGTTTGCATGTATGCTAGCCTAAGGCCAAACTATGAGTAATAAATGATTGATTCTTCCATTTTATGAACAAACCATTGTTTTCTGGCATATTCCAAAATGTGGATAGTATTTCACGTCTTTATCAAATATTACGCTGCAATTTTTCAAAGCCTGGGATTAAAAACCAGAGGTTTTGATAAACTTTAATGCCAAAAGTTTGTATTTTTTTAACCAGTACTTCAGGGTCTACAAAGGTTTTTGTAAGCTAAAATAATGTTTTGGCTGGCAATGTGAGATTAATCGACAGGAAATGAGTAGACAAGGCTTCTGTCTCTGAACTATAAATTAGAAAGGATAAAATCGACTTCTTTATTCTGTACAATGTAACATTAACTACGACCATGCAGTGAAGCAACACCATTTATTGTTTACTGGCACATCATTGACTATTTGCCACTATGAGTCAGTGATTAGCTCTTGATACAATTATATAATTGAATTAGTTATTAAGAACGTCACCGTGGGTAATTTCAGGACACATATTTAGCAATGATCTAAGAATATACAATATAAAAAAATATAAGAGTCAACATCATCGATTCTGAAAAATTAAGGTTTATTCGCAATTACTGGCAACCACATGGATAATTAAAAAAAACAATTCAGGAGCAAAAATATAAATATCCTGTGGCTTACTTTGGCTTCTTTCAGCAGTTAGTCATTTTCAAGGACTGGCCTGACGCTGGATGATGACAATATGGGAAAAGCATATAACATTATTTTGTATATAGTTGCCTTTGTAAAATGTTTTTACCACTTTTTTATCCAATCACCAGTTTTCCAACTGTGCAATGAATGTTCACGAAAAAAGCCAATGTGGGATGACCCACTTATTGTGCTGTGTGATAAAATAAGGCACAGTCGAGTACCACACTGGTGCTAAAAAACCTTTGACTGGATGTACAACTAGTTGTATTTTAATATAAAAGGCAAACATTGGCTACTAGAATTCCACTTCATTCACCAAAACACAGGAAACTGCAGTTGGATGTAGAAAAACATTCCTAATTTGATGATTCCCAGTTTCAGCGTTATATAAGGGATATGGTTGGAGAAACACATTAACACATGTATTAATCATGCTGTGTGTCATCATTGCAAGCTGTCATCAACCTCATCATCAGGGCAAAAAGACACTAGCTGCTGGGCAGGGGGAGAGTATAGGGATGAGATGTCAGTATTGGAATGCACACGTTGTGCGGTCGATCTCCTCCTCTACTTCCTTTTGTAAAGGAAGCTCTGAAAAGCTAATGAATGGTAAAACAGTAAGATTGATGGTGTTTGATATTTCATGTGGCTCTTCATACATGCATGTGTATACATCTGAAAGAGCCAAATAGCATAAGGCTTTATCCATAGTCATCATTTCATTGATGCCATATTGGTAGACTGTATCAGCTACTCTCCTGACAGAGGAACATTTAATTGTATCATGTATGCCATTCAAGGAACGTGAAGGGACTGAGCCGCACAGTGCATTTGCTTTATTTATTTAGGGTATAACCCTATTTTTTTCTCTTACAATCCCACTTCCATTCTTGTGGCTTAATTATGCAATTGTTACGATATTATAGTATTGATTGCATAATTATGTGACCTGCAATGACCATTCAGTCACCCAACCGACATGCTATGACTGTCCCATATCATTACCCAAAGTTCACAAATTTATTGTTATCAAAACCAACAACTTTTTGAGTCAGCTAATGTACTCACATCTTCAATTTTCTACCATATGTTTTCTTTAACATTAGTGATTTCTATTTAGCTTCTAGGCCCATTATGGGATTTTAAAGAGGGATTAAACCCTAGAAATACAAATTTGCAATATATCTTTTATCCCGGTGTAATGTGCTGGGACCAACAACTTACCTACACATCTTCAGCATGTTCTGTGCTCCTTCTTATACTACAGTGCTGACATCTTGTGTCTCTCTCACTGTCAGCCTGCTCCATTTTAATACAGTGTCCTAGTTGTTTAAATGAGTATTCACACACATGATTCCCTAGATTGTTAGCTTGCGATCAGGGCTCTCTACCTCATGTATTAGTCTGTCCCTGTTCATCTAACTTAGTATGTGGTTCCCAGATATGCTTTGTACTGCTATGTAAATTGTTGGCGCTATATATATTCATGTTAATGCAATACGTGTTCACATTCAGTCCTGCTCTACTGTCATCCTTCCTAACTGTTCACAGTCACCAGGCTGTCTCAGTGAAGCAACAGCTTCACAAAAATTATATCTCCAAGTCTTTGTTTTTTCAACAAATACTACAAGATATCATTTGAATGGATTTACTGCTACATGGCACATGAACTAATGGGGGTAACCCGTAAATAAGATCTTCAAACAAAGTGTAAAGTGGAATTAATAATATATTAAAAAACACCAAGTGTGATGCCACAAGACCCCTCAAAGAGAGACCACTTAGGTTAACAAACCACATACATAATTAGATAAAGACAAACATGGAGTGACAACACTGGTCAAGGTTATCTGGATATCAATATTGATTATGGTGTTTAGTCACTATAATAAAATACATATATCTTAAATGAACAGTCTCAAAACAAATTAAAATTTGGGAGCTAATAAAAATAATGAATTCACGGAATCCCTGGCGTTTTTTCTGGGCTTTGAACCAACACAATATAAATCCAGGCACAATTACTGACCGAGCTAGCACATTGCATATAAAGTACTGTCAAATGTAAAATATTACCAAGTAAACATTGGCAATTAAAACTACACCAGTCTAATTGTGTTTTGTTTATATGCATTGCTACTTATTAACATTATTCACCCACTTAATTGTATTGTGTCTAAGGGGATAAGAAGCTTAACAATATATTATTTTTTAATTTATGTATTTGTCAAGTACACAAAAATAATTGTGCCATAAATCAAAATACTAAAATCGAATTTAGTAGTTTTATGCTTAACCCCTTCCCGCTTGTAGGACGTTCCATGCCGTCCTACTTTTTAGTGCCTAGAGGCTAGTAGGACGGTATGGAACATCCTACATTAAACGGCCCCCCGTGATGAGCTGTGTGCGGACCCCGCTGCAGGGATTTTTCAGCAGGGTCCCCACTGTCAGTTTGGCCTCACTCTGACACAGAAAATAGAACTGAAGCTCAAAGTGAGCGTTGGCTCCATTTTACTGTAAAAACCTGCAGGACGGCATAGACCATCCTGCAGGTAACAGCTCATTGCGGCTCCCCGCGATGAGCTGTACTGAGGATCCTGCTGCAGGGACTTGCAGTGGGATCACTAGTGTCAGATGAGGCCACTTTGAGTGGCCTCAGTCTGACTTAGGAAATGTAGCGAATCCTCAAACAGAGCATTCGCTAAATTTCCGGCAGCCCTGGAAGTTCGGGCACGCCTCTGTGATGTCACAAAGTATTGTGAGATGCCTGCTGGCACTTCATGACTGGTAGCCAGGAACACACAAATGGCGGATGGTGCTTTGGTCGTTAAGGACCAAAGCACCATCTGACGTAAAGGGGTTAAAATAGAAATGTAGAATGTTTTGGCAGAATCAATCACCCCATCAATTTTGCCTACATTTCTACCTGCTGCAAGACCCTCCTACTAGTCCATGGCCTCAAACGTTGGATTAGTGAATAAAAAAAAGAAAAGGCCTACAATTAATGTGACTATAAAGGAGGAGAAAAATTAGAGTAAATATTGCTTCACAAAAAATGTTTAATTTTAAACATTTTAATAAAAGAGCAATTCAAAAATGCATTTTCATTTCCTTTGCCCCTATTTATTTCAGTTCTATTGACCTCATTTCATTATTGGCTTCACTTGTAAGCACAGCAGCAGATTGCACCCACAAAACTTGACACAGCACCTGCAGCTTTTCACCCACAACAACCATTTTACACAATAGTGCACAAGCAGAACTTGCCTCAACCCACAATGGAGCAGATTTCACCCATACATCTTGCCACAGCACCAACGTTGCACTTGCCACTGCACCCACATTACACCCACAAGTTTTTCCACTGCATACTCATTCACCCACACGACTTGTCTCTGCACAAACTGGACTTGTCACCGCACACACATTGCACCCAGAGATTATTCCACAACACCCAATTGACTAACCACAGCACCTGTTTGCATGTACAGGACGGGGTACTGGAATCATCTAGTGGCAGCACAGACATCCTCTCAGGATGTCTCGCACTGCCTACAAACATTATTAGTATGAACATTTGTAGGTGATGCCCAGAGCTCTGACTTTCAGGGACATCCAGTTGCATCCATATAGTGAGATTCAGCTCTCTGGAGGTCTGCAGGGAACCTACAGGTGATACTCGAAAAATTAGTGCACAAAATTATTTATTTAAGTAAAGCAACGGAAAAGGGGAAACTAATATATGAGATAGACGCTTTATATCCAAAGCAAGATAGTTCAAGCCGTGATTTGTGATAAGTGCGATGATTATGGCTTACAGCTCATGAAAACCCCAAATCCACAATCTCAGTAAATTAGAATATTGGTGCAAAGATGCAATATTCTAGGCTCACAGTGTCCCACTCTAATCAGCTAAGTAAGCCATAACATCTGCAAATGGTTTCTGAGCCTTTAAATGGTCTCTCAGTCTGGTTCAGTAGGAATCACAATCATGGGGAAGACAAACCATCATTGACACCCTCCATAAGGAGGGAAAGCCTCAAAAGGTAATTACGAAGGAAGTTGGATGTTCCCAAAGTGCTGGATCAAAGCACATTAATAGAAAGTTATGTGGAAGGGAAAAGTGTGGAAGAAAAAGGTGCACAAGCAGCAGGGGTGACCACAGCCTGGAGAGGATTGTCAAGAAAAAGGCCATTCAAATGTGTTGGGGACTTTCACAACGAGTGGACTGAGGCTGGAGTCAGTGCATCCAGAGCCACCACACACAGACGGATCCTGGACATGGGCTTCAGATGTCGTATTCCTCTTGTTAAGCCACTCCTGAACAACAAACAACGTCATAAGTGTCTTACCTGGGCTAAAGAAATACAGACCTGGTCTGTTGCTCAGTGGTCCAAAGTCCTCTTTTTGGATGAGAGCAACTTTTGCATCTCATCTGGAAACCAAGGACCAAGAGTCTGGAGGAAGAATGGAGAGGCACACACTGCAAGATGCTTGAAGTCCAGTGTGAAGTTTTCACAGTCTGTGTTGATTTGGGGAGCCATGTCATCTGCTGGTGTTGGTCCACTGTGCTTCATTAAGTCCAGGGTCAACGCAGCCGTCTACCAGGAAATTTTGGAGCACTTCATGCCTCCTTCTGCAGGCGAGCTTTTTGGGGATGCTGACTTCATTTTAAAGCAGGACTTGGCACCTGCCGACACTGCCAAAAGCACCAAAGCCTTGTTCAATGACCGTGGGATTACTGTGCTTGATTGGCCAGCAAACTCGCCTGACCTGAACCCCATAGAGAATCTATGGGGCATTGCCAAGAGAAAGATGAGAGACATGAGACGAACAATGCAGAAGAGCTGAAGGCCGCTATTGAAGCATCCTGGTCTTCCATAACACCACAGCAGTGTCACAGGCTGATAGCTTCCATGCCACACGCATTGAGGCAGTAATTGCTGCAAAAGGGGCCCAAACCAAGTACTGAGTCCATATGCATGCTTATACTTTTCAGAGGTCCGATATTGTTCTATGTACACTCCTTGTTTTATTGATTGCATGTCATATTCTAATTTACTGAGATTGTGGATTTGGGGTTTTCATGACCTGTAAGCCATAATCATCACACTTATGACAAATCACAGCTTGAACCATCTTGCTTTGCATGTAATGCGTCTATCTCATAGATTAGTTTCCCCTTTTACGTTACATTACTGAGTAAATTAACTTTTGCACGATATTCAAATTTTTCGAGGATCACCTGTAGATCTCAGCCGTGTGATCGGACCTTGTGTCTGATGTCTCATTACAAGGCAACCTCAAACATATGGGAGGCCACTTTTTAAAAGCTTTTTCTCTGAAAAAATCTCACCTTAAATGCAACCAAATATGCTATATAATCTCATGGTCCTCTTTTCAGCAGAGTAGAAACAATACTTTACTTGTGCTTTGTAGTACATTACTGTAAATATCAAGGGAATTGGAAAAACTAATGTGACTTAAACGTGTGACTGCATATAAAAGTAGGCATAATACTTTCTGATGTTACTTTTAAACAGTTCCTAAAAAAAATGCAGGTCTTTACGCAGGCCGGTCCTCCTTCTGAACTGCTATTCTGGGATCCTGACTCCATCGTTGGGCATCCTGATTCTCTGGAATAACAGAGGAGAACTAATTCTGCTCATTCGCAATATGGTGGCCATAGTGAATGGCAACTTAACAGGCAAGTTAAGCAATATAGGGCATGGAGTCTGCATGTCATACGTCCATGTTCATGAATAGATAGCATTTATGGGTGCAGCTGCTCCTCTTGCTGTAAGACCCTTAGCAGTCATGCTGTACTCTGACTTGGCATCAAATATGATAAGACAAAGTACCCACAACTTTATTTTTAAATAATAAAAGGCCATTTCTCCGTGTTTTAAATAGTTTTTTTCAGTGGACTTCTGCAAATTATCGTTCAAAAGATATCCTAAAGGCTTTGTCAAATAAAAAAACAGACTTTGGAGAAATTATTGCATGAAGCTGCTGCATAACCGAGACAGTGCGGAGACCATCATTCGTTCTTAGTGGTGTGTCTTTGTGTCAATCATGTAAGGTGGGAGGGAGGATAGTATTGCGAATGGGAATGCGAAGGAAAATGCGAACGTGAATGCAAATGCTATTGTGAACTGTTAGGAAGAATGACAGTGAAGCAGGAGTGAATCCAAATGCATATGTGAATGTTTATATGAACAACTAGGAAGAACACTGTGAGCAGGCAGATACTGAAACAAGATGTCGGCACTGTAATATAAGATGAACATGCTGAACATTTATAGTTAAGTTGTTTGTTCCAGCACATTAGATGGATGAAAATGAAGGGACAATTAAACTTTTTTTAACCGTTGTTTCCTTTTATGTGTACAATGTGTCCTGACAGTATCAGTGTCTGCACCGCTTGTATGATCAGGGTCTGCAGTGTGCAGGGGTCTCTCTCTACTGAGAGACCTCCTCTGCTGATCCCATGCAAAAGTGAGGGTCTCTCCCTGAGCGTGCAAAGAGCTTCCCATGGAAGCATGACAGCTGGCGATCAGAGTAAAAACTTGCATGTACTACCAAAAATACATGCCAGATTATCTTCATACTAGGGACAGCTAATGTTTCACTTGTGCTTCTATTTTGTGTCCTTTATGCATTATAGAAACTCTTTGGCAACATTTCTTATGGTCAGTTCAGGTCTGTATTGACCAAAGGTAGGATAAAAGGCAGCATTCATAAAAAGAGGAAATTAATAATTGTTTTCATTTTTTTTCATTCATATTATGGCTTTCACCTAAATTTCTTTTTTTGAGTTGTATAGGTATATGTTTGACCAGATATGCATTTATCTGTACTTCAAACTGCTCTCTTTGCCTTCACTGTATCTTTTAACATATGTGGGAGGCATTTTGTTTAATGATATCTGAAGCTGGTGTTTCATTTGTGTTTTGAGGTATTTCTTTGAAGTGAATAAAAGTTAATGAAATGAGCACTTGCAGGTCTATTCGGAAAACAGATTCTCCTCTTAATGACAGTAGTACTTTCCATGCTCCAGACCACAAATTATGAAATTAAGCCCAGATTGAAAGTTAGCGTTCTAGATGCGTGGTCGGACAGCACTGACTGCCATGGGGTAGGGGGTGTGACAGTTATTTTAGAAAGGGGAGCAGGAGTGATTTGGGACTTGTTACATTAGGCACCCACATCTAACCCAAACTTAAGATATTGTATTTCTGTTGTGTTAATTGTCAATCAGCGGTTTATGATATTTTTTATGACCACAATAAATTCATGGCTCTCTAGATACCACTCAGTGTAGGATATAGCTACTATAACAAACATTTTTCTTTGTGCTTAAATATAGTAATGCAGCAAAAATAGGGTTAGACTTTTATAAAAGTAAGTTCTGCGACAAAGAGGGTTATGTATCAAGGGCAACTTTGGGTCAAAACTATTACTATTGAAAATAATGATTTAATTTTTGCTTACTAGTCCACTTTTAAAATTGTGCCGCTGAACTGATCTTTATAAGCATCTCCCAATATATTTTCAGACTTTGTAGAACTGTGCCATATAAATCATCTCTGGATTTGCCCTATAACTCTGGGTAGGATAACTATTTGGGGGTCCTCCTTGGCATAGATAGGTTTTCTCGTGCAGGAATGGTATTTAGCTTACCAGCGGCATATTAGACTTACTGATTCTCCATCCGCCAACCTTGCTTTTGTCAATTGCACTGGACCGTTCCCAGGCACTGTGCAGCATTATACCAATCATGTAATTAGCAGATACATTCAAGTCTACCTTAAAAATGTAAATAATGATGCCATATTAAAAAACTTATCCTGAAAAATAGCAGTTTGTATGAATATTTCAATTTCATTAGGCATGTAAAAGCTAACAATAAAATTACACAGCATCATTTTTTTCAAAATCTTATGATTCTGACTCATGACTAATAATTATAATGGTAATTTGTCATTCTTCGCATGATGGCCCAGCACAGATCTGCATGCCCCCGTGTTAAATATTATGTCAGGATGCCATTGTATCATTGGATAATATAATACATATGTACTTAACCACAGGGAAAGTTTCCACAAATGTTTTTATGAATTGAAAATTGGGTGGGATAATTAATTTCAGCTTTTTGTTTGGTTAAGATTGGCGTCATTTTTTTTAACATACTGTTAAGACACAGGATTCCATAGATGTTTGCAGAAATAATAACATTTATTACACAACAGGAATATTACATTTTATTTAATTATTATTACTAGTGTAATTAGTTTATATGAGCAGATTCATGACTGTTTTCCCAACCATATTTATTGCTCTGGTGTTCTGGTTCTCTGGGTGACCAGAGTGATACAGATAGTCAGTGCATGTGTAAAGATAGAACACATGTGTAAACCAGTTAGCCAGCAATGGCACACATGCATGTTTGGCACGCAACATATGTATATGCAAAGATAGGTTCAGTTCAGCTATATGTGACAGTTCATGAGACAGCTTGCTAAAGGTACATTTAAAGGTACTTTTTTTTTCTCATTTCTTAGTACCTATATCAGTGTGTAGTACTTTTAAATGTGTGACATATTTCATCATTCTTGTTCTAAAAAAACATGCCTGTCTTCTGTAGTTTGTAGAACTGTTCCCTCATTGATATTTTGTCACTAAAGCTCCCATAGTCTCTGTGTACCCTCCCATATCTGACATCACCACAAACACACCTCAGAGCAGGAGGGCCCTTCAGGGCCCTCTCCTCTAATACACACTGCAGCTCTTGCTGACAATCTTGTGTAAGGAGAATGCAGAAGAGGTTACTGACACTGTTGCCACAGGCCTATTCATCTAAATATCTAAGCACTGTTCATTGACAACAGGAATGCTGGAACAGACCCAAATTTGCCAGGACAGGCCCCCCAAAAAATATTTTTCTAGCAAATCTGGGATTGTTGGCAACTATGCATTCAGAGTTATGACAGGTTTGATTATGTTCATTGTTGCTACCTGCAAGCAGGGCCGGCCCAAGACATTGTGCTGCCTGGGGCGAAGAATTAAATGCTGCCCCCCCCCCCCCCAAATAAAATAAATCACATTTTAAATATTTTAAATAATTTTATTAAATAGCAAAACAGTTTGTAATGGACAGACAACAATAATAACAACAACATCAACTATAGACATCCTCCAGGATGAGTTTGTTCACATAGCTTTATATAAAATATTTTAAATAGTTTTATTAAATAGCAAAACAGTTTGTAACTGACAGACAACAATAAATATGCTATGATTTTGTCACTCAATATGCCAGGATTTAACCCCTCAATACGCCAGATTTAGCCATTTAATATGCTAGGATTTAACCCCTCAATATGCCAGATTTAGCCATTTAATATGCCAGATTTAGCCATTTAATATGCCCGGATTTAGCCAATTAATATTCTAGGATTTAACCCCTCAATATGCCAGATTTAGCCATTTAATATGCCAGATTTAGCCATTTAATATGCCCGGATTTAGCCAATTAATATTCTAGGATTTGACCCCTCAATATGCCAGATTTAGCCATTTAATATGCCAGATTTAGCCATTTAATATGCCATATTTAGCCAATTAATATTCTAGGATTTGACCCCTCAATATGGCAGATTTAGCCATTTAATATGTCAAATTTAGCCAATTAATATGCTAGGATTTGACCCCTCAATATGCCAGATTTAACCCCTCAATATGCCAGATTTAGCCACTCAATATGCCAGATTTAGCCATTTAAAAGCCTGGATTCTGCTCGTTTTACACCCCCCCCCTCCCCCCCCCTTTCCCAGTACTTACCTCCTGGATGCTCCGTGCAGACGATACTGGTCTCCTCCGTGGTCTTCCCTCCTGCACGGAGGAGGGAAGCTCAGCCACCGGGTATGACGTAAGGTCATATCCGGTGTGAAGGAGGTTTTTTTTTTTTTTTACTTACCTTTTCTGATGCGGCTGCTGGCTGCTGTCCGCTTGTATGGGCAGCGGCAGGAAGGTGGCGTTTCAGCGATTCGGCCGGTGAGCGGACGAAATAGCGTCTATTGAGGCGACAATGTGCCGCCTTTGCAAAAATGCCGCCTGGGGCAGTTACCCCACTCTGCCCCATTGTAAGGCCGGCCCTGCCTGCAAGCACATTAGTCCAATGAAGGTCCTCACCCTCAGTGTATTAAACAAGAAACAGTCCTGCTTTATCAGGAGGAGAACAAATCAAATTGCCAAAATCTGGATTTTAAAATGTAGAAATCCTGAATTTGGGTGGACCAGCAAATGGCACAGTAGAGTGGCTGTGGATGCTCTGTCATTAAAAGAACCTGCAATGTTTGGTACCCATTCAGCAGGAAAACCAAATGATCAATCATATGAGCACCTTCATCAGAGATGAAATATGGACTGCACTAAACCATCCAAGTTTGAATTTGTATTAACATGTAATTTTAGTACACTGCTATATAGGTTTTCTTAAATAAAATCCTTATGGCTGTTCTGTTCTGAAAATAAATGTATTTTCCTTTTTCCTCATTCATAATTTTATTTGTCTTTCCTTTTGTTTTCCTTTATTTTTTTTATCTTCCAAATTGTTAGTGACGTTCTAAATAATGTTGTGGTTTGTCTGTGGGAAAAAAATGTAGAAGAGGGAATAGGAACATTTTGACCCTGATGAAGCGGCTCTGTGTACTGTGAAATACAAGGACCTTCATTGGCTTAAGTACAGATACCGGGTGTCTGGAGCTCAATTTTACTTGGATGTTTGTAAGACTGTGCTAAGCATTCTGCATGGGCAGAATTAATTGCCCAAATTTGATAAGACAGCACCGACAAAAACAGTACTGTCCTAGTAAATTCAGTACTGTTGGCAACTATGAGATTCTATGATTGTGCAATATAAATTGGACACTCCTGGCAAACATGTGTAAATTAGCTAAATGCTTGAGAGGAAAGATAAGTGTAGAGTGAAAATAGAATAACTGTTACTTGACGTGAGCAAGGCTGTTTTGGAAAACTACATGCGCACACATACTAATTATATAATAATATGTTATATAATAATATTTTAAGTGTGTGACCACATGTAAATGAAAGTACAGGTTTACAAAAGTTTCCAATGTTAAAATGGTTTCTAACCCCAGATGTTTTATTAGCCTAGCAACGCCCCTGATTCAAACTATTGTTCTCTGATGCTAAGAGAAACGGATATTGTGGAGAAAAATGTAAAAAAAAAAAAAAAAAAAGAGCAGTCCCTGGTGTGGTACAGTGGCCAACCCTTTAACTGTTCAACACCACTAGAATCTAGTGACTCCTCTGGTATGCAAAGGGTAAACAGAAGGAAAAAAAAGTCTCAGACATACTTTCATTGACAAGTAGACTCTAAAGTACTGTACTGCACATCACTACTATTTTACATTCAAGCCGGTGCTATTGTAAACCAATAAATCATCCAATTTTTTTCAAATGCTTATTCCATTTACCCATCCTTTCTACATAAAGATGCTATAAATGAATCTGATTCATTGTATTTATCAAGCAGATTGGTAGTTTTACAATGCTTATAAATCGAGAAGATTTTTAAGTTTTGTCTTTGGAATGCTGACATTTTAAGAAGAATGCAAGGATCTCTAGGCATGCTACAGGGATGCATTTCTTTCCTTAAAAGAGACTATAAAGCTTTGTTCGGATTGTGTGTCTGTCTTTATGTGAATATCTACAATATCTGTGTCACATGAGTCTTCCTTTGCTCCTTGCATGCCTGCCTCTCTTCTGATCTCTATTTTTAGTGTCTCCATCTACTAGCCTGTATGTTGCCTAATGATCCCACCTTTTATTCCAAACAATTTCTGGACATGCTATTGCAACCATAGTCTTAACCTTGACCTCAAGTAAACTTTCTACTTGCCTGCTGGTAAAATACTGGCTGGGTGGCAACCTTAATGTTACCCTGTCTTCTTCTATTTCACAGTATTTTAAATATGTATCCAGACTGTTGGTGCAGTTATTGTAGTTTTTCTTGACTGAAACCACTGGGAGTTGCAGTCCATTTTTATAAAAGGGCATAATAAAAAATGCCGGCAGTGAAAGTTCAAGAAATCTGGTTTTGGAGGACCATGGTAAGATTTCCCAAAGAGAAGTGAGGAATAATGTGACTGGGAGGTGAGAGGGGAGCATGTCAAGAAAAAAATAAAGAGTCTTACCTGCACAACCAGGACATGCCCCATCACCCCATTACATAGCCCATCACCCACATTGCACACACATTAAATGCCTCATCACCCACATTAAACACACATTAAATGTCCAATCACCCCATTACATGCGCCCATCACCCACATTGCATACATCCATCACCTCCAATACATGTCCCCATCACCTACATTACATGCCCCCCTCACCTCTATTATATGCCCTCATCACCCCCATTACATGCGACCATCACCCCATTACATGCCCCCACCACCCCCATTACATGCACCCATCACCTCCAATACATGCCCCCATCACCTACATCACATGCCCCCCTCACCTCTATTATATGCCCCATCACCTCCATTACATGCCCCCATCACCTTCATTACATGCCACCATCACCCCCATCACCTTCATTACATGCCCCCATCACCCCTATTACATGGTCCCGTTACCCCCATTACATGACCCCCATCACCAGCAATACATGCCCCCATCACCATTATTACATGCCACTAGAACCTCATTACATGACCTTCATTTCATGTAACCCATCACCATCATTACATGCCCCCCATTATGAACATTACATGCCCCCAGGACTTACCCTGGGCAGCGCTGGTCCCTGGTGGCTAGTGGTGTCCTACCATGCTGCCTGTTTAGCTCCCCGCATGGTGAGTGCCGACAGGTCACATTTCCTGGAGTGTGTCTGATGTCAGAGCACCTGTCTGTACTCAGAAAATAGTGCTCCCTACAGTGCTAAAAGGGTTAACCCTGTCTTTAAAAAAATGCTAGGGAGCCACAATTGCTGGGCTGGGAGCTGCCAAATTGGCCATTTAGTACATGGGGCCCCTGGCCAAGCCTATGTACAAATTAAACTATGCCTCCTGTAAATAAATGGGGCCAAAGGCTTCCGCTGGCACCGAACCCTGGATAAGCAGGTACCGGGTATCAGCCCTACCATGATTTATTTGCATAGTCAGCACATGAGATTCGGCTGGACATGTTAGGCATGGCAGTTTTTTTATGGCACATTTTTTTCAGGTGGATTCTTTTTTATTTTCTGATGGTCCCTTTCCTTGAACCTAAGATGAGAATCAATGGCATAGTGGATCTTAGTGGGACATTAAATTAAGGTATATTTTTCTTCACAGTGCCATGGCCACTTTAAGACCCTAGTGGGCCCTGGGCAAAGTCTTTAGCAGTGGGCCCCCCTCGACCCAATTCTTAGCATTGTAAAAAAACAATGTAAATGTAAACTTCTTAATATTATATGCAACTATTTTCATATCACATTCACCTATTTGTAAATGTAATAAAAATGTTATTGAAAAATAGCATTTCTTGTTTGTATTCCCCTTTTCTGCATCCACATTGGACTTAACACTGCACCAAACAGTACCAACAGCGCTTGCCATGCACCTATATTGCACACATTGCACTCATAGTGCACCCACACAGTTTGGCATGCCACAGTGTCAATTTGCCCCACAGAATATACCACAGTTACCTTGTCCCACAGAACTGCCCCTGCAGAACAAACCACAGTGTCAATTTCCCCCATAGTACATGTTATTTTTCCCCACAGAACGTGCCACTGCATCACTTTGCCATTTAAAATAAGCCACTGTCAGGTACCAATTAACATGCCACAGTCACTTTGTCACTTTAACATATGCAACAGCCAGTTTGCCTATTAAAATATGCCACTGTTTGTCCATTAACTATGCCACAGTTTGCCCATTAATATGCCAGTGTTATTTTTCCACTAATAAGCCACGGTCAATTTGCCCAATAATATGCCAGTATTATTTTGCCATTCATAAGCCACAGCCAATTTGCCCAATAATATGCCAGTATTATTTTGCCATTAATAAGCCACAGATAATTTCCCCATTAATATGCCAGTGTTATTTTGCCATTAATAAGCCACGGTCAATTTGCCCAATAATATGCCAGTATTATTTTGCCATTCATAAGCTACAGCCAATTTGCCCAATATTATGCCAGTATTATTTTGCCATTAATAAGCCACAGATAATTTCCCCATTAATATGCCAGTGTTATTTTTCCATTAATAAGCCACGGTCAATTTGCCCAATAATATGTCAGTATTATTTTGCCATTCATAAGCTACAGCCAATTTGCCCAATAATATGACATCTGAATTCAACAATGAACGCAAAAAAAATTGAGGTCTGATTATAAGACGAACCTCGAATATAAGACGAGGGGTATTTTTTCAGAGCACTTGCTCTGAAAAAAAACATAGTCTTATATTCGAGCAAATACGGTAATTACAACATATTCTATAATGGGCCCAATGCTTCTATTGTTCTAGGTAAATATGTTCCCCTGTAAAACCATTTCCTTTTCCTTTATCAAAGCATTTGTCCTTTTGGCCCAATGACTACTTTTTTGCAGACCCCAATTCACGCGGATGCGAATGGTGCTCAATATGGTGAGAGGAAAGGGCATGGCAGGTCACTCCCAAAGGACTGTGCAAACATTGGGCACGTGTATGTAGAGCAATGGTGAGAAAGCATATCTATAGTGTCAGGTTGTAAACCAGCAATATGTATACTTTCTATACGGAATCAAATATAGCTGTGTTTTTGATAGTTATTGCAGCTTATTGACACTTATTAACATTATACTAATCAGGTGTCACCCAGAACGATGAATGATCAGGAAATACACAATTGTGGATGTTAATTACCATTGCCAGTGATATAACTCTCCATGTGTTTTTCCTAGCTTTTGCAGACTGATTGGTTAGGGTATTTACCTGAACTTAGATGAAATATGATGGGGAATAGCAAGAAGATGCCCACACATTTTTGGTTAACTACTCTTAAAAATACATAGAATCATTTGCATATACCTTAACACTGTATGACAAATATTTGTATATGACAAATTGGATACCACTATTGACATTTCACATCAATCAATGATAATGATATGCCATTAAATACCCTATAGACCCTAATTCTGCATTAGAAATACTACACTACAAAATAATATATACCAGCTTTACACATTTGCTTAGTAAGTCACTAGAAGGAGAAGAATGTCATGTATATATTGAGAATGTTGTAAACGTGTGCATTTTCAATATTGTTTACTATTACTAAGTATATTACTTCTTCATGTTGTTTCAAATTATATTGGGATATTGGCATATTTGAAATACTTGTTTGGTAGAAAGATAAGTACAAGTAGTATAACATGTTTCCTTTGTACAGTCTTGGATTCCTGTGCTAAGATAACCAAAATAACATCTTTGAAGTGTAATTGTAGATGCATAGAAGATCAGATAGCACCTTATTAATATAAAAATGTATTGATGTTTGTGGTCCAACACCACAGGGAAAAAACTGTTGCTTTGATCTGTGAAACATCATTGAAGTCTGGGGCCACTGTTGTTGGGAAAGAATGAGATATATTCCAAATTAAGTACTTTTGATGGGCATCTATAAAGCACTGGCATGTGACACTAAGCAGAACACTGACAAGTTACCAGAGCACCTTGCGCTATGTGTCAAGGATGAGGGAGTACTGTAGCTGTCTGTGAAATGAAATATGAGAGAGTCCAGAGCGGCTTTGAAATTTCAGAGCTTGACACTGTATGAACCAGACAAAATTATACATTTAGGGCTTTATGCGTGAAAAAGGGAACTATCAAAGTCCTCCCATTGACTTCTTCTGGAGTAATTTGGCCATATTTGTAATAGCCGAGGACCTCCCGAAATAAGCCAAAGTCCTCCTCTTAGATGACACTATAGATATGCTTTCTAACTTTTGAGCACTACAATCTGTTTACATAAAATATATATATTTACATATATACATTTTTTTCCCCATTCTTTTGTGCTCCTTTTATTACCATTTTTTTATGGGAAGGTCTGACATTTCGTCTGTTTTCGTTGTTGGGAGATAACAGTTTGGGTTCATCTATGATGTCCGAAACGTGGACTTATTCGAAAGGTACATTGGAGCTACCTGAGGAGCACGAAATGTGTGTGTTTTTGAGTCACCGTTGTCAATGAAATGTGGAGGTGAGGGGTGAGACGTTGATGAAAATTAGAAGGGGGCATGAACCCCTCCTCTATATGGTAAACTTGAGATCTAGGCTTTCTGTCGATTTGAATTTTGAAACATCCTTTAACCTGTGTATCAATCACTATGTGAACTTTGGGCGCTATAGAAATAAGCTTTAATGCAATTTAAAAATGGTATGCTGGGCACCTTCTTGATATTGATTTGAGCAACTGAGAGCTACATTGTGATATCACAAAGCCACACTGGTTAAAGAAACAAAATGCAAGTGGATCACAATTCCATTTCCTGTATGTCGGAGCTGTTTCTGTTTAACATTTCCTTAATTAGAAAGTATTAGTTTGTCTCCATTGTATTCCATGGGGTGTTTGTCACATATTCATTGCTCATTGGCTTTACTTATTATCTGTTCAGACACATCAATTCCACAATTACATCAGTAGTTTATGATGTCATTTAGTATTAATATAAAAATATACAGTAGCACTGAAATATCCACTGAGCTATATTAGTAATGGGGAGAAGTTGTTAATGAACTTGTAACATATTATGACTTCGGGTCTGTCCAGGAGTGACACTACAATAAAAGGAAGTTAAACGTGCTGAAGATATGCCACTTGTTAAGTAATCTTGAATTACTTATACATCTTTACTAGTGACTGAGAACTTTTTTCAGTAGTGATTAAGTGGAAAGTTTTTTTAAGCGTAGTGCTCCACCAGGTATGTTATTACCTTAATCTGTTGTAATGGTGTGATTTCAAAGGAGCCCTGGGTGACTTCAATATTTGTTCTTTCTGACCTATATCCTCTATAGGGGGAGAGGCTCATCAAAAGAATAACAAACCAATCCTAGACAATACAGCAATAGAGTAGTGCTTTATTGGCATGAATAACTGGTACAATTATTGTAAAAAGGCCTTCCTGTTGTACAATACAGAGACACTCCTGCAATGTATAGGTCTGGACTCCACTTATGTAGCTCTGGTGATGGGTGCTAAACCAGAAGCTTGGTCTAGGCTTCAAAGACACATACATACATTTGTATCCAGATCTAACCAGTGGTGTATCTTGGTTTTGTGCTGCCCATGGCAAACACATTTTGGGCACCCTACCCTCGATGCACACCCACGACATGACCCATAACCCACGTTGCACACCAAGGACATGCCCCATCACCCCATTACATACACATTGCCAATATTATTTGCCCATAATATTTCCCAGCTAATTTGCCCAATAATATGCCAATATCATTTGCCATTAATATGCCCCAGCCAATTTGCCCAATAATATGCAAGTATTATTTTCCATTAATAAGTCACAGCCAATTTCCCCAATAATATGCCAGTATTTGCCATTTAATCAGCCCCTGCCAATTTGCCCAATATTATGCCAGTATAATTTTCTATTAATATTCCCAGCCAATTTGTCCAATAATATGCCAGTGTTATTCTGCCATTTACCGGTAGTATGCCCCAGCCAATTTGCCCAATATTAAGCCAGTATTATTTGCCATTTAATTTGCCCCTGCCAATATGCCCAATAATATGTTAGTGTTATTTGCCATTAATAAGCCCCAGCCAATTTGCCCAATAATATGCCAGTGTTATTTGCCATTTAACATGCCCCTGCTAATTTGCCCAATAATATGCCAGTGTTGTTTGCCATTTAATGTGCCCCTGCCAATTTGCCAAATAATATGCCAGTGTTATTTGCCATGTAATGTGCCCCTGCCAATTTTCCCAATAATATGCCAGTGTTTTTTGCCATTGAATGTGCCCCTGCCAATTTGCCCTATAATATGCCAGTGTTATTTGCCATTTAATGTGCCACTGACAATTTGCCCAATAATGTGCCAGTGTTATTTGCCATTTAATGTGCCCCTGCTAATTTGCCCAATAATATGCCAGTGTTATTTGCCATTTTATGTGCCCCTGCTAATTTGCCCGATTATATGCCAGTGTTTTTTGCCATTTAATGTGCCCCAGCTAATTTGAACAATATAAGGCCAGTATTATTTGCCATTTAATATGCCCCTGCCAATTTGCCCAATTATATGCCAGTGTTATTTGCCATGTAATGTACCCCTGCTAATTTGCCCAGTAATATGCCATTGTTATTTGCCATTTAATATGCCCCTGCCAATTTGCCCAATTATATGCCATTGTTATTTGCCATTTAATGTGCTCCAGCCAATTTGCCGAATTTATGCCATTGTTATTTGCCATTTAATATGCCAGCCAATTTGCCCAATTTATGCCAGTGTTATTTGCCATTTAATATGCCCAGCCAATTTGCCCAAATAAATGCCATTGTTATTTGCCATTTAATGTGCCCAGCCAATTTGCCCAATTAATGCCAGTGTTATTTGCCATTTATTAAGCCCCAGCTAATTTCCCCAAATCCCCCCATTTCCCCAGCACTCCCTCCGCTAGTTTGTTTACTGTTTATTTATTTTTTACCCCATTTTTCAACGTAAAAAAAATAAAAAATATCCGCCACACTCCTGTTAAATTGATTACCTGCGACACAAGGGTTATGTAGGCGTTTGTCCAAGTAACCGGTGACACAGAGCATCGTGGGTAAGATGAAGTGGCTTTAAAATGAAATAAATCTTTTTTTTTTCCGAACACCGCAGTAAAATATAAGGGTTTTTTTTCACACTGATCTCTCTAGCAAAGACACCGATGTTTATTGTATTGATTTGGACCTTTTTATTTTAAGTCTCGACTGCAAAGCTTCCGCTTCTTTTTCTACGGTGCAAAGCAAGTGATGGACAGACAAGCGTCACCATAAGTGCGTTTGACAAATATTAAAACTGTGTACAACATACAGAGAACAAGCTTTTTAGTTTTAACTCATTTTCTGCTCTGCCGACATTATTTCTTGTTTGGGATCAAAATTGGACATTATTATATTATATTATAATATTATTATAAACCAAACTGTGGCTGTTTTTGAAGCTTTTTTATACAATGCACAGGATTCATACAGAAATGACAAATCAGTATACTGCTTTTTTGTTGTATTTGTACTTTAATAATCAAGCATTCCATTACTCTCTCAGCTATGGACTATTTTGCTGTCAGAGGTACATCTAGTAGTTCAATATAAAACATAACAAAACAAGTGTCCAAATCTTTATTAATAGCCATGAATAACTGCTCAGGGAATGCTACATGCTAGTCATGTGTGGATTCAAATCCCCCCATTTCCCCAGCACTTACCTTTCCCTGGTGGCTAGTGGCAGGCAGCATGGTCTTCTCCATGCTGCCTGTTCGGCTCCCAGGCGATTGTGCCGACAGGTCACGTGACCCGGTGCGCATATGACGTCAGCGCGCCCGTCACGTGACTGTCGGCACTTCCGTGTCACACTGCACGGGGAGCCGAACAGGCAGCACGTAGGTTTCTCTGTGCTGCCTGTTCGGCTCCCCGTGCAGCCTGGCAGGCAGAGCGATGGTGAGGGGGGATCTTCTGATCCCCTCTCACCTCCGTCTCTGCCTGCAAGCGCGGTCTTTTTTTTATTTTTTAAAGGGCCGGGTTTGTTTTTTTTTATTTTTATTTTTTTCAATGCTGGGGGGCGACATCAGCGAATGCGACATTTGTGAATATTGTGTCCAACATGGCTAATTCACATTTTAATTTCATTAAAATCCTTTTATTAAAAGTATACTACAGAATTGTTACTGTCACAATTTATTTTATGTATTTTCAGCTTCATTCAGAACAGGGATCCAGGCTGCCAAGCAAAAAGTGTTGTGTATCATGAGAGTAATTTAACAAGACATGGTTATATGAGCACACAGCTCATCTAGCAAACCAAAATGGTGAATATTTCTGTATTGTGAATGGATGTTCTGTTCTAGTCATTTAAGAACATTTGAGGTTTTTTTTTTTTTTTACATATTGCTTTTACATACACATCACACCTGGATGTTATCCATACACCAACAGTATACATGCAAACCACACTTGTGATCATTGGGTTCTGTACTAAAAACAGTTATTGTTATAGGAAACCTCTTGAGAGAGACACATAATCCAATGACCACTAATTAGAGAAGCCTGATCTACAAGGGTCTTTTAAAGCTGTCAAAGCAAAATGGCATGAAGAATAGTTGTGATACTGGGTATTTATTTTGAAGATTACATTGAGATAGTCTCTCATTTTCAGGTATTTGTTCATATGTAAATAGGGTTGCCACCTGGCCGGTATTTTACTGGCAGGCCGGTAAAAAATTGGCATCAGGCCAATGTTAAGTCTATGGAGACAGTACTAAGGCCGGTATTTTTTTTAAGAAAAGGTGGCAACCCTATATGTAAAGGATATCTGTGGCAAAAACATAACTATTGTTTAAATGAAAGATATCATTGAGCATACAAATTTGAAATAGAAATGTATTCATGAAAAAAATATAAATAATGTACCTTATTGAGCCCTCTTTGCACTGTATAGCTCTAATAGGGAGAGGACATGTTGTTTTGAGTCTTAGGACAGTTCTTCATTCACTTTGATTCAGATGAAGGAAGATCTGACCCAAGATTCTAATGTCTGCCCCCTGTTAGAGCTAAACAGAGCAAAAGAGGAATCAATAAGGTACATTATTTATATTATTTCATTAAAGTATGTATATGCAAACTATCTACACTTGATGCAATCTTTTAAGTAAACATTAGTTCATTTTTTTTCTACAGGTGTTCTTTACTCATGGTACTCATGTGTCTTGTTCATCTAGGGTTGCCACCTGGCCAGTATTTTACTGGTAGGCTGGTAAAACATTGGCTTCAGGCCAATGTTAAGTTTATGGAGACAGTACCAAGGCCGTTTTTTTTCTGAAGAAAAGGCGGCAACCCTCAGTCCAACAGAATCAAACTGAATTAACAAATTCTACAGTTGTTGCATTAGTCCACTGACAATACAATACAAACCATCATTGCTTCAAAACAGCAGTCTTTATGTATACATTTTTACATACAGTTATTTGAGCTATACAAGGGATGGATAACCTTTGTCATGGAAAATCTTTGGTTGGGTGAGATAAACAGGACACAGCAGTGTATGATAGCAATACAAATGCAAGATCCATTACAAAAATATGTATTTTATTGAAATTACTCATCGTCATAAGCCTCTGACTAGGAGCTATCTAATATCTAATTATCTAATAGTTTAAAATTTGCCCAGCCAAGGAGACTAATTTATTTTTTTATGTACTACAATAACTTAAATGTAGTAAGTTGGAATTTCAGTCAGGTTTCTCGAGATGTTCAGCCAGCTATGGGCATCTCTAATCTATGTAGAAAAAGCGGAGACTGAGGCGCATGTACCGGGAAGAGAGAAAAAAAAATATAATAGTGCAACACTGCGAAAAACACTTGAAAATATTGGAAAGGCTGGGGAATACACTCACAAACGAATTTGTCATTCAGGCTCATCAAGGTAGTAGAAAATTCAGTTTTAATCCGTACATCTAAAAAACATATTAAAAACCATAGCACAGTAACCTTAACACATGTAAGGTGATTAAAAACAAATACACGTACAACAGAAAAAGCACAGTAAAGTGCAAACTTGCGTAAGAGTAAGTCTCTTTCCTGCTGCCACCAGGATGGAACACTTCAGTGCAGCTCTTAGATGACTTGAATCCGGTCTTTTCTCAACGCTTTTCGCCGGCTGTATCGCCGGCTTCCTCAGGAGATAAGTTGTATGTGCAACAGTGTGCAAAAGTAAAGTGCTCTTTTTCTGTTGTACGTGTATTTATTTTTAATCTTTTTCTGTTGTACGTGTATTTGTTTTTAATCACCTTACATGTGTTAAGGTTACTGTGCTATGGTTTTTAATATGTTTTTTAGATGTACTGATTAAAACTGAATTTTCTACTACCTTGATGAGCCTGAATGACAAATTCGTTTGTGAGTGTATTCCCCAGCCTTTCCAATATTTTCAAGTGTTTTTCGCAGTGTTGCACTATTATATATTTTTTTCTCTCTTCCCGGTACATGCGCCTCAGTCTCCCCTTTTTCTACATGTTTTAAGTGCTCGAGGAACACTTAAGTGGGTGCTGCAGTGCCAGAGGAGGAGTATTGTTTATTTATTTTTCACTGATTCACATTATTGTTTGTGTTAGTGTCACTTTTTTCCTTTTTCATCTCTAATCTATTCCATATTTTGTGCATATCAAACGACATTAACTACTGCAATTCAATATATGCAGGAGCCTCTTGGTCTAAATAGAGACTGGCAGAATAGGCTCCAAAATGGATCGCTTTTATTGTTGAACTACTGATGTTTGATGATATTTTGACAATCATTTTGATGAATATAAAATTACAACTTATACATCTTGCTCCTAATCAACTTTCTTTCTCATAATTTCTTGAAATGTCGATTTTTATTAAATACACACACATATTGCCAGTAGAAGAAATAGGTGGAATATTTTAATGTTATGTCAGCTTTCAGATAAGAGCTACATCATATTATCTGAAAAATAACTATTAGTTCCATAAAAGAAAGAAATGTTATTTTAAGGTTTATTTTTTCTCAAATGGGCAATTCCACTTAAAATAGTTTTTTTCTTGATTCCAGTGCATGGTAAATAAATGTATTTTTACCTAAAAACAATTTGTAGTTCTCCTGTAGTTTTGTATTTTGAAAATAATTTCACCAAGACCTCTATATTCAGTGACAGCACTGAGAGTAAGTACACAGGAAGCAGTACTGTGGAATCAGCCTCTTTCTCTTGAACTCTCTGTTTAAAGTGCTTGGAATGATCTCTGAGCGCAGTAATGTAACACAAGAAGGAACTTGAGAGATAGGCAGACATGTTGTCTCTACACCAGCAGTTGCTCAATCAAACTTAGTATACAGTATAAAATTCAACTTTTTCTTTATCTTAGAATAAGAATTCAGAATTATTCTAATGATATTTGTTGACACTCTAGGTGTAAATGCCCTTTTAAAAAGGAAGGCACTTTACCAATGAAAATATAGTTTCCACTTGGTTTTTCATTTCTTTACATTGTAATTGCTCACAAGTTGAGTTAAAATTAGATTCATGTGTTTCATATTTTGTTAATGTCATAGCATTATATCAGGTACTTATACTGTCCTATTCATGGTATAAATAGTAACTACTTCAAGGCATTACTTTTCTGGCATATTTTCCAAACACAGGTTTGCACAGCGTTTTTTCCAGTGTAGGAGTATCTGTTAGTGGAAAAGATCACAGGCAAACACATCATACTGGAATAGTTAGACATACTATAGGAGCTTATTATATTATCATTAATCCAGATATATGTTTTTGGATTGACAATATGCACGAGAGTGCAAACAGTAAATCATCAGTTTTCCTCTTGTAGTTGACAGCTTAAAGTGATCATAAAAAATATGCACTTAAAAAGACTTTGTGATGGAACTCCGGTTCCGTTACTTTTAAATCGTTGAAACTTTATTTTCCTGTACTTTGAATATACTGCTATGTATTATATTGCACAAATGTGTGTATGCCTGTGTTTGTTTGTATTATAGTTAGTATTGTGTTTTTGTGTGTCGTTTTTGTCTGTGTATATAATATAATCTGATTTCATTAAGAGAGCCTATTGTTTCGACTGCCTGATGTATTTTAACTCAATCAGATCTCAAGTCACATAATAAAAAATATTGAAATGATATACTTATATATTGAGGAAAGATCGAGGCTAATATTGTTGTATTGCTCCCTTCTCCATACCCAAACCCTACTTGGCTCATAAGAAAGTTTAAGTGATTACCGTATAACACGCACCTCATTTTAAGAAGGAAATTTCAGGAAAAAAAAATTAAATTTCAAATAAAGAACTTTGAAGCCCAATATGCCATTTTAATATGCCAGGATATTGCCCCCAATATGCCATTTAATATGCCATGATATTGCCCCCAATATGCCATTTTAATATGCCAGGATATTGCCCCCAATATGCCATTTTAATATGCCAGGATATTGCCCCCAATATTCCATTTTAATATGCCAGGATATTGCCCCCAATATGCCATTTAATATGCCATGATATTGCCCCCAATATGCCAGGATATTGCTCCTTAGTATGCTCATTATGCCACCCTCCTCCCCCCCCCTTCCCCAGACCCCAGCACTTACCTCGTTCTTGCTCTGTCCCCCGGTGCTCTGAAGCTGCGTGGCTGTGAGGGAAGCGTTGTGAGCTCCCCTCCAGCCGCGCGGAACAATAAAGTTTGTTTAAAAAAAACACACTTTGTTGACCACGCGGCTGGAGGGGAGCGCACAACGCTTCCCTCACAGCCACGCAACTTCAGAGCACCGGGGGACAGAGCAGGAACGAGGTAAGTTTTAGATTTTTTTTTTTTCCATTATATCGGCGTATAACACGCACACATCATTTGCCCCCTATTTTCAGGGAGAAAAAGTGCGTGTTATACGCCCATAAATACGGTGTATAATTTAATCACAGAGTCAGTGTTTGTGTATAGTTATGTTTTATATGAATCTCATGAAATAATCACAACAATCTAATTTATTGTAATTTATATTTTTAGAATTTGTTAATAAAGAAAAAAAAAAGAGAAATTATAAATTTCATAGATTCTTAGATCATTACTTGAATAACAATAATACTATATATTGGAGGCTATGAATAATGAGCAATTCTGGTTTCAAAATGGCCTAATCAACAGGAACACATTAATGTTTTCCAAGATGTTTTATCCTCTTTCAAGACATTTCTCCAGTATTGCTGTCTTACCTTTTTTTTCCTTATATGCTTTAGGTTATTATATTTACCTAATTTTGCAGCCCTTTCAGGAAATGTTAATAGTAAAGATGCAGATGCCTGAATCTCAAAACCAATGCCAGGTCTAAATTGAAGACTATAAATAAAATATCAGAGACAAGGACAATGTTTTGGTCTAACACAGGGGTGTATCCAGAGCCTGATCTTGGGAGGGGCACTGCACATGTCTGTCTGTCTTTTCCTCTCCCCCATGTCCATCTGTCTTTCCATCTCCCCATGTCCTTCTGTCGCTCTCCTCTCCTTTCCCATGTCTGTCTCTCTCCCTTCCCATGTCAAGTTTACCGAGAGTCCACGGTGCAAAATCGTATACCACATCTATATAGCCTAAGATCGGCATTAACATATGCTGCACAATAAATTTCCTTCCTGTGGAATCTAGGTTTGATTTGTTTCCTATATAGAGAGCCAATCCTAGGATACAGCTTTGACACATGGTTGTCAATATGGAGGCCAAAAGACATCTAGCCACTAGAATTTACCTGGCTCAGGCTATAATCGGATTTGGTCTAAATGTTTATTTGACGATGGCTTAATTTAAGTTTATAAGCTCTTAATCTGCAACGGGAGTGAGGCAGTATTTGCAACGGACACATATTGAGTTCTGTCAGACAGGTATGAACGAAACCAACATGAGCGACCACTCATTTATATTAGAGTAGTTAGGCTTGTTTATCAGAAGATCATGGTCAACCATATCAAATACCTTTGCAAAGTCTATCCATACTACTCTGGATGTCATTGCTCACCTTTAAGAGGGCAGTAATCACAGTAATCAGTAATGAAACCCAGATTTAAGCGGGGTTAGATAGTTTAATACTCACACAGTTGCTCATGGGCACATTTTTCAGGACTTTAGAAAGCATAGGTTGCAGTGAAATAGGCCTGTAGTTTGACACTATGTTTACATTACCATTTTTGTGATGTATTTGATGCTATTTTTCAGACTTTGGAGACTTAACCAGAGGACAGGGACGCATTGATTAAATAGGCCATGGGTCGAGCAGTAAGAGGTGCACTCAGCCTCAGTAGCAAAGTAGGTCAGGCCCACATTTTAATTTCAGTTTTTGGTTGAGGAAATTTATATTGTTTGAGCCTGTTATTAGGTTAGTGCACCAACATTTTTCTTTCCCCTGCTTAAATATAAGATTACCCTATAGGAAAAACATTTTTATTAGTAAATATTCCTTTGCATGTAAACAGTTTTTTTCATATATAATAAAAATATGATTATACTTGCATCCCTATACTTGGCAATATACCACCAGACTTGGCAATGGAGCTCCAAACTTGTCAATTTGTCCCCAAATTTGCCAGTGCATGCCTAGACTTACCAATGCATCCCCAGACTTGCTAATGCATCCTCAGACTTTCCACATACCCCCAGACTTGCCAATGCACTTCCAGACTTGATTTTATGCCCCCATATTTTCCAATGAACCTCCAATGCATAACAATATTAAGGACAACAGTGTTCCGGTTTGCTTCCAAATACAAGACACTGGGTACAGCAGAGATTGGCAAAACGCGTCAGGTTTACCATCTCTTACCATATGGAATTTCAATAATCTGCATATGAAAAATGCAAACTAAGACAAGTTTTATATAGAATTACACATATATAGAAGTGCATAAGGGTTTTTTTTGTGAGTATTTTTATCTGCTGTAAAAAAAATCAATTTAATCATCATATTTTATAATAAATTTCATTGCTCCCAATCTTTTCACTTCCTGTCATTTACTTACAATTTTATTTTGTAACCATTTACATAAAGACACATATTTAAAAGGAGAAAGATTCTGATCCCAATAGCTCTCCCACCATTATATATCTATGTTGATTCATTAACTGATGCAGGGCAGCATGGAAAAGTTACATGTATAACCCAAAAAAATTGCATGGTGGCAGTCTTGTTATAATGTATTTGTTATAATTAATTATTTAAGTTATCAGTTTGGGATTTATACTAATTATGTTAATTATGCAAATTTTATGCATTTAAATAATGTGATGTTTAATGGCATATTGGAGAATTCCTATTATGAATAGTGTGTATAATGCTGAAACTAGTCTGAATGTTTGCACATTTTTTTTAAAGATAGACGAATAGAGCATTTATACTTTTTTTTTTTTTTTTAATGTACTCTGGATACCTAAGTTCTTTTTCACCTAGAGTGGTCAAGCAGCTGATGGTCAGTTCAGCTAAGTACTTGTTGTGACACTTTATACATAATGGCATAAGATTATTATTATTATAGTATTTTTTTTTGTGTTGCCTGCACTGATGTTATATATTAAGTTATTTGTTATATGCACCTATTATATTCAAATACTGTCAACCAGGAGATTCCTTTTACCTCTTTGCACAGCATAATTGATACTCTGTAGCTGGCTGTCAGAGACCAACAGCTTTGCTGCCTGTAAGAACATGGTCCTGGTTACTTGGCGTGAGACCCTTGTATTTCAGGTCTGGATACTCTCAATCCTGCACCCTCTCAATGGAGTACGCCTGAAGCTGGTGCCTCCATTGCTTCTTATTTATTTATTTATTTATTTTTTTTTACAAACCACTATAAATATTTGCAAGTTGATTTTATTTATTTATTTTTTTAATTTATTTGAAATTATATTTTACTGAGTCACAAAGTAGTATTTGCAGTAGGACAACACAAAATGTCCAACATACAAATACAATGTTGCAATGTATAGGTACAAAAACATTCCGCAAAAAAGCTAACACTGAAAATAATAAAGCAGTTATACTGGGTAAACAACCATGTGTTAGCTGTCTCAAATCTTAAAAACTGAAGACTTTCACTGAAAATAATACAAAGATATGCACTGAATCAGAAGCAGGTAGGGTTAAGTTAAGATCTATTCAGGTTAATAGTAAACTGTAACTATTCATATAGTATGTGTGAGAAGAATTACTACTAAAGGAAAAAATGAATAAAATATTTTTTTCATCGGAGTGAGCCTATAATAGCAGAGTGGGGCTATATTTTTCAGAGTTGATCAACCTGTGGCACTCTACTCCGGCTGCTGCTGATGGGAGTATCACGAAAAAGCAGGAGGGCTCACAAGTCATTCTTTTCAATTATAGCTACATTGGTAAAGCTATAGCTGACAAAAATCATTATTATCAGTTATCTGATACGTAAATACTTTTATTTTTCAATGATTGTGGGTTTATGTAAGTAGAACAAAGAAGACAAAAAAAACATCAGTACTGAAGAGGTTTGCAAGGGCCTAACACTTTGAGGTCTTTGCCACGTTGATATGAATAATTTGACTTTATTCGACATGGGATTTCCATCAGTTATTCTTTAAGTAAGATAAATGCTTCAGTGTAAGAAGGGAAAAAAAATCCAGATGCAACTACACCTGCCACTGCTGTGACAACAAGGCTTTGTTTTCTTCTGACCTGGTAACTGGAAAGTTCCCAGTAACTGATAGCCACAGATTATATACACAAATTTCAACTTGTTGTTTTTAAACAGACTATTTTGCCACTTTTTATAATGGGAACCAGTTTGTGTGTCACCAGATAAGACTATTTTGTGTTTCAGCAAAGAATACTATTGCATCCTCAATGAGTGCCATTAATACAAAATTATTTTTCCCCAGCCTTATGTCTCAGCCATAAAGTGTTGAAATTAATTGACAATAATTTAGACCACATACATGTCACAAAACACCTAAATATCCCTATTTTGGAGGTACAGTATTTCTTTTTATCCTAGATGTCCCTTTCCTTTTTATTTGAGGCACCCAGGATGAAAAGGGGGGATGGAGCCTTAATAGGACAGAGTTACACAACGCTATATGTCGTCTACAGATCCTGCATTACTGAGCTCAAGCCTCCTTGTTTAGAGTATGTTATAGATGGGGACAGACAAAATATTTTGGGGGAAAAGATGGCACTGACAAGGATTTGGGGACAAGGATGTCACCAACAGACTTTTTTTGGACAGATATTGCACTAATAGCCTGATTTAGCACAAATACGGCACAGACACACTGCTTAAAGGCAAATATGGTACTGACAATCTGGGGATGAAGATGATGCAGACATACTTTCTGGAGACAAATAATGCATGGACAAGCTGTTTGGGGACAGTGATGGTTTGTCCAAGCTGTTTGAGAAGAAAGATGACACATGCAAGCTAAGCATATCTAAGGACAAAGATAGCACAGAAAAGCTGTTAAGGGACATAAATGGCAAAGATAAGCTGTTTTGGGATAAATATGGCACTGACAAGCTGTTTAAGGGCAAGCATGGCACTGATACACTTTTTGGAGACAATTAAGACATTGATAAGTTGTTTGGGGACATATGGTATGGATTGCTAGCTTAGTAAAATGGTAATCCCACACTGCCAGGAGAGGATTGCAGATTGTATTCCTAACCAGGTAGTCCTTGAAAAAAAGTCCCAAAAAGAAGACTATCCTTATTCAGCTTATGAATATATACTTACCTTGTTCCTGTGCAATTGCCAAGTGTTACCAAAATCTGCATAAGTACTTACCCGTCTTCTGCGATAACACTTATACTGTTGGAATGGCACTCGTGCAAAGTAAGAGAAATATGCCTTACCACTAACTGATCCTCCTCAGTTAGAAAAGTACAAATATATACAAAAATGTGATCACACTCAAAGTATATGCTAGTGCTATGAAGTTGTAATGAATAAAAAAAATAAAGATATTGAATATGGTTGCAATAGATACCATTCATAGTGATTAATCGTAAATATAAACTACTATTCATATAATCCGGAAATAACCCTGAATTTGTGGAAAATGCCAAATTCGACTAGTTTATGGACCCGATTTCGTACTCAGTTCAGCTATTTTCCAAGAATTCAGACAACAAATTCATAGCTTTTCAGTTCAGGGCTATTTTATAGAGCTTGGCCTGAGAAAGTAACTCTTTTCCTATAGCTCCCAGTTGATGTTATTCAACGTGAATTCATAGATTATTTCTGAATTAAGGGGATTTCACTTCTCCAAATATTATTTCAGGCTAAAAGTACACTGACAAATATTTTAAGGTGGTTAATTGATATGGAAAGTGCTAAATGTATGGCAAAATAGCATTTTGGAGGGTTTAAAATTTTTTTTTCTTCTGATAATTCTATTTTGACATAAATGGTGAAATTCCCAAATCAATAAACCTGTCATATGTAATGTCATCTTTTAAAACACCCATTTATCCTATGTACCAATTGGTAACCCCAATAAAAGTTTGGTACTTCCCACATATACATACTCATATACAGGGACATATATTATTTTACACACCTAGATAAATGCTTTGTTTATTATCGGTAATCCTGTCAGTCAGTGAAAATATATCCATAATAGTGTCTACAAACATGCTCACAGACACCTACAACATATACAAACAATGGAATCATTGGCCCAATTAATCCATGGCAGCAAGCTGGAAATGTAGCAACCATAGAGCCAATCTGTATTTCATCATAAACCCTTTAAGAGCTTCTGGTTGCAGTGAAAAGAAAGTCTTAAAGTTTTGTCTGTACTAACGTGCTCACAAGCATATTCAAATGACATAAAATGGGAACAAGCTCACCAATATCTAGTGTTTGGGAAAAGTACCCAATGCTGTGCCGATGTGGGAGTAGATGAACACCACTCAGATGAGGCACCGAGGAGCCGCTGGAATGCCGTTGGACCCCAGAATTCTCCACTCCATATATGGTTATGTGCCATGGCACAACAGTGAGTGTGTGTTTATTGGGCTTATCTCTTCCTATGGCCAGTGAATCACCCAGACATTTTCTGTTTTGCAGATAGATAGGGGGTGGTTTAAATAGTTCTATACAAGATCTTACCAGGTTTCTGATGATATATGGATTGGATGATGAACAGGAAGATACTGCAACCGTAATATATATATATGTCTAGGTATTAGAACAAAATCAATCATTTACTAAATTTTAATATGCAAGAAAAACTCCAACTCATCACTGGGGTCCTTTAGAAAGCCAAAACACGTTCAGTAGTCATGTAGGCGTGTATCTGGTGTTATGTGAAATGTAGCCATAGTGCTGAAATCTCTGCAAGTATTTTGATAGATAGCACAGCTGTTTGATAAATACAAATGTAATGGATTTCACGCCAACTAAAATTTATGATTGATAATACAAAAACATAACTCTGTAATGATACTCCACAGGCAAAACCTGAATGCTGGCTCATGATGAGAATGTCATTCATTATTGTGGGAAGTTTGACTATATTTATGGCCAGGCTAAATGTAAAAAATATATTGTAATTGAATTATTTGGTTTTGGCTTGGATGAAGATATATTGTGTTTGTTTATATGTACATTAACCTTTTATTGTTGTCAAACATAACCCTATTGGACATATTAACATCCTTTATTGCGAGTACAATCCCAGTGTGCCCTTTTTAATTCAGACTGTGGGTAAAAATTATATTCAGCAACCTTAAGGGTCTACTCAATAAAGAAAGAACTGTAGGAAATTGAGATGGGAATTTCAAACTTAAGACCAAAGTTGGAAACATTGTCCCATCCAGCTTGCTTTGGATAATTTTTCCAACTCAACTACTTTGACCTAAAGTTTGAGATTCCTATCTCAATTCCCTGCAATTCTCTCTTTATTGAGTAGACCCTTTAGTTATAATTCTCAAGTTCCTCTACTCAGTAAACTAGGGTCTAGTCAATTTATTTATTTATGCAATGTTGTTCCCAAAGTATTAACGTTGTGGTGGTTTTCCTCTCTCTCATTTAACGCATTCATACAAGTTATATGTTGTTTTTTAAAGGACAGTTAGAGCTTTCTTTGGATACCAAATACATTTAAATAATCTCCAATTTACTGTATTTACTTGAATATAAGACAAGGTTTTTTTCAGAGCAAATGCTCTGAAAAAGTCCCCTCAACTTATATTCGAGTTTTGTTTTATAGATAGAGGTCTGACTATAAGACTAGGATCCAGGTCTCCCATAGACCTGCAGGGAAACTGGATCCTCTTCACAAGCAGCCAGTGGATGTCTATGCGATGTGCACTGACTTTAAATGGTGCTGCCCTGCACTTCCACCTGGACTTCTGTTACGGAAGTCGGGAGATCACGTGACCTTCCGGCATTCCATCATAATGAATTGGAGGTAGTGTCAGGCAGCATCCGAGGATGTCAGTGCACATTGCGTAAACATCCACCGGCTGGGATCCCTGTAGGTCTGTGAGAGACCTGGGCATGTGAAGTACAGGGAGTGAATTGGAGGCAAAGTCAATGTATGACCTTTATCTAAATGACATAATAACTCGTCATAAGAGCACGAACAATGCAGCGCTTATAATGAGTTAACTCATCATAAGGTCACAAAGGGGTTAAGCACATATCTGTAAACACCAGGCAAGTCAGAAAACATGCTTCGCCTACAGAAACCCTGAATTTATAGTGCTACCACAACTGTGCCACTGCAATCATCTTATTCTGATTAGGTACAAAATTTGGTCACCAATGATCACCTTTTGGGTCTCAATATCCATGCACTGTTCCCTTGGAACATATGTTCTCTACTTAGGACAGCCTTTAAAACATGGATTGAGGTACAGAGCTACAGCAGAGTAAGAAAAGCATTCACAACATCATCACATGAATGACGTGTACAGTTGGATTCATGAAAATATTTTCTTTAGACAATCATGCAAAGGGTTAAACCGGTTTCTGAAAGATTTTTCCATTGCTTATTAACTGCAATTGATGATGCACAATGGCTTATTGTTTTGGATGCTGTTATGTTTCAGTTGCCGTGAGTTAAGTTTATATTGTACAAATAAGGTATGATTTACACTAACGGCAGATGTGCATCTTTTATTTGCTTTTTTAGCATGATATTCAAATATTACACATTCATATCTCTATTTTTTGTTTTATATGAAAAATATGATGGAAAATAGTATCCAAATGTTTGTTTTAAAAATGCATTGCAGCATACCTATAGAAAACAAACATACACAGACACAGATGTCCTCTTTTATTCAAGCCTACTGAAAAAAACAGCCCCACATGTGGTAAGGTAACAGAAAACACTCCGGACGTCATTCATCAAAGGTCAAGGAATGGTGTAAATACAAAAAATACACAATTTGTCTGTGTGACAGTTTCGACGACAGATACAATATGCATTACATAAAACCTGCACATGAGTATTCAATGGATTCATTGTTTTATGAATTCTAAAGAAACATTTGGGTGCTGATAGTTAACTTAGTTATTTAATACTCATATTATTTGCATTATTAGAAGCTCTTTTTGATGTTTCAGAGATGTCAAAAAACGAAGATTTAAGATAAGGATACAATTATTTGTTAGTAATCTCCGCAACAAAAGTATTGTTTAATAAAGCAAGGTGTCTAAGAAAGATTTGTCCACAGATGCCTAGTTTGTATAGAAGCATACATAAGAACCAACTGGCACGTCTATTGTTCACATTGGTTTTGAGGGTGGAGTCTTGTTTTATTTTTCTAAATCTTTTTTATTCAGTTATCAAAAAATATAAAGAGATACAAAAGTGTGTGCTTAGATTATACACATGTAAATAATTATAATTATTATCCATCATACTCTTATTAAAAATAGCATTGAAACTTTTTGTGTGTCTAACTTATTTCTCC
Source organism: Pelodytes ibericus (assembly GCA_036172795.1). NCBI lineage: Eukaryota > Metazoa > Chordata > Amphibia > Anura > Pelodytidae > Pelodytes > Pelodytes ibericus. Next base: position 164,783,929 of record CM069859.1, on the reverse strand, counting down.
ACCTTTGTGCACCCTCTATTTTTATTTATTTATTCTTCTTCCTTAAGTTTTTTCCTTTTTACTTTGCCACATAAATAGTGACAGTACAAACATTTCAGTGAGTAAAAAGATATACATCACATCTGGTGAGAGAGCCCGTTCTACTATATTTACATATCGTATTAATCTTTTTCTCTTTCTTTTTTCTTTTCTCTTGCTCTATCACCCTGGCATTTCTTTTACATACTAACAATACAATAAACAACTTACATAGACCTTATTTTTTCAATCCATTCCTCATAAATTTTAACTTTCTTATATGCATTTGCATTTGTCCAATCCATTCCCTTTTCCATTTCTGAATTCTACAGTTTTTAATCTTTTTAGTCAAAGTCACATTTCCCAACACCAGATATATTTGTGCATACGAATAATGCACTGTTGACTGTCAATCTCCAAAAATCAAACAATTGATATTTATATAATTTTATAATATTTTGGCTGATGAACTTACTTTTTTATCTAGTTTTTTCCCCTTTTTGAATTTTTTTTCCCCAATCTGGGTCCGGTACGTAGTTGAAATCTCCCGTTATTATAATATTTCCTTTCACTATTTTTTCATATTTTTAAAGACATCTTCTATAAAAAAAATGTTGGTTTTGTATTGGGAGCAAATAAGTTTATCAGTGTACATATCTGTTATTTAATCTTACAGATTATTATTAAATATCTAGCTTCTGAGTCCTGCTCTTGAAATAGGACTTCTATGTCTACGCTTGCTGTAATCAGGATTTCTACCCCTCTGGCTTTCTACTTTGTTAATGATGCACAGATTGTTTTTGTTATGTATTTCCCCTTGATTGGGTCTGCCTCTGCTCTTAACCAGTGTGTTTCTTGTAAAAAAGAAACTCAGATTTTCTCTTTTATTAATAATCTTAAAAGGGCAGCTCGTTTACATGGATTGTTTAGCCTTTGGGCATTCAGTGATAAGAACTTAACCATATCCCTTAGGTGGCCAGTTTTTGGGTTCACTCTTTGTGTGACTCATCCGGTCTACACATAACCACATACAACACATATATATTGAATAGAATTATCCAACCCTTACCACCAAGTTCAGCTTGCAGGCATAGCTTCCAATATAGAACTCTGTTTTCTTCCCATTACCCTGAACACTTCTACCCTGAATCACACCCACTTTAACTGTGTGATTTGTCAGTTGTTGGGGAGACTGGCTGTCAGTCCAATTCTCGTTCTGACCTACTACCTTTGCAAGTCAGAAAGAACCCCCCCCACACACTAACATTGATGGTTTTGTGGATTTTTTCCTATTTCCACCCTGTACCTTACACATTTATTCTCCCATCCAACACCTTTAATTCCATTTAGAATTCCTTATTTTGCCCACTTATCTCTTTCTCCTCTCTCCCCTCCTTTAAGGATCAGTTCTCTGTCTGAACTTAGCAACTTTTTTCTTTTTTTATTTCGCTCATTTCCTTTTATTGTGTCATTTAATTTGGAATTTACCTAGTTTTACCCTGGGATACTAATCCTCTTCCTACTTCCCTTACTCATCCCTCCTCCCTCCCCCCATATGTATAAATATTCAATACTTCTCTCTCTCTCTCTCTCTCAAAAAAGAAAAGAAACCCTTTTCCCTAATTCTTACTTTGTGCTTTTTCTTCCTACCCCTAAGTGTCCCTTAGTGTAATTTGTTTGTATCTTGAACTTTTTTTTAATCTTCTATAGTGCTTTTGTATGTGCTTCATATCTCCTTCTCATAGGGGTAACTGGATATAATTTATTTATATCTTTTTCTTTATTTCTCTATGTTGTCTTCTTTTTACTTCAATTCTCTATTCTAATAGTGCCTGTGTATATTATTGAACTTTTCTATTACTCTAATGAATAGATACCATGTACCTCTTGTTCAACTTTCCATTTCACATGATAACCCTTAATGCAATGTAGTTTTTTTTGACGAATCTAGAATAATGCAAATTTTATTATGACATCTCTTGGTGTCTCTGCTGGGGTAGTTCCTGGCTTTGCTATTCTATGTGCTATTTCTATTATTGCTTCTCCGCTCGCTTCTTTTACTCACATGTCCTGGAACAACTCCAACAATGCTTTACATAATTTATCTTGTTTGACCTGTTCACAAATTCTTAAATTTTCCTTATGAACTCTATCTTCATTGTCTGCTAGCTTTTCTTTCCAGTGATTCAATCATTTTTTACAGCAATTTTATATTTTCTTTCAAATTATTCTGTTCATATTCAATACTTTTTAACTGTTTTTCTATCTTAGTAACTCACCGATGTTTGCAATATTTGTTTTGATATCTAAGAAGTGCTTCTTTAATTCTGCTTTTATTTGTGCAATGTGTTGCTCTATGCAAGATTTTATGCAATTCTGCATCTTTTCTTCTGTTACCATTTCTTGTTTAGATCTTTTATCACTTTCTTTTGTTTTAGCACATTCCTCTTCCTCCTCTATTGAGACTGTAGAGTCTGTTCCTGATGCATTTAGGGTTTGATCAGCCTTCCTTTGTGTTTGGAGTGAAATAAAAGATGTTGCCTTTCTCTCCTTCTTTCCTTCTTCCTCCACCTTCCTTTCTCTCTTTCTCTCCATTCCTTTCCTCTGGGACATTTTTTTTATTTTTTCCTTTCCCCTTGTCCAACTATTATGCGCGTTCTGTTTGATTTTTGCGTGGGAATTTCTGATGTTTCTTAATATTATATATTGGAGGGGATAACCACCAGCTTATGTGCACCCCCTTTATAGTATTTCTTCCCCAATTTGAAAAGTCTTTACTTTGCGGTAATCTTATAGAGTTCTGTCATATAACGCATAAAATTCACAAAAGGTGCTGAGCAGAGGAAAGTTAACACAAGGCGAAAAGAGAGGAATAATGCACTTTGTACTTATCTTGAGTCTGCTTGATGGCGAAGCCTCGTATCTATTAGCCGCTTGCGTGATCTTTAGCACCTTTTTCAGTTGTGTGGTCTCTCACCTCAGCTTTGATGATCCGGCCTCGTTACTGTGCTTATTTTGCCCCTCACTCTTTCTTTTTTATTCTCCTCTCGGATCTTGGCTGTTTTTTCTCACAAGGTCTTTTTCGTCAGCTGACTTGCCGCTTTTCCATGTCTTGTCAGTCATTGCTTTTTAACCTTTTAAAAAGTATGCCACTTTTTCTGCGTTCAGCTCCGAGATGTTCACTTTTGGTGTCTCCCTCTTTTTTTCCCTCTTTTGCTTGACCGCTTTTGTTCAATATTGTATTATCTGGGTTCTGCTTCAACACGCCATATTCCGCTTCTACTGCTCATCCAGCCTCCAAGCTCCTCCTTCCCCATGTTACGTGCTTACATCATCTCCTCGAGTAACTGTATACTAAATAGCAATGTGAACACTGTGATGAAGTGTCTTAAGTGAGTGAATGTAGAGATGATTACCACCAGTGGTTTTCGTGGGCCAATGACCAGAGCGATTTTTCCATTTTGATATGTGGTTGTTTAAACATAATTTTCCTAATTTAACACACCCTTACAAGTTATATGTTGTTTTTAGAAAGGAAAGTTAGAGCTTTCTTTGGATACCATATATATATATATATTTATTTATTCTACAATTTACTATTCAAAATACATAAATATAAAAGGGGGAAAATTTGGACAAAAATGCATTTTTCACTTTTTTACCAATAATATTCTATACAACTAGTACAGTGCTAATACTAACCCACTTATCCCAACTAACTACTTAATAAAAAGAAAAATATATGGGTCTAGAAAAATATTTTAAAAAAGAAAACTGAAAAAAACTTACTGGTCAGTGCCATCAGAACTATAGCACAGGCATGCAAGGGTTAACTGTAGATCAATTAATATATTAAAATAATATAATTGATATAGTTAAAAACTTATAAGGTTTGACTCACACAAGGATTGAGGCAGGATACACAAAGATTGAGTGATCTTAAAACGGCACAAATGTGGCCGATTTTTGGACTGGAATTTGGTTTATTTCAGGGCATTTTCGAAAAAAGTTACATATTAATTAAATGTATTAAAATAATTCAAATTAACATAAAATAATATAAAAAAACATGAAAATATAAAAAGGCTAATATTATTTAAATGTACCATTATAATATATAACAAGTGTATATAAACACTTTTATGTATAAAATATGTTTACTTTAAATCTTCTACACTTTTCTGTTCAATTCTCCAGTTAACACATCATAAGTTTCCAAAGGTGTGTAAAAACATGTATTCCCTAAGTTGTCTGTATACAATTATTTGTTTATAATATACTTCTATTATACAGAGTAGGGCTGAGGGATTCATGTGTATGGTGAGGGATAAAAAATGTGACACTATAATAACTGAATGTACCTCATATCAAACATTAGCAACAATATAGCTACAACATACAATTAGCCAGAAAAGTGCATTTACAAACAATTGAACACAAGAAGTTTGCTAAGACTAGATTTGACCTGGGATAAATGCCTACATAAATGCCAGATAGAATCACGTTACTTACTACATAATAGTTATAAACAGAGGCGTCGCTAGGGGTGGGCTACTGGGGCTATAGCCCCAAATCCCCCCTTCATAGCCCCGAATGGAGACTCTGGGGCTAAAGTATTCTTTAGCCCCGAGACTCCAGGGCTATAAATTTATAAAAAAAAAATCCCCCAGTGAGCTTTCCTCCGTCTGGGACATAGTCCCAGAATCGGAGGATTAACCTCACGCCGGGGTGAGGTGCCGATCGGGAGAAGAGGCTGCTATAGGGAGCTCGCTCCCTAGCCTCTCCTCCTGGCCATAGAGATCAGTGGTCAGCTGCTTGCCGGATGTCAGGTGGACGGACATCTGGCAGAAGGTCCTGGATGACGGACCAAGTGTAAGGTAAGTAAAAAAATTTAAAAAAGTGTGACTGTGTATGGGTGTCTAGGTGTGTGTATCAGGGTGTCTAGGTGTGTGTGTGTCAGGGTGTCTAGGTGTGTGTGTCAGGGTGTCTAGGTGTGTGTGTGTCAGGGTGTCTAGGTGTGTGTGTGTGTGTGTCTGGGTATTACTGGGCTCTGAGTGGCACAATATTCTTGGGCTCTGACTGGCACTATATTACTGGGCTATGATTGGCACAATATTACTGGGCTCTGACTAGCACAATATTACTGGGCTCTGACTAGCACAATATTACTGGGCTCTGACTGGCACTATATTACTGGGTTCTGAGTGGCACAATATTACTGGGCTCTGAGTGGCACACTATTACTGGGCTCTCACTGGCACAATATTCCTGGGCTCTGACTAGCACAATATTACTGGTCTCTGACTGGCACAATATTCCTGGGCTCTGAGTGGCACAATATTACTGGGTTCTGAGTGGCACAATATTACTGGGTTCTGAGTGGCACAATATTACTGGTATCTGAGTGGCACACTATTACTGGGTTCTGACTGGCATACCATAACTTGGGTCTGACTGGCACAATATTCCTGGTATCTGAATGGCACAATATTCCTGGGCTCTGACTGGCACAATATTATTGGGCTCTGACTGGCACAATATTATTGGGCTCTGACTGGCACACTATCACTGGTCTCTGACTGGCACAATATTCCTGGCATCTGACTGGCATAATATTACTGGGCTCTGAGTGGCACACTATTACTGGGCTCTGACTGGCACAATATTACAGGCATCTGACTGGCACACTATTACTGGGCTCTGAATGACACAATATTCCTGGTATCTGACTGGCACAATATTACTGGGCTCTGAGTGGCACAATATTACTGGTATCTGACTGTCACAATATTACTGGTATCTTACTGGCACAATATTACTGGGCTCTGAATGGCACACTATTCCTGGTATCTGACTGGCACAATATTACTGGGCTCTATGGGCACAATATTACTGGTATCTGAAAGGCACAATGTTACTAGTATCTGACTGGCACAATATTACTGGGTTCTGACTGACACAATATTCCTGGAATCTATAATTGTAAAATTTTCAAACACTGAAAAAATTGTGGGTGTGTTCTTACATTGTTATTATGGGGGGGGGGGGGGGGGGGGGGTGCAACACTAGGTGCCAAATGCTCTAGGTACGACCCTGTGTGTGACCGAGCTCATCTGGGCTCTAGCCCCAGATCATCCGAAGACCTAGCAACGCCCCTGGTTATAAAGAAGATACATTGAGAACTCTGCTGTTGTGACAAAGACACTATTAAAGTATCACTTGTTAGAGCTGCGTTAGGTATGTCAAAATACATGCAGAAATAAAGTGTTGTTTTGCTATTATAACTAAGGAAAATTTTGGTGGCTAATCCACATTGTAAAGGAAATTCAAATTGCAGAAATGTAAACACTGCTTCCTAAAATATATTATGCAAAGGAGTAGTACCACGTTATCCATGGAAAAACAGCCATGGAAAAACAAAAAAATTGGTTAACTGAGAGTTTGTTTGCAAGCTTTCAAGACCAAGTTGCTAGGTCCCTTCCTCAGGTATAAATAAATTAAATTTTTTTCATGGAGCTCTGCTACTTAATATATCCTAAGAAACAAGTAGGGTTAAAATTATAAAATTTATTCGCTAACTGAGGTAAAAGATCCACCCCCACCCTGTAGATCGGATTCGGTGGGGAGACGTAGACAGCATTGGCTCTGTGTGTGTTAAACACACTGAGATCTCAATCTGTGCTTCCTCACGCTTCCTGTGCATAGTGATGGTACAAAACATTGGAAATACAGTGTTCTGCGTCATCCTTACGCGAGGGGAGCATGAGCAGGACTGATTGAACCAATGCTGTCTGTGTCTCCCCACTGAGTGATTCAACCTGCACTGCATCACATCAGGTAGGAGGGAAGGAGAGGAAAGAACACAGGGAGAAGGCGCAGAGGAGAGAACACGGGGAAGAGGAGAGAGCACAGGGAGGAGGGAGAAGAGAGAACACAGGGAGGGGGGAGAGGAGAGAACACAGGGAGGGGGGAGAAGAGAAAACACAGGGAGTGGGAAAAGAGAGAACATGGGAGACAGATGAGAGATTAGGGAGGATGAGAGGAGAGAGCAGGGAGGATGAGAGGAGAGAGCAGGGAGGATGAGAAAGGAGAGAGCAGGGCAGAGAGAGAGGAGAGAACAGGGAGAAGGGGGAGAGAACGCAGGGTAGATAAAGGAGAGAACACAGGAGAGAAGGGGGAGGGAGGAGAGAACACAGAGGAAGAGGTGAGCGAACACTGATGGGGAGAAGAGAGAAAGACAGACATGGGAAAGTGAATAGAGAGAGACATGGGAAGGAAGAGGAAAGTCAGACATATTGAAGGGAGAGGAGAGACAGACAGACATGGGATGGCAGAGGAGAGACAGACATTGGAAGGAAGAGGAGAGTCAGACATGTTGAAGGGAGAGGAGAGACAGACATGGGAAGGCAGAGGAGAGAGAGACATGGGAAAGAAGAGGAGAGAGACAGACATGGGAAGGAAGAGGAGAGAGACAGACATGGGAAGGGAGAGGAGAGAGACAGGTGGATATGGGAAGGGAGAGGAGAGAGACAGGCGGACATGGGAAGGGAGAGAAGAGAGACAGGCAGACATGGGAAGGGAGAGGAGAGCCACAGAAGGACATGGGGGAGAGGAAAAGACAGACGGACATGTGCCCCCTCCCGAGATCTGTGCTATGCATGCACTATAAATATTCAGTGTGACATCATCAGTTTACATCATGCTACCACACCATGAGCACATTTAACTTGTAATTAAATCATTTACTTAATAGAACGATAACATTGTTAATTCTGTCACCACAAAACCTGTTGCCACAATAATGGACAAAACATGCAACCCACCATCTGAACAGCTGAAAACCGAGTTGCTTTTGTGATATGATTGCTACTAAAACAGTGATGGTAACCTCTTGAATGGGCACCACCACTGGCAATAAGAGAACCATGAGGTGAGGTTTAGTAAGTGTATTTATGCACAGAGCTAGACATCTGCTAGACATTTACAGAATAATCAAGTTATATCTTATTTCATGACAGATATTTATTTTCAACTTAAAAACAGCTCTCAAGTGTTAAGTCTTCCAAGATTATGACATTAGAAAATCATAAGTAGTTCTGCTTTATCAGGCTTTTGTTGTGTTTACTGATGATATTTCCTTTATGCACTATTCAAAATTCTTTTTTTCTTGATCCGGGGACACCTACATCAATAGGTTTGATGGCATCATGCCATGACTTGACCCATGTAACGATATCACCCCTATCTCATCCCACCAGTCATTCCGATTTGCAGTAACAAACGTGTAGTTCATCATAATGCCAGTGTGCATAAGAGCATCTGCTGACAATTGGGAAATTGCTAGTTCAGCCAACCAAATGGAAAAGGTTCTGCTGTAGGTTCGTCCCAACATACTGTGACTGCTCCCAACTATAGACATGTGGGGAAATAGTTACTAAACCCCTTTTCATTTACTGTTAATCTTGGCATAGCATTAGGTTATGAGGGATACTGCCAATTTTAGATGGTAACTTAAATGTGTAAATTATATAATTGTTTTTACAAGTATTCTCATTTGCAATACACTATGCATCATGTGTAGAAGTTGAATTGCACTTGTTTAATATTGTAAAGTTTTATAGATGTACTACAAGGAATAAAAATAGGTAGATGGTTTTTAAATGTGCCTTACTATAAAAAAAAATATACTGGTAAAAAAGCAATCTCTGTTCCAGTTCATATATTTTATTATTAACTCCCAATTTGTGTAATTTGCTCCTTATTGTAAATCTGTTTGAAAATTAGTTGCAGCAAGTTTCCTTCTGTGTTAAAAATGCAGCTCATATGGAAATATCTGTAATGAAACCACATTTTGGAAGCAATGAATGTAAATAATGATATTGTTCCCCCATAGCTGCCAGCCCTAGCACATAATTAAGCTATTCCCCTTAACTCAGAAACAGTTGCAAAACATTTTCTAGTACAGTTATGTATTTCATTAGTATTTCCTGTCGTGCTTAGTGTATTTATTTTTTGGGAAGTCACATGATAGCAGTAAATATATATTTTATGGGTATGCTTAATAACATACCCACACACAATGACTATGTCTTGCTTTTAATTCCTGTCTGGTTTTCATTCATAGACTGTCAACCTTGGACTTCTGGTGCCGTAATAGTGCAGGTTAGAGCATGGATGGATTTACTGGCCTCTGAGTAGCCAATATTGGTTCACAAATAGTCGAATGCCTACATGATGGTGTGCATGTTCTCATATGAAAGACCTAGAGTACCTGCATTGTTATGTTGTAATAGAGGTGGGCAGTCCCATAGATATCAGTTTACAACTATGATAAATAGAATACTATTTATTAAGATCATTTAAACGAACTGTGCCACCTACCCTTTTTCAGCTCTTTACATTGCTACACAGTTATCCTGTGCTTATTTAATAAATGTGTTTGTTTAGCTGACCCTTTAATGTACATTTTCATTTTCTATGGCTTTCAGTACTTGGCACATGGGTGCTTTTATGGTTTGGGAAAACAAAATTAGTTATAACAATTTCCCCAGTAAAAAGTGTTTTAACCCTGAAATCTAAATCTACTCATCATGGTTTTCTGTAATTCAAAGTTTTGCTCAATTTTGGTGATGCTTTACATGAAGTATTTTCGGTAAGAACAGGGCTTTGAAAGACAGATGGAATAGTCTCTCAATTAAAACTAGAACAATTATATGTTTAATTTCTTTAAATTATTCAGTTAATGCAATGATTTTAAATGTGGTACTATAAATAGGACAGCCCTTTTAAGAAGCAGACTATAAATATGAATACAAAATTACCAGGATTCTCAGCCATACCAAATTAACAGATATATTTAAATAATTACTTAACATTTATTAGTGATTTTGTTTTCACAAAATACAAATAGCATGAGCATATAACTTGGCTGTACAATCTGCTTAAATAAATATTTATGAGATGAGTGTAGCAGAGGCATCACTAGGGTTGGTGTCACTCAATGTGGCAACTCATGGTGTCACCTCTGTATATCCTCCAAAACAATGCCATACAGAATCCTTAGTAATGCCAGTCAGATGACCCATTAAAATATGCCATAGTCAGGTGGCAGTTAAAATATGCCTCTTATAGGTGCCCATTAAATATGCCACATACAGGTGCCTGTTAAATATGTCATCCAGGTGCCATTAAACATGCCACATACAGGTGCCCATTAAATAATCCACATAAAGGTGCCATTAAATATTATTTGCAATAAAGCACAATACTTTTTTCAAACATCGGTTTGTTTTGGAGTATGATGTGCACACCGAATCTTGTTTCCTGTGCTGTCCTCGTCTGATCAACGTGGTGGAGCACCTATCTCCAAACTTACAGCAGGTAGAGCCGACTTCAGCGCTGTTTGCATAAGAGTTGCCATTAAATATGCCACACACAGGTGCCACTAAATATGCCACATATATGTGGCCATTAAATAGGCCACACAAAGGTGTCATTAAATATGCCACAGTCAGGAGCCTATAAAAGATGCCACATACAGGTGCCCATTAAATATGCCACATACAGGTACTATTAAAAATGCCACATACAGGTGCCATTAAAAACATATCAACTTTCTCCCCTATTCTCACATGGCTGCTTGATGGTGCTGTCTGGGTTCCAGAAGGAGGATTTGCCTGGCGTCTCTCATATGCAGAAAGTGCTAAGTAGGATGGGGAGGAGCCACACAGATTCTTTCATCTCCCTGTGCTGGAAGGACAGGGCTGGGTCACATGACCTGCTCCCTGTTTGGTGGCGAGTTCAGCTCCAATGGAGGAGGACGTTTGAAAAATCTATAAAAACGACTTCCTGCACCATGAGGGAATGCCTCTTACACTTCATAAGGGTTCTCTCACAGCAGGTATAAAAAAAGTTCAGCATAGGGGACGACAGCACGGGTGTTACCCTATTGATGGTCTGCCGGTGTGGTCCGAATCTGCCGTATCTCCCATATTTTAACTCTGGTGTAGGCCTTTTATACCTCACCCAATTAACTTATGGAGCTCAAAACCAAAAAGAGTAAGAGGGACTTTCAATCAATTAATACAATTACAAGTAATACTTTTTGTAACAGAAACAATAAGGCTAGTGGTTGCTAGGTAAAAGGGTATTTACATTAAAAACAAGAACAAATCATTTTGATAAATAATCTTTTTGCTATGTTATCATCCTACTCATCTCTTTGCTATGTTACTGCCTAACTCAACTAAACCAAATGACCAGGTAGATTTGCAGGTTCTGATATTGTTGATTTGTCGACCAGCATTGCAACATTAACAGAAGATCGAGATTTTAAACATGGTGTAGTCAGAGGGAAAGATTTGCTGGTGATCTTGCAAATAATCATCTAGCCAAGAGGACCAAGAAACCACAAAGGAACTATTAATGGACAATCAGAGGTTCCAAGTACACACTAGCCATTAATGATGTCTAGAACTGTATAATTAAACCAACTATTCTACAGAGTTCTTAATGTCCAGTAATTTCTGTAATTTTTTTAAATGATTAGTAGGTGCCCAGAGGGATTTCTCAGTAAACTGTATAAATGAGTACATTTATTTAGATGGCACCATTGTGGTAAGAGTTTCAAGGAAATGCTGAGGGTTAGCAAAGCAGTTAAGTTACTGGCTGTTCTATAGCTAAATCACTTAAGAACAGTAGCTGAAAAACATGATCACTGTTAATCTGATGAATTTTGTTCCTTGCTTTCTTTAACCAAACCATTTGTCCTGTAAAAGATGGTTCAGACGTGGCACAGATAAGCAGTACTACCTACCTATGGGAAAATTAAGAATGCAGTGACCGCAATCATTTGAAAATACTGGGACTAATGAATGTTTATTTTTATTGCTGCACATTGGTTCGGTAGTTGTGCATATATGTGCTTAATCCCTGGTATATCCAGCAATGTAGGTGTTATAAACACCGACGTAGACACTCCTGGTTTCACAATTTCTGTTCTCCATTTCAGCACCTCATTAGATTGAAGCACTTACAATGTGCTGAGTTATTCAACAGAAACTAACACGGAACAAAACACATGTGCACTGCAGTCCCCCGAAGCACATACTAAGGAATTTGCTTAAAATGAATGCAAACACCTGATTCTAGTAATCATCATCTTCTCTTTAAGAAACCAGGGTCTACCCATACTCTACAGAACTAGCCCTTAGGCTCTTGTCACCTGATAGTGAAAAATTGTCCACATTGTTTATTATGTATGTTTATGAGACTGATTCATTAATGTTCGAATCTGAGCTGAGTGCTAAAAGATGTCCAAATGACACTATAACATCTCAGTTATGCAGTAAAGCACATTCAGTTACTTGTTTGACTAAATTATCTGTGTTGGGGTCTGCTTATAAAGTAAATTAATCAGTGAACAGTTAATCATGAAAGTCTCCTTTTCACCATAAAAAATCCCTTGATGCACTCAATTTTATTTGAACTTGTAAGTAAATGCTACCATAAGTCTATGGGAACAATGTTCAGCTGTACTGTACTAACATTCTAAGTACATAAGACATTATAAGGACCATAGTACAAGTGAATTGGTAAATCATCATACAATATAATATTCAAATATCAAAATGAATCACCAAAAATAAACATTTAGGAACATAAAAACCTTGAATTATCCACAAAGGAAATAAAAAAAATTCACTTATTTATCTATCCGTCTAGTTTATTAATCTTTCAGTGACCTTAGTGACCTTGCGGTTGGCTGTATAGGTTTGTATTTTTATAATTTAACCTTTCACTGTAAAAAAAGTTGTCACTCTTTTTCAATGTTACTACTCTACAACTTCTTTATTATTTGGACGATATTAATTTGAATCAGTTCCGTTGATTTAATTTAATTGATTAAATAAAAGGGACATATTAAACTAATTGTTATATTGTTTGGCTAATGTATGGTTTTCATTCGGTTGCGGTTTCCAAATGACTGTACCATGTCCACCATGAACAATGGTTGTGCCCATCGCAAGTTGAGATTCTCATGCATAAGGTTTAGTTAATAATTTTCAATGCTTTGTGTTAGACTTCAGATCCATGATACTTGGAATAGTATGAATCTCAAGAAATAAAAGGCCACATTTGAGAGGTGCGCTTTTTGGTTTTTCAACTTGGAATTCTGACATGCAGAAAACCTGCGCCCATGTCCCATTTGGGACATTTTTGAAGCCAAAAAGTGTATTCTATCCCACAAAATCATATATTTTTGAAAACTAGACACCCTAGGGTATTTCAAATGGTAGTATTTTAACACTTTCCATGCACTAATTATACTACCAGCCTATGTCAATGTTATGGATAGTAATTTTTTTTCACATACATAGTACTTTGGGCATGAATTCACAGATCCTGTTATATGTCAGTGCCAAACAACACCTCAATATGTGTTCAGCAACATCTCCTGAGTACAGGGATACCACCCATGTATAGGTTGGTTAGGTTATTTGGGGGTTAAAAGGCCACATTTGAGAGGTGCACTTTTTGGTTTTCCAACTTGGAATTCTGACGTGCAGAAAACCTGCGCCCATGTCCCATTTGGGACATTTTTGAAGCCAAAAAGTGTATTCTACCCCACAAAACCATGTATTTTTGAAAACTAGACACCCTAGGGTATTTCAAATGGTAGTATTTTAACACTTTTCATGCACTAATTCTACCACCAGCCTATGTCAATGTTATGGATAGTAATTTGTTTTTCACATTCATTGTACATCGGGCATGAATTCACAGATCCTATTATGTGTCAGTGCCAAACAACACCTTAATATGTGTTCAGCAACATCTCCTGAGTACAGGGATACCACCCATGTGTAGGTTAGTTAGATTATTTGGGGGCTAAAAGGCCACGTTTAGGGGGGGTGCATTTCCAACTTGGAATTTTGACATGTAGTCAGCCTGCGCCCATGTTCCATTTGGGACACTTTTGAAGCCTGTCAAAGTATTTTACCCCATAAAACCATATATTTTGGAAAACTAGACATCCTAGGGTATTTAAAATGGTGGTATTTTAACACTTTCCAAGTGCTAATTCTACCACCAACCTATGTCAAAGGGTTGGGATGTCATTTTTTCCCCACACACATTGTAGTTCAGGCAGGAATTTTCAGATTCTGGTATTTGCCACTGCCAACCAACACCTCAATATGTGTTCAGCAACATCTCCTGAGTACAGAGATACCCCCCATGCATAGGTATGTTGGTTTGTATTGGGTCTACAATTCCACATTTAGGGGGTGCGCAATTCCAACCTGGAATTTTGACATGTAGTCAGCCTGCGCCCATGTTCCATTTGGAACATTTTTGAAGCCGTCCAATGAATTTTACCCCATCAAACCATATATTTTTGGAAAATAGACATCCTAAGGTATTTCAAATGGTGGTATTTTAATACTGTATAGGTACTAATTCTACCACCAGCCTTTGTAAAAGTTTGTGGTGGTACTTTTTTGGGAGTTTTTTTTCCACATGCATTGTACTTCAGGCATGAATTCACAGATTCTGGTATATATCACTGCCAAACAACAACCCAATATGTGTTCAGCAACATCTCCCGAGTACAGGGATAGCACCCATGCATAGGTTTGTTGGTTTGTTCTTGGCTAGAAGGCAACATTTGTGAGATGCGCATCTCAAAATTCCAACTTGGAATAAAGTGTCCTTTATGGGATATATCTTTGAAGCCAGCCAATGTAATTTACCCCCACCAAACCATATATTTTTTTATCGGTAGATCCCCATCACTACTTGTGGCAAGGGCTCAGCAGCCATCGATACATCGCTAGATGATGTATCAGAAAGCTGAATAGGGTCAAAATCGAACCCTGAGTCCGCGGCCTCAGAATCAGTGCGTAAGCAGTGATCTCGAGCAAAGAAGGGGTTAATAGCTCTTAGAAGAGCCTATCTAGTACTGTAATACATTACAGTACAAAGGAATTAATCCATAAAACAGTGCAGACAGCAAAACATACTGTTGCTGTGCAAGATTACTGCTTACACAGTGATGAATGGCAGGGAAGGGGTTAATACACAGTGAAAGAATTTCATAAAACCTGCCAATTTTATAAAATGTTATTTTATATCACTAATACTGATCTGTCTCTTTCCGTCACAAAAATGTAAGTGAGGAGAGGGAGGCAGATCAATATTTGTGAATATTGATCCGATTAATTTTGATCTGACCAGGGCGAATGGTGAGCTTAATTGAGAAATCACCAAACCGCCTTTGCCACTAATTCGCTGTTACTGATCGCTATGCGCTCAGGCAGCTTAAAAAAAAAAATCTCAAATATTTTTACTTTACATGTAATCCCCTAGCGGGTATGTGTAAAAAAAAAATAAAAAAAAAAAAATATGCAGACAGATAAAAATTGCTTTGGCGTCAATATCATTGCGTAAGCAGTGATCGACGGCAAATAAGGGGTTAATAACTCTTAGAAGAGCCTTTTTAGTACTGTAATAAATTACAGTACAAAAAAAATTAACCCCTAAAAAATGCACAAACAGCAAAAATAAATGCGCTGATGTGCACGATCACTGCTTATGCAAGATCAGTGGCAGGGAAGGGGTTAAACGCAGGGAACTGCTTTAATAAAAATTTTTTTATTGTTTTATTATTTGTGTGTTGTGAATTAATATTTTTTTTTTACTTTTACAACTTTGATCTGTCTCTCTCCCTCACTAAAAAAAATGTGAGGAGAGGGAGGCAGATCATAACTGGTCAGATCAATATAGAGTTAATATTGATCTGACCAGTCAGTGGGGATGTTCAGGAGAGCATCCCCACTGCCTGTCAGTGTGCCTGGCAGTCACTGATTGCCTCTGTGAAGAGGCAATCGTGTGAAAGCCAGAGAGCACAGGAAGCAGGTACTTCCTGCCTCCTGTGCTCTTGCCCTTGGAAGGGCAGCGCCATCTTGGTCACTCAGTGACCAAGATCGTGCATTTTTTTTGTGTTTCTGATTGCCTCGACTTGCGAGGCAATCAGGAACACTTTCTGAGCATAGGAAGCGAAAAATTTGCTTCCTATGCTCACTTTTTTAATGCACGTGTTTTAAAGGCTCTGTGCCTTTAAAACCGGCATTTCGATCGCTCTCCGGAGCGATCGAAATGCCGACGGGCATTTTTTTTAGCATTGTACGATGCTTCCACACGGAAGCATCGTTACAATGCCCTTAGAGCACTGAAAGCGGAAAAACTCCGCTTTCAGTGCTCGTTTTGACACAGGACGGACTAGGTCCGTCCTGTGTCACTAACGCCTCGGCACACAGGACGGACCTAGTCCGTCCTGTGTCGCCAAGGGGTTAAACACTAAACACTGTTATTTACCCTTATAGGAGGCAATATTCTCCGTATATAATGTAAGTGGAAGAAAAACAAACACAAAATAAAATAATATAGTGTAGTATATTAAGACTAAGTGGACCAAAAGACATATAGTATATGAGTTTTCCTCAAGACTTGAGAAAGCCTGAATAAGGAGAAACGCGTTGTGTGTGGGAGAGGATCATTCTACTAGAACTTCATTCACCTTACAAGTCTGGAACTACATGCACTTTGCAGCTGCTTTCTGTTTGCTTTTATGTAAGATTTTATATTTTTGTATTCTGCATTATTAAAGAAAGTTTTACTGAAGATATATCTCCTTCCTCCCCTGTCCTATTCTTTATGACCTCGAGGATCATCTGATAACATCTGTGAATTCAAGACCCATAGAGGGGCTCCCGAATACCCATGACACTGAGCAGGGTACTGCTCAGGAAGATGTGAGTGGAACCCTCATATACTATATGTATTTTGGTCCACTTAGTCTTAATATACTACACTATATTATTTTATTTTGTGTTTGTTTTTCTTCCCCTTACATTATATACGGAGAATATTGCCTCCTATAAGGGGAAATAACAGTGTTTAGTGTTTTGGGAAGCGCACAATTTCACTTATTTGTTTTGTGTGTATTTTATGTACCAGGAGTGAAGCACTGGTTGTGTTTTTGTGCTGCTACTCCCTTCACAGTTAAAGGCGCAGTGTACTCTATTTTCGAATAGAGGTGAATGTCAGCTGCCTGGCTGCTGTTTAATGAATGGGATCAACTTCAAATCAATATTCCACTATGCTAGGTGCAATCTTCTACTACCAACATATACCATTGATTTAGAACACACATAGGTCTTAATGTGAAACAAAGCAACTCAATAGAAAAGCAGGCCAATGCTTCTCTAGAGAACATTTATGAATATGTCAATTTGTTTTCCAAAGCACTGGTAAAAAAAAACAAGGTTACTATCAAGTAGACATACAACAAACTTTTCATGATCAAAGTATATATATCAGGACATACAGGTTCAGATGGGGTAAAGTGCCATGATCTTGTGAACTTACAGTACAATGGGGTATTGGGGATGATTGCATTGGAAATGGGGTTTCTGATCTTTTGAGATCATGGCCTACCTCTAAATTATCATCAAAGTTTTATGTCCGCCCCTGTCTTTGATGTTTATAGCTGTGTTGGGTTGTAGTCATCAATGACTTAGGCATGATATACATACCCTCTATCTAGTGTTTTAGGTGTATTTGTGAGCTTATTAATGGAATAAAGGGGGTTATGCCCTCCAGGTTGAGAATTACAGCCTTAGGTGCTAAGTCAGTATGGAAGAATCACCTGGATGCAGATAAAGATGCCAAGGTGTGTGCTATGGTTATGCCCATTAACAGCAGCATTGTCACAAATATGTAAATGTAATCTTGACAATAGTAAAATAAATGTTGTTGAAACTGTTTCTACATAGATTCCTATGGTATAGAGAATGTATTTTCTAGTATCTGTAGTATGTGTAGGTCTTTTAATTGAGCTAGAACCAAGTGCCTCTAGGACATCGCATATTATGTGTGACCTCTGTAGCACAGTATGTTTATACAGCACATTAAGGTTACATGCTATTTTTATTGATAGAGACTCTGAAATGAATACTTTGTAATAACTCACACCTTGTCTTGGTAGGCCCACAGTGAGATCACAATTCAAATGTTAATGTTCCTTACAGACTTACACCTGCAGCTGATGCAAAAAAACTCATATGTAATTGTATTTATATAGCCCCTATAGTGTGTTTCACAAGGTTACAACAGGGAAAGATATAACACAGTACATGTTAAAATATAGCTTTAAATTTTAAGGATAAGAACTGCCAGTTGATAGGTTGGCCATTTAATTTAAAACAAAAATAAATCTAGAAATGGAGTCAGCCTAAGGTAAACTTATTTTAGAGCAATTCCTAGTTGAGTTCCTTGGTATGACAATGTAAATGTTCGCACTGGCACAAACATGGTTAAGATAAAGTTCATCTCTCGCCAGTGTGTCGTAAATTCTATTATTTGTTCTAGGGCTATCCAAAGATGCACGGGGTATACTTCTAACAGCAATGAATAGGTTTATTTTAATTTATGGATTTTAACTAAATAGAACGAAAATAGGGGAATTAGAGCTGGTAGCAGGAATTGAAAACTATGACTTAATTGGCATAACAGAAACATGGTGGGACACATGATTGGTCAATCAATTTGGAGGGCTACATCTTGTTTTAGAAAAGAAAGGTTAGATAGCAAAATAGGTGGAGGGTTCTGTCTGTATGTAAAACCGACATTATTGCCTCATTTGTGGTAAGATATACAAATACTGGTAATCTTTATGAATCAAAGCTGTTAATGCAAATAGAAAAGCTTTCTCAAATTGAGTGTACTATCATTATGGGGGATTCTAATTACCTAGAAGTAGATTGGATGGATGGATCTACTAATTCAAAACATAGCAGGCAAGTATAAGTGGAATACTAACAATATAAAATATACAAAATGATTAAGCGCCAAAAGCGCAAAACGCGTCATGCTGTTTTAATCTGATCCCGAGAGTGTCGTCTTATTTTTGCCTCTTTCTTTACCTACATGTAACAAAAGGGGTATTGTCTCACAGGAAGAAGATATTATTCTGCCTCTTTACAGGTCTATGGTAAGACCTCACCTTGAATATGCAGTTCAATTTAGGGCACATTTTCCAAAAAAAATATCCATTATGGAACTAGAGAAAGTGCAGAGGAGGGCTACAAAACTAATAAGAGGAATAGAAAGTTTTAGTTTTAAAAAAAGGCTAGAAAAGTTCATGTTGTACACGCTAGAGAAACCGCATCTTAGAGGGGATATGATAATCTTATATAAATATGTACAGAGCCCATACAATGACCTGTCCATTCCCAGAACAGTACAAAGGACAAGAGGTCACCCGTTAAGTTTTGAAGAAAGTAGATTTAAGCTACAATAGTGGAAGGGATAGGAACAATAAAGATATGGAATTCACTGCCTGCTGAAGTGGTGCTATCAAATACATTAGATGCCTTTAAAAGGGACCTGGCTACTTTTTTTTTTTACCAAAACAATATTTATTTAGTGCTTGTTGATCCACGATAAAATCTGACTGCCATTTTGAGTCAAGCAGTCATTTTCCCCCATTGAAAACAGAATTCAACATTGCTGAAATCATGTTTAGTTTTTGCCTTCTTTTGGATCAACAGTGGCAAACAAGCAATTGGAAAAGGGTTAAACTTGATGAACACGTTTTTTTTTTTATTATCCTAAACTACTATGCAACTATGTAAATGCGTCAGCTTTATAGTTCACACTGAAAACTTCGGAATAAAAGACAGGATGTGGAAATCTATAAATGTTACATTATAAGGGACACCCGCAAGGAAGCAGGAATGGCCTGTAGACAAGATTGCAACAAGAACTCCTGCTATCTTCCGTTCTGAGCCAAATCTCTTCATCAGCTAGTCACATATTGCATAGTTAGAGTGTTTGAATTATCCCAGAAAAAATATACATGACATTCTATATTACTGTATTCTATATGGCTGTATGGCTATATATAACGATATAATGTGTATGTCAAGGAAACATGTGGAGTCCGTTAACCATGACAAACATTATTGATGAGTTGTGAAAAATAAACCTAGTAGTGCAAAAAACAGAAAGGACAGGGTTTACTTGTGATTGACAGCAGGAGAGAACCAGAGCTGTCAAATTCCAGACAGATGTGACTGTTAAAAAGCTCATATTTTAAGGCAGAGAAAACCAGCAGTTGTTATGAGACCTGAGGCTAGTAAAGAAATGACACCTGTGAGTTATAGAAGGACTTTGCTGAAAGTGATAAACAAATGGCTGATGCAGTTCACACAGGGATATTAACAGTGACTGACATCCTGGTATAAAGGAACCACTTCCATTATGGAACAATGACATGAAGTCAACCTGTAACGTATCCAGGGATTTGAAAACTCTGGAATATTTGCAGCTGTTGCCTTCATCTCCCAAGTTACTATGGGCTGAGCACCATGGGAGACATAGCGAGCAAGGACAACTTAAAAAAATAATAATAAGCCAATTCTAGTACAGCTAGTTTTCCAGACCCCCTACATGGCCCACTAATGTCTAAGGGCATGGATAGGGGGTCAGCGTGGTCAGTGCTACTGCTCAAGCTCTACTACTCAAAATATTCATGCTCTGGTGAATTGATACCAAAGAATGAAGTCAGAAGAGTGGACTGAAAAAAAAACAAGCACGTTAGTCTAGAACACTAGCATAGACTCTAAAATTGTGTCCTCCTGCCCTGACCTTTTTCCTGATCATTACCCTAGGATTGTTTTCAAGGGTCTATACTATATGCTATAAACCCTGTAGGTTATATGTATTCATAAATATTCATTACACAACTATTTATCTTAATCTTACAAGTAGAATAGATCATTGGCACATCAGGTTAGTTCAAGATACAATGGGAGGCATGTATAAACACAGCGCATGGGCAGATTCCCATACAATCATCGTGTGCATAATTGTGTGAAGCAGACTAACGGGAGTCAGCGTTATTGACTCCGAATGCATAGATTTAGGTTGTGTCAGCATTTGTTGCTCTGGAGCAGCCTATGTATAAAACATCTTTTTCTTCCTACCTGAGATCACTTTCATTCAAATTTGTCTCTAAAAACTGAACAAAAATATTAATTGAAGACGTCAACTAGACCTTTATCCTTTTCCACATATCATCCTTCATTTCAATTTAATCTAATAATTAGTCATTGTTTTACTTTCCTTTTTTCATTTATGTATCTAAATAATGTTTCATTCCAATTGGTGCACCCGCCTTGGAATGATTTGAATAATCTTCCTTCTTATAATTCATTTCAGCTGTTTGACATGAAGAGTAAATAACCATCCTGAGTTGGAAAAATAAATTAACAAATACATATAATGAAAAATGTGCATTTACTGTTTTATTTTATTTTTTGCAATACTTACCTTAAAAATTTGCGGGTTTTTTCAGGTTTTTTCCCCAAGATGATGTCTCACCAAGTCTTCTAAACTTGCTGGGCATCCACAGTTCTGAAAATGCTCCCAATGCATAGTAGAAAAAAATAGAATAATAGAATTGGTCATTTAATTGTTCTGATAGCAGAATCATTTGGACAACATCTCCAAAACATTGCATTGCATGAAAAATAGAACCCACAAAATAGAGTTTTTACTCAAGATAAATTTATTGAGTTAAAATCTTGATTAAAAAAATAAATGAAATAAACTAATTGTATGGACCTGAATGGATACAGATACATAAGTGACAGAGAGTAACATATAAATACAAACTAGAAACAACTCTTCCAAGGTATCAATACAATACCAAAATATGTATTGTGTTTATCAGACAGGCCATTTTAAAGTTAATATAAACACATCAGTCACAAATCATATACAATATACATATACCAGTACTTCATAAACATAAAAATGAAGAACCCAATGTGTTGATATTATAAGCCTCTATCAAAGAGAAATCACTTAATAGAGGTTTATATAGCTAAAACACTGAGGGCCTTCATCTACTACATGGGTGTACTTCTATTTGCTATGGGTTTGGTGTATCACATTATAAATACATATTTTAATATTGCATCGACAATTTAGTAGTACCGCTTATTAAAAAACAAATATCTTGAGAAGGACTTGCTTTCAAATGTAACTGGTGAGTAAACCCACGGTGGTTCCATGTAAAATGTAATAGAGAAAAAAAAATCAACACAGTAATAAAAGGTGTAACACTTTTATGCAATTTCTCATCCATATGAAAAATGCACGGCAGTATGTGTCGATACATTTAAAAATGTAGAAAAATTTAACAAACCACTAACGTCTGATGTGCTAATTTGCCATGTTACAACAAGACCTCCCAAACATTGTCCATAGCTCCCGCCTGTAAGAAAACGTTAATATTGTTAGGAAGATGAGATAAACTTGAAACCACTAAGCTGAGCACGAGAAGCAGAAATATTTTATGTCTAGGGTCATTGATGTACTCTTGTTACACAGCTGTAAATCCTTGTGGTTCCCTTTAACTCATTAAATGTTGGATTTAAGCCTCACAGATATTCAGTACCTGTGCAAGCAAGTTTGTTTTATCCATTTGTTGGTGACTAGGGATACATAAACTAGGTTGTTTCCAAAAAAACATCTCGTAGTTCACAAACATATCTCCCTTTATGGCCAGACTCAAAAACCAAACCAGGAAATCTGTGATATTAGAGATTTCTCCATGACCTTGGACACACCCATAGCTAATGCAATTAATGGTCTCTGTAGAGAGCGTCAGGTTCACAGAAAATACTTTATCATACGACCTGTGAATTTAAGATGCTTTTGGGACATTCCTACACATACGCAGGTATCTAAAACAAACATTGGTTAAAAAAAGTCCACAACCTTTGGCCCTACAAGAAATGAGGCTTTCATGTTTTATTGCTTTAATACAATATTGCAGTATTGTCAAAATGTGACCCATAAGCTGTATTTAGACTAGTCAAAAAACACCTTGAGAACCATCGGTGAGTAACATCTAAGCTAAGGTATTAAAAGCTGTCATTTCGTGCGTTTTGTTGTATTATCATAATAACAGAATAAAAAGTGAGACTTCTCTACCCATGATTCTCAACTAGTATCTGACTGGAATAATTCTGACTGGCATCCAAAGTAGCTGAGGTGCAAATAAAAAGAGTGATATCACAAATGATCTCTTGCACCCCTAATTAAATGGCCTATTTTAAAACGTGATAAAAGAATGCAGATTTGATTTGAAATGTCAGACAAAGATAAAACGAAGATACTTGCACTCCTTTTGTCCAGTAAAAAAGTAGAAGAATTTTTATTTAAGTGGATAAACCGATGTAGCATAAAAATATAAGACGTGGAAACAAATGCAGAACAAGGGGGGACAAAGGAAAATCGCCTTACGCGTTTTGTGCCGACTGGCACTTCAAAACGGTGTCCTGGGGCTCTCCAAGTGATGCCGGAAGCTGCTCTAATATTTGCGGTATTTTCAAACCAGCAAATATTAAGCTGGTTTTAAAACCAGTCAATAGTAGGTCTGGGACAGAGATGCTGGGACACAGTCAGCTAATCAGACACCTCCTATGCTCTTTTAACCCCCCCCCCTTCGGACTGAGCTTTCATTTTGCTTTTTTCTCCGTTGAGAGCAAACCATTAGTGATATGAGTATGTGGTTTGTTTGTTTTTTATATTTTTTTGCCAGTGTAGATTTTTTAGTAATAGGTGGATTTTTTTAAAATTATTATTCATTTTTGGTTGGCCCATTTCCCTGGTCTGAAGATGAGGAGCAAGGGCATCGCTGATCATCGGTGACATCTAATTCAAGCAACACATAGTTTGGGAGCACAGAAGACACATAGGAAAGAAACAAATAATATATAGTGCAATATAGTAAATGAAAATGGCTGTAGGTGAGTATGGTAGATATGCACTCACAAACATTAGAAACAACGGATGAGCAAAACACTCATAGTGCTACAAGTAAATAACTGTGCAGAAGCACACACAAACTTGCATATTATAAAGTGTCCACTGAGCCCTGGCTGTTCAAGTGAAAAACAGTAACAGTTCAAAATCTCTGAAATGCAAACACTGCTGGAAAAGTAACTAAAGCACACAATGTATGGACTCTTAAAAGAATCTAAGGTTAATACAATGCATTTGCAAAAATTGTGATAAGTGAAAAACACACACATGGAAGCGAACAAATATCAAAAATATAATTAAATTATAACAAGCAATGAGTGCACACGTGATAATTACATTAAATTTCATTCATTTGAGGAGCACAGAGTTTGTGTAGGGTAGTATCAGTTAATGAGGGAGGCAATATAAGGAGGGGCTGAGGAGTGGAGGGCTTTGAAGGTTAAAGATAGAAATTTTATCCTAGAGCAGATGGGGAACCAGTGGAGGGCGTTGCAGAGAGGAGCAGCCGAATCAGAACGACGAGCAAGAAAGATGAACCTGGCAACTCTATTTTGAATAAATTTCTGGGGAGAAAAACAAGCCAGAGGTATGCCAGTCAGGAGATTGTTACAGTAGTCAAGGCGAGAGATCACAAGCGAGTACACTAAGATTTTAGCGTTTTTTTCACTGAGGAATGGGCTTCCTCTCCGCCGCCCCAAAAAATAAATATTGAAATTAAATTAAAATTAACAAAACTTAAGTGGTTACTTTATGGCTAAGATGGATATTAATTCAAATAATGTTATCAAAGATAATCCTTCACCTATTATTACACTAATTATAAAAATTGTACAAAAAACAACATTCAAAACATACCCAAATCAATATAGCAATAAATAATACCATTTCCATGGTTGATCTAAAAAAAGAGAGATAATATTGACATACCAGTATAAAACATTTTACTTGAAAAAAGAGAGAGCCAGATAGACCAAGACTTTTTTAAAACAATAGGGCTTGACACCCTATTTACACCTGTGCTGCTGAGCATTTTTTTTTTTACTGGGTGAAACGCCCAGCGCGGGTGACACCCATGCTGTCCGATGCTCTGCTGAACTTTTTTTTTCACAAAAACCCCCGTTGGGGGTTTCAACCGGTTAAAAAATCCCAGTGCCATGACATCACGTCATATCCGGTGACTATTTCCCTGCTCTGTGCGGTAGGAAGAATGCACGGAGGTGGCATATTAATGGGTTAATTGGCTGGGGCATAATAATGGCAAAATAACACTGTAATAATACTGGCATATTACTGTGCAAATTGGCTGGGGCATATTAAATAGTAAAATATTATTGGCATATTACTGGGCAAATTGGCTGGGGCATATTAAATAGTAAAATAATACTGGAATATAACTGGGCAAATTGGCTGGGGCATAATGGCAAAATAATACTGGCATATTACTGGGCAAATTGGCTATGACATAATACTGGCAAAATAATACTGGCATATTATTGGGCAAGTTGGCTGTGACTTATTAATTGGCAAGCTGGCTATGGTATATATAATGGACAAACAGTGGCATATTTTAAATGACAAACTGGCTGTTGCATATGTTAATGACAACATGACTGTAGTATGTTAATTGATACCTGACAGTGGCTTATTTTAATTGGCAAAGTGATGATGTGGCATATTCTGTGGGGCAAATTAACACTGTGGCATGCCAAATTGTGTGGGTGCAATATGAGTGCTGTGTTAAGTCCTTTAGGTTCAATGTGGGTGCAGCGGAAGGGAATAAAAACAAGAAATGCAATTTTTCAATAACATTTTTATTACAAATGAAAATAGTTGAATATGATATTAAAAGGTTCATATAAGTATAAATGCAACTAGTGAGAGAGATGTGTATAGGTATTTATTGTTTTAGAATTGTACAATTGTGGGATAATTATGGGGCTCTTGTGGGAGGCATAACTATGGGGCTCCTGTGTGAGGCATAATTAATGGGGCTCCTGGGTGAGGCATAAATAATGGGGCTCCTGTGTGAGGCATAATTTATGGGGTTCCTGTGTGTGGCATAATTTGTGGTCCTTCTGTATGTGGCATATTTTGTGGGGCTCCTGTATGTGGCATATTTTGTGGGGCTCCTGTATGTGGCATATTTTGTGGGTGTTCTGTATGGCATATTTAATGGGCCATCTGACTGGCATTACTATGGAATCTGTTTGGCATGGTATTGGAGGAAATCCAGGGGGGTGACACCATGAGTTACCTAAACCCTAGCGATGCCTCTGCTCTGAGCCAGAATGTCTTTGTTGTCACTACAATTACTCTTCAAATGCATGATTTGTTTTTTGGTATATTAATATGCTATACAGGGTGATGGCAATTTTTAAATCTATAAAACAATTCCCGTCTGATGGATTAAACAAGATGCATGAGTGAATGTTATCTCCTTGTATAAACAGTGTTTGATGAATTTTAGATGTGAACTGTAAATGATAAGAATTAGTGTGGGTGAACCACCCAATTAAAAAGTACCGTATTTGCTCGATTATAAGACGACCCTGATTATAAGACGACCCCCCAAACTTTGGATATTCCTTTAGGAAAAAAACTAAAAGCCTGAATATAAGACTACCCTATAGTAAAAAAAGTTAAACTTGTATATATTCACATGTAAATTGCTTTTTTAATAAAAAATTATGATATCAAAAAATGTATTTCTAGTTTTTATTTCTTTTTATGTGCCAATGCTGCCTTTCTCTTTCCCTTGCCCCCATTTTTCTCTCTCTCCCCCCTCCCCTTGCCTGTCTCTTAACCCCCTCACTCCCCTTGTCTCTGTTTCTTAACCCCTTCCCTCCCCTTGTCTCTGTCTCTTAACCCCTTCCCTCCCCTTGTCTCCGTCTCTTAACCCCTTCCCTCCCCTTGTCTGTCTTTTAACCCCTTCCCTCCCCTTGTCTCTGTCTCTTAACCCCTTCCCTCCCCTTGTCTGTCTCTTAACCCCTTCCCTCCCCTTTTCTCTGTCTCTTAACCCCTCCCTCCCCTTGACTCTGTCTCTGCCCCCCTCCCTCCCCCCTGTCTCTCTGTCCCCCCTGTCTCTCTGTCCCCCTCCCTCCCTCCCCCTGTCTCTCTGTCCCCCTCCCTCCCCCTGTCTCTCTGTCCCCCTCCCTCCCCCTGTCTCTCTGCCCCCCTCCCTCCCTCCCTCCCTCCCCCTGTCTCTCTGCCCCCCCTCCCTCCCTTCCCCTTACCTTGATCCCTGGTGGCTAGTGGGGGCAGCCGGGGGATGTCTGCACGATACTTGCAGACATCCTCCATGCTGCCCGACACGGCAGTCTATTATGACGGACAGCTGTCCGTCATAATAGACTGCCGTGTCGGGTAGCATGGAGGATGTCTGCACGTATCGTGCAGACATCCCCCAGCTGCCCGATTCTCCCTGGTGCCGAGTGGGGCAGCAGAGGATGTCTGCGCGATGAGCGCAGACCTCCCCTGCTGCCGCCCGGCACGCTCGCCGGGACTTCTGTGACGAAAGCGGAAGTATCCGGCTTCTTCACAGAAGCCCCGGCGGTCGTGCCGGGCGGAAGCAGGGGAGTCTGCGCTCGTTGCGCAGACTTCCCCTGCTGCTAGAGAGGGGGATCCAGGTCCCCTGCAGCTCTGCTGGGGACCTGGATCGCTGTCTTATAATCTGACCTCAATTTGAGGTCAGATTATAAGAGACCTCGATTATAAGACGAGGGGGATTTTTCAGAGCATTTGCTCTGAAAAAAACCTCGTCTTATAATCGAGCAAATACGGTATATTGTCCCTGGTATAAGGGAGTACATTCGTGGGAAGCTGCATTTACAGGGGAGTATTATTTATTAATTTATATTTCTTATTCACTTTCACATGGAGTCTTACATATTTTTCTGTTTTCTGACATGTAATTCAGGTAATATTTTATTTACAGGACATCCATTGTGTTGCAGTGTCGTGGGCAGGGATTTCAGGTTATTGGCAATAATTAAGAATTGTCCTCCCTACCAAGGTCAAGGTTGGATTAGTGGGTCGGTACGGTTTATTTTATTTATAAAGTAATTTATTAATTATATTATATTATGGCCCTTTGGGCATTATTGTTTATTATTTATGTTGCCCAGGGGACTTAACCCTTTCGTGTAAGGACGTACTATGCTGTCCTGGTTTTAAGTGCCTAAAAATAATTAGGACGGCATAGTACGTCCTGTTTTAAACAGCTCATCGCGGTTCCCCGCGATGAGCTGTTATCGGATCCCGCTGCAGGCACTTGCAGCGGGAACCCGCCTGTCAGATGAGGCCACTTCGAGTGGCCTCAGTCTGACAGGGACATCCGGAGGTCTCGTGATTTTTTGGCAAGGACCCACAGTGTCTATTAAGACCCTGATCGGGTCTCTGCCATAGTGTTCCTGGCTGCAGATCACCTTGTGATCGGTGGCCAGGAACAAATCGTGACGTTTTGGTGCTTGCGTGGTTTGGACACAAGCACCATGCATCACAAAGGGGTTAAACAAGCCCCTGGTTGGAAGGAGCATATCATTTATGGGGCAGTGACATATCATTTATGGGGCATTCCAGGACAAGCCCTTGAAATAATACTATACAGTGTGTAGGGGGTTAATTATAACCCCTCCATCACTGAACACGTGCCGGAGGGGGTTTATATTTATTAATAGGCCAGAGACCTTGAGCAAGTCCCTGGGTCATACATTTGAAGCAGACTTTAAGCAATTACGCAGCCTTTCAGCCCCAGTAATCATAGGGGCTAAGAGCCATTATGCAGGCTCCCCGTCTTGGTAATTCTAATGGTGGGCCACTGCTACTTGCCCTGGCGCATTATGTCAATTGATTAAAAAAAATGTATTTTTTTTTAAAACCGTTCTTACTTTACAGAATGTTTTCACACATGCCTAAAACTTTTGCACAGTGCTGTATGTGCAGGTATATTGAGTGTAGTTTATTACAACATTCACATTTTTGTGTTGCAAAAGAGGTTAAATATAAGACAATACTTTATATGGCTCTACTGTTTATCGCTAAGTCTTTGACTCAGACTGACTTGTGATTCAGCTTGGCATACACAACTCTGTCATGCTAATAATATATCCATCTGCACATAACTACATTTTATTTTACAAACTGTACCTATTGATTCTCCATGTTGCACTACTTATGGACATATAGTACAAATTAGTAGAATGCATGAAACCCTTTGCAGGTCAGCTTGGCTCCATGTGGAGTTAAATTGTTTTTCCTTGTCATTGCTGGAATGCCTGGTTCCATTTAGCCAAAAGAGCTTACATAACCTTTTACACATGCTAAGTCATAAGAAATTTGGATATTTTTTACCATAAGTAATGGATGATCATAAAGGAATCGCAGATGCGAAAATATTTTTAATCAGAATGTGCTAGACATAGTGATCTCAAGTACCTGAAAGATATGTGAAGTTTTTCAATCAGAAACTTTCCTATGGAACTAACGCTCCCTCCCACTTCTGACAGTAAAGGTTCTAGGAGCTGTGACTCAATCAGAACATGGAGGTGTTCCATTATCTACTGTTTCATAATTCCAGTACAGTTAACTTAAACATAGACACATTCAGTCACTTCCTCTAATTCCACCTGTTATGAAGATATCGTCTCCTCCTCTCTCTGTTGGTTTGGCTGTGTGCATGTGTTATGACTGTGTTATTAGTCTGGCAGGCTCTAGCGACCAGTCTATGTAGTGGTGTCTGATCAGTGACTCTGTTAGCTGGATGAGTGCTGCGAATATATTACAGTTCCAGCACCTAGTTTCAAATCACCATGGCTCCCTGACATAATGAATAACCAAGTGGAATGGAAATTGAACCAATCGCTTGACATGTAAGCTTATAAGACAAACATGGCTGTTTATTTAGGGAAGTAGGCTAAAGGAGAACCTCAGAATGTAGGCCACCACTGATAACTCTTGCAAAGGGGACAACAGCAGCCATACACTTTAGACTTGATACGGCACTGGGGCCCAGTATTTGTGATCATGTCATAAATGAGTCCATGTTTTATCGAAATCGTGCATAACTATATATATATATATATGTTAGCACATAACATGTAACCATATTACTGGTGATCTTGAATTATATCTGTCTGTTTTATATCGGGTCTACAGTGTACTTGGTATTTGTTAATCATCCAATACAGGGACAGAAAAGAAGAGATGCCAAAAAAACATTTACCAATGTTTAATAATTATAAAAATGTATGCATTTATTTAAATTTAAATATGTATGCTTTAAATATGTTTAATTTATGCACAAATATAAGTTCTCCAGTTTTTATATAGAGCCTGGGAGGTATAAAGAAACAATGTTTATCAAATAATAACTGTATTTCAATATGCGCAAAGGTGCATGTACACTACAGAGCATGCATCTGCAGATTATGCCCCCCCCCCCCCCCATGGTGTACAGCTTTATGCTTTGTTTCCTTCACATATAGACAGTGGGTGGAGTTAGGGCAAGATCTATTCAGGTTAATAGCAAGGATACCAATTCAGATATGGAAGTTCAGAGGAATGATTGCTTATGGTAAGTCACAAAACAGTTTAACATTTTTTATTTTTTGGTTTGCAATGGGTAAATTCAGCCAGAAAGGAGCCCCTGTTGAAGCTTAGGTTGCCATCCAGCTGATATTTTACTGGCAGGCCGATGAAAAATTGGCATGCCCGATATTTTTTTGAAGAAAAGGGACAGGCCTAGTTGTAGACCAGATGTACCAGACACAAATTTAACAATAGTTTAATACGTTTTCTGCAGCTATATCTGTATATAATATCAAGAATCTTTACTTTAAATACAATTTTTTTTTAAATCAACGGTCCATGCATGCCAGTAGTATGCAGGTATTCTTTTTGTAAGAATTAAAGTTAAAATAACAGTATTACAGTAAGTCATCTTATTATAGAATTAAACGTGCTACACACTGTGATTCTTTTTCTTTTCTCACTCTACCAATCTAAGGCTAACACATGTTTTTTTCCGATAATGCTGCTAAACCAGCTAAACTATCTTTATTTTTAGTGGCCCTGTGTTTATGGGGCATTTCAGGCCAATACACTTGAATTACAGCTTTCTATGGTTTGTTTCAGAGCCTGATTAACCAAGATACCAAAGTAGAGTTATCATGGTCCTAATCAACTCCAGTTGTTTCAAATGATCAATCTAAGCAAATTAGTTTATCATTGGCAGCAATCTTGGCTCAAATTACCAAGGGCAATCATAAGAAGAGACACTCAAAGGAGTGGAAAACAAGGAACAAGCCACGTTCTCTCCTTTACAAATTTGCTGAACTGATTTGAACTCTTTATCCCACTAAACAACAAACAAGTATACAATTAAATGATATTTGATCTGTCTTTCTCTGTTATCTGTTTCTTTACTTTAGAGTGACCAGATGTCCGATTTAGCTGGGGAAACCTTCAGATAGGTTGAAGTCATTTCTGCTTTGTGGTGCATTTTTGTGATTACACAAAACATAAAAAGAGATAAAACACACACACACAATAGAAAGAGTTTGTATAGTCTCAAAGTTGTTTAGAAACCATTTAGTCTGTCCCCCAATATTTTAGAATGTCAAGTATTCCTTCTAGTTAGTGGCTCAAAATGATTCCTTGGTGAAATTATATCTGTCATTTGGATTTATTAATTATAACAGGTTACTAGAACAGTGTTATGCTACTAATGTCACACATAATATATATTGTGACTGTAAGTTGGTGGCAGATGGGCATACACCATACTCACCAACTATTCAGACACTAGAGAACAAATACTTAGAGTGACTGTGCTAACACTCCACTTCCCAAGCCATGCCCCCTGCATCTTGCTATGTAATGTTGGTATGATGTGCATGTAATGGTCTATGGTTTCTCTTTGACTTTTGAACATCGTTCATGTGCTTAGATTTAAAATTGATATCCAAAGGATAAAAATATAGACCTTTCTCAAAGAAAAACTAGCCATGCTATTGCCTCCATTAACCTAACATTGTCCTCAAGCCAGTTTTTTTTTTACCTGACTGGTTAAGTATCAGCTGGGTGGCAATCATAGTACCTTCCAGGAATCCCTAGTAGTGGTCAGTGGTGTATGTAGATTATGTGCTACCCTAAACCTGATTAAATTCATTTACCCCTCAATTGTAATTTGTTGCACTCCTTCCTCTTCAGGCACTGTTCCTTTCCTAACAGGGATACTCAAAGAATCTTTACAACACCAGGGTCCATTACAATGACTCCAGTGTCCATGACAATGACTCCAGTGTCAATGACAATGACACCAGTATCAACGAGCAGAAGCACAAGGTCAAACAGACCACAATATGCCTTGCTTACTTCATACATACATCAGGGTCTCTACTGAAAAAAAACGTCCAGCCTGCCACTCTAGGACTAGGCAAAAATACATGACTAGTGGTGGTGTGAGCAGTGTATATTGTAATCTGTTTAAAAAAACACAAATAACAGTATATGTGTTCAATGTTCTACTAGTTTTCAACATGAGAGAAAAGAGAGTACAATGTATCGAATACATAAATAATGTAAGTTTTTCATATACAGGAGTTGAAAATCTCTTGAAACGCTAGTCTGGAATCATGACATTTGCATAGCTTATTCATTCTGGAATTTCTAAGTCAACACAATTATGTTCAGCTCTCTACATTGTTCCTTTCCCAAGTTATGAGTTAATTAAGTTTTGAGGTGATTAGTCACCACATAAACTGCAAAGTTAATGGGTCATAGGCCAGTGATGTCATAATCTATATTTACAAACAGACACAAGGATTTTCTGTTTATAGTTAAGATTGTATCCAATCAGGGGGCAGCAGCAATGGATGGACTGGTTGTGGCAGGAGACCGACTTGACCCTGAAAATGAAGACAAATAATGATTTCTAAACTGTTCTACATCACCAGTGAAGTCATAATCTAAATCTACAAACAGTACAATTCTGCCATGTTTAACCCCTTAACGCAGATGGACGTATAAATACTTCCTGAAAAGCATGGTCCTTGAGGACCATGAGGATGTAAATATACATCCTTAGCATAATGCTACATGCTGGCAGCTATTCTCAGAGGCTTAAAAAAAAAAAAAAAAAGGAAAAAGCTAACCCTAGATCTACTAACCCTAGATCTAGGGTTAGGGTTACAATTAGGGTTAGGGTTACAGGTGGGTTAGGGTAAGAATTAGGGTTAGTACAAGGATTATATTAAGGGGTGGTGGTAGATTTATGGTTAGGGTTAAATTTAGGGTTAAGGTTGGGGTCAAAAGGTCACTGTAGGAGAAATTGGTGAGGAAACAAAACACACTAGTACCGGTTATTGCCCTATTACTTGAAAAATAACAGAAAAATACGGAAACTTTGGTATTTCTAAAATCAGGACAAATATTAGAAACTATATAGACAGGTTCTTTTTTTACAGTATGTAATTGTTTAAAAAAGAATCAGGTCAAAGTTATAAAAAGTGTGGGTTTTTTTGCATATTTTTATCATATTTTATATGTGTTTTAATAGTAAATTATACCATATGATTAAAATAATAGTATCAAAAGAAAGCCCCACTTGTCCTATAAAAAATTATATATAATGTGTGTGGATGTACTGAACACGAAGAAAGAAATCACAGTTAAGCAAACGTATGACAAAAATAATGGAATTCTGGTCTTCAAGGCATATCAAATGGAGCATAGAACTCTGTCACTAAGGGGTTAATAAACAAAGGGTACTATACAAATATGTTAAACTATATAGCATTTAAGGGTCTACTTGGTTAACTCGTTGTGTTGTTAAGCACAATGCTCAGAACCGTGGGATAACAGAGGCTACTCAGTACAAAGTAAAATTATATAGATCAAGAGAAGCTTTCTACCAGAGAAGTATAGACTATGGCTGGACAGGTGTTAGCTAAAGATTATGGGTGTTCCTTTTTCCACAACAGCAAGAGTGCTACCTATTGATCATTTATTCCTTTACACTGTATGATTATAGTGATTGCCAGGACAAACAATCA
The DNA here is from genome assembly GCA_036172795.1 of Pelodytes ibericus. Classification (NCBI taxonomy): domain Eukaryota; kingdom Metazoa; phylum Chordata; class Amphibia; order Anura; family Pelodytidae; genus Pelodytes; species Pelodytes ibericus. The sequence continues at coordinate 164,749,958 of CM069859.1, read as the reverse complement.
TAACACTAATAGAAACTTAACTATAGAAACTTTGCTTCTTTTGTTTATTGCAGATGTTTGATATGGTGACTCATGCCCAGCCCTCCAGAGAGACTTAGCTCAGCAACACACATTTATGTAATGATGCTTTGCAGTATATTGTTTTTACCTATACTGTCCTTTCCATGGCAATGAATTGCTCAAGATGTATTAATAAAGTAGCACCATCTTCTCCTCACCTCCGCGTATTTGCAGCTTGAAAAGCTTGAAGCTTTATAGTATTAAGTGTAGTGGCAAAAAAGCAACTTAATTGGGATGTTTTAAATAATCCAGAGTTGCCAACAATCCCATAGTTGAAGGACAGTCTTTAATGTCCAGTTCTGCCAAATTTGGGTCTGCATTAGCATGGCTCCTGCATGTGCACAATGAACTCACTATGCAGAAGCAACATTACATTTAAACATAGGGGTCTCTACTTAAAGTCCCAATCTGGGCCTAATTTGGTCTAGATCGGGGATGAAAGCTGAATTCAGCAGTCTAAAATTGTCCAAAATGGCCCAAAATCAGCGATTTTCTTAATACTACGGACAATAATTTGTCCATTTACATTAAGAGGAACTTGACCTGCAGAAGAATAGGATTTCCCTTATTCATAGAGGCCTGAAATCATTTCCAAATTTAGGGTATTCAACAAAAATGTACAGAATTTATAATTTTAGGTTAGTTAATTGCTAAATATATGCAGTAATAACATTTTGATTTAAAAAAATTATAATATTTAAGAAATATAAAAATGTCACGTTTTGTAATTACAATGTTGATCAAGCTCTAATTTTTTATGTTGTGTAGTAGAACACATGTATTCCATATGCCGCTTAGTAACCCCAATAAAAATTAGTGAATTCACACACACACACACATATGAGACTTGGTGGCTTGGTGACCTAATGTTTTTTTTTTGTGGAGCACAGCACAACGCGCTCTATAATCACATGATATCTCTCAGCAGGATGACACTCATAGATGCTTACCAGCAGGGCTGCCATCATACATTTCAGGGTCCCTTGTTGAAAAAGATTCTGCCCCCCCAGGTGTTTGTATGTTGTGCCAGTGATTTAAATGCACTCGAGGACATGCCCCATTATCCGCATTGCACATCCAGGATTTGATGCTTCCCCCCAGGACATGCCCCATTATCCGCATTGCACATCCATGATTTGCTGCTGCCCCCCGGGACATGCCCCATTACCCGCATTGCACATCCAAGACTTACCCCATTAATATGCCAAATCAAGTTTGTTAATAATTAATATGCCACTGTTTTTCCATTAATATGCCACTCTTTGATATGTGACAGATTCAGTCCAGCAAATGGGCACTTTTACTGTCGGCAACAGTACTGAACCCTCTAAATCACCAAGGTAAAGTGAAAGGGGTAGGATGCACTATACATTTCTTTGCTAACTTATTTAATTACATTTCATATGTTAAAATGGTATTAATAATAACTGGGAATTAACTGTATGTGCACACTAACTTTAAAAACTGAACTTGACCTTTAAGGACATTTTTAAACCTTCGAGGAGTTTTTTAAGAATGTAAGTAATTTTTGTTGGAATTTATAGACATAATTGCAGATTTGTCTGTTTGCAGTAGGTGATTTCACCACAGTTGTTTCTTAATTTGATGGATATTAGGCAACAGATGAAAAGACAGTATTTTCCAGGTGATTTTTCTTCACATCTATGCAGTAAGTGATGTAATTCATGCTTTTACATTCTGTTGTAAACCGACTCCTTGGACCTGAATCGTATTAATTTATTGGTATGCCAGAGGGCCATTCTCATGTGTTTGTATTATACCGTATTTGCTCGATTATAAGACGAGGTTTTTTTCAGAGCAAATGCTCTGAAAAATCCCCCTCGTCTTATAATCGAGGTCTCTTATAATCTGACCTCAAATTGAGGTCAGATTATAAGACATGGATCCAGGTCCCCAGCAGAGCTGCAGGGGACCTGGATCCCCCTCTCTAGCAGCAGGGGATGTCTGCGAAACGAGTCTGCACGACCGCCGGGGCTTCTGTGAAGAAGCCGGGTACTTCCGCTTTAGTCACAGAAGTCCCGGCGAGCGTGCCGGGCGGCAGCAGGGGAGGTCTGCACTCATCGCGCAGACTTCCTCTGCTGCCCCACTAGGCACCAGGGACAATCGGGCAGCTGGGGGATGTCTGCACGATACGTGCAGATATCCTCCATGCTGCCCGACATGGCAGACTGCCGTGTCGGGCAGCATGGAGGATGTCTGCAAGTATCGTGCAGACATCCCCCGGCTGCCCCCAGTAGCCACCAGGGATCAAGGTAAGGGGAAGGGAGGGAGGGGGGCAGAGAGACAGGGGGAGGGAGGGAGGGGGACAGAGAGACAGGGGGGACAGAGAGACAGGGGGAGGGAGGGGGACAGAGAGACAGGGGGGACAGAGAGACAGGGTGGACAGAGAGACAGGGGGGAGGGAGGGGGACAGAGACAGAGTCAAGGGGAGGGAGGGGGTTAAGAGACAGAGACAAGGGGAGGGAAGGGGTTAAGAGACAGACAAGGGGAGGGAAGGGGTTAAGAGACAGAGACAAGGGGAGGGAAGGGGTTAAGAGACAGACAAGGGGAGGGAAGGGGTTAAGAGACAGAGACAAGGGGAGTGAGGGGGTTAAGAGACAGGCAAGGGGAGGGGGGAGAGAGAGAAAAATGGGGGCAAGGGAAAGAGAAAGGCAGCATTGGCACATACAAAGAAATAAAAACTAGAAATACATTTTTTGATATCATAATTTTTTATTAAAAAAGCAATTTACATGTGAATATATACAAGTTTAACTTTTTTCCTATAGGGTAGTCTTATATTCAGGCTTTTAGTTTTTTTCCTTAAGGAATATCCAAAGTTTGGGGGGTCGTCTTATAATCAGGGTCGTCTTATAATCGAGCAAATACGGTAGTTTGGGGATGGGACGGTTCTCTGCGGGATATGTCATCACAGAGAGTTAATTGTGGGACAGTTGAGTATTATTAGTATTAGGGGTTAGTGTTAGTATTAGGGCTTAGTGGTTAGTGTTAGTATTAGGGCTTAAGGGTTAGTGTTAGTATTAGGACTTAGTGTTAGTATTAAGGCCTAGGGGTTAGTGTTAGTATTAGGGCTTAGGGGTTAGTGTTAGTATTAGGACGTAGTGTTAGTATTAAGGCCTAGGGGTTAGTGTTAGTATTAAGGCCTAGGGGTTAGTGTTATTATTAGGGCTTAGTGTAAGTATTAGTAACAGAATTGTTTCAGATCCGCACCAAAAAAGGAAATCAGGTGCCAAAATTCCAAGATGCCACCCAAATCTCCATAAATCACAAAATAAAGATGAAGAACCCCAACCCAGAAAAGTGAGAATGTTATTCACACTCTGGCAACGTTTCAACCCTCACGGGTTTTTTTCAAGCTCGAAAAAAACCTGTGAGGGTTGAAATGTCGCCAGCGTGTGAATAAAATTCTCACTTTGCACTGAGTGCTGAGTTCTGCATCTTTGTTTAGTGTTAGTATTAGGGCTTACGGGTTAGTGTTAGTATTATGGCTTAGTGTTAGTATTAAGGCTTAGGGGTTAGTATTAATTAGTATTAGGGGTTGGTGTTAGCATTAGGGCTTAGGGGTTAGTGTTAGTATTAGGGCTTAGTGTTAGTATTAAGGCTTAGGGGTTAGTATTAGTATTAGGGGTTAGTATTAGGGATTAGTGTTAGTATTAAGGCTTAGGGGTTAGTATTAGTATTAGGGGTTAGTATTAGGGATTAGTGTTAGTATTAAGGCTTAGGGGTTAGTATTAATAGTTAGTGTTAGTATTTGGGCTTAGGGGTTAGTGTTAGTATTAGGGCTTAGGGGGTTAGTGTTAGTATTAGGGGTTAGTGTTAGTATTAGGGATATTAGTATTAGGGTTCGGGGGCTAGTATTAGGGTTCGGGGGGTTAGTATGTGGGTTCAGGGTAATTTTTAGGGGGATTCATTAATTTATTAGGGGGGTTTACTCTGATTGTAAGCGCTTACATTGCCGCGGTGAAACGTCCACGATGCCTTTCACTGCTGACAGTTCAATGCTCAAACTGCCGTGTTGAACTTTCAGCGGTGAAACAGCCACGAAGAATTGTCCTAGGCGCTTATAGCTTTTGTACCTGTGCTGACAGTTGTAGCACAACACTTGCAGTATTAGAAACCATTTGAAATATGTTTTTCAATGAAAACAGTGTGGTAATGTTAAAGTGTTAATTCTTGATCTTGTGCTGTTCCCAAAACATTGAATTAAAAGTGATTTAATCCATGCCACAAGTTTACAAGATTAGGTATATACTTATAAAACATGTCAACCACACATTGGCTTTAGTCTAAGACTTACTTGCAATGAAGCTTAACGATGCATCTGATTTAAAAAATAACATAAAAATATTCATATGTTGTAAGTCTTTGTTTTCAAAACGAATCAATTCCGTTTGAAAGTTACCTTTTGCAGGTTTCCTTCCAGGCACTCATCCTCTGTTTCTGCAGAAATGGCTGTGTACAGACTTCTCCTTGAAGCTAATTACAGGGCTGTTACAAAGGTTAATAAGGCACAGGGACACATAATAATAGTCCATAATCTAGGAGAGACTTGGGGATACCCCAACATTCATACGCAATACTTCCTGAAGTATATTAAATGGAGGAAGTACATTTGTACAGTTCAGTACAGCTGTACACCTGAAAAAATAACAAATATGTATGGCTATATGCAGGCTGTCATCTTCCCACCCTAACTACACTACATGTCTGTATATTGCAGAAGTCATAGTAATGCAGAATAAATCTGATTTGTTTCCCTTTTATAATAGTAGATACTTTAACAGTTCCTAAATATATAACAGTTTTTTTTTTTTTTTTGCTGAGACTTAATTTCTATTTTTGTGGATGGAATGAGAGTTATCCTGGGTTGTCTCAACACAGTTTTCATTGAGTGTCTATAACTCATTAGTGCCACTCTTGCAGAAATCGTGTTACAATGTCTCTCTCGCTTGTCTTCTCCAGCAGATGTTTCGAGTGCACTCTTTGAAGGAATTTTACACAGGTTATTATCGGCTGAATTGTAGTTTCATTGAAATTCATGATAAACACCAACTGTCCACACTGCAGTTTTCCAAACTCTTTGATCTTTGAAATAACCTTTTAAAGCTGGGATATGTTTTCACTTGCAACCTGGAGATGATTATATTTTTTCTCTCCCTTTAAAGGAAGAGTCTTTTCTTTGGAAACTGTATACCAATTCTTGTTGCCTTTTTTTTGTTTGTTTTCTGTTACATTTGTCTTCCGAAAAGGGATGACAAAAAGCGTGTATAATGCCAGCTTCCTTCATGTAATGTTTAGAATGAATGCCAGGCCATCTCTCTATAAGCAGATCTTTACATCAAAGAGTGGTTTGAGTCAGAGCAGACACTTTATTTACTGTGTTAAAAGCAATGCATGTAGGACAGTGCAGACACAAGGGGGCAGTGACTAGATGCTTACATTTTGAGTCATCTTTTAGAGTAATCTGGCACACTGAATGAGAGTGTAGTATCTCTATTATCTCTTTATTTCACTTAGAAGCTCTAGTGAAGGGGCTGATAACATTATCAACTATACTTTAACTGCATAGATGTGTATATATATATATATATATATATATATATATATATACACACATTATCGTCTTGAGAGAAAGACACAGAGAGAGAAAGATACAGAGAGACACACAGAGAGAGATATAAATAGATACATAGATACATATGTATACATAAATGTATTTTTATTTTAAAAATGGATTCAAGAACAATGAAGGTAATAATACATGCATATATATATATATATATATATATATATATATATATATATATATATTTACATCATATATTTAGTATGATATATACATTCTAATACATCTGACATAGCAGCTAGAAGTTATTTTTAATCCAAATTTATTTTCACATCATCAATAAATAGTTTTTCATGTAACCAAGATCACAGCAATGTGCATCTAGAAGTTTTTTTTAATTCTTCTTATGAGTTCATTTCACATTAGTCCAGTGAGATGCTGTTTGTTATTTTGCTCATACTTGGTAACTTTATGGAATTACTATTAGTGCTTTAAGGGTTAACATACACAGAAGGTTAAAGGGACACTCCCACCAAACAATTACATTGTTGCATTGTTGATTTCAGATATGTATTTTGTTTTTGTTATGTGAGTTTATTTTATGAAATATTGTACTAAACAGGTGTAACTGTGTGCTGCCATTTTGTGAAATATAGTGTGTTTGGTTGCCTCCTGGGGACACAGAATGCAGTCTATAACCCTGAATTCTGACCATAGTGTTGTATTGAATGGGAGGTTAATGTAACTATTACATCACAAGGGGCAGAGTTATTATACTGTTTGATCAGGTCAATCTCCTCTCTTTGTGTTGGAAGGCACCTAGTCCTTCCCACTAGTGATACACAGGAGCTAGTAAGAGAGCAGGAGTTTATCTTATGTATCTTATCATCATGCAGGCTCTAGAAACAGTTGTAAAGTGAGACTTTTTGGAGAATGTTTCATCATGGGTATAATTCTCAAGATGAATGCTGGAGATAGACACCTAATTTTATTTTTACTTTTATATGCAATTAATTCAAACATAGAAAAAATACAGTGGCATATGTCTTATAAATGTGTTTGTTTTAAATGCACAGGTAATCTACATCTCTTATCTAAATGGTAGTGTCCCTTTAAGTAAACAAGTTATATCTCCCAACATTTGATGACCAACTAGGGACACTTGTTTTTGGGGAATTACAGGTTTTAAGTGTTGATATCTGTTGATATCTGTTTATAAAATTTGTGAAGAAATGTAGCATGATAGTGGGGAAAATAATGGAAACCTTGTTAAAGAATAGGATTGTTGAACATCTAAAGTCGCTTGGATTTCAAGATCAGAGACAGCATGGGTTTACTTCAGGGAGATCATGCCAAACTAATCTTATTGATTTTTTTGATTGGGTGACTAAAATAATAAATCAGGGTGGTGCAGTGGACATTGCTTACCTAGATTTCAGTAAGGCTTTTGACACTGTCGCACATAGAAGGCTTATCAATAAACTAAAATCTTTGAGTTTGGATTTCAATATTGTTGAATGGATTAGACAATGGCTGAGTGACAGGCAACAGAGGGTTGTAGTCAATGGGGTATATTCGATGCAAGGTCTTGTTACTAGTGGGGTACCTCAGGGATCTGTTCTTGGACCCATTCTCTTTAATATTTTTATTAGCGATATTGCAGAAGGTCTTGTTGGCAAAGTATGTATTTTTGCTGATGATACAAAGATTTGCAGCAAGGATGATATTCATGGAGGGATAAGCCAAATGGCAAATGATTTAGCTAAACTAGAAAAATGGTCAGAGCAGTGGCAACTGACATTTAATGTGGACAAGTGCAAGATTATGCACCTTGGGCGTAAAAACCCAAAAGCAGAATATAGACTATTTGGTACAGTCCTAACCTCAACATCTGAGGAAAGGGATTTAGGAGTAATAATTTCAGAGGACTTGAAGGTAGGTAGGCAATGCAATAGAGCAGCAGTAAATGCTAGCAGAATGCTTGGTTGCATAGGGAGAGGTATTAGCAGTAGGAAGAGGGAAGTGCTCATGCCATTGTACACTGGTGAGACCTCACTTGGAGTATTGTACGCAGTACTGGAGACCGTATCTCCAGAAGGATATTGATACTTTGGAGAAAGTTCAGAGAAGGGCTACTAAACTGGTTGATGGGTTGAAGGATAAAACTTACCAGGAAAGGTTAAAGCATCTTAACATGTATAGCTTGGAGGAAAGACGTAACATGGGGGATATGATAGAAACATTTAAATACATAAAGGGAATCAACACAGTAAAGGAAGAGAGTATATTTAAAAGAAGAAAAACTACCACAACTAGAGGACATAGTCTTAAATTAGAGGGGCAACAATTTAAAAGTAATATCAGGAAGTATTACTTTACTGAGAGGGTAGTGGATGTATGGAATAGCCTGCCAGCAGAAGTGGTAGAGGTAAACACAGTCAAGGATTTTAAGCATGCGTGGGATAGACACAAGGCTATCCTAGCTATAAGACCGGAAACGGGGGACTAATAAAAGTACAGTTTACTGCAGTTTAAATACGCTTTATTTTGAGTTTTATTACTAGCACCAACATATTCTGAGTGCCTACAACAGGGGTAACAGAGAATGGGAAGGAATTTGGAGATATGTATTAATATTTTATAGGGAGATATGGACAGGTCAAGTATCCATTATCCAAAAATTCATTATACAAAATGATCTGTTATCCCAAACAAATTTCTGATTTTGCCCCAAGTTGCAAATTCCACACACACCTGTCAGAATGAAAGTGCGCAACAGTTTATTTTGTGCCCATCCCCCTTAAACGGCAATATAGCCTTTCAATGCATGCTCAGATTCCCCCACACAAGCACACCGACAAAGGTTAATACAGTGGCACATGTGCAGGCCTGATGCGTGAATGGCAGATTCCCAGTGATGCCTCACATCACAGTAAAAGTGGTGTATTTGCTCTAAACAGTAGGTGCATTGAAACTACTGTATTTCATGAGTGCTAGGAGGCTTTAATATATCCTATAGGTGAAAATGATCTGTTATTCAAGATAACCCATCATCCAAAATACTTCTGGTGCCAAGGGGATACACAATCTATATTAACGTTATGAGTAATTATTTTAACTAATTATAACTTTTTTGAATAGGCAATGCCATTATATTGAGCCGTACTCATCTAGAGCATATAGTAGTATTAAACAATATGCATTAAACAAAACAGAAGTGTGGTAGTAACCTGCTAGCGATTTCCCACACCCTATAGTTCTCCAAGCACATCACATATCAGGCTCCATAGTATCTCTTGCTAGAGCACTGATAGATTATTGAAGATGACTTGACTACCCAAGCTGAACACATCTCTACAGAAAAATATCTATATGAAATAGGACAAGGACGTATAAAGGCCAAAGAGCAAAGAACATGCAGAGGTTATTTTGTTATAAAAACACAAAATACCACTGACAGAGTTACAATAAAATCTAATATGTACACGACACAGGCACTGTCACTACACAAGGGAGTTAATTTATTTTGGTATTTTTGCTGCATTTAAAAAAAGCTTACAATACTGATTATTTTCTTAGAGACAACATTTTTTCTAGTTTTGATTGGCTGCTGGAGCAGTAGACTGGAATATACTTAGTTTCAGCTGTCCTGAGAGACCCCCTATAAAACCGCAGGTGTTCAACATTAGCAAATACTTGCTATTATGTGTACAGGCTTTTGACAACTACTAGGACTGTTTCCTGAGATTGAAAAATGATTTTCTACCTTAAACAGTGGTTTTACATTACTGGAATGTTACGGAAATGGTTTTGCTCCCATCAAACAGTATTTAAATTTTTTTGTTTTGTTTCTATGTGCGATAACCTTTTTACTGTTTGATTTATTTGTGGCCTATGTACAGCAAAATATCTGGATTGTTCATTTTGACATTCTTAAGCAGTGAGTCCAGTATTACAAAAACTTTAAAATTGCTCGAAATGCATCATGGCCTCCTGTACTACCATATACTGGTGCAAATTTATTAGTTAGCTTGCCTTCATAATTATTTGAAAAAGAGGGATTATTGGAGGTTACTACGTTGCTGCCTCTTTAATAAATATTGACTATTATAATAGTAGTAACATCTATGGGCTACATGGAGAGCTGGGAACATATAATTGTAGTTAAGCCAAATCCAGGATAAAACCTTATAGATTATTGTGTGTAACCATATAATTTCATAAACTTCAATACATACATAGCAGTATTAAGGTTATAGGGTATTTAAAACAAATTAGGAATAGGGATAGTCATTTCTACCAGGCATAAGAGTTTTTACCCAGCTGATATTTTAAATGGCAGTCCACTGAAAAATTGGCTTGACCAATGTAAAATTATGAGGCAATGGCACGGCCAGAATTTTGATTTTGAAGAAAAGGTGCCATTCCTACCACGTGTTTTAGACTTTTTTGGAAGCAAACTTCTTTCTAGTAAAAAAAAATTTTTCCCGGCCGTCAAACCGGGGTGCCGGGGGAAACAAATCTTGATTATCTCAGGTGTCAACATCCATGTTGGGGCAGCTTACTCAAAATTGTGCATCTTCCCCATATGTGCCCCTCCCCCTTTTCTTGAGCAGATTGGCAAGCCTTAAGGGCAGAATGGCAAGTCTGGGGATGCATTGGTAAGACAGACTGTCTTGGCATGCATTAACAAGTTTGGGGCAGACTGGAAAGTCTGTGGGCTGAATGGCAAGCTTGGGGGTACAAACTTTGACGGCAACAGCAGAACCCTGTTTTCAGCTGGACTTCAAACACCAGCTCACTCAAGCCTTTGTCCCATTCATCATGTTTCCCCCAGGTTAAGATTGTATCCTATCCTGCAAACCCCTATCATTATGTCACCTTACCCATTGTCTTTATGTAAGTCATTCAGTTATCTGTTGTACAGTGATGTCCTTCAACTAACACATTACTAATTAAGTGTACTCTGTATGTTTCTGAACTTGACACCTTTTATGAAAGGCAGGATTTCCCCACTGTATGTACTACTGTTATGTTGTGTTCATTAAGTGTCTGTATTTAAATTTGTGATTATATAATATCCTACTGTATCTAATTAACTGTTTGAAATGAGTCTCTCTATTGCTTGAGGCTTACCATGTGTTAGTTTCCCCTGTGCCTTCCCTTTAGCTGATGTCACATTGTCTGTGTATAAATATCTGTGCTGTTTTCAAATAAATGTTCATTCCTGTTCCACTCCTATACTGGTGTGTGTCCAATACTGCGGCAGAGTCTTCGGATCTGTCAGCATTGAGCTTGTTGCTTGAAGGCCTTTGCGGAGGCTGCACTTGGAGGCAGAGGGGTCGATGCCTGCTTCCCTATTCCAGTGAGTAGAGGACTGCCCTGGCTTTAGTCATAGTGTGCTACTGGCGGTCACCCATTCAGCCTCACTTTTTAGGGTCCCTCTATTGAGAGCAGCATCCTGGGGGAGATATAGTCACTGACTTGACCCCGGTCTTAGCAACGTTCCCTTTGTGGCGATACACCTCGGGGAGAGGCTGCTCTAAGGTTCTGAATCATCATAGACTGCTTCATTCCAGGCACTTGCTCCATCTTGTACGGATCCATGCTTGACTGCTGTTGCCCTGTTTTTGGCAAAGCCATCTGCCATTTCCCCTGCTTCAGCCACTGTTTTAGGCTTGCGATCCAGGATCCACTCTCTGGACTCCGTGTTTGCAGGAACTGATCCAGGACCATTGCGTTCGTCACTTTCCCCTACAGGGCACAAAGCAACTACCACGAACCCCCAATGGGCAACCCCAAAACTCCAAGCTAAAAGAACAAAAAGCTGACACCACTAAGACTTACAGGTGTCTTCAGTTACTCCAAAACACAGCAGAATTGCAATATACAGACTCTTACTGACCAAACATCTAGCAAATTAACCCCTTAGTAACATGATATAAAAAGGCTATCCCTAGGCTGAATTCGATTAGATTAGAAAACAGGAAACAGAACTGATTATAAATATTTAATCTGAGTAAAAAATATCACAGTGCTGTTACACAAAAAATGTATATGAAAAGAGACAGACATAAATGCAAGTACGTAAAACAGTTTAAAATAAAAAGGACAAAACAGAAATGATCATACCATTGGTAGTTCCTGGAGTCTAGTGATGTTGTGGCTTTTGATGGTAAAAATGACTCTCTCTCATTATTCATTGCACACCACTTTATCCACTTCCATCTCTAGCTATGACAGCCCAACTTTGTCACCTGCAAAGGGGACGGGCATGGGTGGCTCAGCAGACTATGACATCCTGAACGTGGGGTCATGACTGCTCAACCTTTGCCTTAGAACACAACATCTGTAATAAAAGGTTCCCTGTTCTTGGCATATTTATGACACCAGGCTCATCTTCATTCCCTGTTCCAGCTGGTCAGTTTAAGATCACACATGACATGTATGCACCTAGCCCAAATGCCATATTTTCATATGTCCCATGCCATCCACCATGCCAACTGTCTGACATTCTGATGGCTTAGTCTGGCATTGGTGGATGATAGGAGTACTTTACTTCATGACTGCATGGTACCAACTGGCACAGGGGTTGGGCTAGATCCCTTATTTCTGTTAAAGGGGAATTTTAATTCTTCAGCATACCAGGACATTTTGGACAATGCTATGCTTCCAATTTTGTGGGAACAGCCTGGGGAATGTCATTTTCCATTCCTGTATGACTGTGCCCAAGTGCACAAAGCAAAGTCCATAAAGACATGGTTGAATAAGTTTGGTGTGGAAGAACTTGACTGGCCTGCACATAGCCCTTACCTCAACCTTCATTAAATACCTTTGAACTGGAACAGATGAACTGGAATGGAGATTGTGAGCCAGGCTTTTTCAGTGAGATCAGGCACATCAGTGCCTGCAACAAAAAGAAGATAAGTCCGGGCTCTCAGGTGAGCGTGAAGCGATATGGCATATAACCCACTCGTATCCACTGGTGCCGCCGCTGGTGCTCGGCTAGCACAAAATGTCAACAGGCAAAAGGAAAAAGCAGGTCGGCACTCAGGTGGTTAATGGTCAAAGGTGATTCATTTAATATGATTCAGTGCATCCGGAAAAGTGATCACAGCAAGAAAATGGAAAATAAACGGCAAACAGACAGGAGCTAAGCTTGACGCGTTTCTGGCTCCACTGGAAAAATGGGCAAAAATTCCCATACAAACACTGCATAATCTGGTGGAAAGAATTTACAGAAGAGTGGAAGATGTTAACGCTGCAATTGCTGGGGGACTAACTATATTTTAATATCTATGTATTTAGAAGGCAATGTCATAAAATTCTTTGCTGGTGTAATGGTAAGGTATCCCAATACTTTTTACCATATAGTGTATTTGTGGTCATGGCATAAGCCGTAGTATAATTGACATATGACAAACATAGAATGGAAATGTCAGTTGTGGTGTGCCGGAACTGACGAGGAAGTAGGCCTGAAAAAAGAGGGCCTACCTTATAGAATGTTTATAAAAGTGGTGTGGTGGGTGGGACAATTCGCCCAACAGGTAACGGGGGAAGGGTTGATGCCCCTTTAAGAAGGGGAACCAAGCCCCTCCCACAACTTCAGGCCATGCCTTCCATATGTCTACTTTATTCATATACATTACATTTATCACCATTTTTCATTTGAAAAATCTCTGTGTAAGGGACATATATTTTCTCAATATTTCTAAAAGAGAATACATGTATTGGGATCAAAGGAAAAGGCCTATTTGTGTGTAGCTATTCAAAAATCAAAGGCTGATTATACTAAGGAACACATAAACATATTTTGAACGAGAGAGACTTTTCTTAACTAGATGCAGAACTTTCAATTTAATGACACTCAACTATAAGCCAGGACTGATCAAATTTATATTAAATTAATTCTTTTTTTCCCTTACATGGTTCTGTTGATGAAGTGACTCAGTCACTGCCCAGAACAGTTACTTCTTGTTGTAGAGATATGCAAAATAAAGTAACTCAATATCTGCAAGTGTTTCGACTGACATTAAACGCTTTCGTATGGGCTTTATTCATAAAAAGGAATTGCAAACCTAAGGCAGAAGTAGCCAAGTTTTAAAACTTCTCCACTTCAGTTATAGGCATTTGATTAAGCGCTAATTGTGAGCATGAAACGCGTAGGGGTTTTACCTGAGGTTGCTTGATTTTTTCTGCGATCCACTGCCAAAAAGAAAATACTGTTTTTTTGGAGAATATTTCTGCCTGGAGGTCGGCTGTTTTTCAAGGTATTTTCTTCTTTTATATCTGAAGAGCCTAAGTAAATTGAGCCCTTAGCAAGTGATCTGAGTTAATAGAAATTTAAGAGAGTGAACAAATTTAAAATAAGGTTAGATGGAAATTTGGAAGTTATTTTGTGTTCCTACAATTGTGTTTGGGAAAATAGGAAATGCTAGAGTTGAGCTGCCAAATACAAGAAAACCCCAAACAGGAAGCAATGGTAAGATAAAGCATTTGTCTTCTACGGTTTGTGGGATCATCAAAACTTGTAATGATGGCATCTGACAATTGATCAGTGTCATACCCAAATAGACAGTGGAGATAATGTGGAAATTAGCGAAATTAAATACAAACCAGATCAAGACCATCGAGGGTAAAAGCCACCCAGGTGGTCAGTACATGGAAACAGGAGAAAGTGATGTTTGACCAGACTTTTCTTTTATAGTCAACATAGTTTGTAGAACAGTAGAAATTGAGAGAGACAGGATAGTCAAGCAGTCATTTCTGATCAGGTTGACGAGGAGATCTAGGAAAATAAGGCACAAGACACAAAAATAAGCAGAATATTTGTATGTTCCTATTTTTATGGATGATGGGTTTGCGTAGTGGTTTCTGGTCATTTAATGGTTAAGGGATATACTTTTGGGAAAGACAGGTCAAAGTCCTGGGGTAAGGTTAAAATTCATTAACGTAGATGGATACGCAGTATAGCTAGCTCCTGCCTTACATCATCCCATATCTGTTTTGTCAATGGGCCCTGCTCTCTTCATACTGTTCGGTTATTGTATGCAACATGAGTTTTTCTTTAACGCACCTCCCTTGGGAGTCTTTTTTGTTAAGTTGCAGAGCAAAGTTCAGATGAATTAAATAAAGACAAACCCAGCTGCAGGTCTGCTCAGTGTAGGTAATCTTATTTTAGTAACCAGGCTATATAAAAGTACTGCTGAGATGATTGGCTGATAAAGGAAAAGCCTTTATGTAACTGATTTAACAGGAACAATTTAAATTTATCAGATCCCTTTAAGAATAATAATGTTTGTATTAACTGTGAGAACAAAAGATCCCCCAAATCCTATGCAATTTATAACCAATAACTTTCCCTGGAAATTTAGAAAAAAAAAGCAAACTATAATATTTTACCCGTCTTTGAAAGGCAAAGTAGCTTAACTGTATAATATACACAGAGCACCTTGAAAATAGAATTAGTCATAGAAAAGTATTGCATTAATTGTTTTTAATATACTACTTTTTTACTACCTACTGAACCCAATATATGTCATTGGATTTCAGAGCTCAGTTCTCCAGCGTTTAGACTGTGTATGTCGAAGGAACATACAAAGTTCTGCAATGCTCTCTTTAAAAAGTGAAATCCACTGTGGCGAGGACAGATCAGGGCCCAAAAACTGATGTATAATGTATAAATAAAAATAATCCAGTTGCATTTTGCAGATTCTATGATATAGTGCTAGGCACAAGTCTTAACCCAGAGCTCAGGTTATATCATGCATGTGATGAGTAACATCACATTTTTTAAATGGAGAAGGCAGAAAAGGTATCCTTTGAAAATTATCTGCAGATCTGACACTAAGCTGCGCTGTTAGATACGCAAGTTACTGCCGATGACACTAGCATTCAAGAACATTGTACGTTTGCCTTTATCTTTTTGGCCTTTGCTTCCTGACAAATTTCTCACACCCATTTGTACAGAGCTTTCCAGATTTCTTACCCTCGCCTAAAAGGATAATTTTCAAAGCCTTTCACTTCCATGTCAGTAGCGCAGATTAAAACGCGATACAAATACCTGTTGCATACTTTCTTTAAACCTGAGCCAATAGAACAGTAACTGTCATGGGGAAGGCCTTTTCATCTCGAATCATACAACACTTTAAAGTGAAGGATGTGTTGATGTAATCCAATTTCTGATCTGTAGAGGTCAGTGATAAATGCACTTCTGGTGTCATAGATCCATTGATCTTTTTTTTCTCCCTTTAAACGTTAAATGTTTATCGGGAACTTTGATATCATTTGAGATGCCAAATTTGATGTATGTAGTGAGGTCACTTGTTATGCAAGTGAGGCCTGCAAAATTGTTGTTGGTGTAAATTTGAGGTTTCCTTTTCACCAAAATGTCGATACAAATGCATTTTAACATGTAAGAGATTCCTGGAGAAAGGTTATTTAAAATAGAACGGCTGAAAAATATATATTTTCTTTTATTGTTCAATTTTTTCACTTTGTAAAACAGCTGTAAATATTTTTGTGTAAGCAGCTTAGAAGCCCAAATCGTATGTGTTTGTTACGTGTTAGAGTGCTCTAGAAATGCCATCTATTCAAGTGTTGTCAACTGATACCATACAATAAGGATACAACAGGGGGAAAAAAATCTTCCCTTTCATCAATGAAATTGTATAACAAAACATTGCTCCCAGTCCAGTGGCCCACTCCAACAGGATTTTAGCATACCCCCAAACCACACTTCAGGCAGAGCTGCTTTAAGGCATTGGTAGGCCTTGTGCAAAGCTTTTAATAGTGTGTGCACATCTTCTCAATCTCAATCATTGCATTATAAAAAAAGCAACTATCTACCAAAGAAACACAATCCATTACCCCACGTTGTATTCAGTCCCCTCCCATTTCCTTCTAAATGGAACACTGGTCAGTTGCCCACTTCATCCTGCCTATTACCAAGCCTGGCCAGTGGTGTGACAAAGGGTTCCCAGTTTAGAAATATATGTGCTCCTTTCCACAAACAAAGCCCCTTTTCACACTCTTTTACATCCCCAAATCTTTTCTGTTCATTTAGCTACTCACATTGGGAGAAAATCTGAACCTGGCTGTGGGCTCCCTTCAGTGGTGGGACTTGGGCAAAGGCCCACATTGCCCATTGGATAAAGGGCCCTGACTTCAGGGTAATGGTTTTCTTTCACCCAACCAGATCTGGGGATGATGCTATATTTGTATCCCAAATGATTGCATACTAACTGGTACTCACTGAACTGAACTGAGCTTAATGCACAACTAGTTCTGTCTGGCTCTATATAACACAGCCTTGATCTGCCTTCTACTAGTCAGGACTGTACCAGCAGTAAGCTGAAGGAAGGCTGCAAATGAATTATTAAGCTTAGGAACAGGGGGCAATCCAAACTTATTTTTTTTTAGTGGGCTACACATAGATGGCTGTTAAAGTGAACTTGCCACCAACAAAACAGAAATAAGGTAGAAGTAGCCCTGTTTGCAAGCTAAGAATCTATAGTGAAGTTATGCTACATCATTTTGAGTTCATATTTCTTATAAATGGCAAATGTCTATATTTTAATTAGCAAAATAAAAAGTAAGTTAATAAGCAGCCAAATAGTAAGTGGAGGACAAAAAACAAGAGATAGGAAGTGTAAGTGCAAATGTTTAATTAAAGTATTTTAAAAACTGATACATTGTTTTAAATAAATGTTGAAACTGTTGTCTCTCCAGAAGACAGATCTGCTGTAAGATACCAAGGTCTTTTAGTTAGAACTTTTGTCTTCTTGTCCCTGGCTATCTAATAGTGAAGATCCACTTAGCTTTGCAACTAAATGAGCTCAGTTTCACCCTGGGTGATGACACCACAGTAACCACAATGTAAAAAGAAAGTTTCAAGTCACCAGCTAGCTATAAAAACAGTGATTGCTCTTAAGATAAAGAAAATTGCTGGTGATATGACTCAGTGTGCTAATGTGCTCACAGAAAAAAACAGCTCACTTCTCATCCTTCTGAGGTACATTCAATAAGTATCATTCAAACATTCAATAAGTATCATACAAGTATCATGCATTGGGCAGACTAGATGGACCAAATGGTTCTTATCTGCCGACACATTCCATGTTTCTATCATTCTATAGGGCAATAGTACCAATCCCAGGACATACTTGTAAACAACAGAATATCTCAACGTACATTTCCTTGTTAAAAATGCTATGTATTTCCCATAAGCTTTTGGGATTCTGAATGGTCAAGTTGAGTCAAATATAGTAAATCTGGGGAAAAAAACATTTAGTGGCCCATGGTACAACTTTATCGGCTCGTCCATTATCATCAGAGGCAGGCAAAAATAGACAGGCAAGACAGATATGTTTAAAGATTAAGTACAGAGATTGATAGATTGACAAGACAATTGGATAGGCAGACAAACAAGACAAAGACACAGAAAGACAAATAGAGCAGTAATTGGGCTGGAATGCATTTTTACCCAGTTTGCATTGGCCTTTTATCACCCCTCAGTTTCAGAAATACAGATTTGAGAGAAAGGGTCCCCTCTCTCTCCTCTCATACAAGTACATGCTTATAGAATCTGGGTGCAAGGCCAAAATAATGAGCATATCTGACATCAATGCTGTCTATCTTAATGTATTGATCAGAGCCTCATCTGAGAAAGATGATAGCTTAGCCAGTATACTGCTGGATTTCTCAGAATTAAGTGGTGCAACCCATTGACTTAGGTTAGAGAGCAGCAAAGGTGATACTTTCCACCTGGCCAGTCCTACCCTTCTGAAACTTGTATACATAAGGCAGCATACATTTCTTGGAGATATTAGCAGGAAGAGTCTATGAAGACAGAGGAATAGGTTTAGATGGTGAACATATCCTAGAAAATTTCAGCTCACATATTTTGAGGTAAGAAAGATACATGGAGCTCCATTGATGAACTGGGTAATATCCAGCAATACTATTAACATTTTAAAAGTTTGAGTAAAAATCACAATTGTATTCTACTGAATAGCAGTGAATGCACATACGGTATTTCTAAGAGAGCTATAACATTGAAATATATATATATTACACAAACATTACATACAGGGATAAACTAGGCATGAGACTATCATTATAGCTTATTTTATAGTTTCTGATGTTTTAAAATGTGCCAAAGCAGGATAGGGATTTGAGCACTCCTTATAATTGGTAATTATATACCATAAATCAAGGATCAAATAGATAAAGTATATGAGGAAGAAAGTAGGAAGGTGTTAATTATAATAACAGAAACAAGGTAGGTCTTTGCACAGTCCTGATATGTAGCAGTTATAATGACTGAAGCAAGGTAGGTGTTTGCACAGTTCTCATATGCAGGACAAGGTAGGTATTAGCACAGTTCTTGTATGCAGCAATTATAATCACAAGGTCAAGGTAGAGATGTTTGCAATGTTCTGATCTGAGGGAGCAAAGTAGAAATTAGCATGGTTCTTGTATGCAGCAATTACAATCACTGGAGCACGTTCTTATATTCAGGTTTTATGATCAATGGATCAAGATAAGTGTTTGCAAAGAGATTATATGCAGTTGAAATATTCACTCAATCAAGATAAGTATTTCGCACAGGTCTTTATATGCAGGTTTTATGATCTCTATAGCAAGGTAAGTAAATACAATATATGGGGTTGAAAATTAAAGCATGGCAATGTGCTAAGAAAATTACATTTCACCCCCTGCTAGATATTACACAGTCAACTCTAAGTGGTATCACTTCAAAGTGGAAGCATTAAGGAACAGGAGCAACTCAACCACAAAGCAGAAGACCACGTAAAGTCTCAGAACGGGGTAACCGAGTGGTCAGTAGCATGGTATGTAAAAGTCGCCAATACTCTGCATCCATAGCTGAAGTGATCAAAACTCCCACTGGCATTAATATTACCACACAACTTGTGCAACAGGAGCTTCATGGAATGCTTTTCCATGGCTGAGCAGCTGCATGCAAGCCTAACATCAGCAATGCCAAGAGACAGATTAAGTGGTGTAATGCACTAGACTCTGAAGGAATTCTGTGGAGTGACAAATCATGCGTCACTGTTTGGAAGTCTGTCTGTGTTTGGCCAGGAGAATGTTACCTGCTGTATGGCATTGTGCCAACTGTAAAGCTTGATGGAGGAGGGACAATGTGGGGCTGTTTTCTAGGGTTTGGACTTACTTCCATTGAATGGAAATCTTAATTCTTTAGCATATACCAAGACATTTTGGACAATGCTATGCTTCCAACTTTGTGGGGACAGTTTGGGGATAGTCCTTTTCTTTTCCAGCATGAGTGTGCCCCAGTGCACAAAGCAAGGTCCATAAAGACTTGGTTGGATGAGTTTGGTGTGCAAGAACTTGACTGGCCCTCAAAGAACCCTGACCTCAACTCCATCAAACACCTTTGGGATGAACTGGAATGGAAACGGCAAGCCAGGCCTTCTCTACTTGATGAATGGGGCTAAAGTTCCCTCAGAAACACTCCAAAATCTTGTGGAAAGAATTCCCAGCTATTATAGCTGCAAAGGGGGAATCCCCTACTTATTCATGTAATGCAATGTCATAAAAGTCCCTGCTGGTTTAATGGTCAGGTGTCCCAATACATTGTCCAAATAATGAATATTCACAAAGAAGTGCAGGAAAATAAAGGAGAACCTTTCCAGCAGAGGTTTTAAACTTCTTGATCTGGTTTGGAAGTGGAAACAATTATCCTTCACCATCACTTCAGTAACAAGTATCCGATCCTTTAGCAATAACATTTAAAATACTGAACACTAGCATGACGTTTTAGTCTCACTTAGATATTGCAGAAACTGAAGAAACCCTATCTTTCTTATGGAGCAGAACCGTGTCTGCTGTTAACTGGGCCTTAGCAGAGTTAAATCGTGTCAGCTGGTAACGGGGCCACAGTGACTGTTGCAAACGCCATGACAACTGCTCTGTCAAATGACATCCCCATTAAGTCTTAGTTTTAATAAAGACTGGCTGAGTATCTTTTGAATGATGCAATATGCCTAATAAAACTCAATTAAGTCATGGCTATAGTCACCTACACCTGATATGTTATCATAAACAGGGGTTGAAAACATCCAGCCAACTGATAGCTCTGTTCCTTTTAGACATGGAGTAGGATTGAATTTTAGGATGAGTAATGAGAAACTGAATTACGTGTTTAATAAAAGGAAACTTTAGTATTAAGGCATATGCACTATAATTTAATTAATCTCAGCATATCAGAACATAGACTTTTATAGAAACAGGAATACTTGTCAACATTTTACTGCCTCTGGTTTGTATTAACTTCTTGCTATCAAAGCAGCTTAGTTTTACACAATTTAGAGTCTGTCCTGATGAGATCTGTACTGAATGTCCTCTGTATATCCTCCTATGACCTGGATAGTGCTACAGTGTATGACCACAATAGTGACACATTATTCTTATTTTGCAAGATTTATATTTATAGACTCCGGGTGACTGTCCTCTTAGTTTACAAACAAATATATTGTATGTATTTTATATCATATAAATATATTATTATTACTTTTTCTGTGGGCTATTTATTAAACGGTGTGGTTGCAGGTGACTTAATTGTACAGAGGATTCTAAAATGTTGACAAGAAAATCAGCCACATTGGCTGGTTTTCACTTTGATGTTCTCTGAGTTTCTCAAATTTGAGGGCTACTTGAATCGCTGGAGTGATCTGATTGGGTCCAAAACTGGATATTTAATATTTGGACATGGTCCTCCAAATTGATTGTTTTCAACAAGCCTGATTTCCCCTATCACAAGTAATGTGGAAAAACTTTAAGATCCATGTAAATATTTTGTGTTTCCAGCCATTCAAATAAACTCAAAACAACATAACTTTACTGACTGTTGCCATCGAACTGATCAGAAGGAATCCCTGCCCATGCAAATTTAATACAGCACACTAAATAAAACACATTTCCTTTCACCTCCCAGCTGTAATAGAAAGCACGATAAACACATTTAAAAAGCCCTCATCGCAAGCTGTTTCAAATTAAAACCCCAAAAATGAACAAAAGTGTTTGTCGTTGCTAAACGAATGTTCTTGTCATCTGCCGGCATCTGTCCTACAATTCCACACAGTAGTTCGTTTTTTGAGCGGTGATGCATCACTGACAGGTTTCTAAAAATCCCAGAGAGCACCAAATAGAGGACAGAGAACGGAGAGACGAGTTTTACATAGTTTCACATTATTTATACAGCTGGAATGTTTATAAACAGAACAGACTGTAACAAGAGCAAACTTTGAACCACATCAAGCTATTCCCTTGCTGTGGAAGTCATTATATCGAGAAAAAGGGCGTTGCTGTTGTGTTCAGACACTACAAGGCCACAACTAAGCATCCTAAAAAGTAGATCCCCCCCCCCTCATTTTCAAATGTGGAAAAACAACTATTCTTTTTTTTCATTTTTTTAAAGCATATTGTTCCAGTTGGTTGATGCAGAAACATCTGGTGACTTTTTTTTTTCACTTTAATGCGTTTTTAAAAAAGAAACATCTTTTGTATCTTCTTCTGTCCTCCTCCACCCTTTTTTAATGTTATTTTTATTATTTCAATTCATCTTTGTAGTTTTCTAATGTTTTGACTTAATGATATTTTCAAAAAGGCTCTTCAGTTAAGTAGGATAATTTTGACAAATGTAAAAATAAATATTTCTTTTAAATAGTAATCAAGAGGGAATGAGCATTGTGACTTAAAGTAGGATTTGTTTTTCAAATTCAACACAAATAAAAGTCCTGCAAAAGGGCTTTTTTTCCTGTGTTTTCAAGTCAACGGGTAAAATAGTTGAAATTGACCGGTAAAAGTTGTCACCATGCATGCATGGCTGCCTTAAACTGAGCTTTTGTGCAGTAATGGTACACTTTAGCATGTACATTGATTACATTACATTAACATTTATATAGCGTCAACAATTTACTGTTAAGCCTCACCCAGTTTGCAGACTCATCCAAGCTGTTCCAGTGATTTCAGTATCCTTTTGCTTTGCTTGCTTGTTTATTTTCTATGCTCACTCCTGCTTTTGCTTTCCTCTCTGTACTTGCTTATTGCGTATGCTCGTTCATGCCTTTGTTTTGCATATAGTACCTTGTTCCCTCTCTAGCTTGGCCACAGAGTGGCATCCCTTTTTAGCTCGGCCACAGAGTGGCAACCCTTCTCTTGCTTGGCCACAGACTGGTACTCCCCCACAGTCGCCTCTGGTCGCCTGCAGAGGTTGCTCATGTAATGGTAGGCTAAGTCTGCTCTTATGCCCTGTATCCTGATTCCGTGTATTTCTGAGCCCTGTTGTCATTACTGTCCTGTTTAAGTTACTTTATTGTTTATAGTTCAGCCCTGTATTATCTCAGCCCTGTCTCAGAACTCTGTTAAACTCTCATGTTCCTATTATTTTAGTCTCTGCTCTGATCCATTTCTGGTTTTCTTCCTCTCTGTTAATCTATTGATTCATTCAAGATTTTCTAAGTTTCCTCTTGCTTAGTTCTTATATAAATGCAACCACACCTTTCCTCTGTTTGCTTTATTTAGCTCTGCAGGTATTTTCTCTGTTTGTATATCTGTGTATTGTTATTAGTTTCTTATTTAATTTTAGCATAGGGACTTGCCTAAATGTGAGGTACCTTGACGTGGCTGGCAAGCTTCATTTTATGGCCACAATTTAACCAAATCCTCATCTAGGAAATGTTACTTCAGTTCCTGCCTGTTTGTCTGTATGTATATGTTCCCTTATCCACTCTCCCTGAATCACCTGAGGATCTCAGTTCCTCTCCCCTATCCCCATGTCTAGCTTGGTTCCCCTTATGAAGCGTCTGAGGATCTTGGCTCCTCACTCCAACCCTTGTGTTCCTTTAGCCCTTACCCTGTCCTCTGTATGTTGTTCTGTGTTATATATGTGTCTTTGTATGTCTCCTTAGTTTTGTACTTATGTCTTATGCTTTGCCCTTCCTTGTATGTTTTAGTTCTCCACCCTTGCTCCTTGCTCTGTCCTGCAGCCCTGCACTCTGTATTTCAGTTCTGTTCTGCCTTAGTTCCTTTGTACTTGTTTTGCACTGCTTGGCTCATCTTCGTTTTACCCTGCTACATCCTGCTAACCTGTTCTAATAATACTCCATGCTCACAGCAGGATGATTGCACTATTTCTTCAGTTTTCCCCTAGGCTCCACTGGATTCCACTGCTGCTTCACAGGGCCTGGGTGTCAGGGCTTACCTTTGTTGGGAGTCCTTTAGGCAGAGATGTATGCTCACCCTTGCAAACAAAGACAGACCAGGGTGACCAGATAAGAAGCCACGTGGCCTGTGAGTTTGTGCACGGGGGCTGGTCAGGATATCCAGGTAAAGTTACAGACAAGGACAAGAGTAAGAGAATCTTCGTGGGTTAGCCAGAGGTCAGAGGAAGCCAGAATTCAGAATAAACAGGTAACAAATCCAAGGTCAAAAGCCGAAAATGATCAGGACTACTGGAAGTCAAAATAACAGGAACCAAACAAGGATTCCAGAGTCAATGAACTGACCTTGCCCTTAGGGCAGTGTCTTATACCTTGTTTATTAGGTATGAGATTCAGCTGGAGAGGTACTGACAGGTCTGAGCCTTTGGTGAAGTCCAGCCCCTAGTGTTGCAGACAATACAAACTAAACAGGAGTTATCCAAAGTTCTGAAATGGCTCAGAGGCAACATAGCAGGCTATGGTCCAGAAGAACCACAGTTAAAATCCCCTGTTGGGTGCGTCTGGGGCAACCACGTCTGGCAGTCTGGATGTCACGGCGGCGATCCTGACACTGGGAATGTTGCTGAATGAACTTGGGGTCTTAAACCACCAAGGGTTTGCAGTTACCCAGCACAAGGTCCTGTGTCTCCATTTTCAGCGCATTGATGGGGTACTTAAGGTCAGATAACATCCTAGACCTGTCCATGACATTTACAAAATGCTAGGTACAGAGTATAGAAGGGAACTACATACTAAGTTAGACAAACTAGAACAAACTGGTACATGAGGTAGAGAGCCCTGCTCACAAACTTACAATATAGTATCGTTTTTCTTGTGGCCACCTTCATTTGTGGCCAAGAAGTGTAAATTTTTGCTATAAAAGAAAAGAGAAAATAAAGTATAAAACATCTGTGTGCAAATTAAAACAAAAGACTTATTAGAAAAAAATCTGAAATCTTCAGAATTGTTTCCAAGACATGGGGAAAAATCTTAACCCCAGACACGCATGTGTCTCACCTCCCAAACATTCTGTAATATTTGTCCACCCCACTTACCTCAGTTGCCGCGGATGGTTGGAAGGTTATAGGTCCATTTAGGGATTTGAGCAGTCATCACTATTGCATAGACAAAGGTCATAGCCCGGTCCAATACTTTAGGGCACTGGAGGGCAAAACATCTTGGGCATTTTGTGCATGCACAATATAAAAGTTATCTCTGCCTGTGCAGTAACACACACATTTGTGTTGATTATTATTATTTTTTTTAATCAATGCATTGATCTGACGTAGTTTACAGTAGAGCAGTTCTATTTCAACAAGCTTACACATTTTTTTTCAGGGACAAACTTTCACTGCCTATTTAGCACCTCTTCTTTGTTTATTATTCATAAAAACAAAGGTCTCTCATTACAGTGAGCGACAGTTCATGGGCTTGCTTCACAGTAAACCATGTAGGCCGCTGGGGAGTGAATAAAAAAGATATGTCCTTTTATCTCCGTACTAAGGCCACTCTACTTTTTAGTTTTGATTCTACAAGAGAAGTAAAAAAGAAAAAGATTTACTTACTCCTTAAAGAGCTTCTTCAGTCATTTTCTTTTATGCATAGCATTTTCTGTTTTGGACCTGATATTTTTGCATTATCAAATTTGCACCTTTTTTTTGTTTACATATCTAAGCATGTTGAAAATAGGTATGTTATACTTCCTGCCTGTATTTTGCAACTTCTGTGGGAGTACTCCGACACATGTACAAATTCAGACCCCAGGAATTTCTAGCGAAGGTCTTTGATTGGCTCTAAAGATGTGCTTAGAGCATCCTTTTTAGTTTTTTTTTTCTAATCTCCAATAGTTTAAAGTTACGTTTTTGAAACTAAAAAAGTGGATCTACTTTCATATATATTGTTTTACTTATGTAATGAATGGTCCTTAATTTAGTTAATTCTAATGAATATTTATTTGGGTTACATGTTTAAGATTTTATATTGGATTGTGCTTTACCACTGCAAACTAATGATGTTCCAGGCACTGTTATGGTCTGTTCTACCATGGATGTCCGTGAGGATTTATATAGAGCAGATGTATCTACTTAACTGAAACAATTGTGTATTAGTGAAAAGAACCATAAGATGGAGCCCTTTACATTACAATGTCAAGACTGCATCCTAACACCTAAATGATGAGAGGACAGTTGTTCTATTCTCACATATCTCTGACCTTTAGTGAATGAATAAATGCTTGTTTTTTCTCATTAAAGGGAATATACAGATTTAATTTATATTAGCTTTTGAGCATATTTCCATAATACTGCTAGCAAACTAATGGATATCTTGAAACAGCAGTGACAATGACACATCCATGCTGCAAATAACTTAATTATAATCATTAAAAATATATATAATTTGCCAAAATAGGTTATTGCAGGTAATATGTGATTGAACCTTAGTTATAATAAAGGTAGTGATAATTATTTTAAAACAAACTTGTCACCTAAAAATAACCTCACATTAATCAATAGGCCACAAAAAAGCTGTCTATATTTTGTGTTGACATTCTGAATGGTTCAGTGGTTTTCAAGATGTTTTAAATAACATATTTACATTACCTGTCTTTTCCACTTATAACATCATAACATAATATTTAGCAGCATGCAGCTGGCAATCCTAATGAGTGGTCATTTGTATCTTTGTTTTGCTGTTGTTTGAGATCCAGCAAGGTTTTAAAGTTCCTATAGCTGTTTTTTCCAGTACTTGGTAACAGCGTAAAGTGACTGGTTTTGTCAGGCCAGAATTTGTAGTTTTCTTTTGTTTTAGCTTCATTGGGACCTTGATTAGATTTTGCACTGGGATTAAAGCAATTTGTTTTGAAAGGCAGATACGGAGTGCTTGTACTTTGAAAAGGTAGATGTCCAACCATTCATTTTGGATCATATCCCTGTGTTGCTGTGTGTGGTTCCTAGTAAGAGCCAAAGTCCAGATGAGCAGACATCCACAGGGTGAGTTCTCTCTATCACAGACACTGTATACAACTTACACTGGAATCAGACTTCAATGCAATAAAGTCAGCAATGGCATCAGGGACCTAGAAATTTGAAAAATACTGTACATCAGGGACAATTTTTTAAGTAATATGCTTTCTATATTATCCAATAAATGACTAAAAGTTTGGCATCACGTCTCATCCCTATGATGTAAAAAACATGGCTTGTTCACGTTTGTTTGTTTCATTCAGTCATGTAACAATGTTTTATTTATTTTTTCTTCCTTTTTTGGGCGCGAGTGGAATTTTTACTCAATAACAATGCATAACTCCATAAACCATTTCGGCAACTTTCCTTTTCTTATTTTTCTTCAGAATATTTTTTCCCCCTCTCTAACTCTTTCCCAAAAATACTAAAGAGCAGCTGAGATACTCTTTCAAAACGTACATTTACATTTCTGTGATTGTGAGAAATTCAATAAGACTCGTCACTGATACCCAATGTTTTAAGAAATCTTTATGCATTGATGCATCCTATATGGGATGTTTTTGTTGAAAGATAAGTGTCAGAAGATGGAGTTGAGTTTCAGAGTGTGGCTCTTTGTACCAGGGAAAGTATGTGTTTCCCTAGAAGATATCCTGTGATGAAAGCATTTTTTTTTGTCATTCTTTCATAGGATTTGTTATAATTTAAAAAAAAAAAAAAACCCAAAGCATTTAAAAAAAAAAAAATGGTATTTTTTTCATTTATGCTTTCCTCTCAAATCATTATGAGATCCACTCAGAACGCCCACTATCATTCTGTAGTGTCTCAGGCTCCTGTATGAATTATACTGATTTTGATTTCCACTTTCAGCCTTTAATGGCCACTCTATCTGGTTTTGGAACTCTTTCTCCAATCTGATGGTGTCAGCTTTGCCTCGTTAATGCATCCTATGCAGCCCTGCCCTACAAGTAACTGCTGATTTCTGAAAACTGTTCCTTTGTGTTGTGTGTGTGTGTGTTACAATCATGTGTTGTGACTCTGTCATTGGCCACCTGATCAATTGTTAGCTGTGCCTTTTTCTCCTAGCCTTACTTGGAACCCCTAACCTGAGGACTCAACCACTTAGGGAAAGGGTTCAATTGTCTCCTGTCATCTCTTTCTGCTTTTTTTTTACTAACCCTATTCCATTTATACTTCAAGCCAAGTGCCTTGTTTGAGTGCTTTCAGCCTGTTCTGCAGCCCTGCCTCAGTTCACATCCCTATCTCAGCTACAGCCAAGTCATCTAGTCCCAGTCATGATTGTGAAGTACAGCCAGACTCCACAGTATCCCCTGCAGTGGGACGCCTCACTGGCCTCCTGTCTGGGTTGTGACACTAGGGGATAAAAATATATAAGAATACATACTACTCTGACTCCTAAAATATTTCTGGAGAAATACAACATATATAGTATGGTCCAAATGTCTGAATCCACTATCACCTACTGGTTTTATTTGATCATTTATTAAATACTAAAGGAATTTATTGCATGTATACTCTCCATTTCAACCATAGGGCTTACTGAGAATCATGGGGTGCCAAGATTAGCCTTCACTGGTCTAGCGGTAGTAGTTGACAGGACACATACAAGGTATTAGAAGAGGCAGAAAAGAAGGTGGAGAGAGAAGACGTGGTTGGGGAACTCTATCAAATTAGCTATATACAACTATTAGTGAGGACTTATAGTGCTTTCTGGTTAAGTGAGCTACTCTGAAGAGATGAGCTTTGAGGAACTTTTTTAATTTGTCAGAGGAAGGGAGAGATTCTGTAGAAGTTAGGCATAGAGCAGCTCAAGAGATGTCTTGCACTTTGAAGAAGACTGCCCATGTTCCACATGTTTTACTTATGTATTTTATAAAGAACGTTAATGAAATTAAGGGGGAGCTATATTTTTTAAAAAAAACTACATGTTGGTTATACATGTAGCCTTGCTATAGCCTTGCTATAGTTGCTAGAACTGTAACTATATGTTTATAGTGGTCTAGTGTAGTTTCATATCTTTTTACCTTGGTTAAAACCAAATTACAAGACTTCAATAATAGTCACATAAATTGTACAGAAGCTACATAGAAACATAGAATATGTCAGCAGATAAGAACCATTCGGTCCATCTAGTCTAGTTTTGCATACAGATGTATGCAGTCCTTCCTTAGGATCCTCTGAAGATTCCCTTCTCTCACCCTCCCTGCATGCTATCAATCTTCAGTTGTGTGTGTGTATCCCTTTAATAACCGTATTGTATTATTTAAATTTTTGAATGCATCAGTCATATAAATAAATATTTTTACTTCATTGGATTCCAGTATTTCACAGTTGATACATAACAGTTATGGTATCTAAAACCGTATGTGAAAACAGATTTTCTTAATCATAATTAAGAACTTTCCCTCTCTCTGTCTTTAAAGATTGTCCAAGGAATTGCAATGAATCAGGTTTGTTTCAGAGGTATATATAAAAAATGTACATATTGAACCTGTTAAGCTGATTTACTATTATGTCTGTTGATGTCTGTGTCAAATAATTATTTGGCAAACTCTACACATATGAAACAAATGTCCTATACCTGTTGTTTGTAATGGGGCTTCCCTTTAGAATTCCACTGAGGTGGTTTGTAACCACTGTTACCTTAAAGACCCACAGAGGAGAAAACAGAACATTTCTTTTGAGAATTAAAGTTAAAAAAAAAAAAAGCAACACATGTATTGAGAGAAGTCGTGTGCAGTTATAAACGACGGAGCTCCACTTTAGTAAAATAAAGTATTTTGTTCCAGTTTACAGAAGCTGGGTACTATTATCTAACTTGTTCGCATGTGTAGGGGTAAGGCTGGGTTTGAAACCGATCACTAGTAATAAAACAAGTTAAATACAAATTGCATGGGAACAATTGAGCAGTCATTATGATGGCCCAGCAATGGTGTAGTCCTGCCACAATTTGAGTTGATGTCCCTGGCAGGTTTACATTATTCCCATGCACCTTCCAGACAGTGCTCAGTTGTTCTGTGCATCGACAGGTAATCATTCTGCTATTGCTTTTGGTTCTCTGCTCCCAACCGTTTTCATATAAGTTTGCCTCACTACAGAACCTCAGCTTCCCCATGAATTTGTCCTGCAGCCTTGCCCAATGGAATGGACTTTGACCTTTGTCTCTCATCTAACCAACCCAGCCTAATCAATACCAGCCCTATTATTTCACTTACTTGTAGTTGCCTGTCTCCAATGCCCTCTTGGGTAATGGCGCTACTGCCTGGTGCGTGCCTCCCTCCTAACAAGTTCCGTATAACCAAAACTACTGAGGTAGGCCTGCAAAATCTGACAATAAAGCTAATAAACACTCTTAATAAAGTCCATGGCTAGAAGGTAGCCATCCTCAGGAAGTAGGAATGATGGCATGCTTTTTTAGTGCTTTTCTGTGCACTGCATGGGTTTCTCCTATAATTGATATTAGAACAGCAAAGAAACTTAAAGAGCTTGTCTAGAACTATACAAATAAACTGTATACTTTATTTATCTACTTATTCAGATTTTAAAATAACCATACATAGGAGGATGTTATGACCTATCCACTGTTCCACTCCATTCAGCAAATGTCAGCACATGTTAGAACCTAACCTTTACATTGTACAGGTTTTTTGCATACAGATGTATGCAGGCATTCCTTAGCAACCTCTTGTGAAGATTCCTTGCTCTTGTCCCCACTGGGTCTCTAAACATAATGAACATGAACATAAGTTCATGAGCATCTGCAGTAACAACTTTATTCAATAATAAGTAACTGCCTTTTTTTAACAATAGTCATTCAAGGGACAGCACAGTAATATGATGTCACCGCACATGTATAGTTAGCATCCCCTTCATCTATATGAGAAGGAACTGATTGGCACCCAAGAGATGCTTTGGTCTTTTTTTTTTTTTTTGCTTGAGCTACTACTGGATCAATCCCCAGGAGAAGCTGGTAAAAAGTATGTTTTTTTTAATATTTATTTTTAAAGTGTCAGCTTTAATATTCATATGTTTGCCCAGGTTTCTTTCACAAGTGGAACTCTTTAATAAAGTTTTTTCTTCTTGCTTCTGGAGCCAGTATTTTACAGACATTAGAACAGAACTCGTTACAGTGTTGCAGGGGCTAGAAATGTTGTGCAAAAACATAATCACAGTCAACACGCACACAATTTTACACATGAGAACCTCATGGTACATATGTTTTGGGATGTTAGTTTCTTCTCAAGGTTTCATTTAACTAAATGTTTTTCAAGTCATTTTCTGTTGTACAGTGATTAATTATTGGTGAGCATGCAAACATCTGTGTCAAAAATGCCATTATTATTGTTACTTTTTCAATATCCTTTTAATGTTGTTTTACCTTATACAAGTGGAAGGATGAAATCTCTTTTTTTTTTTGTCATGTGTTTGAAATTGACTATTAGCAAACGAAAATAAGTTCTCAGATCTGTTTTATTTAAAGACATGTCTGAAACACTTTTCCTAGTTTTAAATCAGAGAACTGCTCATGTGTAAACCAAATGTTTTGCTGGAGACATATTGAAACTTAACTTCAGACCAAACAAAAATACATTTCCAGGCTTGTATTGTATTTAAAGATGTGCACCAAATGTAAAAATAATCTAAAAAAAAAAAACCCTTTTCATATTCATATTTTTATAAAAAAAATTCTGAAGTAAGAATCATAAAAGGTAAACTGTGAAAAAAAGCTATTTTCCAGCTTTATTTTAAAATGTGGCATTTTAAACTACATCTCCCATGATACAAGACATTTGGAGTATAGGAAGGATATAGGAAGGATTTAGCCGCGGGTCTACTTTGAGCTCTGCCTCTCAGCAGAGGCAGAGCTCAGCTGGATGCTGGTCCCTGTTGACACGTGCCATGCTATCGGGGTCTGTTGGGGCTCACAGTATCTTTCTGCTCTCTCTCTGCTAGTGCAAGGGAAACATGGAAACAGGAAATGATCATAATAATATGTAAGAAAGCAATGCAAGAAGGATACTGAAATGATTAGATACAGCCTGACTGAGCCTGCACACGGGTGCGTGGTTACAACAACAAACATGTAGGAGTTTGTAAGCTAATAACAGGTAAATTCTGTTTTAGAAGGCAGAATTTTAGACTAGAGGACGATTTGGTGGAATCTGGCTTGGCTATTTGAATATTCCACATGTGAGAACACACCTTGACCCGCTTCCTTTGTGACGTTATGGACAGTTAGTAAGGGGTTGATTTAGCTCTTTTAACATTTTGCGGTGATGGGTGTTATAATCGCACTGGTGGACAAATCGGCATAGCGTTTTTTTATGGAGTGTCAAGTTTACCTGCGGAATTGTATACTACATCCCCTTAGTCTAAGATCAGCATTAACATTTGCTGCATGATATGCTTCCTTACTGCGGAATCTATGTTAGATGTGTTACAGTAAAAGGAACCCATCGTAGGATACAGCTTTGATGAGAGCTTGTAAATATGGACACCAAAAGAGAAATTGGTATATTTTATACTATTTTAAGTAGTTTAGTATTTGTCCCAAACCACATGGGCACAGTTGTTTCAGGGTTGAGGAATACTTTATTGCAACTTATCCATCTTTCAACCTTAGAAAACTGACTACTTGCGATAGTTTCCACTTGCGATAGTTTTGTCCTACTCGTATAAATGATGGTATTATATATGTGTATACATATGCACATTTGCCAGGTTGCACACTGTAGGTAGATCATTTATAAACAGAGAGAAAAGTAGGGGTCCAAGAATGGATACTTGAGGCACGCCAAATTTAATTGGCAATGAACACATAGTGAGTTCTATCAGATAGGTAGGATCAAAACAGCTCATTTATACCAGAGCAATTCAGCTTGTTTAGCAGAAGATCATGATCAACCATGTTAAAAGCCTTTGCAAAGTCTAGTAAAAAAGTCTGCTCCAGTAAGCTCACAACACTCGGAACAAGAAATCTCTTTCCTTTTTTGTTCTCTCTTTTCTTATTTGTAACATGTTGTTGCTTTTTATTTAAAATTGTCGGACGTGTATATCTGTCTCAAGACAATTGCTACTGGCCTTCATTTTTGACCATTTGCATTCCCGCTTCACCAGTCACTCCAATGAGTTGAACGTAAGGCACAAGACGATGACACATGTCACATTTTTTTGCAGTCAAAAAACATTCTTGCAAATTTAACTTAGTAAAAGGGAAATCTCTTCTGCTTTAGATTAATGAATTGAATGAGTTGCCACTGCACAAAGAAACAAACACACATATACAAACACACACAAACACTAACACATGTTTCTTGTATTTGGAGGGAAAATAAATCATCAGTTTGTGACACCACTGAGAATTCAGAACTTATGTTTATTAATATACACATCCCTGCTCTTTTGCCTTTGGCAAACCCTGACCACAGTATAATTCACATGTGTATCTTTATATTTTAAAGTTGTTCATTCATGTTTATGGTTTTCTACAAGCAAAGCTGCACCCCCAATTACACCATATGTACGCATCCGAATTGTGGCTGGGCTTGGATAATACATATTGAAGCAAGTTAAGGCATTTCCACATATGTCAGTGTTTTCCAGAAAGCGGTAGTTTATACAAATCATTACTCAGTTAATTAAGGCCAGAATTAGCAAGTTCTAGTAGGCTATTAATGTGACATTTACCCGTATGCTGTTTAAATCACTCTTAAATTAGGCGTTAATTATCAATTTGCTTGTTAAAAAAAAGAACTCTGTGTTATAGTCCTGATATATTGCACAGAGACGAAGTATGAAAGAGTAACACATTGGAAAGTGATTAAATCTTAGTCGCCTCAGAATGAAAAAGCATGCGTTAATAATGGCTTTAAAAAGAAGAATTTTCAAGCTGAAGTTTGCTCACTGGCTTTATACATGCTGGTTTTCCTGATGGCAGACCAGGAGCTAAGCATTAAAAGGATTGATATCTTCACTTTCATAACTTAATATGTAGCATATTAAGCTACAAAGTTGCTATAAACTGGGCTGAACATCTTATGGTAGAGCATATGCAATGTGATATGGCAATCACATGATATTTGTCATGTACTGTCCCATCCTCCTGGCTTCTGAGCAGTAATCTGCTCTTCTCCCTGAACCACATCATGCAAAGTATATTTTTTCCATAGAAAGTATTTGAGCCTCATATCACATATTAGTGTCATAAACAGAAGACACTACAGACACATTTAAGTTTATTTATATGTTTTTTTTTTATAACTAGCTCACAATTGTAATAGATCAGAGTAACTCCAAGTTTAAATTATCTTTGTGGTATTTTCGACTTTTTAGGGTGGTTTCTGAATGAATACAGTGGGGGATATGAATAAAAACTCACACACTGCTAAGTGTTGGGAGTTTTATATATATAAAAAAAAGCACAATAGTTGTCTGTTATGTATAACGCCGATTGTGATTTTTTATAACTTCTGACACTTTGCAGTGAGGGAGAGGGACTTCCGTCAAACTGTGTTTAACAGAGGTCACCTGACACAAATCAGGCGCTTTTCAGCGACTATTTTTTTTATACAACGAATGCCAGCACAACCTAAATCTACGCATTTAGCGCAGATAACGCAGAATCCTGTGAGTTATACATTGCCGTGTTTGCCAATTGTACCCAGTAGTGTGTCGTCCACAAGGCAAACAAGGCACTCGCCTAGGACGGCACTTTGCCAGAGGGCCCCGCTTTGCCAGAGGGTGTTAAAGCACAATTCTGGTGCTTCAAACATTTTAGCTCCCTCCCCCACCGTTCAGCAAGCTTTAGCTTCTTCCAATTAATCGGGGTGATGGGGGCATGTAATGGACGTGGTGGGGGTATGTAATGAGGGTGATGGTGGCATGTAATGAGGGTGATGGGGGATTTAGTGTTTATGCAATGTGGGTGATGGGGCATGCAATGGGGTGATTGGCCATTTAATGTGTGTGCAATGTGGGTGATGGGGCATGTCATGTGTGTTCAACGTGGGTGGGGGGTGCTTGAATTTTGTCTGCCTAGTGCAGCACAAAACCAAGATAGACCACTGATTGTACCACTATGTACACCGTGTTTATACATGCTCCCCCATGTGTCTTCTAATAAGAGGCCCTTCTAATCTGCCCAAATTCTGTCTAAAAAAATCTGAATACTTCTGCTGGAAGGCTATTCCATGCATCCACTACCCTCTCATTAAGTAATACTTGACAGATATTATTTTTGAACCATTTCCCCTCTAATTTAACACTATGTTCTGCTATATCGTTTTGATTCAATTTATGACAAATGTTTGAATTATCTTCACTCCTGTCTTATCTTTCTTCCAAGCTATCTATGTAAAGATTTTTTAACCTTTCCTGGTAAGTTTGTTTTTCTGCAATCCATGATTCAATTTAGTAGCCCTTCTCTGAACTATCTCCAAAATATCTATATCCTTCTGGAGGTACGGTCTCCAGTACAGTATGCATACAGTATGCATCACAAGAGTGCCCAGTGTTCACAATGGTTGATGAACAATTTTATTTGGTAAATTCTTTCACAATTCAAATTCAAAAACATGTACACTTTTATTATAAAAAACTAAAAACTTCTTTAAATCATGTTAAAATATTCATTGGAGGACAACTGTAAATGTTTTATTAGTTAGCCGATAAACTGGAGTGGTATAATTCGATCATCTAACCAAAGATGCCCTTGCCTTTCAGTCACTGCCATCTTGCGCAAGTGTCCTTACTAACGTGCTATAGAGTAATCAACTTTCATGGCACTATACACAGAGACCCCAGTTCAAAAAAGTGCAAATAGGTTAGTTAATCTTACACAGAGAAATGGTGATACAATGCTTTAATCAAAAGCACATGGTTTATCAGCAGTAAGCTTTTACTTGCCGACAGAAGTTTCAATTAGACAAGTGGGGAAAATACACTCTGGGAACTATAGAAATCGACGCAAGCACCAAAACGTCACAATTATAGGAATATATGATAAAAGTATATATTTGTTTTAAAAATGTAGCGCTTTCCATTTTATAATAATGTGATAGCTGTGATGAACCAATCACAGCGACGACCACGGACATTACCTTTTCTTTCACACCAATTTTTCTTGCCATTTTAAAGTTGTTTATGTTAATTTAATTTAATTTAATTTTACTAGGTCAAGGCAACATGCAGTTACTTTCGCACTATATATATATTGTATATGGTATCCAAAGAAAGCTCTTATTGTCCTTTTAAAAACATATAACGTGTATGGATGTGTTAAATAATAAAGAGGACATTTTTGTTTAAATAACAAATAACAACATGTCAAAAATCAAATAATCCCTCTGGTCTTTGACACTCTAAAATCCCTGGTCCTTAAGGGGTTAATTATTCTTTGACCAATTAATATAACCCAAATCTCTAATTTATATTAGGTTCATACAATTGTTTCCAGTTCTATTCATTTTGAAGTTTCAAAGTTAAAGTGATTTATTCATTTTTTTGGGGTCCGAGGGTTAAATAGGGGGGGGGGGACACCTTACTTTCACCTCTTCCAACACAATAATAAGGTTCTGGTAGCAGGATAGATGGTGGCGTGTCCCCTTTATATAGCAGGTGAGGGTCTCTATCACCTAAACATTGTTATTGTGAATGTAAAAAAACCCCCAAGATCAATAGTTGTCTATACATGTTAGCAGAATTGTGAGCAAATGCATAAATTAGGAGAAAAATGTGTTTTAAATGTGTCTGTGGAGTCTCCTGTGTATGACATCTCTTGCTTTTCAAAGGGAAATGTGTCATTTGCATATAAATTCACATATATTTTTATAAACAGGAGACTCCACAGACATTTAAAACACATTTTTCTCCTAATTTAGGCATTTGCTTCCAATTCTGTACATCCAAAATGGATAGACATCGTTTGATCTATTTTTTTTTTTTTTTATTGTGGAGCATAAGAGGGCTGGACTAATCAACTAGAGCTATAGACTTATTTCAGTTGCAGCAGGAATGACATTGAAGTATATTTTCCACATTTGTAAATGTTGACTTTAATTAGGGTTACCAGTTAGCTGGTCTTGTTGCCAGTGTTGAGTTTATGGGAGCAATGAGAAAACCGAACCCTCCAATAATGAGAAATAAAGTCTTCTACTGGCTTTAGAAGCTGGGAGGCAAGGTCAAGAGGACATCTTATCCTTATAAGTGTCTCCTGTTAGAAGAACTCAATTGGCCCTGCATAATGTAATAACATATCTCTGACGATTTACCAATGCATTTGTCAGGGCCAACTCTATTCCTCTAGCAGGAGAAACTCACCATGTTTGTCCCTTTATAACGCATAGTTAAACTGGTTAGATAAAATGCTCCCAAGCATAATGCCAGACAAACACAAACACCAAGTCTCGGCTAGACAGTCCTATGCAGCAGACAGAAAGAGCGGATGTTCGGTGGTTATAGGCTGCAGGCCATGGTTGCCAGGAACACAGCCAGCCACTGGGAATAACAGGAGATACAATGAAGAAAGACTGCAATCATAAGTTCCTCCTGTGGCAGGCTGACAAGTAGGCAACGCATGATCAGGGAGAACCTTGGTTCAAGGCAAGCCAGGATTCCACAGTGTATGTGCATACTTCTAGAAAGGTCACAGGAAAGGCACATCATACCCTCTCCCCTTGTAAGGCTCCTTGCTGTAACAATTAATTAATAGATGCTTAAATATGGCATGAATAATAGTTTTTTTTTTTTTTTTTACTGACAAAAGATCCCATTACTAAATCCTCTAAACATTATTTCTGACATAAATGCTTACTTGAAAATCTTAGCCGTTTTCTTGAAATTTCATCTCCACGCCAAGAGTAACTGTTTATTTCTCACAAAAAAAAAGCAATGAATATGTAGGTGGTGATGAAAACCAACTTGGAGAAAGCCTTAAATGTTCACTAGTCTTTTCTCTCCCAAATGTCATGCATTCTTTTAGCATACACACATTTTAATAATGTCATTGCCTGAAGAACTGCAAACTATTGACCTCTCTAAAGCACTGCTTTCAATTTAACCCTTCTGCTGTTTGTTTTCCAAGACATAATGCACTCCCAGAGGTAAGTTACTTGCAGGGAAATCTGGCAATTATTACATGATTAACTCGTATTGCATCCAAAATTATTTGCTGCACTGTTATAAATAACACACATGTCATCCCCACACTTTATAAAACAGGATCTCCAGAAAAAAAAATACAATAAATCTGGCTATATACTAATGTCTACATAAGACAACGTCTTCCTATTTTATTATCACTGTATTGTCCAATCTCACTCTATAATTCTAATAGCCATGCACCTGTGAAAGTAAGTGTGTGGCATGTCCAGATTCATGAGCAACCATCCATAAAGTAGTCCATTTTGCTTGTTCTGCACCTATACAAAGAATAGATGTGGCTTTCCAGACATATAGTACATATACTGAGTGCTTTGTTGTTGAATAGGTGATGAGAGTTGTATATCTATATCTTCTAGTTTACGGACAACAAGTGTGGGTTATAGAAGATGTGATGGAACCCTCAATCACTGGGGCTCCTGGAGAGGTCTGAGAGCCAGTGACCTCCCAACAGACTGTGGGCCATAGCCTTTGAAGGGGTTATATATTTCAATAAAGACTATAGTCACTGCCCTGTTCAATGGGAGGAATAGTTGTCCACTTTCCCTGAAACCCTTACCCAGCCTACTGGCAGTATTGGGGTTACGAAATGCTGCCTCTGTCTGAGCAGAGGACAGGATGATTATTCTGGAACTCTCAAGCAGATTGTGAATCTGTCACGATCCGCTAAAACTGAAAATGTCTCCGATCCCATCGCTATTTGAAGAGGAAGGTAATTGTGAGAGGCATCCGGGGATATACTGGGGTTGGGACTTCACCCCTTGGGAGTGTTTTATGGAATTATGTGTGTCTTTGTTTTCTGAGTGAATGAAGTTCTTTTATCTGATTTTGTTTGGTATGTAATCTTGTGTGTCAGCGCGACAACAGTTATTTCTTCTTTTCAACCAATACTGAGTCTCAGCTAGTGACTGGGTGATTTGGGATTATATCTCTTGTATCTGGCTGGTGGAGTTCCTGAGTGTCGGCCCAGACTAAGGGAGCATGGTTTTGGTGGAGCTACTCAGTATGTTAAGAATGGGCTTAACATTTTATTATATTTTAGAAACCAGACCAAATTTGTAGTAGGCAGGCTTGGCACCACAGAAAATAAAGCAGTTTGAATTCTTAAAACTTACAGCTTGAAAAAAACATCACTGTGTCAATGGAAACAACCGAAATATATATATATATATATATATTTATAGATAATAATGTTGTACTTGGTTAATAGGTCAGCATAATTCAGACATTCGTGACCAAATATGACTTCTTCCACCTAAAGCGCCTCTAAAACACTTTTCTGAATCAGCACTTGTTCTTGGACCTCCCCATGTTCTTCTCTCCAAGACTCATCCGCTCTTCATTGTATTAAATCCAGCCAAACTTTTCCCTCGCTGACACCTTCGAATGATATTAGGCACCATTACAACAGCTCTCTCATTATAAATTTAGAGAGCAATACAA
This sequence comes from Pelodytes ibericus, assembly GCA_036172795.1. Classification (NCBI taxonomy): domain Eukaryota; kingdom Metazoa; phylum Chordata; class Amphibia; order Anura; family Pelodytidae; genus Pelodytes; species Pelodytes ibericus. The sequence continues at coordinate 164,710,482 of CM069859.1, read as the reverse complement.
TTATTCTATATCTCATGAGAACCCTTTATTTTTCTTGTATGGAAATGATTATCCAGCTGTCCACTACACACCTAGTAACAAAAAATGCATTGGCTGGTCCATGTGCTTCACTGCAATAATTTGCTATTGTGTAAGTAGGATAGGGTCCTTTACTTTATTATTTGTAATACAGAAATACCATTCCCTGATTTATCCTAGTGTCCCTTAAATAAGTGTTAATCCATCTAATGGTGCAAACAGCAGGATATGTACTGAGAGCTTAATTATCCAGCAAAAACCAAACTGTCCTGCATGGCTCAAACAAGTGTGATGTCATAAGTGTGATCTTGATAGCTGTTCCCTTAGGATATATGGAAGGTGGCCGAAATATTTCAAGATAAATTGAAGTATGACTGTGGAATAAACATTTCCAGAACAGCTGTTTAGTTTTCCTCATTCTAAGGCATGTTCATGTATTCATCTTTTTCATTCAACAAATAAATGGCAGCCAATGGGGACCATTTCTGCAAATTAATCAAACCAGCTACTACTGGATTTCTGATCATTTCTCTGGCCATTCCCAACTAATCAGACTAAGAAAGTGCAGTATTTTCATAATTTCTCAGGATTTCCCAAATGAGCAGAAGTAAAAATCCATTCATACCAGACGTAAAAAAGAAAAGAAAAAATAAGGAGATGGGTAATATGGTGACCATATGAATCAAAACCCATGTACACACACACAAATACTCATTTCCTTTTTCTGTTGGAATACTTTGGAAATGTTACATAAGCAACTGCTCTCATTAAATGGCAATTTGCAGTGTCTAACTATTGCTCAAAAATGGTAAATCCATAGGGTTTTGCAATGAACAATATTGCACTAAGAAAAATATCCCAGTCATATTGTCACAAGAGAACTAAATATAGAATGTGTACTAAAATAAGCATTCTGAATTATTATCTTAATTCATATGTATATATACCAAATTATTCAGACATAAGTACTTGGAAGGAAAGGATATAGCAAAGACCAGGAAGAAATATTTAACATATTATAATTTACACATTTTCTGGCGAATTTAGCTAGCACAATGTATATTTTAAATTTACCTGAAGAGTATGGTTTTGGGACACAACCTGTGCTCTTGTTTGTTACTTTAATGTCTAGGGTTTCCCCCTGGTGTGGGTTGTTTTAAGTTACAGATATAATGTTTTATATTTATAATCCATAGAGAGAATACGAACTAGGTACCCTCTATTGATTATATTAAAAAACAAGATTATTTAAGAAAAAACCTCGACAGACGCATGGGTCAAGCTCTGAGCATGAGTGTATTCTGCAGAGATGCAGATTAAGACTAAACCTAGTTGCAACTTGTAGACATGTCTGGGGCAAATGGAACTGCTTTTGTAACTTTTGCTTCTATTAAAAATTATTTAATATAATGTTAATCAAAGTGGGCTGTGCTATCAATAAGCTTCTTTACCTTCTTCACCAGTCGTGTATCTGGTCTGCCTCGTGGATAATCTGGCTAAATCTGTACCTGGTCTTGGAAAGAGTCATACAGACTACAACACTTACTATTGCAATGCAGTTCTTCAACTATAAGTGTACAAGACTGCAGCTACCTCTAAGCCCTGAGAAAGAAAGCACTGCCAAAGATTGCTCCTTCTCCTGTTTGATTCTAGACACTAAGGGCACCATGATATGATATAATCTCTCAGCTTTCACAGTAATTACAATAAACAGAGGCATCAGCAAACTCACCATCTTAAAGCCATGATCTTTCCTAAAGTCACAAAAAATGTGTGTTAAGGTAATCCAATATTGTAATCCAATAACATTAAACAACACTTCAAACACAATTCTGACACTGGCCCTATTTTACAAAAACGTAGACAGTTTTGCAAGTGCTTCCCTGCTTTGGTCTGTAACGATGTGCTCTTGGCCTCGATCACTACCAAAATAGTTCAACATGCATTCATTTTTTGCATTTATATAAATGATATAACCATTTATACAAACATTCTTAACCCCTTGACGACAAAGGACGTGCCAGGCACGTCCTGGAAGAAACTCCCTTAAACTCCCTTAACGACAAAGGACGTGCCTAGCACGTCCTGCGGTGAATCAAGCGGTTTTCGCGATCGTGGACGCCATATCGACGGAGCATGCTGCTCCGTCAATATGGCTATGCTCTCTGCTGGTGTGAGTTTCGGAAGTGAAAGTAACTTCACTTCCGTCGCTCTGAATATGCTACTTGACTGCCTCTAGTGGTAGTTAAGTAGCATAGCAATGGAAAAAATGTAAAATAAATATTTAATTAATTGAAAACTGGTTATATTGTTAGATTAGCCTATAGGGTTAAAATTAAATAATTTTTAGCATAAGGGATAGGGTTAAAATTAAATTAAAATTAAAACATATTAAGGGATATAATAAGGATTAGAGTTGGGGTTAAATTTAGTGTTAAGGTTAAATTTTAGGTTCGGGTTGGAGTCAAAAGGTCAATATAGGAAAAAAACAAAAAAAACTATTTTTGGTTTTTGCCCCATAACTCGCAAAAATATACCGAAAAATATGGAAAAATGCATATTTTTGAACTTGAGACAACATTTAGAAACTATTTAGACGGGGTCTTTTATAATGATTTTATTTGTGTAAATTATATTTTAGGTCAAAGTTAGAAAAAGTTTTTTTTTTTAATTTTTCATCATATTTTATTATTTTTTTGGTAGTAAATTATAAGATATGATGAACATAATGGTATCTAATGAAAGACCTTCTTATGATGATAAAAACAACATATCATTTGTGTGGGTACTGTATGTGAGAAAGAATAAAATTGCAGTTAAACACAAACACCCCAGAAATGTCAAAACAGCCATTGTCACCAAGGGAAAGTCAAGGTGAAAATGTCTTGTCACTAAGGGGTTAAATGCATACATATAGAAAAAGAAACAAACATTCCCAGAATTTGAAAACCATTCCCCAAAACATCGCCCAAAGTTTTAATGTGTATACTTTCATTTTTTTTACCCAGTTTTCCAGAAATAAATACATCTTTAGCCATTTAAATAACTTTCTAAAAATAGACTTCAATCTAACCAGTCATGTTTGTCTGTTCGTTTTTATTTACTTTCATCATATATTTGTATGTTTTGGGTTATTTTTAAAAAGCTTATTTTAGTTCATGTCAAAAAAAAAAAGAACACATTCAATTAATTAGTCCTTTATGTCTTCCATATTAATGGAAGGGCATGAGCAAGAGAAGGAGAAAGAACCAGGCATAACTGTAAATCCAGAATCACTCTAAAAAATAATTGTGTGCTTGCTCAATGACAGATTTGTAGCAAGATTGACAGGATATAATAGTAAGTGCCGATGGTTTGTCAAGTCATTTGTTCTCTCCTCAGGCAAGCAACAATAAATACTTTCTAATTCGTTAAGAAAATAAACCTAGCCCAGCGAGTTTTTTTTTCCTTTAATCCCATGATCCTATAGTGTAACCCACTTTAAGCCACAATGCTATGTACAACTCCATTTGAAAGAGCATGTGTGGTCAGATGAGCAGGATTTAGCAGCTTTTCTATACCCGACAGGAATGCAGAGGTCAGATTGTGAATTGGGGTCACCAACTCCTACAAAGAATTGTAGGTATACACGAAAAGTGAAAGAATAAAAGATAATCTTAAACCTTTCTAAAATGTAATTCAGGTGTCAAGTGTTACATAACAAGCTCAGGTAAAAGTAATAGGATTGCTTTGGAAGGTGTTCAGTGAGGGGAAGGGCCTATATACACTATAATCCTTAGATGTTTGAGGTATAGTTTGGCAGCAAAATGAATTTGCACTGTTTTGTCCATTCCAGTGTTAAAATAGAGATACATTTTTTTTCATTCAAATTAAAATAAGAGATCTGATTTGTGGACTTTCCAGAGCAGTAGAATTGTCTTTTTAGTGGCATGGCTTAGGGCTTAGCAGGCCTAGGGCTGGTGGAATTCCTGGCTACAGTTTTTATTGGACTGGAATATTTACTTATAAATTAGGATCAGTCCAGTACTTGATTTTGAAGTAAACAAATATGTTTAATAAATAATGTTTGAAAGTTGGGCAAAAATATTTCCCGCCTTCTCAGGAGCCAGAGTTAAAGCAACATTTTATTCATTAACCATTGTAAAGAAATAAAAGAAAGAATGTTAAATCTCTCAAACATAAAGTAAAAGATCATCTTTATTGTGATTGCTTCTAAAAACCACTTCAACAGTAACCAAACAACGATTACACAGAACATGCAAAGTGGCTTACAAGCATAAGTAGACAAAATGACGTCACTTTGGTTATAACAAGCTACCAGTCACGTCTTATTTACATGGAGCGCAGTTATCGATAAGGGGAAACAACACTATCTCAGTTAATTCTGTTTAGACATCACTAAGTAAAACCTGTACAGTTTTAATGTATACGGTGTGGGACTCCTAGTATCTGCATTACATATTTAAGTTGACTGAGATAATGTGGTAGACGCAATGCCGGTGAGTCAACTGCAATGGGAACCACAGAAATACTGTGTATTAAAGAACAGGTACTGCATTAAGGGAAAACCGCTATTAGAGTGGGGGTGTAATAGCCACCCCTAGTACCCCCCTCAAAAAAAAATAATGTTTGGACCCCCCAAAACATACATAGACTGCACTGGCACAAGCAAAATCTACACATTTGACATAGATAGCGCAGACTTCCCAAATTTGTCTGGAGTATGCGTTATACATTGGTGAACACGACGATTGCGCCAGTATTTGTCCCCTGTCTTCCTGTGCAGCATGGAAGCTGATCCATTCAACAGAGGGGGCCTTGTCTAGGTCTCTGCACTACTAAAACAACACCATCAGACTCCCAAACAAATGTGAACAGCAGATAGCCACCAATTGCTGATCCTATGCTGACACTGTCAACACTCACCAGCATTAGTATCAGGTCTGTCTTACCTGAGAGATTGGAGCACCAGCCCTTTCTGTTAGTAAAACAAATATTAAATAAATCTTTTGGGACCAAATTAAAATGCTATACATCTTTATTCTATTCCACTGGGGAAGAATGTACTAGAAATCTGGATTGTTAGCTAATGCAACCATTTCTTGTCATTCATCAAATTAAGTGTTAGTAAATTTGCAAGATATGGTGTACTTTTTCCCTTCGCATTAGTTAATAGTTTTTTATGCTAAAAATATATTGCTTATTTATTTTTCCGTATATAGTAGGGTGCATGTGTTCTGTGTCATTAAGAAAGTAAGCACAATCTTGTATTTATGTATGAGGAGATTTTATGGTTCAGCAGTGATTAATGATTCTTTCATCAGCAACAGTAGCCAGGAGTCTTAATGTGTGGCAGAAGTATATATATATATTTTTTTTTTTTAGCTGAGAGGTGGATAGGAGCCTTAGGCAGCTTTGTTTGATAGGGGCATTTGTGTGACATCTCTAGGGAACTCACTAAATTCAGCACTGTAATTCTCCAACATAAACCATTGTACCAACACAAATGAACCATAGAACTGTCATAAATGAGTTGAAATAATGTCCAGGACATTTCAACTGAACGACTAATAATCTTGTAATATAGTTTTCACAGAAGCCAATGCTGTTCACTTGCTGGCAACATGCTGAAAGAAGAAATTAAATACCGTGGCTCTCACCTGAAGATCAGGAATGCAGTTCCTTTGAGACCTTAGACTTGGAGCGTAGTGCTTGTATACCACATTGGCTATATACAGTGCAGGAAAGTATAACAAAGGTTCCTGTTTCTCTATCTGCTTTCGATAATTTAAAACTCAAGACTAAGGCTAAGTAGGTGTTGGGCATACTGCAGGTCTATTCCTGGTTATATCATATATTACTTTAGAGTAATATACCAACAGGAATCATTATCTATTTTAACATGTTACATAGTTAATACCCATATTTGTTGGCCCAATATTAAAAAATAAAATAAAACAAAACAAAAAACACAGACCAATAGAAGTAAGGGAAACACTAGAACCAAAGATCCAAGTTAAACTGAATGCTACAAATATTCCAAGATTCATCTACAAATGTTGACTGCATTTATCAATACAACTCTGAGTATAACATGAAGTGTAGACTGTGTTAAATAAAGAATAAAACACAATCATGTTTTTATAAGAGTCACCAGCTCTTTGAGGAAGTAACATATAAATTGGAATCTGTTTTAGTGCCACTGTTTGCATGAAAGTGGTCCCAGTGTTTTTTTTTTGGTTTTTTTTTTATAAAGGGGACCTTTCAAATAAGGTTTGACCAAGTCCCCATTAGCATAAAAAAACCTCAAGCAGTAAGGACTTTTTTCTGACATATATTTTCAGAGCTACATCACCTTTAGTGTCACTTCATTATTTTCTATACTTCTTTATAGTTGAAATTGTCTCTATTTTCTTTTCACATTCTCCTTCATTTTCACCTTTCTTTCCATAACCTTCTCTAGCTTTGCAAACCTAATCCTCTCTTTTCATCTTTTCATCATCGTCAGACACTCTTTCCTTCCTTCTAACACTCTTTATTAATATTTACTATAATTCCCCACTCCCATACTTCATCTCACTCTCTTATTTCCTCCCACAATCTCCCCTTCCCTCATACACTTCTCTGATGGCATAAATCTCTCTAGACCAGTCCTTCTACTTCTCTCCTACACCTCTTTTCACAGTTTATCCTGTTCATCCTTAATTTTTCTGTTTAATCACTTTTTAATCAACTTTTGCTTCCTCTAAACCACATTCCTGCCATTCCTCAAACTCCTTTTTTTCTCTCCTGCTTCTACATCCAGTTGTCTCACTATATTGTATGGATTTGCCCTTTCAAATAATTAACAACAATGTTATCAGTCTATGACTGGTTAATGTACACTGGCAACTATACAACATGTTTTGTGGCCATCATGAACCATGTATCACAGTTATTATGTCAAGCAATGTTCGCAAATATTTTCCCTGACTGTTAGAAAGATCTTCAAGATTTACATCCTAACAGAGGTGAATACTTATGCAAAAGTTTGGTGATGATTTCTAAGACACACATTGATGGCATAAAATAGCCACTCCAAGTTCACGCCCATTATTTCATTATAAAGCCATTGGCTACATTAATGTAATAATGCATGCATAACATCACCAGTTTATTCAACCAGTAATTCAATTTCCAACACTATTAAATATATATTAAATTCCATGTCAAATGGAAATTCCATAGGTAAATTAAGTACCCTGACACCTTCAGGAGTAACCTATATAGTGCGTAAACCAAAGGTTCATAAATTGTAGTCTACAACATTGATCCAAATGGCGCCTTGTGGTTAGAGCCTTCTAGGATTTTTGTGTTGCCCATGTCATGGCTAAAAAGCCCATAGGTTCTATCATAATACTACATGAAATTAATTACATGCAGAAGCCAACCTAAGCCTGACCATGGTATGTGGTCCTCCATAATTAAAAATGTTGAACAACACTGGTCTTCACCGTCATCAACTTTCAGCAAACCGACAACTTCTGTTGTATTACCTCTCTGATTTGATAGAGTCTGACCCCACTTGTGTTTTAAATAATGGGCAGTTGTGCAACACTGATCTAGAGGAAAGGTCGGTGCTGACATACATAATCATCTCTTTCTGTTTACATTCCGCAGCCCTTGACGATAGCAGCTTCCCCGCTATATCACTGGCAGATACTCTTTTGAAGGCAGGTAGCAAAAACAAGTTAAGTAAGATAAATTAACTCATCGCCATATATTAAAAGTCACTGAGGAATTCAGTACATTTCTATAACACACACACAATTCAGGGATGAAAGCAAATTGCCTACAGGGCACCATGACCTTAAGCAGAATGGTACATGTCTACAGCCTGCATATTAAGCAAAAGCCAATTCAACTGATCTGTAATACATTGTGTAACAAATTCTCAAGGAGTGGAATATCAGGGATGTCATTTTCATTTCTGTCACATTAAAAGCACTGGCTTTGAAGGAAAGAGGCATCTGTCTCTCATTTTTCCCACATAGCCTTCTGCGCTGAAAGTAGTTTGCATGCCTAGATCCTGTGTTAGTGATTCACCACATAACCAATTCTGCAGGAAATTGAACTGCAAGAAAGCAAAAGTATTTGGAAAAGGAAGCAATGTTTGGAAACCCCAGGTCTGTTAGAGAGATCACGGAAAAACCTTATGAATAACGTCTTGCTTCTTTTCCTTACCTTTTGTTAAGAGGTTAGTAATTCATGCATAAAAAAAAAAAAAAAATCTTGAAAACAATCCTTAGAGGACTTTGGAAAACTTTGAATTTTATTTAACCGGAAAAAAAAAAAAATAATACATACAGGATAAATCAGATTTATGGATGGGAACAGTTAACAATGCAGTTGTGTTACAAGAATTCTCTCTAAAATAACAGTATAGAGTACTGCGAGATATTTTTTTTTTAATGGGAATTTAGTATTTATTATTTCATAGAGAAAGCCATGCTGGAATTCTAATCCTTATTATTATTAAAGATCAGCCAGGGTAGATCAATTCCTTTGAATTGAATTATCTGGCTTCGGGCTGACATTGCTAGATGGTTATTGTGTTTTTTTTTAAGGCTATAGTTGCCACACAGTCAGTCCTTTGCATGGTTTAAATAATTTATAAAAGGGACATAAGGTTGCAATTTAAACTAGTTCTTCTAAGGCAACTTGAATTTATATCCCTGTCAGCTCTAGTTTTACAGTATTTTATTCCTTCCAGTTCATGCTGTACAGAGAAGGGAAATGACAGGGCCTCTTCTAGATTACATTAATGCCTGAGACAAATAGGACAATTAGAGTTTCCTTTAATAACAAATTTTATTTAACCCTTTCCCTTGCAATTTGGGTGAGCTATCATGACACTAAAATCCTTTCACAACACAACTCGGAAATATATACATATATATCCATTAACAATGAATAGTTCATTTGATTCATTATTCATATTAAATATCACAAGGTTTTACTGGTTAAGCAGTTACCCTACATATATTTGTTTGAGGTTTAACATGAATCCTGTTAATGTAAGTGTGTAAATGTTTTAAGTGTGTTTTAAACTTGAAACAAAAAAAACTCTAGCATGTTACATTCACAACATTCAGTCATGTTCATGTGTAGGAAACACATCACATATTTTGATATATGATGGGTAATATATATATATGAAAAAAACAAATGTCCCATGTAGAGCCAGATCTAATAAATATCCCTTTTTAAATACGATGCAAAAAAAAATGAATCTTGTGTATTATTTGCATTGAGCCAAGATAGCCAGTAAGTGTGTAGTGATCAGAGCAAAAAGGAATATACTTGGGACTGAGCAAGAACTACTGAAGTGGGGTTGAGCATGACAGAATACACCAGTGGAGGATGATGCAGAGGTTTATATCAAATGAGCTGAAATATACTGCTCTCAAGTTGTTCATGTAATATGCTGCTTGAACCTATTTGGGAAGTATAAAGCTGTCAGTTTTCTCCTGTTAGCCATATGATTTCTAATGCTTATCTTTACTGCTGCTCTCCTTTGAAGGTCAATCCGTGCATGTATAAAAAAATATTCATAGCCATGTGGGAAAGGAGGTACAAAAAGTTCCTTTCAAACCCCTATGCATTTTGGTACACATTTGTACTTGCTAAAAATCATAAAGTAGGTAGGATGTTCATTAAGGCACTTACTTAAATAGTCAACTGACACAAAATATGAAAACTACTTGTTAAAGTGAAAAAAAATCAAACCTGTATATATTGAGGTAAAACGGTGACACAATTGCATCTCAACTCCTTTGGGCATTTTAAGAACTCAGACTGTGCCGCAAATATCGCACAAGGTACTTTTGATTTGGCCTTATGAGATTTAATTTTATAATTTAATAATACTTGATAGTAAATGTTAAAATCAGATGTATGTTGCATAAAAAAAATGATGTGCGGGACACAAGTAGCAGTAATAGTTGGTTAAAAACCACTTGAAAAACACTGATTTAACCTAGTTTCTTTTTTTTTACTAATGATAGTTTAGATTAGGGGAGAGGAAAGCAGGTTAAAAAAAAATGTTTTAATCCTTGATACAGTTAGTCAATGAAACAGTGATCATCAGTAATATTTAATTTGTGGAAGACTGTTTGTGGATAATCCCTACTATTTCCATCAAAACAAATACTATACATAAGAAAAAAGAGATCTGCACAACACGGTAATTCCTATAAGGAAAAATATTTTCTTTATTTCATTTGCGGTACTAAAACAATTAAACACCAAAGTGCATGTTTTTGTAAATTTGGATATCTTCAATCTATGACTGCACTTATGTTTCATGCCTGTATTTCTGATTCTCATGTGTTAAGATCTACACAGAGTTTTATTTTTTGAGACTGAGGACAAATGACTGGGACAAATTGTACATACCTATATTAAATTAAAGATATTTCCTTTTTTATCTGCAAGAGGCAAATTCATTTATATATATAAAACACAAAATATACGGCTTCTTTGGGCTTCCGTTCTTGTGTGATGTCATACACACAATTTTTTGGACACCCCTGGTTGATCATATGTTTTTTTTTTAACTAATTTAAGTCTTTATCTGCTTGTTTTTTGTGTGGCTACAAGCCTTTTAACAATAGCCTAAAACTAAACTCAGTAATTGGAAGGAATTCCCAAAGTTTTGAACACTCAGTGTAAGGACAAAGGTGTCATTAAATCTTTCTTAAAACTTGTTGAACCATTAAAACTTTTATGCAGTGTGTATTCAGTTTCTCTCCAGTGATTAATGTAAATTTATTTTCAGGGAGAAGTTATAGTTAAAATAAAAACACAGCGTTCAAATGTAATAATACTGTAATGTATCTAACATTACCATTTAATATGTTGTGATAGCAAATAAATGACAAAAAAAGTGTTCCATTCAGATACCGGATCCATACATACTCATAGACACACTGAAAGAACCCCAAAGATACTCATTGTAAAACCACTGACCCTTTTTAAGTTTCTTTCTACTTTGTCTCCATCTGACTGCACATACCTCTTGTTGTGGACCTACACAACAAGAGGACATAGTCTTAAATTTGAGGAGCAAAAAAGTGATATCAAGAAGCATTACTTTACTGAGAGGGTAGTGGATTTACGGAACAGCCTTCAAGAAGAAGTGGTAGCGTTAAATACAGTCAAGCATGCGTGGGATAGGCACCAGGTTATCCTAGATAAAATATACTTCCAGGAACTAATACAAGTATTTAGAAAATTGGACAGATTAGATCTGCCAAATGGTTCTTATCTAAGTTTCTATGTTTCTATGTTCTGTGTTTCTATCTTAATAGTGTTTCTTGAAGAAAAACTGTTATTACTGTTATGACATTATTATTTAATAATGGTTTATGAACTGTAAACTTAAGTATTCAAAGGGCACAAACATAAAGAATGATGTTCAATTTTTGTATTTTACATTTTATTTTATAAAAAGGGAACAAATAGCTGACAAAAGATCCCCCATCTGTTTTCTTTTTTGCTTAGGGAACCCAAAAACCCAGAACCATGTCTAGGCTTATGATACACTAGGACTATTCTGCCCTAGGAAGAAGTGAATAGCTATTTCTATTATTTAAAAAATACACTAGTAAAGAATGCCTGAGATGAATAATATACGTTTGCATATAATATTACAATTCTCTCTAAAATATTTAACCATATTTGTCTAATGTTACTATACTGAGCATACAGTTTTTTCATAATCTGTTGATGAATGTAAAGTTGTTTTTTAGGTGACAGGTCCACTTTAAGTGTCTCTTATCTTAAATATGTCACATAACTTTGACATTAACTAATTGTGGCCCTTATCTTCTGAATCAAGAGATGCTACTTAAGCTGACAAGATTATAAATTAGTTATATTAGTATGTCCTCTTTGGAAATGTTATAGAGCATAACAGAAGATGTTAAAAAATAACACCGATACATCTGATTTACTGACATAATCATGAATCATGAACAGTATATGAGACTGCTAGATAAAAAGGTCTATTTCTTGTCTGTTTTTAGTAGAGAATTAGGTCACCATTGGACTTTGTAGAAGCATAATGGATGCTAGAGGTTTTTATTTTTTTTCTTACTTTTTAATGTTACTTATACAACAACAAGATTTCATTCTTACACACATGTTTAATCCCCCAAATTCTACAGGGGAAGTGCATTTCAAGTACCTTTCCTACCCTGTGTTTTTTTTTAAAATTACCAGCTCCTTTCCTCATCTGTTGCCACTGATACTCATCTGGTTGCTATAAACTACTTTACCAGCCCCTTTCCTACTCAGTCCATACTATTTAAGCAGCAAGTCTCAGTACCTCCGTGCCCGTGTGTTGTTTCAGGTTACCAAATGCATTTCTTGTGATTCTGGTCCACTCAGCCAATCAGCGTGTGGGCTTGGGTTTGACTGAGGTTTGTTGGTGGCGTGTGAAAACGAGAGTCTCTCACTCCACTAGCAGTGGCAGATTGTCAGATGCGGCCTAAGCCATGATGCTTCCTAAGAATGAATGTTTCCCAAGGAAGCATCATGGCTGCCTGTGAGAGGACAAACTGGCATGGACCTTAAAAAGTATATTCTCCTTATACCAGGTCCAATGGCCTTTTCACCCGTGATTCTATTGTAGAAGCACAAGTTCAAAAAAGGTTTAATGGCACTGAAACAAACATAAAGTATTATAGAGCATGTGTTATAAGCTGCTGCTAATTGTCTACTGCTTTTTAATGCCTATTTCTCAAAGTGCAAATAAAATACTAGGGAAGTCTAGGACACTCTAATAGTGTTATTTTATTTAATGTGAGGACACATAATTGGATTGTATGTTATTCTATTAGGCTAATTTATCAAGTTTTCTAAAATAACTCACTGGCTCATGAATTGACCCTATAAAACAACACAGACTAAAGTAATATTTTCTCACATAAGATAAAACAACACAGTTTAATACTTATGCATTGGGGCCTAGAGATGTATTAGTTTTGGCACAGCATCATGTCAGTAAATTGTAGTCACTGCAAGATCTAATTACTTCATTACAGTATGTTACGTGCAGTGAGAAACCTGCATTTCTATCAAGGAATGTTTAACTGTGATGATTTTTATACTGCAACTCTCACATTCCTCAGGCAATTAGTAACTTATTTTTTTCTCATCTCTGAATCAATAATCTGTGTTGTTTGATGGTCAGATTCAGTTGCATGTGATTATACACCTCTGAAATTATAGGGGTATGCTCAATAGGGGTTTCTTTTTGCCACCAGAATTGTTACTACAACCATCCTAAAATTTCAGGTGCCTTGCTTAAATCTGGTACCCTCATGAAAGATAGTATTTGTTGTGGGACTCGGGTGACCACATGTCCTGGATTGTCCAGGACAGTGCCGTAGTTGTACTTTGTACCTCCAATTTCTCAAGATCTCAATCCAATCGAGCATCTATGGAATTTTCTGGACAAACAAGTTCAATCCATGGAGGCCCCACCTTGCAACTTACAGGACCAAAAGGATCTGCTGCTAACATCTAGGTGCCAGATACCACTGCACACCTTCAGAGGTCTAGTTGAGTCAAGGTCTCAATGGGTCAGGGTTGTTTTGGAGGTAAAAGGGTACCTTCACAATATTATGCAGGTGGTCATAATGTTTTATGGCTGATCGGTGTGTGTATAAATATATGTTTGGTATAATATACTCCTGTGTGTGTAATCTCAACCTTAAATTACTGTATCCCTGAATGGCAGAATTAAAATGTGGTCACTCTAGTTGGTACCCTGGTTCGAGAATGTTACAGGCCACTTGTTTTACATTTTCATGGGCTGGACTTAGGGTTGGATAAATATGGGGATATTTATGTATGGATGTCTGCAGATAATTCAGAGTGAGAGTTCACACTTCATATCTAGCATTTTTATTTTTTACAAGGTTCTTGGACATCATGTGGGAACTAAGAAGAACCTCCATGGCTGAGGAAAATTTACTACAAATTACTATTTGAAAACATAAAACCATTGCTCTGAAGTTTGACTGACTATGAGGATAGGCAAAATAGAGTACTGGTGCAAAATTATTTAGGATCTAGGTTAGCCATACACTTACCATTACCTGCAAACCTGAGGTATCTCGTGCGGAGCACCCTAAGTTATCCAACAGGTCACCTAGTTGGCACACCTGTTGGGCGAAAACGTGGTTTCCAATCTGCCTATAATAAAAACTCAGATGTTATATATTTCTTTTAAGCAACTGCTAAAGGGGGGATAGGCATCACATGGAAGAGTTCCTGACCTTTGGCAGGCAAGTCCACTATAATAATAACAAATAATAATACAAATAAAAATCATATATAATTGGAAAAACCTATCTAAAAATAATAATATTAGATGAATTATAGGTACACTACATAAATAAACAAAGTACACTGAAGCATATATAATATAAATAATATGTGGCCTTCACTGCAGCAGAGGTACTCCAAAATATAGCAATCAATATAATGAGGTAGGTGCACATTTATTTGTTGAAAGCACTAGGCTAAATCATTTATTGCACACATAAAACTCACTCTAGAAAACACTAGCAAATACAAATAACACTTCATATAAGGCAGGATAAAATACAAAAAAAGACTTAATTATAAAAATCGCTAAGATACCACAAATCCCGATAATGGTGGATAATGTGCTCCTGAACAAATGAGTAGAGTCTGCAGAACTGCTGGCCTAACACTGTAGATAAAACCCTTATCAAACCTTATGCTGATAATCAGGGCCACTTGAAGGTCCTAGTGGGCCCTGGGCAAAGTCTTTAGCAGTGGGCCCTCCTCGACCCAATTTTTCTAAAGTTGCATTGTAAAAACTGTAGGTAAATGTAAACTTTTTAATATTATATGCAACTATTTTCATATCACATTCAACTATTTGTATATGTAAAAAAATATACATGTTATATATCATGGTATTGAAAAATTGCATTTCTTGTTTTTATTCCCTTTTTCTACACCCACATTGCACCTAAAGGACTTAACACAGCACCATACAGTACCCACAGCACATGCCATGCACCTATATTACACCCACAGCATTTGGCTCGCACTCATATTGCACCCACACAATTTGGCATGCCACAATGTCAATTTGCCCCACAGAACATACCACAGTGTCACTATGTCCCACAGAACTGCCCCTGCAGAACAAACCACAGTGTCACTTTCCCCCATAGTACATGTTATTTTGCCCCACAGAACATGCCACAGCATCACTTTGCCAATTAAAATAAGCCACAGTCATTTTGCCATTAACATATGCAACAGTTTGCCTATTAAAATATGCCACCGTTTAGCCATTAAATATTCCACAGCTTGCCCATTAATATGCCAGTGTTATTTTGCCATTAATAAACCACAAACAATTTGCCCAATAATATGCCAGTATTACTTTGCCGTTAATAAGCCACAGATAATTTTCCCAATAGTATGCCAGTATTATTTTGCCATTGATAAGCCACAGCCAATTTGCCCAATACTATCCCAGTATTAGTTTGCCATTAATAAGCCACAGATAATTTGCCCAATAATATGGCAGTATTTTTTTCCCATTAATAAGCCACAGATAATTTGCCCAATAATTTGCCAGTATTATTTGACATTACTATGCCACAGCCAATTTGCCCAATAATATGCCAGTGTTATGCTGCCAATAATATGCCAGTATTATTTTGCCATTAATAAGCCCCAGATACATTGCCCAATAATAGTTTGCCCAGATAGTTTTACTCTAAGCTATCATGCAGACTGCTTAGTAATAGGGAGGCAAGTTTATAAACCCATTGTAATTCCATTCTCAACAAGAATCTAATTTTTTCACTTATATGAAACAGTCTCCAACTTAATAATCTTCATGTTTTAGGGTTACCATTATGGAAATCACTAACAGTTTACAATATTAATACTAAATTAATTTTTTGGCATTCAAGTCCACTAAGTTAACCAGTGCTCCATTAGACTAGTTAGATCTCAATGCAATTCAAATGCAAGCTGGAAGTTGAAATATTTAAAAACATACAGGCACTTATGAATCCCTTAGTTATTACTAATGTATGTAGAGGCTTAATCCAGAAGGTCTACTCTATATGCGTTGACATACGGGGTGGAAATGGTGGCAAATGTCGAGCCACCCAATGTGCCCCCACGCAATTCTGACATCACAGCTGATTCCACACCAATATCTGCCATAGCCGAAAGGAACCAAAACATGCCAGAAACACACCTTATCAAAATAGTAGCCTTTATCCTTTCCATTGAGCCAACGTCCTCCCAAAATGAAAAATAAATATGTAAAAAAAATTGGCCCTGGTGGGGCCCTTAAATAATCATGGCTGGTAGGGATCCCGGCCGCCTATAAAGTAAGGATCATGGATGCCAGGGATCAAGTTGAGTCCAGGTAGACAGGCTCTTCAAGTCGGAGTTACTTTATAATAAAGAACACATGGGTGCATGAAGATTAACTAAACAATGAATAACTGCTCTAATATTTTTTTACAATGTAATTTATTTCAATAATTTGCAGAAACGTAGGTGACTGACAATTTAAGCACATGCCTTTCTACTTTCTCTGACATTGTTATAGATATTTTCTTACCTTCTGTTGGAAATGGGGGAATTCTAACAGATGGGCTTGTTTTGGTATATTAAAACAAAAACAAAAAAAATAACCTAGTAAATCTGTCATAATAATTATAAGACATATAATTTTCTTACTTCTTGTTTGGAAAACATGCATAGAGATTGGAAAACTAAAAACCTTACAGAAGTTCCCACTATTTCTCTAAAAAAGTTTCCACAGGTTTAATTCATTAGGAAACAGGACTTCTTATAAACTGCAGTAGTTTAAGGTGTAATGTCTGTCTATTGAATAAAATGAGTCTGTCTGTCTTTATAATACAGCGTGAGACTCGGGTTTCTTTGAAAGGATAACAATTGGCCATTTTTCTGCACTGCTCATTTAGGTTAAAAATCCTATCCAAAGAAAATATTTAAATAAAAATAGCTTCAATGACTCTCTCTGGAGTCATATGATGTACCTGTAAGTATGTGCTAAGAGAAAGGAAAATGTGGAAAAAGTTTAATGTCTGCATTGGTTTCTTTTTGGAAAAGTTAATATGGAAATTATTTAAATATAATATTTCCAAAAAGAATACGGAGAATTAAAGAGTACCTGAGGAAAGTTAGACGGGAAGTTAATAAATGAATTACATAAAAGCAAGTTTCCCTTCCTGTCTTGGATACCCAAAATTGGCAGTATGCAAACCTTTTAATTGTTATCCTAATCGAAAGCAGAGTAACCGTAGTCATCTGCAATGGACTACAACTCCCACCCTGCTTAGCCACATGGCACATAAGTGGATGTATACTATGCATTACCATGACAGACATGCAAAAATAATGCTTAGTGCAATAAATAAGGTACATTAAATTGATACAGTTTAAACCAGGGGTCCACAAACTACGACCCGCGGGGGTGTTGCCGGTCCCACCTCCCGCTCCCAGCTCCTCCCCCCGCGACATCCGGTAACTGTGTTTCCCTCCTCCGTGCAGGAGGGGAACACTGCTCAAGACGTCCGACCGGGGACACAACAGCTGGAGGTAAGTGATGGGGAAGGGGGGGAGGAGGGAGGTATAATGAGCATCTGACTGGCATAATATTCCTGGGCATCTGACTGGCATAATATTCCTGGGCATCTGACTGGCATAATATTCCTGGGCATCTGACTGGCACAATATTCCTGGGCATCTGACTGGCATAATATTCCTGGGCATCTGACTGGCATAATATTCCTGGGCTCTGACTGGCACAATATTCCTGGGCATCTGACTGGCACAATATTCCTGGGCATCTGACTGGCATAATATTCCTGGGCTCTGACTGGCATAATATTCCTGGGCATCTGAATGGCATAATATTCCTGGGCTCTGACTGGCATAATATTCCTGGGCATCTGAATGGCATAATATTCCTGGGCATCTTAATGTCATAATATTCCTGGGCTCTGACTGGCATAATATTCCTGGGCATCTGACTGGCATAATATTCCTGGGCATCTGACTGGCATAATATTCCTGGTCATTTGAATGGCATAATATTCCTGGGCTCTGACTGGCATAATATTCCTGGGCATCTGACTGGCATAATATTTCTGGGCATCTGAATGGCATAATATTCCTGGGCTCTGACTGGCATAATATTCCTGGGCATCTGAATGGCATAATATTCCTGGGCATCTGACTGGCATAATATTCCTGGGCATCTGACTGGCACACTATTCCTGGGCATCTGACTGGCATAATATTCCTGGGCATCTGACTGGCACACTATTCCCATTGAAATACTGGTAAGTTTAACTTTACTTCATTTTAAATATTGTATTTGTTCCCGTTTTGTTTCTTCACTGCAAAATAAGATATATGCAGTGTGCATAGGAATTTGTTCATAGTTTTTGTTTTTACTATAGTCCGGCCCTCCAACGGTCTGATGGACAGTGAACTGGCCCCCTGTTTAAAAAGTTTGAGGACCCCTGGTTTAAACTGTATGTTTGATTTTTTTAAATAAATACATGAGTACATTTTAAAGGTGACAAAAATGCATTAAACTAAGTAAATTGTTCTTGTATTCTGAAAGTAAAAATTATGCTGGTCTGAGGTTAAAATGGCCTGTAAAATGGCCTTTTCGTCTGCCAACTGCCCCTCATTGGTAAATGTAGCTTAACTAGTTCCCTTTGTTGATTATAGGCTACTATGATCTTCTCTCTCTACACTAGCACAGAGACCAGGGCCGATCCTGCAAGGGTCCAGAGGCGCTTCTTTAGGGAGTTCTCCTGTTGTGCGGCCTGCTGGTGAGTGCCTGCGGTAAGCGCACCTAGGGGTGAGCGCAGCGCGAGGGGTGCAAGCTCTGCCCCGTCGCGCTGTATAACTCACAGATACTGAGATTGCCGGGCACTCTGAGTTGACATCCAGCACTCTGAAGTAGCTATCAGATAGTGTTCTGCCTCTGTAGGGATAAAAGGCAGAGCACTGTCTGAAACGTCCTCCTCCCTGCAAGTAAAGGTAAATGAGCAGGGAGGGGGACAAGCAGCATATATTTTTTTTTTTTTTTGGTAAAAAATAAAATGTAAGTGTGTCTAAGTGTTTGTGTGTGTAAGGAGGTCTTAGTAGTGAGTGTGTGTGTATAAGTGTGACTGTGTGTTACAGTGTTTGTAAGGGTGTGTATAACAGTGTGTGAGAGTATGTAAGTGTGGGTGTGTATTTCTGTGTGTGTGAGTGTGTGTGTGTGTATGTAAGTGTGACTGTGTGTGTAAGTGTGCCTGTGTATGTGTGTAACTGTGTAAATGTGGCTGTGTAAGTGTGACTGTGTGGCTATGTATGTCAATATAGCTCCTAGGGTGCTAGAGACCCTAGGTACACCTCTGCAAACAGCTGCCCAGGTGTTGCTTAGGTGCCCCAGAGCCAGCTCTCTAGCCCCTTAGACCTCATTCAGCTATTCCTGCTCTTGAAGGAACATGACGCTCAGAATCATCACTATGCGTGGAGGTATCGGGGCAGCGCTGATTGAGTTCTGAGATGATGTCATGAGAACATGGGACATGGGAGACAGTAGCAAGGCCGGTATTTTTTCTGAAGAATGGTGGAAACCCTATTTAAAAGATTATATATTAATTTAAATTAAATAATTACATAAGTAAATTAAGTTTAGAAAATACATCTCCTTTTAATAAGAGAACCACTAACACTTGAAAAAAAATGTTTTGGACTCTCTTGACATTGGCACTGAAATATTTAGGCCTGTTATTTAACTGCTGCACACACATTAAGCCACTGGGCCTTACATCAACTGTTACTACAGATTTTGCTTTTCTGTCACCCACAAAACCACCAGTTGTTTGTTTGTTTTTTGCCTTAAAAGTTGTATTTCCCTGTAATATCTTGGCATTTTCCTTATAGCAATGAGAAGGATTAGATATAGGTTAAGCATATTCTTAATATACTTATTTCAAGTGGTAATTTGCTTCCCAGTGATCCTGAACCCATGCCTTCATTTTACCTCAGGTGTCTCATTGTAAACATGCATTTTTAGAAATGATTTAGTTGTTGTTCTGCACCTTGCGCAGTATGGTTTATTAATGAAACTTGTGCAAAGGTTATGAAAATACTAATCAGGAAGTGGAACAAACACACATATCAAATCCAGATGAAATGGAAAGGATACAGCATGTCATTTGCATTGGAATGAGCTGTAGTATGCTGGTTTCTGCGTACAACAAGAATGCTTGTGTATTGCATTGTTGCACAGTTTGGGAAAACTTGAATTATGTTACCAGCAAAGTTTTTTTTTTTTACATAGAATAAACTTTAAACTTTTGAAAACACCCACCATAGTATCCTCCGAACAACTATAAAAAGTAACCAATAGCATAAGAACACAGGTGTGTGTTCCTGCTGTACAGAGCCATTTGCAGCTGTTTTCCGTGAACATCAGGATTTCAAATTAATTTAGTTCCTTTAGAACTAATTAGCATCATGAGAGGAATAATGTTTAGGTCGGATTTTTTTGCTAAATTACTTTATCCTTTTTTTCTGACATTCAAATAGTTGTATGTTTTATGGATTACTTTTTGCAATCTTGTTTTTGTTTAAAATCCTATACAAACTCTCAGTGCATGCAGTCTATTTTATTAAGTTTCATATTTGTTCAAGTTTGTATGCCGTCCAGTGTCGGCACTTTGTGGGGTAAGTTTTTAAAAGGTTAGTAATTAATCAATGTTCCTGCTCATTGTTCCACTTGTAAAACTTTGACTCACAACTGATCTTTATAAGTAGCTCACAATGTTCTATATCAAGTGGTGGTATGGATATGTAGGTTGTAAGTTAATAACAATATGGGCAGAGGAGACTCTAGAGCAGGGGTAGGGAACCATAGGCACTCCAGCTGTTGTGGACTACATTTCCCTTGATTCTTTGCCAGCATTATGGCTGTAAGAGCATTATGGGATATGTAGTCCACAACATCTGGAGTGCCAAAGGTTGCCTAACCCAGCTCTAGATCTTCATCATCTGCTACCATAATTTACCCGTGGAGTGGATGGGACCTGTAGAGCAAAGCTTCCATCTTGCTGAAGGGTATATTGATTTCTAGTAGGGAGTATTCCTGTTTCTCCTGCTTTAGCAACAGTTGCTCAAATAGGTCATTTTGTCCCGAGCAACCATTAGATGCCTGGAAAGGTTCTTGTGGGTCTGGGTGCAGATAAGTGGATTTATACAGAATGTAATCAGTGTAGATGGTGTCTTCCAAAAAGAGATACACAAGCCTGAAAAGTGTCCCACTTTTAGCAAAACAGGCCAGGTTGGGGACTATTATCTTGCAGTCCTGGATTTTATTCTCCATTATTTGCGACACTGGCAAATTAATATTTTACACGTGCCATAGTACTACCACTTTAAATGAATACCGCGCTTGCAAGATATCGGTGACACGCTAACCATGACATTCTCCAGACATTCTGATGTGCCAGTGGCACAGGTTGGGAGGTATGGAGATAGTCCATTCCCATAGAAAATAAAGTTTGAGAGTCCTTGGTTGCACACACCACATTCAGAGTAGTGTATTTGTTGACCTATTATATATTTGACTCATCGGTGTACAGAAGACACTGTTGTTCATACTTATGAAACTTTCATACTCATGAAAGTTTATTGTAGAGAAGTCTAACACATAAATATAACTTTTTGAACAGTAGGCATGTCCACTAATATCATAATATCATATGTATTTATTTTGTGATCATTCAAGATCTATGCCTTCATTTTTGTCTAAATATTTTAATAAACAAATACTTGGCGAGGTCCTCTATAGCTGAAAGGTTAATTCTTAAATTGCTTATAGGTTGGAGATGAGTGCATAGATTTGCTTGTTTTTTTTAGTTTACATTCCCTATTGATTTACCAAGACAGTGTTCTGTATTAAAATCCTTTTTTTCATAAACCTCACCTCAGAGTGACATTGTAAAGAATGTTGTTTATTACTTGCTCGAAATTGCAATTGCTTAACTGTGTAAGAACATTTCCTAAATTGTATTGGCTTCAGTGAATTTCCTATGGGAGCAAATCACTTTTATTGTGAAAATCTCTCTCTCTTTATTTTTTTTTTCTTTTCCATTTTCTATTTTATTTTACATAAAGTGTAACTTCATCTTCTACTGTGGTGGTCTATAAAGCAGCTACTACTTGTGGGAATGAAATACATATGGATACATAAAATATGTAATTGTCTGCTTGTAAGTCTGGCCTTTTTCTTGACAAAAGCACTTTTGAGGTGAATCGTTGTCACTTGTAAGTGTGCCGTGTAAGTAAAAAACCAATACAATCCACAAAGTAGTTAGAGTATTCAAAGCAAAAACTAAAATCTTAGCCACATACTGTATGTACAATTTGTACAATACAAACAAATACAGTTTGTATTTGTTTCTTTTCATTTACAAACAGAGGGGCCAGTGAGTACCCTGATTGCCAAAGCATTTCAAGACAGTCTGTGGATCCTACTGCACGTGGATCATTGCCATTACTTGTTTTGTGCAACAGTATAATTATTTTCTAAAACAGAGCACACAGTTTTTCATAAAAAAACCCATTTAAACTCAAAATGATTTGCTTGTATCACTAGTAGTTGCACAGATAATATATATAGTGAAAAATAAATGATCTTCAACTGCAATATCTACATGTCAAAACTCCAAGTTGGAAAATCAAAAAGCGCACGGCTCAAATGTGGCCTTTTAACCCCTAAACAAGCTGACAAACCTATGCATGGGTGGTATCCCTGTACTCAGGCGATGTTTCTGAACACATATTGGGGTGTCGTATGGCAGCGACACATAACAAAATCTGTGAATTCGTGTCTAAATTATAATGTATGTGGGAAAAACCACAATAAAATTACTACCACAAACTCTGACAAAGGCTGGTGGTAGAATTGGTGCATAGAAAGTGTTAAAAAACTAATTTGAAATAGGGTAGGGTGTTTACTTTTACAAAATATATGTTTTTTGGGGGTAAAATACACTGTCTGTCTTCAAAAAAGTCCAAAATGGACGCAGTCTGTCTACAAGTAAAAATTCCAAGTTGGAATTGCGCACCTCCCAAATGTGGCCATTTAACAACCAACAAACCTATTCATGGATGGTATCCTTGTACTCAAGAGATGTTGCTGAACACATATTGGGGTGTTGTTTGGCAGTGACACATACCAAAATCTGGGAAAATGTTACCACCATGTCTACTTTTAAAAATATATATGGTTTGATGGGGTAAAATACACAGGCTGTCTTTAAAAATGTCCCAAATGGGACATGGGCGCAGGTTGTCTGCATGTCAAAATTCCAAGTTTGAAAACCAAAAAGCGCACCTCTCAAATGTTGCCCTTTAACCCCCAAACAAGCTGACAAACCTATGCATGGGTGGTATCCCTGTACTTTTTTTCACCATATGTTGTTATTTTTTTTATATTATATTATAGGATATGGTCAAAATTATGTTATCCAAAGAAAGTCATTTTTGTCCCGATAAAAACAATATATAATTTGTGTGGGTACAGCAAATGACAAAGAAGAAAATTACAGCTAAAAACAAACAGCACAGAAATGTTAAAATAGCCATTGTCCAAAATGGCCAAACATGTTTCAAAGGGTCTGTCCTTAAGGGGATAAAGGTTTTTAGTTATCTTTTCCACAAAATTAACATAAATGTACAAATCAATTGTAACATCATAACTTCAAATATAATAGAATAACATAATACAAAATTAACAATATCACTCAAATTATATAAAACAAATGAGAAAAAAACAGCCCATCCTGGTATACCTTTTTCTCAATCATCATAACAATTTATAATTTACACTATTTACAAGTTTACATCACCTTACCCCCTGGTTCTCTCTTGCATGACCATGTTCAATCAAAAGACTACTGTCTCTGCCCTGTTATATTTGGCTAAAATTTACAAATTGGTCAGATTCCATATGCGAATTCCATAAATTCCATCTATCTTTATTTAGCCCTGGCAATTGTTTATTATAGTGAATAACAAGTTCTATGTTACACAGTTTGTTTACTCTATGAGCCCATTCTATAGAAGGAGGCTTAACCCCTTCATGGCAGAAAAAATGGCGTCTTTGTGCTATTGGGTCCCTGATGAAAATACAATGAGATGTCGCAATGGTGTGACCGAACACAAAAGTTTGGGCATGGCAAGTTTTAATAAAATGTAGCTGGAGCTCACTTTGAGCATTGGCTACATTATCAGTGTCAGACTGAGGTCCGACGGAGCCCCGATGAGCTATTACAATCAGGATGTTTTATGCCATCACACAGGCTTTTGGCCACTGTAAATTAAGATGTCATAGAGGTGTCCAAGGTTCCCCTATCTTAAACCAATTTATACCATACTTCATATGGCTACTTAAAGGAGAATACATTAAGGGCAATGAAAACACATTCAAACATACAAGTAGTCAGAGGTGACTTTTCTACAAGCCCTCAAAAGTATCAGTATGTCTTGGTGATTACAGCCTCAATGGTTTCTTACTTAACAATAAAGTTAATCAAAAGTAAAAGCACTAGTGAATTCTTTTTTCTCAAACATGGAATACTCTCCTATATTCCAAATCCTATATTTCAATTCCCTTTTTACTGTTGCAAAGTACATTCTCTATAAACAGTAGTTTCCATGCAATAATATTAGTACCTTGTGTCATTTTTCTATTCATTCTTTGCTTTCTCCCTCTGTCTTCAACACAAAGGAAGGACGCTAAGTTACATTGCATTGTAGTAATTCCACAACACTGGCCACATTCAGGAGGAATTAGTCATCACAGTGGTGTATGTGAATAGTAATAAATACTAATAAAAAACACATACAAGAGTACAGACAACTGGAGCCTTTTTCATGAAGTTTCAATTTATTTCATATGTCTCAAGTATAGAGTATTACATCACCTTTTATGACATATAAAATCAATTTAGGAAATGCACAACATTATAATATATGTACCATTAATGTGATATTCTGCAGTGCTGTGTCATACACTCCAAGTTTTGAAACTATGAGTGTAAGCAACTATAACATAATTTTATTAGTCTTCACTCTCCATTAATGCTCCTTATATTTAACCAATGTTCTGCATAGTATAAGTATTACAGTGTTTACTCATATTGGTTTCATTATTTATTCCCAATTGCCTTGAAATTTGCTTGTGAAGGTTTATACCCAAGACAGCTGTAGTCAAAACAGTGGATGCCAAGTCTTTGTACTAATTACACAATTAGAAAAAGAGGAAACATATTCAGTTGGCAGCTATAATTCCATAGAAAAAATAAAAAGAACAAATCTTACTTTAAAGGGACTGTATCACCTAAACATTGTTTTTTCTGTGCATGTAGAGCATAAAAAATTATTGAAAATGATTCATTGTATTAGTAGATCTAGATGTGGGTTGATTTAGTTATTATGTTGTTAATTTTTGGGATTTCCCTTTCTCATTCTCCTACTTCCTCTTCCTTCTCACCCGCCCTCAACTAGCTCAAATTAGTTGTTTTTCAAAAAAGTACAACTAATTATCCCAATAGGTAAATTCTTTTTTATTCGGATGGTTTTGCCATTCAATGCTTCTTTCCATTTGACACCGATGGGTGATTTGGGATTTTATTTTGGGCCATATTAATAAATTCTTCGTTTTCCAATTTCTAGCTAATTCACGCTTGATTTCTGTTAAAATTTGAAACAATCTTATATTCCTTTTTATATTCAGGAAACTTTGTATGTAAATTGGCTTTCTCTGGAGTAAGGATCTATTCTCGACCGAATATCTCAATTAGCCTTTGTGAAACCTTCAGCCAGAGGCTGTTAATCATCGTGCATCCCCACCAAATATGCACAAAATCTCCTCCACGCTGTCCACATCTCCAGCATGTACCCAGCGTGTTAGGAACCATATGAGCTTCTTTTCTGGAAGATTTCGTCCTTAACTGTTAATGGGCCGAAGTGCAAGCAATGCCGTGGAGGTTGGCATCTTCAAGTATTATATTCACGGAAAAGGAAAAAGGTAGGAAAGAGTAAGGGGAAATTGGGTGAAGAGGAGGAGGGGGAAAAGGAAGAAAAAAAGAATTGGAAGAGATAGGAGGAGTAAAGAAGAATATATATATATATATATATATATATATATATATATATATATAAACTTTGTTTGATCCTGATACCTTGGCAATATGCCCCCCAGACTTGCCAATGCATCCCCAGACTTGCAATCTTCCCCAGACCTGCCGATGCATCCTCAGACTTGCCAGTTTGCCCCCAGACTTGCCAATGCATCCACAGACTTGTCATTCTGCCCATCAGACTCGCCAGTGCATCCCCAGACTTGCAAATCTGGCCTTTATACTTGGCAATGCATCCACAGACTTGCCAATCTGCACCTCATACTTGCCAATCTGTATCTAGACTTGCCAGTCTGCCCCAGACTTGTCAAGGCATCCCCAGACTGGCCAATCTGTCCCTCCAACATGCCATCCCTCCCCCCAGACTTGCCAATTTGCTCCTCAGACTTACCTCAGCACCCACTTTGCAAAAGTTTAAACAAAAATAATGTATTGGCACTACAACAAGTAATCAGTATATTTAGGGAATTATTTAGCAAGGCCACAAACACACCAATAATTATTTTTCTGACACTTCAGTTTGTGATTGGACAATATGATGGAAATATTCTTAAACTTTTCCTGCAGAAACCGGCCAGCAAAATATTTATGTTTCCTAAAAAATAATACTTTTCCTTAAATGTGAGGACTCAACCCACAAATCATGCTAACCTTTGGTCTAAATGCAAAGGGGTTAACATTAGTTCTCTTTGTTGTTACTGAATGTGAGAACAGATACTTTAAATATTTAGTTGGGATCAGCTCATTTCTCTTTTTACAAAGCTCGTGAGTGTATGGCTTATTAAGATTTACCTGCCTGGGTTACTACTGAGCCTAATTGCTCTAATAGTTGAGCAATATAAAAGGGAGGTGAAATCACATGTGATAGCTGGCTGCCTTTTGATGTTCTTTGCTCCGGTGAGCTTTGTTTATGCAACAGAAAGATTTAGGCTGTCTCTGTGATTCTGGCACAGAAAGGTTGTACATATTTTCTGGCGACAGTCTGTGGCTACTCTATTCACTGCAAGCATGTGCTGATGGATTAAAACAGAACCTACTCATTGAGTCAGTCGCCTATATCAAAGACAGCTTGGCTGAAGCTGAGTCTCAACATTTTAAAAGACGAGTCCAGATTAACGACAAGTAGCAGTCCAGACTCTGTCCTGGTTTGTTCATGGAAAAAGTTGCTTTTTTTTTCTCTCATTGTCTCGAAGTCAAAATGCTCTCCTTCAACGTTGTGTTATTTTTAAGTCTTTAAATAGTTTGCTGTCTGTACCAGAAGAAGAAAAAGATAAGAACTGGAATGCTATTTGTGCATTTTTGTGCAATACTAGGAATGTGATAATGAAATTCTAAAATGCATACACATAATGTTACAACCAGGACTCAGATTATTAGCTTAACTTTTTTTTGGTACATTTCATTTGTATTTTCCTTTCTGATTTAAAGCTACACGGCGCTTTAATAATAATCATAATAATAATAAATATAAGAAGAGGATCTGCCCACATTCCTACTTTGAAATAATGTCTGGATCAGAGTTTTAAGAAACTATAAGTCAAAAATAGTTAATGAGAACGAAATACAGGTAGATGTGTAAGTTAGTTCCTTCTTGCCCCTGGTTCTCCATCAATTGATTACTAATCTCTGTGTGCTCTACACACACCATTGTCATGGCTGCTTACCTGCAGTACCTTTTGCCCCAAATTCCACCTTCTAAACTTGTATACATTCTACAAAACCAGCCAGCGCTGAAGTAAAGTGATTGAAGGACTTGCATAGGCCTTCAGAGGGCCCCAAAACACTAACACTGGTTTGATAACAGAAAAGCCTGCTTTGTTTGCCCACCAGATGCTAGATAAGCCAGAACGGGCATGTGTGCTGGTCTTTGTTCGGGTAGATTAAATGCATCTGTCTACTGAAACATTTTAAAAGTTCACTGGGGGCCAGGAAATTATCTAAGCAAGCAATACTTTTAATAAGGGAGCTTTGACAGAAATAAGTGCTAAAGTATAAACCTACATTGTTGAACGAATATGTGCTCATAATCAGCCCTGAAATAGTGCCTCCAAATTTAGGACGGATTCCGGATACATCGGTGGGTAGCCCAAGTGCTGAGCTACCCAGGTAGCCCTTATTAATGCCTCTGGATATTACCTAAGTTTGGACATAGTCTTTTCCATGACGATATCTATCAGTATAATTATATTTAAATATTTTTGTGTTTGAAATATTTATTTTAATTCTTCTACACTTTTCTATTCATTTCTCCAGCTAAAATCTGGAGAATTGAAATGGGCGGGTATAGTGTATGTATCCTGAGTTATATGTTCAGGGGTGATCGGCGCATACTGATTTCGCTGAAATTGTATGCTTTTTCTAGCGAAATTGTCCTGACCCAAATGCTTTCTATGTTTTCAAACGGCCCAAAGAGCCGATTCGGACCATAATTCAGGGATAACTGCGTAGCCACATTTTGGAGATTTGTGAAAATCAGCTAAAGTGCCTGACCTGAATCCGTTTTGGGCCAGATTGGTATATGTTGGATAGATCATTAATTCTCAGGGGCTTAAATCAAATGCTTTGTATTTCTCTTAATGTGGCCCTTTATTTAGGGAAACATTTTTTACTCCCACTCAGGGCTGGCGTGCTGAGAAGAGAGGGGCAATTGCAACAGGGGGAGTGATAAACACACACAGAGCTCAGACAGGGATGCTCCAGCTCCTCACGCACAATAATTCAGAGCATCGTATTTCTGATCATCAGTGTGTGCGAGGAGCGGGAGCAGCACTATCTGAGCTCTGTGTGTGGGTGGAAGGGGGGAAGGGGTGTAGAGGAGAGAGACAAGTGACTGGGAGGGGGTGAGGACAGACATGGAAGGGAGGAAGACAGACATTAGATGGGGAGAACAGACATGGGGCAGACAACAGACAAGGGAGTGAGGGGAGGACAGATATGGGAGGGGAACAACAGACATGGATGCAGAGAGGAGAGACAACAGACATGGGAATGGAGAGAAACATACAATGGGGGGATAGAAGAGGAAGATAGGCATGGGAAGGGAGATCAGAAGGTCAGACATGAGGAGGGAGAGGAGACAGACAGGGGGATACATTAAGAAATGTACTTGTACAATGTGTGTCACTGTCTATGTGTGTGTGTGACTGTCTATTTGTGTGTGTAAATGTGTGCATGAGACTGCATGTGTGTGTGCGTGATTGAAGCACAGTTGTTTAGCTATTATAGGTAATAACCTTGCACCAGCCCCTGCTCCCACTTTTTGGTTCCTAGTTGTGGAACACTTAATATTAGGAGACATCAGTTGGTCTAAGCAATGGTAACGATTTCTCTGTCAATGAAAATGATGCATGAGAACTTATGTTTTTGCAAGGTATAATACAATAATGATAAGAGAAAGTGTCATTGTCCTGCATTACAGCATTTTGTTTTTCTACATCTCATATTCATATAAGGCTTAACTAATATTTTTTATGGGATAATAATATATTCTTTGATCTCAAAAGGTGCTATTATGACCAACCCTTTGTTTTTATGCCAAGTTCTCTTGCATATTCACCAGATATGACTTTTCATTTCTTGTTGTTAAATGAAAAGTGAATTCTGTATGTGAGTATTATATATCAATAATTTAAACATAGCTTGAGGCACATACCATGTTGGCACATCTTGTTAATGTCTTTGTTTTTTCCATGTGAGCAGGTGGAACAATGTTTTTTTCATGGAATGTATTTTGGCTCTGAATTTTTTGTAGAAATGAAATAAATGGGACTTTGTCATGCATGATAATAAGAACGTAGAATTCATGCATGAGATTATTTTATCGTTTTGATATGAACTCTATTCTTTCTTTTCGAGTAAACATATTTTAGCAAGGGGACAATAAAGGTATTTTGTTTGTTCTATACCATACTCTGCCTTTTATTTCCTCCCTATATTTTCCCTACTGGGGGAACATCTACACACGCGCTGTATAACGAAGAAACGATTCGGGAAGAGAGTGATCTCCATCCATGTTAAACGTTTATACAAGAGCCATGGACCAATTGGCTATAAATATAGTGAGTGTATTTACATTGGGGGAAGACACACCAAAACCTAATATTGCCTTATATGGATACACCCAGTGTTTTTTTCTTTTTTTTTAAGTATCACTCTGTGTGAAGACAAAGTTTTTCTTCAGATAAGTTTATATAATTTTTTTTTTACTATTTGTTTGTTTATGATCAATAATTGTTTATTTGCATGCCTGATACTTTATACATATTTTATTGTAGTGCAGTTTCTGTGTTTTCTCAAAATACATTGTCAACCAACAACTGGCCAGCCAGTAGTAGCTGACCGTGACCTTACCATATATATAAATAAATATGGCAAAAATAAAAATATATAAAAAATGAAAATGCAAGAATCTAGTTAAATCTAATGAGAAACATTGTCACAAAACAAAAGTTGTTATTTAAGATCAAACATTTACGATAAACACTATTCATGAACAACAAACACAGAGCATATGTAAATCAACTTGGTATAAACATGATTGTAATTAGCATGGTGCAATATTAATGTCAGACTAACTACACCTATCACTATTCACAATAAAAACAGTCATATTTTCGCATGGTAACTACAACTAAATTTAATGTACTTTGGTTTAACACAATAGGGATGATGTATGAATGAATGTATTATTTACTTTGTATAAAAAGTAATTTTGGGGTAATCTAAATAAGCACATGACTTAATTCTTGTACTGATTTGCTGTACTTTCCGAGACATGACCCTCACTTGCTCTTCCTAAAGAACATATTTATAACAACAATCATATGCCTCTTAGATGTTATTTTGCCTCTTTCCTTGATACATCTGAGTGTTATTTCCCCATTCAGACAGAAAATCCACATTTTCATTCCAACCTTAATGTAAGTAGTAGAAATAGCGCTGTGGCCTACATTCTTGCACTGTACACTAATGTAGCATTTATACATTTTTTTGCATATATTATGTGAGCTAAACCCACATTTCTGTTATTTATTTTTAAAAAATTGTGCTGGCTGAGTAGTTTACAAAATCATGAGTGCCGAAGCTGACCCTTCCTTGTTTTAGGGCATCTAAGAGTCTTCTCAATAAAGAGAGAATAGTAAGGAATTGCAATGGGAATTTCAAACTTTAGGACAATGTAGCCGAGCTGAAACAATTGTCCTTTGCATCTGAATGGGAGAATCTTTTTTTTCCAGCAGCTACTTTGGCCTTAAGTCCCATCTTAGCTCTCTGCAAAACTCTCTTTATTTAGAAGACCATCGACTTTCTTTGTTATGAAGCCTATCTCTGAGGTAAACAGAGGAACAAAACAATTTATTGATTGATAAACCTTCTTCTAATTTCATGTACATGACATAGGTATATGCCAATAAGATGGTTATATGGCTTATTTGCTAAAAAAAACAAAAAAAAAACTGTTATCTTTTAAAAACCTTAATATCCTTTGAATGGCTGCATGAATGAATATAACATTTTGAATCATGCCTATTCATTTCATGATACTCTCTGGTATGTCTGTTAAATTGGGTATTAGTACCCTAAAACTTCCACAGTATACACAATGAATTGGATGTGCACTAATTCACTCTACTTCTGCCTTCTTCACTGAAAAAGCTAATTGTGAAGGAGGGAGATATAACATGCAGCATTGTACAGAGCATGGCCTCTCTTATCCCAGCAACATAGTTTTTGAGTTTAGTACCTCTTTAACCCATGGGTGGAAAAAAAAAGTTTAAACATCATTGGATTCACATTTTCTTACTTTGTATTTTTTCAGATTTTCAATATGCCTAAACATTATTTTTTTTTAATAGCAATTACTGTTTTTATTTCCATGAATTTCATATATAAGACTACCCTTTGTTTTAGTTACCCTTTGCTTTAGTTGTGCAAGTACAACAATATCTTTATTAAGTACTTACTGCGCTATTGCTGAATGTCACATAACAGATTTCAAATTTCCAAATAGATATTAAAAAAACTGGCACAATATACAAGTATTTCTTTCAAGAGATAAACTTTGTCCTGTACACCAGGGGCTAAAGGATCAAGTGTGATTGATAAAGCATTGCACACTTGTGGAAACTTGTTTTTGATTCCATACATTGATTTCACACTGTGTCCAGAGCAAAAATTAGAAAGGGTTTATTATCTATAAACATTCATAAATCAAAGACTGTCTTCTGTTTCTCCACATTCCAGCAAATAATCCTATATCAAAGAGTGAAAGAGAACAACCTGTAATAGAAAACTGATATAATTATAGAGTATAGAGAGATAGGTTGAAAGCGATATAAAGGTCTACTCGATAAAACGAGAATTGCAACAGGAATTTCAAATTTAGGACCAAAGCAGTGAGGAATAGAAAATGGGGAGAGAGGTTTAAGATACAGAGAGTAAAGAAACAGCCACAATTATTTTTTGGATAATGGTCAGTTCAGATAAGGGATACTCACCTTCCTGGAGCCCCATTGGGAAGCTTCTTTGTTCCTCCCTCCTGTGTGCCGTACTGTGGAAGAGAGCGCTCATGGGAAATGTAGTTCCCAAATGCTTCGAGGGGTGGGATTGGACTACGGCGCTCGGAGCAGATCATTTTGACAGCCTCCAACAATCTTTTTTTTAATTTGAAGTAGACAAATTACTTAATCATTAACAATTGCTTATTGTTCCTGTAGTGCTGATTTAAATGTGAAATCAATAGAGAGGATCAGTTGTGAGAGGTGCAGAGGAAGAAAATATTATGTAAGCCCAAAAGTATATAACATTTCTTCATCAGAAGAATGCATTGTACTTTGATTCTTTTAAAGTGTATTTATACTTTAACTCTTAGAGAAATAGGACTCGTAACTCCACAGTTTTCACTTTCTGTCAATCTAGTACTTGTTTTAGGCCCAGATTTAAATACTTTTGTTTCATTTGTAACACATTCAAAAGTTTGCTCACTATATCTAAATGTAGCATATTTCATTTGAAAATTATACTTTTTTTTTTTTTACAGCCTTGGTCAGGTTTACAATAAAAATACTTTAATGGGAAATGCTTGCTATGTCATGCAGTCCTGACCTTTTTGTGGCTCCAAGACTCTGCAAGGAAAATGGAACCAGATTTGTAATCGATGACCTGTTGAATTTATGATTTATTTTTGCAACGGATGAAAAATGCTTCAATTGATAGATATAATCACTAATGTTTTATTTGGATTGAACATATTCCTCTATAAGTATTATGTTTCTGTCATACAGGTTAAACTCTATACATGGATATCCAAGCCGTTTAGCATAACATATCTCTCTGGAGATATCTGCATGTAATTGTAGAATTTTGGAATAAAATAAATTTTACATTTTTTTTGTGTGTAGACAAATAAAACATTTTAGTGTCTTCAGTATGAGTCATAAGCAGATCTTTTCTGTGAATGTCTGATTTCTGTGGGAAAAGCAGGCCGTCTGGCTTGTTTGGTGTGTGTGTATATATATTTAGGGTGTTTTATAATGCCTCTGCTACTCACTGAATTTCAGGTGGTGGGGTTTTTCCACCACCGTTACCCCACCATTACTTAAACGATTAATTCTTCTTTGGATATTACTATAATGCATTTGAAATATTTGTAATAGGTAACGGAGCTCTAATGAAAGCACCATAGCTAGTTAGCATATGCGTGGGATAGGCATAAGGCTATCCTAGACATAAGATAAGGCCAGGGACTAATAAAACTATTTAGAAAATTGGGAAGAATGGTTCTTATCAGCCGACACATTCTATGACTTACAAGAGAGAAAAAAACTGTCCATTTGTATCTCAATTAAGTATATTTCAGTTCAGGACTGTGTAGCTTTGCAGCTGCTGTTAAACTTTAACTCCCAGGAGCTCAGCCTCATGGGAGTTGTAATGTAATTGCAGCTAAAGGTATACTCATTGCCTTGCCCTTTTCTTTATGGTTCATAAAATATACAGTGCGTACAAATGGGCTTTACACATGTATGATCATTTATGCTAATTATATTTATTATCTTTTTATAGGTTGCACACAATGGTCTTATTTTAGAAATGAATCATCCGACTGCCGGAAAGATATCCGTTCCAGGTTGGTCTTTTTAAAATTTTCATTTGTTAAGTGGTTTCATCAATGTTGTAAAACGTTCATGGGTAACAGTTCTTAAAAGCCACAAAAAAATAGTTACTCTGTCCAATGACAGATGAAGGGGGTCCTCTCGCACTGTGCATTCAGATGTGTTTGTGTGTTGAATGTAGTGATTGGTAGGGGGCAGGGAAGCAAACATTTTTTTTCTCATTGCTCCCTCAGTAATCCACTTTTCAGTTTTCAACTAGCCAGCACTTATTATTCTGTACCGTGCCTCTTGACATGCATTGACAAAAGCCTGCACTAAGGGCTGAAACGTTGGCTTTTTTGTCAACCTCATAAAATTATTTTTTCACTATTTTGTGTGTGCCAGGCTCTCTCTTTATCATAGTGTCTATATTTGTGGACCTTTTCTAGGGGACTGGCCAATGGACTGGAGCACCTCCTTTCTGTGAGATTTGAATTTGTTTGTATTTATTTGGAGTTCAGTGCCTCTACTTCTCAATTTATTTTCAACTGGTCCTTCTGCTTACTGCTAACAGTCCTGAGGATGGGGCTTAAAATACTACTAAGCTTTAGATATACCATCTGCTTCATTGATGGATACAAATGTTATTATTTTTTTGTTGGCTCTATATCAGAAAGAGGAGCATATACTCTACTTCTGCACAAGCTAATAAGCTGCAGGTGTATGTTGAGACCACCAGCAACGTGTCAGACATTACTGATTTTTCTTTTTAAAAAAAATTAAGTTGATCAAGGGGCGCTTGCTAGCATAAAATCAAGTGTCACACACTGCCGGTACTGTGCTGGTAGCCAGTATAGATATTCCGTGTATAGGTGCGAAATGACACATATCTTGAGTAGTGCCTACTATTATACCTCTATGATAAGCTCAATGTAAAAATGCATTCTTTTTAAAGTTTAGCAACCCTTAAGCATACATGTGCAGTTATCTAATATGAGGAAACAACATGCATTCCAGCATGCAGAGAAAGATAAAGGCAATGCCAGTAGTCTTAATTAGTGTTTAAGGCTGGTGTAGGATCCTAAGATTAACCCTTTAACAATAGAGTTGTGTGCATATAATTACATATTATATTTTGATCTTCAAAGACATAGTTAAAATTGATGTTGGTAAGGATTAACTCCCCCTTTTTAGTACCTTTTATTTAGTTCTCACTCTCTTCTTATCTACACATTTCTCCTCTTCTTCATTCTTCTCTACTTTAAATATCCCCCCCCCCCCACCACCATGCTGCTGTTTCCACTTTTTGAGTAGCAGAGTATTGTATAACAAAAATAGATAATACAGATTTTTGCTTAAAGCATTCTGGCATATTTCCACCTCACCACTATATGTATATCTGTATTCACACAATTTCTCCTATACTGTTGCCATTGAAAGCCGCTTTCTTACATTTCCCCTCCTTCCATATTTCTACTTATTCTTCTTTTCACCTTGCTTCCTGTTTTCTTAAACTACCTCCCCCTTGTCTTATGCAATATACAGGAACATACTAGCGCATGCATGCTTATACACTGTATTTTGCCCTGTAACATGAACAATACATTTACACAAATTATTATTTTATATAATAAATATACTTAACTTCCATTAAAAATATAGCATCATCTTATACAAAAATAGGTATTATTTGTAGATGAATATATCTTATTAGCAGGGCACAACACCCATGTTTAGCCTATTATTGCCCTGGTGGGCAGAAGGGTGACCGGCAGGAAAGCCCCCAAAGGCAGAGCAATAGTATATATGTATTCCTAATTCACTTATACCTGTAAACTCTGTGCCTGCCCATTAACCTGATCAGGCTCTAGCCACTAGTCTAGTGTACTTTGGTTTCAGTAAGCATGGCAAATCAGTATTACATCACTATATGATTTGTTGATATATGAATGTATACTAGAAACTCCTAATGTCATGCTAAAAGATGCTAATCATGTATGTATATATATATATATATATATATATATATATATATATATATATATATATAAATAAAATAAAAGTAAACCTGCTTTTGAGTGACAATGCCAATAATAAAAATACATTTGAAAAAACACAAATTTTACAGCAACAGTCTACTCGAGCTTGACCATTTAGATAAGTGGTGTCCAACTGCAATATTTTCTCTCTCTTTATACACATTCCAGACCCCTAACTGGCCTTTCATGCAGCACAGAATTATGGGTGTTGCAGTCTAGAAACACCTACAGAGAGGCAGCTGTACACCCCTTTCCTTCCCTGCTATGGTGTTGAAAAACACATGCTGCATGCATTATATATTTTTTAAATACAAATTGTTAATATACATAGAAATTTATGCCTAAACATTATCTAGCAAGCAGATGTGGAAGCTATTCATTGTTTTCAGTAACTACGGTCTAGGGTGACACTTAACAATAATGTGATTTTAGGCTTAAAATAATGCACTAATTATCCATGTATATATATCAATGTTTGCACACATATACACTCTCATGCACATGTGTAGACACACCAACACATCTGGAACTTATTGGTAATCTGGGATTTGACTATCAGTATTCTTTATGCAGGTAGAAAAACTTTTTTGGTCCAGAGGGAACTTGCAATCATTTTGCATACATTACCTAATCTATCTCAGAGAAAGAGTATACCCCTTATGGGACAAGTGCAAAGTGCAAGATGAGGGAGTTGAAAGAAATGTCCAAGGATATGTCAGGAAAAAACGATGAATTAAAGTGCGCTGTACAGGTAAAAACATCCTATAAATACCACCAAAGAATTGGATTTGGATTCCGAGTCATAGCAGCTGATTTGCAACTGTTTAATATCATATCCCCTAAAGGAAATGGGAAGAAACATTCTAAAACTTTTTAGGATATACCATTGATTTCTGAATCTGGAAATGTTGCCAAATTCTGGATGTCTTAAGTATTTTATGTGTAATAGTATGATTGCAGGTGGTGATCTCTTTAAATGGTCAATTGCATAATATGTGTCAAGACAAAACTGCTTTGTGTGTGGTGAGCAAGCACAATAGAAATGATGTAATGTACATTTTAATTAATGATTATAATCTGTCAGTTCCCAAAAACAGAACCTCATTAGCATTTATTTTGGAAACTAGTTATGGTAAAATGTACATCTGCTTCACAGTCCACATAGGAGATGTATTTGTCTTTACATTATGAACATTCAATAAAGGTCCTATAGAACAGTTATTTAGTAGGTAGTGCAATAGATGTAAATTTATCAAAAAAAGGAAGGTTTTTTTAAGAAGCGAAACCAGTTTTGCTGTGTGAAAATTAAGACATTATGGGGGTCATGTACTAAACAAGAGTAGTATCATACTTGTAACATACTTATGTGTAACATGTTGCGCTTTCCCCCCCTGTTTTGCGGCTCTTCTGTTTCTTTTTATTTAGTGTGCATTTTTCCGGTAGTGGTAATATATATAAAGAATAATAATTCTTATTCTGCGTGTGAAAATGACATCAGCTTTTAGTGTTAATAAAGTGCTAATAAAAAGGCAGAAAAAATATTGGCAAACATGCCTGTTATTATACGCAAATATGCCTATTTTTATTCACAATTGGCTTACATTTACTATTTGAGGGTTAAATGTTTAGTACATTGCCAAACATTTTGCACATAAAATATATGCCCTTTTTTTGTAGTACATTCCTCCATAAGTTTCTAGGTTAGGTGGCTGTTAGGGCAGAGATGTTTTCTTTGATATTCTAGATCAGGGGTGTCCAAGTTTTTTTTTCAGCTGGCCATTTCACTAGAAATGTGTGTGTGCGTGGGCCACATTCATTTTTCATTTAGAGAAAATTATATATGATTGTGTGAGTTTTATTGCCGTGGAATCTGTGATATACTCACACAATGCACATTAATATGAATTTTATATATATGCTCACATTTATATATAGAAATCACATTAATGTGCACTGTGTGAGTGTATCACAGACTCCACAGCAATAAAACTCACACTCACACTGCACATTACTGTATCACAATACACAATAAAACTCACAGAAAAAGCCCCTCAAATTAAATAAACACATGGTCACACTTATACACATGCATACATACACACTTACACATATTCACAGCCACACATACACAAATATACACACAGTCACCGTTACACAGTCACCCTTACACATACACACACAGACACCCATACACACAAACACTCACACCCATACACACCCACAGATACCCATACACACAAACACAGACACCCATACACACAAACACAGACACCCATACACACACACACACACACACACACAGACACCCATACACACACACAGACACCCTTACACACAGACACCCTCACACACATTTCTTTTCTTTTTCTTCTCATGTGCCGCTTGTCCCCGTCCCTTCTCAGTCACCTTTTATATGCAGGGAGGGGGATGGTTCAGGCACCAGGGACTCCATCTTCTGAGCTCCGGAAAGCATACAGAGCTCCAAACAGTGTCAAAGCACTTGGGGCGGAGCAAGCGTCCCTTGCATTGCACTCAGGCACCAGGAACAGGGACTATTCATCTTCTGCGCGAGTTGGTGGAGCATGTACCCCTCATGCTGCGCCCATCATGGAGGTATGCCACGGAGGTGTGGTTACCGCATCAATCTCAGGTGGGCCGCACACCTCCATCTCAGGCGGGCCACCTTTGGCCAGCGGGCTGCATGTTGGATGCCCCTGTTCTAGATGATATATTCAGGGAATACAAGGAATTCACTACATGAAGTGTGCTGTTAGTTCTTATTCACCCAAACAGCCTCAAACAAGTGATGTTCCATTGTGACAAAACCCACCAGCAGGGGACCAGTGATGCCAATAGTAACACAGTTCCTCTTGAGCTGCTCTTAGAAACAGAGAAACATGGAATGTGCAGCAAGATATCGGGGATGTTGGGAATTTGCGTCATCTTAGCCCATGTATGAAAAAACAGGCACTGATTTATGCATAACCTCCAATGTGTCCTAGCTAGTCTTCTAGTCATCAAAAGTTTACTTATTTATATACGTCTCCCAAAAAAGTGCATGTCTCCCTGAAAAAAGCAGTTCTTCCTCCTAGTTGCATCAACTTCTATTTATTCAGGACTTGTGCATATATGATTTAGTGGAAGGTATATATACATCTTTCTGCAAACTACAGTGTCAAGAAGAAAAAAAGGCACAACCACTTTTTTGTACAACCCACATAGCGCCTGAGCAACCTGAGATTCACGTGGTATAGTGATATATCTATATGCCCCGTGTTTTGCATGATCACTCATCCAAGTCATGACAACTGTATTGCTGTCCACACATAAAAAAAATGCTTTTGGGAGTTTAGTTCCTCTTTAAGCGAATTCCTTCACTTTGCATGCGTCTATTGACCTGTGGGACTGTTAGGCATACAATTAAGTGTAATTAATATGATTTGTTACCCGTGTTGCATCATTTGGAGAGAAAAAAAAACTATATTGTGTTTTTCTTGCATAAGAGAAGATTGCTATACAAATAGCCTTCTGGGTATACAATGTTCCATTTGTTTTATAGACTTGTTCAAACAATTTTGAGAAAGGAACCATGTATTTGTTGATGTTTTAAAGTGCTAATGTTGGTCATTAGTCTGATAGAGATCTACTAGAGGGAATAATTTTTACAGAAACAATCCTGACTTAGATTCATATCAAGCAATTAAACACCAAACTAATTACCACAGATTAACTCGGTTGTTGACCACTTATGTAATTATCTTAATGTCAGTCAATCAAAATCTTTATCAGATGGACACTTAAGAAAGAAAAACAAATGATGTTTATCTAATACTATTAAAAAGCTGGTCAGTTGTTCTAATTATTTTTCTATTATTATTATATTATCAGTATTGATGCATTTCTTTTTCACTTAATGGTGTCATGCGTATGCTTTTCATGGTTGTTATGGTAAAAGATTCTAGAATTCTATTGGATATTGTTTCTATTTATTGGCGCTTTTAAAAGGTGCTGTGTTTTCCCTTTCACATGGGGAACACTATAGTATAAGAAATACAAAAAAATAAGATATGCTGAAAAATGTCAAAGTTCATTTCTTCTGAGGTTGCTTTGTATTTCGTAAGGTCAACATTTTCAGAGATGTCTTTAGGGTCTCAATATGCACTCATCCGTCCCAAATTGGATTTGTTTAGGGTGTAATAGCTGGCTCTAGTTGAGGCTTCCCCGAAATGCATCTACTCAGTATTTTTGAATTCAGCTCCATATCAGCTGTTTGGGCTGTTCAGAAACCAAAGAATCGGAGGCCTTTGGATTGGGACAAATTTAGCTTGAAAAGGCATATTCAATATGTGATGATCACCCCTGAATACAATTCAGGGATGATAGCTAAATTTCGGGAAAATCAATTCTCCTATTCTGAGAAGGAGAATTGAAATGCAAATACTTAAAATGTAACACATTTTTTTTAAAAAGTGGTAAGAAGCCCTGACACCCCCCCCCCCCCCCATTAAAAATGAGGGTGAGAGCCACCCAAATAGCTCACAGAATCCTATTACACATGGGGGGGGGGGGGGTTCAGGGCAAGGCTGGGGGCCTATATACAACACTGGGGGCAAGGGTTTCTTGCCCTGGGCCCCCATATACTAATATTGCCACTCCCCCGGTGTTTGGGAGCTGGGCAAATGTGCCTAGACCCCAATAAAAAAATTAATTATTTCCCATGGGATCTGACGGCTGCTGAAATTTTGCCTGGTTTCAGAGGGCTGTCGAAAGGCTGCCCCAATCATAATTTAATTATTAGAGGTACATTTAGGTTCTGGCATGTTTCGGGGTGTTTTCAGTTTCGGCAAGTCTTGACATGGAATTGGCTATGATATCCGAATTGCAGACCTATTCAGGGCACATTGGGGCATACTGAGTAGCTCGCAATTCGGTTCCTGATATATGCAAAAAACAAGGGTGTAATCAGCGCTGTATTCAAAACTCTCAACAGCACTTCAGTAGTGTGTCCCCAAACCACACAAGATACAATAAAAACCAATACATACAACATAAAAGTGCGCTTAAGAGCAAACTGTGTAAGTAATGCACCTTATGTGAATATATATATATATAAGTGAATCTCTTCTCAGAGATATGTGGATTTCTTATCCAAGAAACAGGGAGATTCTTTTGATTCACATAAAGTGCATTACTTACACAGTTTGCTCTTAAGCGCACTTTTATGTTGTATGTATTTGGTTCCTGATATATACCCGATGTGCTTTGAATCAGTCCGGACTTCAGAGTAATCAATTCGGGGCCAAAGTCTGACACATATAGAGCAAACTGTTTAGTGTGTTATTAGCAAATAATACCTTTAATTGCACAAAAAAAAACATATTAAGAAATGCTTATGAATCTATTAGAAGAGCATGGGTCATGAAATTATATAATGATTAAAGCAAGTTATTTGGAATCAACCTAAATATTACCTATACTATGAATGTAGAGAATAAAAAAATGATAAAAAATAATCTATACAATTTTTTGACAAAATAACACCGCATATATGCATAAAATAAGAGCGGGGATTTTGTTTTAAGAAAAAAAGGCATCTGATTGGCTGACCAAGTCATGCAAGCAGAAGCCTTCAATCCCAAAGGGAAAGGAAAATCCAATCATAGGGGTTTCACTGCACCCATGAATTTCAAAGTTTATGAATAATATTGCTGAGGCCCACAATACATCTGCACGAAACATAAAGAACGAGGCACGTGAAGGTATGGGTATCTTGTCTTGAGTGGGAGAAATGCAGTTAAGTGATAATAGTATAGTTATAATTTTCGAATAGCCAAATAGATGAGTTGTTAGAGGGATTGTGGGATGCTGTGTCAATAACACTTGAATCTAATCTTCAGACTTTTCCTTGTTTTCACATTAAATGGAATAGTTACTCAGTATAGGATGACGCTATAGAAGTGTGTGGGTTTTATGTGGACTAGTGCTCCCGCCGTATTTGGGTTGACCATGTCCATGACAGTACAAATCAAACTGAACATTTCCCACTCTATTAAATTAATTTGAGAAAGTATTGGGAATTCCACAGAAAGGTTACATTTTCTCTAAATAGGAGTAGTAAATTACTGGCCATTCATTCAAAATATTGCTAAAAATGTAATCAAAATAGATAAAAAGCTGTCCAAAATGTACTTGCTTTGTTATATGATAAAAATTGAATTGGTTATTGGTATAGCTCATTGAAACCAACATATTTATCTTCAAACTCCTCTCTCAATGCTAGACACACCTGTCATTTGTCTGTACATACCGTGGCTTTGTTGGTTTCAAAGTTCAAATAGGAAGCACTTTGATGGCTTATACGTTAATCCTTTGTGTACAAGTGCTTCTTTTGTGTTTTTTTTTTTTTTGCACAAGTGGAAACAGTGCCACACATGTGCGTATGTTTTCTCTGCCTCTGTATATAGAAGGTGCTGTAAAATCATTAGACCATGTCATCTTTAAACAGTCAATTACATTGTCACACCAAAGATAATATGTAGATGCTTTGTCTTTGATTATCCTTCTTTCACACAATGCTATGATTTGTCACAAAAGCTTCTATTTTTAAACCAAGATTCTTGTTTTTTTTTTTTTTTTTTTAAAGTTCTGATAAACCAATATATCTTTAAAGGACAACTAAACTTTTTTTTAACTTGTCCATCTACTATGGAAGCACAAGTGAAAAATAGATGTCCCTAGTATGAGGACAAACTGACATGTATTTTTGATAGTACATGCCAATTTATCTTCTGACTGGCAGCTGCAATGCTTCCCTGAGAAGCAGCCAGCTCGGTCTGATCGGTGACTGCCACTCTTTGCCAATGCAGAGAGAAAGACTGTCGGTTTTACATGGGATCAGCAGAGGGGAACTAGTCAAGTTACCACCTGCTGATCCCATTTAAAAACAGGGGTCTCTCTCTGCAAAGTCACAACCTGACCATCTCTAACTGCACTAGCAAAGACAGACATCTGCACAACTCAGACCCAATTAAGACTAGCGGGGCTATAATATGTGTCTGTAGATATATATATATATATATATATATATATATATATATATATATATACATACATATACACAAATACATTTATTATCTGTATATAATTGTATAATGACATCTCATATAGCAGTTGTGCTTATGTCTGAATGATCAGTTAAGATCAAAGAACACTATGATATGTTGCTAAACTATGCTAGGACAGAGATTAGGACAGAGTTAATTACATAGATAGATATATAGCTAGATAGAAAGCGAAATAGATAGAGATAAATATAGAGTTACCGTATATACTCGAGTATAAGCCGAGTTTTTCAGCACAATT
The DNA here is from genome assembly GCA_036172795.1 of Pelodytes ibericus. Classification (NCBI taxonomy): domain Eukaryota; kingdom Metazoa; phylum Chordata; class Amphibia; order Anura; family Pelodytidae; genus Pelodytes; species Pelodytes ibericus. Next base: position 164,666,676 of record CM069859.1, on the reverse strand, counting down.
TTTGTGCTGAAAAATGCCCCCCTCAGCTTATACTCGAGTCAGTCGCTGAAAAAAAAAAAATCTAAAACTTACCTCGTTCCTGCTCTGTCCCCCGGTGCTCTGAAGCTGCGTGGCTGTGAGGGAAGCGTTGTGAGCTTCCCTCCGGTCGCGCGGTCAACAAAGTGTGTTTTTTTTAAACAAACTTTATTGACCGCGCGGCTGGAGGGAAGCTCACAACGCTTCCCTCACAGCCACGCAGCTTCAGAGCACCGGGGGACAGAGCAGGAACGAGGTAAGTGCTGGGGTCTGGGGGAGGAGGGTGGCATAACGAGCATAGTAAGGGGCAATATCCTGGCATATTGGGGCAATATCCTGGCATATTGGGGGAAATATCCTGGCATATTGGGGGCAATATCTTGGCATATTGGCATATTGGGGGAAATATCCTGTCATATTGGGGCAAATATCCTGGCATATTGGGGCAATATCCTGGCATATTGGGGGAAATATCCTGGCATATTAGGGGAAATATTCTGGCATATTGGGGGAAATATCCTGGCATATTGGGGCAATATCCTGGCATATTGGGGGCAATAACCTGGCATATTGGGGGCAATATCCTGGCATATTGGGGCAATATCCTGGCATATTGGGGCAATATCCTGGCATATTGGGGGCAATAACCTGGCATATTGGGGGCAATATCCTGGCATATTGGGGGCAATATCCTGGCATATTGGGGCAATATCCTGGTATATTGGGGGCAATATCCTGGCATATTGGGGCAATATCCTGGCATATTAAATGGCATATTGGGGGCAATATTTACCAGTAGCTGCCGCATTTTCCACCCTAGGCTTATACTCGAGTCAATATTTTTTCCCAGTTCTTTGTGGTAAAATTAGGTGCTCGGCTTATATTCGGGTCGGCTTATACTCGAGTATATACGGTATATATGGAAATAAATATATAGATCTATAAAGAAATACACAGAGGGATATAGATAAATAGAGAAATGAATAGAGACAGTTAGAGTAGGTATTCATTTAAAGAAAAAATGACAATCCATACAGAACAAACGTAGTTACTATGCCATTAGTATTTAACAGATAACAATGCAAAAACCCATGCTATTTTTAATAGAATAAGTGGAATATTTTTATTTTTGTGGTAGTTCATTTTTCTGGGCCAGAAGATGAAGATCAACGGTGTTGCAAAGCCATTTTGGCAGCTCCCAGACCCATTTTTAATAGGTAAGGTCTGGGCCAATTGCCCTGGCCCCCCATGTATTTTTTTGGTTTTCATTTTGGGAGGAATTCAGCTATGTCCATTATAGCTAAATTCATCCTGAAATGTGTTTCTATAGTCCCATGAAGTAAATGGGGATGATAGAGGCTATTTTTGGTTTGACCCTTTGCAGTTTTCCGCCAGACAAGACACTCTGGACATGGAACCCTCTTAGCCCCACTCTCAAGGGCCAGTGCAAGGATTTTTGTCACCCTAGGCGAAGATGGACTTTGCCACCCCCTTCAGATAGTGTTACCATTTAGAGGTTGTATAGTCAAGTTCAGTCTTAGTTAGAAAGACACATTTGTGATACAATATAACTTCCATTAGTGTGCAGTTAACTTACAGTTGGTTATACAGAACAGCTTTTCTCAATGTATAGTTAGCCAGACAGATAATTAACTTTTAAGTGGTACAGCATAGCTCCCATTAGTTTATAGCTGAGCAGACATTGACAAGGAATTGCATAGCTCCCATCGTATTATAGTCAGTGCTGTATTCACCGCGAGGCATCCTAGGCGGATGCCTAGGGCGGCAAATTTTGGGGGGCGGCAGCGCCCCCCAGCACTGAAAAGAAAAAAAATGTGAAAAAAAAAAAAGGTAAAAAAAAAAAAAACGCGGCCCTTTAAAAAAAAAAACCCCACCGCGCTTGCAGGCAGAGACGGAGGTGAGTAGGGATCGGAAGATCCCCCCTCACCATCGCTCTGCCTGCCAGGCTGCACGGGGACCCGAACAGGCAGCACGGAGAAACCTCCGTGCTGCCTGTTCGGCTCCCCGTGCAGTGTGCCGACACGGAAGTGCCGACAGTCACGTGACGGGCGCGCTGACGTCATACGCGCGCCCGGTCACGTGGCCTGTCGGCACAATCGCCGGGAAGCCGAACAGGCAGCATGGAGGGACCATGCTGCCTGCCAGGGAAAGGTAAGTGCTGATGGGAGACTGTGTGTGTGTGAGAGACTGAGTGTGATGGGAGTCAGAGTGTGTGTGATGGGAGACAGTGTGTGTGGCTGAGTGTGTGTGATGGGAGTCAGAGTGTGTGTGATGGGAGACAGTGTGTGTGGCTGAGTGTGATGGGAGTCAGAGTGTGTGTGTGTGATGGGAGACAGTGTGTGTGGCTGAGTGTGATGGGAGTCAGAGTGTGTGTGATGGGAGACAGTGTGTGTGGCTGAGTGTGATGGGAGACAGTGTGTGTGTGATGGGAGACAGTGTGTGTGGCTGAGTGTGATGGGAGACAGTGTGTGTGTGATGGGAGACAGTGTGTGTGACTGAGTGTGATGGGAGTCAGAGTGTGTGTGTGATGGGAGACAGTGTGTGTGACTGAGTGTGATGGGAGTCAGAGTGTGTGTGAAGGGAGACAGTGTGGGTGACTGAGTGTGATGGGAGTAGGAGTGTGTGACTGAGTGTGATGGGAGTAAGAGTGTGTGTGATGGGAGACAGTGTGTGTGACTGAGTGTGATGGGAGTCAGAGTGTGTGTGTGATGGGAGACAGTGTGTGTGACTGAGTGTGATGGGAGTCAGAGTGTGTGTGATGGGAGACAGTGTGTGTGACGGAGTGTGATGGGAGTCGGAGTGTGTGACTGAGTGTGATGGGAGTGTGTGTGTGATGGGAGTATGAGCTTGATGTGAGTCTGAATGATGGGGCATGTCTTAGGTGTGTAACGTGGGTGTACAGCTTGGGTAGGGGGGTGCCCGGATTTTGTCTGCCTAGGGCAGCACAAAATCAAGATACAACACTGATTATAGTTAAGCAGGTCCTGTCTGAATCACCTGTATTGTCCCAATTATTGGTGACAACACTATTTTAATATTATTTTAAAGAAAATGTTATTCTTTATAAATTAATAAACAGTGTCGTAATGCCCCACAGTAATTGCAAACTGTCCCATTATCCCGGCTGTGTCACATTGTCCCACAGTGTCATATTTCTCCAACCACACTAGCCACAGTGTCATTTTGCCTCAACATCTCTCTTCACACTGCCCTCACAGCACTTTTCACAGTGTCACCTTGTTACATTGCTCCCACAGTACTTGGGACAGTCACATATTGCAACCACATCACTTGCCACATTGCACCTAGGACTTACCCCAGCACCCTGTTTGCACTCATGGGACTTGTCCCAGCATGCTGATAGCACCAGGGGTGTAGAGTTTTTAAATACAGTCTTTATTAAAAGCAACTAAGGAGACAGGCCTAACAATACTTAAATGCAATTAACAAATGCAAGTAGCTAGTGAGCTTAAATAGAAAATATTTAAATATAAAAAAAATATGCCACAATCAAGAGCCCAGTAATTATACCACATACAGGAGACAATTAAACATGCCACATACAGGAGACCATAAAATATGCCACATGCCAGAGCCCAATAATTATACCACATACAGGAGCCCATTAAATATGCCACATACAGGAGCCCATTAGAAATGCCACATACAGGAGCCCGTTAAAACCAATTTGCCCTCCAAACTTTCCAATCTGCTCCCAGCTTGCCACACTGCAACCACAGACATGCCACTCTGCAAGCCAATATCCACCCACACATGCCACTCTAACACCATAATTGCCCTCGGTCCCTCAGACTTGCTAAACTGCCACCCGACATTCCAATCTGCCCTAAGACATGCCAATCTACCCCCATACTTGACAAGCTGCCCCCATACTTGACAAACGGTCCCAGACATACCATGTGCCAAGACATGCCACTCTACCCCCTAGACTTTTGTAGATAAATGTATTGTAGATAGATTCAGTGTGATAATATCATTACTACATCCATTAAAAATATAACCGCACTCGTTACAAACGTCCATTTTGCCACCAGACGTGCCAATCTGCCACCAAACATGGCAATCTGCACCCCAAACATGCCACTATCCCCCCATACTTGTCAAACTGCCCCAGACAAACCAATCTGCCCTCAGATGTGCCATTCTGCCCGCAAGCTTGCCCCTCTGCCCCCACACTTGACAAATCCCCCCATACTTTACAAACTATCCCAGACATGCCAACATGTGCCCAGACATGCCACTCTACCCCCAGACTTGACCTCTGCCCCTCAGATTTGGCAAACTGCCACCGAACATATCAATCTTCCCCCAAACATGCCACTCTCCCCCCATACTTGACAAATTGCCCCAGACACCCAATATGCCCAAGACATGGCAACCTGCTACGGCGCCGAAGATTAGAAGTCCTCCAGAACTCATTCGTTATTGTACGGAGGAGCTGGAGGACTTGCAGCCGCCCGGCATATGTGCTGAGTCCGGGCGGCAGGAAGAGAATCCCTCCTTTCTCCCTAATGCAGACTGTGTGGGGTGCTCTGGTAGAGTGCCCCTGCGTATCTGCACCCTAAGTTGGCGTCTACCTTGCCTATAGGTAGCACAGGCCCTTCTTGCTCTAGTAATGCCCCTGCTAGTGGAGGCAGCTGGATGAAGTTTGTGCGCTGCTCAGTGTCCACAGTTATACTTCGATGCTGTCCAACACTTCCACTGAGTATTGAGTGAGACTGCCGGGAGATCACGTGACATCCTACAAAACCCTTTATTCGCAAACATGATATCCTCCGTCTGCATTCAAGGAGGTTGCTGGTCCCCTAAGGCTATGCGGGACTCCTGGATCCTAGCCTTGTAGTCAGACCTCATTTGAGCTCTGATTATAAGATAAACTTCGACTATAAGATGAGGGGTCTTTTTCATGCGCTGATTCACGGGAGTGCAGACAATTTAGGTGACATTGTACTGAGCATGAGCGGTATAGCTGACACATGACCTCCCAAGCTCCACCCCATGGCGTTCCGTTGGGCGGTAATAGTTTGACAAGTTTAAGTGTCTAGGTAAACAGCCAGATTAGCTAACTAGAGCATTTGCTTTTTATCTGTTGTCATAATTAACAAATGTTACTATATGTTTTCCTACGATATTAATATTATATTAATTAATTATTATATTAAATGTTAATATTTTAATTTAGTGAAGTACACCATATTCTCTTGCTTAGAAAAAAAATATTTTAAATTAAGCCAACAGTAAGCTATCAAAATACTGTGACACAATAAAACTTTACAATGTCAAGTTAATGCTTTGAACATTCATAAAGAGTGTGACAAATGAAGCGGCATTTTACAGAAAGGGTTCATTAATTTGACACAATATGTGTACTCAGCTTGCAGATGGTTGAAGAATCAAAAAACCACTTTAAAGCTCACTTTAAAGCTTTGTTTGTAGAGGGATCTAGTAAAAGATAAAGACTAAAGATGTGTGGCACCCTTATGCATATCTTGTCTATCGTCATTCCTCTTTTGATTTAAAAGCTGGCCTGTTTTCAGAGCTGATATAAAGGCAGGTGTATCTATTACACTTGGATGAGTCACATTTAAAGTACAGTTTCCTCTGAAATACCACTGACTATTGTTGGCGATTTTTTTTTTTCAGTGCTCTGTCTTAGAAATTCACTGTATTCTGTATGCATTTTCTTGGTGCGTTTTTTGGAAAATTAAAATTATAGTTGTACAAAATTAGAGGATCTACTAGATATAGACCGACCAGGGCTGAAATGGGGCTTGCAGCATTATTGCAGAATTTTTCTTAATTCAGCTACTCAATATGGCCAATTTTAACCCGTAATTCGCAATTTCCGCCAATTTCGGGTCTATCGTTGGTCATATTTGGTTTGGGACAAGTAGCCTGGGGAAACCTAGGGAATCAAGTTCTGGGAAGTCATTTTTCCAGCTCTATTTTGGGTATTCCTTCGATTCGTCTATTATGCTTGATCCGAATTATGCTCAGTCACATTTTGGATCAAATCAGCCTATATTGTGTAAACCCTAATGTTTTGGTTTTTCTCAAGTGTCTTTGTTTAAGTGATTCCTGTATATCTTTGCCATCCCCTGTATGTATCCAAAAATATATTGTAGATAGATTCAGTGTGGTAATATCATTACTGCATCTGTTAAAAATATGACCGCACTTGTTACAAACCTCCATTGTTTCATGGGATGTGTACAGTATAGTTAAAAAAACGGCACTGAAACACTGTTCTGTGCGGTAATTACCACAAAAGTGATGATTCAATGACAGCCGGTAAAAATTAACTGGCAACAAAATCTTTAATTTTTTCCCATTAATTTTAGACAACATGAGTTAAATGTGCATCAGCTGCTCAAGACAGCCCACACTTAGCTCTCTAGAACTAGGAGCAGTGCAACACTGCACTCCCACCAAGATGATCCATTCAGGAGGATACAATAAAGAGTAGCTTCCTCATGCTAATTGGCACTAAGTAAAAGGACTTAGGTGCGCCACTGGGTTAACTGAGGAGTAGTCACCAATAAATTATGTAATAGTATCTTGATGTCTGCAAGCTGATTGGGTATAGTTTATTTAGCATATGAATATATATTAGATTTGTATACTCAATCCCAAGCTATTATCAAGAGTACAAAAACACCAATATGCACTATGTTGCTGCTCGAGAACATATCAATCCATAGAAACTTAATTTTTTCCTGTGTACCTCTCCTCCAAAACTGCTCACTTGAAGTAAAGAATAGCCAGCAGCCGCTGTAAAGGTCTAAACTGTCAAGTCACCCACTCGTTGAGCTATGTCTGGTGATGCGTAGAATCTAGTTGACCCCAGCGGAGGACATAATATTTAATAGACAAACAATCTTTGATCTACAAATTAACTGTGTTTAGCAAACTGTTGGGGTGGTTACCTGAGGGTAAAGTTTCCACATGAAGCCGTATGCCTCCAGGTTCTTCAACGTTCTGGACAGGATGACGTCTCATTTAAGTGTGAGAAGATGGCCACTCAGATTCATTGTATCAGTGTTCTGTTTCCAAGATGGCACAAAAGGCGGTAACATTTGGCGGGAATAAGTGTATATTAAAGGACAACTAAACTAATATAGAAGCACAAGTAATAGTTCATTTGTCCCTAGTATGAATATGTACTGACTTTTGACAGTATACACCAGTTTATCTTCTGGCCAGCAGCTGCCATGATTCCATGGGAAGCAGGCAGCCTGGTCTGGTTGGTAACTGACTCTATCTGCTAGTACAGAGAGAGACCCTAGTTTTTACGTTGGATCAGCAGAGAGGATCCTTAACTAGGTCCCCTCTGCTGACCCCATGCAAAAACGAGGATCTGCACTCTCCTCTACCCCAGTACATACAGACTAGCTAGATGATGCCAACTCTGATTACTGTACAAACGCTCCTGCTATTTCCAGCTGTCAGACACACCAGAAAGTAAATTAAGATACGCGTTCTGTTCACTTAGGAGAGGGAGGACAATCTTTAAGGAAGCAAGTGTTGAACATTTTTTTATTGTCAATTAATATAATGTGCTTTATTGTAAACATACTGATATTGTCACAACCAGGGTGAGTAGGTCCTGGCTGAAGGAAAGAGTCTGTCTATTTTCCATGATACGTAATAGATAACAGATAGGGTTGGATGATACAGACATTGCAGGCTTGACTGGAGAGTACAGATAGGGCTGGTAAGCACACACAGGGCTGGTAAAACTAGTTGGTATAGGCAAGACTAGAGGATACCAACAGGACTGGATGGCCAAGGAAGAACAAAGCGCTGAGACAGGGCTATGACTATGTGATAGACAAGACTGACTGGCATAGATAGGGTAGAGTAGCAAGCCAGGGCTGAAAGACAGGGCTATGTAACCCACTGATAGGGCGCTTGGCTGGATGGTATGTGGACAGAGCACTCAGCTGGATTGCCCACAGAGAAGGGACTCGTCTGTATGGTGTGCAGATAGAGCACTCAGCTGGATAGCTCACAGAGAGGGCACTTGGCTGGAAAGACCACAGACAGGCCACTTGCTGGAAGCCTACCTATTCGCTCAAATTATGACAGATCTAGAAGGGGTTGTATAAACCCTTCCATTTGCAAGCGGAAAAATTAACAAATCATATGTTTGTAAATCATTCAAACATTTTCTATGAAGTATTTACAGATCCCATACTGTGCAAATAATGTGTCAATTTATAGTTATAAGGAAAGGCGATGGAGTTCAACGTTTCTAAAAGCTAGGGTCCCTAGGGTCCTAGGTTCCTTTCCAACTACTTCATAAATACCTAGAAAGTACCAAAACACAATTCAGAAGTTAAAAACAGAAGCTATACTATTACCATATAAATCATATGCAGAATGTATAGGCTCTTTGAAAAGTTATATCTCTCTTGACATTTATTTCACAGAAAACATATGATTACTAACATAACAGTCATTTCACAGAAACCATTTGCTTGCTTAGAGTCAATTTCAACTTTGGCCTCCAGGTCAATTTTGGACATCAAGGGTGTTTCTATGGCCCCAATTCTGTCTGGAATGTTCTACTGTATTACATTATTAATTCAATATTTTACATAGAAATGAACAATCCTGACCTAACCCAATTGACTGTAAATGATAGCCTGTGACTTAAATTAACAGTTCTACAAAACCATCTTCTGAAGTGGATTTCATGACAATGAGGCACTGTAGAGGTGCTAAGGTGATACATTTTATATATTCCATCTAATGAAACAGTGATTTGTTTTAATTATTTCAAAACTGCTACAGATAAAGGAAATAGATTATTTATTGCATTATGCATGTATTATAGCTAAATATTGGTTAAGAATAGTGTTGAGCGAACCCGAACCGCACTGTTCGGGTTCGTACCGAACATTATGGTTTTTGGACCCCGGACCCGAACACGGACATTCCACTGTATGACATTCGGTTTATAGATTTTCGATTTGTAGAATAGCAATAGCATTACATGTATTCCATAAACCGAAAGTCTATAAAGCGAATGTCTTTCGGTTTATAGACTTTCGGTTTATGGAATACATGTAATGCTATTGGCTTTCTATACACCGAAATAGAGTCCACATTCATAAGAAATTCTTATGAATGGGTGCTTGTTTTGGGTGCTAAATAGTACATTTGCGTCTTGCGGTGTACATCATATCTGAGAGTCAAAAAGAACAGTCCAATACTGTGCTTACAGCGCACTTTGAAAAATTCTGGCTACCTCCTCCTCCTCCTCCAGCGCCGCTTCCACCTACACTGCCACGGTCACCGCCTCCTCAACCTATGGGTCACTTAGTATAAACTGAAAGAGAATACCCTGCACTCCAACCCTCTCTCAAATGGATAATTCTGTTTATCCTCCTGGCAGCCATGCTTTAGATTTAGATTTATGTTCTTCCAAAACTAAAATCAAAGATTCCATCTAGTGCTATTTTATGGCTCAGCTGTATTTGTAATTTGTATGTATTTTATGTTATTTGAAGTTATTTCCCTATCCATATTTGTTTGCAGGGCACTTGTCCTACTCTTACCCCCATTTTACTTCCTTTTGCAGCCCTCTAGCCCTTTCCAGGACTTTTTTAGAGGCATTTTAGTGGCAAAAAGTTCGGGTCCCGATTGACTTCAATGGGGTTTGGGGTCAAGTTCGGGGTCAAGTTCGAGCTAGTTAAGAATAGAGTTGAGCAGACACCTGAATGTTCGGGTTCGGTGGGTTCGGCTGAACTTCAAAAAAAAAGTCCGGGTTCGGGCTCGAACTTGACCCCGAAATTGACCCCAAACCCCATTGAAGTCAATGGGGACCCGAACTTTTGGGCACTAAAATGCCTCTAAAAAAGTCCTGGAAAGGGCTAGAGGGCTGCAAAAGGAAGTCAAATGGGCGTAAGAGTAGGACAAGTGCCCTGCAAGCAAATGTGGATAGGGAAATAACTTAAAATAACATAAAATACATAAAAATGTAAAATACAGCTGAGTCATAAAATAGCACTAGATGGAATCTTTGATTTTAGCTTTGGAAGAACATAAATCAAAATATAAAACATGGCTGCCAGGAGGATCAACAGAATTATCCGTTTTAGAGAGGGTTGGAGTGCAGGGTATTCTCTTTCATTGTTCAAACTGAGCTCAACTACTGATGCATGGAGATAAGGCCTTCACAAGCCTCTGCTATTGTGTACATAGTTTATATTGAGTGACCCATAGGTTGAGGAGGCGGTGACCATGGCGGTGTAGGTGGAAGCGGTGGTGGAGGAGGTAGCCAACGCTGTTTTTTATTTATTTATTTATTTTTTTTTTTTTTTTTAATGTCCCAAAATATTGGGACATATAAAAAAAGAAAACAAAGAATAAGTCAGTATAACAATGGCTGGGTGAGGCCGGTATAAATGTCTATTCTGCACAAGGTACAGACAAGTCTGGTGGGATCCATGCCTGGTTCATTTTAATAAATATGAGCTTGTCCACATTGGCTGTGGACAGGTGGCTGCACTTGTCTGTGTTAATGCCCCCCCTGCCGTGCTAAACACACGTTCAGACAATACACTAGCTGCAGGGCAGACCTGCACCTCCAAGGCATAAAGGGCAAGCTCAGGCCATGTGCCCAATTTGGAGACCCCGAAGTTGAATGGGGCAGACCCATCAGTCAGTACGTGTAGGTGTGTGCACACGTACTATTCCACCATGTTGCTAAAATGCTGCCTCCTGCTAAGACGTTCCATATCAGATGGTGGTGCTGATTGTTGTGGCGTGCTGACAAAGCTTTTCCACATTTCCGCAATGCTAACCCTGCCTTCTGAGGTGCTGGCGGTTCCCCAGCTGCGTTGGCAACCTCTTCCTCCTCCTCTGCCTTCGCCTTGTGCTTCCATTGAGCCCCCGGTGTCAGTTGGGAATGCCCTCAGCAGCGCGTCTACCAGCGTGCACTTGTAGTCACGCATCTTCCGATCACGCTCCAGTGAGGGAATTAAGGACGGCATGTTGTCCTTGTAATGGGGATCCAGCAGGGTGGCCACCCAGCAATCAGCACAAGTTAGAATGTGGGCAACTAGGCAGTCGGTGCGCAGGCACTGCAGCATGTAGTCGCTCATGTGTGCCAAGCTGACCAGAGGTAAGGACAAGCTGTCCTCTGTGGGAGATGTATCGTCTGTGTCCTCCGTATCCCCCCAGCCACAGTCCAGTGATGCCCACGAGCTGCGTTGGGTGCTACCCTGCTGTGAACACCGTTCCTCCTCCTCATCATCATCATCCTCATCCTCCTCCAGAACTGTGCCCTGGCTGTACAATTTTGTACCTGGCCTATGCTGGTGCTGGACCTAACGCGTTTAGGCATGGCTGTGATGGCTTCTAAGGGCATAGAGTCAAACGCTTGTTGATTGGCTGCCCTGCAGCCTTTCAAAACGCGCCATTAAATCGCCGAACACCAAACTCCAACCCGAATATTCAGTGAAATGTCCGTGATCGGGTCCGGGGTCCAAAAACCATAATGTTCGGTACAAACTCTAGTTAAGAACAAATAATTTAAAGGGACTGTCTGGTGCCCAAAATGCATCTTCCAAATATCAATGCATATTAATGTGCTTTCAAAGTACTTTAAATGCATGTTTTACATTTTGCATTACCTAATATATAAATTACTTACAAGTAGATGACTTTGTGAAATTACAGCAATTTGCCAGAAACAAGGACTGCTCACAATAGCTGAGTAAAAGTAATTTCTGTGAAGGTTGAGGATATGGTTTTGTTTAATGTGTTCTTTGCTTAAAATATATTAGATTATCAAAGCAACTAGGTCAAAATACAATTAGACTTTTCCTTTTATATTTTTCAAAAATCTAAATTCATCAATTTGCTTAACAACAATAATACAAAGAAGAAATTTAAATAAAACAAATCTCTCCATGAACTGAGAAAGCAATTTACAACATAAGTACACAAGTATAATATAAGTTCAGTATTCTGTACTGTATTTGTGCTGGGTAAAATGGAAAGTCTAAAGTCCTACTTTTAGTGGGAGGACCACATTTCATTCGGACGCTTAGTCTCTGGATGGAGGGACTAACATTATTATTTTTAGTAGCTAATACAATAAGGGTCTATATTAAATAAAGAGAGAATTGCAGAGAATTGAGACAGGCATTTCGAACTTATTCCCAAAGTTGTTGAGTTGTAAAAATTCTTCCAGTCACCTGCATTAAAGACCCTAGGCTTGTTAGCCAGTGCAAGGGTTGCACAAAACCCACAGGAGGATACATATATAACTCGCTATCAACCAGCTGGACATCAGTGATCTAGGGGATACCTAGACAACCTCTATATGGACAAATGATGGACAACATATCATGAGAGAAATGCTAAAAATGGCTCTGTGCGTCCATATTATTGAGGACAAACAGCCTTTGTGATCAAAGCAGAACCCACAATTTTTAAAAACCTACGTCAGTTAATGGGGAAAAAATCCATGTATCTGAGTGGAGAATAATTAACTATTTCTTTTGAATGTATGCGTACAGTGACATGTAGGTCTCAGATCACTGTCTTGATATTGCAGTTTTGTAAAAGTTCCAGATTGCTTACGCCCTCTTTAAAATTGAAGTCTCCCACATTTCTGCTTCATTTCCTTTTTTTTTTAAATTGGACCTGCTTATATTAATTTCTTTACTTATTTATATGGATTTTTTTCTCTTTTTGACTAACAATGTGTCACAAATTGTGTATTGGTTTGTTGGTTGTGGGCAAAGTATATGCTTGGATGATGGTGGATAGTCACGAGGCCGATTAATTCTGTATTTTGTGAGAGAATCATAACAGTGTCACGTGGATAAAAAAAACAAACTATATGCTAGGCCTTTCTAAACAAAAAAAATAAAACCAAGTTCTATGTTGAGGTTCCCTGCTGTGTGTTTGTGTTAACAGCCAAGAAATTACTCTTCTTTTCACCCTAAATGGGCTCTCATCCTAAAAGTATTGAATTAATTCTACTTATACAAATCATATGGACAATGTTTTCCTTTATGTAGATGCCAAACTAAGAACAAGGCAAGAATTAAATTAGAATGGTTTAAATATTATATTTCAAGGAATATTTTTTTTTTTTTTTTTTTAACTAGGTATCAAGTAAGGAAAGATTTGCCATCTGTTTGAACTTGTATATGCTATTTTTGCACTCTTTATTATAATTTACATATGTAACCCTTTCATGGCCAGAGGGCATGCGTAGTTGGAAATAGATTCAATCAAACACTCAACAGATGTATTTAAAATGTTTGTTTATGTTGCTGATGGTTTTAGGTATTATATTATAAAGCTAAACTTCATATAAATGATACAGAGAGAATTGCTAATAACTAATGTGTACAAGTATCCCACCTAAGCTTAAAACTAACTTTGACAGTTTATATTAAAAGGAAATAAGGACTTGAGGAGGCCAAGTTAGACTAACTGCTCACACTCCAGTTTGGTTCAGGACAGGTCCATGTGCGGCTTCTGTATCGCACTAAATAGTGCAGAACTGGTGAAACCCCTAGGAAGTGTCACACTACTGGGTTCCACTTGTTGCAGCTGTTGTAGGGCTGTCCTGAGCATTCACTCCAGGCATAAGGCCCCTACACACTCACACATGAATATTACTGAGCGATAGGTATGTTCATGACACGTGGTGCAGGGCTGTAAATGGCACCAAGTTTTAAAGGCCTGCTTGCCTTCCAGTAGCACATGCTTGTGGTTCCTAGTGAGTACAATGTTTTGTAATTATGTATTCCTTTTTGTGAATGATCCTGGCTTTATATGACTACCTGATTTGTGTAATGACTTTGGTTTTCCCTGACTATTCCATTAGCTTCTCCCTGGACGTTAAGTGCAAGCTCTGCATTCTAGTTTCCTGTCTGTTGCAGTTAACTACTAAGTGCAAGCGCCACGCTATAGTCTCCAGTCTGCTGCAGATTCCTGTTAACTGCAAGCTCTGCAGACCAGTTTCCTGTCTGCTGCATTGGTCTGCATTATGGCAACATCCCAATGGGAAAATTTATTAGAAGCTACTCTTAGCTAGTTTCCTTTAACATGTTTGCTGCAATGACAAAAAAAGACGGTGTATTTTTTTGTTTGGTTAACTACTAACTGCAAACTTTGTGGGGCAGTTTCCATTCTGCTGTTGTTACCTTATGTCTGTAGTCTGCTGCAAGTCTTATTTAAAGGTAGATGTTGTTTGTTGGCTTTGCAACTCTGCTACTCCACCTTTGGGGTAAGGTTGGTCATGGCCGCCATAAGAAAATGTGGGGCCCATTATAGAACAGTCTGGGCCCACTCTATTTATCCTGCATTCCTTTCATTATTGCTCCCACATCCCTTACATTAGAACCACCTTGCACACCCAGGACATGCCCTAGTGTCCACATTGCACACGTAGGACTTACCACAGTCAGCACCCAATTTGCATTCACAGAATAAGCCCCATCACCCACTTTGCACACATATATATATATGTCATACATATATATATATGTCTTCATGGAAACATGGCTGATGATGACAACAATGTATTTATGCTTAATTAAACTAAAGCAAGTTGAATGCCATTGATGACTCCAGCACCCACATTGCACATCCAGAACATGCCCCACGACCCACACTGCACACCCAGGACTTAACCCAGTCAGCACCTGGTGTCAAGTGGTAGGCAGCTTGATGTCTGTGCGCTGCACAGGTGCACAGACATCCTAACATTCTGCCTCTCGCACTGGTCTGAGCACCGGCAGGTCACGTGAGTCCTGATGCTATGAACTCAGAATGGTACATAGCATGTGAAAGGCAGCATGGGAGGAAACCATTATCACAGGCAAATTGCATCAGGTGGTGTAACAAACCACAAGGTTGTTTAGACGCATATTTAGATAAAAAGTGACAACTCAAAAGGTGTAATTTTAAATCTATCACAAAATAAAAATGTACACTTAATACTTTTTTTCTGCTGATATATAGCACTTAAAGCATCATATGTATGATACATGAACTAATATTATATTCACTAGTACAAAAATGGTTAGAACTATCTAGAGTGCTCCCACAATTGTTTACTATTGTGTAGACAATAAAGCCTGAAATGGATCAGAACAACCTAAAATTTGACATGGAGCCAAAAAAAAAGTTTAAATAATTAATACTCTATGTAATATAAGCCACACATAGAAAACGTATTTATTATATATGTACCACACCATAAATGAATAAACACATAAATAAAATAACCCACATTAATAAATACAGGTATTTAATACTTTTTGCAGGCATATAATACTTTTTCAAGCATGTCCCTTCTAAACAGACATAGTTACTGAGTCTGCATAATAATATAAATGTAAAGTGCAAAAAAAGAGAAACAGAATCGATTAGTCCCAAAATAACTGGTTTATATCCCATTCACAAACTCCTTATTTACAATAGTAAAGTCAGAAGTGGGATTTAATGCCATATTCTCCTACTGTGACTACTATTTAAGTGGCTGCCCCCCCCCCCCCCCACAATATATTCTAACCAACAATGCCATTTATAATTTCTTTATAGATTATGTATGTATAAAATGATTATTATACAACATGATGTATAGGCAATAAGGCCACATTTGTCACATTCTCTAAAGTGTTAAAATTCAGTTCCTCCATCTGCAAGATATCACTCTTTGAATATGTAATTTACAATGTCCTTTGTAAAATTGGAATTTTTTTTCCATCTGTGAAATTGTAACTGACCTGTTAACGAGGAAACCTTGTTTACGTCACTATGGGATCTAGAATCTTTTATATGTGCTGAATGCATTTGCTAAGAGTATAAATATGTGTTTTGTGGATGCATTCATATGTGACTGTACAGGTATGTAGAACATTCCTATTTGCAGGGTTTGTTTCCATGGTGTAAAAGAGGACTTGCTATTTTCTTCAAATACTTTCCTCTCATTCCATAGCTACACATAGTTACATAATGCGTAATATATAGCAGGTTGTAGACTGGCACCAAGTTTATTTGGGTTTTTGTTACATCTTAATCTTAGTTTCTGTGACAGTGTTCAGTGGCAATTTGGTGTCAAATGTTATTTAAAAAGGACTAACTATAAAAGGCCATTTCTCCCTTTTTCACATTGTTCTTGAAGGGTACTTCTATGAACGGTATACAATTCAAAAGATTATTCCTGGCCAGTGCTTTATTTGGCTGAACACATTTGTTTACTCTACAATATTAGTGAGAAAAGATAGCTGTACTGTTCAATGCCACTCTTTAAAGACTACCAAACTCAGTAGTGGTGACCACCCCAAGAAGAAAGACGTATTTGGACATCTGTATACAACCTAGTTCAAAATATCTCCCTTTGCTTCAGAAATGTCCCCCATTTGTCCCACGCAGAATTAATACTGAAGCTAGTATGGTGGAAAGTGAATGGTGGTATCATGTGGTGATGTGCTATGTGGTCAGAGGGCCACGTGGCAATTTTACCAATCACTCAAATCAACATAGGAGTATAGGAGAAGGGGGAATCTTATGCTTTCTCAGGCCGTATTTCCCTGAACTGAATAGTCTTGAATTCGGGGGAAAATTTACAAATTTGGCCTGAATTCAGCAATATAGAATAGCTGAATTGCGCTGAATTCAATAAATTCAGCATGAATTTGGGGCTACATGAATCAACCCCTCAGTTTTTTACTTAATTCACTTAAAAGGACTCATGCATTATGTGATCAATTCCCATCCGAATACACATCTAATGCCATCTTTACAATATATACTCCACTGTATGTGCCATCTTTATATACCTTTGGGTTTTAAATGAATAGTTTATAAGCTAGGTTAAAATAAACTATACTTCTTCCCTATCTGGGAATACTGCAGCAGGGGCCACACGGAGATAGATGATGCACATACAACCGTCATGTTGTACAACTGGCCCAAGCAATCTGAGTAAGGCTAGAATTAGCCCTGATCAATAAGGCTAGTATTAGCCATGATCAATATAATCGTGCATTAAAATATTGTTTGGATTTAGATTTTTTACGGTGTCTGTAAGAGATAAGGCACAGTGTGTTTTGCTGCATGTTTAAATTATATATTTCCTGAGTTTTTTTGAGCACCTCGAGATCACATTTGTTTTCTAGTACCAATATTTAGCCCCACCCACTAGCTTTCATCACTGACCATGCAAACTATAGGATTTTATCATTTTTCAAGTACCGTAATAGACAGAAAAAAGAAACACATTTTTAAAAATACAGTATCTAAATCATAGAAGTCAAATCAATATTTAAATTGTGACACCTTGTCTCAGCACTGAAGGGGTGAACACAAGGCTGCTTTACCATTATTGAGAATTATCTAGGACAGCCAATCACATATGCCAATGGGGTTCTGTTTGTAAATGATTCTCACTTGCTAACAGCATCCTCATTAGTGATTGTGTAAAGTAATTTATCAGGCAATTCTGAAAATAAAAATTTCATTTATGTTAATAGAAGTTGGCATTTGGGAAAAAATTGGCAGGACTTTACGTTCCTTAAATAAAAGGTTTGCTTAAAAAAAACACTGTAAAGTTCTAAGCATTTCTTTAAAGGAAAAAAAAAAAAATCTGAGGCCTACCGTTTTAAAAGTGCCAACTAATAAGTGGGACAAGGCGGAAGCAAATATTTCCTACTGACAGTGTACAATACCAAACTTGGTTACAGTACAGAAGAAGTGTGTCTGGCAAATGTTTCCTTTGTACCCATCCTTCCGTTTTAAAATTGACCAGCCGCTTTGTGTATTCCACTTTTCTTTGTGAAGTGCAGTACTGCCATTCGTCATGCAAACTATACACTATTTTGTACAATAAATGTAAAACATACTTAGTTCTACAGTGACATAATTATTGTTGTAAACTATCTGGATTATGGATAGATTGAAACTACAAGCGATCTTACCTTGTTTACAATTGTCTGTCCTTTGCTCTTCCTGTTCTTCCTATTTGTTTCTCTTCTCACTTTTTAAGTTGTCTTTTATAATAATATGTAAAAAGTGAGATTTGAGTTGAGATGGGATGGGCATTTCATTTCTCGATTTGACATTATCCATAGCCAACCGAGTTTGTCCCTGCATAATGCATAGTTATAGTGTATCAATGTAAACATTGTGTTTTACTGTGACTGTAAAGCATACAAAATGATTGAAAATGATTTATACATTGTGTTAACAAAATTGCAAACAAACGCTTAAATTAGGAGAAAAATTAGTTTTATATGTGTCTGTGGAGTCTCCAGTCTATGATATCACCTGTGGCATAATATGCAAATTACACATTTCCCATTGAAAACCATTTCATTTGCGTATGAAGCCACAGGTGACTGATTAAACAGGACATATTTAAAACACATTTTCTCAGAATTAAGGCATTTTCAGTTATTTTTGTATTCACTGTAAAAAATAATGTCTAGGTGTTACATTCCCTACAAGAATAAATGTTAATTTAACTTCAGGTCATTTGCTTCCTTTACAATTTTAATTTCAGAGCACATTTCAAGTATAACCTGTATTAGTAAAAAAAATTATACTTCCACGTCATAAAGCTACATTTATACCTACAAGGTAATGTGAAAGGCTTAACTTCTTTTTACTGTGCATTTTGGAGACAAACTTGAGTAAAGGTAATATAGGGTATGTTGTTCAAAGTACAATTTAGTTGAAACCTGATAATGCAAAAATGGTACTATCCAGTAGTGCCCTAGCAAAAATAAAAAAAGGCAGCATCTGAGAAGGTCAACATAACATCACAAATATCTTCTCACCCCTCTTTTCGCTTTGAAATCTCATTTATTTTCACCATATTATCAGATATATTCACTATGGGTCGAGCAAGTAAGTTGTTGGCTTGCATCCAATGAGTAATAGTTCCATTTGATTGCCTTAGATTCACCATATTCCCCTGAAGTGTGAAAATTTAACAGATCATATGTGAATGTCTGCCAGTCCACAAATTTCTAAGGAATACAATCTTCAGAACAGTTCTGAGAGCTCTCTGTACTTCCCATCACCAAAAAAAAAAAACTGTAAAAGGCTCCCCATGCCCCACCATCCATGTGCATCACTTCAGAGTTTAATTTTTTTTAGCATGGATCACCAGGAACTTGATTATGAGGCATGGTTCTGTACATAGTCCAGCCTCTTGTACAGGCATAGAGCAGCCTGTACAACTAAACATGCCTTCTTTTCCTCTAGAAAGTTGAATGGGAAAGTTATAAAAAATAAACCTGGAATTGGTGGTCCCAATCCTTTATTGAGAATTTGCCTAATTTATTTAGTGTACTAGGTTGAATCTACATACGATTGTAGGATTCAAACCAAATACTACATATTTATGTAAGCCAGGCAGGAAGTATAGAGGTTTTCACGATTTGATTGCTACACATTGCTGGCTGTATGTATTACTGTCCTGTTTAACAATACAAATAAAGTGGTGTGTAACACTGTTTTAAAATTATAGAAACCTCTGGTTAAAATCAAGTAAAATAAAGTGAATTGTCCTGGAACATTCTTGTACAGATACAGAAAAGTATTTTAGAAGGCTAAGGCAAGAAGTTGTCAGATGCAATCATATGACAGATATTCAGCACATACGGGGCTATTGTTAACTGTGATGAATATATCCCTAGTCATATCCACACATTCCTTCCCTGGACTCAGTGCTTATAACTGGACAGTAATGTCATGATGTCATTTCAAATGATGCTCAGCTGTGTATCACTTGGCTTGCTATCTATTTTGTTTTGTCGTTGGACTTGTCTAACAATGTATTTGATATTTGATTACGGAAGGTAGTATAGTATGTTAAGCTATCTCCTAAATTGTGTTTACATTGGACATGTAAAGCATAAAAATGATTTATTACTTTGTTAGCAGAATTGGAGGTTCCAGGTTGAGAGAATTATGGCCTCAATCTCTTTCCCAGTACGCAAAAAATGAAGTCCATAGAAATGAATGAACACATTAATGTGACTGCTTTTTTCACAGGGAGTTGCCACCAAAAATTTGGCACATCGGAAAAAAAAATACCGACCATGATATTGCCTTAACGCTGACTGCAAGTCAATTTTTTTTACTGGTCTGCCGCTAAAAGATTGACTGGTGGCAACTTTAATTTCATCTGAAAAAGAACACACAAAAACCATGCATGAATTAAACAGCACCACAGAGGTAGTCTAGAAAGGTACAAAGAGTACTCAAAAAGTACTAAAAGTTATACACATGTTAAAATGTTCAATATGCTACTCTTCTTGCATTCAAATGGCTTTAGAGATAAATAAAACTTTAGTCTGATTGAAAAAAAAGGCATGGTAGGAGTTGTAATAAACTGATAGTCCTACCAGATCCCCATAGGTGAATTGGAACCAGGGCATTGATGACTTTGGTGTCTTTCCTTTATATCATTATTAACGTCAATGTTTACAATATTTCAATTTTAAGAAGAAAATAACTGACAATTCCATGTCTAACGAAAGATGCAAAATTAAGCAATGTTTGAATTTAAACCATCAAAGTGAGCTCATCTCTCTATGATGTAGCTGTCGATAGATACCTCAAACATAAACTTACTATACATCCTTTTCTGGAAAATAAACAAAATACGCATTCAAGTCAATGAAGGTACCAATCACAATGATCTCACTAGACCAAGACCCTCAGCACAATTATATCTGTATATTAAAATGTTGTCAACATAAATACAAAATTAGGACATACTTGAAAATGAGAGACATCTCAACGTATTTTTCATGGTAAAACGCTTCACAAATAAATAAATATTCCCGGAAATGAAACTAATTTTTCTATGATATGCAAAAACAAATAAATATGTGGACAGACCCAATAAATAAATCTGGAAGTACAAGCAACTAGTTTCAAAAGGATCTGAAATACATTACTCCAGAGAGCAGAACATCTTGTAGCTTTGTGTTAATGTTAAAGAACAAAAAACAGATTATTTTTAAGAAAAGGACATTTAAGAAAAGGAAAAATGTTTTATAACTGACAGTTGTATTGAATGCCTCAATTGGATAATAACTTTTAAACATTTTAAATATTGCTATTGTGTTTCCACACTGACAATTGAGCTGTATTCATCCTAAGGGCACAAATTCCACAGCATTTTGTTCTTCTTAACTCTTTTGTTGTTACGTTTGTGACAAGCGTAAGCTGTGAATGAAAATGTCCATTACTCGACTGCTACCATGGGCAGAACCTTTGGAGTTCAAAGTGGTCATTGTCAGCCTTGTTTTTTTCAAACCATGGTTAACAGACATACAATTTAATGCTATTGTGTTGAAACGTTGTATTCATTTCTTCAGATTTAACCATTAAAAATAAACTGTTTATGAGATCAGTAATAGAAACATAAAAACATAAAAATCACCTACCCTTTGTCATGCATATTTAAGTTAAAGAATTATAACATATTATTTGGATTAAAATTGTAATATCTGTTTTCTCACAGCACCTACTGACTCCACCTAGCTCCCCAGTATTTGGCAACTTATTAAACTGCTTCATAAAAGAAAAAATCAACGTAATCAAAAAAATATTTTTACTAGAAATATGCATACATATTTTGTAAAACAGCATGTACACACAA
This sequence comes from Pelodytes ibericus, assembly GCA_036172795.1. Classification (NCBI taxonomy): domain Eukaryota; kingdom Metazoa; phylum Chordata; class Amphibia; order Anura; family Pelodytidae; genus Pelodytes; species Pelodytes ibericus. The sequence goes on along the minus strand of CM069859.1, from coordinate 164,644,961 downwards.
CTGCAATGTCCACCTGTTGGACATATAGGGTATACATGAATACATCTATCATAACCGGCACAACACTATTCTATCAGTGAGATACATTATATTTTACTAATAATTGGATTACCCAGTACTCAAAGTTGAAAATATCAAGTTCATCTATGATGCTGATCAATCCACTATTCAATTAGACTTCTAAGATTTCCCCAAACAAGGTTGGCTGTAACTATATTATGGGCATAAGGGATATTATTTTAGCAAGCTATAACTAGGATTACAACCTTAACCTTAATCTTAAACCAATTGTTTACTGTAACCCTAAACTGGTCCACCCTTACTGTGGGGATGCAGATTAACTAAATTGTATCTGCAGGTTGATCTTACATCCTCATAAGCAGTATCCTATTGGTTAACCAGGGTCCTGATTTGAACCTTTTTGCATTAAAATCTGTCCTCATTAAATACAGGCACATTGTACCATTGGGGACAGATGTTTAGATACATGTCTATTATAATCTGGTATATGAGTAGAATACATTCATGTTTTAACTGCTGGTCATTTCAATGCTGAATTCTAAACAAAGCACGTTATTGTTTTAATAATTGCAGTCCATACTCTTGTTTGTGTTTTTTTTTTTTGTATGATATATATTCTGCACCCTATAATCTTATGTTTCTTTAAGGCTGAGAACTATTTTGCATATTTAATCTTGCAACAGCAAAACAGTTCAAGGATTGTTTGTGACCCTTCGTGCTTTCACTTACTGTTACCGTATGTGGGCCTAGACTGAAGTCTGGAGTTTTTTGGACTCATCAGTATTTTGTCTTATCCTGGATTTCAGTGTTTGAGTTGGATTGAATATTGTTCGTCTGTTAAGAGATTCTGCTGTATGCATTTTAAATCAGAATGTTTTTTCCAAAATTCAAGAGTGTACTTTATTTTCAATGCTGGAGGTCTCAATTACTTCTAGTTGTAGAGTGGAGGACGTTGTGGAGTTTATGTTCCAATTTCCTAAAAAGCTAAGGCTTTGGATCAACATTCTTCAGTCATTGACTTTTATGGTGGGATTTATTTGGAAATGTACAGTGAGTAATATACAGACCAAATCCAGAGGATTTGAGCTTGTGCATGACTCATACATGATTATAAAACTAATTTGCAAACTTATTGATCAGACGACATTGTCATTAAATATAGCACTCATACAAATTAAACAGGAATATCTGGTACAGTACTAGAAGCAGTTTAAACTGTCCAAATGCTTCAACTTGTCAATGCCAGATGTTTGTAGGTGCATTGCATAATCCTAAGTATGTAACATCTTTTATCGTGCAAGGCTATCTTTTTATGATACTGTTCCTTATGCTATACAGGTTGAATAGTTAAATAGGTTTGTTACTACACAGCCAATAACTGACTGTCTACTTGTCTTGGATTGTCTTCTAGCGTTCAGGATGCTTTAGCCATTTTGTTTATAAAAAGAAGCATGAAAAAAATGGTTTTAATAAGACAATAAGTTGTCCATGGAAAGGACTCCGATCTTCCCAAGTTACATGGTGTCAGATGTATTGAGAAGTCAGCCAGGAATAAATGGAGAGTCAAAACATGTAAGAATTACACAATGAAATATTTTAGCACATATATTGAGTGTTTACATTATACAAACATTGACAGAAATCACATTGAAAGTAAACGATAGACTCCAAATCTGAATGAATATAATTTTCTCGTTTGAGCAAAAAATAAGCATGTGGAAAAAAAAACATGACGCATTTCGCATTCACAGTTGCTTAATAGGAAGTGCCATTTACAGAAATTCAGAGAAGCAGAGCAGATAGTGTAGTCATTCAAGTTGCATAAGGAAGCACCCTTACCTTGGCAACTGTCTCCTCCTGGACCTTCTATCTATTTGTACTTACAAACTTTGCATCTTGCATCTACCAAAACCGCAACCGAGTCTATCAATGCTTATTTTTTCCGTTGTAGCAATTCTCTTTAGCTTTTTAAATAAGCACCCTGGCCTCATTAAATGTATGTTACATCGATGGAGTAATAATGATTGAACTACACTGGGATAACTTTGGAGATCTGCCTTCCCCACAGGACATTCAACCACCCAGTCTCCTGTGTTTCGCTTGCATTTAAACATTGGAATCTGTGGTTTTCCTTGGCTGCTCATTTAATGTCACTTCTCGTCTCTGGATTCCTAGCATAACTGCTACATGTGCTTGTGATCATGCAGCAACTGGAAAGTTGGAATCACAAACCAAAGGAAGAAGTCGCAGGAGAGAGAAACATCAGATGTGCACCTATTCTAGTCTATGTGTTGCCATTAAAAATAAGAGAGTGATTATTTCATTTTTAATATATGAAATATATAAACCAAGACCTAAACGTTTTCCTACATATCACACCTTAAATGTTTGGCAATTGCCCCAGAATTAGTAAGACAGGCTAGGTAAAAAAAAGAAATTGGTCCCTATGGACCTACTCTTTGGTAAAATTACATCTGGTGGATATGTTGATGATTCATCAGCTTGAATAATTGAGCTTATATGCTCATTATATACCAAAATATAGACCAGAACTTACTGACATCTAAATATGCAAAGCTTGATAACTTTGAGCTTCTACAAAAAAAATAGAATTCTTTTTTAGCTTTGTGTTTGAGTGGAATACATTTTTTAATTAATTATTATGCTTAGATAATGTTAGATTATTGGTGGAAATTTGAAGTAGTAGCAGACTACTTAATTCCAGAATACTTAATTCCATGCAGAGGGTATTGATATATTAAATATTTGCCTGACAGGTCTGTTGCTAGGAAGTGGAATATATTGCTGGCCATGAAACTAAATGTAGCTTAAGCAATTTTCCTTCCTAACGGTTTATTGAATTCCTTTTTTAGAATTCTACACCATAAATTACCTTAATTTGGAATCAGAATGTACTTTTCTTGCATTGCTCACTTTTGTATCTTACCAAAGGTACATTTCAGAAAAGTGATCGCAGCATTGTTTTGTAAGAGAATATCTACCCCTGATATCAATTGCCATTAAGTTACTTTTACATTAACTTACGTGTGTCAAACCATGGCCCTCCATCTTATTAATGAATTGCATCTTTCATACTTATTTTTAATGCCTGGAATCTGTAAAAAGCATTGAAGGGGTTCTGGAGCCCTTAGCCAATGCAGTTACTTTTCATTGTCAATGTAAGGCAGGGGTGGCAAACACAAGGCCCGCAGGCCGTATCCGGCCCTCCGGACCTTGTAATGTGGCCCGCACAGCAGTGACTAGGGGGGTGCCCCCGGGCTGCTTACCTTTTTTTTTTTGAAAAAAAAAAAATCACAGCGACCGGATGTGACGATATGTCACATCCGGCGACTGTGTTTCCCTCCTCCATGCAGGAGGGAAGAGAAGACTGCACGGAGGAGGCGTCCGGGAGCAGAGACCAGCCTCGGTAAGTCATGGGGAAGGGGGGGGAGGAGGGAGCACAATATTACTGGTCATCTGGCTGGCACAATATTACTGGGTTCTGGCTGGCACTATATTACTGGGCTCTGGCTGGCACTATATTACTGGGCATCTGGCTGGCACTATTTTACTAGGCATCTGGCTGGCACTATATTACTGGGCATCTGGCTGGCACTATATTATTGGGCTCTGGCTGGCACTATATTACTGGGCATCTGGCTTGCACTATATTACTGGGCTCTGGCTGGCACTATATTACTGGGCATCTGGCTGGCACTATATTACTGGGCTCTGGCTGGCACTATATTACTGGGCATCTGGCTGGCACTATATTACTGGGCTCTTGCTGGCACTATATTACTGGGCTCTGGCTGGCACAATATTACTGGGCATCTGGCTGGCACTATATTACTGGGCTCTGGCTGGCACTATATTACTGGGCATCTGGCAGGCACTATATTACTGGGCTCTGGCTGGCACTATATTACTGGGCTCTGGCTGGCACAATATTACTGGGCATCTGGCTGGCACTATATTACTGGGCATCTGGCTGGCACTATATTACTGGGCTCTGGCTGGCACTATATTACTGGGCATCTGGCTTGCACTATATTACTGGGCTCTGGCTGGCACTATATTACTGGGCATCTGGCTGGCACTATATTACTGGGTTCTGGCTGGCACTATATTACTGGGCATCTGGCTGGCACTATATTACTGGGCTCTTGCTGGCACTATATTACTGGGCTCTGGCTGGCACAATATTACTGGGCATCTGGCTGGCACTATATTACTGGGCTCTGGCTGGCACTATATTACTGGGCATCTGGCTGGCACTATATTACTGGGCTCTGGCTGGCACTATATTACTGGGCTCTGGCTGGCACAATATTACTGGGCATCTGGCTGGCACTATATTACTGGGCATCTGGCTGGCACTATATTACTGGGCTCTGGCTGGCACTATATTACTGGGCTCTGGCTGGCACAATATTACTGGGCTCTGACTGTTACAATATTCCTGGGCACTGAGTGGCACACTATTACTGGGCACTGACTGGCACACTATTACTAGGGGGGTGCCCCCGGGCTGCTTACCTTTTTTTTTTTGAAAAAAAAAAAAATCACAGCGACCGGATGTGACGATATGTCACATCCGGCGACTGTGTTTCCCTCCTCCATGCAGGAGGGAAGAGAAGACTGCACGGAGGAGGCGTCCGGGAGCAGAGACCAGCCTCGGTAAGTCATGGGGAAGGGGGGGGGAGGAGGGAGCACAATATTACTGGGCATCTGGCTGGCACAATATTACTGGGTTCTGGCTGGCACTATATTACTGGGCATCTGGCTGGCACTATTTTACTAGGCATCTGGCTGGCACTATATTACTATATTGCTCTGGCTGGCACTATATTACTGGGCATCTGGCTGGCACTATATTACTGGGCTCTGGCTGGCACTATATTACTGGGCATCTGGCTGGCACTATATTACTGGGCTCTGGCTGGCACTATATTACTGGGCATCTGGCTGGCACTATATTACTGGGCTCTGGCTGGCACTATATTACTGGGCTCTGGCTGGCACAATATTACTGGGCATCTGGCTGGCACTATATTACTGGGCATCTGGCTGGCACTATATTACTGGGCTCTGGCTGGCACAATATTACTGGGCTCTGGCTGGCACAATATTACTGGGCTCTGACTGTTACAATATTCCTGGGCACTGAGTGGCACACTATTACTGGGCACTGACTGGCACACTATTACTGGGCTCTGACTGGCACACTATTACTGACCCATGCACTGTGTAATTAGCGCAATCCTGACCGCTGCACTGTATAGATAGCGCAATCCTGACCCATGCACTGTGTACTTAGCGCAATCCTGACTGCTGCGCTGTATACGTAGCGCAATCCTGACCCATGCACTTTGTACTTAGCGCAGTCCTGACCCATGCACTGTGCACTTAGTGCAGTCCTGACCCATGCTTGCTATTATTCTTCCTAGGCTTCTGTTTTCAAGGCTAGTTATTACTTACATTATTATTAAAACCAGTAGCAACTGAATGCAGAGGCAATTGTTCATGATAATAAAGAGTAGATGCATAATCCTATACAACTGGCCCTTTGAGGGTAACCATACTGCTGATGCGGCCCCCAATGAATTTGAGTTTGCCACCCCTGATGTAAGGGTTTCTGTAGACCACATTATATTAGATCAATGATAATTGATGCTGAGGTCACTGCTGAGTATAAAACAGTGTACAAACATGCAAAGAAACCAGTCCATTTGAGAAATAAACTCCATTTACTGCCTAAGTGTCTTTAAAAATCAGACACAAGGTAATAAAGGTGAATCGGTTATAATCCTTTGACTTGCACATCATACAGTTGTGTGGGAGACTTTTCATACACATGGATTCTAAATTGTTGAATAACTGAAGACAGCAATAATTATACTGACTACTATACTAATCCTAACCTAACTTAAAGAGATCAGTTGAATAATAAGCCAAATAGAGGGCAGTTTAACGAAAAACCTGTTACATTTAAATAAGCCCTGTTTCTTGTTTGTTTATGTTTTGAACAGTGCATGTATACATTGTGTAATACTGTACAAATTGTTTTGTGGAATAAATGATAATGTTTTGGAAATTAATTATTTTTATGAAGTGACTTAAAGGGACACTACCACTTACATAAGCTGTAACTAGATTATCTGTGCATTTAAAGTAAAAAAATGTGTAGAATAGATTTTTTGTGTTTTTTTCAAATATATTTCAGTAAAAGGGGAAAAAAAGGTTTTCCTGGCCATATCCATGGCAGCACTACAATGGGTTAGCTTCTCCCTATCCCTAATTAGACAGGAAACAGAATTAATTCAGGGGTATAAGTACCCCCTCCCACCAATGGTCCCTTAGTCTTTTTTTCCTGTCCTATCCCTATAGGACTCCAGTCGTTCTGGACTGTGAACACTTTTTTTTTCTGGCTTACCTGAGGGTTTTTACCTTCGGCCTCAAGGGAGTTCTGCCTCTCTTCCTTGGGAAGTCTCCAGTACGTGGCCCTGCGCAAAGGATTTCCCCCTGGAGATGCTCCTTTAGTGACCGGGAGCCACTTGCAGTGACCCTAGGGGTAGCAAGGAAAAGTATTGCCAGTAAGGAACGTTCCCTGCAGTAACCAAGCGGTAGCAGGAAGTGGCAGAAGAACCTCATCTTCAGAAGATTCTTCTTTCCTATACCTGGCAGGCACAGTAAGTTTAAATGCAATTTGGTATTTATTTTGCTGATGGCTGTCAGGTTCCCCCCTTCCACCTCTTGTTGTGCCATATTTACCGTTTTTTGTTGGGGCGGCCGCCATCTTGCCGGCGTCCTCCTGGCGCTCTGCGCCTGCGCGGACTGCGGGCGCGTCATTCCTGGTCCCCGCGCATGCGCAGTCCGGTAGCTGCGTCTCGGGACGTTTTCCGCGCATGCGCGGATCGGGACGCGTCATGCGCGCTTCCGCGCATGCGCGGAGTAATTGCACGCATGCGCGGGACGTTCTTCCGGGTTCGCGGTGACGTCATCGATGACGTCATTCGCCGCCTTTTTAAAGGCGCCGAATTCGATTTTCTTTACCTGTTGCAGGTTGCTTGGACTCCAGGGAGCTCTTACAGCATCTTTTGTTCCAGTTTTTCAGCGTTTTTCTCAACATCCAGTTTTCTGTTACTCAGGTATGGTTTTCTTTCTTAAAGGCACATCCCTTTTTATTTATTTATTTATTTTTTTTTCTCACAAATTGAATTTTATGCTTTTTTGGGTATAAATTATTCAATTCCTTCCTATATCATGAACAGGGAAGATGGACAAGTCTTTTTCATCGGACTCTGAGGCATCCGTCCATAAACAAAGGTCACAATCCAAAGGTTATAGGTAAAGCCATCATTATTTTTTATTTTTTATTTTATTTATTTTTTTTTTTTAACATATACCAAACAAAAGAGTGCCTGGTCTAATTGTATTTCCCTATTATGACAGCTCTACGGGAATTAAAGCATCCAGAACTTCCAAAGGCAAGTCGCCTATGAAGAAAAGATGCGAAGCCTGCAGCAATAAACCGCTAGAAGGCAAACGTCTCTGCGCGGAATGCCTGTCTGCAGCCGCTGGCACTCCTACTACTGCCCCTACTCCGGATATGATGGAGTTTATCAAGCAGGCGGTCTCCCAGGGCATCGCAGAGGCTGGGAAATCCCACAAGAGGCCCAGATTCGCGGAACCCTTGGGGTTCTCTCGGGAAGAATCCTCAGACGAGTCCATGGACTCCTACAAGGACGGGCTGTCCTCTTCAGAAGAAGAATCTTATGCCCCAGAATTCATGGAGCCTGCCCAGGTTGACCATTTGATTTCCAGAGTGCGCAAATCCTTGAGTCTCAAGGAAATAGCCTCGGAGCAACCCTCTACTTCCAGTAGATATTTTGCTGATCTGAAGAAAAAGAGAGCCACATTTCCAGCTCATGAAACAATCAAGGAGCTGATTGGAGACGAATGGTCTAATACTCGTAAGAAACTGACATCCCAGGGCAGAGTTGCTCGTCTTTATCCTTTTGAAAGGAAAGACTCCTTCTGTTGGGATTCAGCTCCCAAGGTGGATGCGGCCGTAGTAAGACTGGCCAAACACACTACCCTTCCGGTTGACGACGCAGGTTCGTTTAGAGATCCTATGGATAAGAAAATGGATCTGAACCTCGCCAAGGCCTACGTGGCTGCAGGCACAGGCCTCCATCCAGCAGTCGCTCTCACTTCGGTTTCCAGAGCTTTAAAGATCTGGATGGAAAGTCTGGAGGCAGACATCCAAAGAGGCAGGAGCAGATCCAGTCTTCTGGAAAGTCTGAAAGATATCAAGCTTGCAGTAGACTTTACTTCTGATGCTTCGGTGGATCTGGTTAAAGCCTTTGCCAGAAATATGGCCCTTTCTGTCTCAGCCAGAAGGGCTTTATGGTTGAGGTCCTGGACAGCAGATACCTCTTCTAAATCTAGCTTATGTGCCTTACCTTTCCACGGCGACATGTTGTTTGGAAAAAACTTGGATGAATGTATTAAGAGAGCAGCCGAGGGCAAAAGAGCTTTTCTTCCGCAGGATCGCAAACCCAGAGGTTCCTTTCGATCCAGACGATATCCGGACTATTTTTCCTTTCGTGATGCCAGATCCTACAAGCCTGGAAGAGAGCATGGAAGATCCCAGCCTTGGAGAGGTGGACAGTCATCTTCCAGAGGCGGTAAAGCTAGAGGCGCCTCGTTCCACAAGAACCCCAGATCTTTATGACTGGTCCCCTCCCCAGTCCATAGGTGTGGGGGCACGTCTGTTACTCTTCCGAGACGTATGGGAACTATCCACCACAGACGTATTGGTGTTGGATATCATAAAAAGAGGATATCGATTAGAATTCTTCAGACCCCCTCCAGCTTGCTCCTTTCAAACGACCAAATGGCCAGGAGAAGCAGAAAAAAGACTGGCCTTAAAGGATTTTATCTCGACACTCCAGGAAGGAAATGTCATCGTTCCAGTTCCCCTGCAACAGCAAGGTCAGGGGTTTTACTCTCACCTGTTTCTCACCAGAAAAGCTTCAGGTGGTTGGAGACCTATCTTAGACCTGAGCAGACTAAATCGTCATCTCCTCGTCCGGAAGTTCAAGATGGAGTCTATTCAATCCATCATAAAAGTAGTTTTTCCACACCAATGGATGATTTCTATCGACTTGGCAGACGCTTATTTCCACATCCCCATTGCTCCGGAACATCAGCAATTCCTTCGGTTTGCGGTGGAACAAGGGCATTTTCAATTCCGAGCCCTACCGTTCGGTCTCAGCACTGCTCCAAGAACATTCTCCAAAGTCTTGGTTGTTTTGATTGCAGAGCTCAGGAAAATGGGCATAGCCATTTACCATTACCTAGACGACATCCTCATCTTGGCAGAAGACACAGATACCCTTCAGACCCATGGGCAGGTTTGTCTACGTTTTCTACACCGTCATGGTTGGATGATAAACAAGAACAAGAGCCAATTACAGCCGGCTCAGGAGATGAAATATTTGGGGGCCATATTCAACACCTTAGCAGGCACAGTGAGTCTGTCTCCAGAAAGAGGTACGAAGTTGAGGAACAGAGTCAGAGACATGTTGGTATCCAATGTGACCTCAGCAGAAAGATGCATGAGCCTGTTAGGATCAATGTCCTCCACCATCGGACTGACAAGATGGGCCCAATGGAGGATGAGGATTTTCCAGAAGAATTTCATCCTGCAATTCAGAACGGGAAATCCGTTTCAGCCTATCAAGCTTCCCCCTCTGGTCCATCAATCTCTGATTTGGTGGTTACAGACGAAATACCTGTTCAGGGGGTTTCCATTAGGGAACATCACATGGACAGTCATTACCACGGACGCAAGCCAGTGGGGATGGGGGGCTCACCTACGCGATCAGTTTATCCAAGGGAAATGGTCTTTTCCGGTAACAGAGACTCCCTCCAACCAATTGGAGCTTCTGGCAGTTCTAAAAGCTCTGGAAATCCTCCTTCCCCTCATACGCTTCAAGTGGGTCAAGATCAGATCAGACAATTCCACTGTGGTTGCCTACATAAACCACCAAGGGGGAACACGGAGTCGGAGTTTGATGTCCATTATGAAGCCCCTGATGTCCTTCTCCCAGAAGCATCTTGCAGGCCTATCAGCAATTCATCTTCCGGGAATCCAGAATTCCATTGCGGATTACCTGAGCAGAGTGGAATTGGATCCGGGGGAATGGAGTCTGTCACACGAGGTGTTCGACGACATCACTCGAGTATGGGGCATGCCACAAGTCGACCTTATGGCTACACACAAGAACAAGAAGGTGAAGCGCTTCTTCTCAAAGAGCATCGATCCCCAAGCATCAGGAAGGGATGCTCTTTCAATCGATTGGGAATTTCACCTGGGCTACGCATTTCCTCCTACACCCCTCATCTTTCCTCTTCTGAGACGATTGAGGCAGGAGAAGGTATCCATAATCCTCATAGCCCCCTGTTGGCCTCGCAGGCCTTGGTTTCCTCTATTGTTGAGCCTTTGCAGTGCAGAACCCTGGCGGCTTCCGAATGTTCCTTCCCTTCTACATCAGGGTCCTGTCCTCCACCCAGACCCTGCCTCCCTCAAGCTGATGGCATGGAGTTTGAAAGGGAAAGGTTGAACGGCAAGGGATTTTCTCACGCTGTCATTGACACTCTACTGCAAGCAAGGAAACGCTCTACATCTTCCACATACTACAGAATCTGGGACGCCTTTTCCTCCTGGGCTGCTTCCAACCGCAGGAATATTCAGTCTATCTCCACCAAGGAGATCCTTGAATTTCTACAATCCGGTCTTGATAAGGGTCTGAGCTACAATACCCTGAAAGTACATATCTCCGCGCTTTCGGCCCTTACGGATCACAGATGGGCCTTGAACGCAGACGTGATCAGATTTATGGCTGCTGTGTTGAAAATCAAGCCTCCTATCAAGCCCTTCACCCCACCATGGGATCTTCCCTTGGTATTAAAAGCCCTGAGCGTTTCTCCTTTTGAACCTCTTGAAACCATCTCTCCTCAGTTGCTCACCATTAAGACGGTTCTATTGGTGGCCTTAGCCTCAGGTAGACGAGTATCTGAACTCCATGCCTTGTCTGCTAAAGAGCCCTTTACAGTTTTTCATAGGGACAGAGTTGTTTTACGGACTGTTCCCGAATTTCGTCCTAAAGTGGTGTCAGCTTTTCACATCAACGCGGAAATAGTCCTCCCGGCTCTTCATTCCGAGTCTTCTACTGAGGATACTGAACCTCTGCCTTCTCCGTTGGATCTTGTTCGAGGTCTGTCTATCTATCTAAAGAGATCTTCAGCTTGGCGGACCTCTCAAAGTCTATTCGTCATCCCCAACGGCCCCAGAAGAGGGCTTCAAGCTTCTAAGATGACCATCAGTAGATGGATTGTTGCCGCCATCATTCAAGCTTACCAGGCTTCAGGGACGAGAGTTCCTGATGGTCTCAGGGCTCACTCCACGAGATCCCTGTCCTCATCTTGGGCAGCAGCTGCTCAATTGTCTCCTGATCTGATTTGCAAAGCAGCCACTTGGTCTTCTCCAAACACGTTTATAAGGCATTACCAGATTGACGTTAAAGCCGGCCATTCAGACTCTTTTGGCAAATCTGTCTTATCCGCAGTTAACTCTTCTTGATTGTTTCTATTGCACGTGTGATTTCTAATACACCAGCATTTAAAAGGATTCTTGAGTCTGTGGTTTTTCTTTTTCCCTCCCTGGGTTATTGCTTGGGTATTACCCATTGTAGTGCTGCCATGGATATGGCCAGGAAAGATGAAAATTTATCCATACTTACCGTAATTTTCCTTTCCTGGTCATAGGCCATGGCAGCACTTAGATCCCGCCCTGGGATATTGCTGTTAACAAGACTAAGGGACCATTGGTGGGAGGGGGTACTTATACCCCTGAATTAATTCTGTTTCCTGTCTAATTAGGGATAGGGAGGAGCTAACCCATTGTAGTGCTGCCATGGCCTATGACCAGGAAAGGAAAATTACGGTAAGTATGGATAAATTTTCATCTATGTGTTTATTGCCTGTAGCCATTTTGTGAAAAGTGCCCATGATGCAACAGCCTCAAAAATCTTAGATCAGGGCACACTTTACAGCTGTGGGTACATCCTACACATGATGTCCTACGATAGACCCCCTGAAGTCCTACTGGCTCAGGACTTTTTTTTATTTTTTGCTTGCCTTCCAGCACAGAGATAACAACATTGTTATTGATAAGTACATTGTGTCTTTTATTGGTGTGGAGCACTGTGATACACTCATGCACTGCACATTACTGTGAGCTTTATTGTTGTGGTGCTCTGTGATACACTCACACACTGCACAATACTGTGAGCTTTATTGCTTTGGAGCTCTGTGATACACTCACACACTACACATTACTGAGAGTTTTATTGATGAGGAAGGAGGCTGAGGAAAGGGAATTGATGGAGGGGGGAGTGAGGGCATGTCAGGGAGGGAGAGCACATGCTGCAGGCAGGAATTTCAGGGAAGAAGTGAGAGGGATTTGATGCTGCCAGGGGATGGAGGCATGTTGGAGAGGGAGAGGGGACTTATTCTGCAGGGGGGCATGTCAGGGAGGTAGAGATATGCTGCACTGGAGGGTGAAATACTGTACTGGATCATTAACACTCACACACACTTTGAACACACTCACATATACACTCACTGACCAGCACAATCAGCCAACACTCACTCACTCACTGACAGGCACAATCAGCAAACACTCACTCACTCACTGATAGACACAATCAGCACCCACTCACTGACAGGCACAATCAGCAAACATTCATTCACTGACAGGCACAATCAGCAAACACTCACTCACTGATAGACACAATCAGCACACACTTACTCACTGACAGGCACAATCATAAAACACTCACACACTCACTCACTGACAGGCACAATCAGCACACACTCACTCACTGACAGGCACAATCAACACACACTCACTCACTGACAGGCACAATCAGCAAAAACACTGAGATTATACTGCTGTAAAGATACTGGAGGTGGCACCCAAAAACACTATATTTTCACACTTGTTTAGTAAAATATTTTATTAAGTAAACTTACATAATAAAAACAAAACACATATCTGAAATCAACAATGCAAAATAAAAAAAATAAAACCTTTTCATTTTTCGTTGGGAGTGTCCCTTTAATGATCAAGGACAAATGTGGGTCCTGAGGTTAGACAATTTGAGAACCACTGCTTTAGAGCATACTGGACAGTTGTCAGTCATGGCCTACACAGAATTCATAGGGATCCATTCACTAAAATCTAAGATTGAAGGTTGAGATTAGCAATAATCTTGACCTCCAACCTCAGATAAACTCGACCACCCCTCAATGCCTCATTGTAAAATTGTATTCACTAACCATTTTTCAAAGATCGAGATGAGGTGAAACCTGATGAAATTAAAGGGAGTGAGATGAAACTGTTGAGTTGGACTTAGCCTAAAAAATCTATCCCCAATGAAAAAAAATTCCCTCCACTGTCTAAACCGGGTCCTGGGGGCTCCCAAAATTGCCTCCTGGAAGCTCTAACACATTTTGGGGGCCAGGACAACTACTATTGGCTGGTTTTGAAACTCCTGCCAATATAAACATAGAATGTGTCGGCAGATAAGAACATTTCAGCTCATTTAGTCTGCTCAACAATGGTAGGGATGGGATAGGAAGGCTATGGATTGGCTGACAGAGATTCTTGTTTTGCCGGTGCAGATTTTTTTTTCAAATTGCTGGATTCTTTTTATTTATTTATTTTAAGTTTTGGATGACCCTTTTCCCTGGGCTAAAGATAAGGAGAAAGGGTGTCACTGATCATAGTGGGACATTTAATTAAGCTATAATTTTATTATAACAGTATTTTCTATATTTATAGTGTGTGGTGTGTTTAAATATATATTATATTAATTATATTATATTGATTCTGGGGGCCTTGGACAAGCCCGTGGAATATTACTTAACAGTAGATGGGGAGGTAATTATAACCCCCTTATCACTGTGTGGGGGGTTAATAATCGACCAGAGTCCCCGGGGCAAGTTCTTAGACCATTACTTTACGGGGTTGAGAGCCATTTACCAGGCAGTATGTTCGCTGATAAGAACAATTTGGCCCATTTAGTCTGCACATATTAATACCTACTGTAAAATCCCCATAACGTAAAAAGAAATACGTTATTTGATCTTTGCCATTTTTTATGTTCAATATAGCCTCATGTTTATCCCATGCATAAGCAATCTTCTTCTAAACATCTGCTGAAAGCTATATCATGGATCAGTAAAATAATTTCACACTTTCTGATGTTACTTTCAAACATCCTTAATTTAACACTTTGTCCTTTTGGTTGTTTTATTCTTTTAAATATACTCTCCTGCAAATAAATGGGCAGTACTTGCAAAAGATTGAATTTTAATGATGATTGCGCATGTCTGTATTTGTGGGATATAACAATGGCCTTAGAACTCCCACGGTAGATTAGTGATAATATATTGAAACAAATACCAAGCAAAGAAAAAAAGTCTGTTCATGTACTAATAAACAAGTACTAATCTACTGTGGGAACATTGGAACCTGATTATTTCTGGGATCTTCCCGTGGTTGTAGTGTGTAGAATGCTACAGAGCATTTGATATATTGCTTTGTTTTTGAAAGTGCTTCATTAATTGTACCACTTTTCATATGTTTTGAAGTATAATCGTCTGCTAAAGCAAAGTTTTAATAGATCTATCATAGGCAACCAATATGTTAAGGGGAAGGGTAACATTTATTGAGATTGAACTGCTCAGATTACATAAATGATTCCTGTTTTTGCCACCCCAACTTTGTGTCTAAATGGTCTTAAAGGGACCTAAATATTGTTTATGCTATGACTGTATATACCAGAAAGAATTAATGACAGATAATATTGAGCTTTCATATGGACACAGTGGAATAAGATTAGGATCTTTGGGCTGCTTGGAAAAAACCCCCAATATTAGATAATATGTTGGGATTTTGGAAGAGATTTAAAATCAACCCTTTTGTGACACTGGACATCCCTGGCACGTCCTGAAGAAATGACCGTGGTATGCACACTGGCATACCACAGTCGCAAGGGGACAGACATGGCTTAGTGCCTGGGCATCAAGGAACATTCCTGTTGACATATTCTAATAGGAGCTAATTTCACTTTGTTCAGATTATGGCGTAAACAGGAAGTATCAGACTAGATTATAGCTAAAAAACAGATCATATTACCGTATTTGCTCGAATATAAGACAAGGTTTTTTTCAGAGCAAATGCTCTGAAAAAAACCCCTCGCCTTATATTCAAGGTCGTCTTATAGTCTGACTACAAGACAGGGATCCAGGTCCCTCGCAGAGCTGCAGGGGACCTGGATCCCCCTCGCTAACAGCCAGTGGATGTCTGCGCGATGCATGCTGACATCCTCCGCTGCCGCCAGGCACGTCCTTCGGGACTTCTATGATGAACCCAGGATCTTCTGGCTTCATCACAAATGTCCCGGCGGACATTTTTAAATATTAAAAAGCAATTTACATGTGAATATAGTTAAGTTAAACTTTTTTTCCTATAGGGTAGTCTTATATTCAGGCTTTTAGTTTTTTTCCTAAAGGAATATTCAAAGTTTGAATGGGGGTCGTCTTTTAATCAGGGTCGTCTTATATTCGAGCAATTTTAGTGTTTAGTGAGCATCCACATCACATTAGTTTGCTTCACCTACTTGGATAAATTCCTCAAATGTCCCGGAGAGCTACTCACTTTTTTTCTGACTTTCTGTGAATTCTGTTGGTTTGGTCATTTTATTTTTTCCATCAGTGTTTTAAATGTTTTGTGTCTAGGTAGAGCTAGATTGTTACCTCAACAAAAAAGAATGGTATTGCTATACTTTAGAAAGTTGCCTTATGGGACCCTTCCTTGGGACCACTTATCCTGAGTTTTGATGCAGACCCTTGTCACGCCCATCTTTGGATCCTATCTGAATATCCTACCTGCCATTAGTTCCACCAACCACTAACAACATGGTGTATTTCTTTCTTGTTTTAATGTAACTATGGCTGGAAGAATAAAGGGCATTTTGACTTACTGATTAATTAATTTGTCACTGATTAGTGTAGGATACCCACACCTGCTAAAATATGGTAAGGTGATAAAAAATAAATAAAACATTTTACCTGTAGAAAAATATTAAGGTAGGCACACTACTATGGTATGTTGTTTATTCCACCAGTCTGTTAAATAAAGGCGTATTCTATGATGCACTTCCACAAATATTGGATTTAGAAATATTTACACATTTCTTTTAGATGTTAATCGTGTTTCTCCTAAGTGTCATTGAATAAGTATTTACTAGAAAGGCAGTTTGTAAAGTGGGGGTGTCAATCAACATACTGAACTGGTCAAGATGGTGTAGGGTTCAAGGATAACTCTACCTTCACATCCATTTGCTTTGTTATTACAACTTGTGTGGAAATACAGATATCCTCAGAATTGGCACTGTCTTCACTGTCTTTTGTGGTGTGATATTAATGTTCTTAAGATTCTTAATTAAATGTGAGTAAGACGTTTTTGTGGCCTAGTTGCAAGGTTTCATTATACAAAATGATCTATACATTGTGTTAGCAGGATTGCTAACACAAGTAGTAGTAGTCACAGGTTGCGATATCACAAATTATACATCTTCCCTTTTTTTATTGAGTATTCAAGATCTCTAGAAAAGATGGATAAAGGAACTAAATCAAAACTGTATTTGAGTATCTTTAAACAGTGAACTGTGACAAACTGACAAAAAAATTAGGCTTTAACAGCTGAATTGCAAAACATCTCGATCTCCCCAAGCATTTGAAACCATCTGATTTTGGGCTAATCCCTTGTTGGTGTAGCACACCTCACTGATTACTGAATAGACCCAAGAGTTTGCCTTCACATAAGCACTTTAGATAAAATTGTATGAATTCATTTAATGTATCAGAGGCCAGGAATGACATAACTCATAGTTAAAGGATAAAAAAAGTAACACGAATTTTCCTCTGTCTCCCCAAGAGTTAAAATCTAGAACAGACAGGACAGACAGTGTAACAGGCTGCACTTCTATTTGCAGATTTATAATGTCTTCTGGCATTAATGCTGTTCTAATGTCATCCACTAAATCTTGGTGCTTCTATTGAGAATGAAAAACAAACAGTAACCTCTTCCAACACCACAGCTGAGAGATATTAATCTTTTCCTTAGGATTTAGAGCTACTGAACAAAACATAACAACTGGAATATGCACTGCATTATGTGATATTCCACAGACCCTTTGTTTACATACACTAGGCTGGTACAGTCTTTGTTTGGTGTATTGCAGATTCATGATTAAAATACACATTTCATGTTTGATACTGTGAAGAGCTGAATATACTCATGGTATGTTTTAGGGACAATCATTTGTTAGTTCAGTTGCTTACAATCTGTGTCTCATTTTGACTTTCCTACTCTATGTAGACAGACTTACAGCCAGTAGGGTTTAATTGTCCCAGCATGCTCTCCCATATATTTTCAGCTACTGCTATGCTGCTTGGTCGATCATTTTATATTGTTATTTCTTATTATTCCATTTTGCTGGGCTGATGAGGATCTTTTTCTAAAATGAAGGTGATTTGTGCTCTTGGATGTTCTTTAGGGGATTTGCAGGTTTCTCGTGCTCATCCTCTATAGGATGCAAATAGCAGATTCCCTGTCAGGGTATTTTGCAGTCTTAGATACCTGATGCTAGGTCTTATTCACATATGTAGTCTAATTGGTTCAGGTTATGTCACTTTCTGTTATTGCTCATGGGGTTACACTGTCTTTACTCATTTCATATGGTTATTTGTTAGATGGCAATGATAAAAGGTCTCACTATTTCACATTTGTCACCGAAGTAACCTTACTTTTCAATTCTATATTTCACTTAAGTGGGTTGTTAAGTAGTTTAGGATTAGACAAGAGTCTATTCTCCCTCTACTGCAGAGGAACCAAGTCCATCAGTCATAGTAGTTTAGGTTGAAAAAAGACTTGCGTCCATCAAGTTCAACCCTTTTCCTATCCCATGTTTACCGCTGTTGATCCAAAAGAAGGCTAATAAAAACACTTCGAATTCTGCGTTCAGTGCTGGAAAAAAATTCCTTCTTGACTCCAAATTGAAGATTTCTCCTTGGATCAACAAGCACCAAATAAATATTAATGCCTACACTAACGTGCATAGCCCTCTATGCTCTGGCTCATTTAAAAAATATCCAGGCCACTTTTAAAAGCATCTAACGTACTTGATAGAACCACCTCTTCAGGCAGTGAATTCTATATCTTAATTGTCCTTACTGTAAAAAAAATCCCTTCCGCTGTTGTAGACTAAATCTCCTTTCTTCAAGTCTTAGCAGGTGACCACTTGTCCTTTGTACTGTTCTGTTAATGAACAGGTTTTTAGAAAGTCCTTTGTATGGGCCCTGTATATATTTATATAACATTATCATATCCTCTCTAAGCCACTGTTTCTCTAGAGTGTACAGATTAAACTTTTCCAGCCTTTCTTCATAACTAAACCTTTCCATTCCCCTGATTAGTTTTGTAGCCCTCCTCTGCACTTTCTCTAATTCTCTAATTCCATAATGTCTTTTTTTTTTTTTTTAAAGTGCCCTGAATTGAGCCACATATTCAAGGGGAGGTCTTACCATGTGATACGGACCCCCTGGTACCCCGACTGGGTACCTCCATCAGAACTCTGCTTCCTTATGTCAGCCACCCCAAGCCACCAGGCAGAACTAGTGTTGTAAATGGAGCTTCCAGATCACCAGATAGGGCCAGTAACTTTGAAACAGGAATGCACATTTACTGAACTAATCATAATCCAGTTAACATAAAACTCAGCTCACATATTAACATATAATCAATCAGGAACTAAACAGCAATTAACCAGCATTGCTACAGATATAGAAAATCACATCATAATTAGTTTAAATCTCACTTAAGCAGCAGTAGACAGGCTGTCTGCACTACAGGGGGTAAACTATTGTCCTTTACTCCCCTGTGACATATTGTAATCGGAGTGGTCTCCTCACAGAATTATACATTACACATAAACCAATATACAGAACAATCTGACTTAATAACCATATTAAACATAGCACATACGGCAGTGTGTGTGAGAATTACAGATGGCACAATCTGGGTGCATTAGTAAAGTCAATGGAAAGTGCACCCTTAGCCACTGTACCCAAATCCCAATGCCAGGGCCCATAATCTCTAAGACATTAGTTCTTTCCAAAACCTCAGTGCTGGAGGGTTCTGTCACACCATGGACCTATAAAGAGGCAGAATAATAACCCCTTTTAATAAACCCCAATATCTTATTGGCCTTTGCAGCTGACAGCTGACACTGCACTACTGCTAAGTCTATTGTCTACAACTACTCTAAATCTTTTTCACTAGTAGATTCCCTCAAGGAAACACCATTTAAACTATAGGTTGCATTTTTATTATTGTACCCAAAATGCATAATTTACACTTGTAATTTTGTGTCATCGGCAAACACTGAGACATGGCTCCCTATGCCCTCTGGGAGATCATTAATAAACAAATTTAAAAAAGAGGATCTAGGACAGAACCCTGAGGTA
Source organism: Pelodytes ibericus (assembly GCA_036172795.1). NCBI lineage: Eukaryota > Metazoa > Chordata > Amphibia > Anura > Pelodytidae > Pelodytes > Pelodytes ibericus. Next base: position 164,625,269 of record CM069859.1, on the reverse strand, counting down.
CTCCACTTATTACATCTGTCCAATTTGAGAACTTTCCATTTACCACCAACCTTTGCATTCTGTCTTTCAACAAGTTGCCAATCCACAAACAAACCTTTGGCCCTAAGCCTATTTCAAGGCATTGCCAAATGCCTTAGCAAAGTCTAAATATATCACATCTAGTGTTGAACGAACCCGAACTGCACTGTTCAGGTTCGTACCGAACATTATGGTTTTTGGACCCCGGACCCCAACACGGACATTCCACTGTATGTTCGTGTTGGAGTTCGGGGTTTGTCGATCACATTGTATGTAATGCTATTGGCTTTCTATAAACCGAAATAGAGTCCCCATTCATAAGAATTTCTTATGAATGGGGACTCTATTTCGGTTTATAGAAAGCCAATAGCATTACATGTATTCCATAAACCGAAAGTCTATAAACCTTGACACGATGTCGAGGCAATAGACCAGCACCGTTAAAGCGGTTTTCGCGATCGCTGATCGTGAAAACCACTTGATTCACCGCAGGACGTGCCAGGCACGTCCATTGTCAGGAACGGAGTTCCCGGCAGGACGTGCCTGACACGTCCATTGTCGCGAAGGTGTTAATGCCACTGGCATAATCCATTTGTGATTTAATTGTAGTTAATAAAGTTGTTTATAGGTCGCTCCCTACAATCCATTCTAAACATGCCCCCAGATCCACCCAGCCGGGTATTAATTGTCACCTTCCCTTCCTATACTTGCTAGCCCAGTGCTTAATGGTCCCTCCCCCCAACCCCCATCCATAGTTTAAACACTCTTCCAACCTTCTAGCCATCCTATCCCCTAGAACATGAGCCCCTCTTGCATTTAGGTGCAATCCATCGCGACTGTAAAGATTGTACCCCAACGCAAAAGCCCAGTGCTCTAAAAACCCAAAGCCCTCCTTCTTACACCAGGACTTCAGCCATGCATTTATCTCCCTAATCTCCCTTTGTCTCTCTGGCGTAGCGCATGGCAAAGGTAGTATCTCTGAGAACAATACCTTGGAGGTCCATTTCTTAATCTTACTCCCTAACTCCCTAAAATGTACTGTTATGAACCTCCATTTTCCTCTTACTTTGTAATTGGTCCCAATATGGGTAATCTGTCCACTCTGTCTGCAACATGCCGAACCCGGCCACCCAGGAGACAGCAAACCATTTGGTTGCTGCGATCAGAGTGGCAGATTACCCTACTCTCTTAATAATAGAGGCCCCTACCACCACGAGGCTTCACTAGCTTCTGGATCCTCTCTGTGCTAGAGAAACTGTCATCCCGGCTGTTAGGGAGAACAGTTTTCTCCAGCAAATCCACTCCTGGGTGTGCATCTTCACTAAGTGAGCTAATTTGTTAGGGTGGAGAAAATCAGGACTGGTTGCCCTCTTCCCTCCCCAGCTACAACATCATCTAATGGTCACCCAGTTGTGTGCCTGGTTCTCTTCTGGCTGATCTCCTCCCTCATTTTTAGTTGACCCCACCAAGCTCTGCTCAATGAACAAGAGACTCCTTTCAAAGTTGTCAATATCCCTCAGTGTTGCAATACACCTCTCCAGAGCTCCAATCTGAGCTTCAAGTGAGGCCACTTGCACACACTTGCCACAGCGACATGAACCCTGGAACTGCTGTTCAACCTTTCTCATAATATATGGTGTGAGTGTGAGTGCTTAAAAAGTAGTAAAACTGAACTTACCTCTATGTCTCTTACTCCTATGCTGCACTAACCGCTGTAAATGCACCAACTGTACACTTTGAAAACAGCAGTCACTTGGAAAAAATAAACTCAAACTGTGAGCAGGCTCTGTGAGTTACCCTGCTAGCTTCCTACTAACCAACACAGGTGATTGCTATCAAACCCCACCCTAACTGACCACACTTCCAAACTGAAAAAAAACATGACAGTAAATAAAAAAAAATACCCTTTTTTTCACAAGCCCTTAACCTTCTTACTGCAGGTTAAAATACAAGCCCCCAATCACAATACAATACCCTGTTTTAGCTTTAAATGCACCAACTGTACACTTTTAAAACAGCAGTCACTTGGAAAAAGCAAACTCAAACTGTCCAATGCATAGTTATTGCTGCCTCTAGTTAGTTCAGTTAAATATCTTTCTTTCCCCAATTCTATAATTCTCATTGGAGATTATTAGACATGTGCATTCGTTTTCGGACGAATGCATTTTCGTCCGAAAATAGCATTTTCGTCCATTCGTCCGAAAAACGAAGAACGAAAATGCTAAGCTAACGAAAGCCGAATGAACGAATGGTTAATAAACGAAAATCATTCGTTCATTCGTCCATTCGTAGTACTATTGCATTCTATAAGCCGAAATAGAGTCGGTTTATAGAATACAATAGCATTTCACTACACGGAGACAAAGTCTCCATTCATAAATTTATGAATGGAGACTCTGTCTCCTTGTAGTGAAATGCCGACAGCCTATAAACCGAACGTTCAGTTTATAGACTGTCGGCTTATGTAATACATGTAATCCTATTGCTATTCTATAAACCGAACGTTCGGTTTATAGAATTGCAATAGGAATACATGTATTCCATAAGCCGACAGCCTATAAACCGAACGTTCGGTTTATAGGCTGTCGGCATTTCACTACACGGAGACTAAGTCTCCATTCATAATTTTATGAATGGAGACTCTGTCTCCGTATAGTTAAATGCCCACAGCCTATAAACCGAAAGTTTGGTTTATAGGCTGTCGGCATTTTACTACACGGAGACAAAGTCTCCATTCATAATCGAGGTAGTTTTATAATCTTATAATCTCAAATTGAGGTCAGACTATAAGACATGGATCCAGGTCCCCAGCAGAGCTGCAGGGGACCTGGATTCCCCTCTCTAACAGCCGGGGGATGTCTGCGTGATGAGCGCAGACTCCCCCTGCTTCCGCCCGGCACGACCACCGGGACTTCTATGATGAAGCCGGAAGTCCCGGCGGAAGTGCCGGGCAGCAGCGGGGGATGTCTGTGTGTATTGTGCAGACATTTTCCGCTGCCTCAAAACAAAAAAGTGAAAAAGTGCACTCAAACCAACACTCAATACACAAAATATATAAGTAGATTACCCTTAAGTGTGAGGCAATCCGCTTGGTATACACATGAAGGGATAAAAACAAACAAATAATAATAATATAGTGTAGTATTTAAACACAATTAAGGAGATGTGAAGAATACATGTGTATACACTCACATATCCTTGAGCAGAGTTCTGCTCAGTAAATAATGCATCATGGGAGCCCACGCTGGGTTAATGATCCAACAGTTTCCCAGGAAGATGTTCCAAAGTGTTAGAAAAGCAAAGGAGAGTGTCATGCCCCTCTGGCCCTTACCTGCAGTTCCAGTAGTTCCAGGCATCCAGCAAGTCTCTTAAGTAATCCGCGATCGCGGAGTAGGCCGAAGCCGGGGCCTGTAGTACAATCTTCTATCCGCGATCGCGGTAGGCCGAAACCAGGGCCTAGAGTTTCTGCAAGCCCAGGATGCATCCTCCAGACTTCACCCCAATCAAGGGGAACCTATTTCCAGCTGTAGGAGGGAGGTAAACTCTGCCAAATCTCCTATTAACTCCAAGCATAGAGACAGAGGGGTATGTGCTAGAAAAGCACACCCCTCTAATAACCAATCAAGTAAGGAGCTTGTCCCACTGAGGGGAGGAGTGGAGACCCACAGCACTATAAAAACCCCTCAAACTGTTTCTTCAATGCTCCAGTGTTCCAGAGCTTTGGTTCCTGTTTGTCCTTGGACTTCAGTCTCCAGTTTCCCTTTGTTGCTGTGCTACAGTATCTCTATTGGATTTCCCGTTACCTGACCTTTGGCTTGCCTTCTGGATTACCCTGTTTGCCTGAACCCTGACCCCTGCTTGGATTACTACTCTTTGACCACTGCCTACCCTGATCTATTGGACTGTTTCCTGACTTCGCTTTTTGGATTATCCTTTTGTGGCACTCTCGTACTCCTATCCTTAACAGGGTGCTCTGCCTATATATACTTGTGGACCACCTGGTAAGGGTTACCAGCAAGAGATAGCATCCCCTGCTCTATGCTCCAAAAACCTCAATCTTGACAGAGAGACTTTTAGCATGGATGAATTATTTATTATAAACAAAGTATAAAAGTGTAGAGTAGTACAAGTCCAAGTGTCCCAGCAAGTCTCCTCCTTTCCACAACGCGTTTCGCCCGGTAAACTGGGCTTTTTCAAGTGTCACCAGGAGTGAGACACTGGTAGATTCTGTTGCTGCCATTACCACCACAATTAGGCGCAGTGTGTTTCTCTCTTTTTTCTATCCTCCGCTGCCTCCACTAGCCACCAGGAGAATCGGGCAGCCAGGGGATGTCTGCACCATAGTGCAGACATCCTCAATGCTGCCCGACACTGCCGTCTATTATGATGGACCGGCTGTGTGTCATAATGGACGGAAGTGTCAGGCAGCATGGAGGATGTCTGCACATATCGTGCAGACATCCCCCGGGTGCCCCCACTAGCCACCAGGGAGCAAGAAACAGGTGAGGGGGAGGGGTAGAAAGACAAGGGGAGGGAGGGGGGGGCAGAGAAACGAGGGGGGGCAGAGCAACAAGGGGAGGGAGGGGGGAGGGACAGAGACAAGGGGAGGGAGGGGGGGGAAGAGAGAGACAAGGGGAGGGGGGGGCACAGAGAGTAACAAGGGGAGGGGGGCAGAGAGAAACAAGAGAGACAAGAGGAGCGAGGGGGGAGACAAAGGGAGGGGGAGAGAGAGACAACACTAAGGGGTGGAGAGAGACAAAGCTGGTGGCAAGGGAAAGAGAGAGGCACCATTGGCACATAAAAGGAAATAAAAACAAGAATTGCATTTTTTGATATCATAATTTTTTATTAAAAAAGCAATTTACATGTGAATTTATACAAGTTGAACTTTTTTCCTATAGGGTAGTCTTATATTCAGGTTTTAGTTTTTTTCCTAAAGGAATATCCAAAGTTTGGGAGTGCCTTCTTATAATCAGGGTCGTCTTACCATATTTGCTCGATTATATTATTCCTAAATCTGGAGGAGGTTTTTTCTTGGCTTTTCTGTCTTCTTCCCATAGAGTTCTAATTAGGTTTTTTTGTGTTAATTACATCGTTATGATCAAGAACACACATTTCTTCGCTACCCTGTTCTTCAGCTCAAGCCTCTGAATATAGGGCCTTCACTTAGATTAGGGACTATTCCTAAACTGACAATGGAACTACTAAGGAAAGACATCCCATTTTCAGCTATTGCCAGGAAGGCAGAGTTATTTCAGCTATTGTTTTACAGATCTTCATCTCCACTGCCTAGGCCAGCTTCTTTCAAGCAGCCCCTACAGACTTTGCCAAATTAGAGACATGCTGAACACATTAGTAGCCTTGCTGTCTAATTTACAACCGGGCTAGTTAATCTAGACACTTGGCATTTAGCCTTTGGTACCAGGTCCATACTCACTGCCCAAGAAGTTGCACCACCTGGGTATTTAGGCCCAGGGATGTTTACGAATAGGAGAGATATTTTTAAAGGTAAATATGTTAATTTAGTATTTCTGCTTATTAGTTCTCTCTATTTATCTGATAATAAATCTTTCTCTCGCAGGGTGTCAGTGGTTCTTAAATCCAAAGATCCCATACTTGGGAGGAAACTCTCAATTCCAGAATTTATTTTGGCTTTCAACCTCTAAAGAGATGTGTTATGTTCTGGATCCATAGCCTTTTAAAGTGGTAGTATTAGGCTACATATATAGGGGCCATTCATGACTATCATAGATCTTTTTCAACTAAGGTCATGTAAGTAGTTTAATTATACTATGGACTGGAGCCAGGTTGGCACAGAACAATTTTGTAGGCATTTTGCAGGGCAACATGGATGAAATTCTACATTATAGTACGGTCTATAATTATAAACTTAATCTCAACAAAACAGTTGCACTATTGAAAAATATAGACAATAATGCAGAACTAATACAACAAGATTATAAATTCAACTAACTATTTAGTTATTAAAATTCTTAGATTAATAGATTTAATGAAAATAAAAGTTTTGTCTCTAATCAGAAAAACTAATAAAGATCTAAAAGAATGGAGACAAACTGAAATATATTGGTGGGGAAGTATACATGTCCTTAATTCTTATGTATTACAAAAATGGATGAACCTCTTCCAAATGCTCTCTGCAAGCTGGATAAATATGATACAATCCAGCTTTGTGAACTTTTGTTTGTAAGGGGAAAAAAACTCAAATCAGCCTTCATAGTTTAGCAAGATATCACAAGGGGGCACTAGTTTCCCCATTATTAGACAAAACCACGAAGCTATTATTGTCTATCATATTTATAATATGCAACTAGAGGTATCCAGACCAGAGGAGTGGTTTAAAATTGAGACAAAAGCATGCAGAACAAATTATTTTATACCCATAACATGGAAAAAAAACAATAGTAGTAAATGCCTAAAAGAAATAAAATATTAAAGTTTAATTTTGGAGCAACTTACTTCAGTTTGGTATAACGCCAAACAAATGGCCCTTGTTATGATAAAAATGGTTAAGTGGTAAATTAAAGGGCATTGAAGATTCAAAGCCTGCTACTAACACCATTAACACCAATAAACAAATTACTGCATCTGCTAGAATCCTCCATGATTTCTATGGAGGGTTACCTGACCTATAAAAAACGCCATTGAAACCCTGTTTTGTTTGTTAATTACAATGACAGCCAGTAAAACAGAACAAAAAATATTTTATTTTTGCCCTTCACATTAACATAAAAAAGCATGACTTGTGCATGAGCCGCTTCAGGCAGTCAAAACATACCACTACTTTGTAACCCTTTCGGTGCTGTAGGGAACACAAACAATGCTCCCTACAGCATGGAAAGGGTTAACAGGTAAAAAAAAGGACTGACAAGGAAACATAGAAACATAGAAACATAGAAACATAGAATGTGTCAGCAGATAAGAACCATTCGGTCCATCTAGTCTGCCCAATTTTTTTTTTTTTTTTTGAGTACTTTTATTAGTCCCCCGTTCCCGGTCTTATAGCTAGGATAGCCTTGTGTCTATCCCACGCATGCTTAAAATCCTTGACTGTGTTTACCTCTACCACTTCTGCTGGCAGGCTATTCCATACATCCACTACCCTCTCAGTAAAGTAATACTATAAAGGGTTATAAAGAAAACTTCACAGACATAAAATGAATTTGAAAATATATATACTACATTTATTACCCCATTGTTGCAGCCAACATTCAGGTTTTTTTTTTCTTTCTGATAATCAAGCTACTACTAAGATTGTCAATATAGGCAAATTATGGGGTTTATGTGCAAGTTGACCTGGCTGTCAATTTATCACAAGTTTAGTATCAACTGGGAATCCAGAATTCAGCCGCTGATGAATTGCCTTATTTTATTTTTCAGAAGTTCCTCAAAGCTCATCCCGAAGCACCCATTATGACCCAGATTTCAAGTAGCTAATTCTAATTTAGAAGGTTATCTGATTACAGAGAATAATATCATTAGAAGGGCTTTGTCGGATAACATGATTAGCTTCAATGATAGAGCTTGGCCCCTTTTTTTTCTTTTTCTTTTTATATTGCAACATATCAAGAGTACAAATTTATAAAGTATCAAAGATGCCAAGATATTTGTGATAAACAATAGACATATCATATACACATTTTTCATCCAAACATAGCATCCCTATGTCTTCACAACTATACAAATTAATAATTTATCAGAGATGCTGTGGTATTTGTGATGAAAAGTAGATGTATTACATTAGCATTCTTCATCCTAACATAACATCACATATATCTTAGCAACTATAGATATAAACTATCATTGTTCCATACATTTATCACATGCTTTCATACACCACCATCATACATTACTCATCATTCATACTCATTCACACGCCCTTGGTGCTTGCATATCCCCTTCCTTTTTTTTTTTTTGTCTCACACATTAATATTTGTTCAACCATGGTGACCATATTCTGTAGTACGCATCCATTTTATCCAAGTTATTCAAGTAATAGCCTTTTTCCATTTTGGATTGGTAATCTATTTGATCATATATGGTTTCTAAGTTAATTTGACCCTATTCCTAGCAAGGACTAATTTTACCGCTGAGAAAAGAGATGGGATTTATTTTAGCCTATATGAGCAGCACTAACCATATTCTAATTCAATTTTTAATAGGTTTGAAGATAATGTTACAACCTATTTCCAAAGGTCTATGGCATAACGTCAGTCCCACCATAGATGGAATAGAAACATAGAAACATATAATGAGTCGGCAGATCAGAACCATTCGGTTCATCTAGTCTGCCCAATTAATAGCGGGGGAATAGTGTCCCCCTACAAGTCCTACACCTCCAGCACCGTTCATCATAATCAGGATAAATGTTTTTCAATACCACCGGCAACAGATTCCAAAGAAAGATGACCTTATGATATAATTTGATTAGATTCAAGGAGTGAATAGCGGATTTAGTTAACTTTATAGCCTGAAGCCACTCCATATCATCATAGGATCTTCCAATATCGTTATCCCATTTTTTTTTTATAAACGACAGGTCACCAAACGTAATCACGTTGTCTATAGCATTAAAAGATCTCTTGCCCTATTTTCTCTTCCACATTGCTTTAAGGAATGTATCCATTTCTACATTCTCTTCATGGGGGCAAGGGATTACCTATTTTTCAATTAAGTTTTTCAACCTCAAATATGTGAAAAGATCTCTCGGTTGGAGACCAAACTTAAGCACTGTGTAGGAAAATGTTAATACCTTATTATTCGAAAGCACTTGATTAACTGAAACGATATTAGCTTCCCTCCACCCTTCCAAATTTATATCCTGAAAGTTCTCAACCAATCCAATCAGAAAGTATCTATCATAAACAATGGCAGATATTTTTTTCTTACCCTTTTCCACATATATATCAAATCTTCCAAATTGGATTGTTTAGCTTTTTCACGCTGCTCTGACAAAAAAAAACAAGTTTTCAATAATACTTGAACCTCTCTATTCCATAAGAATCCAGGTATTTCTAACTGGATCCAGTTGGGTCCATTTGGCCATAGATGCCAACATTGCTGCATCATGTATTTTATCTAGGTCCAGTGCTCTCAGTCCTCCTTGTTCATGGGTTCTAGAAATTACCTTAAATGCTACTCTTTGTTTCTTTCTCTGCCAATTGAATTTATTAAAGCTTCCCTTCAATTGTTTCAAAAGACTGTAATCTACTAATGGAATTTACCTCAATAAGAAATATAGACGAGGAAGAACATAGTAATTAATAACATTGATTCTGCATAACCAGGACACGCATAATGATTTCCACTGATTTAATATCTTGGTAACATCTTGCAATAATGGTAGATAGTTATGGCATATCATTTTTTGAGGGTCATATGAGATTTGAATTCCTAGATAATCAATACTATCAGGTTTCCATGAAAATCCGTACATCCTTTTCAATACAACATGCTAGTGCCTGCCATTTTCCTATATTTAGTTTGTGGCAGGATGTATATGAAAATTGGTAAATTTCTCTCATCAGAGCCTCAACAGATTAAACAGGGTTCTCTAATGTAAGAATAATGTCGTCCGCAAAAAGAGTGATTTTAAACACCTCCGAATGGAATTTAATGCCCTGAATGGTTTCATTATTTCTAATTCTCTGAACTAGTGGCTTGAGTGAGATCACATAAAGTAGGGGAGCCAGTGGACAGCCCTAATGGGTCCCATTAAAAATATCATGTCATGCTGACGCGATCCCGGATCCTATTATTCTAGCACTTGGATTTATATATAAAACCCACAACGCATCAAGGTAAGGACCACCGAATCCAAACGTTCTCAGTGTTTCTTCGAGGTAGGTCCAGCTGATCCTGTCAAAAGCCTTTTCGGCATCCAATGAGAGGGCCAGCATGGACCCACCCCGAGTTCTCACCGAGAAAAAAATGTCCACGTTCTTTCTGATGTTATCTGCTGCGGATCTAGTTGGTACAAACCCTGACTGATCTAAGTGGATTAAGTGAGAGATTATTTTTTCAACCTGCCTGCCAGGATTGCGGGGTAGGTCTTAACATCTGTGTTGATCAGTGAGAAGGGTCTGTAGTTTTTAATTTCTGTTTTTTCTTTGCCTTCGTTTAATATAGGACTAAGTTCCGTAGGCATTTATTTATTCCTTTTTATCTCTTCAAACAGTCCTAGCAGGCAGGGAGAAATCTCGTGCTCAAAAAATGTATAGAAAAAGGTTGAAAAACCATCTGGGCACGGTGACTTATTTTTCTTCAGATTAATTATTATATGCGTTGTCTCTTTTAATGTGAATGGAGCGTTCGATATATCCTGTTTTTCTGTTGTTAATGTAGGGAGCTTTAGACTGCTCAAGTACTCTTGGATTTTCTTTTTTCCTCCTCCCTTGTTCGTTCTTGATATCTATTAAGGTGATACAAGTCCTCTACAAAAGCCTCTCCTATTTTATCCACATCTAACAGTGTTTTGCCCCTGTAAATTACCTTATTTATGCTGTGTCTATTCCTCTGCTTTTTTTAATAGGTTTGAAAGTAGCTTATCAGCTCTGTTGCCTCTTGTATACCATTTCTGTTTCAAATAAAGCAGGTTCTTAGTAGTAATTTCCATGGCTCTTTGTTTAATTCGTGATTTTATATCCTTTATTTTCTCTTTGTAATGTCTGTTTATGTATTTTGCCTAATTTATATAATTCTATATGTAATTGTTGGTATGTTAGGCCTTTTTTTTCTTCTCTTGATCCAATTTTAATAAGATTACCCTGAATTACAGCCTTCAGTGTACACGATAATACTGATCTAGAAATTTGATCTTTGTCATTTTTTCTAAGAAAGTTCTGGATGTCTGCCTGTAGCTAGATTATTATGTTATCGTTCATCAATAATGACTGTAACGATGTCACATTTTAGGTTTCTGTTATATACCTCTCTGGACACAAGAAACAAGTCTATACATGAATAAGAATCGTGAGCTATACAATAGCATGTATAATCACTGCTCAAGGGGTTTAAGACTTTCCATGCATCAAATAAATAATTTTTAACCAAAAATTCAGCAAATTTCCTTGCACTTTGTTTTTGTTTAATACTTATCTTTTTCCCCTTTTGTAACTTTTTATCCAATTCTGCATCTATTACATTGTTAAAATCACCTCACATTACCAATTGGCCTTGTATAATTTTCTCCACATGAGATATTACTCTTTCAAGAAAATTTACTGCATTTTCCTTTGGTGCATAAATATTAACTAGTGTATAGGTTACATTGTTAATTCTATATACGAGGATCAAAAATCTTCCATTTTTATCTATTGCTTTGTGAATTACTTCCAGTGACAGTGAATCTTTAATTATAATCATGACACATCTACTTTTCTTGTTATTGTGATAACTAGCTGAAAATATGTGTAGAAACTTTTTACTATAAATCCTTTTTTGTGTGGTTTCTTATACAATGGCAATGTCTATATTGTCATGAGTTAGCGTTTCCATCAAAGCTTTCCTTTTATAAGGTGAGTTCAGGCCTTGCGCATTAATAGTACAGAATTAAATCACCCTACCAGTTACATTCATATCTTACATTCATACCAGATTGCGTGACTGAAACCCCACTCAAATTTGTAGGGCCACGCACCATCTCTGTCCCACGGTCGCAACACCCAACAAAGCGACCTACAGGAGCTTACAATAGGCTCTCATTCACTCCAGGGGAGGATAAGGGAAGCGCTGCCCCTTCAATGCTCTTATATAGAAGTAGAACAAAGTATACATGTTTATAAGCTTTCCAAGTGAGAGGTCAGCCCCCATGCCGCCATATGTTTATACAGACATGAGGTGGGGAACTTTGTTCATTGTGAGAAAAGAGCAGCACAGTGTTATTCAAGCAACAACACCCTTTCCCTCCGTGTTTTTCCTTCTCGCGGAATAATTAAGGATCCGATAAATTGTGGTGGACTTTATTTTTGTAAATCCTGAATATCCTTGAAATGCTATAGAAACGGGGACCTGACAAGTTGCGACCCGCACATAAGAGATCCTGATAAAATTATAATAAAAAAGTGAGGCAAAATAATCTCCTAAAAATAAATCTCTTTGGCAAACTCAGCAAGAGAAATAAAATCAAATTCTGCCCAATTATTTGTCTCAATAACTATTGGCAGAGAAGAAGAAAGAAGGAAAATTCCTAAACAAAATGGCAACAAGAAGAATTATTGACCTCAAAGAGACTAAGAAGTCTAAAGAAAATAGGGATAAGGAATTGAAGCAAAACAAATCCCTAACGGAGTTCTTCTCTACACCTGATGCGGATAAAAAAAAAGAGGAACTCTCTTTCACAGGATTCAGATAAGTTATAGGGGAGGAAGAAGTCAAGGGAGGCTACTTCAGCGCAGAATATTGAGGGCAGGGAAGAGAACAACTCTCTAGAGATCAGTGGGAACAACACCCCTGCTATCAGCCCATAACCGGATCCCAAGAGGTACAAAGCAGAGACATACAGAACGTACTCTCTCAAGAAATCTTAACAAAGTTATTGGAGAAACACAGAGATAAAATAAGGGAGGATCTTCAACAGAACATAAATGAGCTAACAAAAGAGATTTGACACTGTCAGGTTCTTCCCCGCAGCAGCTCCCCTGAGTATACCCTCTCTCCCAGCCGAGATCCGTCACACGCCCTTGCTAGCGCGTCCACATCATCACGTGATGTGTTTCCATGGAGGCGCGCGCCCGATGACGTCACGCGCGTCGCTTACCCGCGAGGCGCGGGAAGATTTAAAAGTCAGAATCACCAAGCAAACAGTGCTTGGTGATTCTCGTGTATTTCGATAGCCTAGCGTTTTCATTTTGTATTTAATTGTTGCTGACCCTGGATTTCCTGACTACCCTTCTGCCTGTCTGTGCCCTTTATACCTGGACTGTTCATCGTTATTCTGATTCTCTGGTAACCTGACCCTGGCTTGTCTCTCGTTCTGCTACCTCTCTATTGCCCCTGATCTTGGACTGTTTATCGTTTTGCTTATTGTCAGCGTGGATTACAACTACTGCAAGTACCTGCATTTAACCCCTGTGAGTGGGGATTATAACTACTGCAAGTTCCTGCATTTAACCCCTTTCAGTGTGGATAATAACTACTGCAAGTTCCTGCATTTAACCTCTGTCAGTGTGGATTATAAACTACTGCAAGTTCCTGCATTTAACCGCTATCAGTGTGGATTACAATTACAACAAGTTCCTACATTTAACCCTTGTCTGTGTGGATTGTGCAGAGGTAGGAGCTTCACGTTCTATATATATATATATATATATATATATATATATATATTTATATTATACCGTCCTGCATTTTGGTCTTCATCCAGTATATCTCTCCTCACAGACACATCAATACAAAATTGCAACATACCATTGACAAAGTGGAAGTACTTAGATTCGACCCAACAAAACAGCAAGAGCAACAACACTGTGTTGCTCTCTTCCTGTGATGAACTATGTTCTCCACCTCCCTCACTCCTGCTCCTCACCCCTGATTGTTGAGTAGCAGCGATGGGGGGAGATCCTGCTGTCTGATATCTGAGATTTAATTATTGACCAAGATCTGCCCTTGTTGAATAATACTGCGCTGCTCTTTCCCATGAATAAAACATGTTTCCAATCTCCCTCTCGGTGATTTTTGTTACCTGTAATGTTGCTGACTGCCTCTGGAAGCAGTCTAACAATAGCAACAAAGTGATGGAAGTGATAACTGATCTATTTTGGTGCCCTTGCCAACTACAGGGCAGAACAATATTGCAGAGGCATGCTACCTTCAAATATGGTGCCTGCAATCACAGGGGCAAATATTGGTGTTGCTAGATGCCTTGACATTGAGGCATTACAGCAACACAATTTGAATGGTGGAAGTGATCATTGATTTCTGCCACCGCTGGTTTTAACACAGGACATATTATGGGTGTTCTATGTCACCAACTGCAGGCAGGCACAGGATATAGACATTACATTATGTGTCATCAATGAGTTAAGAAAAAAAAAGTTTAAATAACATATTAAAATTCATTTTACAAGGAGTTTTAATCACATGTTCTTGTAATTTTTTTCCCTGCATTAAGATGGCTTAGTTCAAGTTGGCTTTTATCTGTTCATAAATACAATAATTGCAGGGTTAAGTGGTTGCATAGCTTTGATGGTCCAGTTTTAATATAACAAAATATAACATTTCATATAAAACTTATTTTTGCCTCGCATATTATCTTTATCATTCAATAAATCACATGACAAATGAAAACTTTCATGTCTGTCCACTTAATAAACCTCTGGATTTGTTCACACGGCATGTAATCTCATCAAATGTCGCTACTCTACACAGTGTGACACTTGCTGCCGGGGTGGGAGGAGTGTAAGGTGAAAGTAGGATTAAGTGATTTGAGTGAGAGATGATTTGAGGTCAGATATTGAAACTTAAATAGCAAGACTTTAATAGTAACATCAGTGCTCAATGTCTGAGGTAAAAATGAAAACTAAAAATTAATTTCAGAAGTGACTCAGAGGGGCCTAGTCTAGGCTTGACAGATGGTTCGAAAAACCACTGGACTCTGCAAAAATATTATAACATCCTCCCATAGAAAACAAGGTCAATATTGCATTAATTATTTTTTTCTGGACAAAGGGTCCAAATCAAGGTCAAACCAGGATGCAGATTTTTTGATGTCTCCAAGTTTTCTATTATTAACCCCTGCCAGTTGTAAAGTAGCACTTTCTAGCCCTGCCCCTTTCCAAAGACTCCAGGTTGACAAATCAGGACTCAAGTAAGGTAAGAAATACTACTCTGGAGAGTGTGTCTGTTTAGGAGACTTGTGAATGTAACAGGGAATACATAATTCATTGATTAATCTTGATTAATCTCAATGGTGGGTCACCCTCATGCACTCCTGCAAAATTGAATCATTATTATTGTATGCAGCTTGAGCCAGCCCAGGATCTGTCTTGGTGAAGGTGAAAGTAGATACAAATGTGCAAACCATTAACTGTGTCAAAATACCAGTCATATACACACATATTTTTTCCACTACTAATAAGTATGTACTATATTTTCAACACATTTTAATATGTATTTTATAACTGTGGAGTCTGTGATTCACTCATACACACTGCACATTACTGAGTTGTATTGCTATGGAGCTCTGTGACACTCATGCACTCGATACATTACTGTGAATTTTATTGTTGTGGAGTATGTCAGAGGCGTCACTAGGGTTGGTGTCACCCTGTGCGGTAACTCAGGGTGTCACCCCACTGGATTTCCAAACAGATTCCTTTGTAATGCCAGTCAGAAGATTAAATATGCCATACAGGAGCCCCATAAACTATGCCACAAACAGGAACCCCACAAAAAATGCCACATACAGGAGCCCATAACTATGCCACACACAGGATCCCCATTAATAATTCCCTTCCGCTGCACCCACATTGAACTTAAGGGACTTAACAAAGCACCATGGAGTACCCACACTTGC
The DNA here is from genome assembly GCA_036172795.1 of Pelodytes ibericus. Lineage (NCBI taxonomy): Eukaryota > Metazoa > Chordata > Amphibia > Anura > Pelodytidae > Pelodytes > Pelodytes ibericus. Next base: position 164,609,719 of record CM069859.1, on the reverse strand, counting down.
CATGCACCTATATTGCACCAACAGTACTTGGCTTGCATTCATTTTGCACCCACACTATTTGGCATGCCACAGTGTCAATTTGCTCCACAGAACATACCACATTGTCACTTTGTCCCAAAGAACATGTTATTTTGCCCCCAGAATATTCCACAGCATCACTTTGCCAATTAAAATAAGCCACTAACAGGTTCCAATTAACATGCCACAGTCATGTTAATTGGAACCCCACAAAATGTTGTCCTAAATGTATATTGTAATACAGAAGCGGAAAGCACAAAGATAATTTAGAGAGTACAGCACAATTAAATCCGTATGGTATATTAATGCATAAATATGACATAGCCAGCTTGCTAATATTCCATAGCCAATTTGCCCATTAATATTCTAGTTTTAGTGTGACCATTAATATGGCACAACAAGTTTGCCCATTATTATGCCAGTGTTAGTTTGTCCATTAATATGCCAGTGTTATTTTGCCATTAATATGCCACAGCCAATTTGTCCAATATGCCAGTATTTTTGCCATTAATATGCCAGTATTATGTTGCCAATAATAAGCCACAGTCAATTTGCCCAATAATATGCCATTATGATTTTGTCATTAATAATCCACAGCCAATTTGCCAATAATATGCCAGTATTATGTTGCCATTTATAAGCCACAGCCAATTTGCCCAATAATATGCCAGTATTATGTTGCCATTAATAAGCCACCTTCCTCCCCCCTTTACCATTACTCACCTCCTGGCTGCTCCATGTCACTGGCCGTCTCCTCTGTGGAGTCTTCCCTCCTGCACGTTCACCGAATATGACGTAATGTCATGTCTGGTGGCAAAGATTGTTTTTTTATTTTTTATTTAGGCATTCTTGAAGAAAAAAAAAGTTCAGCAATGGGATGCGCTGCGAGGAGGATACAGATAGCATGGGTGTTACCCCCCCCCCCCTCTCGGGGTGTCAACTGGTGCTGTCCGCAACCCCTTGTGACGCCACTGGAGTATACGATATACTCATGCACACTGCATATTACTATGAATTCATTTACTCTGTGGAATCTGTGATACACTTATTCACTCTTTGATTTTTATTGCTGTGAAGTCTGTGAAACACGCATGCCCACCACAAATTACTGTGTTGTGTTGCTTAGGTGATCTGTGATACTCTCACACACTCCACATTCCTGTGAGTTGTATTGCAGCAGAGCTTTGTGATACACTAATATGCTCCAGATTACTGTAAGTTGTTTTGCTGTGGAGCACTGTGATATGTTCTCACATCACGCATTACTGTGAGTTTTATTGATGTGGAGCTCTATGATACACTCCCACATCACACATTGATGTAAATTGTATTGCTGTGGAGCTCTGTGATACACTGATATGCTACAGTTTAGTGTAGGTCTTGTTGCTTTGGAGTCTGTACGGACAGCCGCTGGCCCCAGGGGGCCCATTTATATGATTGTTGTGGCAGCTGGTCACGTGGCACCTCCATTATTTCACTGATATTGGCAGAAGCTGGTGAAATTTCAGTGTAGAACGGGCAATTTTGGGTGGACCCTTAAATGTTGTATGTTATATATGAATTGGTCAAGTTTATTTGTTTTCTATGGAAGTAATTTATTTAGGAGTGAAAAGTAATGTTAAAAAGCAGTCTTAAAAGTCTGAATTATCTTTCAAAACTTAAAAACAATGCTGAAAGGAATTCATGTTTTACATCTGCTGGTAATATGCTAATTAAAGATGGCATGGTTGGTCTTCATTTTAGGCAGCTGTCTGCAATATGAGCTCCGCAGTTATGTCCTGTAAGCCAGTACTTAGAATTCAAAAAGGAGCTGAACCTCTAAAAATACAGAATATTTCTGTTTACTATTAATAAAATCCTAGGCCCGGTAGGCCTTAGAAGGTCACACATGACTTTAAGTAGAGAAAATGATGCAACCTATAAATAAAAGCAGACCCAAGAATGTTATAAAGTAGTTTTGGTCATACCATTCATACTAAAGATCTTGGTGGTGGTAGATATCACACAGTGAATCTCACAATTTGTTGTAAACATTATATGTAACTTATTTTGTGGGAGTTTGCAGAGACTCATGGGAAAATTATAGAAATGCATGCTTGTAGTTGTAAAGAAAGACACTAGCAAGGGAGAAATACACTAGCAAGGGAGAAATGGTACAAATAACTTATCATCGTGACCTGTTTCTGAGAAAAACATTCCTCCTCAGAAATTAAACAAGGCTGCACAAGTCTTCACGCTATTTCGGTTTATAGAAAGCCAATAGCATTACATACAATGTAACCCCAACACGGACATACAGTGAAATGTCCATGTTCGGGGTCCAAAAACCGTAAAGTTCGGTACGAACCCGAACAGTGCGGTTTGGGTTCACTCAACATTAGTAATGATGTGAAGTTGAGAATTGGAATAACCAATTTCCTATTTATTATTTCTTTCCATCCTATAGCCATAGGGATGGTTATCATGAGTCATACCCCCTACTTGATTCTTAAGTATTTTAAATATGGTTTAGGACAATGGGGCATCCATGAGCTCCGCTGCTTGAGTTGTGATTAAGAGGACTCCTTTATCACTCTCCAACCAGGACTACACAGATTAAAGGTGAGGGGGACATGCGCACAAGTTCCCTCCTGTCTATTGGGAGACCTGTGGCCCTGTCATTTACCAGATCCGGTAGGAGTGGGCCCTTTAAGGGAGCAGCTTAGCTGAAGTAATATTGCTGTAGCCAAATGGTCTTGGAGATGCTGAAAAACCTCCCCCAGCTGGTTGAGCCTTTCAGGTTCAGTTTCCCAGTTTCTGGACAAGGTAGAAATTAAAATGATCTTTAACAGACGAACAGAAACATAATAGGCAGCTCTCAGAAGTCAGGCATTAAACTTAAATGCAAAAGCACTGTTTGCAATAAACTGCAGGTATTTAACAGGCCCGTGTTGCAAAAGTTAACAAGCCCACCTGACACCAACAGAGGGGAAGTAATACATGAAAACAAAGGTAGGGAGGCCTCTAGAGAAGGAAGTAGGCAAATAAGCACAAAAATTGGGACTTTTAAATACATGAGTCAAGAACCCTGACAGGCCCTCATACTTTTCAATTAAATGTATTTAAATGTGTTTATATTCACATCCTACTACCAATTTTCATGGAAAAAAATTGCTGAGATAAAAAAAAATCCTATCAAACAACAAAGTAGTCATTCAATAGAAGGCAGATAAAGTCAGACAAGTGTTTTTGGCTGCTATATAACTGCTAAATAAAGTGTTGGGTCTCCAATACTATAAAAAATGATTTAAGTGGACAAATCTTTTTCCTGGCTACTAATGTATGTTTCCAACTCCCCATTCCCTCTGAGGTAACACTTGCTCTACTTACGTAGAGCATAGTTTCCACAATGCATGCTGTGATCCACAACAGGGGTTAACTATTATATATTCTATTCCTGCTTAATTTATCTGTGTTACGGTTGGCCGACACTGAGATACTTACCATTCACAAGGTATTCTCATTTGAGAAATATAGGAAATTGCAAAGGATTACATTTATGCTACTCTAGTGTCTCGACATTTTAGGGCTTGTCAGATAAAAAGGAAAAGTTAAATCCCTAGTTGAATTTGAAATGTTTGTATCCTGTACTTTATTAAAATTGTCAGTTATAGTAAAATGGACTAATAAGCTAGGTTAAGGAGGGTTTGGAAATCCCTGCATGATTACCATTCTAATCAAAAGTTGAAATAAACGATGTCTTGCATCAAAAAGCACCTTGCAAGGGTGTGTCACAGTGACTCCTGTCTAGCTGTTTTTAAAATATATTTGGCTGAATTAAAGGGGCAGTTCTACATGCAGTATATGGTATTAAATATATTTTACATGACCCAGTGGAAGGTTATTTCATTTTTATAGGGGCTTGGGCATAGTGCCAGCCACTAACCACCAGGGGGGCAATAGGTTTATATTTCAGGCACACGGCCACTGGGGCAAAAGTCATTTTCAATTAACGGGGCCAAAAATGTTATGTATTTGGGCCAGTAGAATGCTATTTTTCTATTTTAGTATGAGACCAGCGGACATTCATAGATGCCAGCAGGACATAACCTCTAACGCTGGAAATGTATAGGTAGCATAGAATCCAACAAAGTAATGGAAACAAATTCATATGTAGGCACACAACAATCCTAAAAAATGTACAACCACTAGCAAGTAAAACACAAACAAGTAGCAATTATGGCAACAGATGTGTGTACAACAAAGTGCCATTCCACTCCCCATGTATGTACCCTAGGGTGGTTGAAGAATATTTTACCTTCTATTCCTGATCTTTGTCATACCGCATGTTTGCACCTCCTACACGTGCCCCTTGTTTGACCCTCCAATCTAATAAAATTCAAGGTTAAAAGCAAAAATAACAACATATGTTCCCAGAATGGCAAATTAAGTGGTAGAGAAGATAGCACTGTAGACATTAGAAGAAAAGTGAAATAGAATGATTTAGTTCCATGGATGTAGTGTTAGAATACAACAACAATTTACTTTAGTGTTTTAAGCATATTTGGAGTTTATGTCTGCTAAAATAAACCAAAAAATAAACCATTGCCAAACTTACTGTACGCCACTTACTATAATCAACAACTGTTTCTGCTCTTGTTTACAATCATGGTACAGGAAATTAAGGGGCGAGAATGTAAAAATTAAATAAAAAAGGTGGGTAAGTCAAAAGAGTCAGATTTTAACCTTGGGGCAGCCATTTGTTTTCCGTTGTTTTGCATTCTTGGTATCAATCTGTTTTCACTTTTCGCTACGAGAAGGTTCCTACATAAAACACACATTGTAAACATAACTAGGATTGCATTTTTGTTGCATCAACTGAAAATTTGTGGTCATTTTGCCATTTGGCTTTATGTTCCCATGCCTTCCAAAAACACGCAGATTATGCATAAAAGCATAGGCTTGCAAGTGAGACAAAAGACATGCTGTTTTTAAGCTTGTGAGTCACATCTAAAACAAAACTGTTTTTAATTTGCTAGCTATTTTGGTACTTGTTCATTTTGTATAGACTAGGTTTGTGGCTCTTACTATTGGTGTAGTTGTGAAGAAACCCCCCCCCCCCCCCCCACTTAATTATTATTTAATATATAATTAGGATTTCATGTTGATTTAACACAAGGTGATCTGAACTGTAAGTTTCAAAGGTATATTTGGGAATGTTTCTTCAGACAAGGCCATGTCTACCATTCTGAGATTTAATGTAAAGAAATCAGAATCTTGAGACCTAGCTAGATTAACACACACATCAAAATTGAGGCCAAAGAATCCAGTACACAAATCAGAATTAGCAGTAATCAGTACAACCCTAAAGTTTATCTTCACTCAAAGAATATATTACACAACACAGTATGGTACATGTAGGGTTGCCACCTGGCCGGTATTTTACCGGCAGGCTGGTAAAAAATTGGCATCAGGCCAATGTTAAGTCTATGGAGACAGTACAAAGGCCGGTATTTTTTTGAAGGGAAAGTTCTATGTAACTGGTGGTGGTCAAAAAAGAAATGGTTGAAATGGTCACCTACTGAAGTACAGTACTTTTTAAGAGAATATATTTGCTTTTAATTTCCATTCCAAGGAAGCCATGTGGGAAGTAATGGTGTTTGTTGAAGGCTTAGCCTGTCGTTCATAATCTGACCTAATGTATAAAGTATAAATTTACAAAGCTTACTCTACATAGTAAGTCAAATAGGAGGAATTACTTATTGAAAGTGGATTTTGTCAGCACTACAAACACTTTTAATGCAATGTACACAGTATTTTACCTACTATTTATCATTTTCATTCTATGGGTTTCAAGCTAGTTATCCTATTACAATCCAACAGTTCTTTAGGATTTTGGAAATTTATTTCAGAAACCGATTAAAATCTATGCAAGCCAATTCTGTAATTTCCTCACTGAATTAGTATTCATATTACAGACTCTCAGACAGCCATTACCTTGTTTTTCCCATAAGCATTCAATGGACGCATTTCTGTATAAACAAGAAAAGAACATACCTGCTGGTTGAAAACTAACTGACTATACAATTATATTTGCCAGTGGTATGGTTTTCAATTGGCCCAAAATCTTGAACCAATATACTTTTAAATACTCATTCCAATATAACTTTGTCATTCTACATCTATTTTTTAAATTTTTTTATAATTCTCATGGATCACAATGATTCTCTAGGAATTATGTCATCTATCTCATAACTATTTAAAGGCAAGCAAAATTTTGTTATCCTGGAAGCATCAATTAGCCTTAGTAGCAGCCTATAGTTGCAATTGTTGATCAGCACATAGTTTGTATAACGCATGGGGTGCAGGTGGCATGGGACCCTGAGCTCCCGAGTTCAGGAGCTATGATGCAGGGGTGAAGACACAGGGCCTGGTGCTGGGTAACTGCACTTCCCTCGTCGCTTGGGGCTCCAGTTCTGTGCAGTCACATACTGAGGCCCTATGGAGGCAGCTGCTGTATCCAGTATATCAAGGCAGGAACTGAAAAAACCCTGCAGACATCCTGGAGCAGGCATGGATAATAACTATGACAGGAGCAAGATGTTGCAGGCTAGGACAGAAACTAAGAGATGGACTAAAGAGAGCGAATAGCAAGGGAAGCAAACTGAAGCAGAACAGAAACAAGGTAACTAAATGCAGAGTATATAGGATAGACTAGAAGCGAAGGAAGAATTAAAACAGACAGGTTCAGGATAAAGCATGAAGTATAACTACAGAACTAAGGAGACTTACACAGATAAAGTCATAAAATAAAACAAACAAAGGACAGGGCTAAGGTGCCGCTCTGGGTTAAACAATGGGTAGGGTAACTATGCAATGAATAGGGCAAGCAAATACAAGTATATGTATTGCATTTGATTAAGATAGTAAATGAAAACCAACACATGTATGCCTCTTAGTAATAAACAATAAAAGTTAGGCAATTGCCATGTATACATGTATATAATTTATATTTTAACACCCTGCCATAACAGCTATTGTGGTATAACAATAACGGTGATGTCATGCCAGATGTTATATGTACTCTTCCACCTTCATGACATGTGTATCATGGTACTGTTTCACGTTTAACGCTGTCACGTTGCCTTCTGACCACATAACACATCACCACATGATACAGTCATTGAAGTACATCCACACATCCCACGTGCTAGCTTTGTCCAATCATCACTTAAAAGTACAGTGGCTGCATGGGTCATCGGAGCCACCTATAGTGGCTAGTACATTTGCAGTAGCAACCCTTTTGAGCACTGTACTTACAAGAATTTTTAACACTAGAGTTGTCCCTGTTCATTCACGAATAAGTATTTTTTTCTAGATTTGGGAAAAATGTTCCCTCAGTACTCAGTTACTGAATAATACTTCCACAGAGTATCTTTTATGTTCTAGGCATACAACACATTTGTATATGTTCAGTTTGACAGATATGACTATGTTGTGTGAAAAATTTTACAGGTGGAAGAAATGTAATTCATTTATTGGTACATTTGCCATGTGTGTTGACCAATCTCTTGAAACCAAAATTTGTGCTCTGTGGTATTTATTGCTTTGTTTACTGGCTTCTTCTGAGCTACAGCTGGGAATTGCAGAATTAACTACTCAGTCACATACCCTTGTTATGATGTTTTTGACTATGCATTGACATACTATTAGCTTTTGTTTTACAGATAGTGACACTTACTGACTGAGTTGAGTCATTTTACTGCTCTACCAGAAACAGTAATGGATTGTAAGTTATCATACTGGTTATAGATAGGAATTTGTTGACCCTGTAACCTTTACTTTTGCCCTCTGTATTCAAAGTATATATTAATTGTTTCAGTGTTTGTGTGCACCATGTAAAACTAGATCTTGCTGTGGTAAAGGCATATATAGTTTACTGCATGTTATTGGAGATGGCCTGTTAAGCCTTCATTTAGACAGGATACATTTGCCACTTCTGTAGTGAAAGCAGTTATAGAAAGCTCTAATTTACTCTTTTGTAATTCACACATATATAAAAAACTATTATGCTGTAAACATATTCTGGATGAGCTGAATTTACATAACACAGGATTACAATACATCAGCAGTAACAACATCTAATTGTAAAATGTTTTATAGGAAATACATGTTAATACTTTATGTGTAGAGAAAGCCCAAACCCAGAAACAGTGTCTGTCATCTGACAGGGGTATCCATCTGACACCAAAGTGAGGCCCCAACTGAATTAACTACTCATATTCCCATTAGCCCCATAAATGTGTCGTTTTTTTTTGCATAAAACTGATTTAAAAGATTTTTGGACTGCTTTTGTATTAGACCTAAACATTTCATGTGGATACCAAGCTATTCTTCATCATTGCTGTTAATTAAAAAATAGATTTAGCTTACACACACATTTTGGATCATGTAGCCCACAGACATATACTGTGTATAAAATTATTGTTTTATATTTAATTTGGTAACTACTGGTTTGGAAATAACAATAGTGTTTTTTTGGCATAGATATGTAGAAGATTGGTATATGTTTGTAGGTTTCCGTGAGATTAAATTGTATCTTTAAATTGAGTTTGTTTTTATATATGTTCAAATAATTTCTCCAAGCATTCTCTTGTTTTTAATATACATTTATTGTGATACATGCTCCAAGAGTTTAGCCATAGAGATTTGTAGTGTAATGTAGGCTCATTCATGTTATACTGATCTTCACCAATTAACTGATAGTCTAAGTTAATGTTCTTGTGGATGCCACATATGTATTTGTCTATCAGTCATCAGTTCCCTTAGAAATTCGGTATTAATATTGTAGCCGCCTGATGGTTAGCCGCCTGATGGTTTAAGTTACTGATAGCTGCATGAGAATTTTATTGACTACAGGATAAAGCCAAATAGGACAGACAATGTTTATGCATTTTGGGTAGCACTCTGACAATTCCTGGGGAGAGAAAGTTTGAGAATAGTTGTATATGCTGTCCTTGGATGTTGACAGAGGCTTATAGAATCCAATTCTTTTAACGGGCTCCACTAGAATATTTGGCAAGTTTTATGTAACATATGCTTTCCAGAAGTTGTTTGTGTGTGTAGTGCTGTGTCCATGACCTCTCTAATACTGTCTTTATCAAATTCCATCATGGTTTTATGGATTTTTGGTGGCATTTTAGCATGTTGGCTGGTGATTTGCATTAGTTTGCATACGTGTAGTCATCTATTGAAGGCATTCGATGTCCAATCTTGTTGCATGAACCATTAATATTAAACTATTTTATATGTTATATCCTTAAAAATGTACAGTATAATTGCCTCATGGGTTGGAGAATGCATCTGGCCCCCTAGGACTGCTTGTAATTGCAGTCCATACCTTAAGCAATTTTATCTTTTTATCTAGGACGTCTTTTTGCTGGTGACACAAATATTTGCAACAGGATTGATGTTCTTGGAGGGATAAGCCAAATGGCAAATGATTTAGGTAAACTAGAAAAATGGTCAGAGCAGTGGCAGCTGACATTAAATGTGAATACATGCAAGAGAATGCACAATTGGTGTAAAAACCCAAGGGCAGAGTATAGAATATTTGATACAGTTCTAGCCTCAAAAACTGAGGATTTAGGAGTAATTATTTCAGAGGACTTAAAGTTGTTATAGGGTAGCAGGAAATGATAGCAGAATGCTTGATTGTGTAGGGAGAGGTATTAGCAGTAAAAAGAGGGAATTGCTTACGGCATTGTAAAGAGCACTGGTGTGACCTCACTCATACAATCCTATGCAGTACTGGAGATCGTATCTCTAGAAGGATATAGATACTTTGGAGAGAGTTCAGAGAAGGGCTACTAAACTAGTTCATGGATTACTGGATAAAACTTACCCGGAAAGGGTTTGCTTGTTTATAATTTCATTATTATCAAGTAGGCTTATGCTTCCCCCACTCCTTGTTTTTATTACGCTACTTATAAAAGCCTTTTTTTACATTCCTATTTATATAGCTTGGAAGAAAGGCAAAACAGGGGAGATAGCATTTAAATTATAGCATTTAAATACATTAAGGTAATCAGCACGATAAAGGAGGAGAGTATATTTAAAAAAGAAAAATTACCGAAGTCATAGTCTTAAACTAGAGGGGAAAAGGTTTAAAAGTAATGTCAGGAAGTATTACTTTACTGAGAGAGTAGTGGATGTATGGGATATCCTTCCAGCAGAAGTGGTAGAGGTTAACACAGTGAAGGAGTTTAAGCATGCATGGGATAGGCATAATGATTTCGTGGATTAGGCTAGGGACTAATGAAAGTTTTCCGAAAATTGTGCAGACTAGATGGGCTGAATGGTTCTTATATGTGAAACATCTTTATTGGTACAACTAGTGATTTGGACAGATTTGTATCCTGGAGCACTTGCAAAAAGCGGAGCAATTAGGAACAATAGTTTTAATATTGTCCATCCCACTATTATAGTTTTTTGGACTTTCTATGTGTTAATCTCTTTAAAAAGGTTTTACAACAGTATTTAGAAGATACTGCATATGAACCCCCCCCCCCCATTATGCATTATGAAAAAACTAAAAAGAATCCAACATATACTTTAAATTGTATCTCCCTAGCAATAACTAGTAATGAAAATGTTTTAGGAATATTTGTAGATAACAGATTTAGCAACAGTGCTCAATGCCTTTCAGCAGATGCAAAGAGCAATAAGATATTGGCATGTTTAAAATGAGGTATTGATTCACGGGCAGAGGATATCATATTGCCTCTTTACAAGTCAATGTTAACACCTCAGCTTAAATATGCAGTAGAATTCTTGGCACCCGTCCTTAAAAAGGATATTATGGAACTATAAAAAGTGCAAAGGAAGGCTACAAAATTAATAAGGGGATTGGAGGATCTTAGTTATGAAGAGAGACTAAAAAAGTTGCATTTATATACAATAGAGAAAGGCGTCTCAGAGGGTATATGATAACATTATATAAATATGTGCCGGGCCAATATAAAGAGCTCTCTAGTGACCTGTTCATTAACAGAAATGTACAAAGAACAAGAGGTCATCCACTGAGATTGGAAGAGCAAATATTTCATAGACAGCAAAGGAAGGGATTCTTTACAGTAAGGAAATAAATATATGAAACTCACTGCCAAGAGAGGTACTGCTATCAAATACAATAGAGGCATACAGGGCTATTAATAATAGAATAAGCATTAATAATAGAAATTGTTGATCCAAGGAGAAATCTTATTGCCTTTTGCTGTCAAGAAGGAATTTTTCTCCCCAAGTGGCAAAATTTGAAATAGCTTACTTAGGGGGTTTTGCCTTCTTTTGGATCAAAAGCAAGAATGATAGGTAGAAGGGTTGAGATGTATGCACTTAAGTCTTTTTTCAACCTAAATTACTATTTTGTAATGAGACATAAAGTGTAATTACAAGTGTACTATGAATGGTGCACTAGTTGTCTTTGCAAAATTATGCAGTAGGGGGCTTCCATCTCATAGAGCTGTTCTTCATGTCATCGGAGAAAGAGGGTCCAATGATGTCATTGGTCTGTGCATGCGTCAATCACTCAGTACACAGCCAAAAGCAGAGGAGGACATGATTATCTCACAATCATAAATACTGCACACCAAACAGCGCTGCCAGGTTGCGGACAGCCATCTCCATGGTGAAGTGAGTGTCTGTCTTCGAGAACAAATGTGAATCACTTCTGAAAGGTGCCCTTTGGAGCATCATTCAGAAACCTCTCTAATCAGACAGAAGATATCTTGTGTCTGATAACAGAGTTGTCAGAAGGATTTTGTCCTTCTTTAAGATTAATTACAGAGAAAAAGCTAAAGTAACATATGAATTACACTTTTTTATAGTTTTAGGCTATCTCTACACCTTAATTATGTAATCGTGTTTTATATAAAATAGTTCAATGTAGCCATTAGGTATTGTTAATGTTGATAGATTACAATCTTGTGTTCTGCAAATCCAGTACAATAAACAAGTGGAGTTACAAATGATACCCTCTATTGTGTAGATATTGCTTTATGTCCTCTGTGTTTAATTCCATTTGTTCATTGAGAACAGATATTTTCTGTATCTATTTGTCTTTTTTTTGTTGGTGACTAGAAAATGCTTTCCGGGAGATTCCATGATGCTCAGTGAAAGATATGAAACTACATATGCATGCAAGGTCCAGATTTACTTTATTTAGCATACATCTTGTAAGAGAAAGTAGTCAAAAATACCAAATTCGGGCTTTTTTAGATTGTGGTGTATGAGGTCACTGATGTAATGCATACAGTGAGTTACCTCAGGTTGCAGTCACACAAAAGGATCAGAACAAATAAATCCTGAGTCTGTAGAAATTTACGGTGAGAAATGTTACGATAAAATGAAAATTTAATGTCATTTTTTTTAACATGAAAAAAAAAGGCAGGGTAAGTAGAACTGCACCTCTGTGTTATTGCTTTTTTTAATGGAACAGCTGGTCTTGTTATTAATTATGAAATAAGTCAAAATGTCTAACAGGTACATACGTACAAGATGAAGTCATTTTTGGAAGGCTTTATTTGATGCTGTGTCCGAAAACTTGTGGAGTCACGAGACAATAGGGCGTTAGATTCCAGAAAAGCCACACAATGAATTTTATTTTATAGTGACTATTTTTTTATTTTTTTTTAGGTCTTTGCAGATGATCAAGAATTCCTTCCATGCTGTACACCTGTAAGACCCAACTTTTATGTCAGGTTATGAGGAAATATTTAGTGTGTTATAGAGCCGTCTGCACTTTAAATCAGGAAGAACACAGATGGCTTCGAAATCATTTAGGGAATCAGTGTAATCTAGGGAAGGGATTTCACTTGAAATTAGACTTCTTTCCTGCTTTTCACAAAGGATATACTGTACATAGTCACCACTTTTGTATTGATTAGTCGATATATGTTTACCGTTTTGATTTCAATGTGCTTTAAAACCAGCTGGGATTTTTGTAACATAGCAAATTATTGCACAATTGTGGAGAATATTTTTTGGGATATTCTTTCCAAGGAAAAACCCCACTTACTATTTATAAATCAGATGGAACTCTTGCAAACATGTATTAAGCACATTTTCTGCCATCTTTAATACTTAATTGCAGATTCTAATCTAAGGACAGGCACAACAACAGACTGGAGTGAGTGGCAGCAGAGCCAGTGCTACCATTATTGGTGGTATATCTACTCTCATTACTTTGTGCTGCCTGCACAACTGGTCGGCAAGGTCATTAGATCACCAGGGGGCAATAGCATGCTGAGGGGATGCATGTGGGTCAATCTGGTGCTGTTTTAAGATATGTGGGGAAGGGGTGCAACCTGGAGAGGAAGGGGTGAGACAAACAAAGGTTGCACGAGGTACATGAGTTTAGTTAGAAAGCCTAAATACAGCACTGATAGCAAATACAATCTTTTTTTTTTTGTTCACAACCATTGCTAGATCTTTAGATAGATAATGTGAACACTGCTCTAAATTCCTACTTTTAACACCTTAAATAAACCAGTGTTTCTATGGGAACAGTTGTTTTAGTTAGTCAGGAAATGTTAAATTGATTAAATTATATATATCACAACCAGTAATTAATGTGCTGTATTAAATATCCCGTTTTTTTTTTTAGCTGCGTACAGAACTTAGGAATCTGTGGTGTAGACACACTGGACTGATTGTGATATGTTCCCTACTGGTCAAGTAGCCCCTCTATTTGCTGCCTACTGAGTCAAAGTGAAGAACGGGGCAGCCCTCTGACTCAAACAGGTGCTTGCAGAACCACAAAACTGCAACACATGAGGACCTAGTTTCAAACATTTGCCACCAATAAACAAGGATGCCTGGGCCAGAGCCACTATGCATAAAGCTGCATGTGCACAGCAACCAGTCTGCGGTGCCTCAGACCCCGGAGACATTCATTTGTACCTGGGGATTGTGGACCAAAGACTCGCTGTCCCACTGCACTCTACCTTTATTCCAAATATCGGGACAGAGGTAGAGTTTTGCGAGATGGCAGGACTTAGGAATTGCCTTTCCTCTGTGTAAGTGACACTGTGTGCATGTTCTACATGTACTACGTGTTTGAGAGACACTGTGTCGGAGACTATGTGTATATATATATATATATATATATATATATATAAATATATATATAAAACAATGTATGTATGTATGTATGTGACACATATATATATATATATATATATATATATATATATATATATGCAACACAAAAACATATACAATTTGTGAGTGAGTGACACAATGTGCATATTTGAATAGTAAAGTTTGCATGCATTATATGTATGTGTGAGTGGTAAGTGACTAAAAGGGCCATATTGATAAAGGTTGAGATGTTTGTAATTTAGTTATTCCCACTGGGAGGTGGAAGATCACCAAAAAAAGGTGTCAGTGATCCATGGCTAGCCCCTGTTTAACGCCATTTTACAGAAGTTAAAACCATGATGGTTTTCATCATTTAAAACAAAATTATTATTTTTATGAAAGAACAGTACATGCTTCCAAAATATATCTGCTTCTATATTTATAATCTGAGTTCAGAATATTTCCTATACTATTATGTACATTATTTCAGAAATGGCATAACTTTCTTTTTAAAATATCATGTAGTTGAACTGTTTCTAACATATATCTTAAGGTTAGTTTCTGGGGCATAAATCATACTGTTAAAAGTAGATGTCACATGATCTTGTTTTATAACAGCAGTGGTACTTTGTTTTTCTATACATACAAACCATAAACGAGTGAAGAATGACAGTGACAATCCCTTGGAGAGTTGTTGAATGTAGAACATTTTACAGGAACTGATAGAGGCTGAGAATAAAACCTGTTGTGCATTTTTTTTTTTATAATGAATGAATGAAAAAAGAGGAACAGATATAAAGAAAGAAAGGGAAAGAAAGAAAAAGAAAGAAAGAAAGAAAGAAAGAAGGAAATAAAGAAAGAAAGGGGAAAAAGGAATCACAGAGAGAAAAAGAGGTAGTAAAATAAAACAAAAAAATCAGCAAATGGCATAAGATCAAAGGTGAGCGGTGTGGGTGGAAGGTGCTGTAGAAACTCCCAGGCATGTAGTTCTGGAAAGAAAAAAAAAACTAGTAAAAACCAAGCCCTATTGTAAAAGGTCAGCTATTGACAGGCTCTAAGATAGTAAACACATTGACTTTAACAATTGAAAAAGACAAGGCACATGGCAGACAGTTTAAAGGGTAGCGAGACTTGAATAAAGTAACTGTAGAATTCAAATGAACTGTCGCTGCTGCACTGTTTTGAATGGCGTTACTTTGTTCAATCTGATTTTAATTTGAGTTCTCAGGCTATTGAGTTGTTATATGGAAACAGAGCACTCTGTTCCAGAAAGAGCGCAAGCAAATTATCTTTGGATTGTTTCCTAGTCTTCTTGCTCACTCTATTTCTAGGGTGTGTCTTCCGTTAAGTTTTCCGGTTTGGTGATGAAGATTTACAGGATCAGTTTCTCTTTGTCTGAAACATATCTATGTGAAGAACAAATAATGATGATTTCTGATGTGATGGAACATTCCCTTTCAATATTTTAAAAATATTTCAGGGAAAAAAAGCAAAACATATCGCAAACTAAGAAAATCTATTCATATTTACACATACTTCAGTTTTAGCTTTCATAAGAAATACTGACACCTACATAATGAAGCTGACAAGCAATCTTTAAGATACATAATGATTAACAGGCACCCTTCTTAATATAGTGCTTAACTTAAAGCAGAGATAGTTTCCCTGACACTTCTCAGTTGCAGAACTAAAGGTTCAGTGATACTTACCTGCCTGTGAGGTCTATTTACTAAACACTGAATGATTTTGATCTGACAAGAGAATTGGATACATCAGGGATTAATAACTGAGTTGGAAAGATTCTATAATGAATCTATCTTTCCCTAGCTTTCCTCTAGCTTTTTGTTATTCTCTTGTCAATACACTACAGTACACTGTTTAGTGAATAGACCCATGTGATTGGTCCAGTGTAAGGATACTACAGTTAGTAAAGCTTGTACAGCAAATTGAAGAGGGTTACCCCACTCTTGTGGCTCATTATGTATGCAAGGAAGTAATCAGTTTGTGGAAAACTTGAAAGAGAAATTATTCTGGGTTTCCCTTGCTCCTTTTACTCTATATGTCCCATTTTATCATTTTGGAACTTTATATGTATTGCATTATATGTTGAAAATCTTGTAGACTTTTTGTATTATATCATTAATTAAATATAAACTGCCCTACTCTCACAGTGATGTGTGGCCCTGTCAGGCCCGTACCTCGCAGTCGCCGGTCTCAGCCTCCGTCTCATGCTACAGCGGGGGTCATGGACATGTGGCCAGATCCTGTCCCTTCCATCGGTGGCATGCCTAGAGCTCCTTGCCATCCACGTCTTCACTCCCCGTGTCCTCATGGGGAGAGGGAGATGGTGATGGTGGGTTGGTGCGGGAATCAGCAGGAGAGACGGGGCTTCAGTCTGTGATGTTGATGCCCCCTTCTCTGCCTCTAGTAAGTGGTGTGTGTATTTGGGGGGGCGTGGCCTGTGATGTCTTGCGTGATGTCATGCTGGGCAGAACCTATAAAAGCCACAGACTGCCCTAATGCTGGTGCTCAGTTATTGATTCATCCTGCTACTGATCATTTGTCCCTTACTGTGTGCTCTGTTTATCCTCCTGATGAGGTCCCAATCTTCTGACCTCTACACTGCTTGCTTCATACCCTTGTGACCTGGATTGTTTCGATCATTGTATTTGCCAATCTCCTACCATTGTGACCCAGACTGCCTATTGACCAATACTTTGCCAGCCTCCTTTTAATTGTGACCCAGACTGACTATTGACCTCTCCTTTGCCTGTCTCATACCATTGTGACCTCGGATTCCCTTATTACTACACTTTTTCTGCCCCTCCCTTGTGACCCCGGATTGTCTTGTGGACTGCTCTTCATCTGCAGTCTGCCCCTGCGTACTCAGTTCTGTTCCTTACCATTCAGAGTGCACTACCATTCATCTCCTGTGAGTACTTCAGTCTGTTTACTCTTATCCTGTTTACCTATCCATTGGACCCCCACATCAAGGCATTACAGACCCTATGCATGAAATGGACATACCTACCACAGATTATGTAGCCATGTTGTTACAAGCAATGCAATGCCAATTTGCTATGGCACTTAGTTTGAGAGATAGGGTTTGTCAGCGTCCTTGGCTTGGGTTGGCTGATGATCTGCCCCCATCATGCTTCCCTATGAAGACAGAGAAGAGGTTACCTCTTAATTAATTAACTAACTAGTCTAGTTTGACACCTAGGTGGTAGTTTAATTTTGTTCTTGTCTTCTAGGGGAACCAGATAGGTCAGGGATGGGGAATCTGCAGCCCTCCAGCTGCTGATGAACTACATCTTCCATAATGCTCTTTTAGCTAAGAGGCTGGCAGAGTAGTATGGGAAATGTAGTTCTTCAACACCTTTAGGGCCCCTGGTTCCCCATGCCTGAGGTAGTGGTTAGCAGCTAAGCTATCCTTGTTTTGGGGAGTAAATTGAGGTTATCTGTTTTTGGTTTACAATAGTTCTTTAGCCTGCATTGTCTGAGCCCCTTACAATTACAGTTACTACATTATAAAAGAATGACTGAAACTTTGTGCTTGCACCTTTTGCATCATGTTTTGCAAACAATTAGCCTCGCTAATTTTCTTTAGAATTTGGATACCAAGGTTCTTTACATACATATGTAATTGCACGATACAGCTGTTCCTGTATGGTCAAATTTGGGCCTAACTGCATACAAAGGAACTATATTAATTATATGCTTACTATCAAAGTACCCAGAAATCTGTTGCTTGTTACAAGTGAAAATTGGACTTTTTTCCAGTTGTAATAGAACTGCAGATCAAGTAATGTTGACTTGAAATTCCTTTTGAAGTCGTATTACATAGTGGAACACTTATGTAATATCTAAACAAATAGCAAAAAAAGAAAAAACCTGATTATGCAACAAGAGACCCAACATGATACGTCCAACTACTGCTCTTGTATCACAAAAAATCTATGTAAAGAACCCAAAAAATGTATGATGGATATTTCCTATAGCTGGTTATTGTTAAAGGTTATTTGACTAACTTACATCACACAATAATTCCACAAAGATGAATACATGATCACTTCAAAGAAACAAAGACAGTATTGTGCATGCTGTTAATATTACATATTGAAATATCTTTAAACTTACTGTATTCTAATTGGAATATATTGTGTATCTGTTGAAAAGTAACCATAGAGAGAACTACATACACATTGAAGAATCAGAACCATTACATCAGTATTGAAATCTCTGTAAGAGTGGTGCATAATGGGCAATTCTGGGACAAAGGTCAAAAAGTTAAGCAATTAGCAGGTACTTTTAAAAATGTATGGTGATATAAGTGCTTAAATAAAAAGCTCAATTTTTCTGAAGGGCTACTGGTAGAAAGAACATTCAAAAAATATTTTATTCATCTTAATTTGACCATTTGTTTAGGGAAAATATTCTTGGTTATACACCCATTTTAAATTGTGAACCCCCCAAAAAAGGTGAATTGCCACTGATTTATGGCTGAATACTATCTAGCATTTGAGAAAGCTGTGCAAGGCAGTGCCTTAATGATCTTCATTGCATTCCTCTCAACATCTTTGGACTGGGTCCCAAGAGATGGTGAAAGGGCTTAAAAGGGGCATGTGTATGAAATATTACGACATTGTGTGGCCCCACAAAAATATGGAGCTCATTTATTAAGTACTTATGTTTCATAGACATAGTTTATACCCAATCCCGCAAACTATTGCCAACTATAACATCTGCTCACCAACTGGTCTAACAGTTTTTCATAGTTTGGTACATAGTTTGGTATGAAGGGGAGGGCATTAAGCCTCAGACATTTCACATCAAGGGGAAGCATGCGTCCATACATGCTTGGGTGGAGGATGCGTGTGCCTAATGTATCGGTAATCGCTGTTGAGGCGATTCATCATGGCATTTGTGGCCTGTCACAGCATATGGTTCATGGTGTCCATGCCACTGGAATTGTTCTGTCTTGCCTGTCTCATATCTCATGTACTTATCTTCCCCGGAACATTGGCGGGGTGGAGTTTCTTAAGGTCCAACTGAGCAAGTAACAACAGCAGAAGCTACAGGTTGTGTGTCCATTGCAGCTGGTGTAGCAGGAAAAGGAGAGGCAGCAGATACAGCAGAAGCAGCCTAGTGCAGGATGACAGCATGGTATAGTGCAGGAGACAGTGAGGGCGATGGCTCGCTGAAGAGAGAAGATGGTGCTGGTGAGGGGAGTCTACTGAATTGTCTAACACGGTGGAAACATTCCTGCTGCACAAAGTGGAGGAATGTTTTGCTTGGTGGTGTGGTGGTTGGCTAGGAGGTAGCATTGTAGCAGCAGGTGGTGTCGTTGGCAATAGTGGGGTGAGTCCAGGTGAAAAACCCAAATCCTCTGAAACTATATGGGGACAGAGAAGAAACAATCATGAAGGTTAGTTAGTTCATGTCCATATGTAATACTATCTACATCAGTCAGTGTCATGCTGCATACAGAGTAACATTACAAAATGTATCTGTAACAGCTATTCTGACAAATAACTCACACAAGGGGTTGCATATAGTATTAGATGATACAGAAATATGTGACATATATGTATCATTTAGTAATCTATGTGGGGTTCAGTACATATCAAATGTAACTTTTACTAGATCTGTTAGCTCCATGAATAAAATATCATTGGCCATCAGTCTGGAGTGATTAATAACTTTGTCTACTATCATTAACCTGTCTCTGGACAGTGTTCAAATTCCATATCTGCTTTCTATGGTCACCTAAGTCTGTTGTCAGTGGTCACCTAAATCTTCCAGTGGAGGTAACTTAAGTCATGGGGTATAAGTAGGTCAATGGTCATGGTGATCCATGGGTTCTTGATTTCTATGGATATCCATGCCTCTGGGGATGTATTCCACTATGATGGGGGGCAGGTGCTGCTGGATAAGTTCTTGCCACCAGTTGTATGTGACCAGAACTGGAGGGCATGATGGGCCCTGATCTCCTTAGCCATTCAGTGTCTTGGTGGTACATTTGCAATTGCCCCACCTCTTTTTCATGGCCTTCCTGGTACAGCGCTGCTGGCTGACTGAGTTGAACTGGTTCTCAATCTCCTGCCACACCGATCTCCTCCTCAAAGTAGTTGTCTTGCTGTTGTGTCTCCCAAACAGAATTCCACTGTGACAAAGGATCTTCTCAACCAGGGGCATGTTCTCCTCTACAGTGAAATGGTGGGAAAACTGCCTCTCACTACCATGTTGCTCTCTGCCCCCATTTTATTACACCTTTCTTTCTAAGATAACAAAATTGGAGATTTGGTTACATATCAGCATAATATGGCCGTATATGTAACCAAATCTCCAATTTCGTTATCTTAGAAAGAAAGGTGTTTTTAAGTAGCTTTAATGAAACCTATAGCTTTAAGAGTTTTTCTCCTACCTGACTTGAGGTGAGTGCGCTGATCTATATATACATATGTATATGTAAGGTTGGGCCTGTAGTTGTGGGAGGGGCTTAGTTTCCCTTCTTAAGGGATTCCAGACCTCTCCTCCCTGCTTTTCAGTCTGGCGATTTGTCCCCCCCCCCCCCTTCCCACTTCCACACACACACACACACACACACACACACACACACACACACATATATATATATATATATATATATATATATATATATATATATATATATAACATATTAAAATATTGATATATGTAATCATTATACAAAATAGATGTTACATGCATAGTTTGCAACATTACATTTTTCTAGGCTATTCTTGCCATAGTTTTCAACATTACATTTTTCTAGGCTATTCTTGCCAAATATTGATGTTTATTCTTTATTTATGCTGCTGTTGGTTTAAGTGTTTAAATCTGGTATATCTGTGAAGCATTACTATAAAAGCCTGTTGGGTTTTATTTTTACCTTTGATTCTTTTCACTTTATACTTTCTTTTTTTTATTTTTTATCAAGGATTTGGATTCCATTCTCATTGCATTACTAAATTCAAATACTGCAGGATTTGTTACGAATTTACAAAAAGATATAAAACAGATGATTGTTTGACCTGTGCAGTAAGGTAAAGGGAACTGTTTGTGCTTATTGCCCCCCACGCGCCGAGAACATTTGTGCTTGCCATTATTAATGTAAATATTTGTCTCAGAAGTCTTTATGAAGTTCTTTGTGCACAAGAAACAGTTGTTTTGGATAAAGCATAACACTGGAAGTTTTAGAAGTGGAATTAAAAAGCCTTTTGTGTGATGCCCAATTTCTCAAGCTACTGTAAAGAGTAACTAATAGCAACCAGTTCCTTTATTTTATATTATAGCATGTTTGCAGCCATATTGGCCCACAGACAAACTATATATATATTACCGTATATATGCAACACTGGTAAAAAGTGGATTTTGTGTTATTTTGTTTTTTTAACTGTATATGTTTCTCTACTCAATGTTAATGTATTGAGGTTGCACCACAAGTTTTGAAACTATTTTTAAGAACTGCCTTCTAGGGCTTACAATAAATACTGTCGGCTTGTGCTACATTTTAATTTCCTCTCACCTTTACCTGCTGCTGGAGTCTCAGCTTGGTATCTCAATATGATAGATTTTCTAAGCTGTAGAGTTGCTTAACTCTACTTCTTGGTGTTACTAGACATGTTAATGTTAAGTGATACACAGAATTAATCCATATCCTACCAAAAATGTAGGATCTTTGTTTGTCTACTACTCTGGAGGTCTGAGACATTTAAAGTTCAAGATTTTTTTTTTGTAAGTTAAAGAATATAATACAGCTATCTCAATGCTGCCATCATAAGACTGCAGTTGGGGAAAACACTGAGAAATTTAGGGTTCAGGTCACTGTAGAAAAAAAACACTATTTTTGTTTCTTGTACTATAACTCGCAAAAAAAATGCCGAAAAACATGGAAATAAGCATATTTCTAAACTCGGGAAAAAATTTTGAAACTATTTAGGCACGGTGTTTTTTTAAGATTCTATTTGTGTAAATAGTTTTTTAGGTCAAAGTTAGAAAAAGTGTTATTTTTTATCATTTTATGATGTCTTTGTAGTAAATTATATGATATGATAAATATAATGGTATCTAATGAAAGCCCTTCTTATGGCGATAAAAACAGTATATAATTTGTGAGGGTTTAGTATGTGAGAAAGAAGAAAATTACAGCTAAACACGAACACCCCAGAAATGTCAAAGCAGTCCATGTCACCAAGGGAAAGACGAGGTCAAAAGGTAATGGCACTAAGGTTAAAGGGGAGAAGATTGTAAAGGTGTAGAAAGCAAGGCACTCTCCTCTTACACATGTGCATGCAAGAGGCTTTAGGTCAGAGAATGGAGCTTGGGGTTTTCTATCCTATTTTATTAATCCCTGCTAGAGCCTAGTCTAACAAGGGTGGCTGTCTAGCCTAAAAACCTTTTCAGAAATGAAAAGTGGCACACTACTGGACCACTGAAGAGAATGCACTCTTCCACTAGCAATTAGTCTCAGGTATATGTAGGAGGAAAATAAGAAGGAATGAAAGGAGAATGGAGCATGTTAAGGGAGAAATACAAGGAAATGTATAGATATCTATATATCTATATCTATCTATTCTTGTATTTATATGTATATATATATATATATATATATATATATATATATATATATATATACACACACAGCGAGAGAGAGAGAGAAACAGGAAGTAGGAAAAAAGGAGATATGGTATGTGACAAACAAAAGCGCTAGAAGGAAACAAACAAGACAAATCAAATATGTACCCATATGGAGAGGGAGAAGTAAGGAAGAACAAGAGTAGTGATAGCGAAAAAAGAAAGAGATGAAGGTGAAAGTGATAGAAAGAAAGTAAGAAAGAAAGAAAGAAAGAAAGAAAGAAAGAAAGAAAGAAAGAAAGAAAGAAAGAAAGAAAGAAAGGGAAAGGGGAAACCCAGGACTGAAGAATTGTTTTGGTACCAAACCAAAAGACTGCACTGTGTAGAATCATGTCGAAAGCCAAGCATTTTCAATGTGCAATATTAAACAACTAAAAGTAAAAGGATTTATTTGTAAGTAAACGAAAAACACATTTGGAAAGTACTGTCATCCATATGTTTTCGCATTGTAATCAGATGTCTCCATGGTTATGTGTAAATCCTATCCTTGGTCTAGCTTAGTAAAATTAATTTATTAGAGATGTTTTTTTTTAGGGGAACAAATATTTACTGAAATCAAAAAAGCTCTTATAATAAATAGTTTTGTTTCTGCTATACCTTAACCCAGTAAGTGCCAGGTAAATGAGGAACATAATCAACATACTAAATGCAATGACCACTGTATAGGCCAAACGTCCAAAAACACTATTTGCTCTCATATGGTAATTTTGACCATCTAAAACTTTTTTCCTGATTTATTATTGCAATTAACTATTTCTAAATACAACAGTACAACACACACAAAAATTTACCTTATGGGGTTTATTCTTTGGACAAGTTGGCCATTACTCTATTTTCAGTATGTCATCACTAATTGTGAGGAAGTTTGACATCATTAATGCCAATGGGTACCAGGCATAAGATATATGAATAAAAATAAATGCTCGTATAAGTGAAATTTTCATACTAGATATCACATTGCATCTAAGTAGGAGTTCTAATCATCCATAGCAATGGATCAATTTGAATGAAATGATAAGTCATTGACACACTATTGGTTTTAAAAGTGCTCCATCACTCAAACATTGCTCATATTTGTGAATGTAGTTAATAAAAATGTCTATGCGTTGTGTAGACTTCATATGTCTGTATTTTAACCGGATGTGATTACGCTGTCATGTTACCAATACACATTCACATTTTGTTTATGTGTGCATGGGAAGATACAATTATTATTTTTTCCCATTGAACTGGTTTGTTGTATGTGGGCACTTTTCCATACATCTTAACTTCCCAGCAGTGTGGGATGCTCGGGGCGTTGTTTGGGAAGCTAGGGGGCGGGGTTTGGAAAGTCGATGTCAGGACTCAAAGTCACAGCACTGCTGTGCATGAGCATGTGCAGACACCAGAGAATGAAAATCGGAAACATGAGATTGTGGTCCCAAACCGAGAGGGACACTTGTGATGCATGTACTTGTTTGGAGGCAGACAAAATTTGGGCACCCCCACTCACATTGCACATCCACGACATGACCCATAACCCATCACTTTTAAATCACAATCATGTATTCATATACCAAACCATAATATTCCTATGTATTTTTTCTTTTTCCCTTTGTATAAAACAGAGAGGCTGCCTCAATATAAAGGGTAATCTAAGTGTTAAGTGTTGGGGAGAAGCGCACTAATTCACATTTTTTGTATTAAATCCCCCATCAACTCCATTACATGCCCCCATCACATGCTCCATTACCCCATCACATGCTCCCATTACCCATGTTATATGCGCCTTTCACTCCCAATACATGCCCCCATCACCCCAATACATGTCCCCATCACCCCCATCACATGCCCTTATCACCGCCAATACATGCCCCCATCAACCCCAATACATGTCCCTATCACCCCAATACATGTCCCCATCACCCCAAATACATGCCCCCATCACCCCTATACATGCCTCCATCAACCCCAATGCATGTCCCTATCAACCCCAATACATGCCCCCATCTCCCAAGAACTTACCCTTGTTCCTGGTGGCTAGTGACAAGCAGCATGGTGTCCTCCATGCTGCCTGTTTGGCTCCCCCGTGGTGTGTGTACCGAAGTCACGTGACACGGCACCGGGTCACGCGACCAGTCGGCACTTCCCAGTTACATAGTTTTCTCTGTGCTGTCTGTTCGGCTCCCTGTTCAGCCACCATCTCTGCCGGCATGCAAGGTTGTTTTTTACTTCTTAAAGGTGTGGCTTTTTTTACATTTATTTTTTTGGGTTGTTGTGCTGCCCCTTAAAGGCATACAAGGCAAGTGTTGCCCTGCCTAACTCACATATAATAATACAAAATAATATGCATATATTATACTTTTCACAATATTTCCCTTTTAAACTTACTTTTTGCAGGGTTTTTGTGAGGATTCTTTTTTCCTGCTAATAAAGGAGTACCTTCAGCATTTCTTATGAGCTAGTTAGAGGCTTCCATAGAGATGCAAAGGATGTCCAAGGCAAATGTGAGCAATATCAGCAGCATTGCTTGTTTGTATCATCATTATGGCCCAACCTACTCTTTTTTTTAAATGTGAATTTTGTGCATGCAGTAGTATGCTCAAAAATTTCAGAAACATATGATCAAAAAAAAAACAAACATTAACAAACATACAAAACAAAGCAGTCTTCTTTATTAAACATGCTTCTTCCAAATGCCAAATATATTTGTTTTTGCCTGCATGCACCGTTCGATTATTCTAATGCTCATCCAATTCTTTAGTATAGATAACTGTTTGTTTTCACTACATCCACTAGAAAACCAATCTAGGTTGACCCCTGCCTGTTTCATAAAAAAATCATTCAACAATTCACCCATCCAGTTTAAATACATGTCAACTTTTTCTAGTACCTCACTTCACTATTAGGCCGCTAACTTACACAATTAGAGTATACTAGTAGGGATGGTTTGAATACCTGGTTTCTATTAAGTTGTATTAAAACAAGTCACAGTGGCTTGTTTCTAAAGTTTCAATATTTAAATGGAAGTAAAAACTTCACATACGAAAAGGTAGCAGTAAGAAACATTTGAAGGGAGCTGTGCAGATTGTTGCAATCCACAATATGCAGCTACTGCTTTAAATAGATGTATGTTCTTCATGCTGTTTTTTAGTTAAACAACTTAGACCAAGCATGTGCCTGTTCATGTGCTGATGCAGAAGAGGGTATTTGTAGAGGCATTTGTCAGGGTGCAGACTATGATCAACCAGGGTCACCAGCCTAAAGTCATGGTCCCACATTTAAATCTGCATGTACTGTCACTAGGACTAGGTATGCATTATGAGTGGAAAGATTGGACACTATGGGGGTCATATACTAAACAAATGCAGTGGGGGAAAAAAGTAGTTAAATGAGTAAGGAGCAATTTGCGACTATTTGTAACATTTTGCATTATTTGTAACTTTTTTTCCCCTGATTTTTGCCTCTTCCGTTTATTTTTATTTAGCGTGCATTTTTCCAGTTGCGTTAATAAATTGCGATTATATTTTCGCATGCTAAAGAGTTTTGCGAATATTTTGGGAAAAATAATTCTTATTTGCGTGTGAAAATTACACCAGCTTTGAGCAACTACTATCAAAACAGGTAGAATTTTTTTTCGCAAACTTTCCTGTTATTATTCGCAATTAAGCCCATTTTTTATTCTTAATTTGCTCGTATGTACTATTGGAGTATTAAATGTTTAGTACATTGCAATAGAAGCAAAGCGCAAAAATAGTTTTGCCCATAAAATATATTTGCATTTTTTTAGTACATGCCCATCTATGACTAACTTGAGCATAGTGGGGGTTGATGTTCACACCAGCAAAGGTTAGCCATTCCTCTAGCCTGTGGTAGTGATAACCTTTGGAATCCCTGTTGTTGTTGTAAACTACAATTACCCTGATGCATCATGTGGAATATATGGTATGGATCAGGGGTGACAAAGGTTGGGTTTCACTGCCCAAGTCTACAGTAGGCTACAGTTTCCATAATTCTGAGCTATCAATATGAGTAGCTAGATGTATAGCAGGATTGCAAAGGTTCCCTTTTAAGTCTGGTGAAATAATGTTGTTTTAGTGGTGGCTAACCTTTAGCAGCACATCCTTCGTTAAAAAAAAATCCCTATGCTCATGAGCATCATGGAATTGTAGTTTATGGCACTTTTGAGTGACACATGTTACCACCACTTTTTCCAGCCCATGGTCAGCTACAGTTCTCCATGATGTTTAGTCATCAATATAGGGGCAAAGTGTTCCAACTAAGCCAGGCATTGGTCCTTCCAATGCTGCTGGGGGTACAGGCAACGGGCATACACAATTTATTCACCCACCCCTGAATTGATTAGGCTGTAAGACAGACAATTTGGCTGGTACAGTATCATTGGTACAGCTATTTCAACACTGCCCACACCACACTGTGCCAGCCTCCAAAGTGCTTTTTTTCCCTTTCCTTTTCTTCTTTTGCAACTTATTTATTTTTATGTTTCTTACATGTGTGGGGTGTATACAAAAAGAGAACAAGGAGTGAGCAAAAAGGAGACGGCAAACTAAACCAGAAATGCAGCTGGGGTTAAGAAAAATACTGCACAAACTAAAAAATAAGAGACAATACAGAAAGGATACAAGGCCCTGTGCAATAATGAGACTCCACGAACCAAAATAGAAATGAACTGCTGATAAAGGGTGGTTAAAACACAACTGAGTGTGGAAAAACCACACAAAATACAGTGTAGACAAATTCATTGGGCACTGTCCTGTTCCTGAGTTGTATTTATCGGTGAATAAATATCAGCTACTACAAAGCAAATATTTATGGATTCCTCCTCTTTATTCTCATTGTGTGAGGAGTGGTGCTTCTTTTTAGTGTGTCTCACTATTTTTATTGTAAAATGATACTTGGAAAGAAGCATTGCGGTTAAAGCTGAGCACCTTCTTACCATGGCGGTAATTGTCTTCTAACCCAGTCAGCATTTTAATTTTGGATTCAGCGTTACAGCGTATAACACTGAATCGAATGGTGTACTAGTTGGGATGGGGTGTTGCATGTGGACAATTCTTCTTAGACGGGAAACTAAACCAGAAATGGAGCTGGAGTTATGAAAAATACTGCACAAGCTATAATATAATAGACAATAACAAAAGGATACCAACCCCTGTGCAAGAATGAGACTCCATAGACCATAAGGCAACCAAAGGTGCTACATAAACATAGAAATGAACTGCAGATAAAGGGTGATTAAAACACAACTGACTGTGGAAAAAATATAGTGTAGTATGTACAGGAACCTGGTGAGAAGTGGTGTTCATCAACTAAACATGTTCATCATAGTTTTTGTCAACTTGATGTTTTCAGTCACTAAAACCAAAAAAAACCTAAATACAAAGTTAATAGGACTAAAACTATGACTAAAATCCATTGTCATTTTCATCAACTGACAAAAATGTTAGGGAGGCACTATTGCATTTACCTATTTGGACTTCTAGTTCTGGTTCCCATGCATCTCTGCCAAAGCCAAGTCTCCTGACTATCGGAAGATTGGCTGAGACTCTGGTTCCTTGTGCCTGTCTGTCACATGAGTGTTTCCCCTCCCATCTCCCTAGCAAGTTAACTTAACACTTAGTAACAGTCTTCTCAGACCTGCTCCCTCCCTCACTGCTGGAGATATAGTTAACTAAAATCTACTGGAGAATTAGAAGACTAAAACTGAACAATATATTATGTTATTCATCTGTTTGTTAGCATTCAGGTTCATGCTAATATGAGTTATGTGAACCTGAAGTAAACTAAACTAGCTAGAGAGAGGTAAATGTAGGCAGTCTGAGGACTGTATAGTGTTTTAAATTGTGAATTAACCATAGATAGAGAGACAGACAGACAGATCAATAGATTGATAAATATATAGAGAGAGATAGACATAGAGTGAGAGATAGCAAGATAGATAGATACACACACATATATAGTTAGCTAATGGTTACTAAAGAAATATACAACTATGAATGATGTGTAATTGAAGTAATAGTCAGAGAGAATCCGGTAATCATTCAGTTGGAATCTCCTGTGACATAATCTCTTGCTCTGGAGAACTCTGTCTATACAGATCCCTAAGTGTCAAAGAAATTGCTATGAAGTGATGGAAGGAAAAGATGAATACATCCTTTAGGCAGATGTTTTTTGTTCAGCTGTTATGGGGAGAGAAAATTATACTGCAAAAACAGTGAACACGAACATTGAGAATCCAGTTTTTCTGTAAACTAAGTTTAAAATACGGCCCAAACGGTTGCTTGTTTGTGATTATGCCATCTTTCTCTGAATGTATGGGGTGTATAGTAAACGTGTATGGTACAGAGCATCTTTGTCAACTCATATCAAGCAATGTTTGTTCACAGTTTAAAACTGCTGGATGAAGAGCTCCACTTGATTTCTAAAATAAGAAAATATACAAAGCTAGATTGATTTTTTTTTATAACCACACTGCTTAAAACTCATTATAAGTTTATTATAGCAGTATTGGAATGTTTTGTTAATATGTGAACACACCAAGTAGCTTTATAATAAAACATCTTAGTATTTTGTATAGGTTTATAGCTAGGTTTACGTTTTTTCATATAATCAACTTTAATAGTGATAATCTGAAGTGCGAACTGAGGAGAACGAGGGCAAATGTGGGCAAATACAATGAAAGACATTTGCACTATTTTTTAAAACTTTTTATATAAACCCCAAATGGTAAGTATACTTTATTATATGAATACAAATATTGTACAGGAGTCTGTATACCACCACTTGTACAGCTAGAGTGACCAGCTCAGGCACTAAGTTGTTGGATACGTATACATTTTATAGACCCTTAATCAGAATGTAGAATTAATTTCAAGGGGAACCAGTTACTTAATCAAGGAGTCGATTTCATAGGAACTACCTTGATTAATTAATTGATTTCCAGCTAAACATATTATGAATTATGCATTATTCTGGGCAGCATGTAAAAATGATAGATGTCCCTTAAAGTAGGATGGATATGTATGCAGTCAACCTAAACATTGCTTGTACTGTGAATATAAAGAACAAATTGAAAAATGATCTATACATTATGTTAGCAGAATTGCAGGTAAATGTATAAAATAAGAGACACATGTGTATGTGTGGCCTCCTGCCTATGACCTGACCTTGTAGTTCGATACGTAAATGAAACAATTCCCTTTGCCAATGAGTTAATTTGCATATTACGCCACAGGTGAATTGAAAAGCAGGAGATATCACAAACAAAGCGAAATTTATGTTTCTCTTATTTTATGCATTTGACGCAAATGTTGCCTACACAATGGGGGTTATTCACTAAAAGGTGAGTTGAGGTGAGATGAACATTTCATCACTTCAGTTTTACTATATATTGTGCAAATACAAATCTGGTGAGTCCAAGAGTCCAAAACACGATAATGCGATTGAGAGGGATGGGATTTTTTTTTTTTTATGGGGGCCTCTATTAAAATTACTTAAGTTAAAAGGTAGAAGCCTGTCAGCTTGATGGAAGGTTGTCATGGCTGAAGGGGGGGGGGGGGGGGGAGAGGGGTTGGTTAGTTCAGGGTAGGAGAGTAGTTTAGGCGGGTAAATAGGCAGTAGCCATTAGGGTGGGCATCATTTAAACAGTGAAAGTTCCCACTCTTCCGCATATGGTAGGCATGAGTTGGTTATTTATGTTAATTTTTATAAATGGGAATTATTGGATTGTTATTAAAGTTGGGTCTGGCAATGTATGGTATGACAATGTTAATAAAACAACTGAGACCGTTCCCACCCTAACTTGGTGTATGAGTTTTTATTGGGTTGGGCTCCTGCAGCCATGTTTGTCCAATTGGGCAATTTTGCAGAAACTCTTCTGCAGTCAATCTTTTTAGAAGTTTCTTCTCCAAATCACTTTTTTTGTCGGCCTACATTTTTTCTTAATTTGTACAGTAGCCTCCTGTGTGGTACATGTTTATAAGAGTTAAGTAGATCATATTCTTTTGTTACATCCTGGCCTATGTTCCATGGAAAGGACTGAAATTGGTTTGACATGATCTATTACTCTAAAACCCATGTTGATTCCCACTAATGATATTGTTGAGCAAAAACATATTCCTGAATACTATCCCTTAATAACCATCCAGCAATAGATGTTAAGCTACTGTATGTTTTTAAGGCTAATGAATAAAGTCACCACATCTGCTTTCAGCCAATTCTGTGGCACCGCTACAAATTAAAGCGAGCCTAAAATAATTAAAAGTTGTGGTCTGCCTGTATCAATGACAGAACTAAGCTCCCTACGTAACTTTGCAAATACAGCTATTGTTTAACATTGATATAGGAAAAAATAAAGTTTATTGTAATTTGAGGTTCCAGTTCTATGAAAGCTTTCAGTCATTGGCTTTTTTCTAAGAAATACTAAAGAAATAACTAGACTAGGTAACCTTATCAAAATAGGTATAATATTATTGTGTAGTATTTTTCTGCTAATGACCTGCATTACATATTTCCAATGTATTGAGTCTCCTCCATACTTATTTCAACTGATTACTATTTTGGGCACAAATTCAATTAATAACAAAAAATCACAATGTTGCCAACTCAGCAACCTCAAGATGCAAACCAAACAAAAGTATTTTTTAATTAGTATTAATACTTCCTTAGTTTGCATCTTGAGGTTGCATTACATTACTATCGGTGAACAATAGATAAGTCTTTCTGTAAATATTTGCAAATATGTGTATATTTTCCACATTTTAAAATAATGCTACTACTCAGTAAATTAACGTTTGTTGTTAATAATAATAAATATAAATGAAAGTGTATGATTTTGATTTCATTGTATTTCGTCTGTGACTTAGTTTCTACTGTTCACAAGTTGGTAATAAATGTAGCTATCGGCCAACTACGCTTTGATATAAGAAGTACTGCCTCATACCCTTGGGTAGAGCAGACCTGCAGTTAACATGTTTTTTTAATTTGTCTTAATTCAACATAGTGTGTTTCTTGTTCATAATAGGTTTGTCTCATTTAGTTTTTAGGTAGCATATGATAAAGCATGTTTTCTGTGAAATGCGTCAAGCGTTTGCCTTTTTTCTTACACTACTTTATATTCACATGCAAGCCTCCATATGATATGTTGTACTTTTTGTATTGAATTATCTATTTCATCTTTTTTTTTTTATGAAAACCCAGGTCTAATTAAAGGAATATATATATTTTTTCTACTGCATATCAGTCATAGTTTTCTCTGGAGTGCTGTTGGACCCCTTTTTTGAAGTATACATTTAATTAACTTAAATTAGATTCACCCACCAGGTACCCACCATTTGGCTACAACAGATCCTCTGAAAGGTCTTTTGAAAGGAGGAGTTCCCAAAGGACATTATCAGGTGGTATGGGCACTGGTGGATCTTCCCCCTGTACCTTTTCATCTGAGGTGTCATTGCAGCAATTTGACATAAATGATACAAAGTGGGAACATGGCTGTAGTTGTTTGTAGAGGTGTATGGGTGTGTTTATGGGTGTAGTGCAAATGCTGCATTTTGATTAGTTGCTGTGTGTGCTTGTTTGGTATTAATGAGAAACATATGCATAGTTCAAGAGTGGGCGTGGTATCTGTGGTGATATTGTTGTGCCACATATTTATTGAATTTGATCCAGCATTGATTACATTTATTATTTTTGGTTGTACTTCGCATGTGTTGGTTAACATTTTTACTCAGCTTTCAGTTAGCGGCTCAATGACCAATATAGACCTCTTTTTCACCCATTATATTAGGAGGCAAAAATGTATCACTTTGTAAAAGGGGTCAGTGAATGCTTTTCTGCTGTTACCGTGTGGTGACCATTATTTCCATATGTGACGGATATCACTATACACTACAGAATTCCACTTTGTGAATAAAAAGCCAAATGTATAGGAAGCTTTCTTTACATGCAAATGATGAAAACACTTGACGTGAAAACATTACATATGGTACCAAGTGCTAGAGATTTGTGGAAGGCCACATGCTTTCCAGTGTCTTCTTATGCTCATTTTTTAAACAAAAAGGCTGTCATGGGTAAATGATTCCATATGTGACTGTGGGTCGTCTGCAATCAAATTTGTATTGAAGAATATTAAAGATCTGTATTGTCCAAGCAAGAAAGTATGATAACTACTTGTTCAATTATGTACTTGACTTCTCAACTATCATCGCTTTCTAAACTTTTCCAGAACCACCTTAAGGCTACATTGCATGATTAATAGGCACTTAGTAACAGCTGCATGCAAAGGTTGACTATGTACATTTAGCTTAGAACTCATAGTCTATAGGCCATGTTTGTAACAAGAATAGTAATAAGATGATTGCATGTGATATATTATTTGCATTTTATTCAGCCTTGCATGCTTCTTCTTCTGCTATTTGGATTTGCACTTTTATTTCAGGCACATTTCTATTAGTGTATTTTTTTTTAATAAAGGGACTAATCTATTCATTCAAGATAATATATTAATCAGACAGATTCTGTACAATTTGAAAGCTTTTGAATGATGCTCCTAGAGATCACCATTCTGAAACAATTCACATTTGTTTTGGAGACTTCCAGGCTGCCATGTTGCAGAGCTGCTACTGGCATCTGTGACGATGAATACACCTGCAGCAGGGGAGGAGTTGTTCATATTCTCTACCACCATTGGTTGTGTGTCACATGACTGACGCAAGCACACAACAATGATGGAGTGAGAAGGTCATCAGACTGACTCTCACAAATAACATGGAACAACGCCCAATGGGATGGCTGCTGCCTAGAGTACAATTTATATTGAGTATTGCACAATCTGCCTCATTAAAATACTTTAAAGGAAATAAATACCTCCCAACATACCCCACTGGCAATGGGGAAAATTTGGGTTAGAGGTTGTGGTTTGTGAGGGCATGTGTTTGTACTAAAGCACATTAGCCATGTCTCTCATTGTACAAAAAAAAAGAGGGGGTAAACACACTGCGCCTAGATGTGATGGCAATAGCAGCAACAAAATCTACCAGTGTCTCACTCCTGGTATACAATAACAAACAAAACAAAACAAGTGACAATGTGCGCTGTAACCCAACACTCCAATACAAAAATATATATAAATCGTGATTACCCTTAAATGTGAGGCAATCCACTCTGTGTTTACCGGAAGGGAAAAAGACAAATAATAATATAGTGTAGTAATTTAAACTTTAAAGTGCAAGTGTTCAAAAATAAATGTGAATACACTCACATTTCCTTGAGCAGAACTCTGCTCAATGTATGGTGTACGACACTTGAAAAAGCCCAGTTTACGGGTGAAACGCGTTGTGGAAGGAGGAGACTTTTACTGAGGACTTGCTGGGACATACTTTTATGCACTTTTTCCTGCTGAATCCTGTTATCTTGAATGTAAGATCTTTTATATTTTTTCCTTTACAATAAATTCATTCATACTAAGAGTCTTCCCCCTTTTTTGCTCTCTTATGCTATCTCCTGGACAACCATTGGACCATTAACCCTTTGTGGGCTCCCATGATGCACCATACATTGAGCAGAGTTCTGCTCAAGGAAATGTGAGTGTATTCACATTTATTTTTGAACACTTGCACTTTAAAGTTTAAATTACTACACTATATTATTATTTGTCTTTTTCCCTTCCGGTAAACACCGAGTGGATTGCCTCACATTTAAGGGTAATCCCGATTTATATATATTTTTGTATTGGAGTGTTGGGTTACAGTGCACATTGTCACTTGTTTTGTTATGTCTCTCATTGTGTCATGCGGCCAGAATTAATTTTCCTCGGATGACCCAGAGAATCAGGAATATTGGGTGGTATGTCCACATACAGCTAAAGGCTAGAGGTATGGATGTGCATAATTCTCAACATGCAACACCTAGATGCTGAATATGTGTTATGTCCACTTATCATAAATACAAAGTCTGGAAGATAATTTAAGGGAACAATACTTTTTGATAAGTCGATAACTTTGCCAACAGGTATAAAGATTATATTGCATTATGTACCAAGTTTTCCCCTCTGTTGGTGAGATTAAATGTGCATCTCAACTAAGACTTACCATTTAGTGGATAGATTCCACTAAACTTACTAAGCAGTGAATTTTGTTGAACAAATAATTAACTTGCAATAATCAGGCACTAATAGCTAAGTTAGAAAAATGTTCCAATCTGCTTAAATTATTA
Source organism: Pelodytes ibericus (assembly GCA_036172795.1). Lineage (NCBI taxonomy): Eukaryota > Metazoa > Chordata > Amphibia > Anura > Pelodytidae > Pelodytes > Pelodytes ibericus. The sequence continues at coordinate 164,574,715 of CM069859.1, read as the reverse complement.
GCTCACCTATTAATGATTAATTATTGTCATATCAGTGCACCACACTTTTGATAGAATATGTGTATTTTATGGGTTCAGAACATTCCTTTTTTTTTTGAATACCTTATGCTTTTTTTGAATCCTATGCCTCATTTCTTAGATTTATGTCTTCCCCATCACTCCTTTCCATAAAGTGTATTGGTGTATCATTTTATATGGGTTAAAAAGTAAAAATATTACATACTGCTAGTACATGGAGTAGGATAAGTTCTATTTGTTGCAAAACATTTTAAAGAGAAACATACCTTTTACTAACTAATGTTTCAGTAATGCTCTTTGTTTGTTAAATGTTTAACATTTATAGTTAATTATTTTCTTTACCAAAATACAGTCACCTCTTTTTGGTAAGATTTTGACTTATTTTAAGTATAAAGGAAAGAGGTCACCTAAAACTTAACGATTGAACAAAATTTACACACCAATTACATTTTCTAGACGTTGGTCTTTTTATTATTGTAAAAGAGGAGTCTTTCACCCTAACAGAGCTTTTTCTTGATTGCATCAACTGTATTCATGACTTCAGGGAACGATATCTATGATGGGGACTCTTTCTTAACAAAGATTTTTTATACTGTGGCGTGACTTAAAGCATATTTTGCAAAAACCACAGCAACTTTACTGATGTTATTACTTTGCTGTCTAGGTTTCTTTACAAAGGTGTTCTCTGTTTATCAAGCAGCATTGCTTACTGCTACAGAAACAACACATTCAGTATTTTTGTTGAACAGAAGCAAATACGTGTAAAAACAGGATTTATACCATACTACTTAATATAGTCACAGATAGTAGTTATTCTCTGTTGGTTTCTGAGATTTACAAATCTTTAAGTAATCTTTTTGCTTTTGCATACAGTTATTCCAAATTGGAACAGTTGGCTAGTTTGCAGTGTACGGAATGGAAAATGCTTTTGTATAGAGCACAAGCCAAGCATGTTGGTGTCTCTGCATAAAACGGACCTGTCATGCTAAATTGTAGGCCCTCTGAATTACGTTATTGTCTGAGTACTTTATGGACAAATAGTACTGTTGAGAAACTTTGAAGAATAATATGATTTTGGACTTCATAAAAACACAAACCACAGAATTGTTTCCATGAAAATGATTTTTAGGTGATTAGATCCTTTGCCTGCCTGCTTGGTTTGGCACAGTTTATCCAAATGCCACATGTAAACCTTTCAAGCTTGTTCCAAATAACCTCAAAATCATAAGAGTCTACGTGCAAAGGATACTGGGTAATTTATCAAACAAACAATAAACTGTTTGCAGAGTTGTGCTGAAGCCAGCTTTTGTGGAATATTCCCACTCTTTTTATTAAATGACTTATTTTATTTGAGGTATATATGGATTATATATATTTGGAGTTTATTCATAGAGATTAAATGGTTGCTAACGCACCTTTTGTTACATTAAAGTTAGGGTTGCCACCCAGTCTGTGTTTTACTGGTAGGCTGGTAAAAAATTGGCTTGAGGCAATCGCCTTGGAGAACACTCTAGGTATAGAAGGTAAAAACCCCTAGTAATGCTTATCAAATGATGTTTGATATTCAACTGTATTTTTATTTACTACTGATTTGTGATTCAACCTATGAAATAGTTTACCAAAAGTATCTAATCTGATATTGGTGGAGAGCGTGGTCTGTATTAAACTGCAATATTCGAAACTCATTAGCCATTAATAAGTATGTTCCCTATTGCAAAGTGCAACATGTTCAGTGACTACTTTTAACACCTGTCCTCTATCTGTCTGCAGGTCCTGCTGTACGATTCAGTGAGTTTGACATGTCCAATCCAATGCCACCGCCTCTAATAGGACAGCACACCGTTGAAGTTCTGAAGGCCAATTTGGGATATGATGATGACTACATCGCTGAACTTATCAAAGCCAAAGTAGTTACTCAAACTGTGGACCAATGACGACAATTGTCAAAAGAACTGTGATTATTTTGAAGTCAAATCAGGAACTATGTGCAAGCTAGGCACTGAGAATGAAAGTGATTTAAAACAGTTAAAGGGACTCTTTAATTTAAACATTATTTATACCATGACTGTAGAGAGTAATCTTATTAAAAATGATGTTGTGATAGCAGAAATGTTCATAAATGCACAAGTGTCTTAATTGTGTCTGTGTTGTCACCAGTTTATGACATCACATGTGGCTTGATATCCAAATTACACATTTTTCATTGAAAAGCAGTTTATAAACATAGGTGATGCCATACGGAGACAGCACAGACATATTTAAAACCAGTTTTTCTCTTAATGTATGCTTTTGCTAATATTTCTGCTAACCCAATGTATACACTATTTTTGATATTTTTATTTTCCACATTCACAGTGTAAACTATATTTAGGTGATCAGTTTTTAAGCCATTAAAGTGTATTTTGTTTAGTTGTTAAGACATCCATCTTTAAATATTCACAAAGAAAGAGTAAATTCATTTTAGCTACCTTCTTGGAGCTAACATTCTTTTAGAATGTTTGGTTGAATCTGGTATCTCCGACTAAAGATGGAGGCAGGCCGCTTTTCAATGCTTGTCTCCACCTCCCAATGTCACTCACACGCTAACACATAATCCACTGTTGAATCCATTGTTGAATCAATCTTCCACAGGAGGATGTTATCATGTGCAAGCACCATCTTGTGATATCTTAGTTAAATCAGTAAAGATCTGACTAAAATGTCTAACCATTTGTCCACTCTTGCAAGGTGCAAGAGTACTTTTTTTATGATTTAAAGTTTTCTCAACAGCTACACAAAAAGCTGACACCTATTTAATAAAAAAAATGTAGTCCAAAGTTAGGTTAGGCTTTAATACCAAAATTAACAATCGTTTTAAAATGTTTACATTGTTTTCTAAAAATATTGTTCTAGAAAGAAATCAAATGACATGTTGCTACACTACCTTATTACTAGATTATGACAAAATAGATGGTGTAGTTTCATCATAAAAGAAATGATGTTAGTACAAACTATATTTAAAGATCTTTGGAGAATAAACAAAGACTAACTTCATGATTGCATACTTCAATTACTAATTAAATAATAAAAATAGTTAACCCTTCCATTATATGAGTAATTTTTTTCTGTTATGTCACAAAACACATGAAATACAATGTTTTTCAAATACAGGAATAGCCACATTACATCAATCTGTTATATAAATCAATGTGTTGGATTTCAATCCAAAAAAATTGCATATGATGAGTATAAAATACAATGTGTGCAATTGGTCATCCACCTGGATCAGATCAGCTTTCCTCCAGGGAGATCCTCTAGCGATAACACTAGAAGGATGATAGACATCTTGGTTTAGGTTGGAATATCTGAGGTGCCCCTTCTTCACACTCAGCTCACGTTTAGCCAAGTTTCTCATTACAAATTAAATGTAAATAAAACAATAGTTCAATAAAAAAAACATTCAAGATTCTGACATTGAGGTTTTGCAACAAAAATGTAGTTCTACTTGGACAAAAAAATAATTCAGCTATTTGGGAATATTCATTTCGGCTGAGGTGGATGGATAAATGGAGATTAAATATCTGAGATTATTAAAACAGATTAAGATTAAGCAATTAAAGCAGTGGTCCCACTTGGAATCATCATGGTGGACTATAATTTATACTGTAAATTACTACATCATCCCCAAATGGACTTACCTTTTCAGAATGGTACCTATAAAGCCATTCCTGGTCCATGGATAGATATGCTCCAAACCACCATAGAGGCCTATGTTTGGTGAGGAAAAAGACTAAGAATCGGTTGGAAGGTGATGACAAAGAAGGTCAAGTGAGGAGGCATGGTTTACCCAATTTTTAATCAGATATACCAAACAAATAAGATGACACACATTTATAGTTTACAGGAAGAACAATCAAGGATAACACTCTTGTATATAATAGAATCAGAAGAGGTGCTTAAGAAAGAAGTCAATTCTTTTGTTTGGGTCAATAGCAGTAAGGCACATATAAAAGTTATCCCCTCTAGTTCAGTTACTCTCGCTCAGACCCTAAAAGAATGGGAAGAACTTAAAAAGTTGGGTCTGAAAAAAAAAATCAGATCTTGTTATGTATGATCTATCGAATATATTGCAGATAACTTGTGGACGAAAGGACCAAACAGAAGTAGTGCCAGCTGAAGTCATCCGGAAGGTAGACAGCATCAATCCATAGTTGGTTTGTAAAAAGTAACTTTATTAAATCAAAAAAAAAGAATAATAAAATCATCGAGCAGGGAGACAGGAACAAAACAGATATGACACGCGCATGACGCGTTTCGCACCAAGTGGCGCTTTGAGACTGCTTTTGACAAAGCGCCAGTTGGTGCGAAACGCATCAAGCGTGTGTCGTATCTGTTTTGTTCCTGTCTCCCTGCTCGATGGTTTTATTATTCTTTTTTTTGATTTATTGCGTTTCGCACCAACTGGCGCTTTGAGATTGCTTTTGACAAAGCGCCAGTTGGTGCGAAACGCGTCAAGCGTGTGTCGTATCTGCTTTGTTCCTGTCTCCTTGCTCAATGGTTTTATTATTATTGTTTTGATTTAATAAAGTTACTTTTTACAAACCAACTATGGATTGATGCTGTCTACCTTCCGGATGACTTCAGCTGGCACTACCTCTGTTTGTTCCTGTTGTCTGCCTGGGGTGTGAGTAGACCCTTTTTCTGTGCTACAGCACCTGGAAGTTAATCTTACTCACTCCACTGTTACTTGGGGCTTGAGCCGGTCAGAATCTGCTTGGAATTCAACTTGTGGATGAAAACCTGGTTAGGCATTGACCATATTAAAATGATTCTATGATCTATTCATTGTGTTAGCAAAATTGCAAGTAAATGTCTAAATTAGGAGAAATTTTTTTTTTAAATGTGTCTTCGGAGTCTCTAGTTTATGACATCACCTGTGGTCTGATATGCAAAGGAACTACTTTTCAATGAGAGAGGTGAAATATCATAGAGAGACTCCACAGACACATTTAAGACACATTTTAACTAGCAAATTTGCAATTTTGCCAACAAAATGTATGGATCATTTTAATTTTTTTTTCTACATTTACAGTAAAAACAATGATTAGGTGATATGGTCCCTTTAAGGCTAACTGGCTATCGTTAATTAGTACAGTATTGCAAGTGACTATATGAAGCCACAAGGTACTAACATAGTTGCCAACAGTACAATGTTTGGGAGTCCTGTGCCACCGTCTGTCACAACAGACATTCACAGTCCAAAATAGGAGAATTTAACGCCAGACACCTTGTGTCTGTACTGGGAGGCTGAAGCCCAATCTCCCAGGGTCACGTAACATCATGTGATATCATACAGTATCACGTGACTTTACTCAGTTTTAAATCTGCCCCCTTTTTTGTCCTGGGAGTCAGGTCCGTCTTTAATATAGATTGGACATTGGGCAAGCATTTGCTTGGACCCCCTGGATTCTGCCCCCCTCCCTGGCATGCAATCATGCCCTCCATCACAATATTCCCCCACCAAAAATAACACAAGAAAATAAGCACACCCACATCCACATTTTTATTGCAGTGAGTACTTTTATTACGGTGAATAAAATGTGTATAATAAGTGTATAGTTGCAGTGTATAAACTGCATAAATGGATCAAAATGTGTATGTATATGGCAGCGATATGTATACCTCCTTACCATGCAACTACTCATTGCTTAAGTTACAAAAGTACGCACGGATATTAGAGAGCATTTACATATGTTAATATATATTTATAAATATCTATACACATCTCTCTCTCTCATTAGTTGCATTTATAGTTATATGAACTTCTTAATATTATATTCAACTATGTTCATATGTAATAAAAATGGTATTGAAGGGGCGGAGCTAGCTGAGCTACAGAGAAGTCGCATGTCTGGAGAGCTCTTCACCCAGACTTAACAAACTACAAATTTTGTATGACCACCCCACTGAAACGAACCCCTGTTCAACCCCCTAAGTCTATATACAATATGGGGCAAAAGAAAAAGCAAAAGGAAAAGAATCAGAACCCAAACCGACAAGATATTGGGGTTCTACTGTCGAGGCCTACTTGGCCGCTGCAACACACGCAGCCTGTGCGCTCACCGATAGCCGACACAGACTCTGATGAGTCCGCAGAGACATCTGACATGCCCATAAATGAGGCACAAGGTAACCCAGGGACTGCAACGAACCGGGCCTGCGGACCCTTGTGAGTGACTTCAAGGAAGTGCTAGCAACAGAACTGGCAGGCGTGAGACGAGAGGTGACTGCAACGAAACAGCAGACACAGCTATTGGGAAAAGAGGTTACCTCTCTGAAACAGGAGCTGGCAGACCACTCTGGCACGGTGAGCTTGATGGCACAAACAATTGGCGATCTGCAGAACCAGACACTGATGATGGATGCCAGACTCCGTCAAACAAATATACGACTCAGAGGAGTCCCGGAGACAGTTGGGCCCACTGAACTTCGGAACTATCTGAGCAGGTTGCTTACTCACCTACGTCCAAACATGGGTGCGCAGGACCATGTTCTCCTTGACTACTTCAGAGTCCGGAAAGTGCAAAAAGCGCCACAAGCCTCGCCGCGTGACATTATCCTAAAGTTACGTTCCCTCACCGATAAAGCTGCATTAATGGCCATCTCTCGGAAAACTCTGTGCCTACATTATGAATCTGCTGACCTCCAGCTCTTTGAAGATCTCCCACCCTCTACCCTGGCATGGCGCAAAAGGATGAGCTGTCTCACTAGGCACCTTCGTTTACAGGATATCAAATACCGTTGGGGCTCTCTACAGACATTGATTGTCCAAAGAGACGGTAAAGTTCTATCGATTGACAGCATGGAGGACGCTCCACAGTTTTTGGAGGCTCTGGGGCTTCCACAACTGCCTACTTCGCAGACCCCGATCCCAGATGTCGGTAAGGGAGATGGAAAATCTGCAACATAGCTCACACCTTATTGAGAACTGCTGTGACTCTTTGATCAGGGTCAAAATCCTACCTGTTTGTTGCTACACCTGTATTTACATACATTTTCTTAGGCTCCCCTGTGAAATGCACAGATATTTCTTCCCCCCCCCCCGAGGGTGACCATCCCCGCTCCAAAAGTTGAGCGGAAGGTGGGTCGGCCACTTGTTCTGGCCCGTGGACACACTTTTCGGTGGTGCTCTCTTGTACTGCATGGCCCCCCTCTCTTGGGGGTACCCTTTTCACTCTGCATCTCTTTCTTCGCTATTCTCTATCCCCGCTTTCTATGACCTTCCCTCTCTGTTAACCTTCTTAGATCCCCTGTGCTCTAGGTCCTGACTATGCGACCTAAAAGAGGCTGTCTCGACTATTAAAATTCAAGCCAGCACTCCTCTCCTTCCCATAGGTAGTAAATCTTTATTGTATTGATGATAGACCCCACCTGGCCCCGAATTTTGTAAATCTTATTCTTATGACCACACGACCCCTCCTAGACACAAAACGTACTCTGTAGGTCCCTTATCCGAAATGTTTATCACTCATTCCCCCCTATGCACCAGACAGTCTATAGGGCCGGTACTTATCTCCCCTAAATTCATATAATGTCTACTTATTGAAGAATTTAGCTGTTATCTATATATTGCTATGTGTTTCATCCACGATAGCGATGGAGAGTTGACGCAAATATTTCAATACGACTCCAATCGATCTACATACTAAATCAATCATAATTTCTAATACCACGGTGCGTACTCCCCCGATACACTACACCTTTGAATACCTGCTACCATCCGGTGGAGTGGAAAGTTGACCCATTTCTTACACATGGGATAGACATGTTTTATTTGTGTTTTCTCCTACTTTTTTTCTTTTTCTTTTTCTCACTCAGTTTTAATAGTAATGTATATACACAACTGAAACTGTTTCTTTGATATCATAGACAGGTAATTAGTTGGTTTGCATAGGAAGATGGAGTGTTTCAATTCAATAATTTTGAAGTTGTTTTTTTTTCTCTATAATTGTAATACTGTATAATAGAAGGAACGTGTTCCGTTTTTAGACTTGAAAAAATTTAAAACGAGTCAATACTGTGGAACGTGCTCTGTATTACAGTGATTACTATATATGTTTGTCGAAATACTTATGATCTATACTGTATATTTTGAATATGCTCAATAAAACTTTAATTACAAAAAATGTTATTGAAAAATTGCATTTATTGTTTTTATTCCCTTTTTTGCACCCACATTGCACCTATAGGACTTAATACAGCTCCATAGAGTAGCCACAGCAGTTGTCATGCACCTATATTGCACCAATAGCACTTGGCATGCACTCAAATTGCACCCACACAATTTAGCATGCCACAGTGTCAATTTGCCCCACAGAACATACCACAATGTCACTTTTTCCCACAGAACTGCCCCTTCAGAACAAGCCACATTGTCACTTTCCCCCATAGTACATGTTATTTCGCCCTACAGAACATGCCACAGAATCACTTTGCCAATTAAAATAAGCCACTCTCAGGTACCAATTACCGTATTTGCTCGAATATAAGACAAGGTCTTTTTCAGAGCAAATGCTCTGAAAAAGACCCCTTGTCTTATATTCAAGGTCGTTTTATAATCTGACCTCAAATCAAGGTCAGACTATAAGACTGGGATCCAGGTACCCCACAGTGCTGCAGGGGACCTGGATGCCCCTCGCTAACAGCAGGTGGCAATGCACGCAGACATCTTCTGCTGCTGACCGGCACTTCTGTTGGGACTTCTATGATGAACCCGAGTCCTTCTGTTGGGACTTCTATGATGAAGAAGAGGAGGGAGGGGGCAGAGAGAGACAAGGGGAGGGAGGTGGCAGAGAGAGAAAAGGAGGGAGGGAAGTGGAGTGAGAAAGAAAAGTTTGGGGGGATGGAGAGACAACGTGGGAGGGAGGGGGAGAGAAATAACACTGGGGGGAGAGAGTGAGAGAGACAACGCTGGGGGGAGAGAGAGAGAGGCAGCATTGGCACATAAAAGGAAATAAAAACAAGAAATACATTTTTTTATATCGTAATTTTTATTAAATATTAAAAAGCAATTTACATGTGAATATATTCAAGTTAAACTTTTTTTCCTATAGGGTAGTCTTATATTCAGGCTTTTAGTTTTTTTTCCTAAAGGAATATCCAAAGTTTGGGGGATTGTCTCAAAATCAGGGTTGTCTTATATTCAAGCAAATCAGGTAACATTCCACAGTCACGTTGTCATTCACATATGCAAAAGCCAGTTTGCCTATTAAAATATGCCACTGTTTGCCCATTAAGATGTCAGTATTATTGTGTCATTAAGATGCCACAGCCAATTTGCTCATTAATATGCCAGTGTTATTGTGCAATTAATGTGCCAGTATTATTGTTGCATTAAGATGTCAAAGCCAATTTGCCCATTAAGATGCCAGTATTATTGTGCTATTAAGATGCCACAGCCAAAATGCCATTCAGATGCCAGTATTATTGTGCCATTAAGATGCCACAGCCAATTTGACCATTAAGATGCCAGTATTATTGCGCCATAAAGATGCTAGTATTATTGTGCCATTAAGATACCACAGCTAATTTGACCATTAAGATGTCAGTGTTATTGTGCCATTAAGATGCTACTATTATTGTGCCATTAAGATGCCACAGCCAATTTGACCATTAAGATGCCAGTATTATTGTGCCATTAAGATACCAGAATTATTGTGACATTAAGATGCCACAGTCAATTTGCCCATTTAGATGCCAGTATTATTGTGCCATTCAGATGCCAGCAATATTGTGCCGTTCAGATGCCAGTGTTATTGTGCCGTTAAGATTCCAGTAGTATTATTCCATTAAGATGCCACAGCCAATTTGCCCATTAAAATGACAGTATTATTGTGCCATTAAGATGCCAGTAATAGTGTACCATTCAGATACCAGTAATATTGTACCATTAAGATGCCAGTATTATTGTGCCATTAAGATGCCACTGACAATTTGCCCATTAAGATGCCAGAAATATTGTGCCATTAAGATGCCTCAGCCAATATGTCCATTAAGATGCCAGTATTATTGTGCAATTAAGATGCCACAGCTAATTTCCCCATTAAGATGACATTATTATTGTGCCATTAAGATGCCACAGACAATTTGTCCATTAAGATGCAGTATTATTGTGCCATTAAGATTCCACAGCCAATTTTGGCATTAAGATGCCAGTATTAATGTGCCATTATTATGCCACAGCCAATTTGCCAATTCATATGCCATTATTATTGTGCCATTAACATTCCACAGCCAATTTGCCCTTTAAGATGCCAGTATTATTGTGCCATTAACATTCCACAGCATATTTGCCCATTAAGATGCCAGAAATATTGTGCCATTCAGATGCCAGTATTATTGTGCCATTAAGATGCTAGTATTATTTGCCATTAAGATGCCAGTATTATTGTGCCATTAGGACGCCAGTATTATTTGCCATTAACATGCCACAATCAATTTGCCCATTAAGATGCCAGTATTATTGTGTCATTCAGATGCCAGTAATATTGTGCCATTAATATGCCAGTATTATTGTGCCATTAATATACCACAGCCAATTTGCCCATTAATATGTTCCAGCCAATTTGCCCATTAATATGCCAGTATTATTGTGCCATTAAGATGCCAGTATCATTTTGCCATTAAGATGCCAGTATTATTGTGCCATTAAGATACCAGAATTATTGTGACATTAAGATGCCACAGTCAATTTGCCCATTTAGATGCCAGTATTATTGTGCCATTCAGATGCCAGCAATATTGTGCCGTTCAGATGCCAGTGTTATTGTGCCGTTAAGATTCCAGTAGTATTATTCCATTAAGATGCCACAGCCAATTTGCCCATTAAAATGACAGTATTATTGTGCCATTAAGATGCCAGTAATAGTGTACCATTCAGATACCAGTAATATTGTACCATTAAGATGCCAGTATTATTGTGCCATTAAGATGCCACTGACAATTTGCCCATTAAGATGCCAGAAATATTGTGCCATTCAGATGCCAGTAATATTGTCCCAATTTGCCCATTATGATGCTACAGTTTTCTATTAATATGTCAATGTTACAGTGCTCTTTATATACCACACTCCTCCCCCCTTCCCAGGTTCTCACCTTCTGGCTGCGCCATGTCCTGCATGGAGGAGGGAAACACAGAAACTGGATATAACGTACTGTCATATCCTCTGGCAATTATTTTTTTTTCTGCCGAAAAAAAAAAATGTTGGCAGCGCAGTGGACTGCGAAGAGGGTACACATGGGCAGGGGGGCCATGGGGCAGCTGCTTTGGGCCCCCCAGGAGTAACTGGGCCCAGGGCAGCAGCCCTATTTGCCCCGCATTAAAGATGGCCCTGCCGGGAGTCTGCCAACAGAAGCTGGAACCAGAGGTTTACAAACCTGCCTAATTGATTAATCAAAGCCATATGCTTGTAAATGAACAACAGGAAGCCAAGACATGGTTACCACACAAACAGGCAGGGAACTATAAAATGAGTAATTTGGTAGGTAGACAACTCGACTGCCATACAAGGGTCACTGAATCCAGTCAAGATAGTTTGTGACATTGACATGGTTAAAGCGGAATTCATTTGTCATGAATGAATGCAATAGCATTACCATAATTAACTTTAGTGCATTGTTGCAAAACGTGTGAAACAAGACAAAGCCCTTTGCTTTTGCTTCTGCTCTTAAGGCCCAATTATATTTTATTTGGTGCCTTACTGCTTACATTTCAAGGATATGTGAATTGTTCCCCATGAAAAAGGAAATATCTATATAATATCTATATGAATTGTGTTATATCATAAATGTGGTGGATTTCAATCACAAAAATCAGAAACTAGAACCAGTGAAATCAAATGAACATACTTCATATAGTAGGATGAAGTTGGATGCATTTTTTGGTTTTCATGATTATAGTCTACTGCATTCAGGGGCAGACCCAGAGTCTGATCTCGGAGGGGCACTGCTCATGTCTGTCTGTTTTTTCCACTCCCATGTTTGTCTGTCTGTCTTTTCTCTCCCCCATGTCTTTCTGTCTCTTTCCTCACCATCCCATGTCTTTTGTCCTTCTCCTCTCCCTTCCCATGTCTATATTTTTCCTCTTCATTTCCATGTATGCTCTCACCTATCCTCCCATATATGTCTCTCTCCCTCCCCATGTCTGTACTTCCGATGGTCTGCAACAATGCTTAGGTAGGTGGTACGTGTCAACCCAAGGTTTCCCTGCAGAACATTACCCAAAGTATCACACTGCTCCATGGGCTTGCCACCTGTCAGTGGTCATAATGTTATGGCTGATCGGTATATAATATATATAAATATATACAAACACCAAGTGTTGCTTGCTTCGAGAACCCTGGTAGCTAGGCGTAGCTGTAGCTTTAAGGGCATGTATGTGTGAGGGGTAGAAATATGATAGACAGCAGTTGGGGGCAGGGTTTTTGTAATTGTTTATAAATTGGCTGTACTTAATTTCTCTTCAGCCATTTTCCCCAAAAAATTGGTGTGAGACACTTAGATAAAAAATTCCTTGTTTTTATCTGAAATTTACCTTCTCTGACGGCCTGGAGCATGGATGTGGAGGGGATCCTCGCAGCTCTCAGGGCTGAGGCCTTGGTGGATGGTGGCAGGCAGCTTCAGGTGCAGTTTTCACGGCTGCAGGCTGCCCCTGCGGTGAATCAGGATGGGGGAAGCGGCAGACGTAGCGCCAGGCGGCGCTCCCACCCACCCGCGAGGTTTAGCCCAGGCCGGGGCACCTCTTCCAACGGGCAGAACGGGGGTACTGCGGCCCAGGCCCCGGTGGTAAGTGCTAGCCCGGTGGGGCCCATGCCCGCGGCGGGCGGGCCCCACGCCCCCACCACCCGCAGTCGGGCCCGGAGCACTCCGCTGGGGGCTCCGGTGCCTGTTAGGTCCTGATCGAGGCCCTCTCCTGCGGTGGAGGGGCCTCGTTTTTCAGTAGGCCTTTCCCCGTCGGCGCCACATGGTACAGCTCGTGGGGAGCGGGCTGCTACCACGCGGCATCAGCCAGCAGCCGATTCGTCCAGGGCTGCCACGAGGTCCAGGGCAGCCCGTGTGACCCCCCCTCCTCTTCCCTTGACGCAACGTTCAGCCAGGAGGAGTGGATCTCGTCGGGCACTGTGCCACATGAGTAGGCCGCAGGCTTCAAAACGGAGGGCCCTGGGTTTACCTCCAGGCGATGGGGGGCGGGTTGTGGCTAGCTGCCTTAGCAGCTGTGAATCCTCTGAGGAGGATGGTGCTTCCTCTACCCCTCCTGCTCCCCCTAGTCACCCCCCTGGGCCCAGCAACATGGTTCCTGCGGTTGGGCCTCATCCACTGAGAGCAGGGTGGGCAGATTTAACACTCCCTTCTTATTTTCAGGATTTCTCGGCTACACTACAGCCTGGGTCCATACCACCTTCACAGGGTGCGGGTGAGGCAGGGGCCACTACTGCTATACAGCCCTCTGTGGGTCCTGCGGCTGCTGTGGCTGGTGAGTGTTCCATTCCTTTTCCCTTGGGGGTTGCGCAAGGGAGCGCAGGGGCGCAGGGCCCACAGAGTCAGGCGTGGGTGGGTTTTATGCAGGGATTGCGGGGTTTGTTCGAACAGGCGCAGGGACCCCCAGTTTACACACAGGCAGCTAGCATTGATTCACAGATTGGTGCGGTTTGGGGTTCTCATCCAGGCATTGGTGGGGCGGTGACGCCAACATCATTGGGTTCGGTTTCGGTGCCCCTTCCCCCGGTTACCACGGTAGTTGTCCCTCAGGCCACGGCGGCAAGCATTGACACAGACCCAATGGAAGGCCCTTCAATGACTCCCGCCGAGGTCCCGTTGCCAGTGGTTGATCCAATGACAACAGTGGCTCCGATGGCACATGGGGCTACGTACATGTGCTGGTCTGGGCCTTTAGGGCTGCACGTAAAACAGGAGGTGCGTGAGAAAATATGGCGTAGAGAATTTTTGGAGATTTATTCGCTCCTTCCCCTGGAGGAGGTTCCACCTCCCGAGAAGGAGCTAAAGGAATCTGAGAAAGAAAAAGAAAAATATAGATAAGATCCCCAAGACCTTTGGTAACTGGGTTAGGGCCTTTTCCATTCTGGCCAGCATTATAGGGGAGAAGCCGCCTAATAGGTGCTCTGCTCTTTTTTGTTATCAGGATTTGGCATGCCTGCAGGGTGTACGGGGGGTTAGGGTGGTGGCGGTACTACGAGCAGTTCCGCCAACGCTTGGCCGTGCGTCCCACCTTGGATTGGGACCAGATGGACATTGGGCTTTGGCTGGCAATCATGACCAGACCTGCTTCCCACCAGGGAGGGTTGTCGTCCTTTCTTGGGGGGGCCGGCGGGATGGGTTCACCTGCCCCACCGGCCTCTACGCGGCGCAGCGGCGGTTGTTGAAAATACAACGACGGTCAATGCAAGTGGGGGGCGGGGTGCAGGTTCAGGCATGAATGCTCTGGTTGCGGGGGAGCTCACCCAGCAACCAGGTGCTTTAAGAAGGGTAAGGCGGGAGACAGGGCTGACTTGGGGGAAAAAGGGGAGGACGCCAGTGGACGCCGTCGCGATGGATCCCTGGCTAAGTAGGTACCCTAACCGCAGAGCTGCGGATATCCTCCTCAAGGGGTTTGGAGAGGGTTTTTGGATTCCCTTTCAAGACCGGGAGGTTCAGCTCTGTTTACGGAACCTGCGATCGGTTAGGGAACATCCGGGGGTGTTTGAGGAAAAGTTGGCTAAGGAGGTTGCCGCGGGGCGCATGGCTGGTCCTTACGACCACCCCCCATTGGTAAACCTGAGGGTTTCCCCGTTGGGTGTGGTTCCCAAAAAGGAAAAAGGTAAATTCAGGCTGATACACCATTTATCGTACCCTCATGGGGGTTCGGTGAATGACGATATCGACGCTGAACTGTGTACGGTTTCCTACGCTTTGTTTGATTCTGCGGTACGAATGGTGAGAGCGGCGGGCCCGGGGGCGTTGATGGCCAAGACGGATATTGAGTCGGCTTTCCTGCTTTGGCTGTTATGGTTTTGGGAAGCTTCGGGTTCCTCCCCTAACGTGGTGTCTGCTAAACTGGCTGGCATTAGTTTCTGGTTCAAGATGTCGGGACTTAGGGATGTGACAAAGGATTTTCTGGTTCGACAATCCTTAAAGGGTTTCAGGAGGGGGTGCCCCAGGACACGGGATACTCGGGCGCCAGTATCGGGGGCTTTGTTGTTAGGTCTTTGCCCGACTCTGCCTTCGGTTTGTTTATCTGGGTTTGAGTCAACACTTTTTCGTTTGGCATTCACCTTTGCCTTCTTTGGGGCACTGAGGGTGGGGGAACTGGTGTGCAGATGTTGGAAGTTTGGGCTCAGCCCTCCCCTTACCTCGAAGGTGATACATCACCAATATAAGACGTGCCCACTGAGCTATTGGTTCGGCTAGTGGTAAGCATAGAGGAGAGGTAAAAAAGGTATGGTGGGGTAAGAGACCCCTGGAAGAGGGGGGAGGGGAGTACCACGATTTAGTTATAGATGCCGGTTGCATCTAAATAAGTTGATAAATTAATATTTGGGGATTGGCAAGGAGGGTTGTAGACATTTTGTTAGGCTGTATTTTATGATGAAGAAGTTAAAATGGTGGTGTGGCGTATACAGTCCTAATTAATATTTTATTTCTGTAAATAAAAGTGCTGTGGCCTATTTACACCAAAATTCATGTCTCGTGTTTTTTCTTAAAGAAAAGGAGGGGTAAGGTGTGGGTTGGATAACTGTGATAATATGCACTATACCCTATGCAACATACATGATAATTTTCCAAAGTAATCCAGTACTGCAAATTACACTGTGAAAGCAAGATTGATACTAGTTGTTTGATTGCCTGCATTGCAGTTTACAGATTAACTATATTACAATGTATTATATTTGTTAGAGTTTTTGTACAAGTAGTCCATTCTTTACACCTTTATAAAAAAGGTTCAAAGCTCCCAGTAGTCAAATGTAACGCAAATCCTTAATTAGAACTTTGTTGACAGTTTATCAGATTTTACATAGTTGAGGCACCTATACTTAGTGTGAAAATTGTTGGTTTAGTGAGGAAGCTGAAGTATTAGCTTTTACTCACATTGTTTTTTTAATCTGAGGTATACTCAAGATAGATCAATTAGTAGCCTTTTTCTTAATCATAGCTTTAATTTAATGTGTATCCAAACTTCCAAATTTATGACCCTTTTGCTTTGCATTTAAACAACAGTTTTACATTTAGTTTGAGGTATACTCTAGACAGATCAGTAATTAAACTCTACTATGCAAGACTTATGGTTTGTGCCTGTGAGTAGTTTTAACTCTTTAAATAAAGGGAGTGATGAATGCTATTCAAATCAAACTCTTGACTCGCCAGACTGAAATAAAGCACCATTACCAAAGTCCACAGTCAGTTTACTGCTCTCTATGTCTTCTTAATCTACCCTAAACTGTCACCCCCCCCCCTCCCCTCTAGATGCCCATGGATACAGATACATTCTGATCAGTAGTCGTCTGGTGGTGCCATGATATAGCTGAAAACATGCTCTCTTTGAACGGGTATCACTTTATGTTCCAGTATGTCTCATTTCTTATGTTTTATTTTTCCATTGCACAGCACTACATAACAGGATGGCATTTCATAAATAAACTAATAAATAACCTAGCTATTCACATTTGACTCTCGAAACTTAAAATATGTATGTCTAAAGAACGACTTAAACTGTATTTCTGAAAATCTGGTACTTTATATACAGGGAATAAAGATATCAATATTAAATATGCAATGGGGTAAATTTGCACCATGGGGATGTTTAATGATCTCAAATAATGTGGATGTCATAGAAGTTTCATTGTACTCGACAGGAAAAGGGGAAATACTTGTATACCAGTAGGAAATGGAACAATGATTAAATGTCCATACAAAAAAAAAGAAAAATAAATCTAGATTCCCTAACAAGTAAAGCAAAAAAACAATTTTTTTTTCTTGAGTCCTTTTTAAAAAAAATAAAAAGTGATTAAACCAAAATGTAACTCTTTGGGTGCCAGGGTGACATGAAATGCACTACTTTTCACATTAATCTGGCACTAAGCAGTCGACGTAGGCCACACAAAGATTGGTAGAGATGTAACATTAGAAACGTAGGAGAGGTGAGACCTGTTTCCTATAATAATGAGACAGTTGCTTATTAAGAAGGCTTGCGTGAAAACACACAAAGTAAGGGATTACTGGCAATGCTGTGATTTCTTATTTCTTTGTGTACAGTATAGTATATACAATACATTCATACGGTTGTTATGATATTACATTGATAAACCAAATGTCACGCATGGTGATTTATTATAAACAACTGTTTACATTTTGCATACAACACAGGCTTTTTTTAAATCTGTAGAATAAACTACGAATCTGACAATGCAGTTGTGAATGTAAAATCCTATGATCCATTATTTGGTTTTGTTGTGTAAATATTTGCTTTACATTGTGTTGCTATAGCAATTTTGGATGATAGAGTAAAACCAAGCAGTGCTTTAAATTTTATTGACTGTTAAAGCAGAACATAAGTCCAAAGTTAATGACCTAGTCCTGAATGAACCTCTTTGCACTTGAAGCAAGCGGCAGTCTGCATGGCACCAACTACAGTCCAATTTATAATTAAAATAGAAACAACGTAAAGAAAAGCCTTTCAAGCCAACCCTGTCCCTAACAAACATATCTACACACTGTCGATTAATGTTTATGTGATTGTTTAATTTATATATAATATAATTTTTATATATAGATCAGTACAGTAGTCTTTTATTTTCTTACCTATTTATTTGCTTTTATTTTTGGCTCACCATTATTAAGACAGAATTTGATAGAGTTCTATAAAGTTTGAAATCAGATTTGTTTATATATGTAAGTATCATTTACATACAAGTAAGAGCATGATCGAGATTTAGAAAGAGTCACTTAAAGAAAAAGCAAAGCTTTAACATAAGTGCAGCTTATTTAACAATGCCCCTATTGAGCAGTTCAAATATACATGTAAATGTTATGAGACTCCTTCTTGTACTGTTATTGCCCCACAAAGTTACAGTTTATACAACACTAACATTTCATTTAGTTTTTTTCATCCATGCATTTTCAGATTAGTTGACTCTTGCTTAGCTCACTTTAAATATTCGACAGTAACCCATAACAGATACAACCAGGAGCAGGACTTTAGTTCATGCTCCAACACTGGATGATGAATGGTGAGTTGCACCTGAGCCCCTACTCGTGTGAAACTCAGATCTTTAAAGAATAATACTGTGAGTGATTAACCCCTTGCTTGGTAGCTTTGGCTTGGTAGCTTTGTTCAGTTCTTATCCTCCACTTATCTACATATTCTCACTTTTCTTATTCTCTTAATTGCTGTGGTGCTATTTCTGCCCTTTGAGCATTTTGGATAACATAGTTACACAAATAGGGCTTTATTCACGAAAGAGGGAATTGCAGGCAATCGACGATAGAATTTCAAACGTAAGGTCAAAGTAGCCGATTTGGAAAAACTCTCCTAATCAGCTATATTGGAGATTTTTTCCAACTCTGCAACTTTGGCCTAAAACTTTAAATTACCTTGTCAATACACTGTAATTCCCTCTTACCCATAGGGATTTATTCATGAAAAGGTTATTGCAGGATATTGACACAGGGATTCAAATTTAAGACTAAAGTAGCTGCCGTTTTAATTCCTAATTGTACAGGTTGGGGACTTGTTTTTGGAGGAACATAACTGTAATTGTTCCAACTCCGTTACTTGGTCTTAGGTTTGAAATTCTTTTGTCAATTCCACGCAATTCCCTGTTTCATGAATAAATCACATAGTTTTGGCCTAAGGCAGTGCAAGACAGTATAACTGAACAGTCCGGCTGTGCTCTACCAACAGCAAGTCATCAACCTGTACAATTAAGAGTTAAGTAAAGAAGCAGACACGCAACCCATTATATAACTCCATTCACTCACTTCTGTTTAATGTTTCATACGTGAAATAAGATTGGTAAACTTTTAAGTCTATAACTAAAAGTAAATTTGACATTATTCAATCTTGACTATTGTAGGTTCTCCTTTCTTATTCACTGATTAATCATGGTGGTTTTAGGTTTCTAGAGACATAAAGCAAAAAAATCAGCAAATTAGCACACTCTCCATAACTCTGTCTTGTCTCAGCCTGGCCATCTTAAAGGGATTGTCTAGTGCCCGAAATGCATCTTCCAAATATTAATGCATATTAATGTGCTTTCAAAGTACTTTAAAATGCATGTTTTACATTTTGTATTGCTTAAAATATAAAATACTTACACACCTAGATTCTGGAATACAGCAGTTTGCAAGAAACCCGGACTGCCCACACTAGCTGAGTAAAAGTCATTGCCTTTTTTTTCCTGCAGGAACTAATGAGAATAATTTCATTCATGATCTCTAGTGATGTCTGTTAAGAGATCCTACTGTGTAGAAGAGCAAGCCTTTTATGGTCCACGTAATGTATTCTATTGCAGCAGCACCGGAAATGACTAAATGAAACAAAACGTTATGTGTTCAGTGTCTATATAATCATTGCTGCCACACCTGCAGTAAACATACAGAGTAATCACTGTGGGGAGCTAGAGTCAAATGTAAAAAATTTGATTTATGTAGAATGCCTGCATCAAATCACACTGGGAAAAAGCCTGTGCACTATACAAGCAGTAATCTTCATCTTGCATCAAAGTGAATTTGGGGACTAGACTCTCCCTTTAACGGCATTGTAGGCCCTGGACAAAACAATGCACTGGGGGCCCCTACCCACCATACAAAAAAAATGAAGTGAAACAAGGATTATAATATTTATAAATATACATACATATACTCTTATTAAATCTGCAGTATCAACACTGTATTGCAGAGACAGGCATCCAGCTGATATATGCATCCTTCATTAAAAGTGCAGTATGGACTAGCACATTTTTAGCCCAATAGGATCTGTCCCTTTTGGCTTCATCCCCAGGGGCTATTTTAAATGGAAATTCTCACTCGATGTTAAAGTACAACTGTAGCAAAAAATATATGATAAAATAAAGTACCTTATTGTGCCCTCTTTGCTCCAAACAACTCTAACAGGGACCAGCCTTAATAATGTTGCTTAGATTTTTAAGTCAGATCTTCCGTCAGCTGAACCAAGGTGAATGGAGATCTGATCCATTTTTTTTTTCAGATTTTGGGTCATTTCGGACAACGAATCATTGAATAAGAGATACTCAACCTGTATCATCATAGGATGGCTCCAAGAAAATATGTAAAAACACAAATGGTTTTGTCTCTGAGTTTTTTTAATGTTCTATGAAAATAATGATCTGATGAGTCTGATACCAAATTTGTACAAGAAGTGGTAATTCTAACACATGACTTTGTGTGTACCCAACACACTTGGATATTTTTGCATGCATTTAGTTTTATTTATATGTGAGCTGAGGGTAACTCATACTTTGGTGCAGCTGCACTATATCTGCTTTTAAAGTGATCTACTTATTCAGTTTGCATGTCCTCATGTATTTTTCAAAATCAGTTTGCTAAACCATGGAATTTTTCGCTTATTTATTTTGTTTTTAAACAATTATCTTGTGACTTCTTTACATAAATGACTCACATTCCCCAAGAACATACAAGCAGAATGCTTAATATATTTGTTTGATAACATCTATTTAGAAGCAGACATACATTTATTATCATTACATTTCAGGAAATAAGTTTGCTGACAGAGGGTAAGAATAGCTACTGTTGCCTACTGCACTGTTTCCCAGAGATGTGCTTTTAGTTTATATTAAAACTGGGTCAGGTGAGGTCTTCAGAGACTGTCTATGTTAAAAACAATGTCTGTTTACATCTGTCATTTAAAAAATATATATATATCTATAGCATTTCTGTTTGCTTCTTTATAAGAATCCAGTAAATTGTAAAAGAAAAGAGAGGTTTTATTACCATTAATTGTATGTATTTCTTTTTTTTTTAATCTGCTAAATGACCAAATCTGGTTAATGTTTGACCTGTATGATAGCAGTGTATATTGAGGATGTGGGATATCTATTTATATTCATTTCTAAAATACCTTTGAAAGAAAGTAATGTTAAAGTCCAGGAATGCTGGCATGTCTTCTGACATGTGACATTAAACAGTGCCAAATATGGTTCCATTGTTTTACACTGAGATTACAATCGTGTGATCAGATGCTTAAAAAAAAATGAAAGCGTGTAAAGTATGCAGAAGTGTACACATAAAAAAGATGAAGAAAAAAAACCTAATAAGATTGGGCCCTTAAACTCTGGATAGTGTTAAGCAATTTCCTCTACAAATTGAAATACAGCCAATTTAGGTATTAGGCAGGACATGACAAAGTAGAGTTTACCTCTACTGGAGATTTGCCCAGGTAGCAAAATTCCCATTTATTGGAGACCTCTGATCTCTGACAGTTTGTTTGAATGCTTTAATTTAATGTAGTTCCCGGTGGACCGTGGCAGTAGATGTTGGCTTGTTAACACTGCCCCCATCGTTTTCCTTGCCTTCCACACAAGAAATACTTTACTACAGCTTGTCTGAAGCATGGAAAAAAGTCAAGTAATTTTCCTTCTGAACTATATCAAAATAGCACATGCCATTATAGTGATATACAGAAGCTAAAATTTGGTTTTGAATTTGGAATTGAATCTTTCCGTTTGTTTTTACCACTCTCCTATAAAAGTAGAAATTGCGTAGGCCAAGCTTGAATGTGCTGGCACCAACGTCTAGCTTAAAAGTAAATCCTGAGCCGGACTGGTGACATATATCCTTTTTGCAAATTGTAAGGCCAAACTGTCAGAAGCACCTATTCTAGCCGCAACAAATGTAAGTATTTTCACATATATTTATTGATTTAAATAATACTTTAATCGATTACTATGCCATAATACAGATAGCTGGTGGTACTGCCTCTCTTTCAGTTTTATAATCCACATAGTGTGGAATTTTGTCAGTTATCCCAATACCCTTTGAAAAGACTCATTGTCAGTCAAAAAACTAAATTTTTACCTTTCAGTGGCAGGAAAAAAAGAGTAGACCTGGTGGGAGGGCCTTGGTGCAATATCCACTAGAGATAGAAGAAGAGAGCTGGATGCTCTGCCGAAGTGGGTTCCAGAGACAGCTCAGATAAATTCTCAGAGGAGTGATTTGGAAGAGGTGAGAAGGTTGGAGAAGAGCTTTAATCCATGTGAAGAACATAGTGTGCAAGGTAGTAGACATGTGCATTCGTTTTCGGACGAATGCATTTTCGTCCGAAAATAGCATTTTCGTCCATTCGTCCGAAAAACGAATAACTAAAATGCTAAACTAACGAAAGCCGAATGAACGAATGGTTAATAAACGAAAATCATTCGTGCTATTGGTTTATAGACTTCGTTATATGGGGTCCCCATTCATAAGAATTTCTTATGAATGGGGACTCTAGTTCGGTTTATAGAAAGCCAATAGTATTACAATGTTCGGTTTATAGACTTTCGGTTTATAGAATACATGTAATGCTATTGCTGTTCTATAAAGCGAAAGTCTATAAACCGAACGTCGTTCGGTGCAAGACTAGCTGACTAGTAGCTAAGACTACACATTTCCACAAATATAATACAATTCAGCTTCAGGCCACCAAAATTGACAAAGAATACTTTTTAAAGTATGCAAAGTAATGGAAAAGCCAGCAGAAATAGACATTAAGTCTCTTAGAGATACGGACAAACAAAATGACAGTAGGCCATTTACTATGAGCTGGAGAAGACAACTGGTATAGCAGGAGGGTATCAAATAATGTGGACGTCAAATTAATAGACACAGCGGCCACAATAATGGAAAGAGAAATAATAGGTTCAGGTCAAACCTAGACATAAATAAAAACCACCTGGCGTGTCTAGGATTCATTCTCTTGGTATTGTCAAGATATTCAAGATTCTTGTGGTTTGTCAATATGGTAACAGGATTTTTAGCCCTGTCATGAAGATTAAAAATTATGACCAACAGTTCTCGATTGTCCACATCAAAATATGACACAGTAGGCATAACTAAGGTTCCCTTAAAATCCTTTCTCTTGGATAGCACAGCACCCACACCAACTTCAGAAACATCAACCTCAACCACAAAAGGTTTAGTCACATCAGGATGGGTAAGCACAGGAGGTGTGGCAAATGCTTGCTAATGGGTTTGAAAGCAAGAGGGCTAACTTCAGACCAAACTTTACAACTGGTGCCTTTCTCAGTCATTGTGGTTAGTGGAGACATAATCTTAGAAAAATCTTTGATACATTTTTTAGAATCATTGGCTACGCCAAGGAACCTTTTCTTGAGTACCATAACTTGCACCAATTTTGGCAGAAACCTTTACAGGATCCATCTTAAAGCCAGACATAGAAATAATGTATCTAAGGAAGGCAAATCTGATACTTGACTGTTATTTGATTTAGAGCTCTATAATCAATACAAGGCCTCAGGCTTTTATGTTTCCAAGAGATAAATAAGAATCAAGCACCTGCATGGGAGGTAGATTTATGGAGGGTTAGAGCCTGGCAATAATTCAATAGGACAGTCATAGAACCAATGTGGAGACAGTTCTTCAGCTTATTTCTTTGTCAAACACATCTAGAAATTCAAGATACGGAGTGGGAACTATGGGTAAATCAGCTGATGAAATAAATGTGGATCTAGTAGAAACTCTTTGCAAACAATTAGATGAGCAGGATTTGCTCCAAGACTATATATCACATTGAGGTATTTCTGCTGGGGGTATAGCCACTGAGTTGGTGCTAATTAACTACTTGTCTCACTTATTGTACATGTAGTGTACATGTAACACAATGCCTGTTTGCATAGTTGTACTCTTCTACAACAATCCTGTTGGAACAGGTCCTCATATGCCTGGCTGATCTTCATCACCACAGTGCTCTATAGTCAGGTTGCTGCGCAATTGTTCCATGGATGGACTACAAGACAGGAGTTTGTTAATGCATCTGTAGATTCATTTCACTCACGTGCATACTACATTGGTTATGGATTTTCATACATATTAAAACTGTGTTAAAAACATAAAAAAAAACAAAGGTATCTGAACATCCACTTTGCAATTCTGGCTTTTCTAATGAATATTTCAACACATCTATGTATGTACTGTACATATCTGCTGGTGTGATTGTATCAACTGCCTCTTCAGATGCACAGTATATGCTGGAGCCATGAGGTTGCAGGCACCAGCTCATACTCATTGAAGTTTGGTAGGTGTCCTTTCCTTTTTCATCTTCTTCAGTGCTCGTTTTCTTATATCTGCATACCTGATATGTGCGTCATCATCAGACATGTGGCTTTGTCAGATAAGTTGTGTTCACTTGGGTAACAAATATATGATAAGAACAACAGCTTTGTTATGTGTGGATGGGAATGTATCATATGCCCCCATCATGTATGAATATTGTGATGTTTCTTAACTTTTCTTAACAACAACTATTGATCTCACGTGCATTTTAACTGTGTTTACATTGTCGGTGATCCCTTTCCTGAAGGTATTTCTGATCTTCAAGCTCTTGTCTCTGGCTGTGGTCCCAACTACCTGATGGTAACAGTTGAACAATCCTCTAAATAACACTAGATTTCCCTCAAAAGTGTTCTCTTTCCACCGATATGATCTGGGCTTCAGGGGCATGAATTTGATTTAAAATCTCAAATCTAACTAAAATTAAGGTGAAAATCAACAAACCTGAGCATTAACCATTTAACCCCTTCGCGACAATGGACGTGTCAGGCACGTCCTGCCGGGAACTCTGTTCCCGACAATTGACATGCCTGGCACGTCCTGCGGTGAATCAAGTGGTTTTCGATGTCAAGGCAAAAGACAGCACCGCAATTTCCTATCTGTGGCACTCATGATCGCCCCACGGAGCGATCGTGGGAGCCATATTGACGGAGCAGCATGCTCCGTCAATATGGCTATGCACTCTAGTGGTCTGAGCTTCGGAAGTGAAAGTGAATTCACTTCCGTCGCTCTGAATATGCTGCTTGACTGCCCCTAGAGGTAGCCAAGCAACATTTCAATGTAAAAAAAAAAAAGATTTAATTAGCTTAAAACTAGTATTATGTTAGATTAGCCTATAGGGTTAAAATTAAATAATTTTTAGCATTAGGGAGAGGATTAAAATTAAATTAAAAATAAAATAGATTAAGGGATAGCATAAGAGAGTTAGAGTTGAGGTCAAGAGGTCAATATAGACCTATAACTCGCAAAAAAATACCGAAAAATATGGAAACATGCATATTTCTGAACTTGGGACAACATTTAGACACAAGATGGGTTCTTTTTTAATGATTGTATTTGTGTAAATTATATTTTATGTCAAAGTTAGAAAAAGTGTTTTTTTAAAACCTTTTCATCATATTTTATGATTTGTTTTGTAGTAAATTATAAGACATGATGAACATAATGTATCTAATGAAAGCCCTTCTTATGATGATAAAAACAACATCAAATTTTGTGGGTACAGTATGTGAAAGAGAAGAAAATTACAGCTAAACACAAACACCCCAGAAATGTCAAAACAGCCATTGTCACCAAGGGAAAGTCAAGGTAAAAATGTCTTTTCACTAAGGGGTTAAGTTGCGAGAGACCCTCGCATTCAGCTGTCAGAGCAAGGCAACCGGGAACCTGGACAACCTGGAACTGCTGTGTCTCGCATGTGAGACACAGCAGTTAGTAAACACACGTGTATCTATTAAGATACACGTCAGGTTTACTTAATTCTAACGGCAAATGTATTGTTTATCCCTTGCTTCCTTCAAGGAAGCAAGGGTTAAACAACGTTTAATTTTCCTTTAACATGAAGATATGTATTTATTTTCGTGTTCATTACACAATCCTATTGATTTAAAGAACATTTCTAATGGTGTGTTTGTATACCATATAAAATAATTGTGGTCAATTGACAATTATTTTCCAGTTCGTGTGTCTGTGTCTTTTCTTGTGGCATGGGTGGTTAAGAGTAGTGTTGAGCGAACCCAAACCGCACTGTTCGGGTTCGTACCGATCATTACGGTTTTTGGATCACTGTATGTTCGTGTTGGAGTTCGGGGTTCGGCGATTTAATGGTGCTTTTTGAAAGGCTGCAAGGCAGCCAATCAGAAAGCCCATAGCATTACATACATATACATTGTATGTAATGCTATGGGCTTTCTATAAACCAAATATATATAAACTTTCGGATTATAGAAAGCCCCTAGCATTACATACATATACATTGTATGTAATGCTATGGGCTTTCTATAAACCGAAAGTCTATAAACTGAATCTCTTTCGGTTTATAGACTTTTGGTTTATGGAATACATGTAATGCTATTTGTATTCTATAAACTGAAAGTCTATAAACCGAAAGAGATTTGGTTTATAGAAAGCCAATAGCATTACATGTATTCCATAAACCGAAAGTCTATAAAACAAATGTCTTTCGGTTTATAGACTTTCGGTTTATGGAATACATGTAGTGCTATTGGCTTTCTATAAACCGAAATAGAGTCCCCATTCATACTAATAGGTCAATTGACCTATTCGTATGAATGGGGACTCTATTTCGGTTTATAGAATAGCAATAGCATTACATGTATTACATCTGAGTCAAATAGAACCGTCAAATGTTGTGCTTACAGCGCACTTTGAAAAATTCTAATAGTTTTGGGTGGTAAATAGTACATTTTCGTCTTGCGGTGCACTTCATATCTGAGAGTCAAATAGAACCGTCAAATACTGTGCTTACAGCGCACTTCGAAAAATTCTAATAGTTTTGGGTGGTAAATAGTACATTTGCGTCTTGCTGTGCACTTCATATCTGAGAGTCAAATAGAACAGTCCAATACTGTGCTTACAGCGCACTTTGAAAAATTCTAATTGTTTTGGGTGCTAAATAGTACATTTGCGTCTTGCGGTGCACTTCATATCTGAGAGTCAAATAGAACAGTCCAATACTGTGCTTACAGCGCACTTTGACAAATTCTAATTGTTTTGGGTGCTAAATAGTACATTTGCGTCTTGTGGTGCAGTTCATATCTGAGAGTCAAATAGAACAGTCCAATACTGTGCTTACAGCGCACTTTGAAAAATTCTGGCTACCTCCTCCTCCTCCAGCGCCGCTTCCACCTACACCACCATGGTCACCGCCTCCTCAACCTATGGGTCACTTAGTATAAACTGAAAGAGAATACCCTGCACTCCAACCCTCTCTCAAATGGATAATTCTGTTGATCCTCCCGGCAGCCATGCTTTAGATTTGGATTTATGTTCTTCCAAAGCTAAAATCAAAGATTCCATCTAGTGCTATTTTATGGCTCAGCTGTATTTGAAATTTGTATGTATTTTATGTTATTTTAAGTTATTTCCCTATCCACATTTGCTTGCAGGGCACTTGTCCTACTCTTACCCCCATTTACTTAATTTTGTTGCCCTCTAGCCCTTTCCAGGACTTTTTTAGAGGCATTTTAGTCGCGTAACTTTGGTTAACTTCAATGGGGTTCGGGGTCAAGTTCGGGGGCAAGTTCGAGCAAGGACCCGGACATTTTTTCGAAGTTCGGCCAAACCTGCCGAACCCGAACATCCAGGTGTCCGCTCAACTCTAGTTAAGAGTAGACAAAAGTTGACGTTGTTACTGTCACGTGGTCCCAAAGTTACAGTGGGCCTACATAACCCTCCTTTGGAGCTGAGCCCTACAGCAAAAGATAGACAAGAACACCGCATTGCTGGCAACTTAGCGGTTTGACAGGCTAACTTAGCAATTCATTATTAACTGAGTAGCTCATGCAGCAGTCTCTCTCCCTCATTAAATGATACTTATTGACAACCAACTTCACAATCCACAGATCCTTACCTATCTATAGGATCTTAATAAAAGATAATATTGTATTAGTAAGGTGTGATCTACGTTGCTCGCCTACTATTGTCTCGATGCTGCATTGTGCAAAAGTTATGGCATTTTTATTACCAGTGGCAGAACTGCGGTCTTATAAAAAGTTGGCTTCAAACCAATGTGGATACTATGCAAGCAATAGCATGGCCAGTATTTTTTTGAAAAGCAATAGCATGGCCAGTCATTTTTTATACAGCAATAGCATGGCCAGTATTTTTTTGAAAAGCAATAGCGTGGCCAGTATTTTTTTGAAAAGCAATATCATGGCCAGTATTTTTTTGGAAAAAAAAGGTGGCAATAGTCTGAACATTTTAGATACCAATAATATTGCTGCCCAGTGAATTAAATTAAAACAAACACCTTTCTTTAATTAGGTGCCGTTATTTGAGATTCAAAAACGATTGCGTTAAGCACTCTTTTTAGACTCCTGCCTAATTTCCAGAGTAGTTCATCTATTTTTGGACGATTTTGCAATGACATATGTGAGAGGGACGATGAAAGAAAAAGCAATATACAAAAAATAATTTTATTTTGTACTCTGTTGGCAGCACACTAGAACACATTATTGAGATTAGTCTTCTGTCTTGTTTTTTTAACACAAAATTAAATCACTATATTCAATCTTATTGAATTCTGACAGTATTGCCTGTGCTTTAGAAAGTCAGCGAGCATTCATTACTAGTATATCATGCAATATCTCTATAATTTAAATGAATTCTTCAATTTAAAAACTATATTTTGAAAGATGTACATCCTTTTTTCTATTGTTTGGTATGTACCTGAAGGTCTGGAAGTTACAGCAGATACTTCAGTAAGGATCCTGTACCCTTACATCAGATTAACCTGCACCACTGATGTAATCCTCCCAATTACCTAAAGACATTACTGAGGTCTTGCTAATATCTTTCCGGAGCTACATTGAAGCAACCTGCAGAGCTGACATCAGAGTAACTAAAGCAAATGAGGAAGTGCTGTAGCGTGATGTCTGCTGATTGATCCTGGGACTGTAGCCAATGAAAAGGTAGAAATGTAAAATTGGTTTGATGAAGAAGTGGATTAATATAGTTTGGACTGATGAAGTATTGTGGACTACTAGAGATGCTGGGTACTGATGAATGGGATGGAATGTGTTTTACCAGGAACCATGGTTTTACCATGGTGATTTCTCTAGTTTTTATATTCTTTCTGGGGGCATGTTGAGTACAATGTTACACAAATTTACTTGTGTAAAATGCATGCGGCACAACAAGACACATTTATATATATGTATGTTTGTGACACCAGTTCAACTAACACCATTGCAGGATCTCTCAAGTTTTTCTTACCTGCTTGTGGCATTAGAAAGGGAACATTTTGATTAACATCAGACTCATCATGCCGTTGACTCAAAGTTCAAGGCAAGACTCATTGGCACAAGAGACTCAGCAAGCACAGATATAGGTTTTGGCTTTCTTTAGCCTCGTCATTGTGTTATGCACTTGTTACACTACAATAGGGAACCTAACAATTGTGATGAGACAAAATGAAGGTTTGTGAGATTGGCGGCTCCTGAAGGACTTTATTTTCATCACTGCACATAATTATGTTTCTGGTAAGAATGTACTAGCTGGAGCATTTATATATTAAGATTTACTCACTAACAATATACTCATTGAGTAGCAAATTGTAGGATAAATAGTTAAAATAATTATTCCGAGTAAGTTTTGCAACTCAGTTAAAATAAATAATATTTATTTATAAATAACAAAGACCAACATAATCACAGGTTGTTAACACATCATATTATGTGGTTAAGTTATCAAAATGCTGACACTCATTGTAAAGGAGTGCAAAAATATCTCTGAACGAAGAGTAAGACCCAGAAAGTTATTAAGTAGTACTTCGTAGTGAAGTGATAGAACTTAAAAAAGTAAATTAAGTATACCAAATTGTACATTTTAGTACCAACAGTTTTGGCCATAGTAATTTCATACTTATGATTCTCATCTGTATTTTAACTGTTATTTGCTTTAACACAATGCTACATCCAACTACACAAAAATACTATATTTAGAAACTTAAAATACAACATGGAGCGATAAGTTGCAAATGTTTCTAGTTAATAAGGTAAATGAAGGACTATTTTTGGATTTCTCGTGATGCTGCTTAATTAGACAAATAGCCTTTTGTTCACATCTGTCGAGCAAGTATGGAATAAGACCTTTATAAAGCTCCTTGGTCGGAAGCGAATTTGTATTTCTTCGAAACTACTTTGTGCAATATGTAATTTTCTCGGAAGAAAACCACAAATGCTTTTCATATATTCTCCCTAAAGCATTGGAAATATTCAATGTATACCATGCATTCTGTAATCTACAAAATGTCATCCTGCTATTCGTTATACTATGCTGTTCAGATCATTATCTATTTTAAAGCACATTTCTCAACCAATTCTTCTTAGAAAATAATTGTGGGTTGAATGAGATCTACTTAGCTGTGTTTAGACTCAGACAACTGGTTTATTGTGCTCCACATTATAATACTTTTTACAAATTGTGCGCTCTGTTGATGGCATTTTCAATGTATTTATTTTACAATTTCTAAACTCATTTCTAAACGCAAATAAAATACATTTAATTTTGACATATGTCGATAGAAAGTCACTTGATTAAAAAAAAATAGTGATTAACATTAGTTATAAAAAAATACAAAACAATTTATTCATAAACTGCATCATGAACATTTTGAAAAACAAATAATTTCAATTGAAAAATGTAGATTCGTTAAAATTTGGATACGATCTGCATCTTAACCCCTTCCCGACACTAGGATGTATTATGCCATCCTGATTTTCAGTGCCTAAAAGACACTAGGATGGCATAGTACATCCAGTGTTAAACAGCTCATCGTGGCTCCCCGCGATGAGCTGTGCTCAGATCCCGCTGCAGGGACTTGTAGCGGGATCCCACCTGTCAGATGAGGCCACTTTGAGTCACTCAAAGCGAGCACCAGCTACATTTCAAGCGTGCCGTCCCCGAACTTCCGGGCTCCGTGACATCAGGAGGTCTCGCAATCTTTTGGCAAGAACCCACAGGGTCTATTAAGACTCTGATTGGGTCTCTGCCATAGTGTTCCTGGCAACAGATAACCTTCTGATAGGTGGCCAGGAACAAATCTTGATATTTTGGTGCTTGCGTCGTCTGGGACGCAAGCACCATGCGTCATGAAGGGGTTAATATGTAGTACCAGGAATATTTTCTAACCACTGAGTAGCTTTTATATTTCTTTTTACAAGAGACACTGAGACAGCTCCAGGACAACCTTGCTTCCTTATTACAAGAGAATAATATCTTATTAAAATGTTACCACTAGCACAGAACAGCATACATTCAGAATCCCATAGACTGTAGCTCCCAGACACCCTATAGGAGGGGTGTCAGGGGTATGTCGCTGTTCAGCACCCATACCCAGGGGATCTCACCAACATCCAGATGAGCCCTATCCAAACGCAGCATGGGGATGCGCATTTCAACACGGAGGCCCATCATAGATGTAAGGGCACCAGAAGTTGGGGATGGCAGAGAGCAGAGGAGGGTTGGAGCAGGAGCACGCACCCAGTCCAGTACTACTTATAGCCATGTGAAATGCGCCCTGTGGGCCCACACACAGAATAGGCTGACAGCCCTGAGGGAGTGGGGGATGGGTAGAACTAGCTCTTTAAACTCAGAGGTTCCAGTAAAAACTCACTGTGCCTGCTAACCAGTGCTACTGTGCTTTACTACTACTAGTAGTGGTATCAAGTTTTGCTTGCTCCTGTTGTGTTTACCCCTTTTGTGTTGCTGATTTCTGGTTTGACCCTTTGCTTGTTTACTGGATTTACTGGCCTGTGCCTTTTGTCTGTCTCTGGATCTGCCTATTGCCAGCCGCCTTTGACCTTGGATCACTCACCACTCAGCCACATTGTGTTTGTCTGTTCGGCACTCATGCCCCCACTCCTGCCTGGGTGCTCTGCAAATATACTGCTTCTAGACTCCTAAACTCAACCTGCCTGAAAAAGGGGCTCTTGATAGGTGCTGAGGAGAGCTATGGGAGATCATTGCTTCATTTTCTCAGGCGCGGAGTTTAGGGGAAAGGTTAGATTATTTAAGTAGCCATATTAATAAACAGGTTCTCTCCATTGGCTGTAACACCCACCGTCCCTTATTCTTTTTCAAATGGATATCAACATCTTGTCACAGCCATAGAGAAAGCTTGCCATGTATCCAGGGGAGTTTGATGGAAAAAAGGTTGGTGGGAGTCAAAACAAGTCTGGTGAGAGATTTTAAAGAGGCATGGTGCCTCAAACCTAGGTTGTGAGGGCATTGGAACATGCCCACAAGGCTGGTTTTGTAATTGGCAGCCACCAGGATACCTGTGTTCGCTTGGATTGTTTTTCTGGGATAAAAGCAATCATTCTGTCATGTTTTGGTTTATAAGTTCTGTGAAAAGGGTTAAACTTATTTTGTAATGACTAGAGGTGTTAAATAACATTTTGGCTGTGACCTTTTATACCCAATACTTGGTTGTGGTATGTTGATCCCATATTAACCCCTTAGTGACATGACTGTTTTGGCTTGATGCCTGGTGACACATGCTGTTTTAACATTTCTGCGGTGTTTGTGTTTTGCTGTAATCTATTTCTTTCTCATTCAGTGTACCCACACAAACTATATATGTTGTTTTTCGGCATAAGAAGGGCTTTCTTTTGATACCATTATTTTGATAATAGCATATATATATATATATATATATATATATATATATATATATATATATATATATATATATATATACAAAATAATAAAACATGGCAAACAAATTGAAAACATTTTTTTCTGACTTATTTGAAAAATCGTATACTCATCTACAAGAGACAACACAAAAACACTGCTAAATAGTTTCTAATATTTGTCTTGAGTTCAGAAATAGCCCATGATTTATTTTTTTGTGATTTTTTTTTTATTCAAGTTTCAAGGCAAGAACTATAAGTAGTGCAAAACTATTTCAAAATACTTTTTTTCCCCCTAAAATTAGCCATTGTGTCATTATAACACTGATATCTGTACTATATCTATAAATGAAGCCCCGCATGTACATATTTCTCAAAACTAGACAACTCAGGGCATTACATTTTGGGTATTTTGACATGTAGCCATTTTACCACCACCTTTGCCGAAGATTGCAGTGGTGATTTTTCACACAGATTGCAAATCAGGTAAACATTTCCTGAAAATGTGAAGAGGCCCATGTCCCATCTGGGACATTTTTTAGGCCAGACAATGTATTTTACGCCATCAAACTATATATTTTTTTTTACACTTTGCATGTACTAATTCTACCACTAGCCTTTGTCAAATTTGTAGTTAGTATTTTTTTAATGTTTTGCTTCTACATACATTGCACTTCAGCCATGAATTTACAGATCCTGTTATGTGTCACTGCCACACAAAACCTCAATATGTGTACATTAACATCTCCTAATTACAGGGATACCGCCCAGTCAGCGTGCGCCATGTTCCATTTTAGAACTCTAGAGCGATCTAAATGCCACACAGAAGCATTGTAGCAATACAATTGGAGCGCTGAAAGCAAAAAAAAAATATCTTTCAGAGCTCGTCTTGCTGCAGGACGAACTAAGTCAGTCCTGTGTCCTTAAAGCTTCGCCACACAGGATGGACCGAGTATGTCCTGTGTTGGCAAGGGGTAAAATTTCATCACATAAGCCTTGCACCAGTTTATTTGCACTATACCTGAACTGAAAGAATCCCTAAAGATCAAACATAATGTTCTTTCCAGAATTAGGCATAGCTCCTTAATACCCTTGCGGTAAGAGTTCCATAAAACCAGCCAGCAGGGTCTCAGTTATTGGTTAATCCTTGGTATAAACAGAAAAAAAAAGTATTTACAATATCTGCTCTCTCTCTCTGTCCTAACTAACCAAATTTGCCATTATGGATAAAAATGGGCCAACATTTTCTGCCTTTAGCTTTTTTCCATTTAGATACTACATTTTTTAAGATAAGTTTTACTCTCCTCTTCTAATTTTTTCAATTCAGCCATTTTAATTGCAGACTCGTTTGGCATCTTTGTAACATTATCTTGTTTTTTATTTTCTGTCTTATGTTACTGTACAGCCACATGGTTTTGATTTGCTTCTTTTGTATTTGTTTACCAAAGGCATATATTGGTGTGTGTAATTTTGTATTTTTGTGTGCTTAAAGGTATCTCAGTTATCTTCTGTGTTTTGCCTATAAAACAATCCGTCTCACGTCTACGTGTTCAATAGATGTTCTCAGTCGGTCACTATTGGCCCCACTATTTTTGTGTTTTGTTTCACTAGTTACCAATTAGCTTTTTTGAATTAATCTCAAATGAAACTATATTAAGGTCACTACTGGCCAAGTGTTCTCTTACTTGGATTTTTGAGATAAGCTCCACATTGTTAGTTATTATCAGATCTAGACAGGCATCTATTCTAGTATCGGTCTTTACTATTCTGACATAAATTTGTTACGTAGCAGGTTCAGCAGCTTAGTTCCCTTAGCTGATTCGGCTATTTCTGCACATCCTGTTTATTTGATTCTCATTTAAACAACATTGCTTTTTAAAATAAAATATAGTTAGCACACCAGCACAATAGCTGATTTATAAAACTTAAGCTGAGTTCAATATAAATCCAAAATATTTTTTTTAGATGCAGTTTAAAGCTGTTTCACAAACATATCAAATTATTTAACATATTGGACTTTATTCGTGAAAGAAAGAATTGCATGGAATTGCAAACAAAGAAGTTGAGTTGGAAACACTCCGATGCATCTATTGTTTGAGCTCTGCGCTTTTATGCTTAAGTTTGTGATTCCCTTGGGAATTCTCATGCGATTCCCACTTTCATGAATAAATCACATTGTGACAATTTTGCACACTCATTTTGGACTGCAAAGTCATAAACTGTATTGTCTGTGAAAGTCAGAAATAGTATTGTTTGTGCAAGCCAGTAAGTCTTGTGATATGTATTATACCAGCCTGTACATTTTATGCAGGTGCATGCTAATTTATCTTCTATTGATGAATAGAAAGGATTTGAACTTGAGAGCCACTAATATTTGCACTTTTATTTCTAAAGTTTGTGGCTCTTTAATAGTTGAGTTCACAGTGAGATTGTTTGAAACAATGTATTAGACCACACCATGGAAAACTGTGCTTAGATCCTCTTTTTGTCTGGGTCTCTGATGTGTTCAGGCCCAGTAAAAACTGTGCCAAGGTCAAGTGTGTCCCTTCAGCAAGACTTGGCTATGTTCTTGGATACAATATCAAATAAAACCATGAGAGTAGTAACTGAAAAGTAGAAAAGGGGGGAATGGATGTTAAAAAGTGAGGAATGTGGGGGCCCTCACAGAATTGCTGATTTTCTATTTGACGGGAAGATTAGGCCCCTCGATGACCTGATACCGACCACTCACGATCATGGATCACTTTCTGTACTTGCAACTCCCTCATTTTGTACACTCGACCCCAGGTAAACATCAACTCAACAGATCTATGACCCCATTTGAGGAATATTGCACCGCTGACACTGTACCCAGACATGCAATATCCCTTCTATATAAAACACTACAAGGTGGCGCCTTGAGTCCCCTTCCGGCGTTTGTTTTATGTTGGGAAAATGCTCTGCAACTAGTGTTGTCTAACTCTCAGTGGGATTTTTTTTTCTTCTTACTCTGTTACTTTGTTGCAAAACATTTTTGTCTCAATGGTATAGCTCCACCTCCGTTTTACATAAAATGTTCCCTGAGTGCCATGACACATTCTGGAGATGTAGAGCCACTCCAGGCAACATGCTACACATCTGGTGGGAATGCCCTCTGATCTCCTCATTTTGGGGAAAAATTCAGAAAACACTACACATCTTCACAGATCACCCACCCCCATTTTCACCAACGGTTCTCCTGCTGCACCACACTCCCATCCCGAAAAAATTGGTGGTTCGACATCTGCTAAACACAGCAAAGGCCCTCATCTCACTACACTGGGGTGAACCTTTACCCCACTCTATGAGGGAATGGATCCAGGCTAGGGAACTTACCCACAGGATGGAACAACTAAATGCTCATTCGGACGACCATACTGAACAAAATAATCAGATGGGTTCCTACTGGCATGAATTTGTGGGAGACCGACAAACACCTACCTTGATATAATCAGACCAGCCTAGGTCCTGCACTCCCTCTCTCTGGACACTATCTCTTCTGCTCTGCCCCCTGACTCAGTTGCCCTCCTACCCCCCTAAACTTATTCATGAAGATTTTACCCAATTGTGTATAAAGATTTCTGTTTTTATTTTATTGTATTACTGTATCGTGGACAATCACATGTAATTATGTTGTTTTATAATGCTGTAATATTTAATGGCTATGTGCCCCCCTCCTCCCTCTCCCACATTCACCATTTTCGATTTACTGTGCCCACTCCTTCCCCCACCCCCTCCCATATCTCTGTGTTTTACTACAAAAATCCACGAAAACCAGTACTTGATTTACAAAAAAAAAGTGAGGAATGGCAAAAAAACCCCATATATGAGGTGGATTAACATTAAAATGGAACACAAAAAGGAAGATAAAGAACCAAAGGTCTATTGAGAACTAAAACATAAAGAGGGAAGAATGGTAATTTCCAAAGAAAGTGGATCTAACAGAAACATAGAAGTAAGGAATTGAAATAGAGGAAGGAGAAGGTAGACTAAAAAGTGGTGAGGTGGCATCTTAAATTGGAAGAGAGTGAAATGACACAGAGAGACTGGATAAAATGGCTCTAGATAAAGATTTAGCTAATTTGAATTCATAATGAAATTGGATTTTTTTTTTCATTTGTTTATTGATTTAGTCAGTGAAATAAAAAACAGAAAATAATACAGTAAATAATACAAAAAGTAGTACAGAGCCTTATGAGCTTTCACACGCATATTAAAACAACACAATGAAATTCTTATCCATACGGCATACCTCTAGATATACCAGCAGGATTATGATACATGGTATCCAACGATACAGATTATGGTCTAAAATGTTGTAGGCGCTGGGGATGGGAGGATCGCAGACAAACTGGTATGATCTTATCAACTTGGTGGTGTGGGGTATGCTTTACATAGTGGGTCTGAATGCCCCAGAGGATGGCGAAAGGGTGATATATCTAGTATGCATTTGTGAGGGATCAAGATTAGGCTAGCCTCTGATATCTAGGTCATGGGTTGGGTACAAAAATTGGGTAACAGATAACAGTACACATAAAAGAGAGAAAACATACAACAGAAATGTCCATATTAAAGTATAATTACTCTGATTAGTTACTTAATATGTGCTTTGCCGTAGGTAGGATATATGTCCAAGACATAGTCAAGGTAATCCATTGCTTCTTTGTGGTGCGCAGTATGGGGGGGGAGCCTTTTCAAAGTCAGGGGGAGAAGGATTATGACTTGCTGGCATTTAGGATTCTCCAGAAAGAGAGACCAATGCAACCATCAGAGTGATGACCAGAGTCCCTCACCTCTAGAGGCTCTGATGAGCTCTTCTGACCTTCAGATGTCCTCCACTGAGGCGGCCCATTCCATGAATGTGGGGGATCTAGGTTGCTTCCAAAACCTGGGGATGAGAATTTTCACTGCGGGAGCTGTCTATCAAGCAGTCTATCTCCCAAAGTCTTATGAAGTATGGTTTTGCTGCAGGGTTGAGGTTCAAGAGTATGTTTTGTATGGTTGAGATACGTTTTTTTGGAGGATCAGTGTTTGTGCAAAGTGCCTCAAAAGGCGTAAGCAATCTCGGATATGCTCTGTGTGCCATCAGAGAGGTAATGTATGACTAAGTTGGGTGTATGTGTAGTGTTGGGCTGTGGTTATGGGGGAGATGGCAAAGAAAGCTTTGATAGGTTTAATTTGATCTTTGGACATAATATGCCCCAGTCTAGGGTATCTGACTTCAGGTGGGAGAATGGTTTTTAGGGTGTCTCTGGACAATCCAGGGGGGAAATTCTTTGTTGAAAATAAGGGAGATGAGAGGGGACTGGGAGAGTTGATAAGCCCTTCAGTATTGCGCCTTTTTACTCCATAGCGCAAGGGTGTGTGTTACCATTGGGTAGGTGTAGCAAAGAATAGTCTTTTGATTGTGTGGAACCCAGGCCACAGAAGATATGGGTACATCAAGGTTTCTTTGCTTGATTAAAACCCATTGGTTTTTTTAGAAGGCCCTGACCATTCTGTGATTCTGGCTAAATGTGTGGCTTTCCAGTATAATTCAATGTCTGGAATTCCCAATCCACATAGGTGTTTAGGTCTTACTAGGTAATTATAGCCTAATCTAAGTGTTTTGTTGTTCCATATAAATGTAGTCATTGCTGACTTCAAGTCTTTGAAAAATTTCTTTTTCATGAGATACAATATTCTAGGTAAAACATACCGAGGACAAGTGTTTTTTTGGACCAATTGTCCATGTCTGCTTTAATATTTTTCAGGAGGGGATATATTTTGTCATGTATGATATAGCCAGATCATGAGGAATGAGATTTATATTTAATGGAGGTTGTATTGCCTTGTGGAAAGGAATATATAAGGGACCTCATACCCCAAACTTTCACCATGTCATCTAAGGAGGAAAGACTTGTCTAGTGTGCTTCATCGTCTGGTGAACCCTATTGTTTAGCCACTGCAACTGATTAATTGCTTCATGACGTGATGGAACCAGCGACATAAGGCATCAGTCCAGGATTTTCATCATAAAAGGTCATTTGGTAGTATAACTTCAAAGAAGAATTAGAACAATCTAGACAAATGTAAGTTTTTTGAAGGCTGTAACTGAACCTTTGACATCATATACGGATCCACATATACATATTCATAGTGTGTTTTAAACAATAATGGTTTTATGTGTGACTAATATGTTTGTGTTGGACATAATAATTGCCAGTACTAGTAAATGTTTGAAGTTAGAGATCTAAGCATAGATCAATTAATACTTAATCCAAGAATAAAGTGTTCACATAAGGCTTTGCAACTATTCTCATTGCAGCTGTTGTGATATTTCAACACCCATTACCTAAAGCAAAAAGTATTGAATATTGTGGCATTTCATAGCTACAACAAATAACCTGTTATATGTGTAGCACAGTTTGGTCAAAGGATGCCACAGATCAGGATATACACTTTCTGAGGGAATTCATCTGCAGTGGCTATATTGACAAATTCTCCTTGAATGCTAACAGCACAAACAGAAGGTATTTGGGACAACCTACAAGTTATTTCAATGAACCTGAAACAATATTATACATAGATAAAAGACTCAGGTTAATACTAATACTGAAAAATGTCAAGACTGGTACAAAAAGATACAGACAAACAACATCTTTGGTGATACAAACAACAAGGATCTGAGCATGTGAGTAAGAATCTTACACTTAATTTATTTTGTACCAGTCTTTTCATTTGCTTGTAATAGTCCAAGGACTTTGAATAAATGTATCTTTTTTATACTGGATTATCTTTGAATATTGCATGGAAGTATGGGTGCTGACAATTTTCTGAATTTGTTTGAAATCTGGAATTGGATGCCCATTTGATCTGGAAGCCTTTCAAGCTGCCATATCACAGAGCTGCTACTTCATGAAGTGATTGGTGTGTGCAGTGGTACATTTTGTGCTCACCTAGGCCTGACTAAATACATGTGCCCTCCAAACCTCATTTGTTGCACTACTTCTGGTACAGGTTGCACCCCTTCCTTGCATAACTTTTCCACTACACCAGATTGCCACCATATTCCTTTTCACAGTAAATCATAGCTCCATGGTTGTCTAGTTGTGGCAGCCCGGATGTCTGTGCAGGCAGCGCTAGGAATTATGTACATCCCACAATGGTAATACTCTGCTGTTGCCCCTTTAGTCTGTTGCCTCTCTACTACAGTCTGGCGCCATAGCACAGGCTGGTTTTGCCTAGGCCAAAATGCAACACAGGGTATATGATGTCTGTGACTTTTGCTCTCCTCCTCTGCTATTGACTGTGTGCCACAATATTGACATATACACAAATCAATGATGGAGAGTGACGGTGACCAGACCAACGGACAAGGTTCAATACATGAAACTATGTGTACTGGTGGAATTATTCCACATTCAGAGGGAAGAAAATATGGGAGATCATACTAATATTCAGGTTCAATACTTTAACCATTGGTCTTTAGGAGATTAAAAATAAATTTCAAGCACATCTATCCATTCTAAATACTACATAAATGGGGGGTCCCTTGGAAGGGTGGAATATTCCTAGGTCCCCTGATGTATGTTTTAATTATAAAATAGGTACAATGATCACATGTGGCCCTAGCCACTTTTCTTTGTTGTTTCTTGAAAAATAATATTATGGTTCTTTGTAATGTCCCTTATTGTCACATTATTTATATAAATCGTAGAATGCCATACCAGTCTTTTATGACTTTATTAAACTATTCATGAGTAAGCACACAGTGTGCGAAACACATCAAGCGTCTAGTCTGTTACCTGTGACTATGTCTGTCTGATGTTCCTAAGATTTTAAAAATCTAAGGACTATTAATAAAAGCTTATTCTACTTTTGGATTACACAAGATCTTCATCTGTTCTTTCCAGAGTTTCTGGTGCAATTTTTTGTATATTGCCTATTGAGGATAGGAGTTGGAGTGCTGTTGCACTATAGCACCCGGTAATTACTAAGCAAAGATCGCATCGATGTACACATGGAGAGATTGGGCTGGCTATTTGTTTAATGTCTGCCTTTGGAACAGTAAAGCATAAATCTGTTCCTGGGTACATATAAAAACCACATCAGTGATATATGTAGTACTTACAGACGCATGATTTCATGATGCCACTGTTTTTTAAGGCATTAAAGGGAAAACTTCAAATATGTAAGTTACTGAAACATAAAGCATTAACGCCATGTTTATATTGCCATAATAACTTTGAAGTTATACAAAATGGAACTGATCTGCACTAAAATTGCTGACAAATGACATGTAAATATTGCCAGATTCTTAAATGTTATGACTAATGTAAAATGTGGTGTTCTACGTTAATATATCATCAAACTTGTTTTGAAATACTATCGAATGTGTACCAGAATGCTTGCTATGTACACCCGTCACGATGCTGGAAAACATTTGCCATGGAATATATCTGTACAAATTGTTACCAATAATATATATATATATATATATATATATATATATATATATATATATATATATATATATATATATATATATATACAAAATCCAAAGATCAGCGCACTCACCTCAAAGCAGGTAGGAGAAAAACTCTTAAAGCTATGGTTTTAAATAAAGCTACTTAAAAACACCTGTCTTACTAAGGTAACAAAATTGGAGATTTAGTCACATATATGGCCATATGATGCTAAGCCCACCACTACGTCAAAGTACTCCAATATTGGTGGGTCCTAACACTAAATACTGTTGCTTCTGGGGCTTAATCTCATTATATGTATTACTTACCAGGGACCAAAAGGCCTTCCTATTGTATAATACAGAGACACTCCTGCAATTTATAGGTCAGGACACCACTTATGGAGCACCTGTGATGGGGAGGGGTGCTAAACCAGAGGCCTGGTCATAGCCTCAACTATACAAACAAATCCAAACTGAATGCACTCACCTAAACTAGCATATATTATATTAAACGGGGTGCTGC
Source organism: Pelodytes ibericus (assembly GCA_036172795.1). NCBI lineage: Eukaryota > Metazoa > Chordata > Amphibia > Anura > Pelodytidae > Pelodytes > Pelodytes ibericus. Next base: position 164,532,993 of record CM069859.1, on the reverse strand, counting down.
TGAGACCAAATATTTATACAAAATCCAAAGATCAGCGCACTCACCTCAAAGCAGGTAGGAGAAAAACTCTTAAAGCTATGGTTTTAAATAAAGCTACTTAAAAACACCTGTTTTACTAAGGTAACAAAATTGGAGATTTAGTCACATATATGGCCATATGATGCTAAGCCCACCACTACGTCAAAGTACTCCAATATTGGTGGGTCCTAACACTAAATACTGTTGCTTCTGGGGCTTAATCTCATTATATGTATTACTTACCAGGGACCAAAAGGCCTTCCTATTGTATAATACAGAGACACTCCTGCAATTTATAGGTCAGGACACCACTTATGGAGCACCTGTGATGGGGAGGGGTGCTAAACCAGAGGCCTGGTCATAGCCTCAACTATACAAACAAATCCAAACTGAATGCACTCACCTAAACTAGCATATATTATATTAAACGGGGTGCTGCTGAGACCAAATATTTATACAAAATCCAAAGATCAGCGCACTCACCTCAAAGCAGGTAGGAGAAAAACTCTTAAAGCTATGGTTTTAAATAAAGCTACTTAAAAACACCTGTCTTACTAAGGTAACAAAATTGGAGATTTAGTCACATATATGGCCATATGATGCTAAGCCCACCACTACGTCAAAGTACTCCAATATTGGTGGGTCCTAACACTAAATACTGTTGCTTCTGGGGCTTAATCTCATTATATGTATTACTTACCAGGGACCAAAAGGCCTTCCTATTGTATAATACAGAGACACTCCTGCAATATATATATACAAACCTGGGTATTAGAAAAGGCTTCTGTTTTCAGAAAGCAGTAGACACCTAGATGTGAAAGCATAGATTACTAAATGAACATCTGTAACATGTGAAGAAGTAGCTCTATAAATGTCAAGAAACTGAGAAACCTTTAATTGCTTACCATTCTACCACACAAACTACCATTATTTGTGAGTGACAATGTTTTAAAGGGACACTCCCACCAAAAAATGAAAAATGTTTATTTTGCATTGTTGATATTTCAGATATGTCTTTTGTTTTTGTGATGTGAGTTTATTTTATGAAATATTTAACTAAGCAAGTGTGACTGGGTGCCTCCATTTTGTGAAATATAGTGTTTTTGGGTGCCACCTCCCAGTGACTTTACAGCACTAGTATCTCACTTTGGTGCTGGGGACACAGAATACAGTCTATAAGTCAGAATTCTGACCATATACTTGCATTCAATGAGAGGGTAATGTAACTATTACATCACAAGGGTTGGAGTTATGATCCTGTTTGATAAGGTCAATCTCCTCTCTTTGTGTTGGAACGCATGCAAAAAAAAGTTGTACACAACCACCTAGTCCTGGCCAGCGCTGGGGGAAAATAAAAATGCTGGTAGAGGCACTGGCTGGGGAGATGATCTCCCCTCACCAGCCCTCTACAAGGCCGCTGTGGAGCAGCCTGGGAGGGGGCGGATCTCACCGGTGCGAGGTCCGCCCCCTCCACTTGAAGCAAAGCGGTGTCTGCTTCAGGGAGCCAAGCAGCATGAGCTCTGTTTGACAGAGCCACTCAGGTAGCACTATTATCGGCCATGACAAGCGATCTCAGGCCAAAATGTTTGGAAATTGTCAGTAATATATCCAGAAAGGATCAAAGGGAAGAAGTAGCCTCAAATGACCCATTATATCTTCTGGAAAAATAGCTGCAAACTACCGAAATTGATCCAAATATACCAAACTGTCCATAGGAAATAGGCCCACGTTACAGCCAATCAGTCGATGCCTTTTCTGCATACTGATGCTACAACTTTGCGGTCTCTGTTTGAAACAACTTGGGGAGAAGTGCTACTTTTATAATTGACAGGCTGGTGTAAAAGGAAACACGTTGGTCAAGCAAGTCATATTAAATGGCAAATAATACTGGCATAATATTGGGCAAATTGACAGGGGCATATTAAATGTCAAATAATACTGGCATAATATTGGGCAAATTGGCAGGGGCATATTAAATGTCAAATAATACTGGCTTAATATTGGGAAAATTGGCAGGGGCTTATTAATGGCAAATAATACTGTCATATTATTGGGCAAATTATCTGGGGAATAATAATGGCACATAATACTGTCATATTATTGGGTAAATTGTCAGTGGCATATTAAATGGCAAATAATACTGGCATATTATTGGGCAAATAGGCGGGGCATATTAAATGGCAAAATAATACACGTGGGGGGGATGACCAAATTTTGTCTGCCATGGGCAGCAACAAACCTTGTAGTCAGTGGAATATATTCAGAGCAAGGTCTTGTTACCAGTGGGATACCTTAAAGATCTGTACTTAGACCTTTCTCTTTAATATTTTTACTAGTAATATTGCAGAAGATATTATTGAAAGGAATGCATGTTTGCTGATGACACAAATATTTGTAACAGGATTTATGTTTCTGGAGGGTTAAGCCAAATGGCAAATGATTTACGGAAATTCGAAAAATGGTGAAGGCTGTGGTAACTGACAATTAATGTGCATAAGTGCAAGATTATAGAATATTTGACATAGTCCTAAAATCAACATCTGAGAACAGGAATTAGGGGGTAATTATTTCAGAGGATGTAAAGGTAGGCAGACAATGTAATAGAGCAGCAGGAAATGCTAGCAGAATGCTTGGTTGTATAGTGAGAAGTATTAGCAGTAAAATGAGGGAAGTGATCATACCATTGTACAGAGCATTGGTGAGACCTCTCTTGTAGTATTATACACAGTGCTGGCGACTGTATCTCCAGATGGATATAGATACTATATAAGGAGAGCATTCAGATAAGGGCATGGATTGCAGGATAACATTTACCAACAAAGCTTAAAGGATCTGAACATCTATAGCTTGAAGGAAAGACAAGACAGAGGGCATAGGATAGAAATTGTTAAATATATAAAGGGAATCAACACAGTAAAGGGGGAGAGTAAATTTAAAAGATGAAAAACTATCACAAGAAGAAGACATAGTCTTGAATTAGAGGGGAAAAGATTAAAAAGTAATATCAGGAAATATTACATTACTGATACAGCAGCAGATGCATGAAATAGTCCTTCAGCAATACAATTACAGTTAATACAAACAAGGAGTTTAAGCAAGCATGAGATAGGCATAAGGCTATCCTAGCTATAAGATAAAGCCAGGGGCTAATGCAAGTATTCAGATACTGGGCAGGCTAGATGGGTCCACTGGTTCTTATCTGCCGACACATTCTATGTTTCTGTTTTTGACTTATCGCACAGTTTCTTCACTGTAGTCACTCTATTATGTGTAAGCGAGGAGTGAACTTTGTAGATACATAAAGTCCTCATAAATGCTGAGTAGACAGTAGCTGTTACCAGATTTCCTGTTACTGAGGATCAATGACTTTCAAAATTGCTTGGTGAAGAAAGTTGCCCAGACATATGTTAATTTAATAATGAGAAGTCAACTCAACACAAAAGGATTGTTGAAAATTCAAAGCGAAAAAATTGGTTATTATTAAGAAATTAATCCCCACCAGTATCGGAAAACCTAGTGCCAACATGACATCACTATATCAGTTGCTTAGGGATTTCCTTTGTAAGTTCTGACATTGAATTAATGACATAGCATTGTTGATGTTTTACCCCTTGATACCGTTTAGCAATTTTATTGTTTTGGCATATTGAGTTGGACAGATTAGGAACATGCAATTCTGACATGCTTTGATAAAACTAAACCATTATATTTATTACACTTACATGAGACGTCTGTTTCTGTAGCATAGCTTTTCATATACAGGAATATTTATGCTTGGTTTACATTTACTTACAAGAAAACTGGTTGGTTTAAAAAGTATAAAAAAAGCATCTTAACCTTTTGAAAAGATCAAGATCAACAATTAAAAAAAAATGTATCTTTAATAGTATTTGGAAAGAACCATCTCCAAGTTCCTCAAAGTTCATAAAACTTTTTTATGAGTTATTAAAAAAAGTCAAGGATCCAGCAAATAAAAATCTAACAGCTGTTCAACGGTAACATTCATATTGAATTTGCTTTGAGAAATATGTATTTTTCCATCTTAGCTGTGTTATTTTAACATAAAATATATATTGTCTCAGAACCATAATTATTTTAAAGGGTTTCTATTTAATTATGTGTCTGTACTTATTTGGGTTAAATAACTGGTCATGGAAAATATTCCCATTAAATATTAAGATGATTTAAAGAATACATCTTTTTGAATATTTATATATGTAAAGACACATGCATTTTGGAAAGGTCACTGACAGTTGGTTATTGCTAATGATTCAATGATATCCCCGTTTTAGTGATATTTTATCAGTAGGAGTTGTTGGATTTAGCAGAGGATATCAGTGGGAAATTGGTTGTACAGTCTGGTTGTTTTTTCAGCTGACGGCTGGGGGAGAAGGGTGTGAGAATTATAACATTTTTGACTGGGGCTGCCAAATGGAAAACTGGAAAGAAATTGATTGGGTGGGGGAATGGGAATGGGAGATTGGAGGTCCACAGAGGCTAACAGTGTTGAGAGGAGGTGAGGGAAGTTGTAATGTGCATTCCAAAGAGGTTCTCCCAACTGACAAGCAATCGGAAAAGAAATAATTTTGGTTATGGAGAGACTGCCAAAGCTATTATTACTAGAGAAAAAAAATGGCCCAGCAGCAGAGGTATTTAATATTAAATGAATGGGAAGTATGGGACTCAATGAGAATAGTAGAAAAATAAACAAATGTTAGACAGGCCCCAAAAATATGTTTTAACTAAATTTAAAAAATGCATAATTAACTGCTGCCACAGAAAACTGTGATAAAAAAATTAATATAAAAATGGATTGTATATTGCTCATGCTTCATTTTACCTGTTTAAAGGATAACTTTACACATACAGATCATCATTTAACAAGTATGTATTTAATTACATTGAAATGTGTAGTTCATTATATTTCCTTTCAACTATTTTGCTGGAAAGGATGCCACCATCTCTGTGGATTGCTGTATTCTCAGCATCATTGTGTCCCCAACTACCAACGGCATGCACAAGCATCTAACTTCTGAAGATGCCTCTCAGATACCAGCTAAAGATGAGACATGTGTGATAGAGCTTCCCGAACTTCAAAATGAAGATGCAGTTATGTGCAAGAGGATACTCAAGTCTCTCATATGATGACAAGATGGTGGTTGTGCACCACGGCTTCTGCCTTTGGAAGATGTGTTTTGCATACAAGAATTAGATGAGACGTTTATGCAAGTGATTCATTAACTTCAAAAGGAGGTTGCATCATTCACAAGACAGCCTGGTGGAATTGTTTATATCCAAATAGTTAATCAATTGAATTGATTGTAAGTTACTGTAGGGTTGGGGTTTTGGAGCGTAAAGCATGGGATGTTATGTCTTGCCAGTAACCCTTACCAGGTGGTCCACAGATGTATATAGGCAGAACACCCTGGTAAGGATAGGAGCGAAGTCAGGAACAATCCAGTAGATCAGGGCAGGCAGCGTTCAAGAATAGTAGAATAATCAAAGCAAAGGTCAGGGTTCAGACAAACAGGGTAATTCAGGAGACAAGCCAAAGGTCAGTTAACGGGAAATCAAATAGAAAGACTGTAACACGGAAAATATAGGATCACAGGAAACTAACGTTTAAGGACAAACAGGAACCAAAGCTCTGGAACACTGGAGGACTGTGGGAACAGTTTGAGTTTTTTTTAATAGTGCTGAGGTTATCCACTCCACTCGTGATCGCGATCATGGATAGACGGACCCGGCTTTTGCCTACTCCCACATTGCAGAGTAAATTGACTAATGGATGGAGACAGGAACGTACTGGGATTGCAGGTAAGGGTAAGTGGGGCATGACAGTTACTCTTACAATGAAAAATAATACAGCCAAAGGGTATTCATTATATCAGCAAATATAATTTTGTGAACATGTAAATTTATAATGGGTGTCTTCCAGATGTAATCAATGCCTAATACATTGTAAAAAAATAAATTGTGTGACAGCTATTGAAATAAATAACATTGCAAGTCACTAAGGAAGTACTTAGCATAAGGAGGAAGAAGTAAAACACTGAAAATATTATGTAACTTTTTTTACTTGCTTGTTATCTTTGACTAAAGAGCCATTAGCAATTGCTATGCTAAAAGCATTATGGTTATTCATTTTTTATTGTTTGTTATGTAATGCCAGAACCATCAATCTATTCATTAGTATCTATAAATCTAATTGAAGAGAGGACAAATAAATCTAAAACAGAGGTTCTACAATTGTAATGCTATATTCTTGAGTAAATATACACTACAGTTCAAAAGTTTGGGGTCACTTCAAATTTGTTTTTATTTTCCATGAAATGAGTTGCAATTTAATAGAAAATTGGCAATGTTAGAAATAATGATTTTTAAGTTAAATAATAATTGTTCCTTTCAAACTTTGATTTTGTAGAAGAATCCTCCATTTGCAGCAATTGCAGCCTTTTCAGACCTTTGACTTTCAAGTTGTCAATTTCTTGAGGTAATCTGTGACCCCCTGAAGCATCTCCTTTAAGTTGGATTGGCTTGATTTACATATCATACTATCAAGCTGTTCACACAACAACTGAATAGGGTTGAGATTCAATGGCTGTGCTGGCAACTCCATTATAAACAGGATACCAGATGACTTCTTGTTCCCTAAATAGATGTTGCATAGTTTGGAGATGTGCTTTGCATCATTGTCCTGTTGTAGTAGGGTATTGACTCCAATCAAGCACCATCCATAGGGTAGGGCATGGTGTTGTAAAATGTCCCACTCAACCACAACCACATCGCCTCCACCATGCTTGAGAGAAATGTCAAGCAGTCCTCTAGCATCTTTTAATTTTATCTGCATCTCACAACTGTTCTTCTTTGTAAACCAAACACCTCAAACTTAGAGTCATGTGTCTATAACACTTTTTTTCAATCTTCCTCTGTCCAGTGTCTATGTTGTTTTGACCATCCTAAGCTGTTATTTTTATTGGCGAGTGTTAAAGGGTAAAGTGATCTGTGCAAATAGACCCTGTGCAGATTTAGAAAAAATCAATACTTGCGGTACCACACACAATGCTGCCTTCTGAAGCACTCCTTGTAAACAATAAAAAAAAACACATGCAGATGGGCGCAATCGATCCGGTGAAACGCGTAGAGGTTTGGCAGTTCCTGACTTTGTACATTGTCTGTGTACACCATCTCCTGAACAGTTCCTGTATTGAGGAGATTGTCTGTAAACACCGGTTTATGTGCAATATCTTCTCCGCAGCGGCTGAGTTCTCCTTGTAACGGGGGCCAGTATTCTCAATTTTACTCTGGTCCCGCATATTTTGTGTTGTTTTTATTTTTCAGAAACTTTAGTAAAATATTGAATAAGGATCCATGCCTTACCTTATACGATCGCTACTCAAGGATGTTTGTGAATGCAACTATTACCATTCACTCTATTTATTCACATTATTGAAAACAATGTTGCACTATTATTTATGTGTTTAATTCAAGGTACCTACTACTATTGTGCCCATCTGCGTGTGTTTTGTTTATTTTTATTGGCGAGTCAGATATAAATCTTTTTGTTTGCAATTCTGACATTGAAACTTGTGTTTTGTGGGTACTATTTAAAGAAGTTGCCAGTTGAGGTCCTGTTAGGCATCTATTTCGCAAACTACACACTATAATGTACTTGTCGACTTTCTTAGTTGTGCACAGGGTCTCCCACTCCTCTTTCAATTCTGGTTAGAGCCATTTCGTGCTGTTCTGTAAAAAGAAAGAGCAGTATACAGCTCTGTACCAGATCTTCCGTTTTTTGGCAATTTCTCACATGAAATAGCCTTCATTTCACAGAACAAGAATTAACGAACGAGTTTCTGAAGAAATGTCTTTGTTTTTTTAACATTATGAGCCTGTATTTGAACCCATAAATGCTGACGCTCCAGAGTTTTATTGGTTCTTTAAACAACTGCTGTGCTAAGATAATTTCAAAAGGGTTTTCAAATCACCAATTAGCCTTTTAAAATGATAAACTTGGATTAGCGAACACAAAGGGCCATTAGAACACAGGAGTGATAGGTGATGTTAATGGGCTTTTTTTAACGCTTGTGTAGATATTCCCTTAAAAACCAGCCGTTTCCAGCTACAATAGTCATTTCTAACTTTAATAATGTCTAGACTGTTTTTCTGATATGTTATATATTTTTTTAATGTTATTTTAATCAACAAAATTAGATATGATGATATGTACTGATAAGGTTGTTAACTTTTCTTCAAAACATTAGCAGCCATGCTATTGCCTACATAAACATAGTATGTTCCTCAAACTATGTAATGAATACTGCATTATTAAAAAGCACATTAGGTTTAATGGCCATAAAATGTTAAGCAACTCCATGTGATTTTTGAAATCCTAATTACTTTAAAGAACCACTCTGAGTACATATTAAAGTTATCTGAGTTACAGACAAAGGTGTACCAGAACTGCTCCTACTGGTTTTGACACCATTTTATTGACGTATACACCTGGTTCAAAGCATGTCTTGTAATGGTATTTAACTTCTAGTCATTAAAAGTGAGTTGTAGGTAAGTCAAGTGTGACATGCATATTTAATTTTATCAGCTCAGCTATACATTGTACTGGGCCAAACTTTGTGAGCTTCTTCTACAAGATCTCAGCTGGTGGCAGATAGTGCATAGTTAAATCTTAGCAAACTCTTATCTGTTTAACAGTGCATTTTGCAGGGCTAGTTTCATATTGGACTTGAAGGGATAAAGAACACAGATAAGACAAACATCCATAACATTGCTAGTAAGTTGCTGACATTTTAAAGTGAACAAAAATATGCGACTATCATTTCAGTAAATGAAAAATTGCTAAATTGATGCATTATGTATACATATGTGTTGCGCATTTTGTATTTACCATGCAATTGTTAATGGTGCATTTAGAAAATGTTTTGAAGGGTGCTTTTAGAAAATGTGTATGGCTAACATAAAACTGTGACTGTCCCTTTGTCAGGCATCAATTTAAGGTATATTTTGATACATTTTGGTCATATTTGTAAACCTTTATTTGTATGAAATTTGGGAACATAAACCCTTAATTAACGATTCAACAGCATATTATTTGTCTCTTGTCCCTAACTCTATATTTTAAGTTTATGAACATGGCACTTTGCCTCATGTATTGGCCTGTATCTGTAAATAAATACATGTTAATGCAATTATAATTAACTGGTACTTTTAATGAGATCATAACTTTTTTTCTGTATATCCAGGACTCTGATTATGCTACTAAAAATATGCAAGAGGGTTCACAATGCAACATTTCTAATTGAAAATTCAGAAACCTCAGAAAAATAGCCAAACCATATTGTTCCAAGTGTACTAATTAATAATGCTATAATTTAATGGCAGTGACTAAATTCATGTAGTTAAGAGTGTTGGTCTTGTATTGGTAGAGTAAACATACAAAGACTCCTTTTACTAACACTGAAAATAGAAAGAAATATAAAAAAAAAATGCTCTGCTCAATTACTAACAACTCAACAAAAACTTTTACAAAGAAGTACTTTGGAAAAGGGGTTAAAGAGGGAGTAGAGGCCAAAAAATAAAATATTCTTTAAAGTCATCAATGGTTTTCAGGCTATGACAATTAATTCAGCGACTTGGATTCTTGTATTTCATGAGCCAGCTTACTCTCTGAAATATGCCCTTTGAATATTTGACTGACATCATCATATTCTATAGTGCATGCAAGGATGTTTTTTAGTACTTTTGTAGAGCTGCTATTTCTATCATGGGTTGAACAGGAGTTGCAGTTCTTATCATGCAGTAGCATGGTATAAATTGCAGGGCCAATTTCTACATATTTGACTTCGGATTTGCCGAAATTCCAGACAAACTCAGGTTTGAAGTTGAACTGAGGACTACAAGTACAAAGCTCCTATGGTGCAACCTGATCACCTTATGTAAGCGGATGTATTACATTTTATAATAAAGCCAAATGTAATTACTGATACTGTTTCTCCTCTCTCCCTGCCATTGTGTCTCTTTGTCCATACACTCTACTATATTCTGGGAAGATTTAAACGGGCTAAGCCGACTGTCACTGTTACTCACCTGTTGTGCAGTCTTATATTTATATATACAATATAAAAACCTAGCTAGTGACCCACTAGTAATTACAGGAGGGTCTCTGTGTACTAGCAGAGAAAGACCGTGGACACTGGACAGATAATGGCAGACAGAAGAGGCAAGCATCCACTGATTGGCTGAGCATCGGCTGGCAATATCATCACAGCAGCAGTCACATGAGCTTCTGGAAGGAATAAGTGAGTTTAAACCAGCCTGCATTTGTAAAGATACACAGTGGGTTTACACTAAACAAGTTAAAAGTATTTCTAACTTTGTCTTCTATTAAAAGCAAAAAAACTAAAACCTTTCATGCCACTTCAATTACCTTCCCGTTTACCTATATAATACTACATTTACTGCCATTTGCAACAACAAAAAGTAGTTATTTCCTTAACTTTGTCGTAAGACATCCAGATGTTGCATGACAGCTAAATCTTGTTTACAATCACCATATATGCACTGTAATTAAATGAACATGTCTTGCAACAGGAGGTGCAGCAATAACTCAATCAATGTGCTCTTTGGAAAAATGACTCACTTTTGGTTTTGTTGTTATTGGAATATTATTTGGGAATGCCCCATAGTTACATTAAAATCACTTAATATAAACATACAAGGATACCTTGTTTCCATTGCTTTTGGTGACACCTCCCTACTCTAAACACTCTCAGAGGTTTCCCTCTCACATATGGAATACATACTGTTTATCATCATTTGAGTCCATAGAGAACTCCAGCATGCCTGGTTGCTAATCCACTTCAGCTCATTATGGTTTGTTTTCCACAAATGTATTGAAGTGATCTTTGTAGGGTTTGTGCTCTGACATCCAAATGCATTAAAGATGTAATGGCGATACAAGACAAAGTGTCTGTCATAGACCTTCTTAAAGAGATGAGCCCAGGTGCATTGCACATTTGGCAATCCCTATTGTTACAGAATATGGAGTATATGTGACATTGCTACAGAAAGGCCACTTTTTTCAGTGGGTCAGGGAAACACCACTGTTCACATCAAAATGCGACCAGTCATCGTTTTCTAAGCAAGACAGTGATCCATCATCAGATGTCGAGTACTGATGATAATGACTGTGTCAACAGAGAAGGGTAAGAAAAGCCACAATGTCACATATACTCCATATTCTGGCCATCCATACAGACTTCATGCACATGTGGGAAAAAAAGTCCTTTGCTGTCTACACCTTCGTATCCTTTCCTCCCCTCTACACATATGGATCTTAGGTAGAGAAGGAACTATAACAGACCAGTAGAGACTTTCTTAAAAAAACACATTTGAGGCCCAACCGCTGCTGTATCCGTCTTTGTGTCTAATTGTCATGTTTGTTTATTAAACTCTGCACCTGATCTGTCATTAAATAGAAAAATCCAATAGGAATAATCGCTGGCACTCCCATTCATAAAGTGAATATAAGTGTTTTAATCATGAGCAGCAGTGCAACAGATAATAGGACAGAAACACTTGACGCGTTTCGAGTCTACTGACTCTTAATCATAAGAGCACGTTTTGCAATTTTGGCAAGTTGACGTCGGCTGAAGCACCTTAAAGTTCACAGTGGCCAGGTAATACTCCCCATTTTATCTTGACAGCTACAGGAGCCAGGGTTTCTTTCTCCAATGCAGGGATTTACTGTTTTGTCTGTCATGATATGTTTTCCCTTTCTATTTTTTCCAGGGATCTGATTTATTCCAGAGTTATGATGATCATGGGCAGCGATAGGCAAAGAGTCCATACAAGACACTAGTGTCCATGACAAGGTTAGCAAAGGACCATAGAACATCATTTAGTTGTACAACACAGACATTAAGTACATTTCCATCATGAGCAATGAGAAGTTGCACCATGAGCCACCATGACCCATCGAGCCAAAAGTTGACAACCACACAATCTAATTCCTGCTACTATTGCAAGAGAAACCCATTGGTACATTTTAAGTCCATATTTAATTCTAATGTCCTTGGGTATAAAAATATATCTATAATCTGCAAGTGAAAAGAGACACTAGAATATGTGTGGTAACTAACGAAACCAATAAGTTTTGTTGATATTCATGGAGGGATAAGCCAAATGGCAAATTATTTAGCTAAACTAGAAAAATGGTCAGAGCAGTGGCAACTGACATTTAATGTGGACAAGTGCAAGATTATGCACCTTGGGCGTAAAAACCCAAAAGCAGAATATAGACTATTTAGTACAGTCCTAACCTCAACATCTGAGGAAAGGGATTTAGGAGTAATAATTTCAGAGGACTTGAAGGTAGGTAGGTAGGCAATGCAATAGAGCAGCAGGAAATGCTAGCAGAATGCTTGGTTGCATAGGGAGAGGTATTAGCAGTAGGAAGAGGGAAGTGCTCATGCCATTGTACAGAGCACTGGTGAGACCTCACTTGGAGTATTGTACGCAGTACTGGAGACCGTATCTCCAGAAGGATATTGATACTTTGGAGAGAGTTCAGAGAAGGGCTACAAAACTGGTTCATGGGTTGAAGGATAAAACTTACCAGGACAGGTTAAAGCATCTTAACATGTATAGCTTGGAGGAAAGACGTAACAGGGGGGATATGATAAAAACATTTAAATACATAAAGGGAATCAACGCAGTAAAGGAAGAGAGTATATTTAAAAGATGAAAAACTACCACAACTAGAGGACATAGTCTTAAATTAGAGGGGCAACGATTTAAAAGTAATATCAGGAAGTATTACTTTTCTGAGAGGGTAGTGGATGTATGGAACAGCCTGCCAGCAGAAGTGGTAGAGGTAAACCCAGTCAAGGATTTTAAGCATGCGTGGGATAGACACAAGGCTATCCTAGCTATAAGACCGGGAACGGGGGACTAATAAAAGTACTCAAAAAAAAATTGGGCAGACTAGATGGACCGAATGGTTCTTATCTGCCGACACATTCTATGTTTCTATTATGACATTGTTCAAAATTAACTTCTGTCAGTCATTGGTATCAGTTTTATGTAAAGTGGGCATAACACTCTTAGGCAAGTTATTTGCTATTTTTGACATTTTATAGCTTGTGCCCATTAAGGGGCCATTTAATATTTGTTCTCCGGGAAACATTCCCTACACTGTACTTGAAGCTTGGTTTGATATCATGCTAAAAGTTCTGCTTTGATAAAGGTCCAAACTGTCTTAAAGAGAGTCTCATATCATATATTACATTACATTTACATGTATTTATACAATTTACAAAGCGCTTGGTACAGAATATAGAGGAGGACCACATACTAAGTTCGATGAACAAGAACATGTTAGAGAGCCCTGCTCACATGCTTACAATCTATCCAAGTAGCCCACTTAGATTTGTTTACAGTACCTAATAGTGTTGAGTGAACCCGAACCGCACTGTTCGGGTTCGTACCGAACATTATGCTTTTTGGACCCCGGACCCGAACACGGACACAGTTGGAGTTCAGGGTTCGGCGATTTAATGGCGCATTTTGAAAGGCAGCAGGGCAGACAATCAACAAGCGTTTGACTCGTTTGCCATTAGAAGCCATCACAGGCATGCCTACTAATGGCATGTCTGTGATTGGCCAGTGCAGCATAAGACAAGGTTTTTTTCAGAGCAAATGCTCTGAAAAATCCCCCTTGTCTTACATTCGAGGTCGTCTTATAATCTGACCTCAAATCGAGGTCAGACTATAAGACTGGGATCCAGGTCCCCCACAGAGCTGCAGGGGACCTGGATCCCCCTCTCTAACAGCAGGGGAAGGTCTGCGCGATGAGCGCAGACCTCCCCTGCTGCAGCCCGGCAAGACCGCCGGGACTTTTATGATGAAGCTGGGTCCTTTCGGCTTCATCATAAAAGTCCAGGCGGTCGTGCTGGGCGGCAGCAGGGGAGGTCTGCACTCATCGCGCAGACATCCTCCGCTGCCCCGCTAGCCACCAGGAGAATCGGGCAGCTGAAGGATGTCTGCACGATATGTGCAGACATCCTCCAGCTGCCCGACACTTCCGTCTATTATGATGGACCAGCTGCCCCCACCAGCCACCAGGGAAAGAAACAAGGTGAGGGGGAGGGAGGGAGGGAGGGAGGGGGGGAGACACACACACAGACAAGGGGAGGGAGGGAGGGGGAGACACATACAGACAAGGGGAGGGAGGGAGGGGGAGACACATACAGACAAGGGGAGGGAGGGGGGAGACACACATAGACAAGAGGAGGGAGGGGGAGACACACACAGACAAGGGGAGGGGGGAGTCACACATAGACAAGGGGAGGGGGGAGACACAGACAGACAAGGGGAGGGAGGGGGGAGACACAGACAAGGGGAGGGAGGGGGAAGAGAGAAAAGGGGAGGGGGTTAGAGAGAGAGACAAGGGGGGATAGAAAGAGACAAGGGGGGATAGAGAGAGATAAGGGGAGGGGGAAGACAGACAAGGGGAGGGGGGAAGAGACGAGGGAGGTGGAGAGAGAGAGAAGTTTGGGGGGGAGAGAGACAACAGCAATTTACATATATACAAGTTAAACTTTTTTTTTCCTATAGGGTAGTCTTATATTCAGGCTTTTAGTTTTTTCCTAAAGAAATATACAAAGTTTGGGGGGTCGTCTTATAATCAGGGTCGTCTTATAATCAGGGTCGTCTTATAATAGAGCAAATACGGTATAAGCTGGAGTCACGTACACGCACATCACATGAGCTCTTCTTAGTGTAGGGAGAGGATGCTGCAGCTGTGAGGGACAGATTAAAAAAATTCTGGTGTTGAATCTGCAAACTACAGCGATTATTCAAACTACAGCAATTATTCAAATGACAGTGATTATTTTAGTGGGTGCTATACTACATATTTGTACCCTGCCCTGAGCCCAGTGCCACAGAGAGTGCAGTGCACTTGTAACTGCATGTGTGCCAGGCACATGACTTTAATCCTGTTCTGTTAGCTTAGTGGGCAACATCAAGGCATTTTTAAATACTGCAATTTGTTGGTGTTAAATATTACATTTGCTTCCTGCACTTCATATCTGAGAGTCAAATAGAACCGTCAAATACTGTGCGTACAGCGCACTTTGAAAAATTCTAATTGTTGTGCTAAATAGTACATTTATGGCCTGCACTTCATATCTGAGAGTCAAATAGAACCGTCAAATTCTGGGCTTACAGCTCACTTTGAAAAATTCTAATTGTTTTGGGTGCTAAATAGTACATTTGAGGAGGGAGTTATCCCTGAAGAAATACTCAAAGCTAATATAGTCACAATCTTGAAGCAAGGGAAGACACCGGAAGACGTCACCAGCTACAGACCAATATCTCTACTGAATGTTGATTCCAAATTATATTCAGGAATTATAGCAGAGAGAATTAAGAAAGTGATAACTTTTTTGGTTCACAAAGATCAAGTAGGCTTTGTACCGGGACGCACCTCCTTGAGCCACATCCGTAGAATAATAAATCTTTACGAGAAGATCCAGCGAGAGAAGATCCTTACTCTTTCCCTTTCACTAGACGCCGAAAAAGCATTCGATAGGGTAGGATGGAACTTTATAGACGCGACATTAAACGCATTTGGCTTCACTGGTAAAATTAAGGGGGCAATTATAGCTCTATACTCAACACTCAAGGGCAGAATCACTGGCCACGGGATTCAATCCCAATGGTTCAATATAAACAATGGAATCCGACAAGACTGTCGCTCTCGCCCCTTTTGTATGCTCTTACGGTGGAACCTTTAGCAAAGAGTATAAGGGATAGCCCTAAGATCAAGGGGTTCCAAACTAAAAACGAAATTCTGAAAATTAAGCTATATGCAGACAACATCTTAATAATTATCAGAGAGCCACAGACATCCTTAGGGGAATTGCTGCAAATCATTAATAATTATAGCAGCTTTTCCAACTACAAGTTGAACCCCGGGAAAACAACAGCTATACCGGTCAATATCCATAGAGATATCCGTAAGGAGCTTAGGTCAGCATACGAGTTTAACTGGTCAAGGAAAACATTTAAGTACTTGGTTATAGTAATTACGCAGAAACCATCTTTCATGATGGAAATGAACATCATGCCCACGCTAAGAGAAATCAACGACAAATTGAAAAAATGGAAAAATCTCGAAATATCTTGGGCTGGGAAAATTAACACCATAAAATCATATATTATGCCAAAATTAACTTACATCTTCCGCATGATACCTCTGAAGGTCCCTCAGAGTTGGCTGAAACTGTTGCAATCCTGTTTATCCAACTTCGTCTGGCAGGGGTAAAAACCTAGGCTAAGCCTACAGCTTTTGGCTAGAAACAGAAGAGGCGGAGGTCTTGGAATGCCAGGCGTCAGGGAACATTATCAGGCAACCTGTCTCCACCATACCGTGATAACCCTCAGCGGTCAAGCACACAAAGAAAGTTGGTATGCCTTGGAAGAAGATACGGTTAAGGACTATGGAGGGCTGATGCCCTACCTCTGGAGTATTAATAAAGAAAGGAGAAAGGAAAGAAAAACCATGTCTCCATTGGGAATTAGTATAATATTGAACCACTTAATGAAATACTGGTCCAGACTCCGAAACAAAGTAGGTCTTAAAAACAGGATTCATAAAAACCTTCCCCTAACCATTCTGAATGGCCTAATAGATAATATACAACTCCGAGCTTGTAGTAATTGCGGGATCACCAAGCTAAGCAAATTGATGGATGGGGAGAAAATTAGAACGTTCTCCCAAATACAAGAAGTATATGAAGTCCCATTGAATGAATTCTACACATATTTGAGAATCAGGAATTTCCTGATTAAACATATATACACAGGGGATTCCTGCCCAAGTGCTCAGGGTATACTAGAGCTACTTCAACAAGACAAACTAAAAAAAAGATTAGCTCCTGTCTCAGATACAACAGCACCCACAGGAAACAGTATATTCCCCTGGCGCTTTTAAAATGGAAACAGGATCTAAATCTGGACATCAATCTGAAGGACTGGAATACAACTTTGGCGGAAATAAACAAACATATCCACTGTCTTAATATCACAGAATGCTGTTACAAAATATACAATAGGTGGTATAGAGTTCCAGCCCTACTAACAAAAATGTATAAAGACTCCTCCAACCTTTGCTGGAGATGTGGTACCTACATAGGGGATTACATGCACATATGGTGGGAGTGCCCAGTGATAGACAAAACATGGAATACAGTCTTTATAAAATTAAACAAACTACTCGACATGGAAATCCCGAGCACTCCGGAACGAGCCCTCCTACATCTGAATATACCTCAAATGGTAAAGGAAAAAAAAATAATAATGCATCACATCTTGGCTGCAACAAAGCTAATATTACCATGATTCGGGTTCAGGTTCTTTTTCAATTTAAAATGGAAAAAGGTATAAATGCCTGGTCCTGTTATAAATCCTCAAAACACAACATGTGGAACAAATGGTTGGAAAATTTAGATAAGAAAGGAACATAAATAAGAGGTATCGGTCACTTAAAAATAGGCCTCGGACATCAAGAAGGAAGAATTAATAAATAGAGTAAATTTTTACCTTCTCTAGAAGCGTAACAAGGTAAACGTAGAAGCCAGTTATAGAATCATCTAATAATTAAGGTGTGTGTAATGTTTCGTCCTGTTTTGTCATATCACTATTGGATGGGATTAGAAGGCGGGTGGGAGGACGGTTGGGATCTTAAAGTCAGAATCTCGGGCCCTCCCACGCAGCTTCTCACTTTAGATTCATAAGACACTAGCGAAAGAAGAAATACCATGAATAATACAAAATGCACAATGATGTTTCTATCCTACATTAATGAAGTATTAATGGTACAAGAAGCAATAACTGAGTGTCAAAAATAAAATAAAATAGTACCTTTGAGTCTTGCTGTGCACTTCATATCTGAGAGTCAAATAGAACAGTCCAATACTGTGCTTACAGCTCACTTTGAAAAATTCTAATTGTTGTGCTAAATAGTACATTTACGTCTTGCGGTGCATTTTTTGCAGTCCAATAAACAAAAAAAACAATAAAAAACAGTGTTGGCTACCTCCTCCTCCTCCAGCGCTGCTTCCACCTACACCGCCACGGTCACTGCCTCCTCAACCTATGGGTCAATTAGGATAAACTGAAAGAGAATACCCTGCACTCCAACCCTCTCTCAAATGGATAATTATGTTGATCCTCCTGACAGCCATGCTTTAGATTTATGTTCTTCCAAAACTAAAATCAAAGATTCCATCTAGTGCTATTTTATGGCTCAGCTGTATTTGTAATTTGTATGTATTTTATGTTATTTTAAGTTATTTCTCTATCCACATTTGCTTGCAGGGCACTTGTCCTACTCTTACCCACATTTTACTTCCTTTTGCAGCCCTCTAGCCCTTTCCATGACTTTTTTAGAGGCATTTTAGTGGCCAAAAGTTTGTGTCCCCATTGACTTCAAGTCAAGTCAAGTTCGAGCACGGACCCGGACATTTTTTCGAAGTTCAGTCGAACCTGCCGAACCTCAACATCCAGGTGACCGCTCAACTCTAGTACCTAAGGTTTGCTCTCTATGTCTCATAAAAGAATAGTATGAAACCCGGCACTCGGTGTCAAAGAGAGTTTTAATAAGACAGAGGCAACGTTTCAACCCGCTCGGGTTTTTTTTCAAGGCTTGAAAAAAAACCCGAGCAGGTTGAAACGTCACCTTTGTCTTATTAAAACTCTCTTTGACACCGAGTGCTGGGTCTCATACTATTCTTTTATGAGTAAAGGACTTAGGAGACTTCCTGTGACTTCGGCACCAACGAATAAATAGAGTGCGGTCCGTATCTATTACTTTTTGCTCTCTATGTCTGGGACTCAAACGTTCTCGCTTTTTATGAACATAGGGCTGACATTCCAAAACAATCTCAATAGCACAATCAGAGCTGGATGGAAAACAAAAATAGTTTAAAAACATCCTTCTTACAAAAGCGTCTGATTAACCACAACTTTCAACTTTTCCATTTCTTTTCTCTTTGTGGTTGTTTCTCTGTATTATTTTAAATACGTGCTTAAATTGAAAAGTGGTGTAAATCCTTTTTTGGGTGGGGGGAAGCTAAAATAATATCAGTAGAACCTCTCACCTTCTGGAAAAAAAATGGACTGTAATCTGCATCTGTCACTCACTGCCCTTGTTTTTACATGCTGTGATGGCCCAATCCCTAATACCACTCCTGTCACATTTGACCCCTAGACTTTATCCACTGACGTTGTGTGAATTTCTGATTGCCTTATGTTACCCTGGTGCCAAGAGTGTGCTCTCATCCTGTTTCTTCATCCCGTTTACTGTAATCCATTCCCCTGGCTAGCAACATTCTCCAACTCAGCAGCAGTTAGCTCTACTTGACCAGAGATTGGTCAAAAAACCCTAAAACTCACCAGTGGATCGCAAACATGTTGTCTTCCAATCCTTTTGGGGAGGTTGTTGGCAATTCGGGGTGTTGAAGGCAATTTGGATAGGCATTAGGGGATGCATTGTATTTTATATTGGCCCATCAGGAAGGGGTGTTCTGGGCACCCTGTTTTCAATACCGTGACTATCACCACAGGGTGCCCAGGGACAGGTGTCACTCAGGCGGGCAGGTGGGAGGCATATTCAAAATTTGGTCATGGTTTGGGATACTGGACTTGTGCACTATTGTATGCTTTTATGTGTATGCATGATGCATGTTTCATTGTTATTTTTTTAATCGAGTAAGTTAAATTCGATTAAGACTGTATGTAAGTCTGTGTGGTTCTCAAGAAAATTGTCCTTATTCTTCACCCGACAATACGACTCATCTAGTGGTTTTGGTGGCTGGCGGTATCGGGAGATTCCGATCTAAATCATTGTTCTTAGCTCTTGCAAGATCTAAGGGTTCAAAGGAAGCAGACTTTGATGGAGGTACCCAGCTGTGGTACCAGAGGGTTCTGTCACACACATGTCACCTTAAAAAGTACAGAACATGTCAATTTATTCTCCCAATGGGGCCATTAGATGTTTCACTACGGTGTCCACATCAGAAACAGCATTAAAAAAAAGTTGAATGTCTCTTTAATAAAATATATTGCAATACATTTTACTGTGGTCAATAAAATTGAACAGTGGCAAAGTAAACAGTGGGAATTACAGTTCATGCCAAATAGCTGAGCTTGAAAATAATCTCCAACCAGCCTATCATTATGATTAAGCTATTATTTATTTTCACTATTTCATCACAGTTTACTGTTTAGTGAGAGGAAAATGCTTTAACAATCATGTTATTAACCGAGTGAGACAAAATAATGGAAGGTTCTTACACCTAAACCGCCAATGTTCATGCTATATCTTAGGATCTAATGTGCTAAGGGGATATGCCATGTGCTTTTGCAAGGGAACCCAGAGCCCCCAATATCTGCTAAATTTGGATAATCTTGGTGATCCAAACAGAAATTTAAATTGGGTCATTCAGGCCCCAAATGCCCGACTGAAAGACGATAAAATTAGCCGAGAGGGGTCATTGTGCAGATGGAAACACCGACTGGAAATGCACCATTCTCCACTGTGGATATGAAAGGGTACATTTACAAATGTGAGTGCATTAGACAGGGAATGACTAGAAAGCACCGGGCCATGGTGTTATAACTGACACATGGCTATATCTTAAAAAACAAACAAGTTGAGTAATACTCTCCTTTTGGATATCTGCAAGGACTCCTCAGATCCCAGGACCAAACTTGTGTAAAAGACAGAATATCATGAGTGGAATAACAATTCAATATCTATAGACTGGACGTTTCCTCAGAGACATGGGTGGACATGTGGGAAACGAAAAGAGGGAAAAAGGGGAAAAGACCAATGGTGCAGTATTTTTTGATGAAAGGATTACAATATTATTCATTTATTGTGTATAAGACACACTCACAAAAATTAATGCACAGAGAACCAGCTCTAGTGCAATTAAAATGTGAATTACAGAAGGGGTTACCCCAACAGCAAAGGAGATTTCTTCCAATAACCAAAAGGACCTGATGCTTCTCGTCTGGATATATGATGCAGTCCCAAATCAATGGTGTCCCAGTGTGGAAGTGTCTCCAAAAAAAATCTTCTTACACGATAAAAAGATAATACAGATAAATAAATACTATTAACATTTTGAATAAATAAATTATGCTTGCACCCCTGCTCGACGCAATTCGTTTGGATAACCAAACTTTCTCAGGAGCTTGGTGCAGGATAACTTATGCAAACACAAAACACCATTAAATAAACCCCCCACCCCTCCCACTGTCCAATCCTGTCCAGTCTCTTAATTGGGGATGGGACAGTTCATCGCGACTGCATAAGAGCAGCCGTTTCACCTCCGCCTTTTCATCGCTAAAGGTAAGTTTTAATGTATTAGAATTAGAATTTTAGTATTAGGGTTTATGGTGGTTAGAATAAGGGTTTAGGGGGTTAGAATTTGTATTAGAGTTCGGGGGTTAATTTTAGTATTAGGGTTTAGGGGTTAGTAGTAGGGTTCGGGGGTTAATTTTAGTATTAGGTTTTAGGGGTTAGTATTAGGGTTCGGAGGTTAATTTTAGTATTAGGGTTTAGGGGTTAGTATTAGAGTTCGGGGTTAATTTTAGTGTTGGGTTTGGGGGTTAATTTTAGTATTAGGGTTTGGAGGGCACATGGGGGGGTCATTTATTAGGGGGGGTAATTCAATTGGGGTTGTACGTTTGAAAGAGCTGACAGTTCAGTGCTGAAGCGGCCACGTTATTCTTCACCGCTGACAGTTCAACGTTCAAACTGCCGCGCTGAACTGTCAGTGGTGAATCAGCCGCGATGAAGTGTCCTAGACCCCTCTTAATTACATGCATTCATTCAGCTGTTACATAGTTCCAGCTGTTGTTTAATTAGCTTTCCGTGTATTTCCGACGTGTCCAATGCGCATACGCCAGAACTTAAGTTTTTCGTCTTCTTCCGAATGTCTTCTGCACATGTGTGATGCTGAAATTTTTGAATGATTTAGTTGGATGGATTCATATATACTATGCGCGTGTGTAATGTAGAAATGCTTATTTTTAACTGTAATGCCGAAATATTCAACTATTTTGTCTTAAGGATCTTTATAGAGACTCTATATGGCTGTCGAAATGTTCACATAGTTTGTCGACTGTATTTCACTTTGAGTGTGTCGAAAGTTTGTTGAAATGTATGAGCTGAATCCCACGTTACTGTTAAGACGAATTCATTCATATGTTACAGTTAGTTCTCTTTCGCCAAAAGTTAATTCGGCTCTCATAGATCTGAAAGGAAAAGTAAGAATACCTTGTACAAAAACTGTTTTTTTCAAAAGAAAAAGTTGCTTAAACATTTTATCATCCCTTTCTCCAAAAATCCTTTGGATTATTCTTGTGGACGAAAGACTAATAACATGTTTATATAGTCAGTTTACCATTTCTGTGCTGAAGGGTTGCTCTTCAAAAAAGGGAAACATAATTCCAAGAAAATCATATTGTGACTATTGAGAGAATTAAAGGTATAATTTACAAGAAACAGATCATATCAAAATCATGGTTCATACCAAATGGTGCAATAGTATCTAGCTTAAAAATCTAATTGGTATTGAATTGGTACTGGGTGTTTGGTTGATTTCGTTTTTATTCCATAGATATGTTCTCCAATTCTTTTCGATAATTTTCTACTTGTTCTTCCTATATATTGTTTTTTACATCCACATTGTGGTATGTAGACTACCATCACAGGTAATGCAGGATTTGATTTAAAACTGTTGTCCTGTTTTTAAAATGTTTACATTTTCTTGGATTAAAAATACAATTATTACAATGAAAACATTTATAAAATTCACAGTCTTTCTGTTGTCTATAAATATCTTTATATCTCAGCATACTAGGTGCCAGAATGCTTTTTAAGTTTCTAGCTCTCTTGTAGATTACCTGCGGTTTTGTAGGGATGCGGTCTCTCATCATGTCATCTTGCAATAGGATAGGCCAGTGCTTTTCCAAGATTTTCTTAACTTGGAAGACTTATGAACTGTTTTGGGTTAAAAAATCTATCCCGGGTTTTTTTTATCTTGGCAAATATTAGGATTGTATTTGTCCATTACCAGACGATTTCTATCTATCTATTCTGTTTTGATCTCTCCTGATACAGACCTGCACTACCCACTACAATTGGCGCTCTGTGCCGATGGAAAATAAGCATGGGGATATGAACACATATCCTCGCCCTCTTACTGGCATGAAGTATGCACCAGTATGTAGGCTAAGGCTGCATTGCCAGCGGAGCTCTTCCAAAAGGAGAAGATCACTTACTTTGGCTCTGCACAATGCATAGTTGAGTTAGTGAGATGAAATGTTCATCTCACCTTAATTAATCTGTAACTCACTTCTAATTGACTGGATATGGGTAGACCCTGGGCATAGTTTGTAGACACCCTATAGATAATTGGTGACGCTACGGGTATGCCCCACCCTCTCGCCTCCTCCGATAGTAATAACTTCGTTCGCGATGTGACCCTCCCCATGGATCCCTCAATGATATGATATTATCTTGTATATGTTGGTATATTTGAGTATGTTGTTTTTCTAGATGAGCATCATTATCTATTAACTAAAGACAGAAATGGTAAAAAATTAATCTGTCAATATGTTGAACTTGCATATCTGCCGACCATTATTCTGGGATGATTTGGCCTGCTTAAATTTTGATTATTCTTAACTATGTATTTTTATATTGTTTTCTATCTCTGTATGTTTTTGTATGTGTACAATAAAAAAAAAAATAAAAAAAAATCTGTAACTCACTTTTCATGAATACCCACTAACTTGTATGGCATTGTATCGATGGGCTGTTTTTGATGCTGTTTTTTTACATTGTTTTCTGCTTTGGAATGTACATTCTTCTTCATTGGTCTCTAGCCACTGTGTGGGCTAGTCAGTAAAAGTGAACTGCAAAAATTAGGCATTCATTTAGAACATAGAGTTTCAACTTGCCTATATTTCCAGCTCGCTATTAATTTCTCTATATTGCAGTTCACTTGTCAGTTCACCAACAAAAGCCTCTATTAATTACATTGGTTTTACTCTGAAACCACATTTTCATTGTCCTTATGTATGTGACCTGCTGGTCTCTCCTTGAAACCAGCAATGCAAACCAATCAGTAGAGTCCCCTAGTGTTAGAATTTGGTATCATCTGTTGAAGCCTGAGCGCCATTTTAGTTTGTGCGTTGTATGCAGTGTCAGTTCACGTGTGATCCAGTATTATTCTTTATTGAATTACACTGTGAAATATGTAACAATGTTAAACATTTTTATGGTTTCTAATTCATATTAGTGTTTATGACATCATTAATGATAGATTGTTAAACAAATGTAATTTTTATTTTCCCATTTTGATTTCATGGGCCTTATTTGTTTGTTGAAAATAATTAGTAACATTTCCAGCCAAGGATTATATTTAAGACTAATACATGTTACTATAATTTTATTTGGCTTCCTTAATAATAATGCAGCAATAGTAAGCAAAACCCTTAGTCTTATAATAATTATGGTTTTGTCTTGTGTTTGTTTTTCTATATGTGTTTTTAGGCAGAAATATTCCATGCTTGATTATGGTACAGCTGAACTGAGGATGTCTGTTAAAGGGACTCAGGCAACCTAAACATTGCTTATACTGTAACTACAGAGAATACAAAATGCTAAAACATTATCTATACATTGTATTAACAGGACTACAAGCATAAAAATAAGAGACACATATGTTTATGATATCACCTGTGACTTGATATGAACTAATTTGCAACAGGAAATGTGTAATTTGCATATCAAGCCTTAAGGTGATGCAATAAGCAGGTGACACCACAGACACAACATACTGTATGTTTATCTTAGTGTATGCAGTTGATGAAATTCTGCTAATCATTTTCAGCATTTTGTATGCTCTACAATCTCAGTATAAGCTTAGGTCCCTAAGGTAACCTCCACAAAGCATTACAACAATATTATCTGTTTGTGTGAAATGGTAAAAAAATGAAGACATGAGACCACTGCTTAAGAATTCCAGATAACAAGCCTGCCAACATTCTTTAGTATGGTACCTGGACATGACAAAGCACTATGTATTGTCAGTAGTAATGACCCAACAAATTTGATGGAACAGGACCCCAAGAACGGGAATGTCCTGGCGAATCAGGGATTGTTGGCAACTGTGAATTAAGTATATGTACCAATATGTATGCACATTGTGTTTTATTAATTAACCCTTTAAATGAAATAGTCACGATAGTAGCAGAACTAGGTGTCAGGAGGGGCCTTAATAGTTGGTTACCGGAATCCATAGCAGTCCACTATAAAGGACCAGGAAGACCACTCCTCCTCTGTTTCTTTGTGTACTCAATGAAGGTGCATGGTTCCTACAGCTGCATATTAAATCAGCTAGCAAGGGAACCTTCTACCTTTATTGTGATGGAAATACGTTATTTTGGTAATACTGATTTCTCACATCCCAGTCAAGTTAGCAGACCCATTTTTACACATAAATCCCAAGAATACAGTGCTGCAAAAATAAAGAAATATTTGCAAATAAGTTATCTATTGTTAACATCAGTGACCTTTCACTTTGTGAACTATGTAAAGTCAATATCACCTATTAAGTTACAGCCTTAAATTCTGACCCATGGTTTACAGTCTCAGGTGTTTTGCACACCAGAGAATAAATACTGTGCATGTGCAGTCATTTTGAGTGACAGTGCTACCTGGTATGCATAGTAGTGCTGATCCAGTAAGAAAGAAAAGCGTAATGCATTTTGCGCTAATTAGAACTTAACCATAGTCATATAATTAATTTGCTGCAGGCAGGCTTGTTTAACTAGATATGGTTGTTTTCATGATATCTCTTTCATTGTAAAATGTACCACAGTTCACTATTGTAAAGCAAGGAGTGATTCTGCAAGATTGAGCTAATTGTTTCACATTTTGGTGGTCTATGCCTTGCAGACATACATAGATGAAACACAATGCTGCTTGTTCACAGTGCATTGCACAGTGCTCAGGCAGCAGTCATGCCGGAAAAGACCTGAATTTGATGGGATAGGACCCAAAAATTCTTGACTGTCATGGCAAACTATGACCTCAATGTATAAGCAGGGAAAAGAAAATTGTTGGTGCCCTCGGCTTGCCACAGAGTGAAATACTAAACGTATATAACATGATACTTTCTAAAGAAAGACAGTATATGCATAAAACAACCCCACAATGGATCAATGGAAAAAAATCTAAATATCTTATGTATATTGGAAACATCTCTTATGCAGCAAGAAAGAGCAGTGGGAATAAAAAAGTTGAGGATGATAATAGGATATAGAAAGAAGGAAAACAAGAAGAGAATTAATATGGTCGGGTACCTGTTTAGGGTGTTCAGTTCATTGCGAGGCCGCCAATTCTTCTGAGGAATTTTCGGTGTTATTTTTATCCTGTGCATTGGCTGCCCCAGTTAGAATTCTTTGGCCTTGTTAATAAATAACCAATTGTCACGGAAGCTACCGTGCCCTATTCTTCTGGAGAGGGCTAATGACCAGCCATATATCAATAGATTATGGACCCTGTTTAAATGATAGGTTTGGGGTTACACAGTTTGGGGGCACCATTGGCACCCTGTCTTCAGTACAGCTGGACTTCTAACACAGGGTGCCCAGGACTAGCTCACTCAGGATGTCAGCCACGCTATTTTCCATTGTGTACCCCAGGTTAAGATTGTCTCCCATCCTGAAAACTCGAGTCTCTCAGGAGGAGTTAAGACATGTTATTATGTTACTGTTGTCATATGTTAAACATCCAGTTACTGGATGTGTTAAATGTACTCTTGTCATTATGTCACATTCCCAATTGTCTTTATGTAAGCCATTCAGTGTCCTTTTGTAAAGTGCCATCCTTTAATTAGTAAGTTACTTTAATTACTTTACTCAATTTATGTATCTGGACTTAACACCTTTTTATTCTGAAAGGTGTGAGGCAGGCTTTCTCTATTGTATATCCTACTGTAATTAACTGTTTTATGAGTAACTCTATTGTATGAGGCTTACCATGTTATAATTAGTGTCCCCTGGGCCTCCCCCTGGGACATGTCATATTTAACTGTGTATAAATATCACTGCTGTTTTCAAATAAATATTATTTCTTGTTCTCTCTTATACTGGTGTTGTCTGGTACTTGGAGTAAATTGCTGAGGATTCCTGGCCTATTTGGAGTTCCTGTTTTGAATCTACTTACACTGGTATTGTCTGGTGAAATAGAGCAGCTACCTACAACACTGGTTCGGTCTGGTGGCTTGAGGTGGCTATCACAGCAAGGAAGCAGACCTTTAACGGAGGTACCCAGCCAGTATCGTGCCCCTGAGTGACAGGAGTGCTGCCAGTCCGGAGCATGCCTGTCACTCAGGGGCACAACGTATCTCATGTATTTCCGGGGGCCTGTGTGCTGCCAACAGCCAGCACACAAACCCTTGGAAATACACAAGATATGTCTGAGGGGCCGACGGTAGCTATGAATGAGTGACTCTGTTGCCGAATTCACAGCTGCAGACTGTCTCCCGGATGTATTTCCAGGTTTTTGTGCTCTCTGTTCGGATCACACAAACCCCAGAAATACACAGCACGGCTGCTCCATTATAGGAGCTCCATACATGTTCTGTGCTCCACACATGGAGCAACGGCCAGTGGGGGCCACGCCAATATCTAAGGATGTCATATGTTGTGATTGCCCGTTCTTTTATGTTCAGCAAACCGTTGCTAGGAGTCTCTGGGGATTGTTATTTAGGCAATTTGGGGTCATGAAATTCATTCAGATTTTGCTTTCGTTATACAGAGCTTGACACATAAATGTGTGTATCTTTTACCATGGCTAGCTTCGCCCCCTTACCAAAAACCTTATTACGGTGTTGGAGTCCAATTATGTCTTTCAAAATTCACAGTAAACGTTGTATAGACCCTTATTGGGTCTCTGCTACTTTGTCCAGAAAGACAAATATGTATTCTTCTTCATATTTTGTATTTTGTGAGCAAAACAGCATTGTGACTTAAGGGGTTAAAACATATATCCATGTGATGAAGGACCCGGCTTCATCATAGAAGTCCCGCGGTCGTGCCGGGTGTATCGCGCAGACATCCCCTGGCTGCTTGAGAGGGGGATCCAGGTACCCTGCAGCTCTGCGGGGGACCTGGATCCCAGTGTTATAATCTGACCTCAATTTGAGGTCAGATTATAAAACGACCTCGAATGTAAGACATTTGCATTTGCTCTGAAAAAAACCTTGTCTTATATTCGATCAAATACGGCACTTTTGTCTAACATAATCTTCCTAAAGTGCTGCAGAACTGGAATAACCCTCCCAGACACCATAAAATCATCCTCCAGGTTAAAGTCCAATAAAGCACAACTGTCACCCCTTTGCAAGTTACATAATCACCTAAGTCTGCTCTACTGTGCTGTGCCTTTAAATACTAATCCATTCAATGTAAAATCTTTTTTTTCTTTTTTTTACCTTTTAGCAGCACTGGTGTGTCCTGTCAGTGCTTCCATGCTCTCCCCTACATTAAGTTGGATAACTGATAATCCAACCCAAGTTTCTGGAAATCCCACTCCCCCCTCGATCAAGATCACGCCGTGAAAGACAAGCCTGTGCACAGTACAACTTATATAATCCTAACAAGGCTGCAGCCACGAGGTGATGTCGTGTCCTGCTCCACTCAAACAAGACTGCGCTGTTTAACATAGCCTAAATAAGTAGACATATTAAATATTCTCATACGTTATATGTACTCCTCTGTCAATACATAAATAATGCATAAATTACACATATAATCATATATGTTTGTGTGTGTGTTTGATCAGAGAGATCAGACAGGTCTGAATGACAACAAAGCTTTTTTCCCTCTGTGACCACCCATCTGATCTGCTTTTTTTCCATCTTTTCTTGCAGTTTATACCTTATACAAAGTTATATACATGAAACATATAATATGAAAGTTATATGTTTCAGTTTGTTTGGTGTTTAAAGGGGACACACAATTATGTGCTTTGTAGTGTACTGATTAGCGTTGTCTTTCATCTTTTGCTATTTAAGTCATATTAAAAACATAGAAGTGTTGGAACCAATTAAGGTAACATGAAATATATGGTGCAATAGTCAACAATATTTGGTAATTCCATTCTCAAACTAATTCATAACATTTTGGAATGTATTATCTGCTCTAAACGCAATAGTCAGAAACTATTAACCGAATGATAAACAAAAAAAGTAAAATATCATGTTCAGGAACTAAATACAGAAGGAAAGCATAGAGAAGATGACTGTGGATATCAGTCACGCATCAAGTGCCCAAAGTAATGCTGGAAGATTTAATGATGAGTGCATATCTTTTAAGTCAAACATCTTGATTGTGTTACAGCATTACTATAAAGGAAACTATTCCACATGACATTTAAAGTAAACTTATTTTCTGGGTAAGAACTGAACGTACGGTGTGGTAATCAGGTATCAAACTAAACATATTTCTATGATGTTGATATAAGAATAATTATATTCATCCGTCAATTTGTTTCAAATATAGGTTTTGTATATTGACAATATTATGTTATGTAAAATAACCCCTGCAATCATTAACGCTATGTACAGTATCCTATGTTACTTAACATTTCTCTGCAGTTGAGTGCTGCCCAATCTTAAGGAAACAATCCAGCCTGGCAAAATAACTTAAGGAAGAAGGAAGTTTGGATCCAGAAATAGGCTAATTTGTCCCTGCAGAATTGATAGATTGACAGTCAGTTTACATTATGCATTAACTTCCCATAATGGAAACCATGATTTCAGTGCTGGAAGATGTTATTTAAGAAAACACATTTTGGTATGTACTTCCAGTAGCTGGAAATAACCAGTAGCACTTGCCTCTGTTTAATGTCAAATTACAGTATGCTTTTTGCAAAGTATAGTATCACTAATAAGTATATAGTATTTAATTATTTTGCTTCATGTGTAGCAATGGTCCTCACAGTACAATGACTGCACATGGTAAAGTGTAAGCAATAATAAATCATACTTTTCACTAATTATATCCTGTAAGTTAGAAGATGAGGCATGTCAAGAACCTTAGTTCTCTGGTTACACTTTAATTTAAATGTGTTCTACCAATAGTAGTTTTTTACATAAATCTTTGTTAATTCAGATTTTTTTTAAGAGCAAATCACTTGTTATATCTATAAATGTGTGTATTACATTAACTGTACATACTGTGTGTAGTGTACATGTAAATTAATATACAGTTATAAAATGATTACCAAACTACTCATATGCTCTATAATCCCAGAGATTTACAATTCCACTATAATTCACAAATAAAACCATACAATTAACTACCAAAGGAACATTGCATGCCTTTGCCAGTTCCCTGTAATACTCTCCTGACCAGCCTTCGTCTGGTTCATCTTCCTCACCTGCAATCTATTCAAAATGCGGCTGCCTGGCTCATCTTTCTCACTTTTCTCTCTACGCCAGTGGCCACTGGCATCCCGTCAGCTCGTAAATAACAGCTTACCATCCAGACACAGTGGGGTTAGTTCAAATGTGAGGTGTCACATGAGGACATTTGTACTACATTTTTATTCTACATTCAGATCTGTTGATTAGCTTCAAGATGCCTACACTTTACGGAGCATGTAGTTGAACTTTAACACAAATGAAAGGCTAAAGGTCTTGGTAAAGTTTTCATATAAACAATAAACAAGGCCATGATCCTGTCAAGATTACAAACAACCAAACCAGAAAAGTCAATGTCACAATATAGAAGTCCAAGTAGTACAAACACATCAAAATAGCTAAGCACTCACTTTGGGTTAAAGGTAGATATCAGGAAATATCGAAAGTGATGATAACCATGTTTTTTTTCTGTAGGACGCCACAGGCCATTGTATTGATATACATATATTGAGCAGTGGAATCTTTTGGAAAGGTTGTGCACACCCCAGTAGAAACTTTGATGTAGGAAACTCTTCTGGTAGTAAGTAACAGCACTGGGCTGGACTGATGAGAGAAGTACACAAGGAAAAGAGGAACATAGTACAAAAAAGATAAGGTATATTTAGCTTAACCCCTTAGTCATAATAGACGGAAGTGTCAGGCAGCATGGAGGATGTCTGCACGTATCGTGCAGACATCCCCCAGCTGCCCCGATTCTCCTGGTGGCTAGCGGGGCAGCGGAGGATGTCTGCGCGATGAGCGCAGACCTCCCCTGCTGCCGCCCGGCACGACCGCCGGGACTTTTATGATGAAGCCGGAAGGACCCGGCTTCATCATAGAAGTCCCGGCGGTCATGCCGGGCGGCAGCAGGGGGAATCTGCGCTCACCGCGCAGACATCTCCAGGCTGTTAGAGGGGGGGATCCAGGTCCCCTGCAGCTCTGGATCCCTGTCTTATAGTCTGACCTCGATTTGAGGTCAGATTATAAGATGACCTTGAATGTAAGACGAGGGGTATTTTTCAGAGCATTTGCTATGAAAAAAACCTTGTATTATATTCGAGCAAATACGGTATATATATATATCCAAAGATCAACGCGCTCACGGAGCTTCTGCTTCAATCTTTTATTAATAGCGACGTTTCGGGCTTCCAACTAGCTTCCAACGCCCCGTGAGTGCGTTGTTCTTTGGATATGTAGATATTTGACACAAACAGCACCCGGGCACCAAGCTAGAATTAATATTATAATAATCATTTGGAAATTACAATTCTGGTAAATATATTTAATGAACTTTTTAATCCATTTATTATAATTACTAGCACACACTTACCATTTCTCTACCATTATCAGATTGTTTTTAACTATATATAATTGATCACTTAAAAATATATTAATTGTTTAAAGTAAGGATTTACACTTTTCCCTCCTGCTTTTTTGTCACAAACACTATTTATCTATTTATCTTCGTGCAACATTCACGGATTTTTTATATTAACTAATCACCTACCTGCATTTGCAAAAGGGTGGAGCACGAATTTGATTGGTCTGTGTTACCACACAATTTACTATTTGAATGGCACTGTTTTTCACATATTCAGCTTATGATTAAGCGCCTAGAGCGCGAAACGCGTCAAGCTATTTTTCATCTTTTTACCTGCACTACCGTTGTGGATTTATAATCACCTTATGGAATAAAAAGAACCTTTTTCACCTTTAAAATGGCTCCAGGAGTGCCGTTTTTCCTGCATACTCTTTATCGTTTATTGCTTAGTGGGAGTCGAGCGCTGGCGGGAGGCACCGGAGACCGGGTGAGGACTACGGGGATCGAATACCTTTATTCAGTGTACACCACCTGGGTAGCTCGGAATTATTTCTTTGTAAAAAACAAAGAGGAGCTTATCAC
This sequence comes from Pelodytes ibericus, assembly GCA_036172795.1. Classification (NCBI taxonomy): domain Eukaryota; kingdom Metazoa; phylum Chordata; class Amphibia; order Anura; family Pelodytidae; genus Pelodytes; species Pelodytes ibericus. The sequence continues at coordinate 164,500,497 of CM069859.1, read as the reverse complement.
CATCATTCAAGTAAGAGAACAATTAGGGAATAGTGACTATAACAATGTTTTAATTGAGATTAATTTAAAAAAGTTAATTGGTAACTACGACACCAAAACGCTTAAGGGTCTACTGAATAATCTCTCTAGATTTGCAGGGAATTGAGATGGGAATTTCAAACTTTAGGCCAATGTAGCCAAGTTGGAAAAATGCAGCCAAATGTGAGAATATTTCAAACGTTTCAGCTGCTTTGGCCTTAAGTTTGAAATTTCCATTTGAATTCCCATCAATTCCCTGCAATTCTCTCTTTATTTAGTAGAAACTTGAATTTTAGAAGGGCCAGCTTTGACAGGCTAAGGATATTTATTCAACACAGAAGACAAGTGGAATACCATTTACACACATTACAAAATGAAACATACCAATATATACCTTTGGGAAACAAATATACAAAATGCAAATCAAATCAATGTGGCTGCCCAGTAACAGAAGACAGGATATACAAAACAAGCAAATGCATTCAAATGTTATAAAAGTGAGGGATCAGCAGCATCATTTATAGAGTACAAAGATGCCAACAAAGCCTGCAAAAAGGCAATTAAAATGGGTAAATTGGAAAATGAGAAACTGATTTCTAAGAAGAGTAAAACTAACCCCAAATATTTTTTTAACTATGTAAATGGAAAAAAAGCTAAAGGTTGGAAAATGTTGGTCCTTTGTTATCCAAAATGGAAAATTTGGTTAGTAAGGACAGAGAAAAAGAAGATATTTTAAATACCCTTTTTTCTTCTGTTTATACCAAGGAAGAACCAATGGGCAAAACCTTGCTAGCTGATTTTATGGAACTGTTAGAGCAAACATGAGGTTGGCTGACGCAGGAAAAAGTACTTAACCAACTAAACAATGTTAAGATAGACAAGACAGGTACTGACAGAAATAAGGACTCCAATTTTATGCAAAGAGGTGAGGGGGTGCAGAAATAAAAGCGCTATGACCTTACGCATTATGCGCTAGGGAGCACTTTATCATAAGCAACCCATTAGAGCAAATCACACACCCTAACTACAAACAAGCTAACTGCAACACCTAAACGTACTTAGGGAGCTAAGCCTAATTCTGGCCAGACCATTGTTTTTGGTTCTTTCAGTGCCAATATTGACAAATCTCAGCCGGGCAATTATAGGCCAGTGAGCTTGACATCTGTAGTAGTAACATTATTGGAAGAGTTGATAAGGTATACATTCAAGAACAAATCTTGAACCAGAATAAAATCAGTAGAAGTCAACTATATTTCAAGATTGATTATCTGAGAGATTCAGTTCCCTCTAAGTAATGTATATAGATAGGGCTCACCAAGTTTGGAGTACTTTGGAATTGTGGTGGGCTAAGCATTATATGCCCATATGATGTGACTAAATTGACAATATTTTCATCTAAGACAGGTGCTTTTCAAATAATTTAAAATAATTTTAAAGTAACTTTAAGATAATGTTGTATGGTTGTGCACTGATTTCCTCATGTATTGCAGTGTTTGCTGACAACACAAAATTAGGTAAGGTCATACAGACTAACCTCGATGTTTCTTCTCCGCAGGAAGATTTAGACAAAGTGGGACTGGGCAAGCAAGTAAAAAATTAGGTTCAATATAGACAAATGCAAAGTTATACATTATGGGAAAAAAATACCAATGCAACATATAGTTTAAATGGTGTCTCCACTACTAATGCCATGGATTTAGGATTAATTGTAGACAACAGTGTGCAATTCCAGTGAGCAGCTGCAGTGGCCAATTAAGATATTTGGCTGTGGATCCATCCTACCAGATATATCTTCATTACCATATTGTATTCACTATCTTGTGTATTGTAACTCTGTGTGTCTCTTGAATTTCAATAAAACATTATTAAATAAAAAAAGAACATGAACTTAAATTGGTAAATCTTAGTTATAAAGAGAGACTAAAAATGTTTCATTTAGTCACTGGAGGGGGCAGAGCGATGACGTAACACGTGGTTTCTCACGCGGTTTCGTCGAGCCAGGGCGATTGCGGAGGTCTGACCATGAGCGGGAGAGCAGGCACGGAAGAGGGGAGAAGTCCGAGAACTATCGAAGCTACGATTCACAGCGATTACCTGAGAAGCCACACTACTTTCTACTGGGAAAACCATGCTTTGGAGACAAGAGGGTTACAATACAATATATGGTGTACTATATCTCTGGTGGATGTGATATTCTATTGTAATGCGGATTAGCCAAATGTACCCTACAAATGCTTCCCATTGACTTTATACTTCATGGCTGACCCAGCTTAAGAAAGAAAAGGACTTTAAACTCTATTTCCCATAATTTCCTGGTTAATTGACTGAAATCCCCTGCAGGGTGGGTATGCTGGAAAGAAGGAAGGGGAAGGAAAGGAAGGAAAAAAGGGAGGAAAACTACAGGAACTGTATAAACTAAAAATCAATCCCTGATTATACACTTGCTAATACCTAATACAGAAACCCTAATTGGGTCCCACCAACATGATCCTCCCAATATAAATAGCCAACTTGATTTCATATATTGGTTGCCCACACAGTACACAAGATTTGTCACAGAAATTTTAGATCTGACCCTACAGATGACCCAGCAATATAGAGCAAGGACTTTAAACATTGTCTCCTTAATTTGATGGTTAATACACCCAAAGATTCTGAAGTGATGGCATTTGGTAAAAAAACCTCAGGAACTCAAACTCAAAAACAATTCTAGGTTGATAAACCTGTTTTTACACAGTGCGCAAATAGCTATTACAGAAATCTTAACTGGGTGACACCCAAAATTTTCTCAACATAAAATCCAATTTAATTCCATACACCTGTCACTCGCACAGTGGTTAAAAAGTATAATAGAAATTCTAATTGTGCCTGAAATAAACTCTCTGAGTAGCTCGTGCCAGAGGGGTTCGGAGGACGGCCCAAATTGGTAAATGAAGATTGAGATTAAAACCGACAGGCTATCTGGCAGGCACTGCTGTTGATTATTGCTGCAGGGGGAGGGAAAGGTAAAGGGACCCAGTGCAAACAGAGAAAAAGGGAAAACCTAATTCCCCAGTGGGTAGAACTGGACAGAAAAACCCATGTTTTAAGAGACTGATCCCCTCGCATACTTCAATATAAGGCTCTTTCTTCATAAGAAAACTTTAGTAAGCCCAAGTTAAAGAGATATAACTCTAATAGGGTCAATTCCACTCGCCCCGGACCATCATGCTAACTGTCTCCTAATGTTGCATTTGAATACTGGTTATCCCAGCATAAGACAGAAGAGACTACTTGGTCATTAAGTATTCATACTACTGCTTGAAAAACCCTTACATCGGCACTATCTGGCCCATTCCACAGACACAGTAAGAAAATAATAATTATGGCTGCCAAAATAGGTGCAGAAGCCAAAAACTTATCAAAAAAGGGGAAAAAAAGACACTAGAGTGGATAAGATATTATCCTACTTCTCTCCCCAAAAAATATACCAGACATGGATAAATCTAACCCGGATCTTGCTGAAGAACTTCTTAAACCTAGCATACAAGTGGACGCCAAGCAGAAGACAGCCACAACAGACCTGCAAGAAATCATACAACAGCAACTACATATTGCGCTGAACTTGCAGTTTGATAAAATCAAGCAAGAGATAAAGTCAAATGTTAGCGAGCTAAATGCCGATATAGGGGCCCTGGGAAATAGGCTGAAAGTCACAGAAGATAAAACTGTCTCCATTGAAACGCAACTGAGCCTGGGAAAAGACAATAATGCGCAATTAGAAAAGAAAATTGAAAGTATGGAACAAAAGATGGCAGAGCTTGAAGACCGCTCCCATAGATACAATTTAAGATTTTGTGGAATTCCGGAATCAATTACTCAGGCAGATCTTGAGCCATTCCTACAGGAGTTCTTTAGGAGAGTGAACTTGGAACCTCAATCCGGGTTTGCCTTCTGGGACAGATTCCACAGGATGGGAAGACCTCCAAGTACGGCTGAAGATTTCAATAGCCTTGAAAGACTGAAAAGTTCAATAGCACCAGAATGGGCGAAACTAAAAATCCAAATAATTCACCAATGTAGGATGGAGAGCAGTCGGGCCCTACATAACTTAAGAAACCCATCAGAGGCACAATATTGGGAAAGGTGGACAAATGAACTGGAATCTGGGACTTTATAGGGAAAATAAGGAAACCAAACTGAGCGGCCAGAACAGAAGGGGAAAGGTTAAAAACAGAGAGAGTAGGCCTCGGTTAGTAGGGGTATATGAGAGATCCCGCCTCCCCCCTCCCCCCGCCCGCCAACGGGAAAATAATGCTTAGATGTTTGTATTGTATTTGTTACGAGTCTCTAGTATATGTGTTATCCCACAAATGTTGTAATGGTTATGCCTGATGCTCGATATAGGTTCTTTTTTTTCTCTCTCTCTTTCATTCTTTTTTTCCTTTCTCTTTCTTCTTCACCCTCTTCCCTTTCCCACACTCTCACCCCTCTATATACGAGAGGATATATAAGAGAGGAAGGTGGGGGGGGGAGGGATAAGGCAAGGGGATGAGGAAATATAGTAATTGCCCCAGTAATATTCTCAAAATCCTGAGTGCATTGTTATAATTTAGTCTTACGTTCACAAGAATCCAATGGATACATCGTTTAGGTCAATAGAGGCCTTAAGTGTAGGTGAGGCTCCAATACGGAAAGGTGGTGGCGCGAGCCCTTTGTATGGAGTCTGAGCTTAAAGACCAAACAATCTATGTTTATATAACCTTATGTTATGTTATATAACAGAATATTTGATAGTCCTCTGTACGCATACTTACCGGGTGGAGACGCAGAAGTATTTTTTTTTTCTTCTTTTTCTTTCTCCTTTTTTCCTTTTCTTTTCTTTTTTTCTCTTCTTTTTCTTTCTCTTCTTGTTCTTTCTTTTCTACGGACATGGCAATCTGTATTGTTTATTATAGTGGGATGTACAATGTACAAAAGTGACATGTTTTAGTTTGTTAGTGACTATATGTTAGAGATGTTGATGTGATTTAATGTAAACCTCACATCTAATCTTGTAATGTTAATGTTTTTCTCTAATTGAAATAAAATGAAAAAATAAATGAGCATGTTGTTGCTCAAATATAAAAAAAAAAAAAGTTTTATTTAAATAAGCTAGAAAAACAGCAACTTAGAGGGGATATTATAACATTATATAAATATGCACAGGGCCAATATGAAGAGCTCTCCAGTGACCTGCTCACTAACAGAAATGTACAAAAGGTCATCCCCTGTAACTGGAAGAGTAAAGATTTCATAGACAATAAAGTAAGGAATTCCTTAAATTATTTTACAATAGATGTCTTCAAAAACTGCCTGTTGTTTTAAAGAAAAGCAGGACACACACTATAAATAATAGAATACACATTAATCATTTTGAATTTCTTGATCCAAGGAGAAATCTGATTGCCTTTTGGAGTCATGAAGCAAATTTTCTCCCTAAGCGGCAAAATGTGAAATAGTTTAATTAGGGGTTTTCAAATTGATAGGTGGAAGGGTTGCACTTAGGTCTTTTTTCGAACTACCGTATATACTCGAGTATAAGCCGACCCGAATATAAGCCGAGGCAGGTAATTTTACAAAGAACTGGGAAAAAATATTGACTCGAGTATAAGCCTAGGGTGGGAAATGAGGCAGCTACTGGTAAATATTGACCCCAATCTGCCATTTAATATTCCAGGATATTGCCCCCAATATGTCATTTAATATTCCAGGATATTGCCCCCAATATGTCATTTAATATTCCAGGATATTGCCCCCAATATGTCATTTAATATTACAGGATTTTGCTCTCAATATTCCAGGATATTGCCCCCAATATGCCATCTAATATTCCAGGATATTGCCCCCAATATGCCATTTAATATTCCAGGATATTGCCCCCAATATGCCATTATTTATTCCAGGATATTGCACCCAATATGCCATTTAATATTCCAGGATATTGCCCCCAATATGCCATTATTTATTCCAGGATATTGCCCCCAATATGCCATTTAATATTCCAGGATATTGCCCCTTAGTATGCTCGTTTGTTTAAAAAAAAAAAACACTTTGTTGACCGCGCAGCTGGAGGGGAGCTCACAGCCACGGACCTTCAGAGCACCGGGAGACGGAGCAGCAAAGAGGTAAGTTTTAGATTTTTTTTTTTCCAGATGCTGACTCGAGTATAAGCCGAGGGGGGCATTTTTCAGCACAAAAAATGTGCTGAAAAACTCGGCTTATACTCGAGTATATACGGTAAATTACTATGTTACCATGAATGTCCCATGAAGATCTGTGATGTCCAAGATCTTCATCTAGACCCAGCAAAAAGAACCCCCCTCCAAAAAAAATAAAATTAACAATCCACCTATCCAAAAATAAAGTCACACTGAAATATGAGATTTAAAATACCCAAGGAAGCATCTGACTGATGGCTCTGTATAATTTTTTTGTCCATTAATGATTACTGATAATCACTGAATCAATGTGTGCAAGGTAATTACTGCACAGTTCAGTGTTTATGTAGTTTTCTTAACTGATGCGATAATGATTTCACTGCAATGCTCACTGTGCTAGCAGTGAGCATTAAATAAAAAATGCCCATTAATTTACCGTTGAACGCAGTTCTTCAATTAACGGTCGGCATTGAATCTGGGCCAACCCATATCTTTATATAACCAAATTAATTCAGGAGAAGATGATGACGTGATACCTAGTGAAGAGCTAACGTGACCATTTGAAAAGCCGTTTCCCAGCCTCAGAAATTTGATGTCTTTTGGTGTGATAAATGTTAATGCACACTCACTGGAGCCAATGCCAAAAGGTATATCTGTTCCATTGGTATTCATATGTTTTCCATCAGTACAGACCACCCAACTATTCTAGTCAAATGAGCTGCTTGATAATAGTTAAACACGACAGGTACACTCATTTCACCACATCTTCTGCATTTTGTCAAATGTGCATTAGCCAGGATAGGTTCCATTCCAAATATATTTCATGAATCGCTGCAAACTGAATGGAAAAAGATGCAAGTAATATGGATCGGGAGGATCTGAATCAGAAACAGAAATCTCAGAAGAATGTTCATTTTAAAGATCTTTATCCTCACAAACCAATGGAAGTGTGGAGATGATCAACACATTGTGTCCTACTGAACAGTCTGGACTAAGGGTGTGAAGTTAAGTTTGAAAAGTTTAACTAAGTCAGCTGAGAAATTGATGCTCAGATATTTTAGTGTGGGGGCTTCATTTGAATATTATTGTTAAGTATTTTTTAGATTTTTTCATGTTAATTTTAAAATGTTAAAATTGCCCGTTTACTTGTATCATGGAGGTCAAATAAAAAATAGAAGTTTGCGGATTAGTGACTATAACACTTTAAGTCATCTGTGTATGCAGCTAACTTGTGGTGATGCAGGCCCATTAATATAATACAAAAAATATTAGCCTGACTCCAGTAGATAATGGTTTGAGAGTCAGAATAAATAAAAAAGTCCCGGATAATACTGTTTGACAGATTGAGTGGGTCTGAAGGAGCACCATTTATCTTGATGCAGGCAGATGGATTCCGAAATAGAGAATTTACCCAATAGATAACTATTGGGCCCAGGCCCAATTTTTAGCAAATAGGAAGACCCAGTTCACCCTGTCAAATGCTTTATTTATATATGCGAATAAGGGCAATGTGGGACACCCCAAAGTCTGGGCATGATAAATTAGATTAAACATTTTGGTGGTATTATCCTAAGCCTCTTGGCCCTGGACAAATCTCACTTAATCTCCGTAGACTTATTCACAGAAACAAGTTTTTAGCCCAGTTGAGAGAATTTTTGAAAACAATTTGAGATCAACACTACACTAACACTAATTTGACATCAACAATAAGATGGGTCTATAGCTGCTGCATAATTCTGCATCTTTGCCAGACATAGAAGATATGCGCTATGAGTAGTGTACCGAACATTACGGTATCCATACCCTGGACCCGAACACGGACATTCCACTGTATGTCCGTGTTGGAGTTCGGGGTTCGACGATTTAATGGCGCATTTTGAAAGGCTGCAGGGCAGCCAATCAACAAGCGTTTGACTAGTTTGCCCTTAGAAGCCATCACAGCCATGCCTACTAATGGCATGGCTGTGATTGGCCAGTGCAGCATGTGACCCAGCCTCTATATATAAGCTGGAGTCACATACACGCACATCACATGAGTTCTTCTTAGTGTAGAGAGAGGATGCTGCAGCTGTGAGGGACAGATTAAAAAAAATTCTGGTGTTGAATCTGCAAACTACAGCAATTATTCAAACTACAGCGATTATTCAAATTACAGTGATTGTGGTACTGGGCTCAGGGCAGGGTACAAATATGTAGTATAGCACCCACTAAAATAGAGAGTGCAGTGCACTTGCAACTGCATGTGCGCCAGGCACATGACTTTAATCCTGTTCTGTTAGCTCAGTGGGCAACATCTAGGCATTTTTAAATACTGCAATTTGTTGGTGTAAAATATTACATCTGCGTCCTGCACTTCATATCTGAGAGTCAAATAGAACCGTCAAATACTGTGCTTACAGCGCACTTTGAAAAATTCTAATAGTTTTGGGTGGTAAATAGTACATTTGCGTCTTCCGGTGCACTTCATATCTGAGAGTCAAATAGAAGAGTCCAATACTGTGCTTACAGAGCACTTTGAAAAATTCTAATTGTTTTGGGTGCTAAATAGTACATTTGCGTCTTTCGGTGCACTTCATATCTGAGAGTCAAATAGAACTGTCCGATACTGTGCTAACAGCGCACTTTGAAAAATTCTAATTGTTTTGGGTGGTAAATAGTGCATTTGCGTCTTGCGGTGCACTTCATATCTGAGAGTCAAATAGAACCGTCAAATACTGTGCTTACAGCACACTTTAAAAAATTCTAATTGTTTTGGGTGCTAAATAGTACATTTGCGTCTTGCGGTGCACGTCATATCTGAGAGTCAAATAGAACTGTCCACTACTGTGCTTACAGAGCACTTTGAAAAATTCGAATTGTTTTGGGTGCTAAATAGTACATTTGCGTCTTGCGGTGCACTTCATATCTGAGAGTCAAATAGAACAGTCCAATACTGTGCTTACAGCGCACTTTGAAAAATGCTAATTGTTTTGGGTGGTAAATAGTACATTTGCATCTTGCGGTGCACTTCATATCTGAGAGTCAAACAGAACAGTGAAATACTGTGGTTACAGTGCACTTTGAAAAATTCTAATTGTTTTAAGTGCTAAATAGTACTACATTTCCATCTTGCGGTGCACTTCATATCTGAGAGTCAAACAGAACAGTGTAATACTGTGCTTACAGCGCACTTTGAAAAATTCTAATTGTTTTGAGTGCTAAATAGTACATTTGCGTCTTGCGGTGCACTTCATATCTGAGAGTCAAACAGAACTGTCTGATACTGTGCTTACAGCACACTTTGAAAAATTCAAAAAAGTTTTGGGTGGTAAATAGTACATTTGCGTCTTGCGGTGCACTTCATATCTGAGAGTCAAATAGAACAGTCCAATACTGTGCTTACAGCGCACTTTGAAAAATGCTAATTGTTTTGGGTGGTAAATAGTACATTTGTATCTTGCGGTGCACTTCATATCTGAGAGTCCAACAGAACAGTGAAATACTGTGGTTACAGTGCACTTTGAAAAATTCTAATTGTTTTGGGTGCTAAATAGTACATTTGCGTCTTGCGGTGCACTTCATATATAAGAGTCAAACAGAACAGTGAAATACTGTGCTTACAGCGCACTTTGAAAAATTCAAATTGTTTTGGGTGCTAAATACTACATTTGCGTCTTGCGGTGCACTTCATATCTGAGAGTCAAACAGAACTGTCTGATACTGTGCTTACAGCACACTTTGAAAAATTCAAAAAAGTTTTGGTTGGAAATAGTACATGAGCGTCTTCCGGTACACTTCATATCTGAGAGTCAAATAGAACCATCAAATACTGTGCTTACAGCGCACTTTGAAAAATTCTAATTGTTTTAGGTGGTAAATAGTACATTTGCGTCTTGCCATGCACTTCATATCTGAGAGTCAAATAGAACAGTCCAATACTGTGCTTACAGCGAACTTTGAAAAATGCTAATTGTTTTGGGTGCTAAATACTACATTTGTATCTTGCGGTGCACTTCATATCTGAGAGTCAAACAGAACAGTGAAATACTGTGGTTACAGTGCACTTTGAAAAATTCTAATTGTTTTGGGTGCTAAATAGTACTACATTTTCATCTTGCGGTGCACTTCATATCTGAGAGTCAAACAGAACAGTGTAATCCTGTGCTTACAACGCACTTTGAAAAATTCGAATTGTTTTGGGTGCTAAATAGTACATTTGCGTCTTGCGGTGCACTTCGTATCTAAGAGTCAAACAGAACAGTGAAATACTGTGGTTACAGTGCATTTTGAAAAATTCTAATTGTTTTGGGTGCTAAATAGTACATTTGCGTCTTGCGGTGCACTTCGTATCTAAGAGTCAAACAGAACAGTGAAATACTGTGCTTACAGGGCACTTTGAAAAATTCTAATTGTTTTGGGTGCTAAATACTACATTTGCGTCTTGCGGTGCACTTCATATCTGAGAGTCAAACTGAACAGTGAAATACTGTGGTTACAGTGCACTTTGAAAAATTCTAATTGTTTTGGGTGCTAAATAGTGCATTTGCGTCTTGCGGTGCACTTCATATCTAAGAGTCAAACAGAACAGTGAAATACTGTGCTTACAGCGCACTTTGAAAAATTCAAATTGTTTTGGGTGCTAAATAGTACATTTGCGTCTTGCGGTGCACTTCATATCTGAGAGTCAAACAGAACTGTCTGATACTGTGCTTACAGCACACTTTGAAAAATTCAAAAAAGTTTTGGGTGGTAAATAGTACATTTGCGTCTTCCGGTACACTTCATATCTGAGAGTCAAATAGAACCGTCAAATACTGTGCTTACAGCGCACTTTGAAAAATTCTAATTGTTTTAGGTGGTAAATAGTACATTTGCGTCTTGCCATGCACTTCATATCTGAGAGTCAAATAGAACAGTCCAATACTGTGCTTACAGCGCACTTTGAAAAATTCTAATTGTTTTGGGTGCTAAATAGTACATTTGCGTCTTGCGGTGCACTTCATATCTGAGAGTCAAATAGAACAGTCCAATACTGTGCTTACAGCGCACTTTGAAAAATGCTAATTGTTTTGGGTGGTAAATAGTACATTTGCGTCTTGCGGTGCACGTCATATCTGAGAGTCAAATAGAACCGTCAAATACTGTGCTTACAGCGCACTTTGAAAAATTATAATTGTTTTAGGTAGTAAATAGTACATTTGCGTCTTGCTGTGCACTTCATATCTGAGAGTCAAATAGAACAGTCCAATACTGTGCTTACAGCGCACTTTGAAAAATTCAAATTTTTTTGGGTGGTAAATACTACATTTGCGTCTTTCGGTGCACTTCATATCTAAGAGTTAAATAGAACCGCCAAATACTGTGCTTACAGCGCACTTTGAAAAATTCTAATTGTTTTAGGTGGTAAATAGTACATTTGCGTCTTGCCATGCACTTCATATCTGAGAGTCAAATAGAACAGTGATATACTGTGCTTACAGCGCACTTTGAAAAATTCAAATTGTTTTGGGTGCTAAATACTACATTTGCGTCTTGCGGTGCACTTCATATCTGACAGTCAAACAGAACAGTGAAATACTGTGCTTACAACACACTTTGAAAAATGCTAATTGTTTTGGGTGCTAAATAGTACATTTGCATCTTGCGTTGCACTTCATATCTAAGAGTCAAACAGAACAGTGAAATACTGTGGTTACAGTGCACTTTGAAAAATTCTAATTGTTTTGGGTGCTAAATACTACATTTGCGTCTTGCGGTGCACTTCATATCTGAGAGTCAAACAGAACAGTGAAATACTGTGCTTATAGCGCACTTTGAAAAATTCAAATTGTTTTGGCTGCTAAATAGTACATTGGCGTCTTGCGGTGCACTTCGTATCTAAGAGTCAAACAGAACAGTGAAATACTGTGCTTACAGCGCCCTTTGAAAAATTCAAATTGTTTTGGGTGCTAAATACTACATTTGCGTCTTGCGGTGCACTTCATATCTGAGAGTCAAACTGAACAGTGAAATACTGTGGTTACAGTGCACTTTGAAAAATTCTAATTGTTTTGGGTGCTAAATAGTACATTTACGTCTTGCGGTGCATTTCTTGCAGTGCAATAAACAAAAAAAAATACAAATAAAAATTCTTGACTATTGGCGGTTACATTGTCGCCTGACATAAACCATCTGTTACTTTGGTGGGTGACCGCAAAGAATGAGGAGAGCGTCAAATAAGGGACGTGGCCCTTGTCGTGGTGCTGCTGGTGTTGGTGGAGCTCCTGTTGCTAGTAGGGGATGTGGTCGATCTGTGCCAGCTACAAGTACAAGTGAAACACCTTCCTCATGTGCTAGTACGCGACAGAACCGTCAGCGTTATTTGGTAGGCCCGAATGCCACTCATAGAATGGTGAGGCCAGAACAAGTACAGGCGATAGTAGATTGGGTGGCTGACAGTGCCTCCAGTTCCTACACATTGTCTCCCACCAGGTACCCCTCTGAAAGCTCAGAGTTGACACCTGCAGCCCATGGCCATCTGTCTTTCACCTCACCCCCTTGCAAATCAGCCAAGCAGTCTGAGCCACAACTCATGCAGCAGTCTCTTTTGCTTTTTGATGACTCTGCTGGCGGGGTCATCAAACCTAGCCATGCCCCAGAAGTGGAAGAGATGCACAACCGCTTATGTGTCAGGATGTGGACATGCGAGGACCACCGCAGCACATCTCTGATGATGACGAAACACAGGTGCCAACTGCTGTGGCTTTCGGCAGTGTGCAGACCGGCAAGGAGGGCAGGGTTGAGGAGTGGGTGGAAGATGATGTGGAGGATGATGAGGTCCTAGACCCCACATGGAATCAAGGTCATGCGAGTGACGTGTCCAGTTTGGAGGAAGAGGCGGTGGTCGCAAAGAGGCACCAGCGCAGCATAAGAGGGAGCAGGGTGCAAAACCGTAGCAGCCGTCCCCTAGACAGTATGCCTGCTACTGCCCACCGCACCCAGGGGCCAAGCAAACCAAAGGTTTTAAAAACCTGATGGCGGTGGTGTCCCACAGAACGTAGTTCCCAGCCGCCACTACTTTTCCCCCCAGAGCCATCCCTTTCCTGCACAAGCAATTGGCGAACAAAATCAGGTGTGCACTGCGCAACGCCATCTGTGGCAAGGTCCACATAACCACAGATACGTGGACCAGTAAGCACGAGCAGGGACGCTATATCTCCCTAACAGCACACTGGTCAAATGTAGTGTCGGCTGGGCCTGAGGCAGATAGCAGTTTTACGCATGTCCTTCCGCCACAGAGGATTGCATTTCTCTTTGCCTCCTGTTGCCTCTTCCTCCTACTCAGCTTCTTCCTTCTCCTCTACCACCTCCTCTACCACCTCAGCGTAACACCTTCACCACCAACTTCAGCACAGCCAGGGGAAAACGACAGCAGGCTCTTTTAAAACGCAGGAGCTGTGGACGGTCATGGAACAACAGATCAATGAGTGGTTGTTGTCACTGAGCTTGGTGGTGTGCGATAATGGGCGAAATCTCGTAGCAGCGCTGGGCCTCGCCAGTTTGACGCACATACCTTGCCTGGCGCATGTGCTGAATTTGGTGGTGCAGAAATTCCTAAAAAACTACCAAGATATATCAGAGCTGCTACAGAAAGTGCGGGCCGTCTGTGTGCACTTTAGGCATTCTCACCCTGCTGCTGCTCGCCTGTCTGAGCTGCAGGGTAACATAGGCCTTGAGTGGGCCTCCATGCGAGACCTGTGTGCCATTTTGCACTGTTTCGAGTACTCCACCAACATGGCCAGTGCCAATGACGCCGTTCTCAGCCTTACTATCCCGCTTGTATGTCTCCTTGAAAAAACGCTTAGGGCGATGATGGAAGAGGATGTGGCACAGGAGGAAGAGGAGGAGGAAGAAGAGGAGTCATTTCCACAGTTATTAGGCCAGTCATTCACAAGTGGCTTGGAGGGTGGGTTCATGCACAATCATAGGCCAGGTACACAACTGTCAAGCCAGGGCACAGTTTTGGAGGAGAATGAGGATGATGATGATGATGAGGAGGAGGAACCGTGTTCACAGCAGGGTGGCACCCAACACAGCTCGTGGGCATCACTGGAGCGTGGCTGGGGGGATACGGAGGACACAGAGAACAGCTTGTCCTTGCCTCTGGGCAGCTTGGCACACATGAGCGACTACATGCTGCAGTGAATGCGCAACGACTGCCGAGTTGCCCACATTCTAACTTGTGCTGATTTCTCGGTGTCCACCCTGCTGGATCCCAGTTACAAGGACAACGTGCTGTCCTTAATTCCATCACTGGAGCGTGATCGTAAGATGTGCGACTATAAGCGCACGCTGGTAGACGCGCTGCTGAGGGCATTCCAAAATGACACTGGGGGCTCAATGGAAGCACAAGGCGAAGGCAGAGGAAGAGATCGCCAATGCAGCTGGGGCACCACCAGCACCTCAGAAGGCAGGGTTAGCATGGCCGAAATGTGGAAAAGCGTTGTCAGCACTCCACAACAAGCAGCAACACCATCTGATATGCAACATCTTATCAGGAGGCAGCATTTCAGTAACATGGTGGAACAGTACGTATGCACAGGCCTACAAGTACTGACTGATGGGTCTGCCCCATTAAACTTCTGCATCTCCAAATTGGGCACATGGCCTGAGCTTGATCTTTATGCCTTGGAGGTGCTGGCCTGCCCTGCAGCCAGTGTATTGTCTGAATGTGTGTTTAGCACGGCAGGGGGCGTTATCACAGACAAGCGCAGCCGCCTGTCCACAGCCAACGTGGACAAGCTCACATTTATTAAGATGAACCAGGCATGGATCCCACCAGACTTCTCTGTACCTTGTGCAGAATAGACATTTATACCGGCCTCCCCCAGTCATTGTTATACTCAAGTGCACTTATTCTTTGTTTTCTGTTGTTATATGTCCCAATATTTTGGGGGCTACCCCAATTTAAAAAAAAACAAAAACAAATAAAAAACAGTGTTGGCTACCTCCTCCTCCTCCAGTGCCGCTTCCACCCACACCGCCACGGTCACCACCTCCTCAACCTATGGGTCACTTAGTATACACTGAAAGAGAATACCCTGCACTCCAACCCTCTCTCAAATGGATATTTCTGTTGATCCTCCTGGCAGACATGCTTTAGATTTATATTTATGTTCTTCCAAAGCTAAAATCAAAGATTCCATCGAGTGCTATTTTATGGCTCAGCTGTATTTTTAATTTGTATGTATTTTATGTTATTTTAAGTTATTTCCCTATCAATATTTGCTTGCAGGGCACTTGTCCTACTCTTACCCACATTTTACTTCCTTTTGCAGCCCTCTAGCCCTTTCCATGACTTTTTTAGAGGCATTTTAGTGGCCAAAAGTTTGTGTCCCCATTGACTTCAATGGGGTTCGTGTTCGGGGTCAAGTTCGAGCACGGACCCGGATATTTTTTCGGAGTTCGGTCGAACCTGCCGAACCCGAACATTCGGGTATCCACTCAACTCTATCTATCAGGGCCGGTGCAAGGATTTTTGTCTACACAAGCGAAGGTGCATTTTGGTGCCCCCCTCTTCTGACCCGCCACGACTCCCATACTACCAACCCTCCATATATTTTATATATATAAAAGTATAATGTATAGTGTGGAAAATAAATACATCTAAATATTCAACTCGCATGCTCTAAATTTGTCACACATTGACACCCTAACACACATTTAAACCCTTAAACACAAAGACACCCTTGCAGTCACACACAAAGACACACTTACCACTTACACACACACCCTTACACAGACACAGTGACACACTTACACACACACACACCCTTACACAGACACAGTGACACACTTACACCCTTATACAGTGACAAACTTACACACACACACACACCCTTACACTGACACAGTGACACACACCCTTACACAGAAAGTGACACACTTACACACACCCTTACCACTTACACACACACAGTGACACACATAACATGAGACACACTATTTTGCCACTCAATATGCCAGTATTTAGCCAATCAATATGCCATTTAATATGCCAATATTTTGCCCCTCAATATGTAAGGATATTGCCAATTAAAATGCCAGGATATTGCCAATTAATATATCAGGGTATTGCCACTTAATATGCCAGGGTATTGCCAATAATTATGCCAGGGTATTGCCACTTAATATGCCAGGATATAGCCACTTAATATGCCAGGGTATTGCCCCTTAATATGCCAGGGTATTGCCAATAATTATACCAGGGTATTGCCACTTAATATGCCTGGACAATGCCACTTAATATGCCAGGGTATTTCCAATAATTATGCCAGGGTATTGCCACTATATGCCAGGATATTCCCAATATGCCAGGATATTGCCAATTAAAATGCCAGGGTATTGCCACTTAATATGCCAGGATATTGCCACTTAATATGCCAGGATTTTGCCAATAATTATGCCAGGGTATTGCCACTTAATATGCCAGGATAATGACACTTAATATGCCAGGATAATGCCAATTAATATGCCAGGGTATTGTCAATAATTATGCCATGGTATTGCCACTTAATATGCCAGGATATTGCCAGTTAATATGCCAGGATATTGCCAGTTAATATGCCAGGATATTGCCCCTCAGTATGCTCGTTATGCCACCCTCCTCCCCCCTTCCCCAGACCTCAGTACTTACCTCCTTGCTGCTGTCTCCCGGTGCAGGTCCGTGGCTGTGAGGGAAGCATTGTGCTCTCACCTCCAGCCGCGCGGATCAATAAAGTTTGTTCAAACTTTTTTTTTAAACAAACTTTATTGATCTGCGTCGCTGGAGGGGAGCGAACAAAGCTTCCCTCACAGCCACGGACCTGCACCGGGGGACATCAACAAGAAGGTAAGTAAACGGGCCTGGGGGTGCAGGCGATTTCCCCGCCCCCCCCCTTGGGGCACCCTAAGGCAGCCGCCTGTGCTGCCTTACGGTAGCGCCGGCCCTGCTAGCTATGAGTATCAAGGGACTGTGGCTCCATTTCAGTTTAGTTATGCTGGAAGAAGCTTCATAAAACTGTTGCCAAGCCCTTACCTCCTCTTACAGTGTCAGTTATTTAGTGTATGTACATCATGCCAATGAGCAGTACATGAATACACTTTTATATATAATGTAAATGAACAGTAAATGCTGAACTTTAATAGTACAACTTATCTTGACTTAATCTACTATGCTACTAGCTGTTGGCTTGATTATTTTTTTTTATCAGAGAGCTGCCATTAATTTATTCACATTTGTGCATTTTCTACTCATGATATGAATTTTACTTTTAATTGAGAACACAAAGAACCAGTCAGAATGAAGATTTGGTTTCAAATGTTTTTATTACTTCTGCATTGCTCCAACATTCTCAATTCATATTCATTCATGGTATTATTGCTGCATAAAATAAAAAAATAATCTTGTCCTGGCCCTTGTAGAAACTTGAGATAAAATATCACTTTTTTGCTAACATTTTCTATACTGCTTTTAGTTATAAAGTCCATTTATACATTTAAAATTTCATTTTCTTTATCATGACATTTATCCCCATATGTTTTTGGTGTGTGTATACTTGATTTAGATTTTTCTCTCTCTATCTCTAATCGTATTACTAGTAACATAATCTAAAAATAGCATATTGCGTTTATGTTTTCCTTCTTTAATGTCAAATGTTTTCCAAAGTATACAAACTGTTCATCTTTTAGAGTGTCCTTTTCCGCAAGAATAAGCACATTTAGTAGGGCAAAGGAGAACATCTGATAAATATAGGAAAATGCATTCTGCAGATAATCCACAGTTTTAATATGGATTCTGCAGAAATATACTGTATACATATAAAGTTGTTGCTCTTTTGGCAAACGCTTGCTGATGTTAGACAAAGACAAGAAAGAAATGTGCAAACATTTCTATTCTCTTCTGGCAAAGAGTCACAAAAGAGGATATCTGTACTGTTGCCATTTATCTGCTTGTGAGATATGTTATGTGGGAAAAGTCTCAAACTGTGTTCTAAGGCCCGAAAACTCACCCAGGTTCTTCAGATATCTCCATAACTTGGTGTGTCTGTTAGAGCAGTGATAGAGAATCTAAGGACCATGGTCTATTTTAAGTAAAAATTTTCACTACACTGTAAAAACCCTGTGAAGCAAAGGGGTGAACCAGAGAGGGGCAGATCAAGGGCATGGAGCCATGTGATGCTGTGTGACATCAAGTGACGCATTGTAACCCCACAAGATTGAGCTCCAGCCTCCCCGTACAGCTACCAGGGGTATAGATATTTTTGCATTTTTGACAGGACAGCAGGTGCATTGTTAAGTCTCCAAAAATTCTGGATCTATAAACCTTGTCAGATATATTAGAAGTGGAGAAAAGAAGCTCACATGCTTGGGCAGGCAGAAAAAGGGTATGTATGACGTCAATGAGCAATAGGCACATATAATATAATCAATAAATGCATATAAAGTATATACATGATGCTGCCAGTGAGCAGTAGGTAAATATGATATAAGCAATGATCAATAAATACACATACATATTTATAAGATGCCAGTGAGCAGTAACTTCATGTGGAAGAGTTTATAACAACATAAATATCTAAATTATTCATATAATGCTAGGAAATGAGCAGCAAATGCATACATGAAATGCATATATTAACTTTGTATATGATGCCAATGAGCAGTGAGCACATACACTTTGTATATCTTGCAAATGAACAATCAATGCAGTATATCATGTCATTAAGCAGTAAATGCACAAGCTAGTACATCCTGCCAATGAACAGTACAGGAACACACTTTTATATATAATGTAAATGGACAGTAAATGCATAAACTTTGTATATGATGCCAATGAATAGTAAATGCATAAACACTGTATATGATGCCAATGAGCAGTAAGTACATAAACTTTGTATATGATGCCAATGAACAGTAAATAAATAATCTTTGTATATGACGCCAATGAGCAGTATAAACAGCGTGTCAGTGCCCCCAAACAGCCTGTGTATGCCATATTTGCCACAAACAGCTTGCCAGTGCATTTTTTGTGCCCCAAACAGCTTGGCTGTACCATTAATGTGTTCCAAACATTCATGCCTGTGTCATTCATGTGCCCCAAACATCTTGCCTTGTCTTGCCATTCTTGTCCTCCAAACAGCATAAAAAAAAGTTCTGCGTTTTCGGCTTCGGAGTGTTGGGATGTAACACCTGGTGCTCCGACTCTGACCAACAACGAGTATGAGGAGATGGAGCAAGTATTCTGTGCCGGACACTGGATTAAAAAAAAATCCTCTGTGCCTTATTGAGTGAAAAGTTAAATATTTCACTGCTCAGATTCAAATTTTATCAGCAGAAACGCGTCCATGGGTACGCGAAAATGGGCTTTGCTAAGGACATATGCCGTCAGTGGTAGGCGGTTGCCTTTGAAGTGGCAGGAAGCTTCTGTATCGTCAGGTTACTCAGTTACTTACTCAATTACATAGGTTGAAAGAAGTAGAATGATAAGGGAAGAAATGGCCCAGTGAGGAAGCACATGTGGAGGTGAAGGCGTGAAATGCTGATATAAGGTGGAGGGGGAAAAAAGAGGTAGGACAAAAACAGGGAGAAGGGGTAACTGAAATAGGGAGACTAGCTAACGAAAAAAGAGGATGGGAGGGTAAGGGACACTTTAAAATCTTTAACTTGTTTTCCTGACGAGCATTGGACACTTAGGCTCCATCAATTAATTACGAAAAATGTCAACAAAGCAAGGAGTCACAAAAGTATACTAACATAGAAACATAGAAACATAGAATGTGTCGGCAGATAAGAACCAGTCGGTCCATCTAGTCTGCCCAAATTTTTTTTGAGTACTTTTATTAGTCCCCCGTTCCCGGTCTTATAGCAAGGATAGCCTTGTGTCTATCCCACGCATGCTTAAAATCCTTTACTGTGTTTACCTCTACCACTTCTGCTGGCAGGCTATTCCATACATCCACTACCCTCTCAGTAAAGTAATACATCCTGATATTACTTTTAAATCGTTGCCCCTCTAATTTAAGACTATGTCCTCTAGTTGTGGTAGTTTTTCTTCTTTTAAATATACTCTCTTCCTTTACTGTGTTGATTCCCTTTATGTATTTAAATGTTTCTATCATATCCCCCCTGTTACGTCTTTCCTCCAAGCTATACATGTTAAGATGCTTTAACCTTTCCTGGTAAGTTTTATCCTTCAACCCATGAACCAGTTTAACATGGGGTTACCAGACCAATTCAATAAGGTAAAAACTAGAGCAGTTGCATAGGAGGCATTTATCCATTAAAATGAATGCATTACATAAAATAAACCTCTAGTGACCACATGTGGTACTGAAATAAAAAAAGCCACAGTCCCTCAACACCAGAAATACAAGTATAAACCAAGAGAATGGTGCAGGCGCCTGTTACAAACAGTAAAACAATTATAAACAGATTGCAAAAAGAATGCAGTGACTTTTTAATATTGCATAATATAAACAGATCTAGGTCTCTTATTAATCAGAAAAACTTCCTCAAGATAAGAGTTCTGAACATACCATTTCATTTTGTTTCTGATTTTTATCTTTTTATAAATACTGTTATTATTGTTGTTTTTATTATGCAATATTAAATAAGTCACTGTATTCTTTTTACAATCTGTTTATAATTGTATGTAAAATATGTCTTCTCCATTCTCTTGTTCTCTATTGATGCTCATGCACTGATCAATCAAGCCACACTCACTGAATAGATCCTGGAATTACAAATGCAGTGCGTCCTGAGGACAGATCTTGAGAACTGATGTTTTATAGGAACAATACATACATTCCGTTTATGTCTGATTGCATTCTGTGGCTCTCTTGCTGACATTTATCTTTGTAATCTTTTTTTATCAGTGCAGCTCTTCAAAGCAGTGGGAAATACTGCATAAGGCTTTTTATTTCCCAATCTGCTGTGCTTTCAAAACAACATGGTTTTAAATATGTCTTACTAGTTCTAAACTAAAATTTAGACATAGAAAGGTCAGAATATTTATATCGGATAGTGGTTTAATTAAGAAAACAACATTAAATAGAAGTCATGGACTATGTTTTGCAGTTGATTCAGAGTGGACAATAACATTAACAGAAGAGAAGCATTTTGTATTGTTGCTTAATTTGGTAAACCCAAGTCACCCATGATATACAAAGTTTTTTTATTTACTTCTCCTTGACAACATATGCAAAGTTTATGTATTTACTGTTCATTGACAGCATATACAAAGTGTATTTATGAATTTATTGCTCATTGGCATGAAATAAAAAGTTTATGCATTTACTGGTTAATGACATGATATACAAGTTTATGCATTGACTGTTCATTGGTAAGATATGCTAAGTTTATGTATTTGCTGCTCATTGGCATCATATACAAAGTTAATATATGCATTTCATGTATGAATTTGCTGCTCATTTACTACCATCATAGACATATTTTAGATATTTCTGTTGTTATAAATAGTGTTGAGCGAACCCGAACCCCACTGTTCGGGTTCGTACCGAACATTACGTTTTTTGGACCCCGGACCCGAACACAGACATTCCACTGTATGCAGGGCAGCCAATCAACAAACGTTTGACTCGTTTGCACTTAGAAGCCATCAAAGCCATGCCTACTAATGGCATGGCTGTGATTGGCCAGTGCAGCATGTGACCCAGCCTCTATATATAAACTGGAGTCACGTACACGCACATCACATGAGCTCTTCTTAGTGTAGAGAGAGGATGCTGCAGCTGTGAGGGACAGATTAAAAAAAATTCTGGTGTTGAATCTGCAAACTACAGCGATTATTCAAACTACAGCGATTATTCAAATTACAGTGATTATTTTAGTGGGTGCTATACTACATATTTGTACCCTGCCCTGAGCCCAGTGCCACAGAGAGTAACTGCATGTGTGCCATGCACATGACTTTAATCCTGTTCTGTTAGCTCAGTGGGCAACATCTAGGCATTTAAATACTGCAATTTGTTGGTGTTAAATATTAAATTTGCATCCTGCATTTGATATCTGAGAGACAAATAGAACCGTCAAATACTGTGCTTACAGCGCACTTTTAAAAATTCTAATTGTTTTGGGTGCTAAATAGTACATTTACGTCTTGCGGTGCATTTCTTGCAGTCCAATAAACAAAAAAACAAAAAAATTGCCCTTTATGCCTTGGAGGTGCTGGCCTGCCCTGCAGCCAGTGTATTGTCTGAACGTGTGTTTAGCACGGCAGGGGGCGTTATCACAGACAAGCGCAGCCACCTGTCCACAGCCAACGTGGACAAGCTCACATTTATTAAGATGAACCAGGCATGGATCCCACCAGACTTCTCTGTACCTTGTGCAGAATAGACATTTATACCGGCCTCACCCAGTCATTATTATACTCAAGTGCAATTCTTTGTTTTCTGTTGTTATATGTCCCAATATTTTGGGGGCTACCCCAATTTAAAAAAAAAACAAAAACAAATAAAAAACAGTGTTGGCTACCTCCTCCTCCTCCTCCTCCTCCTCCTCCAGCGCCGCTTCCACCTACACCGCCACGGTCACCACCTCCTCAACTTAGTATACTAAGTATATCACTTAGTATAAACTGAAAGAGAATACCCTGCACTCCAACCCTCTCTCAAATGGATAATTCTGTTGATCCTCCTGGCAGCCATGCTTTAGATTTAGATTTATGTTCTTCCAAAGCTAAAATCAAAGATTCCATCTAGTGCTATTTCATGGCTCAGCTGTATTTGTAATTTGTATGTATTTTATGTTATTTTAAGTTATTTTCCTATCCACATTTGCTTGCAGGGCACTTATCCTACTCTTAGCCACATTTTACTTCCTTTTGCAGCCCTTCTAACCCTTACCAGGACTTTTTTAGAGGCATTTTAGTGGCCAAAAGTTTGTGTCCCCATTGACTTTAATGGGGTTTGGGTTCGGGGGCAAGTTCGAGCATGGACACGGACATTTTTTAGAAGTTCGGCTGAACCTGCCGTACCCGGACATCCAGGTGTCCGCTCAACTCTAGTTATAAATATTAAAATATTAATATTTAAATATTAAAATGATTCAAATTCTAAAACACACAATTTAGGCCAGTAACAATCATTTCCTAGTGAAAGGTTGAAGTTATATTCTAGTAGGCACTTTTAGAATCACATGATATCGGGAATGCCTTTTTATTAAAGGGAAACTTTCAGAACCCTGCTTTTTTAACTCTTTGGCCTTTGTTCAGAGTCTGTGAAACTACTTACAAATAGTCTGACAATAGATAAGAACCACTAGGTACATCTAATCTTCTAGTGATCATGTGAATTCATAAAGACTGAGCTCATTGGACTCACATAAATGTTATTTCTCCCTTATGCACACACTGGCTTACCCCATTCACATCAAGTAGACAGAAAAGTAATTTCAGCTTTTTTTTGTGTCTCCCAAATAACTGAAAAAGGAACATCACCTCCAGATACAATGTATAATCCATCAGCAAACACAAAGCTTTGTCTATTCCACTAATCTTTTAGGAGAAGGCAGTGAATTATTGGAAAAAATGGCTGCATAATGATATTGAGTAATGACGACAATGTCCTCACAAGAATCTATTCTACATTCGTAATGTAAGGTGGAAAACATGATTTGCTTGCGTGTCTGTGTGCATTGTCTTCTAATGATATTTCAAGGCATCCGACAAAGCTTATTTCCTTCGAGTGGTTTCGTCAAATAATAAAACTACTTGACATGAAAGTAATTGACATCAGATGTGGAATTATGGAATTGTAAACTTATGCTGTCTTTTTACTATTTGTCTAAGCATATGCCAAACATTTTCACTTGCTTTTATTTTATATCCATGGGCTGGGTGCAACATAAATCTTGCAGGCAAAAATCGAAGACGAACAAAACAAACAAACAAACAAACAAACACACTTAAAAAATAAAGAAATGTGCTTTTTTTTTATCACTTTTAGATTTTTTTTTCTCTTTTAAATGAGTTGTATAAATAGCATGACCTGCATTTGTTTTATTAAATCATTTAGGACTTACAACTCTATTTAAATTATTCTGCTTTTTATGAACATGTATAATTCTCTTT
The DNA here is from genome assembly GCA_036172795.1 of Pelodytes ibericus. Lineage (NCBI taxonomy): Eukaryota > Metazoa > Chordata > Amphibia > Anura > Pelodytidae > Pelodytes > Pelodytes ibericus. The sequence goes on along the minus strand of CM069859.1, from coordinate 164,476,209 downwards.
CTAGCTAAAGGTGAAAAATATAGCGTGTGAACGCACTCATGGACAAAAAGCGGTCTATTCACTAAAAAATGGGAACTGTAATGAACTGATAAATATCAGGCATTGATAGCTGAGTTAGAAAGATAGACAATGTGTAGAATTTTTTCAACTCAATAATGTCTAATATTTGCTGTTCACTTGCAGTTCACTATTTAATAAATAGAGCCCACAAACACATGGTATATTTATGTTATTTAGTCACTATCAACTCTATTCTATTCCAGAAATGGATTATAATCCCATTATAACTATATCTGAGATCTTCCAAGTTCTCACCTGGAATTAAAACTTGGTGGCCACAAATTGCATCAACACTAGGTTGTGTGGATTATATGGTTTATGAGGCTCACACATGAAATCTGTAACATGGCTACACCATACAATTGTGCAGTCATTTGTAATGCATGTTTCCATGGTCTAGAATGTGAAGCTGCTAGAAGTAACTAGGATTGGCAGATAACTGAGGCTAAAATACAAGACTAATTTAAAAAATACTGGACACCAAAAAAGACTGATTATTAAACAGTTGTCAAGGTAAAATCTTAATGCATTTTCATAAAAAATAACAAGCAGCCACTAATAATGCAATTAGATGCAAAAAATACATTTGGTGGCCTTTAAACCAGTTTTGTTGATTAAGAAACGACCACTGATTTGTTGACACAGAACTCCATGTCTATCTACATCTGCTTAATATTAATTTAATCATAATTTCCCAGTTGGACTTTCTATTTTATAGGGTTTATTTATTTATACATAATCACTTATTGGTATACTATTCTATTTGATTACAGTATCTCAAAGATGGTAAAACTGTCAGCATGCTCCCCAGCCTCCCCACCATCTCTGCCACATTGGGTTTACTTGGGGGTAGAGGATATGATTTTGTTTAACCCTTGCATTCTGTAAAGAGACAGGGCTTAAAAAGAAGTATAATTATCCTTTAACCCCTTTGTGACATTACTTTTTTGGCTTGTCCGACCGACGCTTGGTGATATGGGATGTTTTAACATTTCTGAGATGTTTGTGTTTTGCTGTAATTTATTTCTGTCTCATTTAGTGTACACACACAAACTATATATCGTTTTTATCGTCATAAGAAGGGCTTTCTTTTGATACCATTTTGATAGTAGCATATAATTTGATGTAAAAAAAATAATAAAATATGCAAAAATGTGAAAAAAGAGTTTTATTTGAAAAATCGTATACTTATGTACAAGAGACAACAAAAAAACACTCCTAAATAATGAATTTTTTATTCATGTTACAAGGCCAGAACTATAAGTAGTGCAAAGCTATTTTAAAATCCTTTTTTTTTCAAAATTAGCGATAGTGACATTGTAACACTGATATTTGTACTAAATCCATGAATGACCCCCAACATGTACATATTTTTGAAAACTAGACAACTCAGAGCATTTAACTTGGGGTATTTTGACATTTTACCACCAATCTTTGCCAAAGTTTGCAGCAAAACATTTTTTAATTTTTTTTTTTCACATAGATTGCAATTTAGGTAAACATTACCTTAAAATGTGAAGGGGTATTTCCAAATAACACCTCAATATGTGTTCAGCAACATCTCCTGAGTACAGGGATACCACCCATGCATAGGTTTGTTGGTTTGTTTTGGGGCTAAAAGGCCACATTTAGGGGTGCGCATTTTGATTTTCCAACTTGGAATTCTGACATGCAAAAAAACTGCGCCCATGTCCCATTTGGGACATTTTTGAAGCCAGAAAGTGTATTCTACCCCACAAAGCCATATATTTTTTAAAACTAGACACCCTAGGGTATTTCAAATGGTAGTATTTTAACACTTTACATGCACTAATTATACCACCAGCCTATGTCAATGTTTTGGGTAGTCATTTTTTTTCACATACATTGTACTTTGGGCATGAATTCACAGATCCTGTTATATGTCAGGGCCAAACAACACCTCAATATGTGTTCAGCAACATCTCCTGAGTACAGGTATACCACCCATGTATAGGTTGGTTAGGTTATTTGGGACACGTCCTGCGTCGGCAAGGGGTTAAGGTGAAACAGACAGGTCCCATATTTGTACTATCAAATTTCCAATTTGCAGCTACAGTCAGTGCTGTATTTACCGCGAGGCATCCTAGGCGGATGACTAGGGCGGCAAATTTTGGGTGGCGGCCCCCCAGCACTGAAAAAAAATGAAAAATAAAAAAACGCGGCCCTTTAAAAAAAAAAAAAGACCGCGCTTGCAGGCAGAGACGAAGGTGAGAGGGGATCAGAAGATCCCCCCTCACCAATGCTCTGCCTGCCAGGCTGCACGGGGAGCCGAACAGGCAGCACAGAGAAACCTCTGTGCTGCCTGTTCGGCTCCCCGTGCAGTGTGCCGACACGGAAGTGCCGACAGTCACGTGACGGGCGCGCTGACGTCATACGCGCGCTCGGTCACGTGACCTGTCGGCACAATCGCCGGGAAGCCAAACAGCATGGAGGGACCATGCTGCCTGCCTGCCAGGGAAAGGTAAGTGCTGATGGGAGACTGTGTGTGTGTGTGTGTGTGTGACTGAGTGTGATGGGAGTCAGAGTGTGTGTGATGGGAGACAGTGTGTGTGACTGAGTGTGATGGGTGTCAGAGTGTGTGTGATGGGAGACAGTGTGTGTGACTGAGTGGGATGGGAGTCAGAGTGTGTGTGATGGGAGACAGTGTGTGTGACTGAGTGTGATGGGAGTCAGAGTGTGTGTGATGGGAGACAGTGCGGGTGACTGAGTGTGATGGGAGTCAGAGTGTGTGTGATGGGAGACAGTGTGTGTGACTGAGTGTGATGGGAGTCAGAGTGTGTGTGATGGGAGACAGTGTGTGTGACTGAGTGTGATGGGAGTCGGAGTGTGTGTGATGGGAGTAGGAGTGTGTGACTGAGTGTGATGGGAGTAGGAGTGTGTGTCTGAGTGTGATGGGAGTGTGAGCTTGATGTGAGTCTGAATGATGGGGCATGTCTTAGGTGTGTAGACCTAAGAGCAATTGCAAATTGATTTCACCCATATGCCTACGGCTAGAGGTGGATTGAAATATTTTTTGGTTATTGTTGATCAATTCAGAGAGTGGGTGGAGAGTTTTGCCAGTACTAATGAGTAGAGTCTGTGCTGCTGTTAAAATACTTGCAAAAGAGTGGATCCCAAGGTGGGGAGTCCCCCTCCAAATTAATAGCGACAGTGTTCAACATTGTATTTCCCAGGTGACACAAGGTTTAGTCAGAAGCCTTTACATTGAATAGAAATTCCATATGCCATACCATTCACATGCTGCTGGTCAGGTTGAGAGATCCAATAGAACAAATAGAGGAAGGGTACCAATGGTACATTCCACAACTGGCCAGCCTATTTACCTTCTGTTCTAGCATAAATCAGAATGACCCCCACTAAAACTACAAGATTGTCCCCTTATGAAATATTAATGGGGAGACCGTTCCCTGCTCCATGGGCTATTGGTAGGTATTGCCCTGTGAGCAGTGAGAACAATATTTTAACCAATTGCTGACAAAACTGAACAGTACTTATGGTGATGTGTCTTTATCTATTCCTTTACCCTCAGAAAAACCTACACACAGTTTCAAGCCAGGACAAAGGGTCCTCATCAAAAAGATCCAAATGGACAAGCATAAGGATACAGTGTATGGTGATCCAACTACAGTTCTTGCAGTAACCTGAACAGCAGTTCTCAGAGAGGAATCACCATCATGGATACATGCATCAAGCTTATGCTGGAGCACACACCAAAACAAGAAAGAGGAGCAAAGATAAGATGGACAATCGTTTTCTGTGCAACAGGATGATAGCCCTGATTCTGTTAATAATCATCCTAGAACAAACAGAACACTATTCCAGTACAAATAGCAGCACACCCCCATGAACACCTAGAACAGTAAAATTTCTCTAGCAAGGGGGAAATTTGTGGGAACATTTAGCACATGATATATTAAGTGCATCACATGTTTGCTTGAGTCCTATGACTAGTACAACTGACATACTAACCTCTTGCCTGATAGCTGTATCAGTACCATGACAGGTATCGAGACAGATTTTCAGGAACATATATAATGACACAAGTGTGAAAGAAAGTGACGTAAGTTACATGATCCCAATTTATGCATCTTGTAATAACTGCAGAGATACATACGATTTGTGTCTCAACATGATGCAAATTAACCATTGACATCACCAGAGGTGACGTATGTTACCACATGACATGTAACCGAGACACTATTCCCAAATGCAGGCAACTGATGTTGCAAAAGACAACTAACCGTACCCCTGACCAGGACATACTTTGTAAAGGCAGAACGGACATGATGTGCCACAATGTAACCAGTCCTATTCTTTGCACTTACACTGTCACACCAGTCACATCAAACATGTCAAATTACCCATAGGTTCAATGTTTTCCTGTGGTAACACTACTTACACTTATATCACAGCCAATGTGACAGGAGTGAATAAAAAAGAGAATAACATACTGCGTCTATATGTCACAGGCCAATATACTGTCGCATCTTTGTTGCATAATATTACATTTATGTCCCCCTTACCTGCTTCACTGCAATGATTGTATAACAACATTTTGCCGAGATATATGTCTCGGTTAACGGAGTACAGTGAGCAGGGAGGTGAGTGAGACAGCTAGCCAATCAGGTGAAAGGGAAGGAGGAGCAAACGAAGAGAAAGCATGGACCCTTCATAATGGTGACGGAGGGGAGAGAACACATGGGGACACTTGAGAACACATGGGGACACTTGAAAAAGCCTTGTTTAAGAGGAGAAATGCGCTGTGAGAGAGAGGAGGGCACTGGTACTGGAAGCACTTTATGCATGAACACTTTTTCAATAATCTATTTGATTGCCTTGAAGAATCTACTGATTTTAAGTGTAAGATTTTATTGTGTTTTTAGTTACTGTTTATTACACATTTATACTTATATCCCTGCCTTCTCTTCCCCTGTGTAATATCTCTGGAGCTGCCTCAAAGAAATATACTGGTGTTTTTTCTGTTTACCTGTTCCCAGACGCTATTATCCCTGAGCAGATTACTGCTCAGGAACATGTGAGTGGACACTTTATACACTTTCTAGAGTGTTTGTATATGCGGTCTTTGATATACTTCACAACATATTTTTTATTTTATTTTTTCCTTTATATAACACTTGCAAGAGACTACCACATTGAAAAGGTTAATTGTCAGTGTGCTAAGTGTTGGGTTAAGCGCACTAGAATAGAACACTTGCAAAACACCAGAACCATAGATAATTATATACAACAGGAAGTTGGTTTTGATTGGACCTTTGGGCTAGGTTCCTGGTTGGGAAAAATGGATTGGAAGCTGCTTATGTTCTTTGTGACTGTGATCATTACCCTGGGAGGGATATATATGATTATATCTTGTCTTAGGTGTATTGTAGACAAGGCTCTCTCCCCACGACTGTGATGACCAGAAGTGTATGGTTATCACAATGTCTATAGACGAGCATAGAGTAGTTAAAAATAGATAAAAGGGTGGTATTGAATGGTTCATTTGAATGAAAGACAAATAATGTATTAATTTGTTCAATACCACCCTTTTATCTATTTTTAACTACTCTATGCTCATCTACAACGGTTCATTTTAAGGGTTAAAAGCCGACAGTGGGTATAGTAAGCTGTTGTCTGTAACAGCTTCTGGAAGCCAGATCACACCAGAGGTGTAATTGTTATGACAATGGTCTTATCTCACTATTCCACGGCCAGAACAGAGGTTTTTGGAACATCAACAAGTTGTCTCTGAAAGTTCTGTAATTTTCCATAAGAACTACTTTTGTAACAATATTTTACATATTACGTTTAAGTGTATTTTCTTACTGAACCTTTCTGCGTTTAACTATGCGTCTCTAAACAATTAAAAATCAGAGTTAAGGAACACAAAGCACTGTCTAGTCTTTTCCTTCATTGTCCCTGGCTCTCCAAGATCTTGTCCTGTCTCATTATCAGTACGTCAGTTCACATGAATCTGGTGTTAAAGGTCTTGCTGAGTAGGCTACCCTGCAGTCGGTCCCTTTCAAATTTAATGAAACTAGAAAAGGTTAATGCTTACATATTAAAGAAGCATATATACAATAATTGTGCAAAGGTCAGTAATCAACAGAACTATACGGTTAACAACAAATGAAAATTGATTCACATCACTCATAAAAGGAAAAAAAAATGTTTATGAAGATAATCTCCATCTAAAAAAGGTAAATTAATACAAATAAAAAATTAGAAGCACACTTTAATGGCATGGGGCATTGTAAAGTATTTACAAGAATATGAACAAGGTGGATAGGGATGTATGGTTATCAACCAAGGACAGCGATACGGAAAATAATGCAATTAACTAACGGGGAAGGGAAACTTATGGATTGGAACATTTGATGAGTATACAATACCACTGAACGTTAATTATGATTAATCAACACTGCAATTATGTGTGTGGATGGGAATACCCATTTTAATATGAAGACCAACTCCTGCACCAGAACACTTGATCACAGGTTGGAAAAATAAGAATGTTTGATACAAGAAGACTTCCTAAATTGCACATGAGATTTATGGTGGCAATTACTAAGGCTTTTGAAGTAACCCACACATGACAACAGGAGTTTGTGGGTTTGTTGTTGTGGTATCAAGTCCTCAGTCCATATCCTTGGTAAGTTACATGCTGGTTGATAAACATCATAAAAAATCTTGGTTGGAAATTATCACAGCAGCAACAAAAAAACATGAGAGAGGGAGAAAGACCAAGCTGTTGGGTTGTGTGTGACTATTTAGGTTTACGTTTTAATACTTTAACCTGTGTGATAATTGGGAAAGGGTTGTGAAATTGATGGGCTCCCTTTAAAGACTGGGAGAAAAGTGACAAATGTCAAATGAATGACATTCATTTTTGATCTCTTTGCAATGTTTCTTTATATTTTAAAAAGTCGCACATACATATGTCGCACATCATATAATTGTTCAATGTCTATACAGATATTTTAAATTTAGTAAAATGTTACAAACGTGTACCTTCTGTCATTAGGTTCGGTATTATCGCACACATTCATTTAGCTATTGCTCAATCTGGAAACACTTTTGGCTGAGCTACTACATAAGTCTACTACACATTAGAGTGATGACTGTAACTTGTCATTTCAACTGCCGACTCCCCTCTTGATTACAAGAATTCCAAGGACCCCCACACAATTTTTACTATTTGTATGTATGTGATAATACGTGCCATGGGGACAATACCATGTGGGATAAATGTTGTGTAGTTTATGTAGCTTTACGTTTGCCTGGTTACAGTTTATTGGCATAGGTTCAGGCTGCATAGTTTGCAACGAAAGCACAGTTTGTTGGGTGAAAAAAGTAATCACATTCATTGTGATTACAAAGGCAACTACTGTTTTCTTTTATTTCTATGGAACTAGTCACCTATCTATTTGCTTTTTTTTTTATCCACCTATGATGATGATTACCACAGCTAGTGTTTTTTTTTTTCTTTTGGCAACTATCAGTGATAGGGTCTTAGCGTGGCTGGCGGGGGTAATGTGATCAAGCCCATAATGTTCCTCCGAGGTACTCCTATATGTTTTTTTTTTCAACTAGAACATTTTTTCAAGTCTAATACACATTGTTACTATCAAATAGTATTACCATCTAAATATGAAGGAGGCATTAAAGTACTTTACCTTTGACACTTTCACTGGATAAATATGGCATAGTTTAAGCAAGGCTAATTGTAGAATGTCTACAATAATCAGATGGCCTTCTACATTAAAGAACCATATTGACAATAAATAAAAAATTGTATATAAACTGGACATGGACTAGATATACCATACATTTTATATCTGTTGATTAATAACATGAACCATGCAACTAAGGGTTATGTGTAGCTGATTTGAAGCCACAATTAAATATATTATTTGTCTTTCATTCATATTGAGTACAATAACTGAAAAAGAAAGTAGCATCTAGGTGCCATTCAGTGCTGCATCCAAGGAATTTCATAGCCCTTTACATGTGACTCAATGTTGTGTGGTTCATGCACTAATGATCCAGTCAAGGGAGTGAGAGAAAAATGCTTTTATTCTTGAGTTGTATTGTTGTGTTCATGACAGTGTCCTCAAATCTCTGAAGTCATAAGTATTTCCTATGTCCTTCTAAGTGAAATACACTGTTTAATGAGGTATGAGATCCCTGGATGATGCACATAATACAGATTTAAATTCATGTTGTAAGCCAAACTATATATTGTTGAAAATAAAAATTTGCAAAAGTTAGTAAAATCCTGTTAAAGGTGAAACACGTATCGTTTTTGGATATTTTGCTGCTTCTGGATTTTCGCCTTGTGGACTCTCTTCTTTGGTGACTTTGATGCTAATCTTGGCACATCTATATGTAAGATAGATGTTTGCACATTAAAATGTTTGCATTTATCATCTAATTTGGAGTTTCTCTCCTTTCTTTCTTATCTTGGAGTGTACTGCTCAGAACCATAAAAGTAATCAAGATTTCTGTGTAGCTCAATAGGATCTGAAGTGTCTTATTTCACATCCTAGTCTGTGAGTGTAATACTGTACTATTTTGGTGTGTTCAAAGATATTGCAATATATAAATATATATTCTCTCTTATATTTTTATATTCACTTGGATTTTCTTATTAGTCATATTGAGGATTGTATTATTAAAGTGTTTACCGTTTTGTACTAAAGTACTTGTTCACTCTGTACATCATGTTTTTTTCAAATTTGTGTGGTTCAGGGTACATACTGATTTTGCTGTTGTTGGTATTTTGGCAAAAAAAAGGGGGGCTCACTTTATCTACTATATTTAGATACATAGTTATATGTATATGTATATGTATTTTAAGATGAACAATTTTATTCACTTAATCCTGTTTTTTCTTTATTAATTAGTATTTTTGTTTTTATGTGTTTGTTTATAATCTTTTATTAATGGTATATGTATCTTTAAAATAGCTTGCTTAGTGCATAACCACTTCTCGGGAAAGTAATCAAAGGGAAAAAAATAGAGTGCTGATATTGAGGAATAAAGTAAGAATAAATAAAATAATTTAATAAATTATACAAACCCCTTGAAGCAAATGCATACGATTCAAGGGAATAGAGTGAGAACAACAAAACTGGATCCTAGGAGTAAGTGCTCAGAGAATGTAGTGTATGTCCTTTAAGTGGGTACAAAAACAAACAAAGTTAAATATTTATAAATTATCTGAGTACTGAAAACATAAAGCAAAAAATGGGAAAAGTGGACAGTGCTCAAAATATAAATATATAAATACTGTAAAAATTCTATCAATAATAGACAAACACAAATAATATAAAAAAATACAAATATATATTTAATATACAATAAAGCAATATACAGTTAGTACAGGTATAATGAAATATTAAAAAGGTACATAAGGTCAAAATAATAACTAGACTTAAGTCGTAGTTCCCCTACAGAAAGTGCATATAGATTAAAGTGTAAGATTCAATGGAAAAAGGTTCCTAAAAACACAGATAGACCAAATAAAATAAAGTAAAATAGCACATATATATACCATATATATACCTTGCAATAGACATAAACAGCAAGACTGTTTAATAATTTAATTTAAACGGCTGGGAAATATATGGAAAGAATATAAAGTACAACGCGTTTCAGATAGCCCTTTCTCAAGCAGAGAGCATCTCCTCCAAAAGTCTGTATGAAAGCTGTATGTGCAATGAATCTTTAAATAAAATTCCACGAAAAGGGTAATTGCGCACCTGAATTTAATGCGCTTAGGTGAATTTATGTAACAATGGGGGCGGGGATACTATTAGTACCACGTAGGTGACTCCCGAACAGCTGATCACATAGCCGGCATAGTGAGCAGCTGAAACAGAGCTACGGAGGGTCAACCTCCCAAAATGAAATGCCCCCAACTGATTCATTGGCCAGAAGACAGGAAGGAAAGGAAAATACTCCCTCTCATCTCGTCAGAACATATCATTAGTCAAATGACAAACACACCGATCATGTGTGTTGTCACAACATGTCTGTATCGCATAGAGGCATAGCATTGTTCACCTAGACAGAGAGAATGAGCATTTTAGTGTAACGGTCGTGTTCAGGAGATGGACCACAAGTGTAGATGAGGCTATAGGGACACTCACTAAGTACCGTAGGTAGCAAGTATTGGTCTTCACCTTAATGACTACACACCCTTGGTTGAGCCGCCGGTGGTATGTCACCAAGGATTTTGCTGGAACACTTACTACCGGATACTCAGCAAGTGGAGCCCGTATAGGATCGTACAGGAATACAGGCAAACGGAGAGTCAGGAGACAGGCCGGGTCACGGACAGGAGAGATACGGATAAACAGGTCACTAGCAGAAATCGAGGCAGGCGGCGGACGGAGAATAGTCAGGAACAGCAGGGTCATACACAGAATAATCAGGAATGCAGGAACAAACGGATGGAGTATATAGGGACGAACCGGGTCAGCAACAGATAAACGGAGTCAATCAGGAGTCAAAACGCTAGTGAGATACACAAGGCACTATCACAGGCAAAGGTAACCTGTGAAATGACTGTTTAAATACACTACCAATTGATCAGGACACTCCTCTGATCAATTGGCAAGGGAGTGGTTAATTTAATAAATAGCCCTTTAACTGGGCTCATGAATATTCGCGAACGGGTGCGTGACGTCACTGAGCGCGCGTCTTGCTGGACGCGCGTCTCAGTATCGACGGATGCTGGGGCTCTCACTCTGAGCCCCAGCCGACGGGATGGCGTCCTCCTGATCCGCGATGGCGGCGGATCAGGAGGAGAAGTAAGGTAGGTGACATTTAGTCATTAAAAAGAAATGGAGGACATACCTCTAGTGACAAAGTATATCCATCATGTGTGCTATCAAAAAGGATTCATATCACATAGAAGTATAACATTGTTTATCTAAATAGAATCCTTTTTGATAGCACACGTGATGGATATATTTTGTGTATATATGCTATTTTACTTTATTTTATTTGGTCTATCTGTGTTTTTAGGAACCTTTTTCCATTGAATCTTACACTTTAATCTATATACACTCCTTTTTACGATTTCATTATACCTGTACTAACGGTATATTGCGTTATTGTATATTATAGATATATTTGTATTTTTCTTTATTATTTGTGTTTGTCTATTATTGATAGATTATTTTACACTATTTATATTTTGAGTGCTGTCCACTTTTTCCATTTCTTCACTTCTCGTGAAAGCTCACCCCCACCTGAGCAGCATGCTCATTCTTACTACCAGCACATCCTACAATCTCAGATCCTGCACCAGCCCCTTACTATCTGTCCCTTACTTCAAAAAGAAAGTATGTCGAGGTGTGTTCTCTTTCACAGCTCCTCACAAGTGGAATAGCCTCCCAGATTCTGTCAAATTATCCTCTTCTTTTCCCAACTTGTATACATATATGTATGTATTTTTTTTTTTTTTAAATCTACTCTTAAATATGTATCTCTGTGTAATTCCATTCTGGACTGGGTCCCCAGGACATATCTGAAAATGGTAAAAAACTTTCTAAATAAAAAAATAAAACCCAATTTTTGTTTTGTCTACTTAATAATAAGTGATAAATATACCTTTATACTTTTTTACCATAAATAGTTTTGGTGTCTTTTTAATTACTGTAAATATTTTTAACGAGGTTACTTACTTCCTTTGTGATATTATAGCACTGACCATTTTATTTATATACAAAAAAAGTAATAGTGCTAGAATTACTGCATAGTTCCCTGAGCCCATGCTTAAGGCGGTACCTGTAATTAACTTCCATGGCCAATTACAAATACTGGGCCGAGGACTGGGCAAAGTAGCCCCCAGCAGCCCCTTTAATACCAGGGACAGCAGCTGTGCAATATGCCTCCAGCCTCCTAATCATAATGGGGCTGGCACTAATGACTATGGTCCCCTAATGATGAATACGGTCAGGGGCATTTGGGTAGCCTAATAAATGAATAAAGCCAGTAGCTGATGATAATGCCCTTGGCCCCCTAATTATAAATGAGGCCATAGGCTAGCCAAATGGTGTCAGTTAACCTTTAAATCCATGGGACAAGGGGTTGCTTAAGGTCCCTGGCACCATTAAATAAACAGGGCCATGGGCCCTCTGCTATTAATGGGACCGGGCCCCAAAGGCCTCTAAACCCCCAAAAATAAATAAATTAAATGAAAATTAAATGAAAGCACATAAAAGGAGAAGGCTTTAGCCACCATTGTCTTACTTGCATAGGGAGCAGTAGCAGTTAGGGAGACAGCTGGTAATTTCAAGACTACAAAACGAAACTTGGAAATTGACAGGTGTGGCAGGGCCAAGTAGCAGGCAGAGTAGCAAGCAGCAGTTTTGAGGAAAGGGGAGCAGTAGACCAGTGAGAAGCTGGGCCAGTCATCAGGCCAGAAAAAGGCTATGGGGAACAGAACTAATCTTCAGACAGCTAAGAAGGCCAGTGGCAGGAAGTTCAAGTCTGGGCTCCCTCATGAGGAGCATTGTGTGCTGGTGAGGAAATTCTCTCAGTACTATGATTACATAGTTGGCTTTAAGCCAGACAAATAAACACCAGTTGTGGCTGTGAATCCAAGATGCTGTCAATGCTGTAGGTGGTAACAAAAGGATTGAGAAGGCGGTCAAGAAGTGGTAAGCAAATAGCATTTTGAGAACTTGCATGCATGCTGTATAACTACATTTTTGCTATTTTATATGTATTTGTACCATTATCTGAAACTGATTGTAAAGTGTAAGGTCATCACAGAGGTGGTGCAGAGGCGTTCTGGGAGGTATTGAGGAGGAATTTCTGAAGTTGGTGGGTCTGGAAGCAATCTAAGTGGTGTGTTGGGAAGCTTTCAATGATATTGCAGCAGATACGGTTACATTTTAATATTCAATATTGCATTTGTATATTTTTAATATGTATGTGTTAGTAACATATGTGTAATGCTAGGTTTGCTGCACATGTTTCCCTGGTATAAGGAAACCTGTAGATATAGAAATATATCCTGGGCTCTGCTTTAAGTACTTATATGAGGTAGGTGTACTGCAGGCTACATTGATCTTCAGAGCATTTGCTGTATACAATACATGAGAAAAACATCTCGCCAACTAAAATATCACATCAGAGAACATTTGTCTTACATAACTTGTGATAAACATTTAGACATTCCCATAGGATCACATGTTCTGGTTTGTAATAGCTCTGATGTTTCTCAATGCAAAGTCCAGGGTTTAGAAAGAGCCATTCTTCCTACCAGAGGTGGTAATATTTGTAATATGATGGCCCATTTAGTAGTTAAATGGATGTTTTTATCTACATACACACAAACCCAGTTCTATGTGTCTTATTATTGAAATGAGTTTGCAAAAATGAAATGCAATTTGCAAATATAGATTTATGTGCATTCTTCACCGTTGTGTATATTAAGATAACCTCTTGATTTAGTTATTCTCTGCATATATCACACTATTTTTTTTATTTGTCTAACATTATAATATACAGTTTTTATTAAAGTGTGGATTCCCTGTATATTTTCAACTATTGGGGGCTATCCAATTTTATGAATATGCCTACTGGTGCCTTACACCCTTTCATCTTGGTCTCGCTCATGTATTCATAATATTAAATAATAGTATTTGAGTTTGTATATTTTTTATATATACAGTGGATATAAAAAGTCTACACACCCCTGTTAAAATGTCAGGTTTCTGTGCTGTAAAAAAATGAGACAAAGATAAATCAATTCAAAACATTTCCACCTTTAATGTGACCTATAAACTGTACAACTCAATTGAAAAACAAACTGAAATCTTTTAGATAGAGGGAAGAAAAAATATAAAAATAAAATAATGTTGTTGCATAAGTGTGCACACCTTTAAACTAATACTTTGTTGATGCACCTTTTGATTTTATTACAGCATTACAAGTTTTTTTGGGTATGAGTCTATCAGCATGGCACATTTTGACTTGGCAAGATTTGCCCACTCTTCTTTGCAAAAACACTCCAAATCTGTCAGATTGCGAGGGAATCTCCTGTGCACAGATCACCCCACAGTGGAGATGTCCCGAATAGTTCGCCGGCGAATAGTTCCCGGCGAACATAGCTTGTTCGCATTCGCCGCGGCGGGCGAACATATCCAATGTTCGGTCCGCCCCCTATTCGTCATCATTGAGTAAACTTTGACCCTGTACCTCACAGTCAGCAGACACATTCCAGCCAATCAGCAGCAGACCCTCCCTCCCAGACCCTCCCACCTCCTGGACAGCATCCATTTTAGATTCATTCGGAAGCTGCATTCTTAGTGAGAGGAGGGACAGTGTAGCTGCTGCTGATTTAATAGGGAAATCGATAGCTAGGCTAGTGTATTCAGTGTCCACTACAGTCCTGAAGATCATCTGATCTCTGCTGTAAGGACAGCACCCCAAAAAGCCCTTTTTAGGGCTAGAACATCAGTCTGCTTTTCCTGTGTAATCTAATTGCAGTTGCCTGCCTGCCAGCGTGTGTGTCAGGCTCACAGCGTATCCTGTGCCCACTTGCCCAGTGCCACCACTCATATCTGGTGTCACAATAGCTTGCATTTAAAAAAAAAAAACAACTTTTTTGACTGTAATATAATAGCAGTCAGTTTCCTTCACACGTGTGCGTTTCAGGGCCTGCCAGGGCACAGTGGCACACCAGTGCAACTCATATCTGGTGTAACAGTAGTGTACATTTAAAAAAAAAAAATTGACTGTAATAGATTGAATAGCAGTTAGTTGTCTGCAAGCGTGTGTGTCAGGCCTACAGCGTCTACTCTGCCAACTTCTGCCAGTGCACAGTGCCACTCATATCTGTTGTCACAGTTGCTTACACGCATAGTACCACTAATCGAAAAAAAATGACAGGCAGAGGCAGGCCACCCCGCAGGGGCCATCGTGGTCGTGGTGCTGTGATTCCCTTTGGCCCTAGAATAATGCCCAGTGTTCAGAGGCCACGAACCCTGAACTCGAAAAGTTCTGAGGACATAGTTGACTGGCTAACACAGGACACCCAATCTTCTTCAGCTTCCGCTCGGAACCTTGACGCACCATCCTCCTCCAGCTTATCTTCGGGCACCTCTCAAGTTACCACTCGCCCGCCTGCCACCACCACCAACACTAGCACCACAGCCGCTTCACTTGATCTGTCAGAGGAGTTATTTACACATCAGTTGGAAGAAATGAGTGATGCGCAACCATTATTGCCAGAGGATGTAGATAACAGGGATATGTCTCAGTAAGGCAGCATTACACACATGGACGTACGGTGTGATAATGATGATGTTGTACCCGCTGCTGCTTCCTTTGCTGAGTTGTCAGATACAAGTGAAGCGGTTGATGATGATGATGCGTCCGTGGATGTCACGTGGGTGCCCGCTAGAAGAGAAGAAGAACAGGGGGAAAGTTCAGATGGGGAGACAGAGAGGAGGTGGAGACGAGTTGGAATCAGGGGGAGGTCATCGCAAGGAGCTAGTGGCACAGTCAGACAGCATGCATCGGCACCCGGGGTCAGCCAGACAGCACGCCAATCAACGCATGCTGTTGCCACCACCAGAATGCCGTCATTGCAGAGCTCAGCAGTGTGGCATTTTTTGTGTGTGTCTGCCTCTGACAAATGCGATGCCATTTGCAACCTGTGCCAAAAGAAACTGAGTTGTGGGAAGTCCAACACCCACCTAGGTACAACTGCTTTGCAAAGGCACATGATCGCACATCACAAACGCCTATGGGATCAACACATGAGTACAAGCAGCACACAAACTCAAAGCCGGCATCCTCCTCCTGGTCCAGCATCTTCAGCCACGTCAACCACTGCTGTCCTCCTTGCCCCCTCTTAACCATCCGCCACTCCGTCTCTCGCCTTGAGCAGTTCCTGCTCATCTGCCCACAGTCAGGTGTCTGTCAAGGACATGTTTGAGCGTAAGAAGCCAATGTCACAAAGTCACCCCCTTGCCAGGCATCTGACAGCTGGCTTGTCTGAACTCTTAGCCTGCCAGCTTTTACCATACAAGCTGGTGGAGTCTGAGGCATTCCAAAAATTTGTAGCTATTGGGACACCAACATTGGTGAAACCGCCACGACTTGCAGTCAGGCCTGCTGCCACCTCCTCTACTCCTCCTACTCCATCCTCTTCCATAACCTCATCGGCTGAGTCCTCTTCTGCTGCTGCGTCTTGCTCCACATCAACGGCACCCCCCCAGCTCCCCAGGTACTATTCCACATCCCGGATACGGCAGTGTCACACCGTCGTGGGGTTGACTTGCCTGAAAGCAGAGAGTCACACCGGACCAGCACTCCTGTCCACCCTGAACGCACAGGTGGATCAGTGGCTGACTCCGCACCAACTGGAGATCGGCAAAGTGGTTTGTGACAACGGAAGAAATTTGTTGGCGGCATTGAATTTGGGCAAGTTGACACATGTGCCGTGCATGGCATGATCGTACAACGCTTTGTGCATAAGTACCCAGGCTTACAGGACATCCTGAAGCAGGCCAGGAAGGTGTGTGGCCATTTCAGGCGTTCCTACACGGCCATGGCGCACTTTTCAGATATCCAGTGGCGAAACAACATGCCAGTGAGAAGCTTGATTTGCGACAGCCCGACACGTTGGAATTCAACAGTCCTAATGTTTGACCGCCTGCTCCAACAAGAAAAAGCTGTTAACGACTATTTGTATGACCGGAGTGCTAGGACAGCCTCTGCAGGGCTGGGAACCGAAGGCACCATCAGCGACATCATACCATTTGTTTTCTTCCTGGAGCGTGCCCTGCGAAGAGTGCTGGATCAGGCCGTAGATGAGCGTGAAGAGGAAGAGGAAGAGTTGTGGTCACCATCACCACCAGAAACAGCCTTATCAGCATCGCTTGCTGGACCTGCGGCAACGCTGGAAGAGGATTGTGAGGAAGAGGAGTCAGAGGAGGAATGTGGCTTTGAGGAGGAGGAGGAAGACCAACCACAACAGGCATCCCAGGGTGCTCGTTGTCACCTATCTGGTACCCGTGGTGTTGTACGTGGCTGGGGGGAAGGACATACCTTCAGTGAGATCACTGAGGAAGAGGAACGGGACATGAGTAGCTCAGCATCCAACCTTGTGCAAATGGGGTCTTTCATGCTGTCGTGCCTGTTGAGGGACCCTCGTATAAAAAGGCTGAAGGAGAATGACCTGTACTGGGTGTCCACGCTACTAGACCCCTGGTATAAGCAGAAAGTGCCTGAAATTTTACCGAATTACCGCAAGTCAGAAAAGGATGCAGCAGTTCCACAATAAATTAAAAAGTATGCTTTACACAGCGTATAAGGGGGATGTCACAGCACAACGGGAATCTAACAGGGGAAGAGGTGAAAGTAATCCTCCTCCTCCCACGACCACGCCGGCAAGGACAGGACGCTTTACAGACGTGTTGTTGATGGAGGACATGCGGAGCTTTTTAAGTCCTACACATCGCCACAGCCCTTCGGGGTCCACCCTCAGAGAACGACTCGACCGACAGGTAGCAGACTACCTCGCCTTAACTGCAGATATCGACACTCTGAGGAGCGATGAACCCCTTGACTACTGGGTGTGCAGGCTTGACCTGTGGCCTGAGCTATCCCAATTTGCGATAGAACTTCTGGCCTGCCCCGCTTCAAGTGTCCTGTCAGAAAGGACCTTCAGTGCAGCAGGAGGTATTGTCACTGAGAAGAGAAGTCGCCTAGGTCAAAAAAGTCTAGATTACCTCACCTTTATTAAGATGAATGAGGGATGGATACCGAAGGGACTGACAGTGGGCGATACATTCGACTAAAAAATGCCTGATGAGGGGGACGTAACAGGGATTAAACTGATAAGAATAGTACTACTTAACACACCACTCCTATCTGGTGGCACATTAGATTACACTCGCAGTGCCCCAAATTTGAAGTAGGAGGACCGACCAAGCATCTTTTTCCATCTCCCGGTTCCGAAAATCGATGCCATATACACGTCCCCTGATAGGGGACGTAACAGGGATTAAACTGATAAGAATAGTACTACTTAACACACCACTCCTATCTGGTGGCACATTAGATTGCACGCGCAGTGCCCCAAATTTGAAGTAGGAGGACCGACCAAGCATCTTTTTCCATCTCCCGGTTCCTAAAATCGATGCCATATACCCGTCCCCTGATAGGGGACGTAACAGGGATTAAACTGATAGGAATAGTACTACTTAACACACCTTATAATAATGCAGAGAGAGGCAACGCAGAGAGAGGAGTCTGAAGAAGAGGAGTCAGAGGAGGAAGGTGGCTTTGAGGAGGTGGAAGACCAAACACAGCAGGCGTCCCAGGGGGCTTCTTGTCACCTTTCGGGGACCCTTGGTGTTGTACGTGGCTGGGTGGAGGAATAGACCTTCAATGACATCAGTGAGGACAAGGAATGGGACATGGCTAGCTTGGTATCCAACCTTGTGCAAATGGGGAGTTTGCGGTTGTGCAAATGGACTGTTTTCGGTTGTTTGCGGTGCGTTAAACGGGGAGTTTGGTCTGTCACTGTGAAGCGGGCATAACCCTTACACTACCTGATCGATACAACATCATACCTGATGTTTTAAAGCACGTTATTACAAACAATTTAGGAATGTTAGGTGATTTATGCCCTTTATGGATTAAAACCAGACTCTGCATCAACTATGTAATTTTCCATGGGAGTTTTGCCATGGATCCCCCTCCGGCATGCCACAGTCCAGGCAGTGGTGTATCTTGATTTTGTGCTGCCCTAGGCAGACAAAATCCGGGCACCCCCCTACCCAAGCTGCACACCCACGTTACACACCTAAGACATGCCCCATCATTCAGACTCACATCAAGCTCTCACTCCCATCACACTCAGTCACACACTCCTACTCCCATCACACTCAGTCACACACTCCTACTCCCATCACGCACACTCTGACTCCCATCACACTCAGTCACACACAGTCTCCCATCACACACACTCTGACTCCCATCACACTCAGTCACACACAGTCTCCCATCACACACACTCTGACTCCCATCACACTCAGTCACACACAGTCTCCTATCACACACACTCTGACTCCCATCACACTCAGTCACACACACTGTCTCCTATCACACACTCTGACTCCCATCACACTCAGTCACACACAGTCTCCCATCACACACACTCTGATTCCTATCACACTCAGTCACACACACACACACAGTCTCCCATCAGCACTTACCTTTCCCTAGTGGCAGGCAGCATGGTCCCTCCATGCTGCCTGTTCGTCTTCCCGGCGATTGTGCCGACAGGTCACGTGACCGGGCGCGCGTATGACGTCAGCGCGCCGGTCACGTGACTGTCGGCACTTCCGTGTCGGCACACTGCACGGGGAGCCGAACAGGCAGCACGGAGGTTTCTCTGTGCTGCCTGTTCGGCTCCCCGTGCAGCCTGGCAGGCAGAGCGATAGTGAGGGGGGAACCTCCGATCCCCTCTCACCTCCGTCTCTGCCTGCAAGCGCGGTGTTTTTTTTTGTTTTTTTTTAAAGGGCCGGATTTTTTTAATTTAATTTTTTTTAATTTTTATCCAGTGCTGGGGGGACGCTGCCGCCCCCCAAAATTTGCCGCCATAGGCATCCGCTTAGGAGGCCTCGCGGTAAATACAGCACTGAGTCCAGGTGTTAGTCCCCTTGAAACAACTTTTCCATCACTATTGTGGCCAGAAAGAGTCCCTGTGGGTTTTAAAATTCGACTGCCTATTGAAGTCTATGGCGGTTCGCCCGGTTCGCCCGTCCGCGAACATTTGCGGAAATTCACGTTCGCCGTTTGTGAACGGAAAATTTTATGTTCGCGACATCTCTACCCCACAGATTTTCATTCGGATTCAGGTCTGGGCTCTGGCTGGGCCATTCCAAAATTGTAATCCTCTTCTGGTGAAGCCATTCGTTTGTTGATTTGGATGTATGCTTTGGGTCGTTGTCATGCTGAAAGATAAAGTTCCTCTTCATGTTCAGCTTTCTAGCAGAAGCCTGAAGGTTTTGTGCCAATATTGACTGGTATTTGGAACTGTTCATAATTCCCTCTATCTTAACTAAGGCCCCAGTTCGAGCTGAAGAAAAACAGCCCCAAAGCATGATGCTGCCACCACCATGCTTCACTGTGGGTATGGTGTTCTTTTGGTGATGTGCAGTGTTGTTTTTGCGCCAAACATATCTTTTTGAATTATGGCCAAAAAGTTCAACCTTGGTTTCATCAGACCATAACACCTTTTCCCACATGCTTTTGGGAGACTTCAGATGTGTTTTTGCAAAATGTAGCCTGGCTTGATGTTTTTCTTCGTAAGAAAAGGCTTTCGTCTTGCCACTCTACCCCATAGCACAGACATATGTGAATTGTTGTCACATGTACCACACATCCAGTACTTGCCAGATATTCCTGCAGCTCCTTTAATGTTGCTGTAGGCCTCTTGGTAGCCTCCCAGACCAGTTTTCTTCTCGTCTTTTCATCAATTTTGGAGGGAGCTCCAGTTCTTGGTAATGTCCCTGTTGTGTGTATTTTCTCCACTTGATGATGACTGTCTTCACTGTGTTCCATGGTATATCTAATGCCTTGGGAATTCTTTTGTACCCTTCTCCTGACTGACACCTTTTAACAATGAGATCCCTCTGATGCTTTGGAAGCTCTCTGTGGACCATGGCTTTTGCTGTGGGATGCGACTAAGAAAATTTCAGGAAAGACCAACTAGAGCAGCTGAACTTTATTTGGGGTTAATCAAAGGCACTTTAAATGATGGCAGGTGTATGCTGACTCCTATTTAACATGATTTGGAATGTGATTGCTTAATTCTGAACACAGCTACATCCCCAGTTATAAGAGGGTGTGCACACTTATGCAACCACATTATTTTATTTTTATATTTTTTCTTCCCTCTCTCTAAAAGATTTCAGTTTGTTTTTCAATTGAGTTGTACAGTTTATAGGTCACATTAAAGGTGGAAAAAGTTCTGAAATTATTTATCTTTGTCTCATTTTTTTACAGCACAGAAACCTGACATTTTAATAGGGGTGTGTAGACTTTTTATATCCACTGTATATTATATATTGTATATGGATTGCTTTCTGAGTATTTTGTATTGCAAATTGCCACCTTACTTAGGAAGACATATTCGTAGAGTGTTCTCTAAATAACTTTATTATACCACTTAATGTGGCTATATTGGATCTTTGGACAGGGTTTAGATTGTTTTTAGTATAATATTTATATGTGTCCTTTTTCAGTTTTGTATATATTTTTCTATTTAATGTTTACGAATTTAACATCCATCTCCCTGTTTAATATACTATTTCCCGCCTTTGGGGTGCGCAACCTATGCAATCTAAACACACATGGAGCTCAGTAAGTGCTGCTCTCCCCACGCTTTTAGTGATGATGTAGGGCATAACTTGAAGCTGCCTGCTTCAAGTGAGGAGGGGGGAGGAGGGAGGGGGAGAACAGAAATGTTGGAGAGAATGGAAATGGGGGCAGTGACTGAACAGAAATGGGGAGGAGGGGAAGAGAAAACAGAGATGAGGAGTAGGGGGAGAAAGAACAGAGATGGGGAGAAGGGGGAGAGAGAACATAGATAGCATAGAGAGAACAGAGATTGGGGGAGAGAGAACAAATATTGAGGAGAAGGGGGAGAGAGAACAAATATTGAGGAGAAGGGGGAGAGAAAACAAATATTGGCTAGGAGGAGGAGATAGAACAAATATGGGGAGGAGGGGAGAGACAATAAATATGGGGAGGAGGGGGAGAAAGAACAGATATGGGGAGGGGGAGAGAGAACCGATATGGGGCAGAGAAAACAGATATGGGGGACGGGGAGAGAGAACATATATGGGGGAGGAGAGGGAGAGAGAAGAGATATGGGGGAGAAGGAGGAGAGAGAACAGAGATGGGGGAGGAGGGGGAGAGAAAACAATCTCAGTTTCTTTGTGACTAGTCCCACAAATCCAACTCAACAGTCTCAAAACCAGTGTAATATTTTCTACCATTGAAATGATTGTCAGGCAGTTTTAAGGCAGTGGATAGATTAGTGAAAGGACAAGAAGAGAACACAGGGGGATAGATTAGTGAAAGGACAAGAAGAGAACATGGGGGGAAATAAACACATAATTCTGCATTCTGAATGGTAGAGAATCATGGGATCATGCAAATTTCAGTCAGAACATCATAAGGTTCTTCTGGTTATCCATACTTCATCACAGCTCAGCTATGTTAGAAAAGCAAAACCAAAATGCTGTCCATACAAAACCATATCATCTAGATCTATATTGAAACCAAAATTGGCATGACAATTATTTCAAAGTTTTGCTATAACTTACATATTATCCATAGTTCCTTCTATAAAAAAAAATCCACCCTTTGTTGTGGAAAAAACACAAACCATTGTCCAAATTGTCTTTCTTTTCTACTTTAGATCCAACTTTTTTTTCTGTAAACTAGGTTTTTCGCTAAATGTCATTTTATGCAGCTGCATTTCTAAATATGTGTATCTTAGTACAAGTGAACCCATCTGGGCAAGAGCTGCTAATGCCCTCTCCAACACAAACAAAAATGTTGAGATCATGAAAAAGATATAGAAAGGTCGGAACACTATGTAATGAAGTACAGTAAGTGTTGTTGATCCAACACAGGGTAAACTGTAAACCATTCTGAAAACTACACTACGATTTTATAGTTATTTGAATAACTGAGGCATGTTTTTTTAAATGAATGAAATAAGCAGTGTTTCTTTTTTTTTTTTCTTTTTTTTTCTTTGAAAGTATCAAAATTACAAATTACATATCACATTAAATAAATATAGTGATTGAATAAAGATATAATTCGTTGTCTTTTTGTTAATAAAGAAATCTCCATTCATCCCAGAGTTTCCTTAATTCTGGTTCGAATAAATAATTATCTTTCTTCTATGTGATTCTGCTTTTCCTCATATGAAGAACAAAAAGCGGACTGGCGCAAAAGAGTGGGTACCTTAAATAAAACACAAAACACAATAGTGCAATAATGCCACACCATAAAAGTGTAATTGAAGATTGTAAATAGATGCACTCACAAACATACGACAGTCACATCAGATGAGTCGTGGATATCCGTTAAAAAACACCTTTAATAATATTCTGAAATAGAAATATATACATGTGCAGGACCAATATGCATCCACAAGTATTGGCCCCCAATACAGGAAAAATCCACAAATAGTGGACGAATAAGTCACATAAAAGCTCCAGGAGACATTCACATCAACGGAGCTGAAATCCAGGGAAGTAGGAGAAAGTAGGAGAAAGTACAACGCTGGAACATGATCTGCTGACACCTCTACACGTTTCTAAACACGGCTTCATCAGGAGGAGAAGACGAACTCACTGTGTGGTAGCGCAAGTATTATTTCGTTTGTTAAAGTTTTCTGCACATAGGTTCATTTTACACAAATCACTTTATCTTTTTCCTCATATGACACAGTTAGACATTCAACATTTAGACATTAGACATTTTACAATTATGTGGGCTGGCGTACTGTTAGGGCTTCTCCGGAGAATCAGGTGTTACATATCGACTTGTCATTAACGACCTCAAGGACACTCTTACTTGGTTTTCTTTTCCTTTCCCCTATCTTCCCCTCTCTTCTATCTCCTCTTCCCCTCCTCTCTTTTTTTCCCTTTCTCCTCTCCTTCTTCCCCTTTTCTTTCTTTAAAATGAATTTCTTTCAAATATTTCAATCCATTTTTGCCAATAGGGTATCTTATTTTTTTTCTTTCATAGTTTCTAGAGATGTTATAATCTTTTTTTCCATTTGGGTTTGGTGTAATACTTAGTGTTTCATGCCAGGGTATTACACAGTTAGGAAATAAATAAACCAAAAAAAAGGAACAATTATAAGTAGCATGTTATTAAAAGTTAAAGCCTCCTGAGGAGGTGCACATACTCTATACCCGCAAAACAGATCAGTACTTATCTTATCTATCAAGAAGACTTTGTTGTGTTAATCAAATATTATCTTTTACATATCTTCAATGTAATTGTGCACTTTCCCTCACTTCAACCCATCCCTGCTCCCTATCCAATTGTTGTCTTATATGTATGTTTTAACCAAAGCACTAAAGCTTTTGAAAATAAAAAAAAAAGTTAAAGCCTAAGTGCTGGTATATATATTAAGCTGACCAGAAAAATTCTGCATTGCTCAGTAGGGAAAACACCATTTGGGGTGATATAGAATAATATTGAAGATAAGGATGGCCTATTCACTAAAAATCTCATTTGGCAAGAAGAGGTCAAGTGTGACTTGAGGATCAATGCAATAAAAAAAGAATTGCAGGGAATTGTGATGGGAATTTCAACTTTGGGCCAGTACTGCCAAGTTGGAAAAAATCTCCAATGAAGCTGAATGGGATGATTTTTCCAACTCAGTTACTTTGGCCTTAAGTTTGAAATTCCTGTCTCAATTCTCTGCAATGTGGTGTTTATTTAGTACACCCTGTAGTCTTAATATCACGTTTCACCTTCCATTGTTTTCAACAGGAGAAGAAATAACACTTTTGGTTTTTGAGAAAACTAATTTGGACTTAGTAACAGTCCAATTATTTTGAAAAATCCTTTTTCTACCATATGTCATAAAGGACCAAACTACACCAACATGAGTAGTTCAACAGTACTCAAAAGGCAGACAGAGCTAAAACAGGTCCCCAACTTACAGAAATGAATAGAATGTCTCAGTACATGATGTCTTTGAGGTCAATTATTTGGTTCCACAACCACCGATGGTAGCATTTTGTCCATCATTTCTTAAATACAAATTTGACCTCACATATATCACTTTCTGTTAAATTCTATAAAAGACCAAAAGTCATCAGTTTATATTCAATCCCTACTAATCACCCTGAAGTGTTAATTTCCCAATATCGTTCTCACAGGGTGAACTCAACTCAGATCACTAGTGGGACGTTAACTCTTTGTAGGAGCTTTATCCCACACTGTCCCTAAGTCCCTCTATAGGAAAGATGAACCATTTATGTATAATAACATGAAAATACTGGGTATAATAAATCTTGCATCCCTGATCAGGCATTAAGACTTTATGTTGATAAATCCTGAGATTTGGTATATATTCACCTACTGGGACCTCTGAAGAAACCTTAAAGATGAAATGCCTTCTATAAAGAAGGCCTCTGGATGCCACTGTTCATCTCACTCTTGTCTTTGTCCAAGATGGCTCTAACAACTGGATCAGAGGCATCAACCTCAAGGGTGTAAGGTTTTGATTGGTCAGGGAGAATGAAAATAGGTGTGGTTGTAAATGTATGTTTCACAACATTAAAGGCTGCCTGGGAAGCCATAGTCCACTGAATCATGATGCTGTGGAGGTGAAAGTACTTTGAATAACCTTAGAAAAGTATCTCATGAATTTACGATAGAAGATGGCTAACCCAGCAAGGCATTGTACATCTTTTTGGTCTGTGGATCGAGGCCATTGCTGCATTGCTGTCAGCTTTTTAGGGTAAATTTGAATGTTATTAGGTTATTAAGAAATTCTTGTTACAGAGTCTCAAATAAAAAAGTAGCAGGAGCAGGAACAGAGGTCAAATGCCATAATCAAATATTCAAAATGGCCATATCGTTAATATGTACAAGCACCACATTTTTTGTAAATTCTTGTGCTGTGCGTGGATGACACATTACTTTACATTACATTACATTAACATTTATTTATAGCGCCAACAATTTATGTAGCGCTAGGTACAGAGCATAGAAGAGACCTACATACTAAGTTAGACAAACTAGAACAGACTGGTACATGAGGTAGAGAACCCTGCTCGAAAGCTTACATTAACTGAAAGGTGAAGTGTAACTATTCTTTATTGTTATCTTATTAAGTTCTCAGTAACCCACATAAGGACGGAACCCTCTATCCTTTTATTGAACCCAAACACTACTAATAATGTGAATGTAGAGAATAAAAAAATGTTTATTCTGTTTATTTTCCTGTCATCACAAAATGTGTCAGAAATAACTACTTGAGAGTCCAATGCAGTAGTCTCTTCACGTACAAAAGGAGATGGAGGTGACACATCAACTGCTGCTGCCTGCTCTGAAGGGTATGTTGACTGGTCTGAAGGTGCTATAATTGTTTCTGGAGTTGTTTTTGTCCTTGCAGATGTTGAATGAGTGACAATATAGCATCTGTAATACTTGTGGGCTCCATATGTGACATTAAGACAGAAAAGGGAATAATAAGTAGAGTGGAGCAAGTCCGTGCAGTATACCACCAAATGTAGAAACAGATGAGTGAAATCTCTTAGTAGGTACGTAACAGCACAGGAAATGAAGGGAAACAAGGTACCAAAGAAGAATCCAAACCAAAGACAATAGTCAAGACAAGGTCAAGGTATCAAGCAAATGTTCAAGAAAAAGGAATCAAGCCAAGGTAAAATCCAACAATTTATCAGGATCAGTAACATCAAGCAGCTCAGAGGGATTCATGAGGACAGCTAGGCTTTGGTTGTAGCATTATTTTACTAGTGTTTTATAGTGTTCTTTTGTGTCATAATTTTGCACTCTGCATAAAGTGAGGTGGGAAGTGCATTAATGTCAGTATCCTGAAATGCACACGGGTGTTAAGAGAGGCTTTAGAAAAAGCTGAGATTCTTCTAGACAATGAGTAAGATGTTTTTCACGATCCAGACCTCAATACTTATGGATATTCAGGTGCTTCTGATAGGTCTACAATCCTGACATGAAGATAGTGTCTTGTCAGGTCTTGTCTTGTCAGTGGTTCAATTTTTCATTTCCGTGACAAGGTTTGTGAAGGTCTTTACAACCATTATTAAACTGTCCATCACAAAGCTCAGGAAATGTCCACCAAGAACACTTTTGTACCTACCCCTGATCACAAACTGTAGTACAGTATACCTTCTATTAGCATATGAGTAGTCAGACATTTAGCTTTTATTGGTATAGATATATCCAGACAAAGATAGTGGTAATAGATAGTCCCAGCAGTATACAGGTAATTAGTCATGGACAGTGATAGAGGAGAACCCCTGTAGAGAATAATCCTTATCAGACTATTGTTAGCTGGACTTAGAAGGTGATACAGTATACATACAGTATATACAAGTGATTTTTGAAGGGTGCACCACAGCATAATTGTCACAATTCAACCCATGCACAGGCTCTTCCAGGCTGCATCCAGTCATTCCAGTATACTTATAGCATTGCTTTCTTGTTTATTTCTTATGCGCCTTTCTGTCCGCTTGTATTCCTGCCCATTTGGACCCAGAGGGGCACCTGCCAGTGGGCCCCAGAGCAGCACCTGCACAGTTGGCCCTAGAGTAGCTCCTGACAGTCTGGCTACAGTCCAGTTCCTGGCCTGACTTAGAGTTCCTACCCTATCTTAGAGTTCCTAAGCTGTCTTAGAGTTACAGCCCTGTCTTAGAACTTGTTTTAGTTGCCCTCTCCTAGAACCCTGTTAAAGGGTTTTCCTTTCCATGCTGCTTTGTTTCTTTGTTCTTCTGTTATTGGTCTGTTACATTCAGGGTTTTTGTGTTGCTTTCTGTTTTGCTTCTCTGGTCCTATTTAAAGTGCCCCTCTGTTTGCGCTTTTTCCTCAGTTTCCTTCAAGCTTGCTGTCTGTGCAATCCTGCTTCAGGTAATTCCTGTGTCTGTAAAGTGTCAGTCTTATAGATACAGATTTTTAGTTCATTAATGCAGGCACAGTGCGAGGACTTGCCAGAATGTGGGGATACCTTAATGTGGTTGGTAAGCTTATCATCATTTGGCTAATTGGTGTAACCAAACCACTACTATTCACTATCTTTACGTCCTAAGCGAGTTCCTGTATTCCTGTCTGCATCTCTGTTATGTTTGCTTTAGCCCCTCCTTTGTTTGTTTTCTGTCTATAGATGTGCCTCTAAATGCATTTAAGTTTTGTTGTAATGCCCTTTGTCTGTGGCCTGTCTGTCTCTGCACTGTATTTATGTTTTAGCCCTGTGTCTTTATTGTTTATCCTTAGTGTGGGTTCTTGCTCTGTCCTGCTTGTGTTTGGTTCTGTCCTGCTCCAGTCTCTCCTTGGTCCTGTACTTTGTATTCAGTTCTGTCTTAGTTTGGTTTCCATTATCGCAATGCTCTACTTGCTTGTGTTCCTCAGCCTGAGCTTCCTGTTTATCCTGTCAGAGTTAGTTCATGCCTTCTCCAGGATGTCTGCATGGTTTCCTCAGCTTCAAGTCTTAGCTTTACTGGATATAGCAGCTACTTCTACAGGGCCCTATAATGTGTGCACAAACCTGGAGCCTCAAACTCCCACTGGCCCAATAAAAAATAGTTATAAAACAGTGACTGCATGCTGCACGATTAAAAATTAAACATTGCGGGGTCACGGGTGGCATGATGACAAAGGTCTCCCTTGATTAAATAAAGAATTGGCCCCATAGTAAAAATAAAGATTACCCAGTACTCCTACCCTATGAGCCAGAGGCTGCCCAAACTCACCTGGCATATTTAATTACTTAAATAACATAACATCCCTACATTCCTAAAGGGATGGTCTCAAACTATCCAAAAAAGGGAGCCTTTTAAAATATGTAGTACCTAAGTTCCAGCAGTGGTCATCCATGCCCTGGTTCCTCACCTTCTGGCCAATGGATATGGGCCACCCAAAAATATTAATAAAAAAAATTAATCCTCCTATCTTTAATGTGAGCTGATAAGTGACACCATGTCCCAGGCAGGTAGGATTTTTAAACCAGCCAATAATTGGCTAGTTTGAAAACCAGCCAATATTAGGCTGGGACATGATGACTTCTGATCGGCTAACATAGTCAGCCGATCAGAAGCCTCCTAGAGCACAAATAGCCTATCATCCTACCTTAACAGCTTGCCTGTGTATTTCATAATTATGTACATGGTTTCCCTCTCGCCCATGCTGCTGCTATGTTGGTTTCCGTGACACACTGGACCACTTCCCCCTCCAAGCTCTGATTGAGTCTCTAAGACAGAAAAAAACACGTCTGCGCGAGGGCTTGGACATTGTACTGGACATGAAATGACATACTGGCCTAGGCACCAAAGAAAGGTGGTCTCAGTCGAAGTTGCGACTTCTGCAACCTCTATAGTTACAGTGTCTTCTTCATCCTTCTCTTACAATATTTTGACTGTGCCCAAGCTATCTTGAGGTTGTCTTGAAAATTATAGGCTTTGACACATAATAGTCATATGTTGACATGTGTCAGTTGCAGCAGCACTAGGAACAGCACCATGATGTGTTTGGCAGCAGTGGCTATGCTTGTCAATATTAGTGTACTAGAAGGCACACCCCACAAATCTTGCAGATTTGCATATGACTGAGCTCTGATTCTCACAGGTAAACAACTGAATCCATGCTACTGAAATAAACAGAAATACTATAAGTGATGCCTTGTTACAAGCTTGTCAGCAATACAATTTGTCACTGGGATTTAATTCAGTATTTGAACAAGAGTATTGAGACACCTCACCATTACACCAAATACCTAGTCCCTCCACCCTTCTATAACAGCTTCCACTCGTCTGAGAAGGTTTTCCACAAGTTTGGAGTGCTTCTGTGGGAATTTCTGCTCATTAATCCAGTAGAGCATTTGTAAGACCAGGCACTGATGTTGGACAAGTAGATCTGGCTAGCAGTTATCTTTTCCAGTTCATCCCAAGCATGTTTGATGGAATTTACATCAGGGCTCTGTGTGAACTAGTCCAGTTCTTCCACACCATCCAACCATATCTTTATGGAAACTTGCTTTGTGCACTGGAGCACAGTCATGCTGGAATAGAAAAAGGTCTTCCCCAAACTGTTCCCAGAAAATTGGAAGCATAGCATTGTTCAGAACCTCTTGATATGTCCATTCCAGGCACGCAGCCCAATTTTTGGGCTAATATTAAAAATAGTGGAAGTTTGGAACTCTCCAGCTATGGAGTCAGCAGAGCATTGGCAACTTTTATGCACCATGTGCCTCAGCACTCGGTGACTCCATTTTGTGACTTTCTTGGTCTTCTGCTTAGTAACTGAGTTCCTTAATGCTACCACTTTTCAATAATACCACTTACAGTTGACCTTCTGGAATATCTGGTAGGAATGAAATTTCATGAACTGACTTATTACAAAGGTGGCATTCTTTCACAGTACCACGCTCAAATTCACGGAACTCTTTAGAACAACCCATTTTTCCCAAAATGATTGTAAATACAGACTGCAGGACTGGGTGCTTGATTTTATACACCTGTGACAATGGGTCTGATTGAAACAGCTGAATACAATAATTAAGAGGTGTGTCCCAAAACTTTTGTCCATATAATGTATTTATCTAAATACATTTTAAAACCTCTGAAATAGTGTCTCAAATTAGTTAAACTGTCACAGCAGCTTTTTAAACACATTGCTTTCCAGACAAAAATCTGTCTTCTTATTTATATTCCCATAACTACTTACTATCAGGAACCTTGGTTGTTTACAGTATGTGTACGTAAAATTCTTAAGAAATAGCTTGCTGTGGTGTGCATTACATAAAATGCTTTACTGCATGTGGTGACTGCAGTATCTTTCCCGACATTTTATGTCATTGTGATGCACGTCATTAATACATAGTTACTGCCGGTTTACCACAATATCCTCTTTTTCAGTAAGTAAAATGTTGTTATTGTGAAATAGAGTAAACTCCACTTTTAAAATAAACTTTAGCATTTTGTAACTCATGTACATCATTTCCTGTGATATAAATATATTTTTGAAGCGCACGTTTGAATATGTAAGACATATTGTATTTGATAACTTTTTACAAAAAAAAGCTTACTTCATTGGTAAGAATTTTCACATGAGAAAGGAATGACTAACATCTCACCGGAGAAGGGATTTATTCATGAAAGAAGCAAAGGGATTTATTCATGAAAGAAGCAAACATGGGGAAGGAAACTTAAGGCCAAGGTAGCTGAGTTAGAACAAGTAAATTGTGTTTTATACATGAAAGAGAGAATAGCAAGAAACTGACAGGAGAATTTAAAAAGAAAGGCCAAAGTGGCCTAGTTGGAAAAAAATCTCCAATTGGGCTACATGGCTACTTTGCAATGTCATCTTTCATGAATAAGGCCCACAGTGTTTGTGCATGAATTAGCAAATTATACTATGGGGGGGGGGGGGGGGGGGTAGGGGCAGGTATGTGGTGATATAGGTATTGATTTATTTTCTTTGTTTTTAATGGAGTCTGGGGCCAGCAGCAGCCCCCGACCCCAAGCGAGGCCAGGATTTGTAATTATGGGGTTTGGTGCTAGGGCAACCCCAGGTCCTTACGTGGCCAAGATTTCTTTTTATTATTTTATCAAAGCAGGCTTATATTTTATTTATTATGAGTGTCTGGAGGCATTTCAGTCTCCAGAACCCGGGGCTATTGTATGGGGTTATGTAATCACCCAGAAGTATCACGGGGACTGGAAGCCATTTTGGGGCCCAACCAGGGCTAATGTCCATAATAGCTGAATTTCATATGAAATGAGCCT
Organism: Pelodytes ibericus; assembly: GCA_036172795.1. NCBI lineage: Eukaryota > Metazoa > Chordata > Amphibia > Anura > Pelodytidae > Pelodytes > Pelodytes ibericus. The sequence continues at coordinate 164,444,566 of CM069859.1, read as the reverse complement.
CTATCATACCTTTATGTGTGGATACATGCAATTATCTTCGATCTCCAACTATTGTCTTCCAGGACGAGAGAAGCCTCATTTAAACCTAATACAAAACTAACATTGATGTAACCTAATAACTTTATCTATTAGCATGACGCCTGAAGGAATCTACCTGGATTCCCCCCTATTAAAGTGAAAGTGATCATGCATCTTAATGTGCTGCATGCTGTCATCTGTATTATGAAACTTAATCTACATGACCAGTATATATGGCTGTCTAATTATTATGTCATATTTTAATGTAAGTGTATCAAAAAGGAACAGTTTTTTTATGTAGGATACATAGATAGGGTGATTACTGACATAGTTACAGTAGAAAATCTATATACAACACATAATGTTGGAGTTGTGGAACTGGTCACAGCTAGTGATGTGTGTTGGAACTGGTAACAGCTAGCAATGTGACTTTAAAGCATATGTTTAAACTTAAATACCACATACTGGTATTCTCTCTGCAACAGAAGTGAAAGAAATCATAATTTAGTATAGCAGGCCTCTACACTGATATGATTCATTGGTTAAACATATTGACATTTGGTATAAAAACAGTTAAGCTTGTCATGTGCGTAGTTGTTTGATTTCAATTTATTTTGATACTTACACAGTACAGTTACAATATATGCCCATGAGAAGTGAATAGGATTTTTGGAACAGAGTCAAAACTGTTTCAACTACTTTAGAACTGTGTCTACACCCTTTGAGCACTTTATTTGAGGTCATGCTGACAGCTCAATGTGATATTCTTTTAGGATTCTTTGGTATATTACTATTATGGTCAAAAGGTCATTAGAACAATGTGATATTCTTTTAGGATTCTTGGATATATTTCTAATACAATCAAAAGTGCACAAACTACCATGCTTTTAAACTAGATCCAAATATAATTTTTGGATTCTTATATTAAGGTAAAACCACATTTCTTTAATTCAGATTTGTGAAACTCTAACTTCAGACTATAAAGTAATTTTGTTATGTATAATTTTAGGAAACTACAAATTTTATTCCATATGTAAAAGTAATTTCGCAGACAAGCACCTTCTCATGATTTTTGCCTCAAGCAGGTTAATCATGGCCAAAAGGCGTGAGGCCGTGTTTCTCCACATAATTATTTTTACATACTGAATAAAGTTTGCACTTTTATAACTGTGGACACCTTCTAATATTTGTGGAGTTGCTTTCTGAATGCCCAGTGTGTGCTGGATATCTGCTGATTTTATATGTTGTGATTTCTATGAGAGGAAACCCATTTTGGCAACACCAGGGAACCAGGAATTTTTTTCTATTTTTCCACAATACAAAGGAGGGTAAGAGGCGTGACTGGTCTTAATAGAGTTTATGCTTCTCTCTGCAGTTCCTAACTCTCTCTATCTACAGACTCTTTCTAGATCTGAGAGGGACATTTCAAGCTCTTTTATCCTCAGAAACTGCCTACTCATGCCCCGCCAGTAACTTGCTCTGAGGGGGCAGGGCCAGGTTTTTAGCAGGCTGATCAGCCCTAGATGTTGCCATATGAATGTGGAGATCATGAATACAAAATAAAGGTCACTAGAACAATGTGACTAGGGCCAGCTACAGTCTTATTTTGTGAAACTTACCAATCTATTTGCATAAAACTCCCGCAGTATATGTATCAGACTTCCGTTTGTTATGTATAACAGCAATTGCGCTATTTTATAACTCTTTGCAGCGTGGGAGAGAAGGACCTCCATCAAACTGTGTTTGGTGGAGGTTCCACAACACAAATCAGGTGCTTCTCAGTAACTGATTTTTTATACATAGTTTGTGCCGGCAGAAAGAACCTAAATCCACGCATACAGGGAATATAATGCAGACTCCTGTGAACCTGCTTTATACATTGGCACACACACCAATTGCGCTATCTGTGTGTGCCCTGTGTCTATATTAGATATGTGCATTAGTTTTCGGACGAATGCATTTTCGTCCGAAAAAACGAATAACGAAAATGCTAAGCTAACAAAAGCTGAATGAACGAATGGTTAATAAACGAAAATCATTCATTCATTTGTCCATTCGTAGGACTATTGGCATTCTATAAGCCAAAATAGAGTCGGTTTATAGAATACAATAGCATGGTACACTGCATTCCATAAACCGACATAATGAACGACTTTCGGTTTATGGAATGCATGTAAGTCTATTGGCATTCTATAAACCGACTCGATTACGGTTTATAGTAATGCCAATACTATAGCACGAATGGACGAATGATTTTCGTTTATATTAAACCATTCGTTCATTCGTTCAACTTCTTAGCTTTCTATAAACCGAAACAGAGTCCCCATTCATAAATTTTTATGAATGGGAACTCTAGTTCAGTTTATAGAAAGCCCATAGTATTACATGTATTCCATAAGCCGAAAGTCTATAAACCGAACGTATGGGGGGAGGGGGGGGGGTTTAGTAGGCTACTCTGATTAGCTGATTTTGCGAGGTTCCTGATCAGTACTGTTTCAGGTAAAAGGTAAAGCTGAGAGTAAACCTGCATATGTCTCTAAAGATACACACTGGGATTGCTCCAGAGAAGGAGCACAACTTTTTTAAGCATTGTTTTTTTTCTAGGAAAGCAAATGTTAAAAATAAAATAATTGTGTCTCTTTAAACATACAAGCATCATAATGCTTTCCTGCAGGTAAAATGCATTATAAATGAATAAATGTATTTGTTTAATATTACATATTAATATTTGTAAATGTGTTATTAATATTAAAAATAACATGTTTTAATGCTGATATAAAAAGATATTTCACCATATTGTATAGTCATGTTACAATAAGGCACTACATTGCAACACTCACTGAACTTGCCCCTGCACCAGATTTTATCACCCACTAGACTTTCCCCTGAACCAAGAGGACTTGCCATGTAGCCACTGCACTTGTCTGTGCAACCACTGTATTTTCCTTTCCACCCAAATGACTTATCATTGCACCCAGAAGACTTGTCCCTGGAACCCACTGGACTTGTCCCTGAACCCGCAGGAATAGACAGTGCACCTAGAGCATTTTATCTGAAAAAAAAACCCCATTCCTTTATATTTGAGCAAATACGGTAGAACTGCGAATATACTGCAGTTAATCAGAAAAAATAATCAGATAAGCGAGTTTATTTTAAAAACACATCGAAAACATTTTTCCAGATACCCTGGCATAAATCAGAACCAGTTGTATACTATGGTGATACAATCCAACATGATCCATTCAAAACAGGTTAATGTATTTGGTTGCTCTATTCCTACCATATACATTATCCAAGGTTATATTTACAGCAAACGGAAGCTAAGAATGGAAACATTATAATTTTGGCCAAGTAACATTCATTATTAAACACTAAATCTTTTTGAATCTGTGCTGGACCCTTATTTTTCAAGGGGCAAGATGGTAGATTTTCCTTTCTACAATTATACTACATTAACGTTTGATTATTGGAGTGTGGCTATTGTGTGGAACAAGGGCATTGTTAAATTATGTGCCGTGACTTTGAACTGTTGACATCATTAGATAACTGGATTAACAACATCGATGATGTTAGCCAGAAGCCGTGTAGTAAATATTTGTGTCACTCACAAGGGATAGCTAAATCCTTTGAATTCTTTGAGTATATAAATCAAATAGAGTTGTAACTCATGCTTTGACCTGCTCATTTGTTGCATGTGTTTTTAATGTTACCTCTTGTCTGATTTCAGCAGGATTGCTTAATTAATAGGTTGTAATGAGCCCTAAATCTTTCAAGTGCAGATGATGTATGATGCTCTTCACATTCACTTTATTAACTCACGAACTTCCATGTTCCTATTCTTTCATTTCTCCTTTGTGCACATGCATGTGCCATGTCAAGATGCCAATAAGCATTCAGTAGTAATGACAAAACTGGAAATACATCCATATTGGAAGCATTGATTTAAGTAAATATTGTAGTTTTTGGCAATTTCTTCCTTAGTTTCATATAATTATTTAGCTCATTAAGGTGGGTCATTGATATAAAACATTCAACGTGGTGCAGTATAAACAATGGTAACTGAATTCTACAACTCTGATGCCTCTCATCCTGTATATCCTGTATATAGAATAAGTAAGATGGATGTGTCAATTGTTATCCACAAGTTTAATTTATAAACTGCACAGGACGTAGCTATATAAACCCAAGACGTTACAAAATGGAGGAACCATGTGGTAATCTTTGGAGATGCGTCAATATAGTGCAATTGTTATCCACAAGTTTAATTTATAAACTGCACAGCACTCCTATATATAGCTATATAAACCCAAGACATTACAAAATCGAGGAACCATGTGGTAATCTTTGGAGATACAGGTGAGAATCGAAATATAGCGCAGGGCTCAGGATTCACGGACACACAATTGGAAATTAGCAGGATCACGATGTGAGTCTTCCATGTTAATGAGAAAGTTAAAGTGAGATCCAGCGCCAATGGTAGCCAGTTAAGACAGGGAACGAGTTATAACTCTTAGCGCTAACAAAGTTTACCTGGATGTAGAAGACATCAACTTTTTTTGGGGAGTGTGGCCTGTTGTTGTTAAATAAGCTTTAAGCATATTGTAGACATTGTATTGTGAAAAAAAATATTTATACAAATGAGGATTAACCATTTAGTTTTGTGTTGTATTGTAACATCTGAGCAGAAATCATATGTATGTTATACTGTTGAATAACTCAGTCTTGTTCTAGGTCAAATAACAGCTCAACACATTTTGTAATTGCAACTACCTAATTGCAGAAGTGTGTGTTTAGATATGTATTCTTTTTATATCAAATATAACCGTAGTATCAGTTTCTAGTTCCTGGAACTTTTTTCTGTTTGTGAGTAATATATTAGTTCATTATTATGGCCTAAAGAGTAATTTAACCAAATGATTCCTGCTTTTAAAATACTCAATTTGGTTTTCAGGAAAAATTTTAAACACACAAGCTGGATGATCATTCCTAGACTAAAGACAATTAAAATGCTAATTGCACAATACTATAGGCTACCTCTGACAATAATGTAGCATTGTCCTCTTTATTTAAAAACATGTTGCTTTGATTTATACCTCATTGACAGTTTTATGATTACTTTTATAACCAAAGCTAATGTATAAACATGCTGATATAACTTAGCAAACATTTCCAAAATAAGATAATATAAAGCACCCATTTTTTAAGATAAAACAGATAACCGATTCTTAATTTCTGATGCATGAACATACATACTGTATATACTAAAATATATTGCAAATATGCACTTAGTTGACTGCTAAATGTTAGCTCCTATCGTTATAATGCAATCATTATTGAATTAGGTCAGGACAGATTTTCAATAGCATATTGTATAAATGTTGCTCCTGGGAGTGAGAGTTATTCTATATGTTAGCTAACCTGCAGTCAAGATATTTGTCTGCTATTCCATGGAAATCAATGCAATTGCTGGCATCTGTGACTAATTATCAGTTAAATGCTTTGGTTCTACTTAATTCCATTTCCTTTTGCTCCCAGATCATACTCATTGTAAATTGCCTATGAGTTTACCTGTGATTTAAACTCTTTGACAAATGGCTATTTTGTGCTCCTTGCCCTGATCACATAGTGAGGAACACAGAGGCAGAGGACCAATCATGGTCTTTGTACACCCTGTGGTTTCCTGTTCATAGATAGTTAGAAATTGGGATGTCACTTATCACAGAGGAGTACACAAACTTCTGCAATTTAGAGAAATGTAACTGGCACTCACTTTGAGCATTGATAACATTTGCCCTGCCACTCAGAGTGGCCTTAGCTAACAAGTGGGATCCCACTGAGCTGTTAAAAAAAAGGACATTCTATGCTGTCCTAAGGACATCTGAGCTCTGTAATTTAGGATAGAATAGGACCTACATTCATGAGAAGGGTAAAATGCTCACTATTTTTTACTTGTACACTAACCAGATATCCCTGTTAAATTCACTTTCTGAATTGTTCCCGTTTTCTTGTCATTAAAAAGAATAAAACTTAATTGAATTCCTCCTGCATGGCCATTTTTTTGAGAGAGAGACATATATAACGTGTATGCTGCCCTGCAATAAGTATAATTCTTATGCATTCAGTGGGAAATCAGTAATTTAGTCAAGTTACCTCCTATGGGATGCCCTCCTTGATTAAATAGCTGGTTTCTCCTGAACACACTTGTATTCTACATTCGGCAGGGGACAGGTAAAAGTTGTATATGCCCAGTAAAGCATTGGTTGACCTGGACATCCTAGCCGTACACCTGAAGAAAAAAAACCTACAGACATGGTGCTTTGTAAGGAACTTGTGCAATATACTTATTTACACATTCCAACTAAAGTTTCCCAAATGATAACCATGGTTTGCATAACTAAAACACATTAAGTAAAAATAATTTTATTCTCCACCCAAATGCTGAGAACTGAATGGGGGGGGGTGGGGAGGGGGTTCCATAGAATGTGTATTAGATTCCCCTCCCACAGCTTACAGCATCCTAGAAATAATTTGTTAACCAGCCTATCTATTTGGGGGAAGTCAAGCGGCCTATAGATAGGTTGAAGGCGGATAAGTCCCCGGGACCAGATGGCTATGGGAATTCATTCTATGAATTATTTAAAGGCAACATGTCATTGTCATTGCTGAATATGTATAATGAATTTGCAGTGGCCACTGATCTCAAAGATAATAGAGCAATTTCACTCATTGATGTTTAAAGGAAGATGTATGCATCACTCTTTGCAGAGAGATTAAAATCAGTTATCATGAGCCTAGTACACTCAGATCAACCTGGGTTTGTGCCAGGTAGATTTTCTTACAATAATGTTAGGCAACTGACTGATATGCTGGATCTGGCCAGGAAGTAACAAACTCCCCTGCTGGCCCTGTCATTGGACGCAGAGAAGGCATTCGACAGGGTCAGTTGGGATACCTAATGGTGGTCCTGACCACTTTTGGACTGGAAAGATGGATATTCCAGGGTTTATGGCCCTTTACTCTTCTCCGTCGGCCAGAATAGTGGTGCCAAATATATGCTCAACCTGGATTGAGATGGCAAGCGGAACACGCCAGGGTTGCCAGCTGTTGCTACTCCTTTACATTCTATCCGTGGAGCCACTTGCTGTGGGCATTAGGAATAATAAGCATGCCAAAGGTTTTATGCCAAATAAGTTGGATTTGAAAATGTCCCTATACGCGGATGATATTCTTATAACCATCACATCCCCACATGTATCTCTGGCTCATTTAATGAAAGAAATCAATATAGTGTCATTTCTAATTACAAACTTAATATTGAAAAATCTAAGGTACTTTTAGTCTACATCTCAGACTCTCTGTTAAGGGACTTAAAACATCAATTTCCCTTTGACTGGTCCAGTAACCAAATTAATTATTTGTTATTCCAAGATATGTAGATACTATTATGGAAATTAATATTTTGAGACTTTTTAGACAGACTAATGGTTGGTTAAAGGAGTGGGGTCAACAGGAAACATCTTGGTGGGGAAAAATGAATATACTTAATTCCTACATTGTCCCAAAATGGACTTATAGTCTCCAAATGTTCCCCTTGTCGGTCCCTAATGCTTGGTTGGAGATGGTCAAAATGAGTTTTCCGGCCTTTGTGTGGAAGGGAAAAAATCCAAGAATAGGTGCAAACTTATTAGCAAAGAAATGTAATAAGGAAGGACTGAATTTCCCATTGATTAAAGACAGTTTCCAAGCTAATTTGCTTGTTCATATATATATATAACTTACAAGTGACTTCCAACCACTCAGAACCATGGTTTCAGCTAGAATTGGGAAATGTGGGATGTAAACAGCTGGATGGGCTTATGTGGTCAAGGATGGATAGACCAAGCTTGGAAGCCCTTAAGATACAAAGTATGGTTTTGGGCCAGACCTATTAGCAGGCTTATTGGTCTTCAGGGGAAAATTATGGATACGTATAAGGTCAGAGGGTTGGATCTTGTAATGGAAGACATTTCTTTGGATAAATGGATAAGCTCAGGGGACATGGTGGTGGCATATTTTATGCAGGAGGATACATTTAAGACATTTTCAGATCTATCAGGACAATGACAGATTCCAGCCACCGAGAAATTTAATTACCTAAGGATTAAAAGCTTTCTGTCTGCTTCCTTGTATAAAGCTACCCGGGAGAGGGATAACACATTAGCTAAGATTTTCTGCTATGATGCAGTGAACAGGGTCCTGACCAAGGCTAAGAATGTACTATCTGTGGTCTCCAATAATCATATTAGTGCAATTATAAAAATGTCCTCTACCGAATGGCTGATGTCTCTAAAAAAGGTTAATATTCAAGCACATTGCTTGAATATAGTGGAAAATCAATATAAGTATATGTACCTAGTCCCAAACAGACTCACCAAGATGTTTCAGCAATATCCTCCAAATTGCTGGAGATGAGGTTAAACTACAGGTTCAATCTTACATATTTGGTGGGGATGTCTGGCGGTCAGGAGTTGTGGAAGTGGGCTTATGATATTTTCCATCTTATTGTTGGAGAGAGATTGTCTCATACTCCAGAAATTGCACCGCTCCTCTTAAAAAATAATTCTGTTACACCAGCAGTACAACTGTTGGCCATTCATTGTATGGCTGCTGTTATGCTCATAATTGCACGTAACTGGAAATCTAGCTTCCCTTTTAATAAGATACAGCTTTTTGACCAAGTAACTTATCAACTGGTTATGGAAAAGGAACTAGGATGGTCTCTGGCGCTGTCGTGTAAGACATATGCTGTTAATGACGAGTGGGTAGTTAAACTAGAATTAATGAAGTAAGACATGGGCGTAAAGATTTACTGAATAATAATGTATGTATATGAGAATACCCTAATACCTGAATGATGATTACTCCCAATCCGAAATTAAGATTGTATGTTTTGCACATAATGGGGTAAGTATGTCTTCATAATATAATGGGGCCTGTTTTTATGGGTGAAAAGTAGGGAAAAGGAGAAGAAAAGGAAAGGAAATGTTTTTTGTGATATCTTTTTTTTTATATGTGCTATATGTCTTGTATTTATATTTGTTTAAGTCTTGTATATTTTGATATGGAAAATACAATAAAGATTTAATAATAAAAAAAAGAATACCAATATTAAAGCTGTAAAAGGGTAGGCCATTTTTAAGTTTAAGCCTGATTTTTTCTTTCTTTTTGTTATGTTGTAGTCTTGTACTATTATATATGTTTTGATAAATTGTAACTGTGTTCACTAACCAGTGTCTAGTTACTAGTATTACAATTCTATTGTCAAGTGTATCAAGTTTCTGTCCTAACCAGCTTTGTCTTTCATGGAATTCACATAAGTCTAGCTTCTGTGTCCTGTCACATACTACACTTTTTTCTTATGTCATGTCACTGTATGCTCTAACTTCCTGGGTCCTGACCTCTGTCTAATTTCCTGTACTCTGTATGTTCTCTATTTGCCTTAACTATCAGCTCGCACTTGACTCGGCTTACTTTCTGCCCTGACCTTTGACCTGTATGACTGTTCTCCAGTTTGCTATCCTGTATAACAGTTCCAGTCGTCCAGATTCTTCTACCCAATACTCTTGACTTCCTATGTGTCTCAGACTCTGAGTTCAAGTCTGTTATTGGTGGAGTTTATAATATCTTCTTACTAAGCTCCTTTCCTCACATTCCAAGCCCTGATTGGTCTAAAACGGTGTCTAAAATAAAGAATGTTCGATGTAAACAAATTTCTAATAGGAAACATATTTTTTAATACAGAACAAATATGAATAAATAATATTGATATTATATACTATATTGAAGTACAGTATTGATGTGAAAATAAGAGATACAGTAACAATAAACTAATATTCAATGTTTCAGATCGACCCATTTATCACATTTATATATATATACTAAATCAATATTTATTGTTAATACAGGGTGGCAACCCATTGTGTGAACTCAGTAAGTGATTGTAAATTATTTTTTTTGATATTAGGAAATAATAAAAAGTAAAGGGAAGGAAAACAGTAATCACATGCTACAATTTAATTACTATGAATGGGCAGTCAAACCTGATTTATGAAGCACATAGGAGTCATTTTGATTTAAATATATTTGTTTCATGGTCACCAAAAAGAGTTGTCAGGTTTACTGTTCATCCAAGAAACATACCAAATAGAAACGAGTGATCATTTAAATTCACTGAAAAGGTTTTTGGGTTCCACTGAGGACATAATTCCTTACAGTAAAAGCGGTCAGTTTCTGGAATTCACCTCTGGAGGAATTAGTGATGACAGATAAAGTACACATTTCCTTGAGCATTTTACATGAAAATGTGAATGAATATAATGTAGCAGGGACGTTTTGTTTTGTGTTCTTTATAGTCACTATTTTATAGCGTTATGTTTTTTTTTTTTCAATTTTAGTAAATTAGCTTACGATCCTTTTTCGAACTTTAAGCAGCCAAATGGAGACCATTAGGATTAGGATAATATGTTGCACAGTGTTATCAGTAACATGATTTATTAAATAAATCTTAAGATCTGCACATCTGCTAATGAAATTGTTTGTGTACAGTCACAGTGAGAGTAAACAATATTCTTGCATATTGTTCTATTAATGTCACTGTAGTGAAATTATTATATGACTGTAGCTCCAAGGATTGTGATCATTCTGTATTCCTGGTAGTATAATGGGAGGCAGGGATAGGCAAAGTGTCCATACAAGAACAACAGTGTTTGTGACAAGGTCAAGGAAGATCCATAAAACATCATTCAATTGTCCATCACAAAGTCAAGCAAAATGTCCATTATGATCAATCTTGGTGGAAATAAATTTGGTTCAACTGATGGTATTTCCCTCTGCACTATGAAATCACAATTTGGTCAACTTTATGCACAATTGTTTTCTTTCAAAAAATAAATAAATAATACGAACATTAAAAACACTTTTGTTATCAAACATTACATTTTTTTCAATTGAGAATTATACTTTTTCCAGGTAAAATTGCTAAAATTGTAATGTAGTAGATATTGTACTAAAATTAAAATGTAGGTAAATAATATTTATGATAATTATATTCCACTGGATCTGGAATATGTGGTAAGAAAAAATTAATATATTCCATGTCTTGCACGTGTATGGGTCGAATGTCAAAAGGGTTTCCTCATTTGTGTTTACAAATTTCGTAGTGGGATTTTCAAAGTTATGTTAGCAAACTAAAAGGTAATTTTTGTACATAGGTTATGAATTTCTGGTTTGCTCAGTAACATGATAACATAACACCCCTAATGTTTTTATACAGAAGGATTGTCCTCATTTGTAGAAAAAATATTTATTTAATCATTTCTGTTAGTTCCATGTTTGCTTTCACAAGAGTGCAATTCCCTCTCTTTTGTAAGAGTTGTGTAAAAGAAAATGCTTTACAAGTTTCCCACACTGCCTCCTACAATATTTTTTATTCTCACATATAGCTTTCACAAATGTGAAATAATACTACTGGTATTTTAGTGGTCCTATAATCTTAACATGTCTTTTCATAAATCAGTTAAAACAATGAATCCAATAGAGCAATATCATTTTCATTTAAACAAGCTATAGGATTTGTAACTGTAATGACCACTTGAAAATATTATCGATGCCCTAGGTCAGTCATGATGAATGTTTCCAGACCTGAGTCCCCACCTTCCTACAAAATTGACAAAATGCAAGTAATGGACTAAAGAATTCCCATGATGCACATGCAAAGAGTTTTTTTATGTGCATTTGCGCGTGTATTGTGTGAATTTATATGTGTATTTACAGTCGATGCTGACTTTTAAAATTATAAACTGTGATTTGTGAACACGAGATGTCATTGGAACACATATTTGATGCTATGTTAATAAACAAAATGTACTTATCTTTCAGTGTGTCAAGGTATCACAATTAATGAATATTTGCATCTTTTTCATATTGACAAACATAGTCTTTTTTTCTACTCTTATGCCTCCTTAGAGTGCTAAGGGCATGTGTTTGCACAATGTCTACAGAGAAGAAAAATAACAGAGCATGGCTTCCCAGTTTGAAATCCAATGATAATGCATCCTTAAACAGTCCCTTCTAAATTCCCACTGTTAGCACTACTACTCCAAACAATGTGTGTCTGTCCTGCTTCAACACACTGATGAAGGGTGTGTCAATAGGTCCCTCTTTTGTGAAACATCTTGTGTTTAAATAATCTGTCCAAAGTCAACAAACAATATGGAATGCTGGTCATTCAAAATGAAATATAATCTGTGAGGGGAGGGGGGGGGAGGGGGCAGGAGCCATCTAAGTCTACAGGAAGCCTTTGTCAAGCCATAATTTACAAGACATTGACTAGAAATAACATTGAAATTGGTTTAAAGCAGCTGTAAAGTTGTAAAATATTGGAACAGCCTCAGAGTCAAGCAGCGTCTATCCTTTCTGAAGGAAGAAAGAAGGGGTGACTCAGGTCAGGCATACCACATAGGACTATTTATCTTTAAATTTCAGCCTGATAGCATCTGTTATGTCCAGTCTTCCAACAAAATGCATGTTTTGAATTAAGAAATGGTAGAGTTCTATTTAAAAAGTGTTGATTTTATATGACCTGACAATATCACTTTATACTTGCTTAGCTTAGCAGTGTTAAATTGTAGTTTGTTTTCTATTTGGTTTTAAGCTTGGCTTTTTACCACATCTATTTTTGGAACATTGATATGCCATAGCAAACTACTATAATTTATTGTTATTTATTGATAAAATATTTTACTAGGAAGGGTACCCCCGCCACTTCAAAAAGTACTATTTATACAAGTAAAATGGTTTCATTCACATTAAGAATTTGTTTTTGAAGCGCTAAAACCCTTATACACTCATACACAGTTACATGATTTTGTTAAGCTTAATGGAGTTACCTTAGGACTCCAAAGGAGAGTTCTGTGCTCCTTAAGCTCTGAGTTACCATTTGACAGGTGTATGACCCCTGCCAAAGCCTTCATTGAAATACATGTGACAATAGAGAGATGTAAAAACAACGTGATGATAAAAAAAAAATCCATATGGAAAATATTGTGGTATGTAAAATTCTTCACCTGCATGATAATTTTAGGTACCAGATCATAAGATGTTTCACTTTCACAATTCACCTTCTCAATGGCAGCCATGATGTTTCTAAGAGAAACAAGCGGAGACTAGTTTAGTGATAGACCTTCGCTTTTACATGCCACCAACATAGAGGACCTTAACTAGCTTGCCACCATGAATGACATGTAAACATCAGGAACACTTTCTGTACTATCGGACCCAATAGACCTGAGTACAGGCTTTTAGATCAGCTCTCCCTTAGCTGAGAGGTAGAGCTGAGAGTACGGCAAAAGTCTTTTAACTTAAGTTTCTATTAGTGAAGCAATACTTAAAGAATCCTTTAAAGTGCTACCCATGTCATCCTTTCCCTACAAGATAATGTGTTGTTAATGATGGGTCCAACTATCCATGACTTTCTCTCTCTCGTTCTCTCTCTCTCTCTCTCTCTCTTTTCAGGTGGCCTTACATTTGATCTTACTGACTCACCTATGGATTATGCAGGAACAAACAGATTTGGCCCTGCATTATACATAGTTAAAGCTTCAAAAATTGAAGAAATGTTCATATGTTATATCTATATATATCCCAAAAAATGAATGCAAGGCACCTTTGTAAATTAAAACATCGATACTTATTGATAGCAAATCAACATTATCTTTTTTCACAAATCTCTTTGAGTGTGTGCGTTACAGAATGATTGGAGATTATTTAGCTGAGTGCACAATTCCTTGGATTATATATATATATATATATATATATAATATTTAAAATAAAAGACTTATCCTGTCAAGCTTTGGTCTGGTCAAACAACGTCTTGCAATTTGTTATGCTTAGAGGACAGTTGTAGGTAACACATTCAAGAAAGATTGCTTCAAGTGTACACATTTTAAATTGACATGTTTTAATAAAAGCCTATCAATCAAGTACCTTATTCATACTTTCCAACTTTTCTCTCCCGGCAACTCGGGATGACAATGGGTGTATCCTGGGAGAAGTGACAGCTCTACTGCATATGCTCAGAACTCTGCACAATATGTATTCCCCAATGTCCAGCAGTACTGATTTCGAGATACTGTTTTGCTTAAAGCAGGACAGTTGTGAGGCATGCTTATTGAGTCATCTTGTCTATAGCCTATAGGGGGCTGATATAACATAATTGAAATATTACATTTTGTTTAATGAAATGTAGGTCAGCAGTTCGCATAATATGACTAATATTGATCTGTACTCCACTATACATCACATGATAGGAGTACCATAAGAGGTGAATGCTAAGAACATTTGTGAGGCTGTTGTTTATCTATCTATTCATCTATCTATATATGTACTGCTTTGAATACAAATCCATGACTCATCTGTGAAGCATACGCACAAATAAATGTAGTCTTCTAATGGTTCTCAAATTCCAGGTTGGTCTTCTGTGTATTCAAGTTGAGGGAAAAGGTCAGCAAAGAGAGATAAACTTGAGTTATATTTGTTTAAAGCCAATTAAGCTAGAGTGTCACTTACTTAGCAGAAAAGGTCTATTAACAAAGTACTATTGACCTTGTAATTTTGCATGGTGAGTGACCTTGTGGGTTTGGGCTGAAAAGGGCATGAACAACAAACATTATTGTCTCTCTGTGACAAACAAATACACACCAGTAAAATTTGATCTCAACTGGTTTCAGTATGACACTGTTTATTGATATTCTATAAAAATATACTTTAAATAAATACAACTAAAACATTAGGCAGGATAATTAACTCACAGTAACAAATAATACAATAAAAAATGCAAAACTATAAAAAATAGAATTGATGTGCTTAAATAAGGCAACAGTGGTTTACTCACAAGTAAAAAAATCAGCTGTAGGGTTTACTCATGAAAGAATTTTAAGGAATGAAGAAGGACATTTTAAACATAAGGCCAAAGTAGCTGAGTTGGAAAAAGTTTCCCCTTCAGCCGAATGGGAGAATTTTTCCAACTTGGCTATTATGAAATTTCCTTTACAATTCCCTGGAAATCTCTTTCATAAAGAAAGTCCTAAATAAGAGTGTTTAGTACAGCTCAGAGAGTTATATGGTTAGCTCCAGAGATGTATCAACAGTGCAGCAGTCTGGAGTTGGCTGATTTACCTTCCATATATTCTTCCTTAAAAGCAGTGCCAGACTGGAAAAAATTGTATCCCAGCCCCATAGCATAACATCGTAATACCAGCACCATGGCCCAACATTATTTCAATTTTTTTTCATAAAATGGACAATGATGCATTGTAAAAGCACACTTGAAGAGTGTATTATTTTTAGCTAAGACTGTTATTTGGTGCAATATATAACTCCAGTATGTACACAAGGATCTGACACGCTGTAAATTAACAAAATATTAGAGAGGCACTACCTATATAAATCAAACCCAAAAGTAAATGTAAAAATACAGGTACATCACTCCAAGAGGAGCTCCACAAAACCCCAAGTAAAAGTACCAAAATAAGAGTCACCCTTGATGAATGCCCATTGTGCCGAAACGTTGGGTTGACTTCCGGGTGTTTGCTTTGCATTTATACTTTGTGTAAGATTTTTTGGTGTTTATTTGTATAACCTGTGTAAATTTACATGCTATTATCTAGTTGATACAATAAATGTGTGATGTATAACACTTAATTGTTTTGTGTGCTTCTCCTTTTTTTTCTTATTTTTGGATCTAACAAGCTGCCCTGATTGTGTATATAGGCCCCAGTACGTGCACAAGGTTATATGAATTGCCCTGTGCAGGGGTATATATCAGGGCAGTGTGTGAGACACACCTTGAGTATATACTGAGGGCATATATTGCCTTGTGCAGCGGTATATATCCAGGCAGTGTGTGACATATAACCTTGTGCACATATTGGATGGATATATTGACTTACCCCAGCACCCATATTTCATTCACAGGAATTTCATTCATATGACTTACTCCAGTGTGCAGCCCAGCGGTGAGATTACACTACAGGAATTGCCCCGCAGTGGCGGATCAAAAGTCTCATGTTGGGAGGGGCACTGCCCATGTCTTTCTGTGTTTTTCCTCTTCACCCATCTCTGTCTGTCTCTCTCCTTTCCACCCTCATGTGTGATATTTCTCTCTCCTCCCTTGTGTGTGTAGTCTCTTTCTGCTCTCTCTCCTTTTTTCTGTAGTCTCTGTCCCCTCTTAAATCCACAATCTCGCTCATCTCTCATTTCTGTAGTCTCTCTCGTCTGCATTTCTGTAATGCCTCTCCTCTTTAATTTCTGTAGTGTCCCGCCTTTCTTATTTCTGTAGTCTCTCCTCTCTAATGTCTCTAATTAATGTAGACTCTCTCCTCTTCCCCCCTGCTTCAGAAAGCCATAACTGCTCTACTTGTTTGCCCTCCCCCTTGGAAAAGTAGGTATGTATGTCTCCCCAACATATTAGCACTCAACCTTTTTGTAGTCACGTGTTCAATTACACGGATGTCGATCACGTTTCCACATTTATGTATCCAAACAAAGTCAGTTTGCACTCTCGGGATGTGTACGTTCATAGAAAAACAATTTAATTACATATATATATATATATATATACAGTGGATATAAAAAGTCTACACACCCCTGTTAAAATGTCAGGTTTCTGTGCTATAAAAAAATGAGACAAAGATAAATCATTTCAGAACTTTTTCTACCTTTAATGTGACCTATAAACTGTACAACTCAATTGAAAAACAAACTGAAATCTTTTAGATAGAGGGAAGACAAAATATAAAAATAAAATAATGTGGTTGCACACCCTCTTATAACTGGGGATGTAGCTGTGTTCAGAATTAAGCAATCACATTCCAAATCATGTTAAATAGGAGTCAGCATACACCTGCCATCATTTAAAGTGCCTCTGATTAAACCCAAATAAAGTTCAGCTGCTCTAGTTGGTCTTTCCTGAAATTTCCTTAGTCGCATCCCAAAGCAAAAGCCATGGTCCACAGAGAGCTTCCAAAGCATCAGAGGGATATCATTGTTAAAAGGTATCAGTCCGGAGAAGGGTACAAAAGAATTCCCAAGGCATTAGATATACCATGGAACACAGTGAAGACAGTCATCATCAAGTGGAGAAAATATGGCACAACAGTGACATTACCAAGAACTGGAGCTCCCTCCAAAATTGATGAAAAGACAAGAAGAAAACTGGTCTGGGAGGCTACCAAGAGGCCTACAGCAACATTAAAGGAGCTGCAGGAATATCTGGCAAGTACTGGCTGTGTGGTACATGTGACAACAATCTCTGGGCTATGGGGTAGAGTGGCAAGGCGAAAGCCTTTTCTTACGAAGAAAAACATCCAAGCCAGGCTACATTTTGCAAAAACACATCTGAAGTCTCCCAAAAGCATGTGGGAAAAGGTGTTATGGTCTGATGAAACCAAGGTTGAACTTTTTGTCCATGATTCCAAAAGATATGTTTGGCACAAAACACAACACTGCACATCACCAAAAGAACACCATACCCACAGTGAAGCATGGTGGTGGCAGGATCATGCTTTGGGGCTGTTTTTCTTCAGCTGGAACTGGGGCCTTACTTAAGATAGAGGGAATTAAGAACAGTTCCAAATACCAGTCAATATTGGCACAAAACCTTCAGGCTTCAGCTAGAAAGCTGAACATGAAGAGGAACTTCATCTTTCAGCATGACAACGACCCAAAGCATACATCCAAATCAACAAAGGAATGGCTTCACCAGAAGAAGATTAAAGTTTTGGAATGGCCCAGCCAGAGCCCAGACCTGAATCCGATTGAAAATCTGTGGAGTGATCTGAAGAGGGCTGTGCACAGGAGATGCCCTTGCAGTCTGACAGATTTGGAGTGTTTTTGCAAAGAAGAGTGGGCAAATCTTGCCAAGTCAAAATGTGCCATGCTGATAGACTCATACCCAAAAAGACTGAGTGCTGTAATAAAATCAAAAGGTGCTTCAACAAAGTATTAGTTTAACCCCTTTGTGACGTTGGGACGTTCTATGCCGTCCTGACTTTAAGTGCCTTAAAGTCGTTAGGACGGCATAGTACGTCCTGTACAAAACAGCTCATTGCGGCTCCCCGCGATGAGCTGTTTTCGGATCCCGCTGCAGGCACTTACAGCAGGATCCCACCTGTCAGATGAGGCCACTTTGAGTGACCTCAGTCTGACAGGGAAAATGTAGCCGGTGATACATTTCTCTAAATCACGCTGTGCCCGAACTTCCGGGTTCGGGCACGCCTCCGTGACCTCACACGTGACATCCGGAGGTCTCGCGATTTTTTGGCAGGTACCCACAGGGTCTATTAAGACCCTGATCGGGTCTCTGCCAGAGTGTTCCTGGCTACCAATCACCTTGTGATCGGTGGCCAGAAAGAAATCGTGACGTTTTGGTGCTTGCGTCGTTTGGGACGCAAGCACCATGCGTCACGAAGGGGTTAAGGGTGTGCACACTTATGCAACCACATTATTTTATTTTTATATTTTTTCTTCCCTCTACCTAAAAGATTTCAGTTTGTTTTTCAATTGAGTTGTACAGTTTATAGGTCACATTAAAGGTGGAAAAAGTTCTGAAATGATTTATCTTTGTCTCATTTTTTTACAGCACAGAAACCTGACATTTTAACAGGGGTGTGTAGACTTTTTATATCCACTGTATATATATATATATATATATATAGAGAGAGAGAGAGAGAGAGAGAGAGAGAGAGAGAGAGAGAGAGAGAGAGAGTGCCAAATGAACTGCGCTACACATAACTCTACAGCCTCCATACACAGGTGCTTCAAAAAATTCAATGCCAACCAGATTCAAGGCTGGCAAAAGCTGAAGTTTTTATACAGAGGAAACTTGTTATTCAGCCATAGTGGGGACCAGTCAAATCCAGTGCATTAAAGCACTGGTATTGCAGTAAGAGACTAACTGTGTTTTTCCCTGGTAATAGTATGCTAATGAAAAGGGGGTGTAATAGCCCCCCAGTCCTCTGCACCCCCCAAAAATAAATTACAAATATTACCCCTCCAAGAACCCACCCTCTGGCCCCTGGTGACCGCAAGTTGGCACAATGCCCGTGGTTACTAAAATGAAATAATGATGGCCTCCCTTTGGCAATGCCCATGGCTCAAATATTTAATAAGTAATTGGCCATGGGCTGGTACAATGATCAAAACATTGCCAAATAAAAAAAAATTCAAGGGGACAGCAGTAGGCTGCTAGTTCTAGGAGGGAGCAAATATTTTTATTTTTGGGAGGAGGAGGGAGAGATTTTTATTTTTACAGGTTAATATTTCCGTACTGTAGAGAGCATTGTGTGTGCTCCGTACAGTACTGACAGTGTTAAAATGTGCAAATAACGGCTGTGTTAAGCATATTTAAGTCATATTTTTGTGTTAAATTGATGGGCAAAAATGAAAGATGTTTTTGCCCGTTAACATTTACTGGCTTTCATTGAATCGTTGTTTGTGCTGTACTGGTATTACAGCACTAGTTAACCCCTTAACGACAGATGACGTGCCAGGCACGTCACGGTAAATCGAGGACTTGCCGACAGGTGACGTGCCTGGCACGTCATGCACTAAACTGAGTAAAGAAAGCGACCAGCGGTCGCTTTCTTTACTCTAACGGTGTTGCTACAATGCCTCTAGGTAGAGGCATTGTGCAACACCCCCCAAATGTGCAGGGGCGCGCTACGATCACTCCACGGAGTGATCGTAGCAGCCATTTAAAAATGGCTGCGCCCGCTGCACACATGTGCTTAGAAAGCGAACGATCGTTCGCTTTCTAAGCATCTCCGGTGTTGTGAAAGTGCCTCGCCAGCGAGGCACTTAACAACACCTTGATGCTCCCCAGAACCGATGGTGGTCGCTCTCCTGAGCGACCCCATCGGTTCAGTAGAAGGGAACGCTGCCTATACAGGCAGCGCTTCCCTTCTAATGGCAAGAGCATCGGAAGTGAAAGTATTTCACTTCCGATGCTCTAGGGGGAGCCAATCGATGCCGGCACAACAGATCTATGTGATCTGTGTGCAGGCATGTATGGTAAGTGCTCTGATGAGCACTTATCATACTGTCAAAGGCAATATTAGCAAATATTGCCTTTGACAAGTATTGATCTGCCTCCCTCACCTTACTAGTTTTAGTAAGGGAGAGAGACAGATCAGATAAAGTAAAAAATAAAAATAAAATAATAAAACAAATATTTAATAAAATTTTAAACACCAAGGGCTTTTATAAAAGCCATTTAACCCCTTCCCTGCCATTGATCGCTGTGTACGCAGTGATCATACACAGCAGCACATTTTTTGCTGTCTGTGCATTTTTTAGGGGTTAATTTTTTTTTACTGTAATTCATTACAGTATAAAAAAAAGCTCTTTTAAGAGAGATTAACCCCTTTCTTGCTGTAGATCACTGCCTAAGCAGAGATCTTACGCAAATGCAGCAATCTTGCTGCAGAAGCATTTTTAATTTTTTAAAAACTTTTTTATTACACCCGTCACGTGTTAATTATACCCGCTAGGGGACTACGTTTAACGTAAAAAATTTTAAAATAAGAGCTATTAACCTCTTCCTTGCCGTATATCACTTCCTAAGCAGCACATATGGTCACTGCCTAAGCAGTGCATATGGTCACTGCCTAAGCAGCGCATATGGAGCAATCTAGTCGCAGAAGGATTTTTTTTTTGCTATCAGCATTTTTTTTGTCAGACTCGCTAGGGGTTAATTATACCCACTAGGGGATTACGTGTATTCCTTTTGAAGCTGTCTGAACACGTGTATAGCGATCAGTAACAGCCGATCAGTGGCAAAGGTGGTTTGGTGATTTCTCAGATGAGCATCACCATTCGTCTGGTTCGATCAATATTGGTAAATATTGTTCTGACCCATATGGATCTGCCTCCCTCTCCTCACTTGAGTTTTAGTGAGGGAAAGAGACAGATCTGTATAACATAATTTTTTAATTGTAATAAATTAAATTAAATGTTAAAAAATTGTGAGTCCCAAGGGCTTTTATAAAAGCCATACCCTTTGTATAGTGTAGTGTATTAACCCCTTCCCTGCCACTGATCACTGCACAGCAGAACATTTTTTCTTGTCTGTGCATTTTTAGGGGTTAATTTTTTTGTACAGTACTACAAAGGCTCTTATAAGAGCTATTAACCCCTTCCTTGCTCTACATGTTCAAATTGCAAGTTTGAAAATCAAAAAGCGCACCTCTCAAATGTAGCCTTTCAACACCCAACAAAGCTGGCAAAGCTATGCATGGGTGGTATCCCTGTGCTCGGGAGATGTTGCTGAACATATATTGTGGTATTGTTTGTCAGTGACACATACCGAAATATGTGAATTTGTGTCTAAAGTACAATGTATGTGGGAAAAAATACACAATAAAATGACTACCACAAACTTTGACAAAGGCTGGTGGTAGAATTGGTGCATGGAAAGTGTTAAAATAACACCATTTAAAATAGCCTAGGGTGTCTACTTTTACAAAATATATACTTTTTGGGGTAAAATACACTGTCCTACTTTAAAAAAAAGTCCCAAATGAAAGATGGGCTCAGGCTGGCTACACGTCAATATTCCAAGTTGAAAATGCGCACCTTCACAATGTGGCACTTTTAGCCCCCAAACAACCCAACAAACCTATGCATGGGTGGTATCCCTGTACTCAGGAGATGTTGTTGAACACATATTGGGTTATTGTTTGGCAGTGACACATACCAAAATCTGTGAATTTATGTCTAAAATACAATATTTGTGAAAAAAAAACACACAAAAATTACTACCACAAACTTTGACAAAGGCTGGTGGTAGAATTAGTGCATGGAAAGTGTTAAAATACCACCATTTGAAATAGCGTAGGGTGTCTACTTTTAAAAAATATATGGGTTGATGGGGTAAAATACACTGGCTGGTTTCAAATATGTCCCAAATGGGACATGGGTGCAGGCGGTCTGCATGTCAAAATTTCAATTTGGAAAACCAAAAACTGCACCTACCAAATTTGGCCTTTTACCCCCCAAACAACCCAACAAACCTATGCATGGGTGGTATCCCTGTACTCAAGAGATGTTGCTGAACACTTATTGGGGTGTTATTTGGCAGTGACACATACCAAAATCTGTAAATTCATGTCTGAAGTACAAGGTTTGTGAAAAAAAAACACAAAAAAATTACTACCACAAACTTTGACAAAGGCTGGTGGTAGAATTAGTGCATGGAAAGTGTAAAAATACCACCATTTGAGATAGCCTAGGGTGTCTACTTTTAAAAAATATATGGGTTGATGGGGTAAAATACACTGTCTGGTTTCAAATATGTCCCAAATGGGACATGGGTGCAGGCTGACTGCATGTAAAAATTTCAAGTTGGAAAACAAAAAACTGCACCTCACAAATTTGGCATTTTAGCCCCCAAACAACCCAACAAACCTATGCATGGGTGGTATCCCTGTACTCAGGAGAAATAGTAGAATCTATTTAGCATGTTTTTTCGTTCGCTATTGTCGATGAGGAGAAGTTGTTTCAAATAAAAACAAAGAAATTTGTGTGTTTTTTTTTTTTTTACCATATTTTATTATTTTTTTTTAATAATATGATAAGATATTATCAAAAATATGGCATCCATAGAAAGCCCTTTTTGTCCCGATAAAAACAATATATAATATGTGTGGGTACAGCAAATGACGAAGAAGAAAATTACTGCTAAACACAAACAGCACAGAAATGTTAAAATAGCCATTGTCCAGAAAGGACAAAAATGTTTCAAAGGCTCTGTCCTTAAGGGGTTAATAGCATTAGCCGCAGGCATTGAGTCATCAAAGCCATTAATTTACCCCTAACACCATTTATTGGGTTAACAGGGGCCTATGAATATAGGCCAATATTGGGGATCAAAACATTGGTTGCTATGAAATAAATTTTAAACATTAAGACTTTGTGTGGCTTAGTTAGATAAACATTGCTAGATATATAGGTACTAGATATAAAATATATATTTACATCCTGGCTAGGGAAGGTGGTAACCATAATGTCTGAAGTAGACCTCTAAATACAAACTTCTAAATTTTGGAAGTTTTATACTTTGTATACTTTTTACCTTTTTTAAATGTGCATACACAATTATGACATGTTTGGAAAAACAGTTAATATGCATCACTTGCACAAACTCAATGGGACATTGTAATGCACACAGTAGGAGGGGAGGCAAAGCAAGAACATTACATGAAAGATGTCAAACACTTCTTAGACTTGTGAAAAACACCCCATGACTCTATCATCTTCTTCCAGATAATTCATAAATCTTACTGTTCCATATCATGCAAGTCAGGTCCCAAGGCTGATTTCTAGAATGTAAATGAACTGTGTGCTGATCCATGAAACTCTACTACAGAGAGAACCTGACCAATATATATTAAGGCTATCTGTCAATGATGTTCAAAGTTTATTTACTGCTTTGAGTGACTTTGAAATGATTTATCAAGCAGAGTTGAAAGACAATGTATGGTTGGCTGGTCTCTATAGAAATCTTTATTAAACCTGCAGAATATAAGATTACATTCGAAAATTTTAAAAGAACATACTTATTTAAATCTGATGTACAGTCCAGATTTTAAGGAAACAAGGAAATTGTAGGTTTCTAACCGGTAGGCTTTTTCCTGATGTTTTTACCATTAATATATATTATTAATATATTCTGTCCAAGGAAGAACATTACAACTTTTAAGAACTTTAAGTTAACGATTTTCATGACTCATAGACAGATCATGTCTTGTTATCTCCACATCCCAACTTTTAATGTCGTATTAAAAAATGTGATGCTTTAACATTAATTTTTTTAAAATGTGGGTGCGTTTTTTTTAATTTATGAACTGGTTAGCAAGCCTTGGCAAAAATTCAACATGTAAAATGTGCATTGGTGTAGCTTTCTGTGTTTTCCTTCTACATATTTTATATGATGGGGTCAGAAAAATACATATGTTACTCTGATAGGAAGTAGAATGGAAAACAGTTTTTTTTTTTTAGTTTTTTTGTGTTTGTGTGCTATAATAGTGAATTGAAATCTAGTGAAAAGTGGGAACGAAAAAAGACCTTCTATTTGGAAAATATTATGTTTCTTAGATCTCATAATACATCTCAAACACCCACATTCATCCTAAGATTAAAATGGGAAAAGAGAGGTATATTCAATAAGTGAACTGTAGTGGACCGAAACTAAGCTTGCCATCTGGCCTGTATTTTACAGACAGGGCAGTTAAAAAATTGGCATCAGGCCAATGTTAAGTCTATGGTAGAGGTAAACACAGTCAAGGATTTTAAGCATGCGTGGGATAGACACAAGGCTATCCTAGCTATAAGACCGGGAACGGGGGACTAATAAAAGTACTCAAAAAAAAAATAAAAAAATTGGGCAGACTAGATGGACCGAATGGTTCTTATCTGCCGACACATTCTATGTTTCTATGTTTCTATGTTTCTATGGAGACAGTACCAAGGCCAGTATTCTTTTGAGGAAAAGGTGGCAACCCTAACCGACACAGAAGCAGAGAATATAAGGCATAAATGGCTGAACTGGAAAAATATATTGCTATTCTCTTCCCAGTTCAACACAGTTCCATCTTCAACTAGTGAATAGTTTTCACAGGTCAACATAGTTATAGTCTATTTATCCAAATTGCAAAAATCAAGCGGAAATAGCTGAGCTGTAAAAAAAAAACCTTTTTCTCACCTATTATTGCAACTCAGCTGGATTGGCTTAGGCTTGCACTCTGGTCACAATTCTTCACCGATCAATGTTTAGTGAATACATTCGCAATACACAAAAAGAGACAAACGTAAGTGAATATCCAGAAAAATCTGTTATTCTTCCATCGTCATCATTTTCAAAGGGCCACGCAAGCAAGCAAACAAACAACACATGGAACAGGACTGGGGAATCCCAGGATTCTTTAAAAAAAAAACTATTCTGGTCTATTTCCTTGGGAAATTTTGACCCACTTCGTGGCAATCTGATGCTCTGAATGGCCCTTTAAATCAGGCCTCATTCAGGAATCACTGAAGTTACAATGAATTAGCCCAAATAGCAATTATTATATTGAATAACCTAACATGTAGGCATAAAGCATAGAGCTAGCAGCAGGACTTAAAAAAGGTAAATGAAATAATTTACATGAATATAATGGTATATTCATTCAGAGTACATCAACATCTTGCAAGTCCTAGCCACTAACCCTTTTTAAAACAAAGCAAACTACCTAAATCTCTTGGTAGTTATCACTATTATTTGTTAATAATCCCTAGTAGAGACTGTGTCAAAGACCTGAAGCAAAGCATACCATGGAAGTAATGCTACAGGAGCTTAAGAAATCTTCTCACTGAATCTACGAATATGTGCTAGCCAACTGAGTCTCCTAGTATCTTCAATTGGGGAATTCCTGGGCAAGTCCAGTGTTAAGCTTTCCAATGAACAGTCAGAATCTGCAAATCTGTGCATATAGGAGGAGCACGCACTTTATGTCTCATGCTCAACAACTATGTGTATGAGAGCATGAAACAAGGTGTGCATGCTTTATTCAAAACTAAGAGGTTAGAGTGGTCCTTTAATCATTACAAGTTAAAGAGCATTTTAAAAGAGAATGTAAAGTATTTTCACTCACACCATGCTAATCGTGGATTGGCAAATTTGCAAGACATGAGTATGGGTTTGAGGAAAAGGTCGGAGTGACGTTAGACCAGATGTACAGTAAAACACAAGTAAATTGTTGACTCAAGGGAATCCAAGCTACAGAATGATCCATCAACATCAGTGATTTGATCGCTATTGGTGTGAATTAAAATCTGGAGTTTGTTTTCATATGATTCTTGTTTGTTTGGGTGTAAGTTAGTACTTGATGATGTAATGTAAAAAAAAAAAAAAAACATAATAATAGATACAGCAGAAAGCTGCACAAAGTCCAGTTATATAATAATAAATGGCCAGATGTCTAACTATGTTGTAATGGTTTGTGACATCAGTGGCATAACACATAGGAAATAAATGCAGGGCACATGGAGTGCACCATTATTATTGCCTTTGATCGACAAATGATTAAAGTAAAATGAATACAGTAAGGGTATAAACTTTCTGATTGCAGGCGATGGCAAGAGGACAGAGCAAACCTAAATACGTAGAGGGACAGCTGCTAAAAAGTCGTATGAAACTGAAGTTTTATGTATGGATAATATGATATACTTGCATAATGTATTTAATTTAACATGGTGATGATGCTAACCTCTGTTACTTTGTAATCTGGTATATGTTTTGTCTGTGGCAGATTCTATTCGATAGATCACAGTGCTATATTCCTTTTATTAAAGAACAATGCACAGAAAATCAATATTCCTAAGCATAAAAGAAGAAATAAGGTGCAAAAATGAAGTACATATTTAAGGATTTACATTCAAGAACTGGAGTTCATTAAGATACAGTAAGGCATTCCACAGAGTGGTGACTGACCTTGGGAAGTCTTCTATGCAGAGTAAGAAGTTGAAATGAAAGTGGAGAACAGGTAACAGATTGATAGTTATGCTGTAAAGAATATTTGATTTACACCTCCACACCTATGTCTGTGTTCCAAGTTTTTTTAATGGAAACAACAGTAGATATACAAGAGATATAGTAAGATTGTACACAATTTTGCAACAGTACAATAATCACTATTTTTAATCCTATAATGTGAAGTGGAAGTCCTAAAAAAATGCTTTAGCTAAATATCCTTCTCGGTGGTGAATGGTGAAAGGTTTTTGGATTTCTCCAAACAGGACACACTGTATGCATCTTTACTATCTGTCTTTGTATACATCAAACATTAGTATTCTAAGACCAGTGGGAGTTGGCCTTGGATCAAGATGTGTTTATTCACTATGCGATATAGTCAACTATCATTATTTATAAAAGAAACAAGTACAGTAAGATGGAAAACAGGAGACATGTCATTGAAACAGTTTCTATTTAAGAAAGATGAGATGTACAATTAGACACAGGCTGATAGTATAGATATCTGTTAAAATCTTTAAAGAAAATATAAACATGGAATCCATGGAGATATAAGGAGTTGGCAACACTATGAAACACTGGAATGCAAAACTATTCAGAAATGTTGTACATTAATTTTGCCCATGCGCTTATGATTATAAGATAATTAAATACATTTGCTGCATAGACGTTCTCATTACTGAGTTTCCATTTCTTTCCCAAGAGGGAAGGATCCATTTGAAAGCCAAAGTTAAGAATCTAGTGTTACAAGCAGGGAATGGATCAAAGAGAAACGAAGCAGATAACATTGTGAAACATTAAATAAAACATTTAATTGTTCCATGAATGTCAGTGTGAATAGTAATTATAACCAAATTTCTTGTAACAGAGCCTTACATCTTTAAAGTTTTGTCTATTGTTTTTCCAGGCATATTTAGACTTTTGTGTCACTGGCATTCTTAGTTCAGCATCCTTTTAATGCACCTCTAAGACAATCTGGAAGGATATAACTTGAATGTAAATTTAATTAACTTAATTTGTAAATATGGCTGCATGTAGCTACAGGAATGGGACTACCACCTGTGTAGTGCAGAACAGTAAGGGGGGACCTTCTGCATTATATTTATCTGTTAATACAGATCACCCCAAATAGATAACACTATCCTTGTTGCTATGAGAAAAGAATGCACCTACTTTTGTGTGCGGTTCATTGCATGAGTAACTTTTTTGACATAGCTTTAGAAGAGCAATACAATAGATGATCTTGTCAATGCCGGTAAAATTTTGTCTTTTTTAGCTCCCGAATTTGCTGATTTTGACTTTAGTCAATTCTACAACTACCTCGCAAGCCATCCCATATTTGTCTCTATCTGTCAACCGCTGCAATATGTAATGGACAGACTAACACTGGTATATTAATGGCCAAATAATACTGGCATATTAATGGCCAAATTGGCTTTGGCATTTTAATGGAAATCAGAAGATAATCCTCACTACATACGGACAGCGTATAGGGAAAAAGAAAAAAGTAAATATAAACGTCTCCAGGTTACCTTGGTATGGATCCAGAGCTTCTGGGATTAAAAACTGTAGACGCAAATAAATCCAGAGGAAGAAGCTCAATACGGACACCAAATTGAGGTCTTAGTAAAAAAAAAATATGAATCGCTATGAAAACGACACCCAAATGGATAAAAGAAATAACACTAATACAACTGGAAATAGTGCAGAGGGACAAAAACAACAGAGTAGAGGGCTAGATTCCCATGCTTGACACGTTTCGTGCTAGGTGCACATAGTCATTTTAATGGACAATTTGTCTGTGGCACATTAATGGGCAAATTATCTATGTCATATTAATAGGCTAATTGGTTGGGGCATATTAATGGGCAAATAAAACTGGCATATTAATGGGGAAATTGCCTGTGTATTTTAATCGGCAAATAACACTGGCGTATTAATGGACAATTTGCCTGTGGCATATTAATTGCCAAATTTGTTGTCGGATATTAATAGACAATTTGGCTGTGGTATATTAATGAGCAATTTTTCTGTGCATATTAATGGACAAATTGGATGTGGCATATTCATGTGCAAATAACACTGGCATATTAATGGGTAAATTGGCTGTGGCATATGAATGGATTGGCAAATAACACTGGCATATTAATGAACAAATTGGCTGTGGCATATGAATGGGCAAATAACACTGGTATATTAATGGAAAATTTGGCTGTGGCATATTAATGGGCAATTTGGCTTTGGCAAATTAATGGTCAAATTGGTTGTTGCATTTTAATGGGCAAATTGGTTGTTGCATTTTAATGGGCAATTTGGTTGTGGCATATTAATGGGGAAATTGGTTGTGGCATATTAATGGACAATTGGCTGTGGCATATGAATTGGCAAATTCAATTGGCAAATTGGTTGTGGCATATTAAGGGTCAATTTGGATGTGGCATATTGATGGACAAATGACACTGGCATATTAATAGGCAAATAATACTGTGACGCCTCTGCTCATTTTGCTTCATTGCATATTCAAACCTTAGCCTGTGTCTCTAGAAAAAAGCTGTCTTATTTATGTATGTTTATAATAAATGTAAGAAATAGCACATCTAATCCATTGCTTGCACTTGTGCCAACATTTGAAATGGTGATAATTTTGACCCCGTGGTCAGTTTCCTCAAATTTGAAGACACCAATTTATGAGCTTACTGAAATTTTCTGGCTTAGGGTTACCTTGTAAAAATGTAAGATATGAATATTAAAACAGTTTAAAATGATTTACTTTGAATTCCATTAATGGGAGATTGCATGAATTTTCTGGTGAATATTTTGTGTGTGTAATTTAATTGCAATCATCTTTTTTGGGACTGCTGATAGAATATGACTGGAGAATCTTCCATTCTCAGCTGCAGTTAATTAACCACGGAACATTTGAATGAAATGTTTACTAGCATAAGAGAGAATAAACGAGATGACACGGTGTACCTAACATTGACCTATTTCTAAACTTCATGTATTTAAAAGTTTATATAAGCCATACCTGTGGTTATATGGTCTCAGAATGCAAACTGAATGCCACATATTGTATTATTTATTTCATAACATTCATAGTTTTGTATAATTACTAGAGATAGTCCAACGTTGTATAAAAAAAAATAAAGCTTCCTAATCTATAATTTTGCATGTATTTATAATTGATGATACAGTGTGAAACAGTAATGTTAATGCCTGGTATACAAATCATAGTGCACCAGAATCCTTTTCACTTGGATCTTTGGAAGTGGGCTCAGAATAGTCAAATTTACAGCGGTAATAGGTAAATTCTAATCTGCTTTGACTGGTTAGTTTATTTTTCCTTTCATTCTGCCCTGCTAAATTCTAATCTGAATCTATGTGCCCCGATCTTCTATCCTTACATCTAACAGAATATTTAATTGACATACAAAATGGATAAAAAGCGCAGAGAGTATGGACACTTAGAAGAGTACACAATAATAATTAAAACACACACAATAAGTGATCCAAAACTTATCAATAAGTGCTAAAAAATCTGTGCATTGGTTGTTCCATACTTTGTATTTATCTGATCTCTCCCTGGGTGTATCTGGTTTAAGGCCACAGATAGGGAAGAAATCAGAGAATTGTATTACTACTAATCTGATTTGAAACCGTCTAACCTTTTATACCTCTTAACATGACAAACAAAGACGTTAAATCTAATGCTCTGCACTCCCTCCCCCTAACTTGAAGGAAAAGAAAAAGGGTAGGAGAAGAGAGTAAAAGAAAGGAAGAAACTGAAGAAAATGGCTACCAGAAAAGGAGAGGAAAGTAAGGCAAAAAAAGGATAGAGAGCCTGATTCTGAAGTAAAGCGGGACAGGGAAAAAAAGAGTATGGCTTCCCTGTTTTCCCTACAGCAAGCAAAAAAAAAAAGAGATAGACCAAAATCAGTCCATTACCTCAGGGGACACAGATTCAGAGGAGTCCAGAACAACATCAATGGGCCCTTCAACAGGCGAAAATCAAGAAATTACACAGGACCAATTACAAAAATGCCTAGATGCTCAACTGAGTCTTATTAAAAAGGAGAAGGAAAAACACTACAGTGTTTTCGGGATGATCTTAAAGAAATGGGAGAAAAATACACTGAAATTAACAAAAAAATCGCGGGACATGCATCAGATTTAAAGAATTCTCAGGAGGAGATCAGAGATATAAGGAAGAAAATTGATGCACTGGAGTTGAAAGCCATAGATGCAGAGGACAGAGCTCTGAGGAAGAACATAAGGATTCGGGGAATACCTCAGAGCGTGGCTCAATCGCAAATAGAAGAATTTCTACGAGATCTTTTTAAATCTCTGGCAATCCAGGATGCAGAGAAGGAGGATATTATAGAGAGGGCACATAGGGTGTTCAAACCAAAGAACATTGCAGAAGACCTCTTTGTAAGGTTCTCCACCTATTACATGCGTCAAAGGGTCCAAAATGCAACTAGAGGTCACGACTTTAAAGAGGTTTGATTCCAGCAGCTAGCCTTTTATCAGGATATATCTTTGGACACAAGAATGAAGAGCTTTTTGGCAAGTTATTATTGTGTGCAAAACAGTACTCATATGGTTTCCCTGTAAAACTTACATTTTGGTTTGAGAACCAACATTTTCTCTATGGATACCCCAGCAAAAGTACAAGAGTGGCTGAACTCACATCCTTATGTAGCATAAAGTTGTTCTCCCAAAAATCTTTCCCTGTAAAACTTACATTTTGGTTTGAGAACCAACATTTCTAAATGGATACCCCAGTAAAAGTAGAAGAGTGGCTGGACTTACTACCTTAGGTAGCATAAAGTTCTTCTCCCAAAAATCTTTTGGTGCTGGGTTAACATATCTTTTTTTGGTGAAATTCTATCTTTAAAGTAGGCAGGAAGAGTTTTACAAAGGGATTGTTTTAATGAGGTTTAATAATTATAGAAGGGAAAGATAATGAAATAAACAAAGATAGGTTATAACTAAAGATACTTTACTAGAGAGGAGAAGGTAGAGGACTTATAAAGTGAGTCACAAAGTGAAAATCAAGATATGGGAGGGTTAGAATTTCATGAGGAAACATGATAATCCATGGTCAATTAGGAGATAAGTAAGTTATTCTCACAGAAATATAGAGATTTTGGTAGGGCCACCAAGGGTAAATAGAAAGATGATTTTTTTTTTGTTCCCGGGAAGGGAAAGGGATTTGTCACTTGGGGGTCTTATATAACTAGCAGATTGAAAATTGTATACACGTCTCATAAGGGGAATAATAGATTTAAAGTAGGAATTATATATCACTGGTATAAAGACACAGAAATTTGCTTAATGATTAGGAGACAAGTTATGTGAAACTTAATGAAGGGGTTAAGAGAACTAAGACTCACAGAACAATCATTGAGAAAAGATTGGGGTAGTAACGGGTTTTTCTTATTGCTTGGGTTTTCTCCCTTACTTCTCCCTTTTCCCTCTTTTGTTTTTATTTTTTTCCTCTCTCCTTGCACCAGTTATCATCCTTCTCTGTTAAGGGAGGGAGATAACAGTCTGAGTGGGATAACAGTAGGATAGGGACAGCTGGGGTTCACTCGAGGATCTCCCTCAAACCACTTAAGTGTTAGGTGTAACCAGGTGAAGGGGCTCGTCGGGAATACCTTTCAAGGGAACTTTAGCAAGCCCAAATAGGGTTTTGAGGGGAGGTGGAGGGAGTTTGGGTGATGGGGTGGATTTGGGGAGGATTATGGGTAAGTACAGCAAGGGATCAGGGTGAGACCTCTATCTCCAGATAGTTGACTCAATTAGGGTTGCAACCCTGAATGTAAAGTGGATGAATTGTCCACAAAAATGTATTACATTGACAAATTGGATCCATCAAGAACAAATAATTGTTTTCTGCAGGAGACACATAACAGGGCTGAGGATGCACTTAGAATGAAAAGTAAATGAATCGCCATAGTGGAACACTCCTCAATGCAAAATAAGAAAAAAAGTGGTAGCAATATATCAATATAATAGTCCAATAATATTAAATATGAATTTATATACAAAATGAGAGATAGTACGGGCCTGTACTTATTTCTGATTTGCAAGCTGGAAGACCGCATTTTTTCGATCATAAATATCTACACGCCCAATAAAAGGCAAATGCAATTTGTGAATGATGACATTCCGAAGGTCTATAATATGATCCAGGGTATTTTTCTCTTCTCGGAGGACTTCAATTGTGTAGCCGACGCTCCCATACTTAAAGACTGCAGCAAGTCCAAAATTGGAGTAGTATCTTGGTCAGACCACAATTCTGTCTTTCTGGAAATTAACAGAAATTACAGCATAATGGAGAAAAAACATGGAGATTAAACAAGAACCTATTTAGATCCAAAGACTGTCTGGAAGGTATAGCGGAAACGTCAGCTTTCTTTTTCGTAGAGATTTTGACAAAAGATGTTAACCTTAAAACAGTTTGGTGTACCTTCAAGAGCGTGGTAAAGGGGCAGTGTATTAAACTAGATGCCTGGGAAGGAAGAAGGTAGAAAACATTAGCAGAATTATACATAGCTCCAGCGGGAGGTAGGAAGAACTTTGGATAAGCATACGATAGAAGAGATGAATACAATCAGGAAGCAGTTTCAAGATCTGTTGGCTAAAAGGGTAAATAATATAATCCTTAAAATAAAGCACAGGGGTACTACATGGAAAATCGGGCAGATAAGCTCTTATCTAATCAATTAAAGAAGCAAAATGCAAAATCAAGAATAGCCAAAATTAATGCTAGTAATAAAACATTCATAAGCCCAACGGATATCCAGGAACAGGATACAGGGAAGATAAGGGAGTACCTATGGGGTACAAATCTTCATAAGCTTAGTAGAAAACAACAAGAGGCCCTGCAGCTCCATTAACAGAAAAGTTAAGATGGCGATAAACAAGCCAAAGCACCAGGTCCAGATGGATTTCCAAACCTGTTTTTAAAAAGCTTTGTGATATCATTGCTCTGCAATTGACTAACATTTTAATAAGATTAAAAAAGAGGGGTCCTTTCCAGCCGAAATGCTAAGGGACCTCCATAATCCCTATCCTCAAACAGGGTAAATAACAAACTAGAGTTACTAACTATACCATCTGGCAGAGCGCCTGAAAAAGCTCATTCCATTCCTGATCCATAAGGATCAAGTCGGATTTGTAGGAGGAAGACACTCGAGCAGTAATGTGAGGAAGCTTATTAACTTACTAGAATTTACAAATGCACATCAGGTGCCTATGTTGATGCTATACCCGGATGCTGAGAAGGCCTTTGATAGGTTTGGCTGGTCCTTTCTTGAGAAAGTCCTTTTGCATTGTGGTTTTGTTTTGTTTTTTTATATAGGACCCACCGCAAGAATCTCCACACAGGGGGTAGACTCAGAATGGTTCTCCATGGGGAATGGCACGAGGCAGGGGTGCCCTCTGGTTCCCCTGCTGTACATACATTCATTGGAGGCCTCTAGCAGTGAAAATACGTAACAATGTAAACATCGGAGGGGTGAATATAGGCAAGGTAGAAACCAAGATGAGTTTATATGTGGACGTCATCCTTATCACTCTAGAGGACCCCGAAAATTCTGTAAAGGAGATTTTTAAGGAAATAGATACTTACAGTGGGCTATAATTAAACCTAGATAAAACACAAGCTATTGGTGAAAATAATACCTTTGGAAATTCGAGAGGAGTTAAGAAGTCTATATCATTTTCAATGGGGAAAAAAATGATCTGATAATCAATAGTGAAAATAACGTGATGGCCGAGGTCAATTACAATTTACTATTAAGGAACTTAAATAGGCAATTCAATGATTAGAAGGGGCTGTTCATCTCCTGGATCTGGAAAATAAATGTAGTAAAATTTTACATTTTCCCAAAATTGACCTTTTGCGGATGCTTGTCAGAACCCCCCCAAAGGCACCTACGTTGAAGTTTCAAACTCTCATAGAGAAGTTCATTTTGGTAGATAAGAGACCATGAGTAGCAAAAATACAGTTATATGTCAGGGAGGCCTTAAAGTTCCAAATTTTCAAACCCACAATCAAACAAACATGTTACTCCATATGCATAAAATACAGGTAAATTAATTTAAGGAGGAGGACTGGTATTTAATGGAAAAAGAGACAGTGGGTCTGTTAAATTTGAAATCCCTCCGGTGGCTACACCAGGAAAAACTAAACATAATAAAAACAGAAGTAAGGTTGGACATGCTAAGGGAGTTAATTTCAGTTTGGCAGAGGATTAGAAATAAAACTTTTGGAAAGGATATGTTGCTTCCCTGTGCCCCTCTACAAACTCTTGAGGATAACATCCAAAATCTCCGACTCTCTGGATGGGGAGGCATTAGGACCCTAAAAATTAAAGATCTGTTTAGAGAGAATAAACTGATGTCTACACACAGCTGAGGGAACAACTAGGCAGATCTAATAAAGGTTCCTACTCCTAATAGCATACTATCTGCGGTCCCATCTGTATAGACAGAAGGATAAAAGGGAAAAAACAACTTTGGATAGGATCTTTAATAATAAAATGGAGAAAGGCCACCTGAGGAGATGGCAAGAATATCTTGAGACTCAGGCCCAGTCCTTTCTTCCCCCTGCTTGGAAAAGTTGGGGAAGGGAGTTGGGTGCTGATATAGATAATGTAAAGCTAAGAGCCTCCTGGATAGAAATTGGGAAGGTAACATATTGCCTAAACTTTCAAGAATTTTATTTTAAGATCATAAATAGATGGCATCTAGTTCCCCAGAGATTTACTAAAGTCTTCCCAAAGCTTTCTCCAGCTTGCTGGAGATGTGGGGAGCAGGAAGGATCCTTTAACCATATATGGGGGAGTTGCAGGAAAAAAAAAGTCAAAATCAAAATTTTACTTTATTTGGGAGGAATGGGGAAAGTTAATACCATGAGGGGTTGCAATCTCTTTGAGTCAAGAAGTTCGGTATAACACAAATGAGAGTAGATGGAGTACCGCTTCTGGTTACCTGCTGCATGGGGATTTAAATTAGGGTTTAAATGCTAGTTTCTTTATTCTTCTTTGCCCTTTTTTTTATATATTGGCAAATATATTGGGCTATATTGACAGTATCTAGGAATATCAAATTGCAGTATAAATATATATATATATATATATATATATATATAGATAGATAGATAGATAGATAGATAGATAGATAGATAGATAGATAGATAGATAGATTAATGAATTGAGTGGTGGGGATGAGAGAGAGTGTAGGAGAGAGCCAGAGGCCGGGCAGCGGCCAAAGGATGACAAGAGTGGAGGAACGCATGACTTAAATGCCACAACCATTACTCCATAGCATGTTGACTGATGGCAAAAGAAAAAAAAGAAATATATTCAGATAAAAAGTGAAAAAACACATACATAGTACATTTGTGATCCAGATATTGGTGTTAAGTGATATTAATCAGATTGAAAGTGTAAAATACACGCAAAAAACAGGATGCAATGTGCTAAAGTATCGGTAATAGTTTAAGAAGGGTTTTACATATAACACGAAAATGCTTGAAAAAAGACTTAAGAAAACACAAACCATACAACATGGTGCAGTATGTATGTACTAGAACAATATATGGTAGAACCAGTAATGTAATGGCAAACTCACAAACGAAGCTCCTATAAATCTAGGAGCATGACAAAGAGTGTATCTTGCAAATAAGCCGTAATGGATTTCACCAGGACACTTGAAGGGAAAAACTGCAGACTGGTTTCAAGTTCTCGATTGCACCTTCTACCACATCCATCTGGAATATTATTTCTAACACGTTAAGTGTCTTACTACCTCTAAATTGGCAATGGCAAAAATGTGTTAAGGTTGAGTGCAGAATACAAATTATAGATTTTAAAAATGCAGATAACTGCTCCCTTCACTGTCTTTCTGTCAGCTCATCCTCTTCAAAAAAAACTCCCCTTCGTCCACTTCTTCACATCAGTATACCTCAAACATCATATTGTACGGTGTTTGATTGGGCCTTCTGGATTATTAGCCACAAAGTAATCAGATGCCACTTAGTAAACCTTTGAAATACAGAGGTGGAAAGAGTCCCATAACTTCTTAATCACTACTCTAGATTATACATTTGCAAGTAGGACTATTTAATTTAATTTTCATTTTAACACCCTTGGTAACACCATACCATGCACTGCATAAACTGGTTTAGCTGTTTTATTGAAATATAAATAAGACTTATATTTGTTGTTACTTTCTCATTAACTACCTTTTCTGTTTAGCATTTTATTGACATGATTATACCACATCCACAAAACATAGATATAAAGGGATTTGCCAAGGCATCGGGCATCACAAAAACAAAAATAACATACAACTTGTCTGAATAGCAAGTTAAAATTATGATCTTATTAATTGGGTATCACTACTCATGACTGCATATTTGGTTCCACAGTACACACCCATTTCTTGCACTTTTTAACTTGTCTGGCTGCTTAGTATCAGTTATGATATACTGTTTGTCTGTGTGCTGTCATTTTGTAGTGCTTGGTTTATCGTTGGCTGGAAAAAGGAAATACCTTGTGATGATATAAACCTGATGTCATGGCACAACGAATGAACGAACATTGCACTTCTGTAATAGTAGTCTATCTGCTAATTATACAACCATTCACATTGTCATGCAGTAGATTTTTAACAGTGCTTGAAGTTATTCAGGCATCTCCAGATATTTATGGTAACACAGAAGTAAAAATAGTGTACATTTACAATGATACCCAGCTGTTTAATGTGGACCAAAAATATTCCTTCCAAACATGGCCTGCATACCTAAGCAGTATTTAAAGGAAGTTTAATGGATACCAAACATAATAAAGTGCCTAAACAGATAAAAGCTATAAATAGGGGCTCATCAAATATATTTTATGGAACAGAGTTTGTCTTTTGTTCTTAGTGTTTAGGAAGCACTGGAATATCTATGAGAGTTCTAAGTGGGCTACATGTTAAGAAATGTATATGGAAAATTGGGTAGCATTAAACTTTTTATTTACAATAATGCTGCAGAACAGTTTGAAAGTATAATGTTTGGTCATTTAGCAGTAATACATAAGCTATCAAAAAAGTATTTATTTATTCAAAGAAAATTACATATTTATAGGGCTAATATGGTAAGAACATAGTTATATAAGTCACTTGGCCCTGGCTGTCAGATGGGTCACTTTTGGCCTACAGGACACACGATTGATAACCCTGATCTATATGAACTAAATTGTGGGATTCATGTAGATTGTTTCATGATTTGAATCATAAAATCACAGCCAGTTTTCAAATATTTTGATATATATCGCCTTTCTTTAATCTTATTTACATTTTTTCAGTTTTATCTACTTCAACTCTTTGCAGCTGAAAGGTTAAAAGGCATAATACCATGCGTGTATACTACAATCAAACTATGCACCACTCTTGTCTTGTTCCAGACTGTAAATTAAAATATATAAAAAAAATAAAAAGTTAATGGAATGTTTATTTATCAACTGGCCATCGATATCCTGAATCAAAATTAAATTTCTTAACAAAACTTATTAAACAGAAAGTAACTAAAGAAGTTCTAAATATGAAAGTGAATAAATAGATAAACCCCACACCATAGGGAAAAAAAATACAATGGAATACAAACCAATAATGGTGAGTATAGAGTAGCTCGTCCTTGGTTAAGAAAAGCTCCCCACAAATGGAGAGTATAAATATAAATAAAAGTCAGGAGACATAGCTTATAAAGATAATGTAAATGTAATCAATATTTAATAAATAAAAACCTTTATACAGAAATATAGAATACAGAAAGAAAAACAGAATGAAATTACAGAAGCAAAACAAATAATGAAAATATATAATAGTATATGCATTTTATGTACTATAAAATGCATTTAATATTATATATTTTCCTTTTTTTTTTTTCTTCGGTAATTTCATTTTGTTTTTCTTTTTCATAAATATCAGGAAAAAAATTCCATAGTAAAAGATTATGACACACATGCAATTTTTTTCCAATTCAGCTATTGCCTGATTTTACTAACTTGGTTGTCAAAAACTGTTTAGTGAATAGACCCTATATGGCAACGGTAATCACAAAAACACCCATAATGCAAAATAAAACTTGCATTTGCTATTAATACCCCTAGGTGGCACCATACACCATCATACTTATCACACTTCTCTAAATTTTTTCAATTAAACATTTCCATATTCAACTTGATTATTACATCGGTCTATCTATATTCAATTATAGTATTTATGTTATCGAAATCAATATTTTTCATTAAAAAAATGAAATATCGGTCAAGTAGTTTGTTGGCTAAGTGTCATAGATAATAAGCATCATGTAACAACGTTATAATTCAATTTATATTTATCAAATCTTTTAATCCTATATCATTCATTTGGAAAGGAATCACTTGTTACAGCTATTTCATTAATACTTTACACAGAACTATATATAGTAGTTAAATCATACCAGAAATGGCATTTGAGAGAGAGAAATTGATTCTCAGACTAATATTTGCTATGGTCACAGACAAGCTTTGGTCACCACAAATGAGAAAGCCTAGTGGCTTTTGTTCTGGACATGGCATGGTGGCTGCATGGGAATTCGGAGAGTGCTTGCACATTAATGGCTGAATTTCATTTAAGGGTTTGATGGGCAGCAAAAGTAGTGGAATTATTAGTTGTCTAGAGTGAACTCTAGTAGAATGTGTTGCAGGATTTTTTGAAGAAGTGAGCTTAAAGTACTTCTTGAAGATTCAAAGAAAGAGAACATTATTTATGACAAAGTGAGTCTAGCTATATGTGACACCACATTTTCCCATTGCATTTATATTAATTGATACAGCCTCTTAACCTAGTCTCTAGAAAATAAATTTCTTAACTAAGTCCAGGACTTTGGATCCTTGTGCCTGTATGCCCTAATATTTTTACATACAAGAACTAGATGCAAGAAAAATAATAAAACACTGTTATGAACTCCTCTCAGTTTGAACCCTCGGATAGCCTGCGAGAATGCTGGCATGTAGGATACATAGAGGAATAGTAAGTGGTAATGCTGTTTTGGTGGATAGTACTATTATTTCAATTAATAGGTAGCTAGGGTTAAAATCATAATTCATCATATACATATCAAATTAGTAAATTATTAAAAAGTGTCAAGAAGCAAAATATGTCGACAAACAAAACATATCTAGATTATTAAAAGTAAATTTAGAAGTTCATTTCTGGGAGCGGGACTGGGGCAAGGCTATTAGACCTCTGATTCTTTTGAATTTATAACAGGTGGGTAGCGGTTGTGGTAACAAAGCAATGTTTAACATGCACAATGGATGGAGTTTAGTTATCATTAATCATACCAGCATAACACAGTAGTGTGCTGTTTTAGCTGATTTTGTGCTTTGGTACTATTTTAATTGAATTGAGCATTATCTGCTACTGAATAATGTGCAATAGAAAAGTTCAACTTTGGGGGGGGGGGGGGGGGGGGTTAACAGCCATTGTTACATCTGTCCCATTATCATCATAAGTGTATCATCTCCCCACACACCTTTTGGAGTACAAGTATTTGAAGTGCTGGGCTATAAGTTTTTTTTGCCATGGATTTTATGCATGTGAAGTCATGGATTTCATACATGTGAAGATACTGTGAGCATCTTTCTTGTCTACTAGATGGATGGAGACATCCTTCTGCCACCTGATTGGATTTACTTGGCTTTTGCTGGTATATTTTGAATATATAGATAATGGAATTTAACTATTTGGACAACTTTAAGAAGCAAATGACTAAAAAGTTTGAAACCTAGAGCAGACGCCAATATTATTAATTGCTAATGTTAACCAGTGATGTGCGGTTGCATTAGTCAATCAATGTTTTGAAGAAAGACACCAGAACTTCATTTAGATATTCATTAGTATATTTTGGAAATTCCAGTATTTGAAAAAACAAATTGAGAAAGAAATAATCACATTTTCCCAGTCATAAAATTTAATGTCTTAAAATATCAACAGTTTGTTGGTCACATAACAAAAAAAAACATTTGAGGTCATACTGTGATTTCCAACAAAATTAGTATTAAAGTTCACTGCAATGCTGCATTTCGAAATCAACAGATTGGAATCACTGCTGATGGTTTCAACTGTCCTAGTTTTTGGCCACCTGATTGGATTAACCAGCAGGTAGAGCCCAGTTTCTGCTCGTATATTGTGGACATACAGATAATGGAATTGAATGATCTGAACAAATATAAGAAGCCAAATCACTAGAAACTTGGAAACCTAGAGCTACTGAAGACATTACCCAGTAAAAAATATTATTATTCATTGCTAATATTGACCAGTGATGTGCTGCTGAATTAGTCAACGTGATGAGTCATCTGAAACTTTAAAAAAATACTTCGGAATTATATTTGGATTATGATAAGTATACTTTGGGAATTTCAGTAAACAAACTGAGGAATAGATAATCAAATTCTCCCACTCATTAATATCATAAAACATCAACTGTTTGTTGGCCAAAGGACCAAAGACATTTTGGGGTTGTTCTATAAAGTCTGACAAACTGTGTATTAAAGTTCACTGCAACTCTGCATTTGGAATTCAACACATTCTATTCAAAA
The DNA here is from genome assembly GCA_036172795.1 of Pelodytes ibericus. NCBI lineage: Eukaryota > Metazoa > Chordata > Amphibia > Anura > Pelodytidae > Pelodytes > Pelodytes ibericus. Next base: position 164,403,298 of record CM069859.1, on the reverse strand, counting down.
CTCATCATTTCAGCAAGTAAATAAATCAAATATTACATACAGGGCTTTATTCATGAAAGCGAGAATTACAGGGTATTACAGGGAATTGCCCCAAGGGCCACTGCCCTATGATAACATAAGGTTGGGGGCTGCCCAGATATAAAGATATCTGTTTTTATATCTTCCAGAATGCGTGGTTTAGGTTGTACAGTTGGCTTAGGTCCATAGTGAGTGTGATACCTAGGTATTTATGGAGTGTTGGGAATGGGAAGGACTGTTTCAGTGTCACTAGATGTATTAGGGGTTATGTTAGATTTAATGCGACGATTTGTCCATGTTGATAGAGAAGTTAGTGTGTATTTCCTTGAGTATGTTGGGTAAGGATATCTGTGGATTTGTCACTAAAAAGAGGAGGTAGTCGACATAAGCCGCCTCCTTATGGTGGTGGGGACATATGTCAAGGCCCCGGATGGGTTGGACCTGATGACCTGTAATAGGGGTTCTAATGCTAGAGCAAATAGGATTGGAGGCAGTGGACATCCCTGCCTTGTTACGTTGGAGAAGATGACAGGTTCTGACAGGGACCCGTTAACCCTTATTTTAGCAGTGGGGGTGTTGTATAGCGAGTGGATCCAGGAAAGCATATGCTCTCCAGTCAGATGTGTCTTAGTGTCGCTTTTAGAAATGGCCAACTCACTCTTTCAAATTCTCCTCGGCATTGGTAGATAAGAGCAAGGCAGGGATGTCACGTGTTTTTACTTAATATATGAGGTTTAACATTTTTGTAGTGTTGTCTCTTGCTTCTCTACTGGGGATGAATCCGGTTTGGTCCTTATGGACAAATTCTGGTAACTGGAGATTTTGAATCTATATTCAAAAGCGAAATGGGTTGGTAGCTGGAGCAGGGCTCAGGGTCTTTCCCTGCTTTATGTATTATGGTGATGTGGGCCTCTTGAGCTTAGTGAGGGAGTTTTTGGCCTGTTGCTAGATCATTTAGGGAGTTTAGCAGGTGAGTGGAGAGGGTATCCAGGAATGTTTGATAGTATGCAATGGTAAAGCCATCGGGACCTGGGATTTTACCTGCAGGTGATGATTTGACTACCTTGCGCAGATCTTTCACCATTATGGGGGAGTCTAAGGATTGTGAGAAGTCATCGGTCAATTTATATTTCATAAATTGTGTTAGGTATGTTGTGATATTATTTGTTTGGTTAATGTCCTGTTGTAGAGAGTTGTTTTGAGAGAGGTTATAAAGATTGTGGTAGTAGTCGCGAAAGTCTTTTGTGATTTGTTGGGTGAGGCCACTTTATCGGCTTCCCATAGGATCTGTATGGAGATGTTGCCAATGTGGGATTTAGTAACCAGGTGCAGGTGTTTTAGGGTAATAAAGAGTACGTCGATTTGTGAATATTTGTTGTGAGGGGGAGAGACGAATGTGTAGTTTTTGGTGTGTGGGTTATGTGTTCTCCAAACGTCTATGAGTTGTGTGTCTTTTATTACCTTTGTGATCTTCCATAGCTTAAATTGCCAGTGAGGATGTACCGGTGGAGTAATTGAGGTGTGGATCCAAAGTGACATTGAGGTCACCTCCCAATACAGTGATACCATCTGCAAAAGATTCAAGATCTTTCAGTACCGAGCTGATAAATAAGTGTTGTTTAGCGTTCGGGATGTAAATATTGTCAATTGTAAGTGCTTCGTGACCCAGTTTACCTTTAATAAAAAGCACTCTCCCATCGTTGTCTGGGTGGGAGACAATATCTACAAGGGGGACGGAGTTGGCTATATAAATGGCCACTCCTTTTGTTTTCTTAAATGGGGAATGAGAGAAAAAGCCTCTGGGGAAGTGGAGATTAGTGAGGGAGGTGGAGTTCTGTTCGTTTGAAGTGATTCTCTTGAATGAGTGCAACATCCGCCTTTCTGGAGCTAAGTTCTCGGAATAATCTAGCGCTTTTGGGCAGGAATTAAGGCCTTTTGTGTTTATGAAGATAATGTTAAAACTAGGCGTAGGCTTAAGTTGGGCCATTTTCAGGTTGGAGTAGATAACAGTTGATATCATAATTGGTCATTATGAGTGGGGGATGTGGTGATACCTTAGGAGTGAAAGAAAGTAGGTTGGGGGAAGGGGGTAAAAAGATGGGGTGGGAAGGATAAGCAACGCTAATCACATGTCCCAGCCTAACTTAACCTGTATGGAGGCAGGGAAAACAGGCACATCTAGGGCACAGGTCTTTTCTCCTCGAGAGAGTACTAGGGCCATGACCTGTCTTTCAATTATGTAAGTCTGTGGTGTGTGCATGGTGTATATAGCCATGGTGCTCAGACAAAATAACCTGGTGGTGGCCAGTAGGCATCCCGCTAGCACTACTTGGTCCTTATCGACTGGTTAATATGCAAAACATACGATAAACAATAAACCCTGTAGGGGGTGGAACATTGAACCCAAAATGAACTGAAAAATGTGAGGTTGTCATGCTGGAGAAATGTTAGCAGGTACTGTTGGTTATGGAGCCGGTGGATGTCGTACATGGCGGCCAGAGTGGGTGAGTGGGTTGCGACTTGCCCGGGTCTTTTGGTTACCCGTTCGGTGAGTGGGGGGGTAGTCCCTCGGTGTGGTTAGCATCTCTAATCATGGGGGTGGTCAGGTAAATAATTTCCCCTGGCTGCGATAATAGTGGGTAATGTTCCATAGTGAAATCAGGGCTCATCGAGCTGAAGAGTGTGTTTGAGGGGAGTCATCAGTCTGCTTAGGTATCCCCCTGCTTATGTCCTGTGAAAGGGTTTCCTGGGGAGGGAGCTTTCATGGTCAGGTCAGGACGAAGAGGGTTGTTGCTTGATGGGTTACGGAATCATCTCTGGGGATCATTGTGCAGGGTTCCTGGGTGCTAAGGTGTGCGTGTGTGTGAGTCCCCTGTGGTCTCTATTTATGTCCCCATCTCATCTCTCTTCTAAGCTGTCAACACTTAACTGGAGTCAGCCGGTGGTGCGTTTCCGCATCTAGTTCGGGTATGATGTTCTCCAGAAGATCTTGACAATGAGTTAGAGGTATAAACCAACGTAAAATGTGGCAACATTATGGCTGTTGCACCGCCGGTGCTGGTGGAGGGTGCGTGGGATCCTGCAAAAAAAAAGAAAAAGACATTCAGTCTTTTTCTCTGGGGCCAAGCTTGCCAGCGTGGATATATCAGGAGGGGTAGTGGGTTATCTCCTTCCATGAGGGTTCTACATTCGCTCAGGTCTGGAGTTTGCAGCTGTAGTGTAGAAATCTTGTATGTCCTCAGGGCTGCGGACGGAGTAGATAAGGGAATCCTTCCAGACTTAGACTGAGAGTGGAGAGCCCCATGAAAAAGGTATGTTTGCTTTCCTGAATAGACCCATCAGTGGTCTTTTTGAGTTTACGTTGTTGTAGCATCCCCCATACGCGGTCTGGGAAGTTTTGTATGGTAGTGTCTTGGTAACTTACTGGTTGTTGTTATCTGGCAGCCCCTAAGACTTCTTCTTTAAGTGAGCATTAGTGAATACAACATATAATGTCGGTCTGATTGTCCGGGTCTTTGGGGCGAAGAGCCCTGTGGGCTCTGTCCAAGGTCTTGCTGATGTTAGCCTCTCTGTGTAGGACCATAATGATAATGTTGGTCACTAGTTGTGGGGTTGCTTCAGGTCCCAGGGATTCTGGGACTCCACGCAGCCGGAGATTATTTCTGCGCCCCCTATTATCCAGATCAATTAGATGTTGAAGAGTGATCCGCGTTTGCTCTTTGAGCTGATTTGCAACCTCCATTAGAGATGTGTGTAAGGTTGCCTGCTATTGTTCGACAGTCACAAGGCATTGGCCTGAGGTGCTCCTTCAGCACCAATGCAGATTTTTAACACATAGATTTCCATCTGTGATTACAAAGTATTAAAAGGATCATGGTATTATTTGTAGCAGGGGAGTTGATGGGCCAGAAATGCAAATGTGTATTTGGCCACACCTTTTTTTTATTTACAGTAATGGTGAAGAATATCTTGTTAGCCATAAAAAAATGGCTTATTTAGCAGTAATATATAAGCAGACCAAAAACAGTGTCAGGATTGAGGTTTTTGGAGCATAGAGCAAGGGATGCTATCTCTTGCTGGTAACCCTTACCAGGTGGTCCACAAGTATATATAGGCAGAACACCCTGGTAAGGATAGGAGCACGAGAGTGCCACAAACGGATAATCCAAAAAGCGAAGTCAGGAAACAGTCCAAAAGATCAGGGCAGGCAGTGGTCAAAAGAGTAGTAATCCAAGCAGGGGTCAGGGTTCAGGCAAACAGGGTAATCCAGAAGGCAAGCCAAAGGTCAGGTAACGGAAATCCAATAGATATACTGTAGCACAGCAACAAAGGGGAAACTGGAGACTGAAGTCCAAGGACAAACAGGAACCAAAGCTCGGGAACACTGGAGCACTGAAGAAACAGTTTGAGGGGTTTTTATAGTGCTGTGGGTCTCCACTCCTCCCCTCAGTGGGACAAGCTCCTTACTTGATTGGATGTTAGAGGGGTGTGCTTTTCTAGCAAATACCCCTCTGTCTCTGTGCTTGGAGTTAATAGGAGATTTGGCAGAGTTTACCTCCCTCCTACAGCTGAAAACAGGTTCCCCTTGATTGGGGTGAAGTCTGGTGGATGCATCCTGGGCTTGTAGAAACTCTGGGCCCTGGTTTCGGCCTACCGCGCAATCGCGATCGCGGATAGAAGATTGTACTACAGGCCCCGGCTTCGGCCTACTCCGCGATCGCGGATTACTTAAGAGACTTGCTGGATGCCTGGAACTACTGGAACTGCAGGTAAGGGCCAGAGGGGCATGACAAACAGTTGAAATCCACTACAATCAAACAAGATTACACATTTTTAGACTTATTGGGAATATCAGTAGATAAGTAAGTTGGGCTGCAAAAATATATTCATCTACAATTACATATTAACATTAAATACATTTACCTATTATAAGATTTTTTAATTTTAATCAACAAATATATTTGATGTTATTTACTTTATTTTTATGTGTTTCATTAAAGTATTTTTTTTTTCATTTTTAATGGTTTCTATTTTATTACACTTTTGGCCATTTCGTGAGGGATTTGGCTTTTTAGACCATTGACCTTTATGGGAGTAATTTGGCTATATTCGTAATAGCCGATGTCCTCCCAAAATGCCCTTAAATAAGCCAAAGACCTCCTCATGGAAGTCCATGGGGAAGACCAAGGCCACTGGTTCGTTTCAGCTACTTTGGGTGTCAGGAAAATCATCTATGATGCACAAATTATAGACATATTCGGAGGCACATCAGAGCTACCTGAGTAACTTGAAATGTATTTATTTTTTGTGCCAGTATTATAGTATTATAGACTTTTGGAGGCACACTTTCAGAGCATATTAATTCAACCCTAAAGTGTACTCAGAAATGAATTGAGTGTAAAAAAGTAATTTTCCCCCAGTTTGAGATACATTTTACTGGTATGCAGAGTCTTAAATTTACAACACGTAAATGTTTACATGAATAATCATGTTGAATACATGTTCTATTTTTTTTTCTGTAAAAAATATTAAAACAAGCTGAAAGCTCAGTTAAACTTCAGTCATTTTTCTAAATAATAGCAGTTAGGCTATGGACCATCACACTGATTAATTAGTCAATCGCTTTACAGAGTAGGCATTTTGTATAGGTTAATTAGCTCTACAATTACTGGCTGTTATGTTTAGTGAAGAATTGCTTCTGTTATGAGTTTTATGGAAATGTTTTGTGGTAAACTCATGGTCCCCTGTGTATGCCAATGTAGAATAGGACACTGAAACAGCAGGCCTGTAATCAAGCATTGGTAAAATGGCTACATAACTGAGCATGGGAAAGACACTAAACTATACACATTGCAGGGCTTAGATTTTTAAGGTTAACTAACTGTTATCAGTGATATATGATGGACTATTACATAGCATATTCAATTAAGCAATAAAACAAATAACCGTTTTAGGGAGTATAGAAAATGTGGTTCAAATTGTTTCTCAGTGGCATATGAGGGGGGATAGCGTATAATTAGTGTTGAGTGAACCCGAACAGCACTGTACCGAACATTACGGTGTCCGTACCTCGGACCCGAACCCGGACATTTCACTGTATGTTCGGGTTGGAGTTCGAGGTTCGGCTATAAACCGAAAGTCTTTAAACCGAAAGTCATTAGTTTTATAGACTTTCGGTTTATAGAATAGCCAATAGCATTACATGTATTCTATAAGCCGAAAGTCTATAAACCGAAAGACATTCGGTTTATAGACTTTCGGTTTATAGAATACATGTAATGCTATTGGCTATTCTATAAACCGAAAGTCTATAAACCGAACGACGTTCGGTTTATAGACTTTCTTTTTATAGAATAGCAATAGCATTACATGTATTCTATAAAACGAAAGTCTATAAACCGAATGTTTTTCGGTTTATAGACTTTTGGTTTATGGAATACATGTAATGCGATTGCTATTCTATAAACCGAAATAGAGTCCCCATTCATAAGAATAGGTCAATTGACCTATTCTTATGAATGGGGACTTTATTTCGGTTTATAGAATAGCAATAGCATTACATGTATTACATCTGAGAGTCAAATAGAACCGTCAAATACTGTGCTTACAGTGCACTTTGAAAAATTCGAATAGTTTTGGGTGCTAAATAGTACAGTTGCGTCTTGAGGTGCACTTCATATCTGAGAGTTAAATAGAACCGTCAAATACTGTGCTTATATACATCGCACTTTGAAAAATACTAATAGTTTTGGGTGATAAATAGTACATTTGTGTCTTGTGGTGCACTTCATATCTGAGAGTCAAATAGAACCCTCAAATACTGTGCTTACAGCGCACTTTGAAAAATTCTGGCTACCTCCTCCTCCAGCGCCGCTTCCACCTACACCGCCATGGTCACCGCCTCCTCAACCTATGGGTCACTTAGTATAAACTCTAAAAAAAATATCTCAAATGGATAATTCTGTTGATTCTCCTGGCAGCCATGCTTAAGATTTAGATTTATGTTCTTCCAAAGCTAAAATCAAAGATTCCATCTAGTGCTATTTTATGGCTCAGCTGTATTTGTAATTTGTAAACTTTGTACAAAGCTCTCTCCCTGCCGTCCTCCTCCTTGTTAAAGCAAGCACAACGCGACGGGTGCAAGCTCCGCCCTCGTCGCGTTCTGTGATTGGCTGCTGCCGGGAGGAGGACGTTCTCTAGAGTATCTGCCAAGACACCATGGAGAACATCCTCCTCCCTGCAGCCAATCACAGAACGCGATGGGGGCGGAGCTTTCCCCCGTTGCTCTGTGCTTGGATTAACAAGGAGGAGGGGGAGGTGATAACAGTTTGGGGGGGTTGTTAAAATGTAAAATAAAAAAAGAAAGAAAGTGTGGAAGTGTATGTGAATTTGTATAAGTATGTATGTGTGTGTCAATGTGTATAACTATGTGTGTGTTACTGTCTGTGTAAGTGTGTGTGTCAATGTGTATAATTATGTGTGTGTTACTGTCTGTGTAAGTGTGTGTGAATGTGAATGTGTATAAGTGTGTATGTGTGTGTCAATGTGTATAACTATGTGTGTGTTACTGTCTGTGTAAGTGTGTGTGTATGTGTATAAGTGTGTATGTGTGTGTCAATGTGTATAACTATGTGTGTGTTACTGTCTGTGTAAGTGTGTGTGTATGTGTATAAGTGTGTATGTGTGTGTCAATGTGTATAACTATGTGTGTGTTACTGTCTGTGTAAGTGTGTGTGAATGTGAATGTGTATAAGTGTGTATGTGTGTGTCAATGTGTATAACTATGTGTGTGTTACTGTCTGTGTAAGTGTGTGTGTATGTGTATAAGTGTGTATGTGTGTGTCAATGTGTATAACTATGTGTGTGTTACTGTCTGTGTAAGTGTGTGTGAATGTGTATGTGTATAAGTGTGTATGTGTGTGTCAATGTGTATAACTATGTGTATGTTACTGTCTGTGTAAGTGTGTGTGTATGTGTATAAGTGTGTATGTGTGTGTCAATGTGTATAACTATGTGTGTGTTACTGTCTGTGTAAGTGTGTGTGAATGTGTATAAGTGTGTATGTGTGTCAACTTGTATAACTATGTGTGTGTTTCTGTCTGTGTAAGTGTGTGTACATGAGTGTCTGTGCACGTGTATCCTGTGTCTAAGTGTGTAAAGGTGGCTGTGTGTGTATTTATGTATGTGTGACAGTGTGTATAAGGGTGTCTGAGTAAATGTATGTCTGTGAGGGGGACTAAGTGTGTAACTGTGTTTGTGTGACTGTGTGTATTTATGTATGACTGTGTGTATTTATATGTGACTGTGTATTTATGTGTGACTGTGTATTTATGTGTGACTGTGTGTATTTATGTGTGACTGTGTGTATTTATGTATGACTGTGTGTATTTATGTATGTGTGACAGTGTGTATAAGGGTGTCTGTGTAAATGTATGTCTGTGAGGGTGACTAAGTGTGTAACTGTGTTTGTGTGACTGTGTGTATTTATGTGTGACTGTGTGTATTTATGTATGACTGTGTGTATTTATGTATGACTGTGTGTAAGTGTGTTCTTGCCAGGGGCCCTCACTGCGCTCATCAATTTATCACATGGAGGACACCAGCCCCCAACCAACTGGCATCTATTTCCCGCCTCCTGCACTCAGCGTGCGTAAAGGGAAGACTGTGCGGAGGAGACAGCCGGGGACGCGAGAGCAGCAGCAAGGTGAGTACTGGGGAAGGCAGGAGAGGAGATTATGCTTTTATTGGGTAAACTAACTGTGGCATATTGGCTATAGCCTATTAATTGGCAAACTAGCATTGGTATATAAATGGGAAAACTGTCTGTGACATATCAGTGGGCAAATTGGCTGTTGTATATTAATGGACAAACTGGCTGTGGCATATTAATGGGCAAAATAATTGGCATATTACTTGGGAAACTGGTGTATTTTAATGGACGAACTGGCATTTTTATTGGGCAAACTGTAGCATTTTTAATAGGCAAACTGGCTGTTGCTTATGTTAATGGCAAAGTGTACCCTAAGTACACCTCTGCAAATGGGCTGCCCATGTGCTGCTTTGCTGCATCTCAGAGCCAGCTCTGCAGATCGGCGCCATGTTTCCCCTTAGACCTCAGTCAGCGCTTTCTGCTCTTTCCGTGCACAGTGATGACTTAGAGCGTCGGGAACATAACAGTCAGAGTCATCACTATGTGCGGGGAGATCAAGGCAGCGCTAATTGAGTTCTGAGATGAGGTCAGTAGGGGGCATGGAAAAGGGACATGGGAAGAGACAAATACATGGTAGGTAGGAGGTATAGGAGAAAGATATGGGGTGTGACAGACAGACATGGGGTATGAGTGGAGAGAGACAAACATGGGGTATGAGTGGAGAGAGACAAACATGGGGTATGAGTGGAGAGAGAGACAGACATGGGCAATGAGTGGAGAGTGAGAAAAGACATGGGGAATGAGTGCAGAGTGAGAGGCAGACATGTGGAATGAGTGCAGATTGAGAGACAGACATGTGGAATGAGTGCAGAGCGAGAGACAGACATGGGGAATGAGTGCAGAGTGAGAGACAGACAGACATGGAGTATGAGTGGAGAGAGAAAGACAGACATGGAGCATGAATGGAGAGAGAGAGACATGGAGCATGAGTGGAGAGAGAGACAGACGTGAGGGAATGGGGAGAGAGAGAGACAGACATGAGGGTACGGGGAGAGAGAGACAGACATGAGGGTATGGGGAGAGAGAGAGACACGTGAGTGACTGACTTGGTGGAATATTATTTATCACTCCTTGTGTACTTCTTTTCCAATGATGCTCAGCCAGACTAATGAGAGACTTTGGCTGGTTGGGAATCATGGGTAGAACAGTAGTAAAACGGTAGTAAAAACTCATTCTGCTAGCCAGCAAAAAGTCTCTCATGTTGCTGGCTGAGCATCATAGAAATAAATAGAACCACTACACAGTATTATGGCAAAATATATATCTTTATTTAAAATAAACGTTGGTCCTTTACATTAAAATAAAGTTTTCTCCTTCCCCTCTCCCCAATATTGAAATGGGCATGTCTGGAACAGAAATGTCTAAAGGGGAGGGGTTCATAATAAAGCCACGCCCACCCTTGGGCGCCAAAGGAAAACCTGCACCCAGGCGCCTGTGACCCTAGGATCGGCCCTGAGTAAATGAAATAATGTGAAATCAATTACACTCTCAAACAAATAAAATGATAGGCATGCTTTTCAGCCTACAAGAGGAAAAATCCAGCTTAGAAGTTTTTGAACAGGATGGGTGGGTCAGAGCGAAGCAGGGAAGTGAAGAAGGCAGCAGCAGCGGCACACTGACATTCAAGCAGTGCACTTAAGTTAAAGTGTCAGTGTGCAGATAATGCAGCAAGTTGCTGCGCTGTACATGAGTGAGCGTGAAGATGCTGGATGTACCCATAGTGATCCCTGCAGAGTGTTCCAGTCGAGCATCCAGGATCACAGCACCAGTAAGGTAAGAGCATTGCTGCAGAAAGACAACTGTGTGGAAAGACACTTTCAGCTAGGAGGTTAAAAGGGCAGCATCCCAGAGCTGCCTGAAGAAACTATGGAGAGATACTTTACTAAACTATGCATGTATTGTGTTTCTACTGTAGAAATACTTATTTTTTTACATTTTTCATACAAAGGAACCCCCCCCCCCCCCCCCCATAAAGCTTTAGCACTAAATGAAAATGTGCTGGATGTACTGCAGAAGCATAGAAAGGATTTAATGACTACCGGGTCTACTCAGGTTACTCCTATCTGTCTTGCAACTGGGCCATTTCAGAGATTCTAGCCAAATTGCAGAGAATTGATTATAAAAGTGTATGATATGAGTCAAAGTTAACATATATTAAATTAATAAATATTTATATACAATTATAATATATGAATGTAATTATTACCATAATTACATTAATATATGTATTTTTATTTAAATTAAACAGTTTTTTATATTAATGTAATTTAGTTTACTTTATTTATATATATTTAATTGATGTATTATGTTATTTTATATAAAGTTTTATATTACATTTTTTAAATTTATTAAGCTTTGCCACATTGCACGGCCATTTTGTGAAGACTTCTTCTATGTCGAATATAGCCAAAGTCCTCCCATTGATTTCTATAGGAGGCCTTTGTCTATTTCCTTAATAGCTAATGTCCTTCTGACATGGCTGACAATAATTAGTCACTCATTGCCCCACAATTGCTGTGGGGTAGGGAGAGACTAAAGCTGTCAAAGACAGGCCTTGCATCCGGTTATGGTGATTGGATGTGACAGAATGGGCCTCTTCAGACATGGCTGGAGTGCCTCAGTTCTAAGGCACTCAGCAATTGCAGTTGCAGCACAATTGAGTTATGCCCATGGGCTTACCATGATTGGCCTGGCACAACTGTAATTTTTAGCCATAATAGAATGTATGTGGAAAACACACAAAAAATATATTTACTTAGATACTGAAGGTAAAATGGCTGGATAATAATAGAACCCTTTTAAACACACTGGATTACCTACTTTTGAAAATAATTTACTTTGGATTTCTTTTTAGACTGTGAGACAGACCCAAAATGAGCGCAACAAAACCATCTGTCAAAATTTCCAACATGAGAACTGAAATGGGCATGTCCCAGATTTGACCCTATATCTTCCATCAAGTGCCACCAAGCATGGTTGGATGACTTTGTGTGGATGAAGTTGACTGATCTTCCCTGACTTCAACCCTATCTAACACTTTTTGGATGAACTGGAACAGATATTGTGAGCCAGGCCTTCTCATCGAACAGAGCCTGACCTCACAAATGTTCTACTTGATGATTGGCCAAATATTCCCACAGCAACACTCCAAAATCTTGTGGAAAGCCTACCAACAAAAGTGGAAGTTACCAACTATATGGTTATGTCTGTGTATATAGAATGTGATGTCATAAAAGTACCGGTTGGTGAAACGGTTAGGTGTCCCACTACTTTTGTTCCATGTAGTGTATATTTGTGTGTCATGTGACACTTATTAAAGCAAATTTGGAAGCAGATAGTTATTTTTTTTTTTTTGCAAAGGTCTGTTAATGGGTTTATTTTATCACTTGAAAGGCCTGTGTATGATAGTATTGCAGTTTGGCAATATCATTTTATAGCGTTTCATGATTTTTATGGCAGGAAAAATAACTAATTGCACACAGACATTCCATTCCATTTGACATTCTGCTCATTCTGACATTCTGCTCATCTCCACCCTTGACTCATCTTTTGCCACAGCTTTCATTCATTTACTTTTGAACATCCAAATAGAGCCACGTTTAAAAAAAGACACATTTGATCACTATAAAATAAAAACGGTGAATTTGCCAGTTAAATGTGACCTGCTGAAGGAATAGTACACCTTTTTTAAACCTGTTTTGTAATAAATGTTATGGTTTCACTTAGCAAAGTCCATAGGCCCCCAACAATAATCCTGAAATGCTCCTGACCCAATACATGGCCCTGGTCTAGGGTCTGCTGAAAAGCCCCGGGCTCAAACTAGAAAACTCCCATGGCTTGGGGCTGTCCCAAATGTTCTATATCCCCCCAATGATGATGTGTGCATCTGTATGGTAACAGAAGAACAGCAGTCAATCTTTAAAGTTTTTTTTACATGGTACAAGAGGATCAACCAGAGCAGCACAACTCAAAAATCAACATGACATCACTGTAGAACAGACCCCTACTTTTCAGACATTTTAATAAACGAAGGCAGGGAATGATATTTCTTCACTTCATGATGGTCAATTCTCTTCTTTTTCTCGTAGCATAAGATTAATGAAAGATAATTAATTGAAACTAAGCCAGGACTGAGCACCTGACTAGCAATAGTTTAACCAGAACCCTAAGCTGGCTAAAACCATTAGGGACTGTACAAGTATGGTATGTGGGAAATGTCTGATTATACAGCAATACAACTCTTTAACTTTGTGTGTGATCATTATCTGTATTCATATTTTATATTAACATCCCTTTAAAGAATATCTGTAAACAGAATTGTTTGACAGATAAATATATATGTATCAATTGAATACTCATGTTTAACCCCTTAAGGACCGACACTTTGAAACATGTTGGGCCATTCTGGACAATGGCAATTTTAAAATTTTTGCTGTTTGCGTTTAGCTGTAATTTTCCTCTTTGCCATTTATCCACTCAAATTATATATTGTTTTTATTAGGACAAGAAGGGCTTTCTTTAGATACCATCGTTTTGATAATATCCTATAATATAATGTAATATAAAAAATATTAAAAAAGGGGAAAAACCCCCCACACATTTTTTGACTTCTATTTGAAAAATCTTTTACTCATCCACAAAAGCTAATGAAAAAAACAGCTAAATAGATTCTACTATTTCTCCTGAGTACAGGGACACCACCCATGCATTGGTTTGCCGGCATGTTTGGGGGTTAAAAGGCCACATTTGAGAAGTGCGCTTTTTGGATTTACAACTTGGAATTTTGACATGTACACAACTTTCGCCCATGTCCCATTTGGGATATTTGTGAAGCCGGCCAGTGATGTTTTTTTCACATACATTGTACTTCAGACATGAACTCACAGATTTTGGGATGTGTCACTGCCAAACAACACCTCAGCAACGTCTCCCGAGTACAGGGATGCCACCCATGCATAGGTTTGTCAGCTTGTTTTGGGGGTTGAAAGGCCACATATGAGAGATGCACATTTTTATTTTCCAGCTTGGAATTTTGATATGTAGAGCAAGGAAGGGGTTAATAGCTCTTTTAAGAGCCTGTGTAGTACTGTAATAAATTACAATAAGAAAAATGAACCCCTAAAAATTAAAAAAGAATAAATGTGCTACTGTGCAGTGATCAGTGGCAGGCAACTGGTTAATACACAGGGTACACTATACAAAGATTATGGCTAACAATTTTATAACATTTTATTGAATTTATTACAATTAAAAACTTACATTATACAGATATGTCTCTCTCCCTCACTAAAACTCAAATGAGGAGAGGGAGGCAGATATTGACAATATTTACCAATATTGATCTGACAAGGCGAATAGTGATGCTCATCTGAGCAATCACCAAACCGCCTTTGGCACTGATCGGTTGTTACTGATTGCTATACATGCGCTCAAACAGCTTAAAGAAATGTAATAAATTACAGTAAGAAAATTAACCCCTAAAAAATGCACAGATAGTAAAAAATGTGCTACTGTGCAAGATCACTGTGTACACAGCGATCAATGGCAGGGAAGGTGTTAAACACTATTAAAGCCCTGGGTTATCAAAATTGTATTACACATTATTTATTTTTATTACTATAACTATAGTGAGGAGAGGGAGGCAGATCTATACTTGTCAAAGGCAATATTACTAAATATTGCCTCTGCCTGAATGATAAGTGCTCATCTGTGCACTTATCATACTTTCTGGCACACAGATCACGCTGATCTGCTGTGCCGACATCCTGCAGCACCCCCTAGAGCATTCTGTTGCTCTTGCCAGAATAAAGGAAGCACCCTTCTTCTATACAGGCATCACTCCCTTCTATTGGGCTGATGTGGTAACTCAGGAGATTAACAACCAGCTAAAATGTAAGTTTTATTTGTTGTTGCTAAGTGCCTCACTTCCTAAACACATGTGTGCAGCTGGTGCCACGATTTTTAAATGACAGCAACGGTCACTCCAGGGAGTGATCGCAGTGTGCCCCTGCACTTTTTTCAGTGTAGCACAATGCCTATACATTAAGGCATTGTAGCAACACAGAAAGAGTAAAGAAAACGACCTTTGGTGCCAGGCACGTCATGTGTCACTAAGGACACATTTTTTGAGTGACATGCCTTGCACATTATATGTCGTGAAGGGGTTAAAGAACAGTTTGGCCTCTATAAAAAGCAGCCAAAAATTGGTAGAATGTCTGTTTAGTAACAGATTTAGTGTATGTTGTTTCTGTGTCCAGTAAAACCAAAGGTGTGAAAGCAATACTACGCTTTCACACCTATGGGTGGTCTCTTCAGCTCAAGCCTAGAACATACTGGCTAAGACATTTTTTAAAAATACATTTGACTATTTCCATTCAATACACCTTGACATGGATTTTCTACAGATGAAAACATAAATTTGGAATTATGACAGCTTGGCTACAAAGTTATACAACAATGTAATGGGTCTGTCACGTTGAAGGTGTAGACGCCAGGGCCCTTTGCCAATATGTTTGAAAGCTCCCAGACTTCTCGGCTTCCTGTACGTCTCAGCTCATCTCTTTATATTGAATCTGATGTTGGTATTCCAACGTTACAAATTCACAGTTGTGGCATATTTTGGAGATAATTTTTTTTTTTTTTTTGTGTAAGATTCTGGCATGTAAAACATGATGTCCACTTTGCAAGCTGTTTAACATAACAGTTAATTCTGTAGAAACACGTCCAAGAGCCAACACACACAATACAACGTCTCGGAATAATTCAGTATGACAACCCTATCTTTATATTGGCACACAATTCACTTTGTATAAGTATATGAAGCTGTATAACTTCATTTTTCTCAGTGATAAAAAAATATGATTTGGGACAAATGCATAGTGAGCCTTACAAAGGCCAGCCACCAAATCTAGTTATTTCAATAAACTGTATACAACTACATCTACCTGTCTGTCTGTCTGCTTGCCTGTCTGTCTGTCTGACTATCTATCTACCAGCCCATAAAATCCAACTACACATACGGGGTCAGAGGCATACTACCGGGGTGTGGGAATTTTTAAAGCTGCATGACATTTTTTCATCTGGATGTTGTTTCCGACCCCTGCTCCCTCGCACAGGGTTTCACCAGCCGATTGTGGGTGACATGTCCATAAGGACAGGGGACAGCAGAGGTTCTGGGCCAGGTGCCAATAAAGTTAGGCACACTGATGATGAAATGTAATATAAAATATTGGATCCTGGTAGGGTTACACAAATGCAGCATTATGATAAAAGATGGGGGTTTTTGTGAACTTGGCTAAAATGCTGCTTTTTAGATTAATCTCGAGTTTCAAATCATGTGTTACTGACATATACAGACCACTTTAAAATGACATGAACATTAAAAGAGTACTGCCATCGGTGTCTAGGACTGTTCTTTGTGGCTGCTTCCCAAATACTAGTGCTAGTAAGCCCCTACTCTATTAACCTTGCCTAACACTGACTCTAAATCTAACCCTAATGCTAACTCTAGCACTAGTACTAACCCTAAAATAAACTCCTAATACTAACCCTAAAACTAACTCCTAACCATAAAAGTATCCCTGATACTAATCCTAAACCGACCATTCAGCTGCCATCGTAGGGTCAGACCCACCAAATCTACACACTGATTCTCAATTTTTGTTGAACATAATTTAATATGGCGTGCTGGAACGGAGCTTTTCAATAAAGAAGGGGTATGGTTGCCTTAGAAAAAAAGGTATAACTAGAAGTGTCTGTTTTTTTAAGGGGATGAGTTTTTTTTATTTAGCCACTGATGCCCAGGCATCAGTAAGCCATATCACTGCACCCCAGTCCAGCATTAGGCAAATTGTAGCTGAATGGGTAGGAGCAGGCAAAAATCTACAGCTCGCTCAACACCACTGATCATTAGGGCCCACAGGGACCAACAGTAAGAGATTGAGCATGTCAATCAGCTGAGCACCACAAGAAGTGGTCTACCTGATTTCATATTTCTGCAAAATACCTGATAGGAAACTAAATTGAAAGGGGAGCAAATTTCTATCTGCCTTGGGCAGAGTTAACTGTGGCACTGCCAGATACCAATGTCTCAATTATATTCCTTCTGTGTTTAAGCTAACACCTAAACCTTAACTAGGCATGCACAAAAGTGCCTAAAGGACAACGCATGACCAAAAAAGTACATTATTGAAACCCTGTTTTACTCTATTGGTATTCTAGAGTAGAGATGATGTGTACTAGTACCTTTATATTTAGCTGTGCACACACAAAGTTTGCCATGTTCAATGGGCACCCAAAAACCATAGTGACATTTGACTAAATATACAAGCAAACTGGCTGACTGAGTGTCAATGACAGTGCAGTAGATACTGCAACAGTGGAATGCATATTTCTGCTTTGATGACATGTTGAGATATTTCTTTCTGAAACAAAGGTGATTGTATTAACCCTTATCCCACAACACATTGAGCGAAGAGAGAAAGAAATCCGCTAGCCCCCTCTAGGTTTAGGAGAAGCCTCAGGGAACCTAGCTCATTCTTTTATTTAACCCACAATCCCCTGCACTTGGTTTTTGGGTAGACAGGGGTTTGGGTATGCACACACTGACTTCTTCATTTTTTTTGAGAGATTGTGGGGATTGTCTAAGAAAACCTGCTGAAAGCTCACTTTTAGTTGTTTTTTTTTTCTGGACAGAGTAGTCTCGCTTTCGAGGCTAATTATCTTATACTGTTCCCCTTGTGAAAACCCTTTGTTTACTCCTTTAAAATTGGTTTGCTTAGAATGTGAGTGAACCACCGAACAGAAGTGAATTCTATGGTGAAGATTGTATTCGCTAGTCATTCATTTTTTATGAACCAATCCATTGGTTTTTATAACCAATCCATTTTCATTTACCTTTCCTGTCTCTTACCCAGCATGCCTTGGTCTATAATCACTGACCTGAGTAAATGTATCTCTGGTCATTAAAAACCATAGACTGCAATAAAACATTCTCACTTAAAAACCCCCACTGCCGTTTAATAGAGTGCCTTATATTTTAAACCTGATTGCCTGCTATAATATGTCAAACATTTGATACCATATCTTCAAACTGAAAGTAGGGATTTGTGCCCAAAATGAATAATGAAGTAAAAATTACTTAAACATTGCTAAAAAAAATTATAAACACAACACATATACATTGTGTTTAGTAAATTGTTTATCAATCTGCCATTCTGGGTATTATTCCCTTCCTTTGCCCTTTCTTTCTATCTCTCCCCCTCTCTAACTTCCTTGCTGTGTTAAAATGCTCACATATGTTCAGCATCCAGCTGCTTTGAATTTTGATAGAATATTGATGTAATTTAATATTTTAAGGGCTTCTTAAAAAATGAGAGCAATTTTCAAACTGCTTTATAACCCAGTCTTAAATGCTGGAAGTTTGGAATTGTTGCTTGCATTCCTTCCTTCATTTGGTATGAACCCATAACGAAGCAGGATGCATTGTATACTTCTGTGGTATGCGCTGTTTGGTTTGAGCCGCAAATCTGAAAATCAGTAAACTACATCTTGATTTATGATCCAATGCTAAAAAAAAAAAAATGATTAGAACACACAAGATGACTGAATGGTTTATTACAAGGCAACTCAAATTCTTGCAGATAATTAAGATTACACTAAAAAGTACCGAGGAACCTGCAACAGATCAGGGTCACTTTATTTAGGTGCCTGTGTATTATATTGTTAGTTGCATTGCTGTTAAAATGACTTTTGTCGCTTTTTCCCAGTCTAACCAGAAAGGGATTTTTTAACTCTTTAATAAAATAAATACACATGAAAAAAAATGGGGTCACATATTATAAACATTACCAGGGAGGTATTAGTCTGTAATCCTTCCTAATAGATTTCCACATCGCAATAATGTGTTGATAATAAACCTCCAACAACATGGTGTCTGTATTACAGCTGCAGTATCTCAGAAACCTGTGTGGTTCCTGAAAACTGGAAAACAGTTTTTGGGCTGATGGGCTGTACCATCTTTCATGCAGCTGTAATTTTGACAGGGGGAGCCAACTTAAAAACTTCTGTAATCCTCAGCCCCAGACACCTCCAACGCCTGCTGTTATCCTTTTTTTTTTTTCCAAAGGCTTTTCAGCTGTGCGGCTGAGAAAGTCTTTAAGTCCAAAAAAGAATGAAAAAAAGACAGAGAGGAAAAAAAAATAGACACATTTTTTCTTACTACACCGAAGAAATTGCATATCGAGCTGTAACATTTATAGCGAGGAAAAATAATATTATTTTTGTATCGTTGGCTGTGGAAATGAACTCTTGATCTCTTTTCTTAACACTGAGTGTGATAAACCTGATTTCCTGCCCATCTTTCTGTTTTACCACAACACAGCAAACACAGTCTGGACAAGAGGAAGTTAAGGAATCAATGAAGTTAATGTTAGGATTGCGCAACAATTTAGAATTTTCCCAAGACTTATATTTTGGGAGGAGACCATTTTATGAATGGATCTGAGGCTGACACATGAAACGCGTGGGATCTGTCTGAGTACTTTGTCTGGGTCAGCTGTGACATCTGGCTCTTGTGAATTTAGCATATTGTGACTCATTAAAGCACAAATAGTTATCCTAAACAGGATTTCTATATGAATCTCACTCTACACCAAATAATGGCAAATGCCTGTGAATGGTTGCTCTCTTTTACAAATGTTTGGTTTTAACTAATGATTAAAAGGACCTATTGTGGCATGTAACTGTTTGTCGTATACTATGTTGCTGCCTAAGAGCAGACAAACCAAATGATGTCTCATGGTATTGTATACATACTGTATAATGAACGTCTGAGTTTTTAAAAAGCTCACGTCAATAAAAATGTACAGATGTGGTTTAAGTTTGAGTTGTTGTGGAATCCTGTTCCCCAGAAGTGGATAATAGTTATTTTCATTGCAACATTAAATCTGTGTGTGTGGGCAGGATGGGCAGTTTTATATGTTACTTGTATCACTTTTGACAGGCTCACTGTGTGGGGCTTCTTTGTAACATAGCCTTGAAGTAAAGGTCAGATGAATCCCTCAGAGGTCACAATCAAGGATGATGAAAGGTTAGGAAAAGAGACCCCACTGCTGGCTGAAGAGTGGTCATTATCTGTCAAGAGCAAATATACATAAATCACTGAATCACTTGAGAAAATGTCTGTGACATCACACACCACTGTTCAGGGGAGAAAGTACAATTTTATATTTTTGCTATGGAAACAAAAAATAATAATAGTTTAAACACTTTATTAATAAAGGCACTCTGTCAACCTAACAATTGCTTATGCTGTGACTGCGGAAAATAAGACATGATGAAAAATATTGTGTTACAAAATTGAAAACTAATGCATAAAATATGTTTTAAATGTGTTTATGGTGTCTCCTGTTTATGACATCACCTTTTCATATCAAGCCACTGGTGATGTCATAAGCAGGAGACTCCACAGACACATTTAAAACTTGCATTTGTCTTAATTCATGCATTTGCTTGCAATAATGCTAAGACAGTGTATAGATCATTTTTCCTAATTGTTTATTCTCTACGTAGACTGAAGTTCTGGAACACTTTTGTCACTTACAAGACTTTCACGTTCAATATATCAATCCTAACATGTTGGTAGGGTAAATGCTTTATAAATTCATATTGTCAGAAACAGTAATACTGAACCTCAGTTGTGTATCTTGGTTTTGTGCTGCCCTAGGCAGACAAAATTCGCCCCCCCCACCCACGCTTCCCATGCACGACATGCCCCCATAACCCACATCACCCCATTACATGACCACATCATATGCCTCCATTACCCCATTACATTCCTCCATCACCCCAATTACATGCCTCCATCACCACCATTAAATGCCTCCATCACCCCTATTGCATGTCCCCATCAGCCCCATTATATGCCTCCATCACCCCATTACATACCTCCATCACCCCCAGTGCATGCCTCCATCTCCCCCATTACATGCCACATCACCTCCATTACATGCCCCATCACCTCTATTACATGCTCCATCGCCCCCATTATATGCCTCCATCACCCCATTACATGCCCAATCACCCCCATTACATGCCGCATCACTCCCATTACATGCCACCATTACCCCCATTAAATGCCCCCTCACCCCAGGACTTACTCTGATCCCTGGTGACTAGTGGCAGGCACCATGCTGCCTGTTCGGCTCCCTGCGGTAAGTGTAGATAGGTCACATGAATTGGCGCTCATCTGACGTCATTGCGCTGGGTCACGTGACCTATCATCACTCAGCCCCCTTTCTTGGATTTTTTTTCATTGTTGGGGGGCGCTGCCGCCCCCCGAAATTTGCTGCCCTAGGCATCTGCCCAGGATGCCTTGCGGTAAATACCGCACTGCTGTACCTTATAAAGAACTCTCCAGTGAGCAGTTCATTAGCAGAAATGTACAAAGAACAAGAGGTCATCCCTGGAGACAGGAAGAACAAAAAATGTAATAGATGATGGAATTCTTTACAGTAATGACAATATAAATATGGCCAAGAGAAGTGGTGCTATCAGATACAATATATGCCT